>JAJHZJ010000500.1:2547794-3951127 GCA_023548195.1 Bettongia penicillata ogilbyi
CCTTCCTCCTAGGATTGTTGATTAAATGAGATAACATATGGAAAGTACTTTGTAAACCTTAAAGCACTCTACTGGGTGTCAGATGCGAGAAAGGAGATTAGGAGAGGAGTTAGGGATGGACAAATAGAACTTAGAATCAACAGCCCAGTCATAGTAATTGAACTCAAGGCAACTGATAATTACCAAGTGAAATAGTATAGAGGAAGAAGAGATGGGGCCTCAGGGCAAGTCTGACCAGGAGGAAGATCCAGCAAGGGAGACTGAGAAGGAATGGTCTGACAGGAGGAGAAGAGGCAGGAGAGAACGGTGTCATAAAAACGTAGAGAGAAGAAATTAACTAAGTGAAGAAAGATTGACATCCGATTGGCGGTGTCAGAGTCTACAGAGACATCAAGAAGGATAAGGACTGAGAAGGGTTATTCGATTCACCACTTAAGAGATCGTTGGTAACTTTGTTAGGAATTGTTTTAATTGAATGATTAAGTCAGAAGCTAGACTGAAGAGAAGACAAGAGTGGGAGGGAAGGAAATGGAAGTACCTAAGTACCTATGTAGATGACCCTCTCAAGTCTGGCCATGAAAGGGAGGATATACACACACACTCACACACACACACACACACACACACACACACACACACACACACATAGACACACATATGTAAGATGACTGCCAGTAGGGATAGGTGGATCAAGTGAGGGGTTTATTATTGAGAATTGGGGAGATACGGGCATGTTTGTAGCAGGGCAGAAGTAGCAATTAGGGTGACATTGAAGATTAGTGAGAATGGGGATGCTAGTGGGATCAGTCTGCTAGAGAAGATGGGATGGGATGGAATGGAATCACTTATGAGCATAGAAGAGGTTGACTTGGCAAGGAGAAAGGCCACATCTTACTGTGAAAGAAAGGTGCAGGAGAAGACAGTAGCAGAAGGCATCTTCATGATGTGAGATGATAATAAGATGGAGGAAGCTCTCACCGAATAGCCTCAATCTTGGGGGTGAAATAAGGCAAAGTTCTTTGTTACGGGGGTGAAGGGAGTGGAAGCTATGGGACATTTGAGGAGGGATGAAAAGGTTTGGAAAAAGCGTCTGTGGTGATTAATAGTAATAGCTAGCCCTTATATAGCATTGTAAGGACTATAAAATATTATACCTCTGTTATTTCATTTGATTTTCTAACAACCCTGCAAGGTAAGTGCTGTTATCCCTATTTTATAGATGAGGAAATGGAGGCTGAGAGGTAAAGTGACCCCAGGTGACACAGTTGGTATCTCAGTCAGAATCTGAACTCGGGTCTTCCTGAATCTGAATCTAAATTCAGTGCTATGCCACTAACTGCCTATTAGCCCATCTGTGTGTATGTACACACACATATGCACATGCATGCACACACCCCAGAGATTGAGTTTTGTTGGTCATATATAGACATAGCCTTAGTTGCAAATTCTTCAGATAAAAGCACCCAAACTTTATTTGAAAGTGCAATTGTTGATGCTGCCTCTCTGTTCTCTCAGGTGTGAAATGAGATGGATTCATTTATAATTCATTTGCCTGATGGGCCGTATCGGGAAGATGGATGGCATTTTTAGAAAACATTCAGTGTTTTCTAAACAGGCTGGAAGAGAACATCAGTGATGCTCATTGCATGACTGGGGGCTCTGCAGCCTTTCTGACATCCTTTCTTTCCTATCTCATTGTATGTCACAGTTTTGGGGAAAGGGGTGTGTGTGATGTGTGTGTGTGCTTCTATCCTATGGAGACACATGCCTAGGGCATCTAAACAATTTGAGTTCCTTTCTGTAATCTGGAAGGTTGGTGTGCTTTCAATGAGACCCTGTTTGAATATTTGGTGTGTTTTTTTTTCAATGTGAAACAAGAGCAGGTGTTTGTGTTCCTGAGGAATTCTTTTTTCCCCATTTTATTTTTAAAAATATGAGCTCAACAAACACCAAATGAAACTAATATTTCTGTGTACAATATAGAAGAGAGGATTATATATGAAGCTGCAAATGTCATTGAGTGCTTTACAAATATTATCTCATTTGATCCCCATAACAACTTTGTGAAGTAGGCATTATTATAGTCCTCATTTATAGTTGAGGAAACTGAGACAAACAGAAGTTAAGTGACTTGCCCAGAGTTACATAGATATTAAGTGCCTGAGGCTGGATTTGAACTCCTCTTTTCCTGACTCTAGGCCCAATGCTCCATATAGGTCCCTTCATGAAAAACAAAAACAAAATTTAGAGCACCACTCTACCCCATCTTGGAGTGGGAGGGACCCTTGTCTCCTTCTACCCTTCCTACCCATTGGGAAAAAAAAGAAAAATATTTTTTGTAATACATAAGCCTAGTCAACCAAAACCAATTCCATGTTATCAGGGTCGAGAAACACGTCTCATTCTAGATTTTGAGTACATTGCCTCTCTGTTAAGAGGGACAGCATATTTTATCATGAGTCCTTTGAAGTCTTGGCTGATCAAAGTTGTTTGCTTTACGTTGTTGTTTTCATCATATATCTTGTTCTCCCAAGCTCTGCTCACTTTCCTCTGTGTCAGTTCATACAAGTCATATCTGCTGGGAAAGTTTTCCTATTCTTAATCTGATACCATGTTTAGCAACTAGCCCTGTAGAAACAAGTTTGAGTGCCTGATGCTTACTATTTCAGATTACTTTGACAACCATTGGATATGGTGATAAGTATCCCCAGACTTGGAATGGACGACTGTTGGCTGCTACTTTCACCCTCATTGGAGTCTCCTTCTTTGCTCTCCCTGCCGTAAGTCACTTGCCTTTGCAAGAGGGCATTCTGAACTTCTCCTGGGATAAGCCTCCACGTAAGGCCACGGGACATATCCATCACTGCTTTATATCTTCATGATGATTGCATGGGAGGTATAGAAACGGTTTCCAGACCTCAGATAACAGGAAGCTGTAGTACTTTGTAGGATGAAGCTTGGGTGAATGTGATTTCTATTCCCATCAGTTACATTTCTCACCGTCCTGAGGAGATGCAGAAGCACCCCTCAGATCTAGCCCTGAACAGTTACCTGTGCTGTAGTTAGTTTTACAAATTACCTTGACTCAAATAGATGAGAGAAGGTAGTTTCATCAAAGTTAGACTATCCATTTAGGAGAAGGCTACAGTTCTCTGCTGTCTGACAAGGTCATCAAGATAACCTTTGATTCTTAAAGTCTATTCCAGCAGAGACCAAATCCTGGAAGGTCCTACCAAGCTGGAAAGGCTTTAGCATAAAGCCTTGTAAACTTGATTGTAAACTATGGGTCTGTAGTTTAAGGATCAGCCCAATTAAAGTTGCAGTGGCTCATTGTTAGACAACTGAGCACAATTTGCTGAGTTAGTGGATAGGGCACACAACTTAGAGCCAGGATGACCAGGATTCAAATGAAAACTCCTCCTGGGTGACCCTGGACAAGTCACTTAACCTTTCTGTGACTCAGTGTCCTCATCTGTAAAACAAGGAGGTTGGACTTGGTGTGTAAGGTGTTGTCTAACTCTGTCTATGATCTTATGAAGATTGTCAGAAACATCCCAGATAGGAAATGCTTTCTGCTTTGATGGAGTAAGACCCATCTTTATGAAATCATGAATCCTTGAAGTGAGTACAAAGAATTTTTTTTTTGCCACTGAACAAAAAGTAGGAAGGAGCAGGGAGCCTGTGGTTTTGTCAAAGTGGGGTAACTTAATGGAGTGGTAACTCCCTCCATCAGTACAGAATCAATACAGAATGGTGAGTTGTCTGTGACTTACAGAGAACTTAAAGAGTTGATTGGGAATATTAGGAGACTAAGTAACTTGTGGTCGCACAGGTTGTATATGTCATTGGTAGATTTGAATCCAGGTCTTTATGACTCTAAGGTCAATCTCTATCCATTGAATCATGTTGCCTTTTGAATGAGAATGTAGACAGCTGAAAAGTTCAACTGAACTTCTGAAGGTCATTTTACAGACTGCAAATTATCAGAATTGTAAAGGTTTTTTTGTTGTAGTAATTTTCTATCATTTTAGAAGTTATTTTAGAATGAAACATTATATTGCGGAGTTCTGATGAAGGAGATGAAGGTGCATTTTTTGATACTGTAGGATGCATGTTGAGCTACTAGGAGGGCAAAAGGCAGATGGGAAAGCGAGATATAGACCTCACACATAGGAATTGTGAAAGACCTCTCCTAATTTACCCTATGATGATTCATCTCTGAATTTCAGGGAATTTTAGGTTCAGGGTTTGCTCTGAAGGTCCAAGAACAGCATCGTCAGAAGCACTTTGAGAAGAGGCGAAATCCTGCAGCCGGCCTGATTCAGGTATTGCCAGGGTTCCTCTGAAATGCAGGCCAGGTCTTCTCTACAAGCAGAATCTTGGGATGAATGAAAGGAGCAAAGAGACATGAGCTCTTTAAATTGCCAGAAACCTTAGGATGGGCTCCCTCTGGTAGTAGCATAGCAGAGGGCTGGTGTAGCACCTGGAGTGCCAGCCTTGGAATTAGGAAGACTTTAGTTTGAATGCTGTCTCAGACAGTTACTAGTTATATGATCTGGGCAAATCTCTTTGTTCCCTCTGCTTTGGTTTCCTCATCTGTAAATTGGGGAATTCAAAACCTGTCTTCGAAGGCTGTTATGGGGATTAGATAATATATGGAAAACACTTTGCAAGCACTAAACTGCCATATAAATTCTGGACCTGTAATTTCCTCAGTGTAGGAAGTTCCTGTTGAGTAAATGCCTACCCCTGTAGATTTGATAATTTATTGTTTTGGAGAGCTGCCCGAGGTACAGAAGTGTAAGTGACTTGCCCGGCATGGCATGGTCAATCTGTTTCAGAGGTGACTTGCTGTCTACTACCAAACACTATCTCTCTACTTTGGTATTATCAATATAAATAATAAAAAGCAGCATTTATATATCACTTTAAGGTTTGCAAAGTACTGTACATTTATGTTATTTCACTTGATCTTCACAGCAACCTCATGAGGAAGGTCTGTTCCCATTTTGTAGATGAGTAAATTGGGGTAAACTGAGAGATTTAGTGATAGTGTCTAATGTGGGATTTGAACACAAGCCTTCCTGTCTCCAGGTCCAGTACTCTGTCCAGTAGTCTCTTAAAAGAGAGACATGGATTTCTTGAGCTAGAACTTTGCTCCGAGCTCCCTTAGCGGGAATGAACTTTCCCACCAGTAGAGTTGGAAATAAGGTGGCCTTAGACTGACAAAGAAAATGCGTCCAAATGCTGTGATACTTTGAAGTGAAATCAATATCCCCAAGATAGAAAGAGTTCATTGAAATATGTTGCTTTCATCTGGATTTGAGCCTGGTTCCTAGAGAGAGGAAATGGAAACATGTCATAGTATACAACAGCCTTCTGCTCTTAAAAACTTTTCAAGTTGTGTGCTTCCTCCTTGGAAGCTGGGCTAAGCCTGCCCTGGTCACTCCCAACTCTCCCCTTTCCCCTTCAAACATGGTTCTACTACAAAGGACACATTCTAGTTTAAGGTAAGCTACCCCGCCTCCTTTCATAGGGACTGGTGTATCCTCATGTTGCTTTAGTGCCCTGAGGCCAGCAAGATCTGGTACTGTCTGGGAAGAGGGTGAAAGTTCACAAAGGCACCTAGTACAGAGTCATGAATTACTTTTTGGTGGAGATGGGTAGGTAAATGAAGGGCTCATTGTGAAAATTCCAGATGAAGGTAGGAGAGGATATGTTTTCTTATTTCTAATCTGTCTCCCATATAGGGGTTTAGAGTTGTTTTGACATAATTCAAGGTGGGAATAAATTGGACCAAGGGTCTGAGGGTAGGAGACTGGCCAATGGCATTTTGGGGGAGTGTGTGGAAGGTGCTAGACAGCATAGGGGAGGAGCTGCCTTAAAATAAATGCATAAAAAACATCTCATGAATTCTGGCAGATGTCTTAAGTAGATCTGTAAAAATTCAGGCAGATTTAATGACTGTATAGTGCAAACAGAATCAAGTCAGTCGTGATTTGTTTGACTTGGTTTTGTACAAATGAGATGAAGTTTATATAGAAATTTTGCTGAGACCTGGGGTATTGGTAACGTAGGAATCCTGAACACTAGAAATGGAAAGGTTGGCATATTTTGCTTAGTACCTTTATCCAGAATGTTCTCCTCTTTCTCCTATAGCAATAGCTGTCTTAGATGGGACAAAGTGAAGGAGAGTTTAAGTTGACCCTCATTTCCCCAAACAATTGGAGGGTGGTTTTTCACTTGAGTGAATTGCATTGAATTGAAGTCAATGAGTCTGTCTGCAGAGTTCTGTTCTAGGCAATGGGGTGGCATGCCTAGAGATAAAGGTAAGAGGTTGTCCCTGACCTCCGGGAACTCACAGTCTAATTGGAGAAATAGAACTTCTGCATACAAAATGGAGAATGATATAAGGCACAGTATAACCAGGGGTCAAAATATGGCACACAATCTGTCTACTAAGGATGGTCAGGGATGGAATGGATCATTATGACTAGAGTAGCCACAGAAGGCTCCTTGGACAAGGTAGGACTTAAGGTGACCCCTGAATGATGAGTAGGTTTTGGATAGAGAGAGAAGTGAGGTGAAGGGGAGGGAATTCTAGGTATGTGTAGGCCGAAAGGCTGAGCACAAGACATTTTGCTCCTCAACTCCTTCGACATCTTGGAAGGGGACAGGAGCACACTACTTTTCAGTCTTCTTACTCTTGTATCTTCCCTCTCCCTCACCCAATGTGCTCTTTGATACCGTAACACTGGCCTTGTTCCTGTTCCTCAAATAAGACACTCCATTGCCAGATTCTGGGTATTTTCAATGTCTTGTCTCCCATGCATTGAATACTTTGCTTCCTCTTCTCTGCCACCTAATTTCTGGCTTCTTTAAAGTTCCTGTTAAAAGCCCATCTTCTACAGGAAGCCTTTCCCAATCCCTCTTCACTCCAATGCCTTCCCTCCATTGATTACCTCCAATTTGTCTTCTCTATGTACACAAGGCATCCTCTATTCCATTAGACTCTGAACTTTTAGAGAGAAGGAACAATCTGCTGCTTTTCTTTGTTTCCCCAAATGCTTGGTGCATAGTAGGTGCTTACTAAGTTTTTATTGACTGAGTGACTAACTGGTGTTGGCAAGACTTTCTTATTTGCAGTCAATAGAGAAAAGTCAATGCCATTTCTTTTGCTGTGTGCAAGGAGTTTGCCCTGGCTTGCATTGGACTTAAAGTAATGATAATAACTGATGTTTATAGAAAACTTAAGGCTCATAAAGCATTTGGAACATATTATCTCATTTAATCCTTACAAGATTCTTGTGAGGGGGATAATGCAAGTTGTTATACGATTTCTAATTATACAGATTATATTATTATTACATTCATTCTAAAAGTGAGGAGCCTGGGACCATTCTTATTGTCACACAGCTTATCAGTCAACATGTATTTATTAAGCACTTACTATGTGCTAAGCACTGAGAATAAAAAGGAAGACAAACCCAGGGAAGGAGTTTAAATTTTAATGGGGGAGACAGTGTTCAAACAACTACGTATATAAATACAAGGTATATAAAGTGTAAATGAGAAGTAATCTTAGAGGGGAAAGCACCTAGAGGAAGGTGAAGAAATAAGAAAAAGCCTCTTGTAGCAGGTAGAATTTGTGATGAGTCCTGAAGGAGGTCAGAAGGCAGAGGTGAGCAGGGAGAGCATTCCAGGCATGGGGACAACTGGTGAAAAATATCAGCTAGGGAGTGTTGCATTTGAGAAAGAAAGCCAATGTTGCTGGACTATAGGGTCACACGAATAAGTATTAGAAGTGGGATTAGAACCTGCTCTAATGATTTATGACTCCATGATGCCTCTTTATAAGGAGAGCCAGATGGTAGTCCTGGTTCTACCAGTAACTAACCATGTGCCATTGGGCAAGTCCAGTCACTTCTCTGGCACTCCACTTGTCTGTGAAATGAAGGGATGGGACTAGCTTTCACATTCTCTGATGTGCGATCTCTCTGTGACCTAAGATGTTTGGCTGATGACTGTCTTTTCTCTGTGCTCCATTCCCTTGGCCACAGTCTGCTTGGAGATTCTATGCCACCAACCTCTCTCGGACAGACCTCCACTCAACCTGGCAATACTACGAGCGCACAGTCACCGTCCCCATGTACAGGTACCACCGTTAAATCCTGTTCTTGTTGCCCTTCCGCCCTAGAGAGCGAAAGTCCGGGAAAGCTTTTCACCCCCAGGTGATTTGGAACTGTGGTCCTTAGACAGCCTCCTTGTGGTGTTACATTGTTTTACAATTTGTCCTTAACTCTGTTATTTTGCTTCTGTTTTTATTTTTATTTTCATTAAAAAGTGCATATGTTTAAGATTCTCTGTGTAAGTTCCATGGTATTAATTTTATTCTTTGCTTATATTGTCGCAGTTGTTTTCACCTTTATTTCTCTGCCCCCGTTTTTTTTTTCTGTTGTTTTCTTCACTGTTAGTTGCATTGTGTTGTGGGCTGCTTTGGCAGCATGAGAAGAAAGATTCCCCCTCTCCCCAGAGAGCTGCCCTGGAATGGAGGTAATGTTCCTCAGCCTAGTCCATGTTGGTGCTGAATTGTGTTCTCTGCCACATGTGTGACCTGCCCACTCTGGGCCTTTTGCCTCTTGACCCTTTTACCCTCCCCTGTCAAAGGGGGTCTCTCTTTGCCCAATCTGGGGTTGGGGTGGGGAGGGCCTCTATAGAGATGGACTGGCTTTAGAAACAGGTTTCTTTCTTTTCTTACAATTCCCTCTCAAAGAGGGGGAGACTGCTAGGGTGCTGGGGAGAACTCCCTTGACTACTACATACAAGGATCAATGAGACCATCTGGTATCTTGGGTTTGAGCCCATATATGTTTGGAGTCTGAAATGTACTCAGAAAGAATTTTATCCCAGAATGGGCCCCAGGCCAGCATTCTTAAGTGGAAAACACAGGCATAGACACCAGACAGACAGACAGATACACACACACACACACACACACTCACATACACACACACCCTCCAGAAGAGGATTGTTCAGAGCAGAAAGAGGAAGAAAAAAGGTAGAAGAAATTTAACAATACCTCTGAATTTTGAATTATTAAATCCAATAATACTAGCAGGTCACCTAGTTGAACTTCCTGGAAAATTACCAGAAGCTCTCTCTTTCATCTATTCTGAGCCCGGGCAGCACCGTTAGTCTCAGAGTGGGTTCTCTTTCTATGCGGGGGAGATGATGGTATTCCTTGAGGAATCCAAACAGTAGTTCTTGGTACCCACCATTCACTGTCCTGTCCCTAAGCTGACTTGGAGCAGTGTTCATTTTGATTGACTGCAAGATTGGTATAGGCACATCATTATAATTTCTCCGCACCTAAACCCCAAAGCAACTGGTGAGTAAATGGCTTAAAATAATCACGTGTTCCTTGGATTAGCAAGAAGTTCTCAAACAACCTATGTCTCCCTGGGGCTTATTTCTGTGGCTTTTCACTGCTAGTTTAGCCTGAAAACAGGGTGTGTACAAATATTTGTGGGGATCCCCTGACTTGAGAAATGAGTGGTAAGATTCCTAGAAGCTCTGTTTCTATAAAGTATGGGTGTGAATTTTGAATTATTAGACTCAAGGATACTAGTAAGCCACCCAGTTGAGCACCCTGGAAAGGAAAGAAAGAAAGGGGAGAAGAATCTATTAAAAGCAATTTCCACAATTCTTTTGACTCTTTCTTTTCCCATGAGGGTTAGGATCCCAGTGTCCAATGTCCTCTGGAAGGTAGCTCTTCTTTCATTGAGCAACAGGAACTCATCATATCAAGAACCTGGGCCCTTTGGACTGCAGTTTACTGCCTCCAGCTGTGTAGGTGCCTGCGGTTACTCCATGGACTAACTCCTTTGTTCTGTTCTTTCCCCCCTTCCCACTTTCCCCGACTTTCTTCTTCTTATTCCATTCTCTTTCTTTCCCTTTCACTCCCCATTTCTCTCTCCCTCCCTCCTTCCTTTCTTCCTTCTCTTTCTTTCTCTCTCTTTTTCTTTCTTTTTTCTTCCTTCCTTATTTCCTTCCTTCCTTCTCTTTTTCTTTCTTTCTTTCCTTCTTTCTTTTTCTCTGTCTTTCTTTCCTTCTTTGTTTCTTTCCTTCTTTGTTTCCTTCCTTCCTTCCTTCCTTCCTTCCTTCCTTCCTTCCTTCCTTCCTTCCTTTCTTTCTTTCTTTCTTTCTTTCTTTCTTTCTTTCTTTCTTTCTTTCTTTCTTTCTTTCTTTCTTTCTTTCTTTCTTTCTTTCTTTCTTTCTTTCTTTCTTTCTTCCTCTGTCTCTTTTGGTGTGAAAACACTTGAAAAAGCTCGCAAACACAAACTTACGGGGCCTCCAGGTATGAAGTGCATGTGAATCAGAAAGCTGTGTGTGGTGTTATTTCTTGTTCTTCGTTTGGGATTATAACAAGTTGAGGCTTTTGAAAGAAAAACCAAAACAAACCACTGCAAAAAAGGAGCGAGGGCCAACCCCCCACTAACAGCCTGCAGAGCTAATTCCATGCAGCTTCATAAACCCCTCCTTGTGGTTTGGCACAAGTGTTGAGAGAATTCACGGTGGAATGAAGGAGAATGGGGTAATTGTGGTTTGCTCGGCCTCCATGGTAACAGCCACAGATCACACACACCTTAGACTGGATGTGCAAAGAACCTCCTTTTCCATGACTCTTCACATTTCTTTCTGCTACCTCCTGAACCATGGCTTCTTCTCCTTCGATTTATATTCCTGTTTCTTAATCTTTCTCTGCTTCTCCTTGTCCTTTTTCTCCTTGACTTATCCTCTCCCATTGCTCCCTCCTTCCGATGTTTATTCCCATCCTTTCTTCCTATTTCCATTTCTCAGCCCGTCTTTGTTTTGTTAGCCGCTGCCTGTACTCCTGGTTATAGACTGCTCCATGGAACAGAGGCCAATTCCCCAGGACTCCTACCCTGAATTATGAAGAACCTTGTAGGGGTTGCCTTCCCTCCAAAACTAAACGACTGTAGTAGAAACTGAAAACATAAAACTGAAATATTTCTTCATTGTTGCTTCCCCTAGAAATGCATATCAGCCCTGACTCCTGGATAGCCTGCTGGTGTGGGAGGTGGGAACTAGGTTTATACCTAGCTATTATGGGCAGAGGGAATTCCATGCTTTAATGTACAAAGTTCTCTGCATGCCTAGAAGGGTTGGTGGTGTACATATTGGGAACTCTGGGAAAGTCAGGCCTCATAGTGCCAGGCCTTGCAAGTTATAAATGCAATGACTAAAATAGCAAATATCTTATTACATGGTAGGACCACATTCTAAGGGGCGCAGAGGCCAAAGGAGCCTAAAGGATTACTCATTTCAGAAAATGGATGCTTGATCTTGCTATGGCAAACTGGGGCTTGAGGCCCCGGAACCTTTGTATAGAGGTGGAAAAGCTAGGGAAGAGAGATTCATGTTTTTTTCTCCCAGATGGGAGTTGGTATCATTTTAGGCTCATAGGATGAACAGTTCTCCTGACCCGGAAGATGGGTTTTAGTTTACCTCTGGTCAAATGCCTGACCTGACTCAGTGGCATTAGTGACCAACAAAGCCATCTTCTTCACCTGTGCTGGATAATAATATGGCATGGGAAATTCTGTTGGAAAAACCTGAAGTTGTCTCATAATAGCCCAGCTCCTTTTATCAGAATTAAAAGTAAAGCTCATGTGAACCAGACTCATCATGATGGGGACACAGATGGATTTCCTCAGCCTTTGATCTGAGCAGTCATGCACAGCCTATCCACTGCCTGCTGACCAAAGCTAAGATACATCTGATGCCTGTGAGATTTTGGTCTTGGGTGATTAAGTCTCCAATAAAGCTCTGAAGCTGTTGAGGTATCTGTGTGTTATCCCTGTGCCTTCTCTAAAACATGAGAACAGCAACCCTCTTAGATGTCCCAGATGTGCGCATGTGGCTACCTTGGGAGACCTCATTGGCCTTGTCAAATGGAGTTGGCTGTCCCACTGCCCATTGGACCCTTAGTACTCATTCTCTTTCCTTTGGGTATGATGCCCTCAACTTTCCATCCCTGCCCTTCCCACCCTCCCTAGTTCCTTGAATTCCATTGCTCTTTCATCCACCATAAGACATGATCCATTTAGGAAACACTCAGGACTTTCCTGACAAGCGATGGTGTATGTATGGTGTATGTATGTGTCTGTCTGTGTGTGTGTGTGTTCGCATGTGTGTTGCACATGCTATTGCCTCTCTTCCCTTGATCCTTCTCTTTTGTGATGGTGATGTATCTGTGTCTCAGGCATGACTTTCCTCTGACCTTGGCTCTGAGGTGCTTATGTATTGTGTTTTCTAACCCAGTGTATGTGTGTGTGTGTGTGCGTGTTGTGAGCATGTGAATGTGTGTGTGGTGGGACAGGGGTGGGGACTGACTTGTCTCTTGCTCCTTTTCCCATCTGTGGTGAATGCTTATAGTTGGTGTTGGGGACCTGGGGAGGAGTGGGATTGAGGGAGATTGGGAGAACAGGCTGTAGGTCTGGGCCTGTATAATGAAGAGACAGGGAAGGAGGAAGCAGACTCTGCAGCCACGCGGCTGAACCCTCAGCATGAGCTGTCCCTCTAACTGTCGTGGCCAGGCCTTCCTGCTTAGCTATAATCCTCTACGTGGAGCTCACTTCCTGCTGCAAGGAAAGGGACCCTTCAGGGAAGAGAGAGAGAAAGCCCAGTTAGCATGTGGGGGTCAAGGCATGGGGCATTAGAAATTTGGGAGTCCCTAGTTTGGGAAGAGGCTAAACCTGAAATAGAATGAGAGTAAGTGGCTGCTGGCTTGGGCCACTTAGCACCTTGGTCCCTGTGTCTGAGATGGCATGTTTGGAGAACGGCTCAGGCAGTATCAGTGTGAACTTCTTGGAGACCTTCCTAGGGAGAGCCCTGACTTAGGGACTGCTCTTATCACACGAGAGAGGAGAAGCAATTAGGATTTCAAAGGATACTGTGGAGCCTGAATTTTCACCATTGCTCCCACGATGCTTGCAAAGTGTGCATTATCCTCTGGTTTCAAGGGAGGGCATCTGGCAAATCCAGAATATGATCCAACCTTTTCAATGAAAGGGCAATAATCTGCAGGGCAGAGTGGTACAGCAGAAAAGGTGCAAGTTTGGAAGTCAAACGACCTAGGTTTAAATCCTAGTCCTGCCATTTGCTACTTGTGGGCCAGTCACTTCAGGTCCCTGGGTCTGTTTCCTCATCAATAAAAAGAAGGCAGTGGGATAGGATGATACCCAAGGTCTCTTTAAGTCCTTCATATGTGATCCTAAACTTCTAGGGGCTAAGTGTTTCCTTCTGGGGTTAATAAGTCAAACTTTTGGCAGCCCCCTTGCTCTACAACTGTCAGATATTGAAATTGTGCATTAGGTAGAGTGCTATACTTGGAGTCAGAGACCTGAATTCAAATTCTGACTCAGACATATTATTTGTGTTACCCTCTTTAAACTTCAGTTTCTTGCTCTGTAAAATGGGGATGATAATAGCACCACCTCACAGGGTTGTTGTAAGAATGAAATCAAGTGATATCCGTAAAGCAAACCTTAACATAGGGCTATGTAAATGCTAGTTATTATCATCAATGCAAGAATAAAACGTAGAGCAGCTGTTCATAAGAAGAGGTCCCTGTAAAAGGGGCAGCTTTACCAAACAAATTACTGAGAGATTCCAATTCAAATTGCCCTCTTGGAAGCTAAAATTGATGTCACTTCTGTCCTAAAATTGAAACCACCAGTGAAATAAGAGGAAGGACAGAGACAATAGGATATTTAATTCTCATCTGTTGTTGCCAGTCCTTGTTGTTTTCTATTTTCTACATTTTCACTGGGGCCAGCAGGTTTCCAAAGAGAGAAGTTTTTTAAGATTTTTTTTTTTTTTTAAGGAGACACCTCTGGTCCTTCTTTCTCTGCCTTTGGGATCTTCTCTTTCAGCAGCCAGCTTTTCCAAGACATTCCTGTCTTCCATGGTGCCCTAGACCACCACAAGTACCCAAGTTTAGACAAGCACCATCTGACCATCACTTAAGAAAAAGAAGTCATCCTTGACTTTTGTGTCTCCTCAGATTTCTCAATCAATTACGCATCCTCATTTGCAATGTTGATAGCATACGTTGCCCCACTCGGCATTTCTGTAGCTACTACTACCCTAATTCTGGTTCTTTCCCCTTCATGTCCGAAATGTCAGCCTCCTAATAGCCTCCTAAATGTTTATTTCCTACTTTCAAGCTTTTCTTCTATCTATTCTAGACATACATAGTCTAGTTACTTTTTTCTAAATGCTAGGTTTTTTTTTTTTCATGTCACTTCCCTTCTTAAATCCTTCCTTGGTTCCCTATGATAAGTCAGAGCAATGCAATGGAAGAACCCTGAAGTACAAGTCAGAAGATGTAGTTTCCAGTCTTATCTCTCCTGCTAACTCACTGTGTGCCTGTGGGTAATTCACAATTTCTTTGGATTTCAGTTTGTTCATCTGTAAAATGATGGTATTGGACAATGTGTGAGGTTTCTGCCAAAGTTTTAACTTTTTGTTAATCCTCTGAAAACAGACTGGTGGGGAGCACAGAAGGGTATTGCTCCCCAGAAGGTTAGGGTCAGGACCATAAAATGAGGTTTCTCTCTCTCTTCTGCTAATGTCAAGACCATTTTAGGGTGGCTCTTGAGCATTAAGTCAAACTCCCCATTTTTAAAGCTGATACTAACGGGAGAGATAGAAGAAAGATTCTTTTGAGAGATACTTGACTGCTCTGATTGGAAGCCTAACTCTTCTCCTCTTTTTTATACTCCAGACTGATTCCACCTCTCAACCAACTGGAACTTCTCCGAAACCTCAAGAGCAAATCTGGACTCACTTTCAGGTCAGCAGCCAGATGGCTAACACTCTGGGAAAAATTATTTCATGAGATCTCTGGTTCTTTGTGCCTGTATCTGTCTCTTTCCCACTGCCCCTCCCTGTCTGTGCTCCCTGTAGGTCTTCATGTGTCTGGATTTCCCCACAATTAGTCCTTTATTCATGACTTTTTTCTTCCAATCTTCTTACAACACAACCCCCTCTTCATTTAGTCTTCTGTGAGTATCTTGAAAGGAAGATGGCTCTTCAAGGGTTGGCAGAGGGTGGGTTAGATGGTTCCTGAGGCTCCTTATCCTAGGATTCTGTGATTTGCTTGCTCATAGCATCTGTTTGGAAAGTTTTTCTTTTGAGAAATTGACTTTATGGAAGTCAGAGGACCCGGGAGAAGGTTAGAATGTGAACTCTGCCTTAGGCTGGCATGGCAGATTTTTGGACCACCTGTTTTGTGGGCTTTGAATTCCAGCACCCTTCTATACCAAGCTATGGATGGCACTACTGTAGGCGATTTCATCAAGACTTTTAAATTAGGCTGCTTGGTTCTGCCCAATGCTCCAACTAACTCAAGGCGCTGCCATAATTGAGGAGTGAGTTCAGTTTAGCTGTAGGGACAAGAAGGCAGTAGCTAATGATGTAGAACATTAGCCTCTCTTCTACTCTGAGGCTACTTATAGACAGAAGTGTGGCTTTGGGGGTTTGTTTCTGTGTGGTTTACCCATGTGTTTATATTCCCTTGTGTTGTGCATTCTTGGGGAAAAAATATATACTGAGTTACGGGGCAAGCTGATTGAAGCTGCTTAGGCAGAAAGTACCCCCAAATCTGAGCAGTGACAAATGGTGACAATCTGTGTGACAAGGTCAGTGGTAGTTGTGTCTTTGACACCCCTTCTGTCCCTGACAGCCCTTCTCCTTTCTCTCAGATGTGCCTGGGTCTGAGTTCTAGAGAGCCTGTGTGGGACCCCAGCATAAGATGATCAACTCATCTAGACTTTTCTGGGGGTCTGTGGTTTGGGGTGGGGGTTTTACTGTGAAGGAAAATGAAGGTGATCTGGATTAGTCTGTGAAGCAGGAGTACTAACCTCCCATCTCCAGGTTTGTATCTTAGCACTTCATAGCCTTGGCTGAAGCATGAGCTAGTTTGGGGTGCTGGGCAGGTTGAATGGAGAAATCTGGCAATGAATGGGTGATTTCTGAGTTGAATAGCCATATAAAAGCTATTTCTCATATCTCCCTTATGAACACATTTGAATTGAGTAGGATTGGCAGAGAAGAAGCCAAGACCTGTTTCTTCCTTTTAGGCCTTATCCTACCCTATGGGAAAATGTCGTAATTGGAGTGAGCAGGACTCCTGTCTCTTGCATAAGAAATAGGGTTGGACTTTTGGATAAAGGGTCTTTTTAATCTCTTGTTGGGAAGGCAAAGAAAAAGCACTCATCTCAGTTGACTCCCTCAGAGTACCAGGGGGGCTGGCCTACAAAGTCAGTCCAGAGTTGCCTTCTTCAGAAGGGCTCACTAATTGTTGGGTGGAAACTGCCATTTGTTATACAAGTTTTGTGCCCTTTGTACTGATAACATCTACTAACTCACTGTTGCTTCTGTTTAAAGGAAAGAACCTCAGCCTGAGCCATCGCCAAGGTCTGTATACCTCCTGCCTTCCCATGCTCTATTTGGTATACTGCTCTGTTTGTGTGTGTATTTATATATCTACCTTTAGCCCTCTTTTCCGTCTGTGGTGTATTCAGCCAAAGGGAGCTGAGTACCCTGGGCAGAACAAGCTCTGTGTGTGCGCTTCTCACTGTGCGGTCTGTGGGTGTCTGTGTGACTGTGCCTGTGTGTCTGTCTGTCTGTATCACATGCACAATGGTGATGTTGGTCCTTAAATCACTTTTCCTTTGTTTTGACTGTTTCTCCTCAATGTATTCTGGAATTATTTTGTGGCTCTGTGGATGGGGGCCTCTGGGGACAGCTAATGGCAGATTGCACATTGTTTTTCAAGGTCACCTCTCCCATTCCCTTGATGTAAAGAGGTTTCTGATCTAACCTGTTACTATACATGACCCTAAGGCAGAGCTTTTCTTTAAGACCTCACCCCATTCCTAATATATATCTATATCTAGATATGTATCTATAGGTATATATTTAGACCAGAATGAGATTGCACAGTTAGTCTAGGCCTTGGCCAACTAAGTCAAGCTAGGACTTGACGTTCTAGACAGTGTCCCTTTCCCTTCTCCTGACCAGTGGGACCAGAGTAATCTGTAGCTTCTACTCCAGGGGCCATGAGGTCTGTGCCCTGGGGAGAAATCTTTGCTCAGCATATTTGACAAAGAATCTTACAAAGACTCAAGTATATCTTCACAGTGGACTGAGAAAACCTGTCTGCCACCGTTTAAGGCACGATGCCAGAATGAGTTTTTCTAATTTTCACTTTTGCCTGTCCAAATCAGGGAGTGACTGGTTGGAGGCCCCAGGGACTTTCTTCCGGTGTGATTTATCAACTCTGCCTCCCCATTCCTCACCAAAATCCAACCACAGACTCAAAATGCCTATAGAAATTCTGAGCCAAATGCTTTGTCAGCTAGGAAGTCCCCTGTTTCTTCTTATAGACACAGACCACTTTTTGAGGAACTCTTTAGATACTGAATTTGACTGTTTCTCTCTCATGCCCCCTAGTCTAAAAGAGGCAGTGAAAGGCAGTATATATGACAAAAGGAAAGGAAAATACTTTTATACTCTCTAGGGCCCAAATTTCCTCATCTACACAATGAAGAAGTCCAACTGGACAATTCTGTGGCTCTTTCTAGCTCTGACATCATGAGGTTCTGTGGAATTTGGGCTGCTAGAGGTTGCCTGATCATGGGAGGGTGTGAGGCTTGTAGGAAAGCCTTGGCAGAAGACCCATGGCTAAGAAAAGAGAGCAATAACAAAATTTCTTTTGTTCCCCTCAGTATGAAAAATGAGGACAATTTTTCAAACAGACTGTGGGGCTGTGCCCTCTCTTAGTTGAGTCTTTTTTCCCTTATATGAGATTATATGTGCAGCCATGGCCTCCAAAGTGCTCAATCCACAAGCTGCTAAATAATGCCAGTGACCAAGATCATGTTTTCATAGTTGAGTTGTGGTTCAACAGCAGAGCCAGCTCATCAGACACTCCTACCTCAGCCAGCTTCTGTAAGAATGTGAGGTGTGGCTCCACACGTGTGAGGTCTGATGTTGGCTTTAGGGGCTTAGGAGGAAAGAATTAGGCCCAATTCTCCATGCTAACCTGCCGCCCACATACTTCCTGCACAACTGATGGTCCATTGGGGAAGACTGTTTTTGGCTTTCCCGTAAGGAAACCACAGATGTGCCCTGAATTGGGAAGACAAGCAAGCTTTGTGTTTCAGCCCCAGCTGGAAGAGTCACCACTTGTATCCAGGTCCATCAGGCCATTGCTGAACTCCTCCTTCTGGTCATTGTGCTATGCCTTCCCTCCTTTGCAGACCCATGGCTGGCTGAGAAAAGGGGAAGGACATTGTGGCCCTCTCAGTGATCAGATTTATCTGAGAATGAATATAAACCCTGCCCTTGGGTGCTATGTACTTTTCAGGTTCCTTCTGTGTGGAGTCAGATCTTTCCTTTCATCTAGTTCAACTCTGTTGCCTTAGTATACTCTCTCCTCTCCCCTAGTCTCTCCCACCTGACCCCATGGTCTTGTGTTGTAAGAATGATCATGAGGTGCCCAAATGGCCTTCTCTGGGCTATTCAGGATTGTGTTGCTTGTTACAGTAACTTGCTATTTCTACTCCAAGTAGTTTCTAGACAGTCTCTTTGTTTCTCTCCCCCCATCCCCAATTTGGAATATATCACCTCCCCTCACCCCAAATGCTTCTAATTATTGTCGTTACCCTTTTCTGGGTCTCTCTGACTTCTGCTCTGTCCTCTTTGAGATGAGGTGGCTCTCACTGAAGGCAGGATTAAAGGTGAGGACATACCACTGGCTCCTGTAATGACGTACTGTAATGTGCTCTGTATGATTCTTTCCTTTCCCCTCCCACTCCTCCTTTTTCCTCATTCCCAGCATAGCCCAGCCTCTTTCCCATGTGTTTTTCCATGAGATGCATCCTCCCTGGCCTCCAGTACTTTGTAAATTCAAAACATTGATGCTGGAATGTTTTAGAAATTTACTCAAACCTTTCCCTGTAGATTTCCAAGCCTAGTCCACTTAGAAGTCCCAAGGTTTTTAAGAAAGGGCAGACAGCTGAGATTGGCCTAAGTCCAGGATAATGGTAGTGAAGAGATTAGTTTTTCCAGATGAAAGCAAAGAGGTAAGTGCCACACCTGGTTTTTAGGGTGCTGGTGCCCTGAAACCAATAGCTATTTGGTTTTGCCTCATCACATATTTAATGGAGGTCTTATCTTACGCTTTTCTGAGCACTGGCAAGAAATACCATTCTCCTGCATGTGTGCAATTTCCATTAATTAGCTGCCTGATGGAAATGAGTTCCTGGTTTCCCTAAATAACAAAAATCAGCCCTAATGACTGGGATTCTGATGTCACGAGTGCTGGTTGTTCACAGAGTCAGGTTTGGTGCTAACTGATCATGGCACCCTTTAATGTGATATTATGGAAACCCTCCTTCATGGTTGCCTTTTTGCTTCCTGGAAATAGGTGACATTCTGCACATCCCTCTTCCAGGACCCCGCTCAATACCCCGAACTACCCTCAATTCCTAGCAGGTGCTCAGATAGAGGCCATTGTTGTTCCAGGCAGGGAAATGAAATGTGAATGTCTGTCGTCCTTTAGGATAGTTCTGATGATTAATTCTCCTTGCTTTCTTTCACAGTCTATTGGGGCTTGGTTTTCCTAGCTCCATGAGGAGCTTGTATTTTTTATAGCTACAAGTCAGTTATCTTTTTGCTCCCTTTGGGCAGATAGATCTTGTGGAGATAATTCCTGGTAGTTTCCTCTGCCCCATAGTCTGACCTGAGTGAGCCCTGGAATTGTAACCATCTATGCAGAAGTCATGCTTATATTTCCAAATCCAACTATGCCAGATTGTGTTATAAAATATGATGACTAGCCTTTGGAAAGGTAGGAGATGTTACATACAAAATAATTCAACTTGTCGCAATAAAATTCTATTTCCTGGACACAAATAGATGCCCTTTTGAACTGTATAATGCTGAGAATATTCACTTGTGATTTTGGCCACTTGAGGTTATGATGACCCCAGGATTATGCTGTGAAATTTATGGCAAATCTCCCTTTCTTGTGATAACGGTTAAGTTTGCAACAATTCAAAAGATTACAAAAGGCTAGTTTTGTGATATCTGTATTTATAAAACTAAGTAGATAAAGTTTTTCCAGTGTCCTGGTCCCCAATCTGTTTTAGAGATCCAGTTCCCCTCACATCACCGTTGCTATGGCCTGAGGTCTTGGAGGGCCTGCCCGGCTTCTGATGCCCTTCATTGAGAACTGGTGGAATGCTCTGACTTTGTGCTTCATTTTATTTCATTCCATCTCATTTCCTGCTGACTCATGTATTTGTGCTTGGGACTGGGGAGGTAAGGAATATCTACCCTTGCCCATGTACTGGGCACTTCACCTCTTTCTCCTTTCATGTGCATTTCCCACCGTTCCACAGCCCTCTGGCAGCACTGCCCTGAGGAAGTGGAGCCTAGGTGTTTGAGTCATGTTTCTGTGCTGTCTGGTCTCGGCAGAGAGTCTGTGTAGGCATTACTGTGCCACCCTCGTGCAGGCCTCAAGAACCCACCCAGAAGGGGGCAGGCTATAAACTGCTCTGGGGCTGTGCAAAGAGCTCCCTTTGGCTGATCTGAACAGGTGACAGATCAGAATGGGGAGGTGGGATGTAAAGAAGGACAGCTTGCCAACCCAAGTGTGGTCCTTTTGCACTATTCTCCATGAGGCAGAGACTTGGCCCTCAGCGTCATGAATGATGTACAATGATTCACCATGTTGACCTTCTTTCCAACTTACTTTTGCTGTTCTCTGAAAACACCAAATCTTCAGAACTATTGAGAATAGTTCTTGGGTAAAACATTGTCTGTAAAGCAACAGCACAGGATAAAACAAGTAACAAGATCTGACTATTATTACTCAAAGTTTGTATGCTGGTTACCATATTGACATAGTACTCATTCAAAGGAACCTTTGTCCACTTGGAGCTCACGGTAACTTACATAGATGCTGTAGACCTGGGCTGACATAGGAGAAACCCTCCCTGCACGGAGTTAACTTCCACTTCTCCAGCAAAGTAAGCCATCTAGGGCATCCATGTGACCATGTGATAGATGGAAGGAGCAGATTTTGGAGATCTTAATATTTCTCTGTTAAAGGGATTATGTTAATTATTAAGTTACAGTTTAATTGAGTTTCAGGCTGTTAAATATACCCAAATTCAAGTTCAAATGCTTTAAGAAGGGAAATTTTTTCGTTGTTAGTAATCTGTCTGTTAAAAACCAGTTAGACAAAAGAAATATGGGTTTGGGTTAAATCTTCACTTTGATGATCTCAGCTTCTGGTGCTGAGATAGGGGCATCTGAAAATGTGGTCAGTACCTCCTCCATCAGAGAGGAACATGTGGCAAAGACAGACCTTTGCCAACAAGGAAGCATGGTATACTGTTCAGAGGTTCTTGAATTTTAAAGAGGGTACATTAGATCTCAGTGTACTAGTCAACCTGTGCCCATACCAGGGCCTGTTCAGCTGAAGTAGATAAACATTCTGGGCCTTTAGAGGGAGGGAGAGAGGTGGATTGTACTGCAATATGGGCTGAATTCCTTGAAGGAACAAGTTATGTCTGCAAAGTCCTCTGTGACCCAGGTGACATGTACGTGGCCTTCCAAGCTCAAACTGGAATCAGGTTTGGTTTCTCTGCATTAAAGCTATTTTTAGTTTGAGAAGTCACCCAATGACACCTCTGCCATTGCCTCCTGAATAATACCAAGTTTCACGTGAGTTTCCGCTTCGTCTAATTGTCTTGGCACACCTATAAAAAGTGGTAGCTGTTCCACAACAGGGGAGGCCTGGCTTGGGGAATGTCAGATGGCGTGAGAGGCCAAGGTGAAATTAATGTCTGACTCCTTTGGCCGGATCTGTGAAGCTTTGTTGGTGTGTTAACCGGTCAATAAAGCTGAATTGCATTTTTCCCCTTTCTTCCCCAAAACGTTTGAACTTCAAACGAAGGAACCTCTGAGTTCTCCCTTCCTTAGCTCTGTGGCTTTGCAGGATTTGTGGCATTCTCAAACAGTTTTTGACAAAGCCCAATTCCAAGTATTATTTTTTGTCAGCATGAAAATAGCAAAAAATAATACATACGTTAAAAGAAATGTTTACTTGAACTCTGACTTTAGAGAGAAAAAAATGTATATATAAACTTTTGGGAAAAAAGAGACTTTTTTCCAAGTAGGCAGAAGAATTGATCTGAAGTCCCCCTTACTACATTTACTGAAGTCGGTTGCTGCCCCAAATCAGTAAATGGTAAGATGAAGGGACTTTCTCAATGATGCTGAACTGGAGGCTGAGCAGTGCCCTCTATTCAGTCTTGGAATTGATTGGATTGTTTTTTTCTTCCTTTCTTCTTTTCTTTCTTCTTTTTTTTTCCTTTTAAACAAATTGAACCCTGCACCCGGGGAGCTGCTCAGTACAGACTCCGCTATAAGCCTGGCCCTTAAAAGGATGGCGTTTAATTTTCTTTTGATGCCTCTACAAACCAGAATGAAAGTGTCCTGTTTGGCGTTGGCTTCCCGAACTAATTTGTGCTCTCCCCTCATTTCCAGTAAAAGCAAACCGTGCAAAGAGTCTCTGTGTGGATGCTGCTCTGGAAACTCTAGGTACCACGGGAAATGCGTCGCACGGACTAACCCACTGCTGCACGGCCCATTCTCTCTGCCCTGCTCCTCTCTGTTCTAAATACTGCCCTGCTTAATAGAGGTACTAGATGTAGGGGGAGGGAAGACTTTGGAGAGCATTCTCCAGCCATCCATCAGCTTCTATTGGGATAATGACCCATAGCCACCCTCCTGGCCATCCTACTCTCTTGCCTGGATCAATTCTTAAGCAATGTCCTTAGCAAAGCTTCAGCATTGCAGGATGGAAAATTTCTATTCATTTTGGTGGTGGCAAAGATGAGGAAAGATGAGATGCTTTTCTTACTTTCCAGAGCTGGAAAAAAAAACCCAAATTTAAAATTAAAAGGAAAAGTTGCATGCTGGTTTCTCTGAAAGCTCAAAAGTAAACCTTCCCGGGTGAGTTGATCCTACACTGTTCGTTTTCGGTGAGGTCTGACAATCTAGAACCTCTACTATGCAGTTAGACTAATGTGTAAGCAGCCTACATCAACCAAAAGGATGCCTCTTCGCTGTGTGTGTTGGGGAGGAGCTTCTGAGGAGCTCAGGGTGGTCCCAAGCCACACAGAGAAGGAGTGTTAGATACTCCTCCCTCCATCCTCCCTCTCCTGGCTCCCAGGCCAGTTTCAGTGTCCCCTATGCAGACTGGACAAGATGGTGGGAAAAAAACCCCAAACAACTCCCCAAATTCCTTATGAACTTGTGCTTCTTGACAATCTGTCTAAGGAGCATAAGACTTTTTCATGTCTTCTATTTCTTTTTCTATTGTCTTGGTGTGTGACCATGTCTATCATTTTCCTGCTTGCCCTGAACTTTCTTCCCCACCCTTCTGGTCCCTTCCTTCTCCAACCTCTTCCTCCCCCAAAAGTGGAGCACGGAAAAATGTAGGCGGCCAACTCTGTCCTTTGGGGTTGGATGACTGGTCCTCTCATCGCCTGCATGCTGTCAGTGCTGATGCCCAAAGGGACCTGTGCTGAGTGTGTGTGCGTGGGGAAATGCAGTGAGACCAGGGACTCAGGGGGGCAGCATGCTTGTGAAATGGCATCCTGCATGTGATATTGAATCCATCTGACATCCTCAGTTCCACCAGCCTTTGTACAGGGACCATGAACTCCTAGTGAGATTGGGAGTATCCTTCCCTCATCCCATTCCTTTCTTTCTACTGCCTACTCAGATGAGGTGGCAAGAGCGATGGGATTGTAGATGCCTCCAAGATATCACCAAGCCTCATGTCTGCTAGGGAAGCAGAGACAGAACTTGGAACTTGTAGGAGGCTTTGGAAACAGACAAAACCTTCTCTTGTTGGGATAAAGGCCACTGTGACATAGGAGTATATGACTCTTAAGGAACTTAAGCGTAAAAAATAAGGTCAATAATTCAGAAACAGCACAAATTGGACCTCTGATGTCTCTTCTACCCCAGAGCTAATTGCAAGAATCTTTTTCTTCGAAATTCCACATTATAATAATAATAGCTAGTATTTATATACGCTTTAATATTTGCAAAGTTCTTTACATGCGTTATCCTATTTGAACCTCACAATGATCCTGTGAGGTTGTTGCTAATGTTATTTCCATTTTACAGATGAGGAAACTGAGACTGAGAGGTAAAGTGGTTTGTCCAGAGTCACACAGCTGCTAAATGTCTGAGGCAGGATTCAAACCCAGGCCTTCCTTACTGCAAATTCACCATTCTGTTCATTATACCCAATTACTTTCAGTTCCCTGAGCCTTCCTTGAGTCTGTTTCTGACTTTTTCCTCCATTTTTCTCTTCCTTGGGTGCTCTTGTTCAGGACCCATCTCCCTTTTCTTGGCTGTGGGAATGTATCTTGCATTCCTGTTGGAGTTTTCCTGGCCTTTTGCTGTCCTTTCACTGGACAGTTAGTCCAGTGTTTCTAACCTTCCAAGCAAAATCAGACACAATAATACTTTCAGTTAATTTGGATGATGTTTAATTCTTTTCTTTAACTGGATTTTGCAGGATTAATTTCTTGCACACTCCCCAATATCTCACATTTTGGTCTTGGCCTTTGTTTTTGACACTTCTAGCTAGTGGAGATACATATTTAGCTGTCCTTGCGAGCTGGGTGCTCTCTTTTCAAGAAACCAGTATTTGGGGAGCTCCCAAGCTGTCATTAGCAGGACACAGGGTGGTATAGAATTTAAAGGACAGGCTAAATTCCTAACTTCAAGGAGCCTAGATTCAAAGACAATCCAGGTGTGCTTGACAGAAATAAATAAGCACACCTGGCTATTGAAGGCATAATGGTAATGGATCCATGGTCATTGTATTGAGTTAGTGGTAGTATACTTGCTAAGTGATGCAGGCAGTCATGGATAAGGTGCAATAACTGGAGCACTGGGGATAGTGGCATCTATTTATTTTTGGATTTCCTTAGGAAAACTCCAATAGGAAGAGATGACTTCAAATTAACCATGATGGCCATCTGCCTCTTACAGCTTCTGAGGAATCGTAAAAAGTTGTCCTGAAGCACTCTGATTCCAGCTCTCAAAGGCCCCATCTAGGATTTCATACACAGCTTTGGAGAGATGAGAGGAGAGAGGCACTCTGAAGGAAAATAAGAATATAGATTATATGGAGCCTTTATCATTTGCAATCTGTACATTTGAAATATTGGAGCTTAGAAATTTTGTAGGCACTAATTTCTAGTAAACACCAACTGCTTCCCACAATGTCAGGGATTTTGGTACAAGTGAAAAGTTTAATATTTTCCCATCATCCAACCTCTCTATCTTCTCTCCCATTCTTCCTAGAGTCGTAGACTTCCTCAATTGTAAGGGACCTTAGGTGTCATCCAGTCCAACCGGTACCTGAATGGTAATCTCCCCTGCAGCATCCCTGATCAGTGGTCATTTCTTTGCTTTGAGATCTACATTGACAAGAAAGTCCCTCCCTACTGAACAGTTGATTCTAATTGTGAACAATTCTCATTGCTGGAAAGTTTTACCATGGATTAGGCTGAAATCTGTCTCCATGTCACATCCACCTGTCTGTTCTAATTCAGCTTTTGGGGTCAGAATATTTTTATTCTCTCTTGTGTAGTTCTTCAAATATTTCAAGATCTTTTCTCCTATAGGGTATCTCCATTTGCCCTCAGTTGATGACCAGATAGCATGTTCTGAGTCCATTCATCATCCTGATCACCTTCTCCCCTGTAGTGACACTGGTCTCCTTGCTATTCCTAACACAATACACTCCGTGTCCCAACTCTGAGAATTTTAATTGGCTGTGACCAATGACTGAAAATCCTTCTGTCCTTATCACTACCTTTTGGGTTTCCTGGCTTCTTTCAAATCTTAACTAAAGTTTCACTTTCTTCAAGAAATCTTTTCTGATTTCTCTTAATGTCAATACCTTGTCTCTGTTGATTATTTCCAATTTATCCGGTATATTACTTGTCTACCCCATTAAATTTTAGGCTCCTTATGGGCAGGAACAGTCTTTTTTCTTTTATTAGTATCCCCGGTGTTTAGCACAATGTCTGGCATGTAATAATGCATTTATTTATAATTCATCCTAGGACTGCATTAATTTTGGGGGCCTGCCATGTCTTATTGATGATTCCGATTGATCCTATAATCCATCAAAATCACGTCCCAGTTTTTTTAACATGAATTTTTTTGCTATCTCTGCTGTTCTTGCACAGCTCATTAATAAAAAACCCTAAAATTCAGGACTTTATATTTATCCCAATTAAATTTCATCTTTATTTGACATGGCTTATCACTCCACCCTTTTGAGATACTTTTGGATCCCAACTCTGTTGTACAACATATTAACCATCCTTCCCAGTTTTGAGTCATCCACAAAATGAGATAAGCATTTTGTCTTTGCCTCTCTCTAAGTCACTGATAAAAATTTGAATGGGACAGGACCAAGGAGAGAGGCCAACCAGCACCCAGTTAATCAACAACTACTCATCATTATGTACCAGGTGTCAAATGCAGTGCTAGGAATAGGAAGACAAAAATGAAGCAGTCCCTGCCTTCAGGGAACTTACATTCCATGTACTACATGTGCATAGAATATATACAGCATAAATACAACTTAATCTGCAGAAGGAGGGCATTAAAATCTGAGTGAATTCATAAAGGTTTAATGTGGAAAATAGTGTTTTGAGTTGAGTCTTAAAGAAAACAGAGGATTCTAAGAGATTGAGTGGAGGAAGGAGTGCATACCAGGTGTGCTGGATGCCCAATACAAAGGATTAGAACTAGAGATGGTGTAGGACCCCCCAGGTCAGTTGACTGAAACTTAGAGTGTCGGAAGAGAAGGAATGCATAATCAGTTTAGAAAGATTAGTTGGTTGAAGGACATATGGAAATGTGTCTTCAGACTGTGAAGGCCTTTAAACATCAAACAATTTATATTTTATCCTAGAGGCCCTGGGGAGTCTTGGAATTTATTGAGGAAGAGAATGACAAAGTCAAACCAATGCAGCTGTGTGTCTTCCCCCTAATTCCCCTCCCCACATTGGAACTGATAGATTCCTGTTAATTCCCTGGTTTTAGCTATTCAATCAGATTCAAGCTCACCTAACGGTACTATTTATTATTATCTAGTGGGCATCTCTCCCTCTTGTCCTTGAGGATATTTCACCATACTTTTGACAAAAGCCTTGTTGAAAAAGAACCTGCCTGTCACTCTTGATTCAAAGAAAGAGCTGCCAGATCCTCATTTCAGTCAAAGCTCAGAGAAATCCATCACCAGGCTCAAGTTGACCCCAGGCTTTTCCTAAAAGTAAAAACAGGAGATTCCCTGCCTCTTCCGGTATTCACAGGAGCCTAGAACAGTGAGACCTGATTCCCCACACCAATGGATAGAAACAGCTGCATTTGCTCTTATCACTGTGTGTGCACATTAACATAGCAGGACTGATACTTTATTAACTCCCTGACAGGAGTCAGTATGTAGGCAGCCTTGGGCTGTTTGGCTTGTGTCTGGAGCAGGTGCAGTGAGGGATGGCTCAATTTAAGTGTCTTCTGCAGCCTCCTCTGGCAACAAGGCTTAGCTGTCATTCTTCATTCTTGCCAGTTAAGTTGCCTTGAGTCACTTCATTACTTGGAAGTAAGAAGCATTAAACTCCAAGTGTTTCTTTCTCTCTTCTCTAATCTGAGTCTGCTTGACTCTGAAGGACCTCTCTGATTCATTTCCATATGTCCTTCATTCAGCCATGTGTAAATGTACAGTTTTCTGCCCCACAGATCCCACTACATATCTTGCCTGGCGGAATCGGTGCTGCCAACATAGTCCAAGCCCGCTGGCAGCCCGTGGGCTGGTTCTAACAGCCCACATCAGCTTCGCTCTCTCAGCAGAGTAATTGCTAATCTTATCCTGCAGAACTAAGGCATTTCTTAATTGCTGAGTGACTCCAGTGTCATATTTCTGCCTGGAAACTTAGACTTCAGAGGACATAGTGATTGGACTTTGGACTATCGGTAGCAGCAGCATCCTCTAGGGATGTTTTAGTTAGTGATAATTTGAAAACCCATTTTATTGTGGTTACTATTTCCCTTGGGTAATTACATTTCTGGTGTCTCTTTGAAGAGCAGGCAGCATGGTATAGTGGATAGAGAGTTAATATTGAAATCTAGAAGGCCTGGATTCAAATCCTGCCTCTGACACAACTTGTAGGATCCTGGGCAACTTATTTACCCTTTTCCAACCTCAGACAATCTCTGGGACTATAATTTATGCACAGGTTGTTATCGTCATTGGTGGAAGAAATTTCCAGAGCAACAAAATTTTATGTGCTTTATATATTGATATCTTCTTGAAAATAACATGCAATCTCATTGCTTTTCTGAAGACAGAGGGTACATTAAAGTGAAAGATAAGAGTGCTTTAGTGTTTCTTGCAGAACCTGAGGTACCATATTCCTTGGGAACTCCATGGATCCTACATAGACTGAGACCTGCCAAAATGAACAGTTGAGCAACTTTGAGCTAAAGTAGCTAAGTGGTTGGTGAGATATAGACACTCTTTTGAAATCCCTTTGCTCCTTCCTGAAAGTCCAGTGCAGATACAGTACAGGGATCTTAGTGTAAGTGGAAGGTATATTGGCCTCTATTTGTTGGTAGTCATTCAAAGAGGCATGACAGAGGGGTTTGTCTTGAGAACCAAGCCACAGTCACAGAGAGTAGATGTCTGTGAGCTTGCCATGCCCGATTCTTCTAACCCCTATCCAGAGCTTTGTCTGTATCTATCTGACCTTCCAGCTTATCTGCCTCCTCAAATTTCCATTGGATAACATTGGTAAACATGAGCGGAGGGATGGATCAGGAAAATTCACATGCCAGTCTTCTGAGAATAAAAATACTTCTCCTTGAGTGAAACATTGTTTTCCCTTGATTCTCTTTAGGAAGAATTCCACCACACTCTAGCCTTCTCCCAGTTTTCCTGGGCAAGTGGTCCACTTTTCAGATTTTCTGGACTCCTGACATTCCAACTGCTTCTCTGTTTTTTTTTTTGTCTTTCTGTGCCGCCTTTCTGAGCCTACTAATTGTGAAGCTAATACATCATTGCTGCATAAACTGCCAGCTGGATTAGGAGCAGAGGGAGGGGGAGGTGGTGAGAAGGGAATCAAACACTTGACTTGTAGCCAAGCTGTAAACTAGATCAGCAAGACAACTTCATTGCTTCTGGTTTTAGTGGTCTGAGTTTTTAGTTTGTTTTGCGAATCCATAATTTTTGAGTAAATTAGAACAAAATGGACCAAAATTTCTGACAATGATTACTGTGCTGGGATTTCTAATATCATTTTATATAGAGGAGAATTTGGTTGACATATAAGGTAGAATCATCTTGTATTTTATCTGAGAAAGCTTACTTAGCAATGCATGAAAAAGACCTCTACAGAAAGTGAAATCCCTCACAAGGAACTGCCCCACAGGCTTCCTATAAACTAGGAGGACTTCCTGAAACTTTTGTGTGGCAGTCTGGTGAAGTCTATGGACTCCTTCTCAGAACAGATATTTTAAGTACATAACATAGAATACATAGGATTACAAAGGAGATCAATTATATGGAAATGTAGTCATCAAAATGTTTTCTAAAAAAACTCTCAATAAACTCCTAGTTAAGAAAACCAGAATAGAAAGTGGTACTTGAGTAGGACCTAAGATGGTGCCATGATAAGGTCCCATTGCACAGGATTACTTTGCTTCCTGGGTCTCTGCACCAACAAAAGGAGCCACTTCTTCTGTGGGATAAATCATTGGGGTGTCTTATTTTTAAATCTCCTGTCTTAGCAGTCTTTCCATACGCAAACGTAGGTGGCAAAATCCACCCTGCCACATGTAGAAGAAGGCCTTTGTTAATATCTTTTAGAGATTATCCCAGAGACACTGTACTCCCCTCTGCATGGCCTTCCTGCTGGGTGAGAAAATGAGTTTAGATTTGCTGAGAGTGTCTGTGTCCTTTGATTTTCTTTGTTTCATCCCTTTGCCTACTCCCCTTCCCTGTGCCCTTCCAGCCTGAAGCTATGTCCTTCCCTGCAGAGACATTGTGTCTGAATGTAGACTCTAAATTTTTTCTATCCAGAAAATTGCATGGGGCTGGGGTGGGGACTGGGAACACACATTAATGTGGTGTACTTATTGTAAAGCTTCCCAATGCCGAAGGTATTATAAAGTTGCTTTTGAAATCTCACCAGGACCAGCAGGGCCTAGAAGAGATACATCCCCCTATTCTTGAGTCAAGAGTTGCAGTGATCAATTAGAGTTCATCCTTTATGACTTTAGCATGTGTTTTAACCTGCTTCATCTTCTTCCCCTTTCTGCGGCTGCAGAAAATCAGCTGTGAGTGAATTGGGGGTGTCCCAGTCATCTCCATGGCAACTGAGCAATGAGAGAAAAGACAGTGGATTCAGAGAAGCTCAGACACAATCTAAGATGATGGGAACCAAAGAGCCCATTTTTCCCCCAAAATAAAACTGCATTATCTCAAAGATAATGTTGCCCTAGCAGCAAGTTGATTGATTTTAACTCCAGATGATTGGGGGGTGGGGTGGGAAGAAGCTGGCTGACCCTTGTAAAGGGGTACCTGTTTCCAAAATTGGGAAGTGAGGCTTTACCCTTAAATATATAGAAGACTAACTTTAACTATCTTCTATGTAGGTCAGATCCTATTACAGAAGATCTTTTTATAACCCAAGGATGTCTGAACCCCAAGTGACAGCTTCCATTATTTCAGACAAACTCACAAAGAGGACATTTCGAGTCCTTAAAAGAACTGGGGTAGTTTGCTTTAGTGGATTTGACTTCTTTCCCTTTCTGGGCAAAAAGGCTTCTATGATAGGAATCATGTTGCCCATCCATAGTGAGTATGGCCCCTACATTTTGGCCAAGAGTCTTGCTTCTTTCAGACTTTGGTACTGCATGCCGATCCCTGAACCTAGTTGACCAAGGCTATGGATGCTTCTGTGCTAAATGATTCTCAGCTCTCTGAGTCATAGGCCTACTAGGAGTGGGCAGGCTTGCAAGAAAGTCATAGTGACAAGCTGCAATGGCATTTCTCCTTTGTCATTCTGAAAGAGCCCAGGCAGGGACTTGGCCATATGAGGAGGCACGATCCTAAACGGTCCAAGTTAAATGTCATGTACCACCTTCCCCCACCCCCATCCAAGGACATAGACCCAACACATGTGTTTATTGCTGAATATGGGTATCGAATCATATCAAGTTGCATACTTGTTCTTCTGTAGACTCAGTCATCTATAATTAGTCTCCCACCTGTTGGAGAGCAGGGGTCTGCTTTGGACTTTGGCTTAAGTTGAGTTGGGGGTGGGTGAAAAGAGGAGAGAAGATGGGTGTTAGGAAAAGTTTAAGTAAAGAACATCTGGGTGCAAATGGGGTAAATGATAGATTAGTCCCAAGAATCAGAAAAAAGTCTTTTAGGGAAAGGAAGCATATTTTGGTTTTTTTTTCCTTCCTTTCCCTTTCCTTTTACCTTTCCTTTCCTTTCCTTTCCTTTCCTTTCCTTTCCTTTCCTTTCCTTTCCTTTCCTTTCCTTTCCTTTCCTTTCCTTTCCTTGCCTTGCCTTGCCTTGCCTCGCCTCGCCTCGCCTTGCCTTGCCTTGCCTTGCCTTGCCTTGCTTTTCCTTTCCTTTCCTTTCCTTTCCTTTCCTTTCCTTTCCTTTCCTTTCCTTTCCTTTCCTTTCCTTTCCTTTCCTTTCCTTTCCTTGCCTTGCCTTTCCTTGCCTTGCCTTGCCTTGCCTTGCCTTGCCTTGCCTTGCTTTTCCTTGCCTTGCCTTGCTTTTCCTTTCCTTTCCTTTCCTTTCCTTTCCTTTCCTTTCCTTTCCTTTCCTTTCCTTTCCTTTCCTTGCCTTGCCTTGCCTTGCCTTGCCTTGCCTTGCCTTGCCTTGCCTTGCCTTGCCTTGCCTTGCCTTGCCTTGCCTTGCCTTGCCTTGCCTTGCCTTGCCTTTCCTTTCCTTTCCTTTCCTTTCCTTTCCTTTCCTTTCCTTTCCTTTCCTTGCCTTTCCTTGCCTTTCCTTGCCTTGCCTTGCCTTGCCTTGCCTTGCCTTGCCTTGCCTTGCCTTGCCTTGCCTTGCCTTGCCTTGCCTTGCCTTGCCTTGCCTTGCTTTTCCTTTCCTTGCCTTGCCTTGCTTTTCCTTTCCTTTCCTTTCCTTTCCTTTCCTTTCCTTTCCTTTCCTTTCCTTTCCTTTCCTTTCCTTTCCTTTCCTTTCCTTTCCTTTCCTTTCCTCTCTTCTCCTCTTTTCTCTTTTCCTCTCCACTACTCTTTCCTGTCCTCTCCTCCCTCCTTCTCTTCCTTTTTTCTTCTTTCCTTTCCCTCCCTTCCTCCCTTTGTTCCTTCCTCCCTTTGTTCCTTCCTTCCTTCCTTCCTTCCTTCCTTCCTTCCTTTCTTTCTTTCTTTCTTTCTTTCTTTCTTTCTTTCTTTCTTTCTTTCTTTCTTTCTTTCTTTCTTTCTTTCTTTCTTTCTTTCTTTCTTTCCCCCTCTCCTTTTTCCTTCCTTTTCTTCCCTCTTTCCTTCTTCTCCTCTTTCTCTCTTCCTTTATTTTTTTCTTTCCTTCCTCTCTCCCTCTTCTCTCTCTCTTGATCTACTTTGGACTAACATTGTCTGATTGTGCCAAGTTCATTTTCTTAGTGGGTGCTCAGGGAGGTGGTAGCAGTGGGAACATGAGGACAGGTAAGGAAGAGACTTCGGATGCCTTTGGGTGATAGCACGAAAGTGATTTAAGGACTCACAAACATCACTAGTCCCTCCATGGGCCTCACTCTGCTGTCTTCACCTGAGCCAGACTCTTGACTTGGGAACGGACCAGGTCAAGCCTGTGGACTCGAGCCTGTTCTTATCCTCCTGAGAATGGAGGGCATTTCTTTTCCAGCCTTCTTCATTGAGCCAATTTTTCTCTGAACTAACTGCCCTCCCCACTTGACTTTCTCAACTCCTTTTTGTGGAAGCTGTTCTGAAATGATCACTTTCTGCCTTCCCATTTTTAGTTTCATACTTTTGCTCTCCAGCCAGAGTCTCTCTTCCATTGAGTTGAGGTGATGTCAGTCATAAGCACTTGAAAGAAAGCCTGTGTGTTCTTTCTGGAGTGACTTCTCTTGCTGTTTTTCTGTATGTGTGTGTGTCTGTCTGTCTGTTCCTGTTGGTTTTTCACTTGAACAGTCAGAAGGTCAGTTTGAAAGATCGTGTCTTCTCCAGTCCCCGAGGCGTTGGTGCCAAGGGGAAAAGTTCTCCGCAGGCCCAGACTGTCCGGAGGTCACCCAGTGCAGACCAGAGCATTGAGGACAGCCCAAGCAAAGTGCCCAAAAGCTGGAGTTTTGGGGATCGAAACCGAGCTCGGCAAGCATTCCGGATCAAAGGCGCAGCCTCAAGGCAGAACTCAGAAGGTGAGACCAAGTGGATTAGGTGGTGTCTTCAGTTTGTGTGATTCTTAGGGCTCAGGCCTTTGCAAAGGTAAAAGAATGGGTTTGGGAGGCAGAAGACTCCAAGTAACCCCTAGTGCTGCCATTGATAAATTGTGTTATCTTTTGTGGGCTATAACCTCTGTGGCCTCACTGTGGCCAGATGATGACCAGTGTTGGCTTCCAAACCAGTGAGGCATTCATGTCAGAGTTAAAATCATAATATTATATTGAGGTCAGAGAAGAGGTGGAGAGCGGGTGAGGGCACCAAGTTCTGATCTGTGAGAAAGGCCAGGCAGTTCCCTACTATAACTCCAGGTCTCAAGAATTCCTACACTACCATCAACATTGTATTCTATGAATAGATCACATCTTTTCTTGATTTCAAGTTTATTGACAATCAGTGCCTACTCTGTTTGATGTCTTGCTTAATGGATATATCAAATTCATTTATATACTACATATGTTGAGGTTTGGGGTAATGGAGACCTCAAAATACTGACATGCCAGGTCCTACTTGAATGAATTCAGCACAAGCCTTCTTAAAGCTAAAGAAAAACAAAGTTTATTCAAGATTCGCCATACTGGATTGACTCTTAAGGAGCCTATCCATTTGTGAGGCTTGTATTAATAAGTGGGCTAGATAGAATCTCAGCTAGACAGAGGCTGAGCTGAATTGAATCTGTGTACCTTCATGGAGGTGAGATGGAACTTAAATATAGAAAAAGACTGAGGAAAGAATCCAGGTCTCACAAAGTAGTCTGGGGGCCCCAGGGATGGTCTTATAGGGAAAAGTCAGCCTGGAATGTAGATCAAGTCCAGGGGGGATCCAGATGGGAGTGGCCGGTAGTCCAGACAATAAGACCCTGACAGCGAGCACCCAGGCTGGACAACCTGGACCTTAAGAGAATGCTAAATCAAGTAAGGGGAGTCCAAGGAATTCCTCAATATCAGACTTTTTGGGCCCTTCAGACAAATGGGACCAAAACCCTCCCAGTCCAAGGGACAAAAGGTCTCTGCTTGGGCTCATACCCCATCACATAGATTGAGAAATCTTTTGAAACCCAGATGCTTAATCACCTCCCCTAGTCTGAGGAAAGACAGAGAGAGGCAAACCTTATGTTGATCAGCAAGACCTGAATTTCAGGGACTAGTTAAGTAGAAAAGCAAGATGGGAGATTGGATAGAGTCTCACCTCTAAGATGAGATCATTACTTGTTACAATAAATCTTTAACTCTTCAAGAGCTAGCTCTCTCTCTCTTCTTCTCCCTCTCTCCTTCTCTCTCCTTCCTCCCTCTTTCTCTCTCCCCCCTCTCCCTCTGCCTCCCGTGTGTGAGTGTATTTATAGTGTATATATGTATGTGTGTGTATATATATATATATATATATATATATATATATATACTTTGTTCAGTCATTTCAGTCATGTGTGATGCTATGTGACCCCATTTGATGTTTTTCTTGGCAAATTACTGGAGTGGTTTGCCATTTCTTTTTCTAACTCATTTTACAGATGAGGAAACTGAGGCAAACTGGGTTAAGTGACTTGCCCAAGGTCATGCATCTAGCTAGCAAGTGTCTCAAGCTGGATTTGAACTCAGATTTTCCTGACTCCAGGTCCAGAGCTCTATTCACTTATCTGTCTTTGGATGCCTCTATTTGACACTGATGTTCTTCACATACAGAGTGGAAAGAGCATTCATTGGTGTAACGGAAAGAACATCTAGCTTAGAGTTAAATGTCCTGGATTCACATTCAAATCTTCCCATAGAAGTTATGTGACTACAGGCAAGTCATCCAGCCACTCGGAGCCTTAGTTTCCTCTTCTGTAAAGTGGGTATAACAATCCTTATTTTTGCCCAGCTTGGTCAGTCAATCAAATAGAGTTTGTTAAGGGTCTACTATGTTCTAGGCATTGAACTCGGCATGGGAATATGAATGCAAAAGGGAGAAGAATGTCACCTCACGGCACATGTATTCTACTACAGAGAGACATTATGTTTACAGATGACCAAATAAAGACAATACATACAAAATAAATGCCCAGTGACTGGGGTTGGGGAGTCAGCACTAACCACCTCATGAGTTAGTAAAACCCACCTGAAGGGGGTAGAGATGTCAACTGAGAGGACCAATATGTCCCCAGAGAAGAAATAGAAGATACCACCACCTCTCTTTGCGGAGGGTTGGACAGCTGCCAGTGTAGAGAACATAGAATGTAGTTTCAAGGGGTTTTTGGATCAGTTTTGCTGATTTTTTTTCCCTCTTCCTCTTTTTCTTTAAATATATTATTGTTTTTTAATGTGGGATGGCTCTCTGGGAGGGGGAAGAAATTTTAATGATAGAAAAAGCCAAAGTGATCAATAAAAAATTTTTTTTATAAAGAAAGAAGACTGTCTCAGTAGTCTAGGTGCAAGGTAGTGAGAGCCCAAATTAGGGGTGTTGATGTGTCAGAGAAACGGATGTATACCAGAGATATTATGAAGTAGAAATGAAAAGATTTGGCAACAGATTGAAAATGTCCAGTGGATGACAATGAGGACTCAAGGATGGCACTGAGCTTGAGGGCCTGGGTGACTGGGAGGATGGTGGTATCCTTGGTAGTGCTTGGATGCTCAGAAGAGGCCTTGGAAGGTACACTAACTGGGCTCTTGCAATTGTTACAGAGACACAATTATAAGTGACTGATGGCAGTAGGGTGTTCCTGCCATTGTCCCAGGCATCCCCAAATAGCTTAGTGTGGCTGTGTCTGTGCTCTTCCTCTATGTACACCATTCTGCTGTCTGGGCCTCTGTGACCATCTTCAGACACCATAATGAGCAGCTAATTCACAGCCAGTGTTTTCTTTCACCTAGAAGCAAGTCTCCCAGGAGAGGATATTGTGGATGACAACAAAAGCTGCAACTGTGAGTTTGTGACGGAAGATTTGACTCCAGGCCTGAAAGTTAGCATCAGGGCAGTGTGGTAAGACTCCCAATGCCCAAGCCAAGAGAGGGGAGGGGAGGACAGATGGGGGAAGCATTTTTCTTCACCGGTAGAATTCACAGGGAGTGGTAAGAAGTGAAAAGGGAGAGACTCAAAAGAGTTTTCTGCTGTAGATTCCATCTGTTGATTACTGACACATTTCCCTAGGTTGCACTGCCTGTATAATAATAAATAGCAATAATAGCTAACATTTGTATAGTTCCTAATGTGTGCCAGGCCCTATGCTAAATACTTTACAATTACCTTATTTGTCCTTAATAACTCTGGGAGATAGGTGCTGTTATTATCTCCATTGTACAGATGAAGAAACTGAGTTAAACAATGGTAAGGTGACTTGCCCAGGTCATACAGCTAGCGTCAGAGGCCAGAGTTGAAGTCAAGTCTTCCTGACTCCTAGCTGGGTACTCTGTCCACTGTGCTACCTCAGTTGCCCCATACGCTCCTGTATACCACAGGCCTTTGAAGAACTAAACTTTGATATATTTTTACTGCAAAAAATAAGCATGAGGGATCATAATAAACACCAAGGGTGCCTAATCCATTTCTGATGTTCTGTTTGCTTTGTGTTTCTTGACATAGAGGGAAAGAAAGAGGGAGGGAACTTCAAAGTTCTGAAACTAGGGCGTTAGGGGTTCTTATAAGGTATCTGGGAGAACAGAAGGTCCAGAAGTTATTCAAACAAGCAAATATCTACCTTCGGCAGATGTGTGAAGTGTATCCTCAGGGACCTGTTTCAGATATCCTCCACTGTCACATATTGCAGACTTAATGTGTACTCCTCTCCTGAAGGATTTGTCATACGTACTAAAAGAGAGTCAATGGTAAAAGAATGGGTTTGGGAGGCAGAAGACTCCAAGCAGCCCTTGGTGCTCCCATGCATAATCTGTGTTATCTTTTGTGGGTTAGAGCCTCTCCAGACTTGAACTTCATCTGTAAAATGGGCATAACATTCCCTATGCTGTCTAACTCAGAGGTGTTGTAAGGTGAAATGGGAAAGGGCTTTGAAAAGTGTTAAGTTCTGAATTGGTGTGGCATATTATTGTTACACCTTTCTACAATGAGATGATAATTGCATGGTACAGATAAGAAATGTAGAAGGATTTAGCAGAAGGACAGATTGATGTGGTCTGGAGTTGTTCAAGCCTGACCCCTTCATTGTGCACAAGTTCTTACTCCTTTGAGAAGGAAGGTAAGAGGTGTACTGGGGGTGCAGGACAGGGCTGGGCACAGGGTCTACACAACAGAGTGCCCAAAAGCATGATCTGTATTTAGTTAGTGATGGTTTCTGTTGTTCTGGAATTAGTTCTAAGGCCCTTCTTGTCTTTTCTTTCAGTGTCATGCGCTTCCTTGTTTCCAAACGGAAGTTCAAGGAAAGCCTGAGGCCCTATGACGTGATGGATGTCATTGAACAGTACTCAGCTGGACATCTGGATATGCTATCCCGGATTAAAAACCTTCAGTCCAGGCAAGACCGTCTTCTGGCTTTGGTTCTGTTATGGGGTGGATGTGGGAGCTTGGTTCCTTTGTTTTGGGTTTTTTAATCTTTTTACCAAATCCCAGGGGAAAACTCATGGTTTCTTCATTAAGGTAAGGTGGGTTCGTAGCTGTGCCTGATGGGATGGGGTTATCTTACTGCTAACTTTTCTCACTGGCTCCATATTAATGGATAGGAAAGGGAGCAGATAGAAGGTACTAGACTGAATTCACCTAGCCTCTTCTGTGCTTATGCTGAATCTCTCTCTCTCTCTCTCTCTCTCTCTCTCTCTCTCTCTCTCTCTCTCTCTCTCCTCTCTCTCTCTCTCTTCTCTCTCTCTCTCCTTCCCTCCCTCCCTCTCTCTCCCCTCCTTCTCTCTTTCTCCCCCTTCCTTCTCTTTCTCTCCTAACTTCTTTTATCCTGCCTCTCCCCTACTTTCTCTTTTCCCATCCTCTTTCTTTCTCTTACTCTTGCCCTGTTCTTTATTCTCTCCCTTCTCCCCTTCTGTCTCTTTCTGTCTCTCTTTCCCTACTTTCTCCCCTTCTTTCTTTTTCTCTTCTGACCTCTTTCACCCTGTCTCTCTCCTGCACTTTCTCTCTTCCCACCTTCTTTCTTTCTTTTACTCTCCTAGCCTGTTCTTGTGCTCACTCTCTCTCAGTCTCTGCCTCAGTCTCTGTCTCTCTCTCTCCTCTCTGTCTCTCTCTCTCTCTCTCCTCTCCTCTCTCTCTCTCTCTCTCTCTCTCTCTCTCTCTCTCTCTCTGTCTCTCTCTGTCTCTCTCTCTCTCTCTCCTCTCTCTCTCTTCTTCCTTGGTTCAGGCTTATGTACAGATGGAGGGAGGGCTGAGCAAATTTATTGAATGATGTGACCAGAGAGATTCTTGTGTGTCCACCTGGTGGTAGACACACTACATGGCACCTTCTTTCCTTCCAGAACAGAGTGGGTAGGCCCTTTCTTCCCCAACCCCTGTCTCCTCAGGATGACTTCAGAGGTGATCACTTCATAGTAGTGGGGATGAGGCACAAAGCACAGGAAAGGTGCTTCAGGTTTGGCTCTAACACTAAAAGAAAGCTTGCCTGTTTCTTTTGATCAGAAAGAGCTAGCTAGCCCAAGTGCTTCAGTGAACATATTTATATATACACAAAAGCCAGGCTTCACTAGTCAGTGTGGATGTGAGTGTGTGTATGTGTGTGTGCATGCATTCGTGTGCACATGTGTGTTGGGGATGAAGAGGAAAACTGTCATTTCTGTTGAAGTCCAGTTAAACAGATGTCCTTGCAAGCTCAAGGGTACCTGACCTCCTGGGAGTGTTTTATATTTTTCTTCTCTATCTGTTTTCCTTCAGGCCTCCTTCCAGAGGCCTGGTGCTTGGTTTCCAGGCTTCCATACTCTAGCTCTGGGAAGGTATTCATGGAGAAGAGAACTGAGATATTTCTTCAGTGGTCCTTGTTCAGTCCCTCTGCTATAAGGAAAGAAGGTCTCATTCCTGAAAAGAGTTCCAGTCTGGTGCTAGCTGGTCTTCTGTGGGTTTCCTCTGAGGCCTGGGAAGGAAGGAAAAAGGGTTTTTTGGCTATATTTAAGCATAGGATATTGCTTTTATGGGACAGCCAAGGCTGGTAGCCAAGGATGATAGCCACTTCCTTTTTGTTGAGTTTTGGGGGTAACTTCTATTGTACAAATCCATCAAATGAGATAACATGTATAAAATACTTTGCAAACTATCAAGTGTTACATAATACTTGCTGCTGTTATTATTGGTTATCATTATTAATTTAATACTTGGTATTCCTATTTGGAACTGGCTACCTTCTTGGAGGTGGGCTAGGTTACATGAGCAGGGGTGGGCGCTATGTAGGAAATGAAAACTTCATCAGAAGGAGCCTCTGGGGAAATTCCCATCTACCCTCTATGCCAAACTCACACTCGCTGCCACCGCTGTTATGTCTCTCTTTGTGTCTCTGTGTTGAACTGTGGTGTTTCTACTGTCTCTGTCCCTCCTCTCTTCTCTCCTTTTTCTCACTATGGTTGTGTTTTGTTTACCAGGCTCTCTCGTCTTAAGTTTCCTTTTAACTTCATTCTCTGGAGGAAAAAAAAGGAGCTCAGGATATTTTCTGTCATCTTGATAATACTGAGGCTATATGTTATTCTGTAGCCAACATCCTTGCTGGTATATTGCCATATACATGCAAATATATTCCAGTGGGGACTGCATGCTGCTTACAGCACATGCTGTATTGGAGCAGTGATGCTGTGTGGATGCCTGGCTCCCCGAGTTAAATGCTTTGCTTGAACTTGAGAAAAGATTTGGCAAATCAGAGGACAAGCAAATATTTCATCAACCGTTTTGAGTGGAATATAATATATATTTTTCCAAAGGGGGAACATCTGTTGTTTTTTTTTTTTAGTTATTCCTTATGTTTCTGCAAATTTCCAACCAACTCTGTTCCACATGTTGCTTCATTATGCATTTTGCTGGTGTCTTTTTTCTTATTTACTTTGCCAGGATAGATATGATTGTGGGTCCCCCACCCCCTTCAACTCCCCGGCATAAGAAGTATCCAACCAAAGGACCCAAAGAATCGCCCCAATACTCGCCTAGGTTAGGACACAGCTCAAGGGCTTCTTTCTCTGGGTTTGTTCATTTGTTAAATGGCAAACCTCTTTCACACCAGACCACATGACGGCATTTAACTCTTAGTATGATTCTGACATGCTTTATTGAAATGACTAGGGCTTCCTGGATTATGTCTTTGTCTATGAGTAGGTCACACATAGGCTTCTATGTGATCTCCTATCTCCCTGAAAAAGCAATCGTAGGCAAACGGTCATGTTCTTTCTCCCCAGTTTTCAGCACTTATTATGTAGGAGAAGGTGCTACCCTTGGATCTGAAGTTAGCCCTTCAGGGGCCACTATCTTCTCTCTGACTGGGCATTCTGAGGAAACCAGAAGGTCCTGTTTGCTGCAGATCCTCACACACTGTCACCCCCCACTCCAGAACTGTCATCTTGTTCAAATTGAAGACATACCTGTCATCAAATGAGTAATTTGCTGGGATGCAGAGAGAGAAAATGCATGCCAAGATGTTTATGTAGCTTATGCTCTCAGACCTCACCCCTTCACTGACTGAATTATACCATAGGTATAATTCTTTTTCCTTTCTTTTTTCCCCTCATAGGCAGGCAAACTGCAGCTGTGCTTGTTGTCATGTGGTGGATAGGTCAGAAGCCAGAGGCTTTTGTTGGACTTCCTTGAACTCTACAAACTTAGGCGTGACCCTGGGAGCTACTTCTATTCTTTCATAGGATTAGGCAAAATGAGCATATACCCATGCACAAGATTGTTCTAACTTAATTTAGTAAAGACAACCATGTAAAATGCAGCCTGGCATAGTGGATAGAGTTATGATCTTGGAATTTGGAAGACCTGGTCTCAAGTTCTGCCTCTGATATGTATTGACTATGTGATCATGGGCAAGTCACTGGCCTCCCCTGCCTCAGACAACTCTTTAGAATAAGGTATAGATGAACTGCTGATCTGTATTGGTAGAGGGAGTTTCCACACACCTTTTACTGATGAGACATGCTTCTAGAATAGAAAAAAAATACAACGAAACTATTTTTCTTCTTCTCTCCTTTTTATTTTGATTGCATGTGTGTCTACATGCTAACAACTAAATCACTTGGGCTGTATGTTTCACTCTTTGGTCAGGTGTTTCAGGTGTTTTGATTTGCAAGTCTCTGTAGCTGAAGTGCAGGGCTGGATTGAAGTCAACACCTTGGCAATTCAGGAACAGGAAGTTTTCCCCTGAGTAATTCTGGCTCCCTCCCTCCCCTGCTCCAGCTTCATGCTGAGATCATCCATATCACTGTCCCAGTCCTCCACAGGACTGTGACCATTTTTAAAGGCTTTTTGGTAGCACAGAGATCAGAAGCCTGAGGGATGGGTCTCTTCAGGGATGTCTGGACAAGAGAGGAAGGTGAGAGCTCTAGTTAGCTTTAACTAAGGAAGCCTGCCCAGGATTGTAGAGAAATCAGCTTAGAAACATACATTCCAGGCAGTCCCCTGAAAGGTTTGATGCTTAGGCCCCATTCCTTTCTCAGTCAGGGCTGGAAAAATGCCAGTCATCTGAGAAACATGAAAGGTGCCAAATTTTGAGTAAATCAACCTCTTTCTTAACTTTCCCACTCCAACCCAACACCACACCGGATTCTTAGGCCCTTCAAAGATCTAACTTAATTCCCAGGAATTTAAACTTGGTCCATTGTTGGGCATTTTCCCCATAAGAAATGAGGTTCCTCCTGTGGAGTAAAATAAATGAGTACGTTGCAAATGACAAACTTGTAAACCCCACAGGCAAGGAGATCATCTCAGTGCCTTCTTTCTCAAGCAGAGCCTGCATTTGATATGCACTGTGTGAAGGAGTAAGTCATTCCTGGGCTCATGACGTAGAGGCCAGGTCTAGAGGAGGGGGTGAAGCAGCAGGAAGCTCCTCTTTTCCCTCTGGACTTCAGGGCCTGGTGCCAGAGCCCTCATGCTGAATTTGCCCGTATACTAGGAACCCTGAGGCATTGGCACTGTTGTGGACATGGAGAAAGAATGATCTCTGTAACCTTGTTAACTGCTCAGTTGGAATCAGAATGAAAAGATCCCATTATAGATTCATCCTGGCTAGGGTTCTGTGTCTGCAGAATGAGCGATAGATATAATTTTCCTTTTAAAAAAATAATAAAAATTTAAAAAAGGTAGGTTAAAAAAGCCAGTCATGTGGTATGGGTGCAGGGGGTTTAGCTTCAATGCTTGAATTGTGTATAAGAACTAAAAAGACTGAAATATTTCTCTATTTCCCTACCTCATTTTCCTCATTCAAGCTGTTTAACATCTGACGTCTGCTTTGAGCCAGAGGGAGCCTTGGGCCCCTTCGTGCATGAACTGTGAGCATGAAGCCCAGTGAAGCATGAGAGAACTCACACTATGGCTGATGCAAGACTTTTTCTTTTTCTGTTTCATTCAACAGAAAGAAAGACAAAAATATCCTCCAATTCTCCCATCTCCACCCCTGCCCTAGTTGAACCTGCGGTTGGGCTAACGTAAGATTATATGGCTCAGGGACCCACCTGACCTGTCTGTGCTCAGCATATTAAGAAATGCAATGACCACATGAATATCCCTGCATTTCCCACCCCACCCCCAAATAGGGACTGAATATCTCATAGTTTTCTCTCTAAAAAGGAATCGTCCTTTTGCTGCCCACACTCTACAGATGGATTTACTGAGAACAAAGATGAAGTCTTATATATTAAACCCAGAAAGAGAGAGAGCATCAGGTCATATCTAGAATTCAGGTTGTTTCTCACTGACACAATTTGATTAGCCTCTGATTATAGACCCAGTGCTATTTGCCTGTATTTCCTGTTCTATAGTTCAGAGTGAGTTGGAGAAGCCCAGGAACAGCAGGGGATTTGCAGCTCAGATGTCAAGAAAGCTGGTCTCACTGTACTGGGAGACATTTCCATCCATCTGCCTGTGCTAGTTTGAACTAGGGCCTGCCCAACAAATTCTGGGATTTTTATTTTGGTGAAAAGTCCTAAAATTCATAGTGTGTGCCCACACTGACCCCTTGCCTCCCTATTTAACAGCCACTCTAAGAAGGGCTTCACCAATGAGGCTACACCTGCAACTAACACTGGCTGGATTGCTCTGAACAACTAGGCAACCTGAAAACCAGTCATGTCAGTTGTGTGTGTATGTGTGTGTGTGTGTGTATGTGTATATTCTACAACCAATAGAATCAACTAAACTGATGGAATTGCATGGGCCTTTAGCCTCCCCCAAAATTCCCACGTTCCTGCAGAAAGCTTATTCAGATCTTGCAATTCTTCAGGTTTAGGGCATAAGGGTTATATTACTCTCTCAAAGAGGGGAGCAAAAATGTACTCTCTAGGACCTTGTCGCAGGTGGACTCACTTATGCCCAGACTGCAAAGATATATACAACATGCCAGCAACCTGTAACTGGCTTCTTTCTAATGCTGATGACACCAGAGCCATGTTAGAGGATGCTTTTACTATAGGCTGATACCACATGCCCCCTCCAGGTAAATTGGAAGCCAACTCTGTTCCTGGAAGAGTAAAGGAAGCAGCTCTATGTCTTCTCCATGCCAGAAGAGAGTTTGTCCTATGTCTCTCTGAGTGACTTAGTCACATACACCGACATGTACAGACACACATAGACACAGACTCAGAGACACACACACACACACACACACACACATACTCCAAGGCAAGGAAGACAGCCCCTTCTGTCACTGGCAATAGGCTTATCTTGTCTCTTTTCTTTGATATGTGCATTGGATGGGTTTCTGTGCTGGTCTGTGTCTGTCCTCTTTCCCTTTCCCCATACTGGTGCATGGAGCCATAACTCCTACAGCATACCCAGCATCTTTTGTTCTGCTCAAGACACTTAACTCTGTTTCAACTATACTCCCAGGCCTTACCAACCACACTTAGTGGCACATTATGCTGGAGTAAAACAAAGGAGTTAAGAAAGGGTGGGAATTATTCATGGTAGAGAGAGGGGAAGAGAAGGACCAAGATACCTGCTGGGGGAAGACCTGTTGCCTCATAGTCTTCAGACCAGGGATTGATGAATTTGATCATATGTATGGATTGAGCACTGATAATATAACAGGTGTTTCAGGGGCTGCCCAACCTTGCATATGGAACAGGTTTTTTCCATATTATTTAGATATGGGAGACAACATGGCATAGTGGGTACCAAGCTGTTCTTGGAACCAGAAAGACCAGGGTTCAGGTCCTGCTTTGGGGGCGAGTCACTTAACTTCCCAATGCTCCAGCTAAATTGCAGAGAAGGTGATGAACTGCATTAGTCAAAGGAGCTTCCTTGCCTGGGACTTCCTCATGCTGGAGAAATCTCAGATCTAGCCCCTATCACTTATCCCTATTTCAGCATCATTGTCAAAGCAGACGGAAAGAGTGAGGCACAGTATGGAAAAAGAAAACTGAACCAGAGCCACCAGATTTGAACTCAAATCCCAGTTCTTACCTGTGTGGTGTTAGGTCACCTGAGATCTCTCAGACTCAGTTTCCTCATTTGAGATAGTTAAGTGATGAGGTAGATAGAGTGGTGGACTTAGGGTAAGGAAGATGAGTCAAATCTGATTTCAGATATTTCAACTATGTGACCCTGGGCATGTCCTTTAATGGCTATCAGCCTCAGGTTTCTCATTTCTCAAGTAGGCATAATAATAGCACCCACTTTCCAGTGTAGTTGTGAGAATAAAATGAGATAACATTTGTAAGATGCTTTGCAAACATTAAAGCAATATATACATACATACATGCAACTCAGCTTCTCTTCGCTTCCCCTTTCCTCCCCTCCCCTCCCTTTCCCTCTCCTCTCCTCACCTCGGGTATCATGCCCTTACCTGAGGGTGTTCTGCCCAAAGGAAGATGCCCAAAATTTTGATGACTGAAAACTACCTAGCCATCTTGGGGTAGCTAAACTTCTTTCTTAAATACCAGGTCTTAAACTCAATTCACTCTGGCTCTCACTGATTGGCCAACAATAGGTCTCTGCCCAAGCACCACTTAATGGTTATTTTTTGGGCCCTGATGGCTCAGAGTGAATGCAAATAGGAATTATTTCTTCCTCTGCCAGCAACCCTGAGGGTCTTCCCCTCCCAGTTTGATTTGTTTTTTATTAAAGAGGCCATCCCTTGACTCATTTCTTAAACAGGCCTAATCACTGAATGGGCATTGCCTCACCCAAAGTGAGAGCTCAGAAGCCCCTAGCTCAAGCAAGTCAATCTCTGCATCCTGGGTCATCTCCAGTCATCCTTGTCTATATCTGGTCACTGGACCCAGGTGGCTGGGGAGGAGGCAGTGAGATTGGTGACTTTGCACAGCCCTCCCTCACTCAGATCCAGTTCAATTGCAAGTCATGGTATCATCTTCCTGATGTCATGGTGTGGGAGGGGTGGGGGGACAAATCATGCAACCACAACATGTATGCACACATATATAGGTATATATTTGTTGCTGATTTTATTATTAGACTGGGAGAGCAAAGCATCGCCCTAATAGGGTTGTTGTAGAATGTATGAGACAAACTGTAAGGTGCTATTAATGTTTTCATTGGCATCGTTATCTAACAGCACTTGAAGTAGGGGTGCGGAGATAAAGTAGGGATAGGAAGGGAAAAAAAAAGGAAAGAAATAAAAAGGGAAGGAGAAATTAGGGAACCAAATCAGGGACTTAAATGTCTTAAGAGTTAAGTAACACCCTGGCCAAAAGGATCTGTGGTGATCTGGCCAGGGGGTAGGGGTACTAAGTGAGCAGTCTCCCTGAGCCAGCTTGTTGTATATATGACCCCCAAAGGTCAAACATCCCTCCTAGTTTGAGAAGACCAAATGCAAATTGGTGGATTGAAATGAAAATGAAAATTTTCTTCATTTTACTCCTTGTTAATGTGCCATATTCCATTTGACTGAGAAAAATAAAACAAAACCACCATATTATTTCAAAATACAATTATGAGACTAATGCTTGTTGGCTTCTAATCTAGTGTTGAGCTGCTTTCTGAAAACTTGTCTAGTTTTGAGGTCTCCCATGATTGAGGAGCTGTTGCTTTGACTAGAAGGGGAGAGGAGAGGACCTTTGAAGCCTTGTTTGCCACAAACTCATGGGTTTGTGTGTGTTTGTGGGGGGATTTCTATTGCTGGTAGAGTGGACCAGATTGTTGGACGTGGCCCGGCAATAACTGACAAGGATCGTACGAAGGGGCCAGCCGAAGGGGAGCTGCCTGAAGACCCCAGTATGATGGGCCGCCTTGGGAAAGTGGAGAAACAGGTATGTGGTTCACCAAATCACTGGGCAGAATTTGCTAATTTTAAAAACTAAGATTTGTGGTCATTATTTCTCTTTAGATAACAGCCTAGTTTGATAGCGATTCTTTAGGACAATGCATTACTCTCCAGGGGGACTTTTCTATGAAATGCAGCTCTTTAGACAGGTTTCATACTGATGGGACTATTTCAGTAATGTTCACCAGCTTCACACTTTTCACCCGGTCCTAAAAGACACACTGTGGGACTATTCCTCGAGCACTGTTACTCTGCTTCAGAGATAATTGTCAACTCCTTCAAAATGGTTTTGGTCAAGTAAGAGATATTAGGATGTTATTGAAGTGGATCCTAATCTTCATCCCACCCCATCTATTTTATTTCTGTGGACTGAGGATTCCACATCTCAGATGCCATTTGGTGTTGTGACCAATTTCATTATAATCGGCATTAGTGCAAATAAATCAATAAACCTTTATTAAGATCTAACTATATGACAAGTACTGTCCTAAGAGGTGGAGATACAAAGAAAATGCAAAACCAAGCCCTGCCTGGGTACATAGTAGGTGCTTTAGAAATTTTTATTGATTGATAGATTATTTCTTAAGTTCAGAGATGTACCATGATGTAGCGGAAAGAATCCAAAGATATGAGTTTTAATTCCAGCTCTGATATATTTTAGCCATGTGCCTCTGGGCAAAGTTGTTTTATTTCTCAGTATGTCAGTTTTCTTTCATATAAAATAGGAATAATGATACTTTTGCAGCCCACTTTACAGGCTTATTTGGAGTCAAGTGCTTTATATACTTGCTATAAAGCATTATGAGTAAGTTATTGCTGTTGATATCATTGCTTTAGCAATTTTTTGCAAAGAGATAAAGGTTCATCCCATTAGTTAAGGATTCACTCAATCTGCACAGAATGAATAGTATTGTTTTGATTCCAGACTAAACAAGAAACATGGTCCTGGATAGGGTCAAAAGAGAGAGCAGAAGAAATGGGGGGCAGGATAGGATGAAGGGAAATATAGTTAGTCTTACACGACATGACTATTATGGAAGGCATTTGTAAAACTACACAGATATGGCCTATATTGAATTGCTTGCCTTCCAAAGGGGATGGGTGGGGAGGGAGGGAGGAAGAGAAGTTGGAACTCAGTTTTAGAAACGACCGTTGAGTATTGTTCTTGCATACAACTAGGAAATGAGAAATACAGGTAATGGGGTATAGAAAGTTATCTTGCCCTACAGGACAAAAGAAAAGATGGGGATAATGGAAGGGAGGAATGTTGGAAGGGAGGGCAGATAGGGGTCATTAGAATGCTCAGCATTTTGGGGTGGGGGAGGGGAGAAATGGAGAGAAAATTTGGAGCCCAAAATTTTGTGGAAATGAATGTTGAAAACCTAAATAAATAAACTTAAATAATTTTAAAAAAAAAGAAACATGGTCCTGGCCATCACAGAGTTGGTGGTAAAAAGGGGAGACAGTACAGTTGAAACTGTAATCATTAGAAAGATATTTGCATAATTTGTTATTTTGGAAGAGGAAGGGATGTCCCTGGGGTTATATTTACAGGACTATAAAGTATAGAATGGGTTGACCCCAAAAACATTTCTAGAGGAGGTGGGCTGTGATTTAAGAGAACGGAAAGGTGGTATTTGCTGGGTATGTTGCTTGCTAGATTTTTATGCTTTTTTGTTTATACCTGAGCCTAGGTGAGGACTGCCCTCTGTCTTCTACTATGAGAACTTCACTTTGTCTTTTGGTTAAACCTATTTGACACTGGTATAAACATTTTTAGGTTCTCTCCATGGAAAAAAAGTTGGACTTCCTGGTCAACATTTACATGCAGCGAATGGGTATCCCTCCAACAGAAACCGAAGCCTACTTTGGTTCTAAGGAACCAGAACCTGCCCCTCCCTACCATAGCCCAGAGGAGAGCCGGGAGCACATCGACAAGAATGGCTGTATCATCAAGATCATCCGCTCTACCAGCTCCATGGGGCAAAAGAATTTCTCTGCCCCTCCAGCCCCTGCCATGCCTTCTAACACATGCCCCCCATCCACTTCATGGCAGCACCAAGCCTATCAGCGACAGAGCCATGGGTCCTCGCCTGTGGGAGATAATGGCTCTTTAGTCCGAATTCCCCCACCACCATCCCATGAGCGGTCCCTATCCGCCTATAGTGGGGGTAACCGAGCAAGTATGGAGTTCCTCCGTAATGAGGACATGACTGCCAAGCACCATGAGAGTGCCTTGAGGGACAGCGACACCTCAATCTCTATCCCCTCTGTGGACCATGAGGAACTAGAGCGTTCCTTCAGTGGCTTTAGCATTTCCCAGTCCAAGGAGAACTTGGACATGCTGAACAGTTGCTATGCAGCCGTGGCCCCTTGTGCAAAAATCAGACCCTACATTGCAGAAGGGGAATCGGACACCGATTCTGACCTTTGCACACCCTGTGGCCCCCCACCACGGTCAGCCACTGGGGAGGGCCCCTTCAGTGACATGGGCTGGTCAGGCCCTCGAAAATGAAGCACTTGCTACCCAGCCAGCTGTTGGTTCACATTGTCTACATGTTGAACTCTTTTCCAGGGGACTGACCACCAAGAATTTGTGTTTCAGAAACTCACTTAGCTCTGGGATACTCTCTAATAGCTGTGTTGAGTGCATAGGGTGGGGGAGGGTTGGGGAGGGTGGTGAGGTTGGGACAGAGGCTGGCTCAGCAACCCTCTTCCTTGCATAAGGGTCAGTTGGGTAATATTACCCATAGGAGACTGGATCAATTTTGTGTTGTCTTTCTGGGTGCACTATTTAAGGGAGGGGTGTGAAACCGTGTCTTGATACAGGGTAGAAGAGCGGAGTTTCTTGGTATCAGCCAAGCAAGGTTTTATAAAACAAAAGTCATTTTATTATAAGGTAATAATTGTCCCATGGGTAGAAGTTTATTTATTACCTCTGGGGTTCTCTGTGATGACAAAGCGAATACACAATCCCCACTGTCTTGTACAACAGGTTGAGTTTTTTTGACAGAAGTGGCAGATTTTTAAATGGACTCAAAATTTTTAGTTCAACATTCATCAGTGGGAGAGTGGGGGGCTGATGACAATGAGATGTGAGAGACCCTTGGAGGTGGCTCTGTAAGTGGATTTGTCATGGTTTTTGGACCTTTGGTCTGAGAACTAGTGCAGCTGAAAAATGTGAGTGGTTTAGGAAAATTGGGGAAAAAGGCCAAAAACTGTGAGTCAGTGGTGATCCAAGAGAGATCTAAGAATTTTAGAAAATGGATTTACGAGTTACATTTAAATCATGTATTATACTAAATTGGATAACCTCTTTTTGTCTTTCTGCTTCCAAATAGTACAGGCTCTTTAGGGTATGACTGTGTATTGATGGGTTACTGACTTGAGTTTTTCTATATGGATCTTCCCCATACCCTGTAGACAGTTTGGCAGCAAAAGGGAGTGTGAGGAAGGCGGGCAGATAAGTGGAGAGGGTGAATTTAGAAGCCTTATTTTTGACATGTAGCTCTCCAGGGGGTGGCTTTTGATGTGGTGAGTGATGAACAGTCGAGTGACTTTACCACCTGTCCCTTTTTGGACATAATCATGGTTGTGTCCAGAAGTGTTTGTCCTTCACTGACACATTGAAAAAGTTGGCTTCCCTGATGCCGTAACTCAGATTCCCTTTGACTCTCTGCCTTTGTGAAATGTTCCTCTCCTTACAATCTTGAAGCAGGGAGGAAATCTTCTTTCCTTATTCTCTTGAGAACAAGTCTACCAAACTGCCAGTTGGCTTCTCTCCCCATTTGTCTCTTCCTTCCTGAAGCAGTATTAATGCTATGCCCATGTTCAGGACCTCCGACGAGAGCTGGGGAAAGCTAGGAGCATCACTGAGACAGGTTTCGTTGGGGACCAAAACAAAGCGACAAAGTGATCTTTTTACTCCCTTAACATCCACTGAACTAGCTCTCCAGGTAGGGGATAGGGAGGAGATAGTAAGGAGAGGTGAGGAATAATGGCCCCAGACTTTGACATACTGGCTTAGAATTGCCGTGCCACTCTATCCTTTCAACTAAAGTATTCTATCCCTGGGATCATGGGGTCTTCTTAAAGGCTAAAGTTATGGGCACCTTTGAGCCCTGGCCTGGACTTTCCATTCTTCATTAATCCTTCAGGGGCATGCAGATAAGATATCAACAAATAAGAGTTCAGAGGATAAGATTCGAAGGTCATTTCAGTCCTGTTGGGAATAAAAGTCCCTGTTCTTGTAAGGACATGTTCAACCCTTTGGGACAGATTCTCTCCCCAGGGATTGTCTTTCTTTTGCTATGCTGATTTGGCACAGAAAAAAAAAGACAAAGAATAGCCAAGTTTGGGCTTTGGTTCTAAAGGTTATAATATGACTTGGATATGAGAGGACATTTCTGAATGTGGAAACCTAGAGCTCTCTGAAGAATGTCAGGAAAATCTATTGTGTTTATAACCATCTTCATGTTTTAGTTTAGCTAGTGACCATCTTTGTAATTTATTAGGATTATGTATCTGAGCAAGGTAACCAATCTGCAGGGTATTTGGGGAATCTCTCCCACATTCCACAGAGTAGATTCTGAAGGATAGCACTCCATGGACAATAGCTTTGTAATTTGGCACAGGCTATAAGGACAGTGGGCTCTTCTTGTCTTATCCTCTGTCCATTGATACTTAGAGAGGACTCCATGTCATTAGCAGCTGTAACATGATAAGCAACACAGGAAGCTCTTTAAAGGATCAGGATGTCCTTGATCCTCATACTTTGTCTCTCACTGAAATACAATCTCCCTGATTCTCCCCTGTACCTAGCTTTATCACACAATGAAGAACATGTTGGAAAGCCAACCCAATGGGAGTTCTTTCTTAATTTCTTATCTTGGACTTGAAAACAAAACAAAATGCAGATGGTCAGAGGGAAGACCAGCCTTTCTTTTCTATCTCTTCTCTCTCTGTATATAGGGAGGAACACAGACTCATCATTTCTTCCCTTTGTTTGGTAAAGGGCTGCCCAGCTTTTGTAGCTGATTCTGCAACATGAAATAGGGATATTTGGTGCTTTGCTGTACCTATGATATCCTAGATGTGGGTACTCTATCCAGTAATACAGATGACAACCACTCCATGCCTGTCCATCCTATGCAAATCTTGCCTGTGTCCACTTAGAAATTGCCATGGAGGGAGGAGCACCCAGTGCTGAAGGTCTTCCTCTAGATCTCCTGAGAGCCATGGTGCCACCAGAGGCTGATCACCAAGCACTTGGGCTGTGCATCAGTTCTCCCTCACTCTGTATTACCAGCCCATCTTCTTTTGTCTCCCTCCCCTCCAGTTTTATACATCTCTCTGGTGGCATCCTTATCACTTAAAGTATATACCCTATTTCAACTTTTATAAATGGAAAGATAAAATAGATGAAAGAGAGAAAGATGAAATATATTTTAAATGTTGAGAAATTTGCCTCAAACCAAAAAAAATCCTACTTATGGATTTTCCTCAGTTTTGGTTAATTAAAGACCATCCATCTATCCATCCATCGTCTAAATGTTGTATTTGGGAATGTCTCTTCTGGAGTTAAAGTTAATGATCTCTTTAAAGAGAAACTTTTCAAGAAGTATTATGGAAAACTGAGCATTTAACAAAGGTTTCATATTCTCTTTGAATTGTGTGAGGATTTGGTTTAGGATGAATGTGGCTGCTTAAGGACTGTGGTGCTTCAAGGTGAAACCTCTGCCTCAACAGACTGGTTAATATTGAGTTCAGTAATCTTCTACCTTCAAAAGTCATGCAGAGACTATATATTGTATCTTTACTGTATCTTTAAGAGAGGCAATGGAATCTTGGGGTCACACAAAAATAATTTCCTCCCATGGACTAAGACTGTGGGATAGTCCTGCTTTTGAGTTATCTGTGTGCCCAGGGAGGTTGATGAAACTTAACTAATTTCCTTTTCAAACATTTTTCAGGAAGTATACTAAAATGTAGACTTCCCCCCTTCAAAATATCTTCGTTAAATCAGTCGAGTTGAACTAGAGCACCCATCCTGATGGACTTTCTTAACATTAGAGTACATAGTGCATGCTCATTGCCAGATAAAAATTTTATTTCTAATTTTGGCTTCTTGCTTCCAGCACAAAAGCATGTCCTTTGAAAGCAACTCCTGGAGGATAGCTACATTTCCCTTGCTTTGGAGAGGTATTAAGCAGAAAGGGATAATTAAGCTCTACTTGAAACAGCAAGTTTCAACTTCTCTAGTTAGTCTTCATGCCTCATGCCTCCCCTTACCTCCCACGAGAATGGCCAGGGCTTGTACACCAATAGGTCCTTTCATCCAATAACTTGTTCCTGTTCACCATTTTTTTGCCAAGTGGAGCTGGCCTAACTACCTCTCCCACACTTCTGTAACTGTTCTTCTGCTGGTTCTATGAGACTGTAAGGTAAATGGAGTTATTCCTCTCTCTCTCCCTTCTCTAAACTATACCCAGTCAGAGCTCAGCTGTAGGCCTGCCCCATAAGCCAGATGTTCCAGCTGAAATTATTCCAGCGAAGGGAATAATACTAGAATGGCTTGCCCAAGGGATCAATCTAGAGGGAAATACTTTGGGGGAGAAACTTAACCCTTGCCACCAAAGTTGGTCACTAGAAACTGTGGCCTTAAGGGTCTGGACCAAAGACTAAATTTTTTAATAACCTGTGATTTATCATATTTTATTCTACTAACTCAAGAACCTTCAAGGACTAATGGCTATATTTGATAATTAAATTTAATTTGAAAGGGTATTTTTCTTGTCTCTTCATGAAGCCTTATGGAACTACCCTTGACTTGAGTGGACGTGGAATGTTGCATTCTCTCTGGCTTTATCATCTTCTAAGGAAATTCTCTCTTGGATCAATTGTGACTTGCACCGATATCTCCCTACTCACAACCTCCCTTATCAGAGCCACCATGTGTAAGTTCTCAGTGGGCTAAAGTAAATTCCTTGCCAGCAGAATCCTTAAAATGAAGCAGGAGATTTTCATGCAAATTATTTAGGACAATTGGGAAGACTGTTCCCCAAGAATGACATTTTCCTTCATCAGCAGAAGCTAACTGGGAACCAACAGCTTTCTTTGGGTCATGATGATTGGAGTGGGGACAGCCCTTCACATTGGAAACAGATCACATGCACCAGCCAGTATAGACATCAATGAAAGCACTTTAGCATGGGTAAATATAGTCCCAGATTGGACTTTTTTGAAAGATAGAACTAATTTGTTATTTTTTTCCAAAGCCTCACAGAAGTAATTTGGTCTCACTGAAATATCTCTTTAAGACCAGAGCACATGCTAGCCCTGTGACAATCTAGGATTTCTTCTGTATTGTCCTAGGGTAGGCATTATTTCTTCAGGAGGTTTCAAAATATAATTAGTATATATATGTATGTAACTATTCTTCCTGGGTGTGTATCTGTAACCAACATTTCATTTGCACACTCTTGCTTGCCTTAGACTGATTGCTTCTAGAGGAGAGAAATACTCAGCATTTTGAACACTATTAACCAAGCTCATATTATAGATCTTGGCCAGAGCCAATCACTTGCAGCTATTTCCTTTTCAGTGATCCAGGGAGAAGAGAAAAGTATATTTTACATATTTGAATGACTTTTCCAACCTATCTCACTCTCAATTTTGCTTATGCATGCCATTGGAAATGGGTAGAGATAACAGTTTTTGGCATCTGTATCTTCTCTTTCAAAGTGCTGTAGATTTTTAAAATGGTAAATGAAAACATCAGTCCTGCTTCGCCTAGTAATGCAGAGCTCTGATAGCTCAATGCCTTTTTTTTATAGGTAGCATTGAAGCAACTAGTTTCGGATGCATGAACACACAAATATGGGTTTTATTACATGGAACAAAGCTTTTCTAGTATGTGTTCAGTTGAAGTGATTGCTACCTAGACTTCAATGAATGAATGGGGGGATAATTTTATCTAATTTTTAATCAAAATCTAATAATACTTTATCAAATAGTTTTTATCTACTCACCACATTTTAGCAGATAGAGAAATAATGTCCAAATGCCAAGTAGCTTTTTTCACCAAGGACAAACCAAGGGCTTATGGACTTAGATTGTGGCAAGAATGGACAGAGATTAGACAAGCATGGTTCGGAACACCCTGCACCATTTTAGCAAGGGTAGGGTTTGAAGTCTTTTTGCCCAAGAGGTTTTTTAATCCTTTGGGTATAGCTGTTTCTGGGATGTTTTGATGCGGTGCTTGCTAGGAAATGCTGATTGATTGTAAATGAGTTAGGGTCCTCTCAAGCACCCCTGGCTCCAGAATGTTATCTAGCAGCTCCTTCATTTAGCTTTTTTTAGCTATTTAGGTTAAAGTACTTCAATGTTGTGGTCCTGCCTTAGACCAGTCATGTTTTTGCACTGAGCTCAGCAGTCATCAAATCTCCTGCAAATATATGAAAGTAAGGGGTGAGAAGGGGAGCTAAGCTTCCACTCCAGATTCTTTGTGGCATTGAAATGGGTTCTTATTTTCTCCTTACAAATACTACGCATATGAGAATGAGTGAGTGTGAGAGGTCTCCAGTGTGTGAGTGTGTGAATGTTTATTTGTGTCTCAATAAAAGATTACTTGTGTCTCTTGGTGTATGCGTGTGTAGAAATAAGTGAGAGAATCAGATCTGCAGTTCAAAAAGGCAATGAGGAAATATATGAAGCAAAAATATTAAAGAGAGAGTGCTGTTTGCCTATGCCAGGTCCTTATACTGCTCCTCTGCCATGGGAGGAGTGGGAGGCAGACTACTCCACCCAGCATCGTGCACGCACATGTCCCTAAAGCCCTGCTTGGGCCTAGATTTGCACCAGGCTTTGAATAATGCATGAGTGCTCTGAATGAGCATGAGAGCCTCCACAGAGGACAATGGAAACCCTGTGGTGATATATTTTATTCTTCCTGTTTCTTGTTTGCGGCCCATGGTCCAATCCCTGAGTTGGTAAGAGGAGGCTAGAGGCAAGTCTGTGCAAGAGCTGATTTGTAGGGAGGTTCCCCAGAAACCCGAGCCAAAATAGAGCATTTGTAGGCCCTAGGCAAGGTTTGAAAATTTTGCATCCTGTTTGTATTACTATCCACCAGAGCCTTTGAGTTGTGACTCTAATAATACAAGTGACTTATCACCAAATAAATACCTATAATCCACAGAGAACAGAATTTTATATGTGCATTTATAAAAGCAGATATATTTAAAAGTGACCCTCTTTGTGCCTCTGCATGTTGCATCTTTAGCAGCTCTCTATTTTGCCTGCTTATCCATGTTCAGAAAGCAATTTCAGGCCTCAGAGCTCCCCTGGCAAGGAGAAATTGGAGCTGGTGTCTGTTCTCATTATGAAATAGCATCTGCTGCAACTGCCACTCACCATCAGTGAGTGAAAAGCACTTTTAGGACAACTTGTTTGGAGTCTCAGAATTTTCTTCCAGATCTCCCATGCCCCAGTTTACCATCCCTTATGGAGGCCGCATGTGGATTGTAGTGAATCTTCTGTGGTAGAGATGGAACACTGCCATACTCTTGCCTGAGGACAGCGCAGGCCTACCTTTTTTATAACATGAATTTGTACATCCTTGGTTTATTCTGTTCTTTGTATTTACGTATTTAAAGCCCACTCACCCACTTCTACCATTGCATATGGAGCAAACCAAGCAGAGACTAAAAACTAAGGCAAAACCTAGAAGTTTGAAGTATTTAAAAAACCTTTTTTCGTGTTGTGTTCCAACATGTTATTCATTTATCTACTGCATAGATATATTAACATTAGGCAAAATAGATGATGAAAATAGCCATCTGAGTGTCTGGTAAGTTCTGTGAGTCAACAGTAGGACATCCTAAAATGAGCTGGCACAGTTTTAGGCAATTTTAAGAGAAGCAGAGTGTCCTGAATGGGGGAGGTGATTTTCCTGCTCATATTTGGCCCTCCATATTTCAGGTGTGATGTCACATTTTGGGAAAGGACATTGATAAGCTGAAATGCATGAGAGGAGGGTAATGAGAGTAGTGAATGGATCCCAAACCATGCCATATGAGCATCAACTGAAAGAATTAGGAATATTTAAGCTAGAAGAAAGAAGATTTAAGAGGAGGAATGTGCTAGTTTTTTCCAAATATTTGAAGTGTAGTTGGATGGAAGAAGGTTTGGGATCATTCAGCTTGACCCCAGAGGGTAGAACTAAAAGCATTGGGTCTTCTGAAGGTCTTCAAGTAGACAGTAGAAAAGCCACTCTAGGGATGCTGTAGAAGAATATCTGCTCTTGGATGTGGGTTATACAAGGTATCCTCTGAGGTCCCTTTCAAATGGTGAGATTCTGTGACTACAAAACCGATATCCCCATGCTGAATGAGTCCATGCCAACTGAGGGCATCAGAGTGGAAGGCTCCTGTGTGCCACTGGTGGCACATTTGCCCATTTATCCTTCACTGCTGGAATCCTTCCCTCGGAGGAGAATTTTCTGTAAGTAAAATAGTAGCTATTTCTTAGCTATGTAACTACTCCCCTTCATTCTAACCCCCCCTCCTAATCTCCTCTGTACAAACATTCTTGGAGCTCAGAGCTCATGTCTAATGATCTGATGAGTCAGTGTTCATTTCAGGGTAACTTTGCCTTATCCTTCCTAATTACCGATGGGGCCATCATTCTGTAATTGGGTCAGAGTGTCATTCAGAGAAATGATGTAAATGTAAGTATATGAAGGAGATATGAAGGAGGTTCAGTAGCAATCCATTTTTTGGGTGTTAGTGTGCGTGCGTGCGTGCGTGCGTGCGTGTGTGTGTGTGTGTGTGTGTGTGTGTGTGTGTGTAGGCCTAAGTTGTAAGCTAATTAAGGCTAATTGGGGTATTGTGACTTGATCTCTGGTGAATTAAGCTGTGTAGTAATACTAAGCCACAGTATACAGTATCATGACTCCTCCTCTTAGGGAAAAAATGTCAGGGTTCATGTAGCTGGAGTATAAAAGTTTGATTCTTCTGGGTCAGTCATAGGTAATTGTGACATACTGACCTTCTAAATTTGGGAGCTCTGGGCATGCACTATTATTCTAAGTTACAGCCCAGACTTTTGCTTGGGGACTAGGAGGTTGAGAAGTCTTTGTATCTCTTTTTTAATTCCAATACCACTTGTAAGATTAGAATTGAGTTAACAAGAATTAGGAGAGGACAGTTCTGGGAGCACCTCATTCATTTCATGTCCATCCATTCAAACTACCATCTAAGTAAAAGAGGATATGATTCTCCAGCTCTAAGCGTTCACATGCACATAATAGAGCATCAAATTTCTTAAAAGAATGAAATGGCTTGGGATTTTAGGGTCATTCAGCATTTCATATAATATATATATATATATATATATATATATATATATATGTGAGTCTGTGTGTTCATGTGTGACTATGCCAAATGTCTTTATAATATTGTGTGCTGGATGTGTTTGTATATGCATGAGTATGTGTTATGTGTGTGACTGTGTCTTGCATGAATATGCATCTGTCTTTGACTGTAACTGAATACTGTGTGTGTGTGTGTTGGAATATGTGTGTTACTGCTGGGTATGTTTATGTCCTGTGTGTTTGCATCTGTATTTGTGCATCTGTATATGCTAAAGATATTTGTATGTGTCTGACTGCATGTAGTGATTATGTGTTTGTATCTATTTTTGACTGTGTATGACTGAGTAGTGAGTTGGTGTGTGACAGTGTTGTGCATGTGATAATGGCTGAATGTGACTGTATGTGTTGAGCATGTATTAGTGTTTGTGTGTCTATGTGTGCTGAGTGTGGTTAGGTGTGACTGTGTGTGTGCTGAATGTATGTTTGTATCTCTGTACCACTATGAGTGCTAAAAGCCTGTATGGGATTGTTTGCTGCATATACGAGTTTATATCTACGTTATTGTATGGTGACTGTGATTATGCCTACCTTTTTTGAGTACGTGTGCCAACCCAACTATAAAATGACCAAGTAAGGAAAAGATTTGTCAATCCAATCCCTTTGTCAAGACTCCTTCTTGTCCCTTCCACAGCCTCTGCCAGTCTCTTGATACTTTTACATGTTCCTGTTTTTAACCATCTGCCAGTCAATCAACAAAGGACTGTCTCCTTAGGGCTCCAGTACATAGTATTTTGAGTGAAATATAAGAAAAATGATAAGTCTTGCTTCTTGGTTCTTGAATTTATAGGTTAGTAGGGGAGACAGGAGACATGCCTGAGACAGCCTAACATTTCGAAATAGACTATCAGCAAGTGCATCTTAAAGTCACAAGAATTGAGGCTGAGTATGCCGAGGGGACCCAGAGATCAGAGCAGGATGGGTAAATTAGGAGAAATCTTGAAGGTGGTAGTTTTGAACTGGGTTTTTTAAGAAGTGGGTGATATAAATTATTCTTATGTGTTCTATTTTCACCATGAGATAAGTGGTAACTACACCATATTAATTCAAAGATGCTTCATTCTTGTCTTCTCAGAGAAGTTTTCCTATGACGGCTTCTTGTGGCATTGGAGTTAGCATACCTGGTTCTGGGAGGAAGTCTCAGGAACCAAATGGACAGAGGTTAAAAACTGCTGCCCTCAGACTGATCCAAAGTACATAAGAATCAATGATCTCAAGGATCTGCCCTGTAGTTTGGCTTTTCAAGTATGTGCCAAAGGGAATCACAAGAGATCTCCAGTGCATTAAGATCACCCTCCCTTTTTTAAGTCACAAAAGTGGGGTTTAAAAGTGGGATCAGATAGAGATATCTCAGTTAGGCCCGTGGCAGCTCTCCCACTGCCCCTAGTTTGGGGTTTGACTTTGATGCAGGAAGGGAACTTTGGGCTTGTCCAGTCCTGCCAGTGAGTGAGTGATGCCAGGGAGCCATGAGATGTCACTAGGGAAGAATTCTTCCTTTGAGGTCCTGTGGAGGTGTGCATGCCATGTAACAAAAATCCCTCCATCTTGGGGAGAAGAGAAAATATTTTAAAGTTGCCAAGTATTTAATATGTTTCTTTCTACTTCACGTAATTTTTCACGGGGCTGTACAGACATTTGGACAAATTGCCTTAATGTGCTTTAGCGGAAACTCTCTCAACTGCCACCATATGGAGAGTGGACATCATTGTCTAAGTGGGCCCCTCCAAGCCCCAAAGAGGTCAGGCTTCCCAAATGCTGTGACTTATTCACCAGCAGGCTCTGACCAGTGATCTGGGCCTGCTATGGGGGGGTGGGACAGGGTGGTGGTTAGTGAAAAAAGGCCAAGCCCAGCAAACTGGGGGAGCAGTGTGGGGCTGACCCCTAGGTCCTTGAAATGTATCCGATTCCACATGAGGAACAAATGTTCCACTGAGCCAGCCTCTGGTTTCTTCCTATCTTCTATCAAGTCTGTAAGTTCACATTTACTTAATAAAAACAGAGGCAGATCAGAATAATGGGCTTGCCCTGCAGTGACTTTAAACCTCTTTGGTTGGACCTTAATCTACAGGTCATAAGGAAATTTTGCTAGTCTTTCTCTCTCTTCCACACATAACTGCACAAGCATACTTTGACACATGCTGTGATGCACACACACACACTCATGCCTATTCTTACACACACACACACACACACACACACACACACACATACACACTCCCACACTCACTTTTCAATGTCCTAAATCCCACTTGTACTCCCCAGTGAACATTAACATTTGGTTATCTTTTGGCCAGCAAAGACGGGCTGCTTTGCTTCCTCTCATTTGCTCTGTTGCCTTGGCTGTTTTGCACTTTTGTTTGTGCTCCAAAGAATATTTCATAATGCCTTCGGTACTGATGTACACCTTGAAACATTTTGTATGTATTGGATGGTTCACACTTCTCTTGTAAAATAGCAACTAGACTTTTTGTGAATGTGTTCTTTCCTCTGTAAATTCCCCCTTCTGCCTTTGTGCACTGTACATTTTATAGGGGTAGATGCCCAGGGAATGAACTCTAGTTTTCTAATGGAATAGTAAAGATATTAAATCATATAATTCACTGATTGCCACTAGAATGCGATGTAGCCCAGACTTTTTTCTCCATGGACATTTTCAGCATGAGATATCCTGTACATTCATGTGAAAGGCTACAATATCTTCAGGGAAGCACTTTGTGTGATACTTGGGGAAATCCTGCCATCCAGGAAAGGGGGATGATTTTAGACAAGCATCCAAGTGGACCATGAGCATTTTAGTAAAATGCCAGTGATTCAACCTTCTGAGCAGTGTTATGCACTTCTTATTACTACAGTCATTATTTTCTGTTTTGTGTCTCCGTGGGTCACTGATTTCTTGAAGCATATGAGTGTCCTTAATATCCAGCTAGTATTTCTATAGTGCTTTGAGATTTGCAAAGTGCTTTACAGATATTATCTCACTTGATCTTCACAACAACCTTGCTATTGCTATCCTCTACTTTTACAGGTGAGAAAATTGAGGCAGAGAGACTTGCTACCCGGGGTCAGATAACTAGCAATATACTGGGTCAGGATTTGAATTGTCCACTGTGTCACCTGGCTGCTTCCATCTCACATCTGATGCAGAAGTGAGGATACTCAGTGGGATTTCTGGCATTCTAGGGTAGTCCCAAGAGCTTTCAGAAGCTTGGATTCTTGAGTTATAAGAACATTTTTTTGGTCTTAATGTATTTCTTCCTGCTTACCATGCTGTCTGGGTTCAGCCTAATAGAACCAATAATGGACAAAACATGAGATCTGAAGTCAGATGACCTGCTTTGAATCTTGCCCTGCTTTTTATTGCCTGTGTGACCCAGAGTGAGCCCCTCTGAGCCTCAGTTTCCTCACCTGAAAAATGAGGGGGTTGAACCAGAGGATCACATCTAAAACCAATAATCCTATGTGCATTGCTTTCCCAAAGTAGAGCTCATCTGATGGGACCAGGAAAAGTATAATCCACTAACTATAATACGGAAATGATAAAGAAAAAATGTCATTGCTCTTTTTAAAAACCTTCTTAACTTGCCATTGAATGTCCGTGACAGTGTTCAATATTAATGTGACCTTACTCCAAATCTTACTGGACAAAATTCAGTTCTTGTTCTTTAGAGATCATTTGCATTCCTTAGAAAACAGTGTCCCCTCCAATGTTCCGCCACTCTACTTCCAAGCCAACCAGGTGAGGGGCGGTGGCTGGAGGTCAAAGGGTACTATCTTTTTCCTGACCATTCTAATCACTATTCCACCTCACTGCCCCCAACCCCAAAACTCAGTCTACATTCAATGGAGCTTTACCTAAACACCCTGAAGAATGAATGGCATCTCACTGCTCAAGTTGCCCTGTGCCTAATTGTTCAGAGAGAATTTTTTTTTAATTTTGAAATTGGATTTTGATCCTTACCTGGGAATCAGGAAAGCTATTCTCATGTTCCCATTCAGCTCCTCTGTATCTCCCTGAGTACATTGCTGCAGAGAAAGAAGCTGAAAGGAATCAATCCCTCACAAAAGGGCTACAATTTGGGCAAATTGAACCTCTCATTGTCTTAGTGAGAGGTTAACCTTAATTCAGGGGTCAGACCTCATTCATATGGCTTCACCTGTTCTATCCCAATCTTACCTTGAGATTGATCATTATAACATTTCCCATTCCTAATCATGATTCCTATTGCTGCCTCTTCACGGCTCAGATCTCTGGGGACACCTGATTGGAGGGGAAGGGAAAAATCTATACATTCCTTCTCCAATTTCTCCTCTCTGCTTTTGGAAATGACTGATGAGAGGGGAAGAATGGTGAAATGTCATGAGTTGGAGGATTATGTGTTAGAATTTGGGCTGTGCTGCTGGTCTTAGAAAGCCCAGAGGCTGAATCCAATTACATCTGCTTAACACCTGAGGATGACATTTATAAAATGCTAAGAGACAGAGAAACGCTATGGAGAGAGATACAGACATAGAGAAATTGGATATGAAGGGGGAAAAGATTTAGTGAAAGAGACAAAACAAGAGAGAAGGAGATAGGATAAAGAAGACAGACAGAGAGATAGAAACAAAGGGGAATAGTCACAGACAGAGCTGGATAGGAAAGAACAAGCAGAGAGGAAGGACATGATGAGAAACAAAGACAGATACAACTCAGTTCAACAGGTATATATTAAACGTCTCCTCTGTGCCAGGCACCGTGCTGAGTGCTGAGGAACATGTGTAGGTCAGAGACCACTGACTCAAATGACAATCAGAGACTTTTCAAGGTAGAAGCAAAGCAGCGAGATCTTATCACGATCTCATGAGAAAGGGCATCTCCTCTCTGATAAGTCATCAGGAGAGTGAGGCGCATGGAGAAGGCAAGAACAAAGGTTCTACAGTCCTAACTTGGAAATCCCCCACCCTCCCTGCTGCCGTTACTCCCATTGACTGGGAGGCAGACTCACCATCTAAATGCAGCAATTTACCTTAGAAATAAGGAGCAAGGAAGCAGTAAAACAACCAGTGCAGAGCTAACACAATGCTCAGAACCTTATTTGGCATGCAGCATGCTGAGATGGCACTACGAGCGGGGTTAAGTTTCAAGTTTCTTCAAGGTCACGTAATTTCCGAGAGATAGAAACTTAAGCCTAACTACTTCCTAGAAGCCTAATGTCAGGTACTGAAAAGTCTTCACTGACTCTTTTTCATTCAAACATAAAGACAAAACCCAAAACCAAATGGTCTTAACCAAAAAGGAACACAGAAATTCACAGAAATGGTGGCAGATAGAATCACAGAAAGAGACCTAAGAATGAGGACAAAATAGTGAAAGACCCAGAGATGAAACTGAAGAAAGACTGGAGCTACATGAGAGAAAAACAGAGATGGAAAGAAATACATGCTTGGGGACACTTCTCTCCTCCCCAATAAGGACCAAAAAAACCAAAAAACAAAAAACAAAAAAACGGGACTTCCATTTGCTCAGTATGGCTTTGCATCCCACAAGGGAAAATAGGGCATTTATGAGGGGAATTGCGAGTTCAAGTTTGGAGAAGGGATCAGGGGAGGGCCTTGGAGATGAGATTGTCATTCTCAACTCTGAGCCTGCTAAAACCCAGAACTGTGAGCAACCAACGATCTTGGTCAGGGACAACTTCCAGCTTTAAGGATTCTTCTCATGAGCTCATTAAAATGAAGCCTCCACAGATGACCAGTGCAACCCCCTCCACCCCAAACCCCTGCTAATGAATCAAACATGAGTTAATGAGAATTTAACACAATTTCTAGAGGCTAAAACACCTTCCTTCTCTACCTGTAGAAAAGAGCCTGGAATTTGAATTTTTAATGACTCCCTGTTTTTTCACTATATTATCAATATAAAGCAATCTATGTTTTGAGAGGGAGAGAAGTAGGGAACAGTAATCTGTTTTCTATTGGTCTTTCTGTTTCTCTATTTCTTTCTGTTTGTTTCTGTGTCTCTGTCTTTCTCTTTCTCTGAATCTCTGTCTCGGTTTCTCTGTCTTTCTCTGTTTCTCTTTCTTTGTCTGTGTTTCTGTCTCTTTCTTTCTCTCTAGTATGATACTGCCTCTCTCCAAGTGCTTTGTTACCCCTGCCTCAAGCCAAGTTCGGGAGAAACTTAGTTTAATACAAGCTCCCTATTGCCCACAGTCAAGTTCAAACCCCTTTAGCTAGCTCTTGAGGCTTTTTAGAGTCTGCCACTGTCCTACTTTGCCAACCTAGTCTCATATTTCTTCCCTCTATGAACTCTATATTCTAGCCAAACAGGACTACCCTCTCCCATCCTCCCATCTCCCTGCACTCTAGCATCTTTGCTACTCATTTCCCTAGAACAGTAATATTTCTCTGTCCTCTGCCTCTGTCATTTGTTGAGTTGCTGCCCACTCAAATGTTTCACCTTCCAGGAACTCTTTCCTGGTTCTCTCCCCCTGCTTCCTCAGTTCATATTGATTTTCATGTCTATGTCTTATCCTTCTATTAGACTCAATGGGGTAAAGGCACCTGCCTTAGCTAAACACTGCTTCCTCTCAAAGTCAGTGTTTCACACACAATAGAAATTTAATAATAATAGTCAGCATTTATATAGCACTTCAAAATACTTGATCTCACCATATCACTCAGGATGGAAGTACAGGGGCTACTCACAGGACCAATCCTACTACAAATGGCCATGAGGGCTTTGGCTAATTCTATTTTTGATTCTCCTTAGACAACCTAATGGTCTTCTGCTCCTGGGGGTTCCCATATTAGTACTGAACTTAGTGCCACAACATGATTGGCATAGCCCACCACATAGTAGAACTCTGGAATGCAAGAGATTTTCCAGCCTTGGCCTTCCCCTGATAGCTGGGATTCCAGACATATGCTGCCATACCTGGCTACATAGCCGGGTAGAAAAAGTCTATATTTAAAGTTCTTTTGTGAACCTCACAATAATCTTATGAAGTAAATGCTATCATTATTCCAATTTTACTATTTATTTTACAGATGAGGAAATGGAGGCTTTAGAGGTTAAATGACTTGGCCAAGTCTCATGATTGTCTGAAGTTGGATTTGAACTCGGGTCTTCCTGACTCTAGGATTTATTGAATATTGCTTGAGTTTGCATGCAGATGCCAGAGCAAAGGCACTGAGGGAGTCACTAGATGGGGGTTAGAAAGAGAAAAGTCTAGATTAGTGGGAAATGATTCACCATGAGTCATCTAGGTGGAGTAATGCTTTGTGGTATCAAACTCAAATAGAAATGGAAGCCACCAAATCAGACATAAAGATCCCTGTGGGACACATGTTGACTTAGTTTTAAAATGTAATATCATCTGTGGTTTGTTGTATTTTTATTTAATTTGCTGAATATTTCCCAATTACATTTTAATCTGGTTTGGACCACACTTGGGAGTAATGTGGACTGCATGCGGCCTGCTGGGCTTGTGCTTGTCACCTCTGGAGTAGAGGATAGGATGATGGACTTGGACTGGGTTCCAATTCCAACTCAGATTCATAGATGTATAAACCTAATAAGTCTCTTAGCCTCAGTTTCCATGTCTGTAAGAAGAGGATGGTAGTAGATATAACATCTAGAAGAGATAATGCATATAACTACTTTGAAAACTTTAAAATACTATGTAAACATCAGCAATTATTATCATCATTAAACACCAAAAACTTAGACCTTAAAATAAGTCAGTTCCATTCAAAGGGGTCTGTGGGGACCCTGTATACTTACTTCAGTGAGGCTGCCATTGCTCAAAATAAGTTTGAAGTCTTTCTGAGAATGGCCTTCAGAGTCATTATACAAGCCACATGAGGAAATCCATCTCATGACTTGATGGCTACACTTCTGGTGGATCTCAAATGGGGATTCTCTACCATGATTCCCCTCTCCAACTTATTCCCTTGACTTTATTCCTAATCATATCTGACAGTTTGAAAAAAAAATCCATTACTTTCTTATTTGACAAAGCTTTACCGTCTTTGAGTATACTTGTAAAATAGATTCTTGAGGGGTTTATGGGCTATCTCCCCAAGATTGTTATTCCCTGAGATACTACTTGGAAATACTCTGCATTGGCTTAGCCCTAGTCCCACTAGAAATTTCTGCTTAGTTCTATCCATGAACATTCACTGATATCTTAATCATAATAAAGAAAACATATGCCTTAGATTAAAAAGCAAAATATAGTAATATTTAAAAATACAGCAAATGTAGGTAGCATTTGTAACCTATCTACCAACTCTACCCTAACATGGACCAGGTTCAGTCTTGGGGGTAACTTCAAAACATTACTCTCCATTTGACTTCCATTGCAACCACCTAAGATTTACTTGGTGATATCCCAAGGTCAAGATTTTTCACTATCCTCTCCCCCAACCTCATTTGACCATTCAGATTGGAGGGGCAAGAATCTAGGGATCTATCTCAAAGCAACTCAATCCAGAAGAGATGTATTAGGGGGAGATAGTCCTTGCCCATCACCACAGAAACACTATTGCCTTCAAGACCTGGAAGCCAATTCTGTACTATGTAGGTTTCATTGACCTGGCCCAGATCTCCTCTCTAAGGCCTAGGAGGAGAAGACACTGCAGATGCCTTTCCTGTGTCTTTTCTGTGCCCTCCCACCCACTGGCTCAGATCCCACCTGGAAGGTCTAGCATAAGTAGATACCAGGGGTATCCTCCCCCAATCCTGCTTCATCATACTAGTTCCCCAGTCATCCTAGATAGATTTTGAAGGGTCCAACAGGAGCAGGTACTGTGGGAAACCTATCCCCTTTTCCACCTCCTGGCTGGACATTAATCCCTCAACTCTGCCCCTGCAGTAAAGAATACAGAGCCCTTGCTCTACTTGCTAGATGGGCATGACCACTTACATGGCTTGGATGAATAAATAATCAGCATATCATAATTTATCTGGACTTTACTATACCATATGCTATAATATCTTTCAGATCCATAGGAATCTGATCTACCAATTCATCCTAAGGACCCTTGAACCAAAATCAAAACATCAAGCCTACAACTGAATTCTCCTGTATGTGTTGTCTCCATCAATCAGAATGTTAGCTCCTTGAGAATAGGGACTGTATCATTTCTCTATATGTATTCCAAGTGCTTGCACAGTACTTGGCATGTAGTAAGTACTTAATATATGTTTACACTTATTCATTCATTCCTCCCAAGTAGGTGGTGGAAGATCTGGAAGAACATAAAACTACACTGAGTCTTTGGTTCAGGCATCAGCAGGAGTGATGGGACTTTCTGGTGCTACATCAGCACTCACTATGCAATGTTGGCAGAAGAGGAAGAGCAACCTGAAAGTCCTCCCACTCCCAGCAGGATGTAGCAGCCCACAGCATGCCATTTCTACTCCCCCTTGCTTCTTCCTCTCTTTTCTTGCCTTTTCCCCATTCTGCCTCATCAAGCACCATTCCTCTTTCATTAAGGAAAAAATATACTTAAATAGGAATCCAAATTTGTTCTGACTGGCAACAACCCTGTTGGAATGTGTATTCAACCACACACTGAGATGATTTCAAGGGAGATAACGTTCATTTGAATATTAAAGTGCTGACTTCTGCTGAACAGCTAATCCCATGACCACATATAAATATGCCTTAGATTTCACATCCTGTGTGTGTGCATGCATGTGTTCCTATGTGCATGGGTTTATATGTATGTGTGTGTGTGCATGAGCATCTGGATGATAGGTGAGTATCAAGTAAGCTAGAGATGGTCTTTTAATACTGAAAAAGTTTCAGTCTATATGCCTGTCTCAGATTTGATCTTCTACAGGATTGAGGTTTGGAGGAAGGGAAGGGTATATATTTATAGAAAATTATTCTCTAGTTTTGGAGATCTCTTAGGAGCACAGGGTACTAGAAAGCAGTGAATACAATATATAATTACCTCCTCATCATCAGACAGGCTGAGTTTCCAGAGATATCAGGCCAGAGAGAATTTCCAAACATGGCTCCATGCCCATGCTGTTGGAGAGACATGCTGATGTGAAGGATAGGCATCTGAACCAATAACAAGAGGTCATGGGAATTAGAACTTGAAGGTACCTTAAAATTATTGATTCCAGGCCCCTTATTGTATAGATAAGCAGACTGAAGTCCCCCATTGGTGAAGTGACTTGCTCAAGGTCGCCTAGATGTAAGTGGTAGAGCCGGTACTCCAATCCAAAGTGACTCCAAATCTAGAATTGCTTGCGCATAACTGATTGGCTAAGGGCCACTGTCTGATCTGCATTAGGCTGAGTGCCTTTCTAGTTGACTGATCAAAGCAGAGTACCAAGGTAGGGAGCAGCCACAGAAGCTTTAATATGCAGGGTAGTCCCAGAGAAAGTGTTGACTTTCACTAGATCAATGCAAAGCTTCTGGAGGAAGTGGAAATTTCAGGAGCAATTCAAATAACAGAAGGGATGCAGCTGGGAGGATTAGAGAAAGCAAGGATACTGGGTCTTCCATAAATGCAGTGTGACTTTAAGAATGGGAGTGCATTTTTCAACAAGCTTTTATTCATTTCTTCCCATGTCACTTTGAGAAGATTACTTCCTTCCTCTGGGCATCAATGTCCTCTTCTGTAAAATGGAGGGCATGGGAAGGATCAGAAAGAGAGGTGTAATAGATAACCTATTAACATCCCTTCCAGCTCTAAAATTCTAAGATTTATGATCCAAATGTGTTGTCAGAGGCATTGTTAGCTCAGAGTGTCAAACATGTGGCCTGTGGGAAACCCACGAAACCCACAACACTCTCAAGTGTTCCTGACTTAGATTAAAATTTAATTGGGAAATATTTAAAAAAATAAATAAAAATGCAATTAGCATAGGTACTATTACATTACAAAACTAAGCCAATATGTGGCCCACAGAGATCCTTATTTATGCCTTAGTGGTCCCTATTGCTTTTTGAATTTGATATCACTGATATAGTTGAAAAATCAACAAACATTTATTAAGCACCTCCTATGTGCCAGTCACAGAACAAAGTATTAGGAATACCAAGAAACTCAAAAAACAGATCCAATCTTTGGTGAACTCTTATTCTAATGAAGGAGACAACATGGAAATAATTAGGCACATACATAATATCATGTGGGTGGAAGGCAATCTGAAAGGATAAGATATTAGCAGTTGGAGGAAATGGGAAAGATTTCCTGCAGGAGGCAGAGCTCAGACCTGAGTTTTGAGGCTGAAGTGAGACAGGTGGAGCATCCCAGGCATCGAAGAGAACCAATGCCAGGGACATAGAGGGTAGATGGAGGGTTATGTTAGAAGACCTGCAGGTAGGCCTATGTAAAGTGGACCAAGACATAATAAGAATGGAAAGATATGAAGGCACCAGGTTATGAAGACATTTAAATGCCCAATAGAAGACTTTATAATAAATCCTGGAAGAACTAGGGAATTGCTGGAGCACACTGAGCAGGGTGTTGATATGGTCAACATGAATTCATTAATCACTGGAAAGACAAACTTTAGAAGTAAGACAGTTCCTGCTCTCAATGAACTTACATTCTAATGGTTATGTGTGTGTGTGGGAAGCAATACATAAAAGAGAACTGAAAAGTGCTGGGGTAGGGGAATGATGGGTATGATGGGTATGAGGGATGAGGGTAATAGGCTGAAAATGGTAGAGTGAAAAGTAGCCCCAGTAGAAGAATGAAGGATGGCCATCCTGTACTCCTCCTCAAAGTGGAGGCCCCAGGAAAAGCTCACCAATGGGCGAAGGGAGCTTCAAGGGTGGAGAATATTCCAGAATTAGGCCACAGGTGCTGAGGAAAGTTCCAGAGTGAAAAGGCATCTGAGGCCTGGTGAGAAGCAGAAGCAGAAGAAGCAAAGAAGGGCTGGCCTGAGTCCCTACCCAAGGTGGAGGTCAGGCATACTCTTCAGAAACATCTCCTTGTAAGTTGAGTAGAGGACACTTTGGAGTGGGAAGAGATCTGAAACAAGGAAAACAGTTAGAAAACACTACAGCAGTAGTCCAGGAAAGAGGTGAGGAGGGACTGACGATCTAAGGTTGTGGTTATATGAATGGAGAAAAAGGGACTTTATAAAAGAGATTCTGTAAAGATAGAAATGACAAGATTTGACAGTGGTACAGATATATGACATGAGTGTGGATAAGGAATAAAGGCTGATATCATGGTTGCAAGTCTGGGAGACTAGAGGGTTGGTGATATCCTTGACAGCAATAAGGAATTTTGGAAGTGGAGGGTATTGGGGAAAAACCCATAATGAATTCTGATTTAGACAGGTTGAGTTTGAGATGCCTAGGGAGTGTTAAGTTCATGACTTCCAAGAGGCAGTTGGAGATTTGTGGCTATAGCCACAAATATAGGAGAGGAATTACAGCTAGAGATATAGATCTCAGAATTATCTGCAGAGATTTGACATTGAGTAAGACATATGGAGAGAAAAAAAAGAGGCACTGGGATAGACCTTTGTGTGATGTCCAAAGTTAGGGAGCATGATATGGAACCCCCAAAGGACACTGAGAAGGGATCAGATAGAAAATATGAGAAACAGGAGAGAATGGTATCATCAAAATGTAGAGAATAAAATACGGGAGAAGAAAGTGATGAAAAGGAATCATGAAGACTCACTATTGAGAAAAGACCATTGGATTTGTCAGTTGTTATAAAGAATGATCCCAGACTCAGTTCTGAAGACTGGTGTTTCAAAGTTTCTTTATTAATAAGGGGGAAGAGTGTTCACCTTTGATTCTTGAGAAGCAGACACATCCCTATAGTAAAAGGAGAGTGTGTATCAATACAAAAGAGAGAACAAGCTTTACACAGTTAATAATTTTAACTCCTTCCTTCTGGATCAGGATTGGTTGTAATCTTTCTGGGTTACACTCTTTCTCATATGTCCCTTATTTATTTCCCATTCACATGTATTTCTTCCTGCATCATGTGTCGCATGATGCTCTAATGAGGCTCTAATTTTATGCAGAAGTCCTAGGTGGAGGACATATGGCAAGAAGCCTTTGGCTGACTGGAATCTCTTCCTTCCACCTCAATCCCCTATAATGGGTCTAGAGGTGGCTCTGGGCAACTTAGCAGATAGATCCTTAAATTATTGCGGCCACTCTGCCGATCAGCCTTCTGGTGCTGAGTATTTAATGAAGCAGCTTCTCAGAGAGTAGACACATAGTCTATTTGAAAGCCTGTGCCTAAAGACAGAGTTAATATTCATAAGCATAACTGTGGAGAAAAGAGCCCAGGGTCACCTCCAGGCCAAAATTAGGCATTGGAGGAATACGGAGACATTATAGTCAGAAGTATGGCACTGACTACTATAGTATGTGTTTCTTAGTCTTAATATATTAACTGAAAGTGTTGGATCAGATTATGTCTGAATTTCCTTCCATCTGTAAATCCTGTGATCCTACTATGCCAGGTGATGTGCCCAAGATCGATGTCAGTTTCCTACGTACCACTAGATGGCAGTGCTACCCCAGAAGAGACTAACAATGTGCTGTCCTAAAAGCTGCCGCAGGATGCTTCTGGCTCCTGCTTGGGAAAGCGGTCTAAGTCTGTAGCTATGATGACTCCTCTCTGTGCTCCCTCCTAAGAGACTTCTAGCTGGAAGGGAACTTTGAGGTGACATACTCTAATCCCCTTCATTTTACGGATGAGAATGAAAGAGGGTGATCTGCCCCAGCTCACAGTGGGGGAGTCAGGGTTCATATGCTGATCCTCTGACTCCGTGACTCTTCCCCATGATAAACATTCAAGCTCAGCCTGTACTGAATGATCAGTGGAGTCTTTTGAAAATTAATTTTTCAATCAATAAGCACTTATTTTCTTTCCCTCTAACTTCTCCTTTCCCCCATGAAAAGAAAAAAAATGCACGTGTGTGTGTGTATGTGTGTGTATACACATACATTTCCTTACCTCTCTGTCAAGAGATGTGTAACACTTTTATTACTGGTCCTCTGAAATCTTAATAAATCAAAATACAAATTACTTGGTGAGGGCAGGGATGGAACACTGAGTCTCGGGGAACCTAGCTTTGGCTATGCTATATCTTTAGGATGAAGGAACTCAGAAGGGGAAATGGAAGCAAAGAAAACAGTCTGTCTTAAGCCAGTCTTGATTTTGCATCTCTGATCTAGCTTGTATTTTTATCAGTTCCAGAGTGGTTGGAAGGAGGAGGCTAGTGTGATACCCACTGTATCGCAGGACTTGAGACAGCTTCTTGTTTTTGCATAGCCCATTTATCCATTTAAAGTACACCTTGCTATCTTCTCTGCCCTCTTGTATCTGGCTCATCTTATAAAGCCCTAAATTTTCCTTTCTCAGAAAGCTTTTCCTTAATAGCTTCATCCCTCTTGGATCACTTTTCATCCCCAGAGGGTCCTCAACATCAATGAACTCAGTCATACCACTTCACTTTTATTCAAGAGGTAAGTTTCTATTACCAATGTGTCTACTTGCCTTATGGAACCAATATAACCTGTGCTATTCTTGTATCTAGTGCTTAGGTCTGGAAGTAGGAATGCTCAATGGTCCTGCATTCCCAAAGGGAGAAAATTCCCTCCATGGCTTTGGTGGATACAAGAGCAACTGGTTGGGGATGTATTTCAGTAGGGGTATTTTTATGGGTCGAGAGAGTAGGAGAGGAAGTTGGCATATGAATTGGTGGTAGGTGAAGGGACACTATTATCTGAAGTGTAGCTTGGTGGAGCAGAGATTAGGTTGTGTGCTTTCTGGGGTGGTTAGGATTGGAAGAGTAAGGTGGAAGAATAGGTCCATGAGATTTGCAGCATGTCTATCCTGCCTTGCGTCATCATTGTGGCATACATGGAGTTATTTGTGGGTTCTAGCCTCTGTCCAAGTCAAGTCTCAAGTTAATGTAGAGCACTGACAGCTCCCTCTCACCCAAATTCTACATAGGAGTGTGAGGAGCAAGCAAGAGAAAAGCTAGACTGTCAGGCTAAGTTGAGGATAAACTATCTGAATTATATCAGCTGGTACCACTAGGCATCCATAACTTGGGCAACTCAACACTAAACCTGTACTAAGTGCCACAGGGGATGTGGATCCTTTCATCTTGGCTTTCATATGTTTCTTCCCTCCTCTCTATCTTCTCGTATCTACTAAAATGTGGGATTACACAGAGAAGGTCCAGTAAGTGTTAAGTAAAGAATGAGCAGCTTGAATAATCCACTAAAAGCATATTTAGTGCCTGGAAAACAGAGAATTGACTCCATCAGTAACTACATTCTCTTTTGTTATATGTATATTCAGTTTTTGTAAATTGCCTCATGTTTAAATTGCCTGCGTGGGAACTTACCAATTAAAAGGATCCTAAGTGAAAGAATATTTTTGTAAAGCAATCATTTTTTTGTAGAAGAAATTTTCACTCTCCCTTATCTTGTTTGTAAATCTGGATTTTTCATATGAAGGGGGAGACTGGCTTAAAGTAAGGATAAGCTGAAATGGAAATTAATCATTTTCCTTCAAAGTTGCTATGTGCTGGGGACTAAGGTTCTCTGGAGGAAAGGTAGAGTCTCTAGCTTTCCTTTAGTTCTCTTTGTTCTCACCCCCACCCCCACTCCTGACCTCTCTCAATTCCTTCCAAGGGCAATTGAAAGAGACTGGAACACCATTTTGCTTTTATGCTATGATTTATTCATAGTATTCCTTGTATTATTTAAAGCTTTGGAGGGACCTTTGGGTTTTATTCAACACAGACCAGAGGACAAACCACTTTCTGCTGTTGCCTGATTTTATTACTCATTTCCACTTGGCCAACACTGCCCACATACTAGATGACTGGACTGGCAAAGGGGGAGGAGCTAAAGTCAGTGGGGCTGGTAATTCCATGGAAAGTTTCATAGGAGAGGGTACAAGCTAGAACTCTCTCTCTTGCTTGCATTTGGAAATATGACCCCAATAGCCAATCAGCATATGAGAATCCACTATGCAAGATAAGATGGAGTAAATGAAAAAAAAAATCCCTGCACCCAAAGAACTCACTGTCTAGTTGGAGGGAAAAAGATACACATGGAGCAATCAGAGAGCAAAAGAAAGACTGTGTGCCACATGTCAGGCTCTGGGTTGGGAGACCTGAATTCTAGTCTTTCTCTGCCATTGACTAGCTGTGTGATCTTGAACAAGCCATTTCCTCTCTATGGGCTTTGGTTTCCTCATCTACAAGGAGATATCCACTTTAGATAATCTTTCAGTTCCCTTCTAGCTTTGACATTCTACACTCACAGAATTTCTGAGTTAGAAAAGACCACAGTCACCATCTAATACAACCCATATTTGAAAGAAATTCCTACCATAATATACCTGACATGTGATCATCCAGCCTCTGAAGAATTCCAATGACAACCTTTTGGGTTGTCATTATTTTTTTGCATAACTAGTTGTAAGAAATTTTTTCCTTTATGTCAAGTCAATATTCTCTTCCTTGTTGTGCCTTCTGGGACCAACAGAAAAAATACAGTCGCTTTTCCATATGGCAGCTCTGAGAAGACTTCTAGCAGGCATAAATTTTCATAGAATGTATGCTAACACACCCAAGCACATCAGGCCACTCCTTAAGCACACCCATACTACCAGGTCACCCCTAAGTTCATTTATTACTACCTTGAGACAAAAAGGCGGTAATTCAAGTTGATTGAGTAATGAAGCCAAGGAATTTGCTTATGCCATTATGTCCAAGGAACAAGACAAGTAAGAAATCTGATTGGAAATGGGGGTAAGGGAATGAAGAAGAAGTGATAAGTCAATGTGCTGTTTGTCAGATACAATATGGACACCAAAGAACAGGTGCAATAGAGTTCATCTCCTTTGGAGGCACCATTTTTTATAGTGTCAGTGTACTAGCTGCTTCCCTTCTCTACTTAGGTTCAATCAATGGATGAATGAAAAAGCATTTTTAAGTGACTAATTCTGATTATGTTAAGTGTTGGAGATAATTTTTTTTTTAAAAAGGATTCCTTGTCTTCAAAGAGCTCATATTCTGTAATGAGAGACAACACATATAGGGCAAAGGGATATGGGTCTGGCAAATCCAAAACATAGTGAATAAAGCCATAGGGCAGTTGGAAACATCTTTTCCAGAAGCAATTTTACTATCGATTTGACTATATTCCCAGAACAAGAATTGGATGGCACTTGTAGTGGTGGCATGTGTGTAGTGATAGGATATATGGCAAAGCAGATGACTAGATGAGTTGTGAAAAATGTCCTGGAGTTCCTGAGTATAGAGGCAGTGATGTCATCCCCCAGTGTGGAGATGAAGTGACCTTCTCATGGTCAAAAAGTCAGCATGTATCAGAGGCAGAACTCAAGTGATATTGGTCAAATTGCTTATCATTTCTGGCTTTTAGTTTCTTCACTTATAAAATGAAGCTATTAGGCTAGACAGATGGTGTCCAAGGTCCCTTCCAATTCTAGGGGTTTTTTTAAAACTCTCTCAAGGATAATGGGGTTCAGCATGATCTCTGGGGGTTTAATATTGAGAATGTATGTTCTATGTGGAGAAAAGGGAGGCAGAGGCAGAGTGAATGGACGGGTGCCTCAGCATGGTTGACTGGTTGGGATGGTGCCATTATAGACTTGAACATTGAACAATCTAAGAGTTCTGAGAAGAAAAATATCAGCATGGTTTGTAATAATCAAGGAGGGCTTAATCGAATCATATAGTGCTAGGGTTGACTGTACTGCCATACACATGCTAGAACACTATTTGAGGGTTCCAAGAGGTTAGGGTAGTATCATTCAGAGGTATCACTAGAAATGTTTGCATCTGGGGCAAGTATTGTAAAACACATGCGGCGCAAATGTCACTAAGAATTTTTTTCCTTTTCTATTCCAGTTGGGGTAGACACCATAGTAACATGGGGCTGCTGCTGGGAAGATGGTCCACCCTGTCTACCACCCCACCTTATAGGTATCAGGATATTTGATAGCTTCCTATTTAAAATAAGTATTCTTGATTATGAAGAGGTAGTAAACTGGAAATAAGAAGACCTGGATCTTAGCTCTGCCTCCAATACATATCAACTGCATGACCATCAGTAAATAACTTACCTCCACACTGGGAATTATCTATGAAGATGAGATCTTAGGTCCAGATCCTGCCCCCTGACCCCACTCTAATTATTTATAATTTAGTGCTAAAGTCAGCTGTTATTTTACATTTCATATCAAAAACTTGACTACTGGGATGCGTGTGAATGTGTGTCTCTGTGTGTGTGTGTATGTGTGTGTAGGCTTGGGGGGAGTCTAGAAGGAAGGAGTGGTAACCCTTACAGTGAACAGATAGGTGCATTTTGGAGAGGGGGTTGAAAGAGAATTTAAAGTAACTAGTCAAACTCTCAAAAGTATCATGGTAGAGTTGAAAGAGACTCTAGAGATCATCTAGTCTTACTTCTTGATTTTACAAAGGAGTAAACTGAGGCTACAGAGAGGGGAGATGATCTCAAGATCACAGAGGAAGGCTCTTCCCTCTGACAAAATTTGAGACTGAGCTGAGGTGGTATCAGATGTCACCAAACCCAATCTTATAAGTTCATGGACTGTTGGAGTCTGGTTGATTGGCGGTTGCCCTCTGTTCTTGAAGAGGACCAAAATGATGTCACTATGTTGGAGTCAAGGCACAGTGAGATCAGAGGAGTATGAGCACAGAGAATGCTCTACCATAGGGTGGTCACAAATGGTCCACATGAACATTTGGGGTAGAAATATCTCTAAATTTGCACATCTTCTGTTTCTTTTGAGCTATTGCAGTTTTGCTTCACTCATAGAGCATGGCACTTTCTTTGATGCAGATGTGCCGTGACGGGGTGGTTATTTGCCAGAATCTCCCATGTCATGCAATCGATTCTAATTGGAGCTGCATTGGAACTGGCAGGGACCTTCAGGATCACCTTGTCCAACCCCGACACTTTACAGAGAAAGACATCCAGAGTTAGTGTCAGAGCAGGAACAAACATTCCATTTTCCTGAGAATGTTTTGTGTTTTCAGTCAGGTTGTTGAAATTTGATCTTCTTTGTGGCATGGTGACAAAAGGTCCTGGAACCATTGACCTTTGTAGGGCACTGGTCCCTGGTATCACAGCTCAAGTTAAGCAACTTAGAAGAAAATGGAGTGGGGGCAGGCAGCCTTATTCCTTCTAGATGCATTCTAGCCATCAACACAGACATCCTTTCACTTATGGGCAAAGTGTAAGTAATCTGGGAGGACAAAGCTTCAAGGTGAAGAAAAGGCCTAGACATGAGGGAGGTAGAAGCATTCCCAGAAATGGCTTTGTTTCCAGCTCTCCTTACTGCACTGCTCTGCTTTGTATTTCTTCCCTTCCACCTTCCTCCCTTTCTGCTGTGGAGGACCATGTTGAGAAATTGCAGAGAATTCCTCCTGGGAGAAGCATTTTCTTGTTCCTCGGGCAGTCTGAGCTCTACAAGGCTCTGCATCCCTAAAATGCTCCCCCTTAAGAGTGGTCTCTCCAACAGAACTTTCAAGCTTCCCCTTCTGGCTAGCACCTGGGTTCAGAGCGCTGGGAAAGTTTGAGATGTTCAAGAGGGCAACATGTTAGGGACAAGTCAGAGCCCCAGGATCAATGAAGCAGGGGAACCCTCAAGAATACAAGGGCCTCCTCAAGGGGTCTCTTCTCCTGCCCTACCTTTCTGCCCTCTTCACATCACCCCACATTCCCTACCACCAAACAAAAATGGAATTCTACACAAGACAGAAGATTTCCTGAGCAGCTCCCTCTCTTGGGACCACTTATGTTGACACTGTGGGGTTTTGGACTCCTGGGCCAGTCCAGGACCAGAACAGAGCTTGAGTTCAGCTAGCCTGAGCCTCTCACTAAAGATAATAGCAACAAGATAATATTCTGTGAATGTCTGTTCCCATTTTTTACCATCCTCTTAATCTCTCACCAACAGCCATAGATCTTCAGGTTTCAACCCATTCTCATACCCGGCCTTGCGTGTATCTTCCTCCATTGAGAAACATAGTTACTGTCAGTGGCCATCTGAATTTCCCTCCCTAGGACAAATTTTCTTGTCCTTGGCCAAAGCCTTAGCAGCCCTCCCCTGGTTATGATTCTAAAATCAGAAAGAATACTAAACTGAAAAGCAGAGGACCTAGATTTGAATCCTACCTCCTCTGATTAGTAACTGTGTGACCCTAGACAAGTCACTTAACTGCTCTGTCCTAGACAACACTCTTAGACTATACATTTCAGAAAAGTTGCTGATAGGGTTTAAGGTTAGAGTTCCTGTTAGGAACACCTTGCTCTGATGAAATCACAGGTTTGAATGACTCCTCCTATTTAACTTTCTAGAGATATGAGTAAAAGAGCCCTCATCTATGAAAGCACTAAAACTAACTATATATTATATAGAAGAAAGCCTTTATTTCACCCCTTAGAGTCAGATGATGAAAAACACAAAGGATTCATAAGAGACCATGAACAAATAAGAGAATCTCCCTTTCTCTGGTGAGTCCCATCTTTTCCATCCCTTCTAACCCCTCACCACCAAGTGTCACCCTGTTATTGAGGCTGTCTTGGAGGACTTAGGATTGCTACAGACTTGATTTCTCCCATTCTCCTGAGTCTTTTACAATAGTGACCCAGTAAAACAACCCAGTATACCAGAACTTAATCAATCATCTTCTGTGAGATATTAATGTGTCAATACAAGTAAACATGTCAAGGGTAGTATCAAATCCCATCATAGTAGATACGATTAAAGTTCCAAATGAGGTGTCAGTGGGCATGTTTATATTTATCAAGGAGCCATAATCAAAGTTCTAAACAAAAGATTTATCTTTCAACCTCATTAAATTGCTTATAGTATTTACTCCCTCTGTAGTATAGAATGCCATCTATAGAAACATATGGCATACATCTGGCATACATCTCTCAAATGGAGAAATAAGTACATCCTTTAAGATCATGGGACATTTTTTAGATCAATTTTTAGATACTTTGATTTCTACGGTTATTATAGAAGAATATTGACTGAGTCTGAGTCCATGCTAGGAAGCTGGATTCAGTAACCTGTAAGGTGCCTTTAGGTTGTAAATCTATGATTATATATCTAGTGAGATTTACATACCTCATCTGCTCGTAACAGGCACTGAGCACTATGATAAACTGAGAAGTAGGAGATGCATCAGCTCAAATCACTACATCACTGTGGTTAATGGTAGAAGGAGGGATATGAATTGAATGAATAAATTTGCTAATAATTGTTCTCTCACAGGGCGTCTTCAAGCAGGAGTTGGGTGAACACTTGTGTATGTTAGAGAAAGGGTTCTTCTTGGTTATATTTTTGGCCTAGATGCCTGGGAAGATACTCATAACCCTAAAATTTGGTGTTTCTGATTCAGTTTAAGGATTTTAGATCAGTTGGTTCTTTTGGTGTAAAGCAATCTGCAAGTAAACATTTACAAGCAACATCTTCTGCTGTCCCCTTCATATATCACAGATACATAATCTCACATCATTTGTAATATGCTATTCATTGATATTCATGGGAAAATTAAAGATGGATAAAATTGTAGAGCTAAAGTGCAAAGCATGCTGAGGTCATGGAGAGGGAACTGGTCTTGGAGTAAGGAAGACATAGACTCAAGTTCCCACCTCTGATATTCTCATCTCTGACCCTCGGCAAGTTGTTAATTTCTCAGTATCTTCAGGCAACTGTCTGTAACTTGAGTTCTAAGGCCCGTTGGTATGGGACTCTCTCTTCATTGGTGGAGATCAATGCCCTGAGCCTGTGTGAGTGAAGGGTGAAGTAGAGTTGTTGAGAGTGGGCAAGAGGAGAGGTTTGCTCTCTTTTTGCTCAGGAGATTCTGCTTCTAGTTTCCAGCTTCAAGAGAGAAGATGGATGATGCCAGTCCTACTTTGGGTTGCTGAAGGAAAAGACTGGGAAGAAGATGACATGAGAGGAGCTAACAGTCTGCATCATGTCCCTATCCCCACCTTGCTACACTAGAGACTTCAGGGAACTTCCCCTTTGGTGAGATCTGGGATTCTTTCTCTTGGTTGAGCTGAGGTACCTAGCTTTCAATGGGAGAACTCCTTCACTGTGCATTATCTGGCATATATTTTCCTATGCATACTTTTCTGATTTCTGTTTGTTCTCAACTTGGATAAATGAGTTCCTTTGACATTTACTATGTTTGCTCATTGCAGAACTGGTATTTGATAAGAAGGGAGTCAAGCCTTGGAAATGATGCTTGCCTTCTCTTCAATAATGAGCAGCAATTTAATGTTCAGCATGAACCTCAAAATTACATTCTTAGACTAACAATATTTAAGGGGACAGAGAGATATAATTCTACTTCCTCTCTTTGATGAGAACATAGTGGCCAAGCTGCTGGCCCTAATCTCCTGCTTCCCTTCCTGGAAGGAATTAAAGTCTCCCTTGAAGAGGGAAAGGGAGACAAAAGGCTAGAGATGTCTATTCTGCCTCTCTGAGTCATGCAGTGATATCCGCATGCCATATGTGAGGGGAAAGCCCCTCTCTACATGTCTAACAATGAAAGTTGCAGAAAGGTGCTGACCTTCAGAAAGGTGGTAGAGAAAGTCCCTCACATGGAGTTCCCTATGCTCGTTTTAGCAGTCAAATTCTTTTTGTAGATGGGGACACTAAGGCCCAGAAAAGGAATGGGATTTACCTAAAGTCACATAATAAAGCTATGGTCAAGATAAAACTAGAACTCAGATGTCCTGACTCCTAATTCACTATGTTACAGCTGTCTTCTTATTTAAGTAAAACTGAAAGCCAGAAAGATTTGGATGATTCATTGCTTAGTCAAGGTTCAAACCAATGAGACTATAAAAGGCTCCTTAATGGGATCTCTGATGCAGATTTCCAGAACTTTTCATATGCCTTTCTCTCCAACCGCCTGAACAGTGTGAAACATGCTCCTAATCAGTACAACCTTCCTTGGTTATCAGCCATCAGCATTTCCATTGATTGTTAAATATATGAATATCTGTGAAGGTTGCTTGTCACAGCTGCATAAAGAGCAACAGATCCTCCAGGAAGCAAACAGGAGTTTTTACATATAGAACAAAAAGACTTATCCCAGAGCCTTGTTCACAAAGGTTATGTAAATAATTAGATGATCTCCAAAAGCTGAGCTCCCAGAAAGGATGGTTACGGATGCACAGCAATGATTTCTTTTACTAAGATCAGTCACTCAAACCACACATTGAAAAAAAAGATTCTCCAGCTTTTCCCTACCAGCTGGTACATCTCTTAAATTAATGGCATAATGTTTATCACAGCCACCAAGTTTTATCTGTTCTTTGAAATGTCTCTCACATTCATCCCTTCTCCTAACTGGCAGCAACCCACCTACATAACTCCCCCACCTCCCATCTCTCCTTCTACAATTATCCTGCCCACTATAGTTAGACTAATTTTTCTAATCTACCACTTTTTACTATGTCATGTCCTTGGTCCCAAATCTCCAATGGCTGTTCATGAGATTCAAAGCAAAGGCCTGATATTCAAGATCATCCACAACCTGACCTTAGCTTCCATAATTTTCCCCCATTTATTCTTTGTCCTGGGTAGGCCATTATCTTCACTCTTGGTTTCCTCAAGGGGTGAGAAGTTAAGTAGATGGAAAGGAGGGAAACGAAAAGATATTTCAAACTGGGAGAAGATCATAACCAAGGACTGAGAGACTCTTGAGTTTGGAGGACAGTAAGGAGCTTGGCTTTACTAGAGTGGAGAGTATGCACTAGATAGCGGTAGGAGATGCAATGAGATAGGATAAGATCAGATGATCCCTAGCTCCCTTGATTCTTGACTTTCGGATTCAATTTGATATAACAAACATTTGTGGAGCATCACCTACATGCAAGGCTTTGAGCTGAGTGCTAGGGACACAAAAATGGAAAAAAAAATGAGAAGCCTCTGCTTTTGAGGGGTCTAGGAGAATACAGACATGTATACAAAAGACTGAAGTAAAATGAGAAAGGAACAAAGGTAAAGTGCCATAGAGAGGGAGAGATCACTGTCAACTGGGGCATCAAAGAAAAGGTCATGGAGGAAGGGCAACTGAGTTGGATCTGGAAGATTGGGAAGGACTGGAACACGTGGAGATGAGGGAGAGGTGTTGGTTTTCTCTTCCAATCACAGGGAGATGGAATAAAGCACAGACATAAAATAAAAATGGAGAAAAGAGACTAGTCCAGTTTGGTTATAATATAGAGTAGGTACAGGGAAATAGGATGAGGGACAGTTGGCCAGGCAGGTTGGAGCCAGACTGTGAAAGACTTGAATGCCTATTTTAAAAGTTTCAAGCTTATTTGGTAAAACAGAGAAGGAGTGGAAATGATCATATTGGTTTATTAGGAAGACCATCCTAGCAGCAATAAGAAGGCTAAAGTGGAGAAAGGATTGGTAGGATGCCAGATTAGATGAAGTTTGGTGAGAAGAGGTGAATGCCTGAACTTGAACCCAGGATAGTTGCAGTGGGTTCTCTGAAGTATGGAGAACTGGCTAGTTATGAGAGACATTAGAAGTAGAGAATTTGTTAACTGAGTGCATGATGAAGGACAGGGAAGACCAAAAGATGAATCTGAAATCCAGGACAAACTATGATTCTGTAATAGTTGCCATTTAGATCCAGTTGGCATGTCTAGCTAAAGAATCTGAGAGGTAGAAAGGACCTGAGAGGTCATCTTGCATAACCTTTCACCTACTATAAGAATTTTATCTATTTATTCAATGACTGATGATCATTGTAACTTTGTTGTTGAGTAGTTTTCAGTTATGTCCAACTCTTTGAGACCCCATTTGGGGTTTTCTTGGCAAAGACACTGGAGTTATTTGCCACTTCCTTCTTCAGCTCATTTTATAGATGATGAAATAGAATTAAGTGACATGCCTAGAGTAACACAGCTAATACGTGTCTGAAGTCAGATTTGAAATCAGGAAGTGGAGTCATCCTGACTCCAGGCCAGCTCTCTATCCTGCCTATGGAATATCTATGCTGCTTATGGAAACTTTAATCCACTATTTTTTCCAACCAGGGTCTTTCACATCACCTTAGGTAGCCTGATAGCCCCCTAGTCCCTGGGGCTCACTATGTTGTTGCTAGAGGTATTATGAATACTCGATCAGCTTTAGCCCTACTACAACTCAGCAGAAGGGACCACAAGCATATGCCATCATGCCCAGTTGTCTCATTGATTCTGACCCATCTTTTTCATCTTTCCAGATGACAGTGATATTCCTCAAAACAAAACTTTGAGATAGGTACAGCTTTTTGCTATTTTACATATGAAGAAAGTGAGGCTCTGAGAGGTTGAAACAATTTGCTCATAGGCACATATCTAATAAATTCTGGTAGTGGGATTTAAAATTAAGACTCTCCTAACTCCAAGCCCAGCATACTTTCCACTACAGCTCACTACCCAGGTCATTACGAATGGTAATTCAATCATCTACTATACAAACCTTGGAAGGAGGGCATACACTTTTGGGCAGGAGATGCCTGCCACTGCTCTGTTACTGTTGCTTTCTTAGAAAGTGATTCTGTCAGGGTCAGTGAGAACTGTCCAGCAGCAGCCAATTGAAGAGAGATTGAAAGGCAGGACTGACCTCATGCAGTCAAACATAAAAACACAGACATGAATACAGGAAACTGAGGGCTGAAAATTTTGTAAAATCTGTGCAAAAGTCAGACCTTCCATATTATTTTGGTATTGGTCCCTTCAGCCTGATCTCCAGATAACATATGTTCATTTCTTCCTTGGACTATTTGATCTTGGATCTAACCCTTTCTTCTCTTCCATATTACCTTTTATCTTTACTAATCACAATGGAGGCAGCTAGGTGGTGCAGTGGATAGAGCACCAGTGCAGGAGTCGGGAGGACCTGAGTTCAAATTTCACCTCAGATACTTGACACTCACTAGCTGTGTGACCTTGAGCAAGTCACTAAACCCCAACTGCCTCATCCTGGGTTATCTCCAGTCAACCTGATGAGTATCTGGTCAATGGATTCAGAAGGCTCTGGAAGAAAAATGATACTGGTGACCTGCACAGCCCTCCCTCACTCAAAACAAAGTCAAGTGCAAGTCATGTCATAATTTCTCTGATGGCATGGTCTTCTTTGGGAACGAAGGACAAACACACACACACTAATCACAATGTATGTCCAGAAGTTGTCTTTTTCTTTATACGACCAATTTCTCAATCTTCTCTGTCTTTCTTCACTTCCAGGCTTGGTAGCCTTCAGCCTGTACCACACTTCACCTAGCTTCAAATGATGGCGGCCTGCACCATGCTTCACCTAGCTTCAGGTGATGGCAGGTCTTTTTCTCAGCAGCAGGTACTCGTGGGCATAGGCAGTGCTGGGAGGTGCAGACGTCCACCTTATCCTGATCTCATCTATAGTACTTTTTTTAGGTCACAGAAGCGATGGGGAAGACATGAGATTTGTCCTTGGTCTGGCCTGCTGTGTGTGATGGCTCCTTCTGCCACCAGAGGAGGCTTGTCTCAGAGCTGTCTCTCCTTATTTGTCATCTTTGTTGATGACCTGTGCTTGTTATACTGCAGCATTCCAAGTACCTACCAGTTCTCCTTTTTGTATTAAAGCCCTAGTCTGCTTCTTTCCTCCTGACTCCATGCCCAAGACAGGTAGCTTGAAATAGCAGCTCAGCCCACATTTGCACAGCCAGCCTGAGTGAGGCAGCTGCAGGCAGTGGGACTCACTCTTTGACATTCAGAGCTGCTAATTTTTCATACAAGTGGTTGGGTTGACATTTGCATTGGAATAGATTTACATTAACTCCATCCTTGCTTTAATGAGCTGAATCCTCTGTGTTACTCAAAAGTGAGAGGGAGTCTGCTCTAAATCTTAGAAATGCCAACCATTAAAATAACTACTGACAAATTGTATTAGCCATATTGTTTCTTTTTAATATGAGAGGATCTTACTGGTCGCTTAGGGTCTTAAATTTATCTCACACAGTGATAACCATCACTTTATAAAAATCGGTGATAATGAGTAGTGATGATGATGATGGTGGTGGTGGTGGTGATGTATACAATCACTGCGGCTACTGAATGGTAAATCACTGATATCTGGATTTAAAGACGGGATGGTACAGTTGAATTATGGCAGCCAATAGAGATTCCAAGGTCTTCTACTACCTCCTTTCACACTAAACCTTTGAAAATACCTTTCCTGTTGCTTGCAAACAGTTGTTGTTATCATTGCTGTTCAGTTGTGTCCATCTCTTTGTAAACCCATTTGGATTTTTCTTGGCAAAAATGCTATAGTGGTTTGCATTTTCTTCTTTGGTTCACTTTACATATGAGGAAACTGAGGCAAACAAGGTTAAATGACTTGCCCAGGGTCACACACCTACTAAGTGTCTGAGGTCAGATTTGAACTCAGAAAGAAGAGTCTTTCTGACTCTGTGCCCTCTGTGCCACCTAGCAGCCTTACCTGTAAGTTACAACCTATTATACTATTTTCAGCATTGCATTTTTAGTATTCTTCCTCTTCCCCAGGATGTCTCACCCATCTCTTCTCTTTCCTATCATTCAAGGTTCAATTTAAGTCCAGCTTCTTCCATGAAGCTTTCACTGACTAGCTTACCCCAAAACTAGACTTCCCCTAAAGTATTAATTATCCAACATTTAACATTTGCATTTAATATAATATGATACACACATCTATATAACACAAAGTAATTGCTACATATAATCTACATAGTACATGCTACACATAATCACACATAGGTCACACTAAATATGTATGTTCGTAGATATGTAGATATTTTTATAAATGTTACAAATAATAAATTACTACCATTCATATAGCACTTTAAAGTTTGCAAAGTATTTGTAAATGCTAGTTCATTTTGTCTTCACAGCAACCCAGGGCTGTAGGTGCTATAATTACCCCTATTTTGCAGATGAGAAAATTGAGTCAGGCAGAGGTTAAGTGATTTACTTAAGGTCACACAGAAAATATCTGAGGCTAAATTCGTATTCATATCTTCTTACCTCCAGCTCCAATACTATCAACTGCTTAGCACACGTATTGCAATGTGCCATACGTAGTACATAAGATGTTAGTACATATGCTCCACATACATAGTATATATTGAACATATGCTACAAATACTCCTATTTAGTACACATGCTATGCATGGTATAATATAGTAAGAGGATATTTGCCACATATGAGACTACAAATTAGTGGCTGATAACCAAAGCAGCTTCAAATAGAATAATTCTTTCTCTCTCCTAGAAACTTTTTAATGAATCTTTAGCAGGAAAACATATGCTTCAACAGTACACTTAACACATGTTACATATATGCATAGTGCTTGCATATGGCATATACACTATATATATATATGTTCCTATACATAGAAATACTACCTAGAATATGTCTATGTGCTAAGCAGTAAAAATGACATAGATACTAAATATAACATAGGCTATATATGATATATACAAGATTGCAATACTGTTTTACATTGCTCTCTGACTGTCATCTATGTAGGTCATGTTTCTAAGACAAGATTCTCCAGAAGCAGAAACAGCATTTCCTTCCCCTGTCTGTTTCCCTCACAACATCTAGTACAGGGCTAGTTCACTGTATAGTGGCTGCCAAATGAAGACTTGGCTTGTCTAGACTTTGTCTGGCTAACTAGGTTGCCCATGTACATTTCATTTCAACCCTGACCTCTGTGCTTTTGCCCAAATGTTCAAGACTTGGAATCCCTCCGCATTTATGCCTCTGGTTTGTACTATATTTTCTCATGATCAGGGGTGTGGACTGGCTCTTGAGAACCTAATGTTAAATTTTCATTGTGTACACTTATACTTTGGAATTTTATAACCACAACAAATGTGGTTTGATTTATTGTTTAAATTTTTTAAACATAAAAACTGATGGAGAAAATGTTAATAATACAGATAAAACTTTAAAGTACATTGAGCATATATTTTCCCACCCCACCCTCACCCCAGATTTAACAGAGTACTTAACATTTAACAACATACTTCAGAGGTCACAACCCATATGTGTTGCCTTGTAAGAGACTCACAAAAGCACATCATGTCAGAGATGAAAGGACTCTTTAAGGTCATCCTGTTGAACCACCTAGTTAAAAATCACAACTTTAGGAGTAGGAGAACCTGAGGTCCTAAGAAGCTGTGTGATTTATTCAAGGTCACACAGCCATTAAGGTGGCAGAGCTGAGCTTTTCTGATCCCCAAGTTCGGGGTTCTTCACACTAAACAATATTGTCCTAGTTACTTTCCTGTTCACAGGATCATAACATCCTAACTTGAGAGTGAGAAAGGGCCTCACTTTGTTTCCCCACCTAAACTATGAACTCTTTGAGGGCAGAGCTGTGTTCTCTCATTTCTTTTCATCTCCCATTGAGCCTAGTCTTTGCAAGGTGGGAGCATAATACATGCTTATTACGTTTAATTGAATTGAATTGAACTCTTTGCCAAGCTTTGTGCTCCAGTAAATTGCAAAGGGAAGTGGAAGAGGGGAGAGAAAATGTTTCTATGACTTTGCTTGATGACGAATCAATTTCAATCTGTAAGAGGGAAGATGAGATTTCACAGTTAGGTGCCTCTTCTGACACTGCAATTTACAAAGAGCTTTTGTGTTTTGAAATTAACATTTTCATTCTGACTCCCTCTTCTCTCCCTTCTTAGTTCAATCCCCAAGATCTAATCCAGTTGGTGACTCCATGTCCAAACCTGGGTGGATTGGATTTATGGAATCAAAGAAACCTAGAATGTCAGAGAGAGAGCTAGAAGGGACGCTTGAAATCATCTTTGACTGTATCTTTCATTCTCTTCTCCCCACCCGTATCCTATGAATTTTCATGTCTTGTCAATCCCACCTACACAATATTTCTGGCATCACTCCCTTTCTTTTTACCCTAGTTCTGGCCTTTACTGTCTTTCACCTGGACTATTGAAATACCAACCTAATTGGTCTCCTTGTCTCCAGTTTCTTCCCTTTCTAGTTCATCTTCTGTACAGCTGTCAGACGGATATTTCCCAAACATCTTCTGACCATGTTATTCCTCCCCCAGTCAAAATCTTCAGCTTGACATATAGAGACCTTTGCAATATAATTGCCACCTACTTTTCTAATCTTACTTTCTATTATTTCCTTTCATGTACTCATCTTTCCAGCCAAATTGATTCACTAGGTTGTCCCTGAAAATTTCATCCCATATTTTTCTTCTGTGCCTTTGTTCAAGTGGTCCCCATGTCTAAAATGTGCCCCTTCCTTATTTTAACCCTGTAGAATCCCTAGCTTCCTTCAAAGTACCACTCAAGTGTTACCTCCTACATGATACTTTTCCTGATCTCCTTAGTTATTAGTATTTTCTCTGTCTGAAATTATTTTAATTTCTATCCACCCATATGTGTATATGTTTTGTCCGCTGGTAGACATAAGTTCCTTGAGGAAGGGATTTTTTTTTTGTCCGTGTACATTCCATCCCCTAACAATGCCTTTACCCATGGTAGCCGTAACAAATTTTTTGTTGAATTGAATTATGATAATAATGAGAGCTAGCATTTATATACAGCTTTGTAATTTGCATAATGCTTCATTGAATCCTCATGATAACTCTGTAAAGTAGGCATCACCATCCTCCCAATTCAACAAATGAGGAAATTAAGAGTAAGAGAAATTAAGTGTCTTGCCTACGGTTATACAACTAGAAATTAAGTCATTAAGGCAAGATTTGAACTCAGGTCTTCCTGATTCCAACTCCAGCACTCCTAGCTTCCCCCTTATCTAGTTTAATTCCTTCTATTCCCTACATTTTGTCGATAATGAGAGACCCAGAAAATAGAAGAGGGAGAGCATACATGAAAAGCTTTGTTGACTTCATTGTTTTGCCTCAGGCTTATGATGGTTTTAACCTAGTTGACCTCTCAGAACCTTTTGGGATCAGTGGGAATTTCTGAGTGAGAGACTGGTGAGCCCTGCTGAAAGGAAATCTGTCAGTCCTGTCCTTATGCCTGATGGCAAATCACATAGACAAGCAGGAGTTCTTGGTCCAGAAAACTGAACCATCCAAAAATAATTCACAAGTAAAACGTCTGATGGAGCCCGGGCCCTCTGTGGGTGGTGCCTCCATGCTCTTAGCCTCTACTTCTCTCACACACTGTCAGATCAGGATCATCCTTTAAAAGTGTTCCAGAGCCAGCCAGTAAACATTGAAGATGAGAAAGTGGAAGGAAAACACTATACTAACTTTTCAAAGTAACAAATGACATTGTCATATCTTCTGACTTTAGAAGGTAATAATAGACTCATGGGCATTGTTTTTCTAAAATGTTTTTATGATATTTTTTGCTTTTGTAAACCTCATCATAATTTCCCTCAATATCCATTACTCTCCCAGAGAGCCTTCTCCTATAATAAAGAGTAATTTTAAAGATTAAAAAAACTTTACTAATTAATACATTAAAAAAATCAGAATATAAGCACAACATTCAATACTTGTAGATGTCACATCTCTTGCAAAGAAGGGTAGCAGGAGTATCTCTTTGTATCTTTTTTTTGAACCATCCCTGTTTTTTTACAATTGTATAACATTCACTTTTGATTTGTGCTTGTAAGTGGTTGTTCTTCCATTTACATTGTTGTAGTCATTGTGCATATTATATTCTTTACCATATTTAATTTACTCTGCATTAGATGTTTATATGCTTCTCTGAATTTATCACATTCATCATTTATTTATAGCACTAGAATATTTTATTACATCCATGTGCCACAATTTGTTTAACTTTTTCCCAATTGATAGACTCCTACTTTTCTTCCCCCAATTCTCTGTCACAAAAAGAGTTGAAATAAATAATTTGGTATATATGGGAACATTCTTCTTTTCAATTAGGCTTACTTGAAGTCTAAACCTAATCTTTCAGTGAAATAGTATGGACATTTTAGTCACTTTATTTACATAATTTGAAGTTGCTTTCCAAAATGATTCTACTGATCACAACTATATCAACCTACATGAGAGTGCCTATCTTCCCACAATCTCTCCAATATGGAATATTCCCATCTTTTGTCCCATTTGCCAATTTATAGGGTATGAGATAAAGTTCTAGGATTATTTTGATTTGTATTTCACCTATTATTAGTGATTTGGAATAATTTTTCATATGACAGTTTATAGTTTTCAATTCTTTGGAGAACTATTTGTTGTTCATATCTTTTGACCACTTATCTGTGGGGAATTCATTTAGCATTTTTACACACACAGACACACACACACAAATGCATGCTATTAGTTGTTTTATATCTTGGATTATAAATGCTTATTAAAGAAAATTAAACAAAGATTTCTTCTCATTTGGCATTTATTTGTGCATTTATTTTGTATGTACAAGAGCTTTTCAGTTTCAAGTAATCAGAATTATCTGTTTTATCTTCTGTGATTGCCTGTATCCCTTGTTTGGTTAAGAATACATCTCCAACTTGTAACTGTAAGAGGCATGATGTGATACTCTTCTAATTGAAATGGTATGCTTTTTATTATTAAGATCAAGTATTATTCACTTTGAATGAATTGTGGATCTGCTAAAGGAGAATCAGGAGCAGTCTGGTAGGTAGGAGGAGAAGCAAAACAGAGAAGTATCTCAAAAACTTAAAAGAGAGTATCAAAGAGAGGGTGATCGACATGTCAGAGGCTGCTGAGAGGTCAAGGGGAATTAGGATTGAGAAAAGCCCACTTATTGACACTGGATTTTTGGTAACTTTGAAGAGAGAAGTTCAGGTGGAATGATGAAGTTAAAAGATGCATTGCAATGGTTAAGAATAGAGTGAGAGGAAAGAAAGTGAAGGCACCTATGGTAGACAGGCTTCCTAGAGTGTAATCACCAAAGGCAGAAGATACAGGATGATAGTGGGGGTAGGAGAAATTTTTCAAGGATGGGGGAGACATGAGCATGTTTGTAGGCAGTAGGGAAGTAGCCAAAAGACAAGAAGAGATCGAAGATAAGTAACAGAGTAGGGATGACAGAGCAGACCATCTGTTGGAGGAAAAAGGATAGAATGGGATCCTTTGTGCAGGCATAAAGAGGGGTTAGCCTTGGTAAAGGAGTAAGGCTACACCTTTGAGTAAGATGGGATGAAAGGAAAGATAGTGGAGAAGGCATTTGACTGATGTGAGATGAAGAAGAAGGGATAAGACAGAGTTTAAAGTGAATGACCTCAATTTTTTCTGTAAAATTTCAGGCAAGGTTCTTAGCTGAGAGGGTGGGGGTAGGGGAAGCCACAGGAACCTTGAGGAGGGATGAAAATATTTGGAAGAGCAGCTTTGTAGAATGGGCTAAGAAGCTGATAAAGAATGTATAGAAGTGTATAAATTTGTAGTGGACCTAGTTGGAACTGTTGCATGATTTTCTTCACTTTCATTGAAAGGACATGCATAGGAATAAAGTTAGATGGTGGTAGGAGTGATCCAAGGCTAAGACTTGGCAGGGCACAATCAGTAACATGACAAGAGGGTCTGGGACTCAAGAGAAGGGGACAGTGTAGAATTTGATTCATTTACCAAGGGTTCAAGAGGGGAGAAATAGGAAATTGTGACTGGTGCAGAGGGGATAACCTGAGAGAGAGCTGAGAGATCAAGGGATTTGGAGATCATGGAATAAAGAGTTGGGCTTGATAAGGGGAAAGGGAGGAAAGTGTGGAAAGCCAAGAGAATTTCAGAATTCTTAAAGAGGGAGGTAGTGTATTTGTGGGTAATGGCAAGGTCACCATCTTTATGTGATTGAGGTGGGATAGAGAGAAGTAAGTTAAGGAACTGAGTGATTAGGGTACTTGAGAGAGAGTCTATATATATGTGTATATATATATGTGTGTGTATGTGTGTGTTGAAGCCCCCTAGGATAAAGGCAGGAGATGGGGAGGAGAGAAAAATTCTGAGCCAGACACTCCTTGAAGAAGGAAGAGGAGTAGCCTAGGGCTCTATAAACAACAGCTACCAGGATTTTGATAAGGAGGTAGATATAGATTGCATGAATCTCAAAGGGGAAGATGGAAGTAGGAGAGCCAGCAACTAGCAGTCAGGAGCAAGGATTTCTCCAACTTTCCTGTCTTGATCAGTGAGCTGAAGGGAAGGAGTAAAAATGCAGCCAGTATTGAAAAGTACTGTCAGGGAGGCTGTCAGCAGTGGGAAGCCATGCCTCAGTGATTGCTATAAGATGGAAAGAGTGGGAGAGGAAAAGATTTAGGATGAAGGCAAGTTTGTGGCTTATAGAATAGGCATAGCAGAAGGTAAAATGGAAGGAGTAGGTGGCATTTGATTGGGATTTTTGAGTGAGAAGGTTGAGGGGGCTAGAATATGGAATCATTTGGAGGGGGAAGGGGATGTGGTTTGGATGATGACATACTGGTTTAGAATCACTGGCATGTAAAGGATATTACCAGAGATGAGTATGTTCATTTAGTAGAACATACCACTCCTCCTCCCAGAGAAGGCTATATTTAGATTGAGTAGGAAAGGAGTGCAGCAGGAAATGAAAGCCACACAGTCAGTTTCTTCAGTGTACTTTTCTAATAATTTTGTCCAAAAAACAAAAAATATCAACAGGGAGGAGCCAAGATGGCGGAGTAGAAAGACTCATGTATGCTAGCTCCGAACCCACAGCCCATATATTTCCTGCAAAAAGAACTCCCCACAAATTCTGGAGCACTGCAAGGTAAACAGCAAAGAGAAGTCATAAGGGACTTACCAAAAGTGAACTGTTTACATTCCTACATGGAAAGACAATATTTGTAACTCTTAAAACTTTGCAGTATCTGGGTAGTTGGTAGGATCACACACACACATACACACACACGTACATGCATGCATGCACACACATATACACACATGCACACATATACAGAGACAGAGAGCACAGAGTGAATTGAATAGGATGGGACCATATCTTAAAAGAAATTAAGGTAAATGGTGAGAGAGAAATGTAGTGGGAGGAAAGAGGGTGAAATGGAATAGGGTAAATTATATCTCATTCAAGAGGCAAGCAGGAGACTTTTTAGTGGAGGGAAAAAGAGGAGAGCTGAGAAAAAACCAAGAAGTTTACCCTCATCACATTCGACTAAAGGAAGGAATAAAATGCACACTCATTTTGGTATGAAAACCTATCTTACAGTACAGGAAAGTGGGGGAGAAGGAGATAAGCAAGGGGGAGGATGATGGAAGGGAGGGCAATGGGAGGAGGGAGCAATTTGAAGTCAACACTCAGGGAGGGACAGGATCAAGAGACAGAATAGTTACAATGGGGAGCAGGATAGGATGGAGGGAAATACAGTTTGTCTTACACAACACGACTATTATCGAAGTCATTTGCAAACTACACAGATAGGGCCTATATTGAATTGCCTGCCTTCCCAAAGGGAATGGGTGGGGAGGGAGGGATGGGGAGAATTTGGAACTCAAAGTTTTAGGAACAACTGTTTAGTATTGTTGTTGCTACTAGGAAATAAGAAATACAGTTAATGGGGAATAGAAAGCCATCTGGCCCTACAGGACAAAAGAGAAGATGGGGACAAGGAAGGGAGGGATGATAGAAGAGAGGGCAGATTGGTGATAAGAAAAATTAGAATGCTCGGTGTATTGGGGTGGGGGGAGGGGATAAAAGGGGAGAAAATTTGGAACCCAAAATTTTGTGAAAATGAATGTAAAAAGTTAAATAAATAAATTTATATTAAAAACAAAAGAAAAAACACAAAAAATCTGAAGTTATTTTGTATGACCCATTTTTAATGAATCCATTACTTGTTCCCTATATAAATACTCAAACACAATTTAAATAATATTTCTATACTTTTTTGGCCAGGAAATAAAGTTAAATGCTTTGTCCTATAGTTCAAGGAAACCATACATTTGCCCATTTCCTGTTCTGCCACACCTCTCTAATTTTCAATGCCTTTTAAAGATCACTGACAACAATAAGAGTTAAAATATAGGTAAAAAAGTATACAAGTCAAATTTGTAGGTAAGGTAAAGAGGGGAAGAATAGGTAACATATATATTAAGGTCCAACTTCCCAAGGAGCTTGATAATCCAGAAAGATGGGATGTATCTAATGAGGTGAAATTTAAGAATGATAAATTTAAAATCCTAGACTTGAGTCAAAATATAGGGTAGAGGAAGAGTAACAAGTCAGTATGTGTGAAAAAGATGTCAGAGTCTTAGTGGACTGTGAGCTAGCTATGAGTCCACATTTTAGGAAATCTTAAGAACTGGGCTACATTAAGAGATACAGTATCTCTAGAATGATGGAAACACTAGCTCTTTTATACTCTTCCTTTGTCAGTATTCATATAGAGTACTGTGTTCAGCTCTGGATGCCACAATGTAGGAAGAACATTTATAAATACAAGAAAAGTGCAATCTGGAAGGTGAGGGGACTTGAAACTATACTACAGAATATGAGAAATTGTTGAAAGAATTGGGAATGTTTAGCCTGGAGAAAAGTCACACATGGAAAGACACAACAGCTATTTTTACATATTTAAAGGGTTTTCATGTGAAAGAGACATTGATTGTTCTGTTTGTTTCTAAGGGGCAGAAATAGCATTCAATTGGGAGAAATAATAGGGGTGGGTTTCAGCTGAAAAACTTTCAAACAATTAGCACTCTCCAATTGTCAAATGAGCTACCAGAAGAAATGGCAACTTTCTCTTCACTGAAAATCTTTCAAGAAAGTATGTATGTCCACTTTTTAAGGAGATTTCTGTTCAGATATAAGTTGGAATGGATTCAGTTCAATCCAACAAATATTTATTATATTTAAGGCACTATAATAGGTACCAGGGATTCAAGAAAGCAAATTAAATAGTCCCTGCCACCAACATGCTTAAATTCTACTAAGGACCTTTGAGGTCACTTTCTACTTTATGATTTTGTGATAGTGGCTCAGCACTCACAGTCATCAGTTTTCCAGTTCCTGAAGATACAGTTTGGTACTGGTGATTTTCACTCACTAAGGACAACTAAAAGAAGATGCTATCTTTCCACCCATCATATCCTCTTCCATCCCAGAGATGCTGAATTCCTACCATCATTCAAACCATCTTCCCCATCTCCTACTGCTTGACCAATTATTTATACTCCCTTCCAACCAAGCTCCACCCCTTTCACTGTACTCTTTGGAATGCCTGTTCCATATGTAACAAATTTGCTTCCATCTTAAACCTTTTCCTTTTCCACTCTTCATCTTCTTGTACTCACTGAGACCTGGCTGTACCCTGATGATGCAACTTACCTGGTCATGATTTCCAGTATTTGTACTCCTACCCCCTCCTATCTCTTTTCTCATACACCCACTGGTCAAGGTGGGAAACTTGGAAAAGTCTTTGCTCCACATTGTCACTACCAGGCTCTCGACCTTCATCATTCAGTAATCTTACCTCCTTTGAGGTTCATACAATCTGTATTTACCATACAGTTAAGATTCTAGTACCTGTTAACTATTGACTACCAGGACATTTTCCTTCCTTCCTTAATGAGCTCCATGCCTATCTTGCAGTCTTTCTCTTCAACTTCTGTCCTGAAACTAGGGAATCTCAAAGTGCATATTGATAACTCTCTTTAAACATTTTAAGCTCCCACTTCTTCAACTTACTAATTTCTTATAACTAACTCCTCCACTCTACCTCAGCTACACACAGAGATGATCAAACGGCTGTTGCCCACAAGTATTCCACTTCCATGTTCATAAATTCTTAAGTTTTCTTATGTGATCATAATCTGGCTTTATTGTGTCTCTTCTTAAAATCCTTCAGCTGCCCTCCAACTGCTTAACATATTTAATCTAAATTTTGTTTCTTTTTTACCTAGGAACCCTAAGGGTCTTCTCCTCCCAGTTTGATTTTTTTTATTAAAGGGGTCATCCCTTGAGTTACTTAAAGAAGTCTATTCATTGAATGGGTGTATCTCACTCAAAGTAAGATTGTGATAAGACCTAAGCCTGAAAGGGCCAGGGTCTCACATTGCCTCCTGGGCCATTTCCAGTCATCCACTGGACCCAGATGGCTCAGGAGAAGAATGTGAGTTTAGTCAACTTGTACAGTCCTCCCTCACTCAAATCAGAACTGCTAGTCATGCCATCAACTTGATGTCATGGTCCTCTTTGAGAATGAAGGACAAACACAAGTGACTATTCAATCAACTGACAATTATTTGTTGAGTATTTATTATGTATTAGGTGTGATAGGAAATACAGAGATTACTATCCTGTTACAAATGCATGGCGTAATAGAAATATATGTCTTCAACCATATAGAAATCTGGGTAGCTATGTGACACAGTAGATAGAATGCTGGACTTGGAATCAGGAAGAGTCTTCTTGAGTTCAAAGCTGGCTTCAGACACTTACTAACTGCATGACCCTGGGCAAGTAACTTAAGGCTGTTGCTCATCTTTAAAATGTTCTGGAGAAGGAAATGACAAATTACTCTACTGTCTTTGCCAAGAAAATCCCGAATGGAGTTGTGAAGAGTTGGACATGATTCATACAACTGAACAGCAACATGGACATGTGCTGGAGCTTTTACTTAGCTAAAAACAGAACAGTTGATAAATTCTTGACTTACTTTGCCAATAATTTCATTCTTCAAAATGTGAAGATGAGTAAGGCAGCATGGATTATTGGCTTGTTATGACCCTGGAGTCAGGAAGACTTAGATTTCAATCTTGCCTCAGATGTTTACTTGTTATGTAACCACTAGTAAGTCATTTAACCTTCATGAGCCTCTGTTCCTTTACTTATAAAATGGGGAATAATAATAGCACCTACCTCATAGGTTTGTTGTGAAGGCTAAGCAAGATAATATATGTAAGGTATTTGCAAACCATAAAGAGCTATCAAAATGCCAACTATAGGACAGATCAGTAGCACAGTGGCTAGAGTACTGGACTCAGAATCAGAAAGATCTGATTGAGATTCTAACTCACATATTATCTTACTGGTTGTGTGACCCTGAACAATCATTGGCCTCAATTTCCTTAATTCTGATATATGGAAAATAATAGTGCTTGCCTCACAGGGTTGTTATGAAGAACACACGAAATAATAGATATAAAGTGATTTGCAAACTTTAAAGTGGTAGATAAATGCAAACTATTGTTAATGACAAGGAGAAACTGGCTGCTGAGGTAGCAGTGATAGGAACACCAAGAGGAAGTATCCATGAAGAAGAGGAGACTTGGATTTGGCACCAGGAACCTTGGGTTCAAATCCCTATTATTCAATCTTTGTGAGCCCGGATCAATTAATTAATTTCTCTGGGTCTTACTCTCCTCATCTGTGGAGTATGAGTCAAACTAGATGACCTCCAAAGTGCTTTCCAGTTCTAATCATAATCCAGTTTAATCATAATCTTATGATTAAAAATAAAAAGAGAAAAAAAAAGTCATTATTTGATGTACACCCTAGATTTGGAAAGAGATGATTTCAGAGTTCATAGATATGATCATGTTAGAAACCAACTCAGTCATTCATACTCCATGCTCTAGGTACCCATGTGCTCTGCACACAGAAGTTCTACCACCTTTCTTTCCTTGCAGATACCATAGGCATGTAGGCAGGCTAAATGAGACAAAATATGGTCAATTTCCTCATGATGGACTTAAAACTGGAAGTGTAGAACAGAGGGAATACTAACTAGAACTAAGACCCCAACCCCACCCCTACCACACCTGCTTACTTACACCAGGCTTCCAAAGTTCTGATAGTCTCTGTGCTTCTTTACACTAAAATTCATCATTCTCTCTTTCAAATGGTCTCTTTTGTGAATCTTAAGCTTCAAAGTTTGGGGTTTAAGCCAGTCTATTTCAATGGTTGGATGGATATGTTGAAGCTTGTGGTTCACATCTTTCTTATCTGCTAGAGGCTATGTAGTCTGCAGTAGATTGAATCCTGGACTATGAATCAAGAATACTTGCTTCCGGGGGGGCCTCCACTCCTCCATATCAGATGTGTGGTCTCTGAATTTCCCATCACACCTTGCACAGAATAGATCCTCAATAATTATTGATCCTTAATTGTTGATTGATTGGCTAGTAGATTAGCTAGGTGAGGATGAGGCTAGTTTATGGGAGGGCTTGAAATCCAAGTAGGTTTAGATTGAGTACATTAGGTCATGGGGAGCAACTGAAAGTTTTTAAGAAGAGAAGGGACATAGTGAAAGCAATATTTAAGTAAAATTAGTCTGGTGCTCATAAGAGTCTTGACTCTTTTTGAAAGTACATCTTTTTGTTTTCTTCCTATAACTCAGATGATTTCTTTTTAAGGAATTACAATCCAACTGAAAATTCCCATAGGCCTCCTCCAGCCACCTTTCGAAGACCTATGATGAACCAGGAGCAAATGTAGTAAATGAGAGGACTAAATGTGACTCCAAGTTGGGAATCATGGTCAGTAATCTAGTTTTGTGTAGTTATCTGGGTCCAGCAGACTGCCAGTGATGGAGGCCTTAGCCTTTGTGAATAGTCCTCCCTGCCTGGAGAAAGCTTGATCCTTCCTATCAAACCACAGGGCATTAAGATTGACCTCCAATGAATACTCATCAAAAGAGCTCCCATTATCTCTGGCCTCCAGCTTCTACCTATCAGGCTACTGCTTCTCTGACTTTCTTCTCTTAGCTCTTCCTTCTTCCACCCTCTCAGACCCCTGGTTATTCACAGGTTAGGTCTTTGGAAGGCAGCTAGAGAAGATGCATAGGATTTTTAAACTGACTTTCAAATCCTTTAAAAGAGAAAATGACTAATTTACAGGAAAGGGATAAGCAAGCATCTGGGGCCTCTAGTATAAGCATTGCAGCTCAGAGTGCTGTTAATTTCTAAGTTACTGCTTGTAACAAAGCAATGACATTCTAGACATGAATTCCAGTTTTAAAATTACTTCGATGTCATTAGCTATAGTTATAAATTTATTTAGATTAGTCATAAAATTATTTAACGTTACTAGCTATAGAAATTCTGACAGTGTTGAGTGATGTCCTCTCTGTTTAACATGCTCTTCAAGGCTTGTGTCACTCGTAAGAAAAAGATTTTTTTTTCAAGTTGACCAACAGCAATAGAATATATTTGCATAAGATTCTGAGGTTTGCAAAACACTTTCTCCACATGAGCTCTGTGAAGTAGGCACCAGAGTATTATCAGCACCATTTTACAAATGAGGAAATTGGGTTTCTGAGAGGTTTATAGAATCACACAGTAAGCATAACATCTGGGAAATTAAGCCAAGTCTTTCATGTCTGAATCCTACACTATCCACTAGCCATAACGGGGGTGAAGTGACTGGATCTTTGTTCCAGGGAAACACATTTGGAGGATATTGACCCCGCTTGTAGTCCTTCAGTAATGTTAAAACAAGAGAGTTGAACTCTTGGTCACAAGAATAATTAGTTTAAATAGGAAGCTACTGTTCTTGATGGTGGGCTGGGCTGAGCTCCTTCTCCATCCCTGACTGCTCCCACCCCTCCCTTTGCCAGGTTTAGGATCATGCATCAGCAATGTTCTTGTCCCTAGTGTCCTGAATCTTCATCACCCCAGTATGGTGTGTCCTCCTCTTGTGCCACTTTCGCAGGCGTGGCTTGTAGGACTGGCACAATAGCAGAAATGTCTATAGTTATGCTCTCTATTATAATACTCTGCCTCTCTATGACAAAATATAGTAAACTCATATCAGACATGCAGACATAAATTCAACAATACACGGGTGGGGGGAGAGAAAGAGAGATAAAAAGAGTGGGGGAGGGAGAGAGAAAGGGAGAGGAAAGAGGGAGATAGAGAGAGACAGATGGGAGGGGAGAGAGAGAAAGAGATGCACAGTGAGAGAGAGAGAGAGAGAGATTCCATTAGTCTTTCTACTTGCTCTTGCCATAGTGAGGATGACACGCATGAATCTTTTGTTCCCTCAGTCAGTGCCTCTCAGTGTGAGAACCTGTCTCTGCCTCTCCCACTTCCTCAGCAGGAGGTAGATGGAGTGCCAGGGGAGGACCAGATAATTCTGAGTATGTGCAATTGTCCTTTTACACTCTGGCTTTAGAACCCAGCTCTTGCATTTGATAAAACTCCACTATAGCTGAGTAATACCAGCATTTGTGCATTTGCCTATATAGGTGTTTTATCTATCTGGAAGTATCATCAAAACAATACTTTATCAGCATTATCAGCAACTTGGTATCTCTGTTCTCTATCCCTGTGACTTCTCAAGCCAAATCACCCTACCCTGGCTCCTGCCCCCTGTATGTGCCATCTCCTCCCATTTGAAAATAAATTCCTTGAGGGCAAGGACCTTCTCTTTTTTGAATTTGCATCCCACATAGACCAATGTGCTTGGCATATGGGAAGCACTTAAAGATTTATTCATTCATTCATTCATCTCCTAAATTCATATTGAAGTTCTTCAACACCAATTTCTCCATGAGTTATTTGGCCAAAGAGCTTTATTAACTGGTCAGTGTTCTACTGATGAGCTAAGTTGGTCCTCAGATGATGGATGTCCAATTGATATTTGATCACATGAAAAAGCTTTCTAATTTATTCTCTACTGGAACAGTCTGAGAATCCAGGATCACTTAGACGATGTGGTGGAAGAGGAAGATGTTTCGAAGAATATTTGGAGAAAAATGCAGTTTTCTTGTAAGTAGTAACGCAAAGTGCAGTATGGGATAGTAAATAGGGAGCTTGCCTTGAAGGCAGGAAGACCTGGGTTTAAGTCCCATCTTTGACACATACTGGCTTTTGGCCCTGTAGAAGTTGCTTAATCTGTTAGTGTTTTAGGACAGCTCTCAAACACTGTGAGTTGAAGATGGAGGCCACATTAGTAAAGCTTCTTCAACTTTGGCTCTGGGATTCCCTATATCAATAAATCATGAGTCAGTTCCATTCCCAAATTACAACACAAGTTGCCAGCCTTCACTGGCAAAGGGAGGTTATCCATCAGGATTTGCTTGAGCCAATGAAATCACTGCTCTCCTTCCGTAACTTACCCCATCCCATTTCCACAAATGAAAAACCAACCAAGTGCTATCAATGAAGGTTACCTTGGCTCTGCTTTAATGAATAATTATGCCCAGTGCATATTAATTAGATTCCAAATGGCTCTTGCTGAAGTGGTAAAAAATGCTAGAAGACAATTTGTTTTCTTCCAGAAGTTCTGAGATGACCCAGTTCAACCCAACCTGAATAAGATGTCCCTTTACAGCATGTTAGACATAATGTCTTCCAGCCTTTCCTTGAAGACCTCTGATGAGGCTTTCCCTCTTTGCTAATGCAGCTCATTCTACTTTTGGACAATTCAAACCATGTGAAAGCTTTTCCTTCCTGCAAATCTAAAGTTGTTTCCTCGTGACTTCTACCCATTGCTTCTAGGTCTACCTCCTGCAGCCATGTAGAGCAATTCAAATGCCTCTTCCACACAAAGGCCTTTGAAATCCTTGAAGACAGCTACCATGTCACATTTTCACTTCTCCAGACTAAGCATCTCCAGCTTCTTCAGACATCTTTGTGCTATGTGACTTGGAAATCTTTCACCATTCTGGTCTTACTCCTCTGAACATTCTCCAGCTTATTGATGTAATTCCCTAAATATGGTTCCCAGGATTGAACATAACACTCCAGTGGTGGCTTAACAAGAGCAGAATATAGTGGGAACACCACCTCCCTAGCTTTGAACCAGTAGTCTAAAATATTCCTCAAATTTGTTTGTCATTCATTTTCTTAGAAGCACTACTTAAAAAAAACAAACTATGAAGCCAATTTCTAGAAAATCTTGTGTCTGAATTAACTCAAATTATGAATAGGTTGGGCAGAAATTAATAAGGCTGAAGGAGTTCTCTGTCTTTATTGTTTTTCATCCTTCATATTCAGAGGACAAATGTGTCAGTTCCCTGACCTACTTTGATACAAACTCAGAACTTTCATGGGCAAAGAAGTGACCTAGCATGCTTGATGTCTCAAGGAATATCATAATATATACATAGTTTTATTCAATTCTCACCAAATCATCTTAAGTTAGTGCGAAGTGACCTAGCATGCTTGATGTCTCAAGGAATATCATAATATATACATAGTTTTATTCAATTCTCACCAAATCATCTTAAGTTAGTGCTATGATTATTTCCATTTTATATTTGAGGAAACTGAGGTTTAGAGAGGTTAATCATCCCAAAGGCATCTTAAACTCAACATATCCAAAACAGAATTAATTATCTTTCCCCTAACCCTTCCCTCTTTCAAACTTTTCTTTTTCTCTGTAATATACTATTACCCTTTACGTTTCCCAGGTTTGAAACCTCAGCATTATCCTTGACTCTCTACCATCCCTCACCCCACCCTAATCAGTTGCCAGATCTTGTCATTTCTGTCTCCAGAAAATGTTTCTTACCTCCAACCCTGTTTCTTCATTCATGTAGCCACCACTCTAGTTCAATTGCTCACAATCTTTTGTGTAGACTACTACCACTTCCGAACTGGTCTCTCTGACTCATCTCTGCCCATTCTGATATATCTTCAGCACAGCTGCCAAAGACATTTTCCTTCAGTGCAGATATTATTGCTCCCCTACTCAGCAAAGTCCAATGGCTTCTTATCTCCAGGATCAAGTATAACCTCCACTGTTTGGCTTTTTAACCTTTGACATTTTGGCTGCAATCTATTTTTGTTATTGTTCAGTCATTTCAGTTGGGTCCAACTTCATGGTCCCATTTGAGGTTTTCTTGGCAAAGATACTGGAGTCATTTCCTTCTCCAGTTCATTTTATAGGTGAGAAACTGAGGCAGACAAAAGTAAGGGACTTGCCCAGAGTCACACCGTAAGTATCTGAGGCCGGATTTGAACACAGGAAGATAAGTTTTACTGATATCAGGTCCAGCACTCTATCCACTCTATCTATAGCTGCTCCAATCTATCTTTGTAACCTCATTATAACTCCATTTCATATACTCTATGATCTAGCCAAAGTTGCATTCTCTCTGTTCGTCACACATGCCACTCCATCCTATCTTTGCACTGGCTATCTTCTATGACTGGAATGCATTTCATTCTCACCCCTGCCTTGTAGAATCCCACACTGTTTTCAACACTTAAATCAAGTACCACCTTCTGGACAAAAGTTTTCTTGCTGAGGCAGCTAGGTGGTGCAGTGCATAGTGAGCTGAGTGTGGAGCCAAAAAGAACTAGCTTTAAATCTGGCTTCAGAAATTTACTAAGTGTGCGACCCTGGGCAAATATTTAATCTATACATCAGTTTTCTGCACTATAAAATGAAGATAGTTATAGCATTTACCTTAGTTGTGAGGATCAAATTAGGAAACATTTCTAAAACATTTAGCGCAGTGTCTAGCACATAGTAGAAACTTAATAAATGTTCATTTCCTTCCTCTTCCCCTAATTACCTGGTATTTCTTTTTTATATATTTATTCCATTTTTGCTTATGCTATATGTGTTGTTTCCTCCAAGAACCCTTGAAAGCAGGGTTTGCTTCACTTTTGTCTTTGAATTCCCAGCACCTTGCACTTAGTAAATAAATGCTTGCTAATTGATTACGTATATGGTTAGTGTCAGACATAGGACTCAAACACACAATCTGCCCAACTCCAAGTCTGGCATTTTTTCCATAATTACATGCTGCCTCTCAGCAGGAGAACAGGCTTTCTGGGCATCGATTTTCCCATGAGCAGTGCTGATCAAACCCTGAAAAGACATCTTCTGTCTGAGTTTCTATGTGGAAATTCAAGGGGTTGCTCCATACCTCCTACAGACAAGTTTGACATTTCATCTGGAAATGCTGGTTCCCATTCTCCACTATGTTTGGGCCCATGGCAAATATTGTCAGTTTGCTCAAAGTCTGAGCTTTAAGTCTTGCTCCAACCAAAGCTCAGGTAGGGAAGAAACTCTGTGTGTGTGTGCCCTGTATGGCTTAGCTTATGAACCAAGTCTAGGAAAGACTCTGGTCTGCCCTTTTCGTGGAAGTTCACCAATCATTGACTGCCAATGCTCAGAGAATGGAAGGCTAATGATGTGTCACTGCTAAAGGCACATATCCAGGATAGAGGGGACAGCACATGAGTCAATGGAGTAAACTATGATTCACAAATGTCAGGGCACATGAAAACCAGTTCAGGACCAGGACAATAAGACATGAGGGAGGGAGAAGGGACAAGCTCCACAAGGCCTGCCTCATGTTGAGACCGTAAGTTTGCACCATGTTTAGATTCTGGTCTCTTGAATACTCCTCTGCTCAACTATCCATTCAATGGCTTCTATTTCCTGTACTCATATCAGATAAAATTATGAAACCTCATTTCAAATATTTTGTTAGTGTCAGAGGTGGTACTCTAATGGTCTTTGAATGGAAAGATGATGCTTCTGACCTACTGCAAGGAAGATATCAGATCTTATATGTTTCTAGATGTGGGTATGAGTTGCACTGAGCCATCCATACATCTTCCCCTATTGACCCTCTGTCCAAGGACACAGATTTGTGAGATAGTGGGAATTAGGGTCTTATCTATATCTAAGGTTAGGAATCAGTCTATGACTGGTGTTAATGGTTAGTCTATGGCCAAGACAGTATGTATCTATGAATAGTTTAGGGCTTAGGAACAAACAGAGATACTCAAACCTCACATAGTTCAAACCCTGGACTGTGGCCTAACTGGCTATATTCCCTGACCACTGATCTGTGGCTGCATTAACCTAAAGTTTGGGCAAACCACAGTTACCAGAGGTTTGGGTTCAGATAAACAAACATTTCCCCTGCACCTTAAATGAAATATGACCTAAAAACTTCAAAGACACAATCCTTTCAATTTTGTCTGTTATGTTCCTGGATCAGGTTCCTTTCCTCCCTAACTGTTCATTCAGGTCATGCTGACAAAGCCTAAGGCAATGGTCCGTTTTTAGTGATTATGTTCCATTCCAGAATAAGGTATCACTTTGCACATAGGAATACATTCCTCACAGTGCTTTTGAGACTTCAATCGAATCTCCAAACTCCCTGGGAAGATAACAGTCCTATAGATTCCAATTCTGGTGATAATGGGACAGAGAATATCCAAGTTACTTATCTAAGGGCATGTACACAGAAGTAAGGAAGTTGAAAGATCAAAGGATCACAACTTTGGAACTAGAAGAACTCCTCATTTTATAAATGTGGAAATTGAGACCTAGAGAGATAAAATGACTTGGCCAGGGTGGCACATCAGGGAAGTTGCTGATGCAGAATTTGAATTTAGGTTTCCATGACTCCAAATCCAGTCATCTATCTACTACACTACAATCAGAACTTGGTTGTCTCATCGCTTGCCTATCACAAGACTTTCCATAGGACATCCACAATACAGATAAACAAAACATAGGCATGCTGAGTAAGTCATCAAAGGAACCAGACTCCATAAAGTCACACTATCTTGCTACAAAGAGATCTTACTGAGCTATCTAGATCTTTCTCTGGGCAAGAAAATTCATTCCACAAGTATAATAAGAGGAACAGTTTCAAACTAATAGATCAGGTCTCTGTGTCTCCCTGCTTTTATATTCTGTCCATAGTTATGATAAAAGTGGGAGAAAGGCTAGTCCCCTAGGTAGGAATATTGGCAGCAGTTGCTGTCTTTCTATCCCACAGATCATCTGACACATGATACACACAAATAGTCAGCAAAGGATATTTTCTTGATTTTTAATAAACTTGAATATTTCAAATTAGAATGATACTAGGAAATCTGGGCCATGAGGTAACTCTACGTAGGGCTACCCTAATGAGGAGAGGATAGATAGTAGAAGGCAATGGAGAAAGATCTAACAGGATATGGAGGGCAGAGGCAGGAGAAACATATGAAAAGTGACTCTTAGAAGAAGATGGTGATTTGCACATAGTAGGGGCTTAATAATAGTTATTGAATTGATCCAAGGGAAAGAATTCTTTTACTGCATTAAGAAAGGTATAGTGTCCAAAAAGAGAGAAGTATCAGTCCTGCTGTCTCCAATACTGGTCAGACTACATCTATTATATTGAGCTTAGTTCTGGACAACATTGTAGGAAGGATGTTGGTAAGCTAGAGAATATTAGAAGTGGTATAAATTAGGCACTTGACTGGGGCAACTAAGGAAATGGGAAATTGTCAGAGGCTGAAGACTGCACAACTTTTGCTTTCAGTTTTAGTCTCTCTGGTACAAAGCTGAAAATTACTCTGGGGTAGGTGGAGAGGTGAAGGTGATGGCCACTTCTGTGAGTCCAATTTCTTGCCTTAAGCTCTAGGGCTTTGTCAGAAAAAGTTTCATGCCAGAGAAGAGATGCAAAGATATGAAGCACTGCTTCTGTCACTGTCCCAAGTGCTGAAAGTCTCAATCTGTCCTTCATGTCTTGTATCAGTTCAGACCTTAGCTCTGGTCAGGATACTGCTGCAAGCAGCAGCTGACTGAAACAGACATTAAGACAACCAAACAGACATTAAGGCACCAGCTGCCATGAACCATTTCCCAGAAGCTCTGCAGTTGCGTCTACTGCTTCAGTAGACTGAGACAGGTGGACACCAACAGGTAATGTGTGTGTGTGTGTGTGTGGCTGTGTGTGTGTGTGTGTGTGTGTGAGAGAGAGAGAGAGAGAGAGAGAGAGAGAGAGAGAGAGAGAGAGAGAGAGAGAGAGAGAGAGAGAGATTGCAAGTTTTTTTTCTCTCTCTGTAGACTGTACCGCAGAACCATGGGCATGTATAGAAAATAATATGAGAAATGTTGATCTTGCTTAATTTCCTCATTTTACAAAATAACAAACAAGAAAAATCAAAGTATGTGCCTGAGAGAGTTCAGGAGACTTGCTCAAGGACACATGAATCAGCAGCAAATAATCAAAAAACCTCTGAGTTGGAAGGGACATCAGAAGCAATCTAGTCCAATCCACAACTGAATTGTAAACTTTTCTACAAGATAATCCTATATAAAACAGTTACCCTACCCCTCCTTGAAAACCTCAGCAAAAGGGAACCCATCACCTCCCATACCCATTTGGACAGCTCCAATTTTCAGGAAGATTTTCTTTACATCAGGACAAAAATTGGTTTCTCTTCAGTTTCAACACTTTGCTTCTAGTTCTTCTTTATAGGGCCAAACAAAACCAACTGAAACCCTCTTTCACAGGAGAAGCCTAAAAATACTTGAAGACACCCATCATACCCCCACCACTCTTCTCCACCCTTAAAGAACAACATCCTTATGTTCAAGGTCATCTAATCCAACCCTCTCATTTTACAGAGGAAAAACTGAAGCCCAGAGAAATTAAATCACTTTATCAAGGCCACATAGGTAGCAGATGTGGGTTTCTAATTCAGTTCCTCTGATTCTGAGTTCAGTATTCTTTTTATTGCAGCCCACTACCTTTTTCTAATCCACCTGTATGTGAGATGGTCTCTAATCTTTCCATCATCTTTCTCCTCCTCCTCTTATGGATGTACTCCATTTGTCAATCCTCTTCCTAAAATGTGGTACCCAGAACTGAGCACAATATTTCACATCTGACCAAGATTGGAGATATCAGGAGAGTCACTTCTCTCTTTCTGGAAACTATTGCCAATTAATGTAGTCTAAGATCAGAGCACTTTGGTTTCTTCCTAGTGTCCAGAGATAGTCTGGCTCTTCTTGTTAAATAGGCTGCACTCGTCAGATTTCTCTATAGTTCATGAAACATGTAAGATGGTTAATTCAGAAGGACTTTCTTTCAGCTCATTGACTTTCATTTTACCACATGCTTTGCCTATTGGATGCAGAGTAAATTGCAGTATTTTTTTTCATCTGATTTCCCTACTGTCTTTTGTGAAGCCTTATCTTTCCTTTTGCTTCATAAAATGGAAGACATTTGGGTAAACTTCCCTTGTTAGTTCAGTGGGGGTTGGGCCAGAGACTGTGGGGAATGAATGAGGAATCACTGGGTTGGAGTCAGAGTCAGGTTAGATGTACCCAAAGAAGAAGGAATTGTTTAAAAAGAGCAAAGTCAACACCTAATCAGGGAACCTGTGATGACAAACTTTCCCCAAATTAGGCATCAGAAAAGCTCTGTCTCCTGAATTAGTACAAGGAGGAGGGATATCTTTAGCCTTTCTGTCATTTAAGGACTGAAGGGACAATTGGGTTCTTTGAAGAAGTGAAAATGGATTTTATTTTCTTCAGGCAGCTAGAAATGACCTGGTAAATATTTTATGCATTTTTTATTTGGTTTAGGAACCACTGTGTAAATCAGAAAGCCCTGCCCACAACTGACAATGTATGTGGGGGATGGAAATTCACTGCGCACTTCTAAAGGAGATCCATGGGCTGAATACCAATTGCTGGTACCAGCCTGGACCACAAAGTCTGCTGAGGAATGTTAAACAGGCTTTTCCCATCCTATCCTCTCCTTCCTGGGTTACAATTGACTGAGCCTTGGACAACAGGGAAAGTATTAATAGCTGGCATCCATATAGTGCTTTACCTAGCTTTACAAGGTGCTTTATCTCATTTGATCCCCCTGAGAAACCTGAGAGGTAGGCATGGTCATGACTTCTTTTTACAAATGAGGAAACCAAGGCTCAGAGAAATCAAATGACTTGCCTGGGCTCATAGGCAAGTGTGTAAATGTGTGTAAATGTTTAATGTAGGATTTGAATCTAGGTCTTCCTGATTCGAAGTCCACCACTCAATCTACTATGTTGTACCTCCTCTATGCTGTTTTCAACAAGTCAATAATGGCTTCCTTTGCTTGTCCCATGACTTATTCCTAACTGTCATCTTTCTACGGCATCCAGCAAACTACACTGTCACAAACAGTAATTCAAAAGGAAATTCTTATACCTGTGACCTGTGTGACCTTGGGTCAGATTTTTAACCTCTTTCGTTTCCAGTTTCTTTATCTCTAAAACGATTCAATAATCTCTAGGGTTCCTTCTAGTTCAAAATCCTTTGAGATATGAGATGTGAGCTTTATGCAAATACATATTTGAACAAGTTACCAGATTTCCTTTTATCTGGGGCCATGCTGACCTTCTCCCTGAAAATAGAACAAGGCACCTGTTTGTACTCTTTAATAATATCTAGCCAAATTCTAAACACAGAACAGCAATAAGATCCATTCATTTCTGAGACAGACAAGACTTTTTTTCCTTGGAAAGGGAGTGGAATTTATCTTTTGACCTTCAGAATTCATTCAGAAATATAAGTATATCTGTTTTTGTTAAGTACAATTCTCTCATTTAAATTTCAATATTTTCATGGATTTTTGAACCCTTTGGCAGTTAGGAGTGTTTGATGGATAGAACACGGGGTCTGCAATCAAGAAGACAAGTTAAAATCCAGCCTCAGACTTTATTATCTGTGTTACTGTGATCAAGTCACTTAACCTTTGTCTGACTCAGTTTCCTCAACTGTAAAATGAAGATCATAATAGCACATACCTCCTAGGGCTGTTGTGAGGATCAAATGAGATATTTGTAAAATGCTTAGTATAATGCTTTGCACGTCGTAGGTGCTTAATAAATGTTTACTTCCTACCGCTCTTCCTTTGACATGAGTAGTATTTCCACCAGTGTAAATTTCAACCCATGTGTACTTTCTCTACCTTTGTGATATTTGTCCATGTTCTCTCAAAAATCATATACAGAAGATATACCCTATTTATTGAAAGCTGTTTTCTGATTCTTTTCATGTTTCATGGATACACTTGAATTATACTTCTGTTAATATTTTTGGTTGATATTTTCTCTTTAAAAAAAGTGGTACAGTGGATAGAATATTGATTAGATTTGGAGTCAGAAAGACCTGAGTTCAAGTCTTACCTCAGACATTTACTAGCTGTGACCTTGTCAAGGCACTTAACCTTGGTTTGCCTCATTTTCCTCATATGCAAAATGAGTATCATAATAGTACGTACCTCCCAAGGTTGTTGTGAGGATAAAATGAGGTATTTGTAAAGCACTTTCCAAACCTAAAAGCATTATAAAATGCTAGCTACTATTATTTTTGTTGATGACTTTTTAAAAACTTTTCTGTTACTTCCCAATGACTTTTATCCCATGCCTTTCTTCAAAGGAATTAGTTAATTAAAATAAATCAACATATTGTCTATATCTGACAATACATGCTTAATTGCATACCTATAATCTATGATCCCTCTTCTGAAGGAAGGGAGGCAGGTTTCACCTTTAGTCCTCTGAAATTAGATTGTCCTTTATTTTTGCTTTGTGACTGATCCATCTCCTTTTCTTGTCATATATTTTCTCAAGGAATATCTTTTATATCACTTCTCATATTCAATTCTTTATTGGCAATACGTTGCAGCCCTGTTGCATTCACAGTAGATTTTTACATTTCCCTTTAGGTTACTCATGATTAATTTTTCTGAGATCTTTCTGAGATGGCACCTGATTTAGTTGTGTAATATTTCTGGGAAAATGTTGTTATAAAGATGGAATTTATAGTAGGGACTGGCCCAGGATCACAGAAAGTCCTATTCATTTTCTCAAATGTGATATTGCTCAGTATGCTCCCTTTGTTTTATGTTGGACCCAACTTATCACCTTTGTAGAGGACCTACCCAAGATGTATGTGGTAATGGCCTTGGTCACTGCTCAGTCTATCCAAATTCATGTCATTATGTAGACAATAAATATTTTTCATTCACTTCATTCAATATAGATTCTTAAATCAATTTCTTTTGAGTGATTATAGATCTCATTGAGTAGACTTTATAGTATTCTGGAGCTTGTTATAATCATCATAATATTATGAAAGATAGGATCATTGGGACAATGTTGTAATTTTTAGATAACTCTTACATTTGGACTTTGATTAAAACACCTTCTATGCCACTGACATACCATGTATGGCAAACATATTTCTCCCTATTTCATGATTTCTGCATATGAATTCTTAGAGAATTATATAAAATTACTCTTAGCATGCATCTGCTATAGAATTTTGTATGAACTTAACATATGCATGTAAAATATCTTGTTTCAGGAAGGTCTCCCAAGGCTGCATGTAGCTCCACTAAGTCAGATACTTTTCCCTCATCAATTAATTATTTAAAATATCAGGTTCTTATATTTTCTACACAGCTCAGTCAACTGAGAAAAATGTGAGTATGTGACATACAGCATAAAATAACCTGTGAAAGCCTTTGTTTCCTTCTTATAAGTTCATGAAGGATGTCTTTGGTGAGTGTATAGACTATTCTCATTAAGATTTTGTAGAGATGAGGAAGTAGACATATGGATCATTAGGTGTTTAGTCACTTTTACAGAGTAACAATAGAGTCCATTATCTTTTCTCATTCTTTTGCAACCTTTTTTTTTTTTAAAAGAAAACTTGAAAATCAGTCCTTGAGTACCTTTTAAAATCGTTTCAACTCTAAAATCATAAATCTTTCCTATATATTGGGATACGTTTAACCACTCTTTGCAATTTTGATTTTACTCTGATATTTCTCCAGAGGAGATACAATCCTCAACATAGAAATCACTAGATACCCAACTTCACCTTGTCTGAGAATCCAGGAGATTGGATGGCTATACAACGGAACTGGGGAATGCCCTGCCAAATGGTAAGAAGTTAGAGAGAATATTAGATTTGGAGATAGAAAACCAATATTCAAATCTTGGATGGACCATATCAAACTATGAAACATGTCTTCTTAGGGCTGCAATTTCCTCACCTTCAAAATGAATGGGCTAATATAGATCAGAGAATTTTTTTATGGTTTTTAAAGTTTTTTTGTTAATTGAAATAACAAGCATATGCTCTTTCTCTCTTTCCCATTCCCTCCTAACTGGAAAAAAGAAAAATAAATCCCTGACACAAATAATAGTAAAACAAAACATATTTCTACATTGACTATGTCTAAAGTAAGTGTCCTACTTTATATCAGCAGTCCATCACCATTCTCATCACCACTCTAGGAAGTGGGCAGAATTCCAAATCATTAGTCCTCTGGGATTGCTGTTGATACCTGCACTGATCAGAGTTCTTAAGTCTTTCAAAATTGTACATTTTAATAATGTTGTTACAGTATAAATTGTTCTTTAGGTTTTGCTTACTTCATTCTGCATCAGCTCAAAATGAGAGTCCAGTGACACCTACTCCTTCTGTTTCTTTTCTTTTTTCCTTGCTTGTATAGGCTTTCATGTTCATCCCACACCAGTTATGTGAGGTAAGTTCCCCTCCTATTCAGTCTTTTTTCTTCCCTAATATATCCTCTTCCTTTCGTATTTTCTATTATTCTTTTAAGATAATCAAATTATAAGAAAGATCACTTACAAGCCCTCCATCTTGACTCTTTCCATGACTCCAACTGACACCATAGTTCTTGGGAGATACTTTTGCCATTTTTACTCCCCTTTAGAATGCAAATATTTCATCCTTTTACAGTCTTTTCCAAGTGCTCATTTGTATTTATCTTCTTATGTTTCTCTTTACTACTGCATTTGTATTTCAAAGTTTTTACCAGAGTCTTTTCATCAGGAATGCTTGGTAGTCTTATATTTCACTAAAAGTTAATTTTCCCCCCGTAGTGTTATATTGAATTTTCTGTTACTTTTTGGCTGTAAACCTTTATCTTTTCCTTTTTGCTTTCTAATGATATAGAATTTACCCTGCTTTCTAATGATATATAATGATAACTGCCAATCTTGTGTGATCCTGAATGCAGTTCTTTGGTACTTAAACTTTCTTCCTGCCTACTTGCAGTATTTTTCCTTCGATCTTTAAGCTCTAGATTTTTGCTATGAAATTATTACAAGTTTTCATATAGACTTTTTTTTAGGAAGTGGGCAATGAGTTCTTTGTATTTTCACTTTGTTCTCTGGTTCTAAGATCATATGATGAATGAATCAATGAAATGAATTAAAAGGCATTTTTAAAAGTTATTACTATGTTCCGGGCACTGAGAATTGGGGATATCAATGCAAGCCAGCAAGATTGCTCCTGCCCTAAAGGAGTTTACATTCTAATTAGGTTAAATAAAACAAAAAAGATGAAGAACCAGATTGGTGGAATGACTGTGATGAGATACAGGAATTTCAAAGTTCATGAACATGGAAGTGGAACCCTTGTGAGTGATGGCAAGATTATCTCTATATGTAGCCAAGATGGAGGGGAGGAGTGACTCATGGGAAATGAGTAAATTGAGAGATTGAGTGTTTGAAAGGATATCAGTAAATACGCTGAAGTTCTCTAAAATGAGATAAGGAGTGGTGTTTAATAAATTTTTATTGACTTACTGACTGACTGAGTTGGAGTGGAAAGAAAGAAAAATGATCCAGGCACTGAATTCATTGAGGAAGCAAGGGGAGTGGTAGATTACAGCTACCAGAATCTTGACGAGGTGATAAATAATGACTGAATGAACCTCAAAGGAGAAGTTACAGAGTGTTAGTGGTAAAGAGAGGATCTAGAAGTGACAATGGGCAGGACATATTCTGACTTCCCTATCTTGACGCCCTTATTCAGGGAGTATGAATGAAAGCATGACCAGCACTGGAAAAGTTGGTCATGAATGCTATTGTTATTAGGAGGGAGCCAATTTCAGAGGATGCCAGAAGATGGAGGAACAAGAAGCGGGAAAGTGTTAGCTGAAAGTAAGCTTGCTACCTATGAAACAGACATTCCAGAGAGCAGAGTAGAAAGAGTGGATAGATCTAAAGTGGGACACTGTGGGGAGATATTGGTGGAGGGAGAGAATGGACACTGGAGAATAGGTTACAGGATTTGTACAGTAGCTAGGGGTAGAGATTCACTGGGCGGGGGGTGGGGTATGACATGGTTGCAGAGAAGTTCATTGAGGAAAGCAGATAATTAGACTATTCAAGGCCCTCAATGTTCAGCCTTGTGTCAGATGATGTACTGTGAGTCCTGACTTTCAGAAGGCAAGAACAAGTAAGAGTACAGCACAGGGAAGTCTAGACAGGAGGAAGAGCTGGCAATTCAAGGTGGATCTAATTCAGGCTCAACCACCAGAGCCCTCAAAAAGGTCCTGGACAAAGATAGAGGTCAAAGGCCTAAGACCTAGATGCCAAGTTTATACAAAGTTTCCTGAGAATTTAGGAGTAAGTAGGACATAGAAAAAGAGGGTTGGATTCACATGATATGGATCAATAATAAACTCAAATGAATCCATAATCTCATTAATGAAACCATTTCCTTCAATGAGGCAGATTGCAACCTATTTGTGTCTACCTATCTCATATTATAGTCATCCATTTCTTCTCTCAAATTTGCTACAGGAAGGTCCTTCTAATGTTTGGGGGTCAAATTCCTTGCTTTTCTTGGAATTGTGAGGGTAACAGTGGTCCTGTCTACCATTTGTACCTTACTCTAACATTGTGAACACTTCTGATCATACATTTCTTCAATGAGATCTTTTACTTTGGTTCTTTTTCATGACTCCTTATTTGTTATGTTACAGACTACTGACATTAACCTTGTGTCTTTTCATTGTCCTCTCAGTAACCCCCATTTTTAATTCTTTAGACATTACAGTTTTTCACAATAATGAAGGCAGAATTTTTGATATCGAAAAATGTACCTTTGTTTCTGGTTAAAGTTTGGTGTTGGCAGCCAATGTCACTATATTGCAGAGTACGAGAAGTAAAGGAAAATAGAAGGAGTAGAAAGGTAGGAAGGGGCTAGGTTCTGAAAGGATTTTAAATTCTTCAAACAGAGGAGTTTATATTTTATCCTGAAGGCAATAGGGAGCCATTGGAGTTGAAGAGAGGGATGTCTCTTCATACTTGGCTAAATTGGTGTTCAGAAAGCAGACTTATCTGTTTCCATACTTGGGGAATATTGTGGGGACCAAGAGAGACAGTATTGGTAAAGTGCTTTGAACTCCTTTAAGTGCTACATCCATGCTAGCTACTGTAGCTATGGCTATTAGGTCTTATATAATGAAGGCTAAACATTCTCAGTTCCTTCAACCATTCCTAGTATGGTATACTCTATGTCCCAGAAGTAGGCTGTGGATATCTGTGTGGATATTCTTCTACTTCTTAATGTCTTCTCTAAAAAGCAGCATCCAGAAATGGATACAATATTCTGGATGTGTTACTACTAGGATAAAACAGCATTATTATCTCATTGTTCTGTCCACCATGCTTCTCTTCACATAGCTCATGGTAGAGAGGCAGCCTGGTGTACCTGATAATGGATTGGCCTTGAAGTCAAGAAGATATAAGCTCAAGACTTGCCTCTGACATATAATAGCTGTGTGATCATGAGCAAGGCCTGTAATTTCTCAGTGCCCAGGACAACTCTCTAAGTTAGGGATAAATTGATAAATTCCCATTGGTGGGAAGAATTTCCTCACTGGGAGTTCCCCACATTTTATGGAATAACAGCTCCAAAATAACAACCAAAAATTCTTGTTAGCCATTTTCCCCTACCATGCCATGCCATGGAGGTATATTGAACAGTCATTCCATTCAAATTCCCAGGTATTCTTCATGTGAACTACTGTCTCCTCTATCCTCAATTTATAATATTGAATTTTCAACCTAAGTAAAGAACTTTACATTTATTCTCATTAAATTCCACCTTATGTTATTTGGCCCATTTTCTATTCTGTCAAGAACTTTTAGGTCCTGAACTTATCCTCCAGTGGGACAACTAACCTGCCTAGTTTTGGTCATTTGCAAATCTAATTTGTAAATTTTCAAATCTAATTGGCAAATCTAACAAACATGTTATGTACATTGTAAGTTCCACAAGGGTAAGGATTATGTCTAAACTTTATAAATGCTTGGTGTAGTTCTCTAAATGGAGAGGGTGCTGTTCAGTTGTTTCATATATGACTCTTTGTGACCCCATTTGAGGTTTTCCTGGCAAAGGCACCGGAGTGGTTTGCCATTCTTTCTCTTTTTCATTTTACAGATGAGAAAACCAAGACAAACAGAGTTAAGTGACTTTCTCAGGGTCACACAAGCTAAATAAGCAACTAAGGCCAGATAGATTTGAACTCAGGAAGATGAGTCTTCTTGACTTCAGGCCTGGCGCTTTATCCATTAAGCCATATCTCTAAATGGAGTAATTATAATTAAGATCAATTAATGTAATAATTAATAAATACAAACTTATTGAATTTTTGACAGTTATTTAAACTATGCTTTTTTTCCCAAGTCACTGATAGAAGGAAGGTTGGAGTCAGAGTATAGGGCCCCTCTACCCCCAGCAGTATGCTCCTTCAAAACAATTCAAGTCAATAAGCATTTATTAAGCACTTACTAGTGCTCATAAGTGTCCTGAAGGCTAGGGATAAAAAGGCAAAAACAATCACTATCTTCAAGATGCTTATATCGTAATGGAGAAGAAAATACAAACAGCTATGCACTTTCAAGGCATATATAAAATAAATTGGAGATCATTTTGGAAGGAAATTAATTTCAGTAACATTGGGGGAACCTAAAAAGGTTTTGTATGTCTTCTGCATTATTGATTTGCAAAGGGTTCCAAAGCAACTAGCAAAGAGCCTTCATCCATACAGGGACTTGATTTGTCCCAACTGTTATAGAATGGTGAGCCTTTTACAGTGGAGCTGAGTGAGTGTTGCAAAAGATCTGCCAGCAGGTGGCACTGTTATAGCACAAGGCTTAGACCTTGCTTCCTCCACCATTCAAGGAGTCACCACTTCTCTGACATGGATGGGATAAGCGGAACAGAAAGGGGATTGGCTAGATAATGCACCAACATCCTTACTGGAGAATTTCTGCATGTTAAATTGAGCCAACCCAATGGTCCATGGCTCAATAACTGCAGAGTAAGCACTGAAATGGGGATAAGAAATGTGAGAGCCTCCTCCCTCTTTTCCCTACCCTGGAGCTCCCTTCCCTTCCTCTTCCTCTTGTAATTTCTCAGTCCTTGGCCATTCGCCTAGGCCTATAAAGTTCTCTCTGCAGGCAGAGGTTTTGTGAGGCTGGTTAAAAGTTAACAGCCTCTTCCTGAAATGACACAGAGCAAATGCATTTCTTCACAGATGAGCAACCAAGCAAAAAATCTATTAGTGAAAATTCATCTCATAATACAAAGCTGAGCAGAAGTTGCTTTTCAGACCAAATCCTTAATTGTGGTTCTTATCTCAAGATGATTTTTGGCTTAAATAGCCTTGGGCTTTAGACCTCCTGAATAGCAAAGGCAAGTAATGACACAACACCCAATTCTAGTTATCTCAGTGCTCTGAATTCTTATAGGAAAATCTTTCTTTTGGGGTCTGCCCTGCTCCTCTTCTGTCCCTACTCACCCTTATCTATAATTTCTTCTGGGTCAAAGGATAAAGCAAGGACCTACAGCTCTTAGAATATCTTGTCTGTGAGTGCCTCTTTCAATGAGCTGTGTGACTCCTGGTGAATCTTTCTGGCTCCAATGCATTCTCCACTAAGTCTCTAAAGTCTCCTTACTCTGTCCCTTACTCCAGGAAAGGGAAATCTTGGGAGCTGTCCACTGAACAGTGCTGACTTATTGTTTAGCCCAAATAGCTCCCCCTTTTTCTCACCCCTCCCCCCCATTTCCCCTGCCTTAGGGGAATATGCTTAGGTAGGGGCATTTTTTTCTTCATTTTATAAGATGAAATATTTGAGTGGTCATATAATATAATAAACACAACAGAACGTCAGGTGGGATTGACAAACAGAGTGAGAGGGAGCAAGTAGAGGAGTGGAACGGGAGGCTTCAACTGCAGGAATAATTTAAAATAAGCAGAAAATTCAAGGCTAAAGAGGATATGAGGGGAATTTAAAAAGCACTGTTTGGAATTGAGATTATGGTCCAGTGATTTCTGTGCATTGTACAAAAGAGACCCCAGCTATGTCCTTTCTCACTCCCAGTTCCCAGGTAGAGCCTTACTTAACTTCCCCAGTGTGGTAGGCTGAGGTGAAAATGGTCATTTGTGGTGTTTTTACATTGAAATCCTTTGGAATATCACGGCATGAAGTAAAAATTTCCTTTATTTCTGTGTTTACCCCCTGAATTAGTATTTTCCTTGCCTTTGGAGAATGTTCATGACAAATAGAGGGAAGGCATTTGGCCCCCAAAGAGGGCAGTTGGGAAGGGGTCACAATAATGAAAAAGCAGTTATGTGACATAGTGGATAGAGTACTGGGCTTGGAGTAAGGAAAATTCATCTTCCTGTATTTGCTTCTGGCCTCAGACACTTAGTAGTTGTGTGACCCATGGCAACTCACTTAACCCTGTTTGCCTCAGTTTCCTCATGTCTAAAATGAGTTGGAGAAAGAAATGGCAAATCACTCCAGCATTTTTGCCAAGAAAACTCCAAACAGGCATCACAAAGAGTCAGAAATGAATGGAAAACAATTGAACAACACACCAATGAAATAGAGGCAAAGTGAATATCAGTATTTTTATACACTAAGGAGATGGTGAAATCCCCCAAACAAATAGGCAACAGACAGACCTTCAGAGCTCTGTAGTTGGAGGGTACCTGGTCATCAACTAAATCAAAGGAAATGTTATTTTAAATTAGAGGTAGCCATCCCTGCCCCGCCCCCAAAGGCTCCCTTCCTCTTCCCCATCACTCAGAGAAAGCTAACTTTGTTAGGCTAGGATATGAAAAGCTCAGCTTAGTTAACATTTTGAAATCCTATCTTGCCCTGCTCTAAAATGGACCTGTTGTACTTTGGTGAACTAGAGAGATAAAGCATGTGTCAGGCACTTGCTGTCTGTCAGGCACTATGCTAAGCACTAGGAACACAAAACAAGTAAAAAGAAAGAAAATTCCTTCCCCCAGTATTCTTAAAATTCTAATGGTAGAAGACAACCCATAAAAAAAAGGTGAAAAGGAAGGGGCACGGTCCAGAAAGAATCACTTCAGAATCACTTCAGAATGAACATGAATGGTGTGGGTATTTTCTCAAATGAAGACTCATGGACAAATTCACTGGTGAGAAGAGGAGACTGGGAATACTTTATTACTCCAAATTCAATCAACACACATTTATTAACTACCTTTCCTATGCCAAGCACTGCATTAAACATTCAAAATACAAAGAAAAATAAAAACATGGTCTCTGCCTTCAAGGAGTTCACACTCTATTGGGAGAAACAATATGCAAATAACTGTACATAAAAGATACATATCATGTAAGTGGAAGGAAATCTCGCAGGGAAGGGCCTGAGATGACTAAAAAGGCCTTCCTCATTTGCAGGAGGTGGAATTTGAGCTGTCTTTTTAAATTAATTTTTTAAATTAATGAGCATTTGTTTTTTCTCACTCCCCCAATCCCCTTTCACACTGAGGCAGATAAGTGGCACATTGGGTTAGAATGCTTGACCTGAAGCCAAGAACCAAGTTCACATCCTATTTCAGGCACTTGCTAGAGGAGTCACTTAACCTCTCTGTACCTCAGTATTTTATCTGTAAAGGAAGAAAATAAAAGCATCTATGTTATAAAGTTGTTGTAAAAGTAAAATGAGATAAAACCTTAAAGCACTGTATAAATGCTGGGTTAAAAAAAATAAAAGAAAACACAAACTGTCCCAGGCAAAGGAAATTCTCACAATGGTCCCATACATGTCATCTCTCTGGCAAGAGGATGGTAATATTCTTCTTCATGTGTATTTTAGAGTCGTAGTTGGTCATTGTGCTAATCAGAGTTCTTGAAGGAAAACAAAGAAGTCAAAGGTGAGGAGGGACAGTTTTCCAGGAATGGGAGACAGCCAAAGCAAATGCATGGAATCCAGAGATGAAGTGTTTTGTGCTTGGAATGGCAAATAGACCAGCACCACTGGATCACAGATCATGTTGTTCAGTTGTTTTTCAGTCATATCTGACTCTTTGTGACCCCATTTGGGGTTTTCTTGGCCAAGATATTGGAATAGTTGTCATTCCTTCTTTAGCTCATTTTACTGGTGAAGCAAACAGTGTTAAGTGACTTGTCCAAGGTCACATAGCTGGAAAGTGTTTGAGGCCAGATTTGAACTCATAAAGATGAGTCTTCCTGATTCTAAGCCTGGTGCTCTGTGCGCTATGGTGCCACCTCGGGGCCTGTAACATATAAGAAAAGTAGAAAGGTCAGAAGGGGCCAGGCTGTAGATGACTTTACTTACCAAATAGATTGGTTAGAAACTTGATCTTGGAAGTAATAAGGGGTTACTGGAGTTTATTGAGTAGGGAGTAAAAAGACCAGACCTAGATTTTAGAGAAGATCATTTTGGAAGCTCAATAGATGTTCTGTTTAAGATGCCTATGGGATATCTAGTATCAGATGATTTAAATGCAGTTAATAATTTGGGACTAGAGTTCAGGAGAGAGACAAAGACTGTATATACTGGTCTGGGAATCATCTCCATAGAGATGATCACTGAACCCCTGGGAGCTGATAAAATTACACAGTGGTGCAACATAGAGTGAGAAGAAAAGGAAGTCCAGAACAGAATATTGGGAGACACTCAAGCTTAGTGCATTTGACCTGGTTGAAGATCCAGCAAAGGAAAATAAGAGTGACAAGATAGATCGGAGAAGGGGCATGAGAGATGCGGGTCACAAAAAAAAAACTAGAGAGGACTCACTGAAAGGACAGAGTATCCAGGAAGAGTATGATCAATACTATAAAGGGTTGAAGAGAGATCAAGAGGGATAAAGATTGATAAAAGGCCATTAAGATTTAAATGATTTAATGATGATTGTTGGTAACTTTGGAAAGAGTTTCAATTGAATGATAAGATCAGAAGCAATATTGCATAGAATTTAGAAGGACACAAGGGGAGAGCAAGTGTAGATTGATTTCTCAAAGAATTTAGTCATTAAGAAGACAGACATAGAATGATGGCAATTGTGGGATTGAATTAGGATGGTGACACATGAGAGCATGTTGGTAGGCAGCAGAGAAGGAACCATTAGATAAGGAGAGACTGAAGATAAGAGAGATAGTGTGTGGGAACAATAGTGGAGTAACCTGTTGAAGGAGAAGAGATTAAGGGTACTTGTCAAGGGGTTTGCTTGATAAAGAGAAGGGCTATCTCTTCACATGAGGCAGGGGTGAAGGAGGAGATAGTGAGAGAAGATGTATGAATGATATGAGATAGAGGAAGAAAAAAAAGCTCTTGGTAAATAGGCTTAATTATTTGGCAAAGTGTGAGACAAGCTATTCAGGTGAGAGACTGGGAATGTGTTTAATGAAGACTGAGCAGGGATGAAAGATTTGGCATAGTTACTGTGTTGAGTAAAATAGCAAATCAATTGAGGAGGTATAAAAACATTGCCTTGCTGCAGTAAGGACTCAGTTGAGATTATGTAAAATTAATTTGTAGTAGGTTTGGCACAGAATCAGCACTTTCCTCTAACCCCTCCCCTTCCTGAACTTTCTTATTGCTGTCGAGAACGTGACCATTTTCCTAGTCATCTGGGCTTGCAACCTCAGTGTCATCTTTGACTCTTCACTCAAACTTACCACACATATCAAATTTGTTATCAAATTTTATTTTTGTGTTTTTCTTCAATTCTATTCATCAACATGTGAACAGTAGCAAAGAAGGCAGAGAATGAGAAGTGTTAGTAATCCAAGGTTGGAATTTGGCAAAATGTGATCAGAGATAGAATAGGGGCAGGGGTCTAGAGTTTGGGAGTAAGGAACACTGTAGAATTGAACTGATTTACTAAAATGTCAAAATGGGGAAGAGAGGAGAATATATTTAGCACAAAGGTGATATTCTGAGAAATAAATGGGAGTGTAGGGTTTAGAGGTGATCAGGGTGAGGACAAAGAATGGGTTTAAGGGTCACTAGCCACAAGCAACAATGCAATGATAACAGATTATGATCAGAATTCACAAATGTGAGAATGGAACACTTTGGTTGGTGGCAAGATAAAGCATATTACCATTTCTGTGATTTTATTGGGATGGGTACTTCCCTCCCAGAAGCAGATTTTAAGCCTTCCATACTTTAGCACTGACTGTATACCTCTATGACCAAACAGTTCATTATCTAGTGGTCAACTTTTTAGTGAGACATTAAATGAAACACTTAGCTAAACTGGTCCTTTGATGACAACCTATAGCCCACTGCCTGGCCCATACTCAAAGCCTTTCCAGGATTCCAGGAATCACCAGGGTTTCTACTCCAACAGTAGGACTTCTAAGAAGTCAGGGTCACTTCTGCAATGTTGTTGACTAAGAACTATAAGAAGGGGAAGGGATAGCTATCATTCTATTACTACTGAAAGAATACTGTGAGGAGCCAAGATGGCAGAGTAGAAAGACACACATACGCTAGCTCTGAAGCCACAGCCTATAAAACATCTGTAAAGAAGAACTCCTAACAAATTCTGAAGCAGTGGAAGCCACAGAACAATGGAGTGGAGGAGATTTCTGTTCCAGAGAGACCTGAAAAACCATCACCAAAGGTCTGTCACGCACGGGACCAGAGCAGAGCCCAGCTCTGCCCTGGCTGCGTGGTCCCTGAGGGGACCAGATCCAAGCAGGCTTCAGGGACAGAATCTCTAGTGGCTGCGAAGGTCCCTCAACCCACAGGCGCTACAGGTCAGTGAGAGAGACTGTTTGTGGGGCCAAGAGGGGAGTGGGGTGTCTCCATAACTCAGGCCCCTTTGGGAGGCAGCGGTGGAGACAGCAGCAGACAGGGGATCCCAAAGCAGGCAGGACCTCAGTTCCATTGTTGAAGATCTCCCTATAAACCCCCTGAGGGAACTGAGCCTGGGTGGTGGCCCTGCCCCCACCTGAGCAACAGAACTTAATCTCTCACTGAATAGCAGCCCCACCCCTGTTGAAAGCCCTGAGGCTGGGGAGCAGCATTTGAATCTCAGACCCCAAACTCTAGCTGGGTGGATCTGGAGGTGAGGTGGGTGTGGATAGGAATGTCAGAAGTCAAGTAACTGTCTGGCAAAATGCCCAGAAAAGGGGAAAAAATAAGACCATAGAAGGTTACTTTCTTGGTGAACAAATGTTTCCTCCTTTCCTTTCTGATGAGGAAGAACAATGCTTACCATCAGGTAAAGACATAGAAGTCAAGGCCTCTGTATCCCAAACATCCAAAATAAATATTCAATGGGCTCAGTCCATGGAAGAGCTCAAAAGGATTTTGAAAACCAAGTTAGGCAGGTGGAGGAAAAACTGGGAAGAGAAATGAGAGAGATGCAAGAAAAACATGAAAAATGGATCAATACCTTGCTAAAGGAAACCCAAAAAAATGCTGAAGAAAATAACACCTTGAAAAATAGGCTCACTCAATTGGCAAAAGAGGTTCAAAAAGCCAATGAGGAGAAGAATGCTTTCAAAAGCAGAATTAGCCAAATGGAAAAGGAGGTCCAAAACTCACTGAAGAAAATAGTTTTTAAAAATTAGAATGGAACAGATGGAGTCTAATGACTTTCTGAGAAACCAAGAAATCATAAAACAAAACCAAAAGAATGAAAAAATGGAAGAGAATGTGAAATATCTCATTGAAAAAACAGCTGACCTGGAAAATAGATTCAGGAGAGACAATTTAAAAATTATGGGACTACCCGAAAGCCATGACCAAAAAAAGAGCCTAGACATCATCTTTCATGAAATTATCGAGGAAAACTGCCCTGATATTCTAGAATCAGAGGGCAAAATAAGTATTGAAGGAATCCACCGATCACCGCCTGAAGGAGATCCAAAAAGAGAAACTCCTAGGAACATTGTGGCCAAATTCCAGAGTTCCCATGTCAAGGAGAAAATCTTGCAAGCAGCTAGAAAGAAACAATTCCAGTATTGTGGAAATACAATCAGGATAACATAAGGTCTAGCAGCTTCTATATTAAGGGATTGAAAGGCGTGGAATAGGATATTCCAGAAGTCAAAGGAACTAGGACTAAAACCAAGAATCACCTACCCAGCAAAACTGAGTATAATACTTCAGAGGAAAAACTGGTCTTTCAATGAAATAGAGAACTTCCAAACATTCTTGATGAAAAGACCAGAGCTGAAAAGAAAATTTGATTTTCAAACACAAGAATGAAGAGAAGCATGAAAAAGTAAACAGCAAAGAGAAGTCATAAGCGACTTACTAAAGTTGAACTGTTTACATTCCTACATGGAAAGACAATATTTGTAACTCTTAAAACTTTTCAGTATCTGGGTAGTTGGTGGGATCACACACATACACACACATGCGCGCACACACACATGCATGCACACACAGAGACAGAGAGCACAGAGTGAATTGAATAGGATGGCATCATATCTTAAAAAAATGAAGTTAAGCAGTGAGAGAGAAATGTATTGGGACGTGAGAGGGAGAAATGGAATAGGGCAAATTATCTCATAGAAGAGGCAGGCAGGAGACTTTTTAGTGGAGGGAAAAAGAGGGAAGCTGAGAGAAAAACATGAAGTTTACTCTCATCACATTCGACTAAAGGAAGGAATAAAATGCACACTCATTTTGGTATGAAAACCTATCTTACAATACAGGAAAGTGGGGGAGAAGGGGATAAGCAGGGTGGGGGGGATGATGGAAGGGAGGGCAATGGGAGGAGGAAGCAATTTGAAATCAACACTCTTGGGGAGGGACAGGATCAAAAGAGAGAATAGAAGCAATGGGGGGCAGGATAGGATGGAGGGAAATATAGTTAGTCTTACACAACACGACTAAATTCAAAGTCATTTGCAAAACTACACAGACATGGCCTATATTGAACTGCCTGCCTTCCCAAAGGGAATGGGTGGGGAGGGAGGAATGGGAAGAAGTTGGAACTCAAAGTTTTAGGAACAACTGTGGAGCATTGTTCTTGCTAGTAGGAAATAAGAAATACAGGTAATAGGGAATAGAAGGTTATCTGGCCCTACAGGACAAAAGAGAAGATGGGGTAAGGGAAGGGAGGGATGACAGAAGAGAGGACAGATTGGTGATAGGGGAAATTAGAATGCTCAGTGTATTGGGGTGGGGGAGGGGAAAAATGGGGAGAAAATTTGGAACCCAAAATTTTGTGAAAATGAATGTAAAAAGCTAAATAAATAAATTTATTAATAAAAAATAAAAACAAAGTAAAAAAAATAAAAATAGAAAAAGAAAGAATACTGTATGGAGTAGGGAACCACCTACTCCATTTTGTAGTTCACTAACCATGACAAACTTCACACTGGCTTCCCTGCCTTGGAACACCTGCTGTAAACTCTGCTCCTTCCCCATCACCTGTTGGATTTGATAACCCTGCCCCAGCAAGGTCTCTGCTTTGCTACCCTTTCTCCCCAGCAGCGTTCTTCCCTCTAGGCCTTGTTGATTGCCCTTAATCACCAGCAATCAACAACCTCCAAATCCTTCCCTACCCCTCCTCTTAGTGAAAGAGGGAAACAAATATTAAGAATAAATGAATAAATAACAGTCTGTTTACCTTCTGTCTCTATTTTAGATGTTTTGATTCAGTAGAAAGTTAATAAAATGCTACTGTTCTTAAAAAACTGTTCTCAAAAATATACATCATTCCTTAATTCTTTGATGTATTATGTGTGTATATATGTATATGTATATGTGTGTGTGTGTATATATGAGTATACTGAAGACCTATTAAGTGCCGAATACTGTTTTACTCTATGCTGTTAGGAGTACAATAGTATAGAATCATATATTTAGTGCTGGAAGGGGCTTTAGATGTCATCTGATTCAACCCTTTGATTTTGTGGGTGAGGAAACTGAGGACCAGAGAAGTTAAATGATTTGTCCAAAGTCATTGGATGAAGCAGGGCTTAAATCAAGGTGATTTGATTCTAGATTCAGTTTTCTCTTACTTGTATCTCAGGAGGCTCTCACCTCAGTGAGTCTACAGGGTACTTGATGAGATAAGACTTATGTGCATAAAAGTTTAAGTATCAGTAAGAGAGCAAAGAAAAGGGGAGAATATGCCTAAGAGATGAATGGTAGAGAGTACAAAGGTCATTAAATGTGAGGAGGGTGAACTGGCAGTGGACTGGAGGGACACAAGGAGCTTTCATATAAGAGCAAGCCCTGAGTTGCACATTGAAGGATTTGGATAGGTGGGGATCAGGATTTCGTGAGAGCAGATAACAAAGGAGAAAAGTTGTAGAAAGGTAGAGTTGTGGAAATATGCTAGTGAATAGTGAATAGATCCAATAGCACAATAAAACCTAAATGTTACAATGAGGAAAATAGGAAAACAGGATTATGTTGTTCATTAAATATATTCTAACATCACCATGAGAGTATCCATAGGCCTTCAGAATTAGTACAATAGACCTCTCAGAAATATTCTCCTGCATAATGTGACAACTTACGAAAGGTCTTTGTAGTAGTTAAAGCTATTCAAGAGTCATTTGCAAGAGGTGGGAGTTGGTGGAGCTTCCAGTCCACTGGGAATGGTCTAGATCTATATTTAATTGAATATAAAATAACTGGGGTTGTTTAACTAAAATATAACTTATTGTTCTGGTAACTTGGTGGACTATAAGCCTAAAATCAGAGCAAATTAAAATGTGCTATGTATATACTCTGTGTGTAACACCCATATCAGACTATAATTTCCCTTTATTTTGTGATATTGAAATTTAATCTTCCTAGGCAGCCTCATTGTGAAGCAGCAAGCAAACACAGTGGTGATATTACAGCCCAGGAGGTGTAAATGAGGCATGATCACTGCTGATAGTAGGCACTCGATAAATAGTTGTTGAATTGAAATGAAAATACACCCAGAATCAGGACCTCGGATAGCTCCTTACTCTGTGTCTGGCAGAGCTCAGCCTAAACAGCTGGCAGTATCGTCTTTGCTACACACCATTTTGTGTTCTACACGTCACAGTCATCTAGTGTTAAATCTGGAAGGGCCCTTCTCAATCACCTAGTCATAGAAATGCAGATCTCAAGCTGGTAAGGAGTAAAGAGACCGCTCAGTGCAGTCCCCTAATTTTATAAATGAGGGAACTGAGGCCCTGAAAGATTAAGTGACTTTTTCAAATACCCACACCTAATAAATGAAAAACCTCAATTTTTTACTCATATTCTTTGACTCCAGATGCATTACTTTCCCCCAGTAAATCATATACCACTGTGTTCAATCTCAGACTTGCGAGTCTGGGTTCTCAAGAGCTGGGTGAAGATACCTGGACTTTCTTCACTACCATTTGCTAACTTTTAGCTAAAAGGTGTAGGGGTATAAGAATAGGACAAGTCGTGTGTGTGTGTGTGTTTGTGTGTGTGTATGTGTATTTTAGATATGTACACTTCTTGTAATACGTGCATACTTGGAGCCTGGAGTTGTATATATAGATGAGCTGCTGAATGGTAGGGTAAAGACCTTATTCCCCCCAAAAATAGAAATCCTATCCTTGCCTTTGAGCATGTGCCACAGGTTACATTGATACTATTGCTCTAAGCGTCAGAGATACTGTTGAGCATAATGCTGACTTGAAGTAAATAGTTGCCTGCAATAACCTTTATTACCTTATTTAAATGGACTAGCCTTGAAATACTTTTTGGATTGTGTTCCTGCTATGTCTTTGTTCCTTTTATTGTATATTACTGATCTCTGCCCTCTCCCTTTTTAGTACCATTGAAAATGAATGACTTCATCTAAAATTAAATATGATTTTGAAAATCGTATTTCAAATAGTGCTTTTGTTGTTGGTGACTCTTCATGACCCCATTTTGGAGTTTTTTTGGTAAAGATACCAGAGTGATTTGACATTTCTTTCTCTTATTTCACAGATGATGAAACTGAGGGTTAAATGATTTGCCCAGAATCATACAGTTAGTAAATATCTGAAGTGGAATTTGAACTCAGGTCTTCTTGACTCTATCTACCACTCTAGCTACCTATAAAATATTGCTACTATTATCCAAATACATACATACATACATACATACATATATATACACATATATATGTGTGTGTGTGTGTGTGTGTGTGTGTGTGGAAAGGACTTCCAGAGCCAAACAAAATCCTCTTTGTTTGATATTTATTTTGTATTTGTTATATTACTATATGAATATTGAATTAGCTTTAACATGAAAGAGACATTTCTATTTCTTCACATTATACAACTCTATTGACCTTTTCCTTCTTCCTCTCCCTGCCCACCATCTCCAGAGTGAAGCCTTATGATTATCACTGTCTCTAAAAGACTATGCACCTCCTAGTTTCTCCAGATTTAATGTAGCTACTCTCTTAGAGGTTGAACATTTGCAGGGTGTAAGCTTTAAAAAGTGAAGTAACTTCAATCACAAAAGAAAAAACAGGCAAAAAAAAAATACTCAGTAGTTGCCAGTGTAAATTAGCTGCCTCAGAAATGACACAGGCACTGAAAGAAATCATAATGCTATTCCATGCCTGAGGTCAGAAATCTGACCCAATTCCCCCATCTATTCTCAGCCACCCTCAGTTACAATTCTGGTATATGGGACTGAGATAATAGCCCCTGTTACCATGCTGTGTAATTAGAGAGCTGTCTCTTCCAGCTGAACCTAATGGATACTGAAGGTAGGCTTGTGAGTGTGTGTGTGTGTGTGTGTGTGTGTATGTGATTTCTACAGACACACTCTGCATTAGCCTCAATGCAATAGCTAAAGAAATTCCTATGCCTTCCTCATGCAAGAAAAGCCTACAGTCAATACAAATGTGCTCAGCTTGGATTCTATTTTCCTGTTTCTCATTGTTACTTGGCTCACACTGGAATATGATTAGAGATATGGCTTTGTAAATGTTAATTTGACCAACAAAAGCTCCTCTCATAGTCCCAACTCTGATCATCCACAGGAAAGCAAAGAAATGTAGCCCACAGGATCTTATCGTGTACACATATCCCCCCTTCATTGCTATCTTATAGTTTTATGCTTTCCTCTGGATTCTGTCTATTCTGTCTCTTGCCTCCTCTAACACTGGACAATGCAATAATAATAACAATAACAAAAATAATAACTATATTTCTGTAACATGTTGAGGCTTACAAAATGTTCTCACAACAACCCTGTGAGGCAGATAGTGCAAGTAAAGGTTCATTGATAATTAGAGCTGGGAGGGACCATAGAAGTCACTTTCCTTAATAAGACATACAGGCAATGGAGTACAGAAATCTATCTTTTCCTACAAGAAAATAGAGAGGAAGGCAATAAGAGAAGAGGGGATGTGATAGAAGGCAGGGCAGATAGGGAGAAGGGGTAATCATAATGCATGCTGTCTTGGGGTGGGAGAGGGGAGAGGTGGGGAGAAAATTTGGAACTCAAAATCTTGTGGAAATGTCTGGTGAAAACTAAAAACAAATTGATTAATTTTTAAAAATCAAACATTAAAAAATCCCTTTTCTTATTTTATAGATGAGGAAACTGAGGCTTAGAGGGGTCTGATGACTTGTCCCATGGCCTTTCAGTGAATTAGGGACTGATCCAGGACTAGAAACCAGGTCTCATTTCTTGCCCAGAATTACCTCTGCTGCAACCTTGTTTCCCCTCACTTTGCAGAACAGGACCATAAACCAACAAAACCAGAGGAACATAAGAGACATTCGGTGGTTTGGTTGCTAAGCATTGGCAAGGCCAGCATGTTCCCCTAGTGGTAGATAGAAGCCCATGACAAATGTATAAGCATTAGGGATGGTTCCTACATGCTGTTCATTTCTTAGTGTCTATTAGCACTTCACTGGTTAACACACCGCAGGCTAAGTTCATCCTACTTCCATTGCATCAAGGAACACCAGGGTGCCTACTTCAGTCTTAAAATCAATATTTGAAAGACAGGAAGGAGGCTATTGGCCTCAGTTACTTTAGGCATTTAAAGCCCCTCACAATCTGATTAGAATTTATGTTTTTAAACTAATTTCCCCTACTCTCTCTCAGAAATGCCGTATCTCAGACAAGTTGACTAATTTGTTTCACAACATTCCATCCCCTCTTCCAGTGCTTTTTGTACAGACTATCCCTTCCCCCCATGCCTAAAATGTTCTCCATTCTGTCTCCAGGAATTTCTAGCATCACTGTAGACTCAGTTGAAGTGCCATTTCCTAGATGAAGACTTTTCAAGTCCCTTGCTGTTAGATAACACTCTTACCTTCCTTTTCACCCTCTTCCCTCCAATCACTCAGTTTTTATGTTGTGTTTGCTTATTTCAAAGCAGCTACATAGTACAGTGGATAGAGCACTGGGCCTGGAGTTGGAAGAACTGAATTCGAATCCAGTCTTAGACACTTATAAGCTACATGGCCCTGGGCAAGTCACTTAATTGCTGTTTGCCTCAATTCCCTTAAATGTAAAATTGGAATAGTTTATTCTATTTTTATTTTTAATATATAGTTTATTTTTCAGTTCTTAACATTCACTTCCACAAGAATTTGAATTCAAATTTTCTCCCTATCTCTCCTCACCCCCACCCCATGACAGCATGCACCCCATCTACTCCTTCCTCCAGTCTGTCCTCCCTTCTGTTACCTACCCTTCTTCTACCCTTCTCCTATATTTTCCTGTAGGGCAAAATAGATTTCTATATTCAATTGCTTGTATAGCTTAATTTCTAGTTGCGTGCTAGAACAATTTTTAACATTCATTCTTAAAACCTTGAGTTCCATATTCTCTCCTTCCCTCCCCACCCATCCTCACTGAGAAAACAGGCAATTCAGTATAGGTCATACACGTGTAACTATCCAAAGCACTTCCCTAATATGTATGTTGTAAAAGACTAACCACATTTCCCTCTGTCCTATCCTGCCCTTCATTTATTTCCATTCTCTCCCTTGACCTGTCCTTCCACAATAATGCTTGCTTCTGATTATTTGTTTCTCCAATTTGCTATCCCTTCTATCATCTTCCCTCTCCCTTGCCTTCCTATAGGGTAAAATACATTTCTATATCCAATTGAGCAGATTCACTCCTTAAGCCAAATCCCATGAGGGTAAGGTTCAATTATTTCCTTTCATCAACCTCTCTTCCCCTCCATTTTAAAAGCTCTTTCTCCCCTCTTTTACGTGAGATGATTTGCTACATTCCACTTCTCCCTTTCTCTGACTTCTAGTACATTCCATTCAACAGTAAATTTTATTTTTTTACATATTCACCCTTCATATTCAGCTCATTCTGTGCCCTCTATCTATGTGTGTGTATATATATATATGCACATATACATACATACACACATACACCTATGTACATATACATGCCTACATATGTATAATATTCATATACATACATACCCATACCCATACACATCTACATATATATGTGTGTGTGTGTGTGTGTGTGTGTGTGTGTGTATTCCCTCTAACTACCCTAATACTGATAAAGGTCTAACAAGTTACAAATAACATCTTTCCATGTAAAAATGTAAACAGTTCAGCTTCAATAAGTTCCTTAAGGTTTCTCTTTCCTGTTTACCCTTTTCATGTTTCTCTTGATTCTTGTATTTGAAGGTCAAATTTTCTATTCGGCTCTGGTCTTTTCAACAAGAATGCTTGCAAATTCTCTATTTCATTGAAATTCCATTTTTCCCTCTGAAGTATTATATTCAGTTTTGCTGGGTAGGTGATTCTTGGTTTTAATCCTAGATCCTTTGACCTCTAGAATATCATATTCTAAGCCTTTCGATCCCTCAGTGTAGAAGCTACTAAATCCTGTGTTATCCTGATTCCATCTCCACAATACTTGAATTGTTTCTTTCTGACTGCTTGTAATATTTTCTCCTTGACCTGGGAACTCTGCAATTTGGCTACACTATTCCTAGGAGTTTTCCTTTTGGTATCTCTTTCAGCATGTGATTGATGAATTCTTTCCATTTCTATTTTACTCTCTGGATCTAGAATATTAGGGCAGTTTTCCTTCATAATTTCTTGGAAGATGATGTCTAGACTCTTTTTTTGACCATGGTTTTCAGGTAGACTAATAATTTTTAAATTATCTCTCCTGCATCTATTTTCCAGGTCAGTTGCTTTTCCAATGAGATATTGCACGTTGTCTTCTATTTTTTCATTCTTTTGGTTTTGTTTGATAATTTCTTGGTTTCTCATAAAGTCATTAGCTTCCATCTGCTCCATTCTAATTTTTAAAGAACTATTTTCTTCAGTGAACTTTTGAACCTCCTTTTCCATTTGGCAAATTCTGCTTTTGAAAGCATTCTTCTCCTCATTGACTTTTTGGACCTCTTTTGCCATTTGAGTCAGTCTATTTTTAAAAGTGTTATTTTCTTCAGCATTTTTGGGCATCTCCTTTAGCAAGCTGTTGACTAATTTTTCATGATTTTCTTGTATTACTCTCATTTTTTCCCCAATTTTTCCTCCATTTCTATTACTTGATTTTCAAAATCCTTTTTGAACTCTTCAATGACCTGAGACCACTGCATATTTTTTCAGAGGTTTTACATGTAGAAGCCTTGACTTTGATATATTCCTCTGATGGTATGCTTTGTTCTTTCCACATCTGAAAGGATAGAAGAAAATACTTGTTCACCAAGAAAGTAACCTTCTACAGTCTTATTTTTCCCCTTTTGGGGCATTTTCTCAGTCAGTTACTTAACTTTTGAATCCTTTGTTAAGTGGAGGGTATACTCTAGGGCCCTGTAAGTTCTCAGTTCCTCCAAGGTGGCACAATCAAGGGAGAGGAATTTACTCCTCTCCTGGTCTGTGCTGGTCTGTGAGCAACCACAAGCACTCTTCTGCCCTGGAACTGCGAGTAGGATTCTCTTTTTGGAGCCTCAACCATCTCCACCATGCCACTGCTCTTCAACACAGAACCGCCACTCAGAACTGAGACTCAGATCAGCCACTCAATTCCCCCAGAGTCTTTAGGCTGAGGGCCAAAAGTGGATGATGCTGCCACTGCCCTGGGACCAGGGCTAGAGGGCACTCCCCTCTCACCCAGGTGAAAGAGCTTTCTTACTGACTTTCAAAACTATCTTTGACATTTGTGGGTTGAGAAATCTGAGAACCAAAGCTGCTCTCTGTGATTCCATGCCCTGAAGCCTGTTCCAGTCCTGTCAGTGCCATGCAGCACGACCAAGGTTGAGCTGTGCTCATCTCTGAACCCAGTGTGATAGTCCTTTTCTGTTAGCCTTCCAGGCTGTCTTGGGCTGGAAATCTCTTTCACTCTGTCATTTTGTGGTTTTTGCTTCTCTAGAATTTGTTTAGAGTCATTTTTACAGGTATTTTGTGGGCTATGGGGGGAGAGCTAGAGTAGGTCCATCTTTCTACTCTACCATCTTGGCTCTGCCCCCCATAAAATTGGAAAACTACATATCAACCTCCCTGGGTTGTCATGAGCATCAAATAAAATAATATTATTAAAGCACTTAGTACAGAATCTGGAATATAGTAGGCACTTAATAAATGCTTGTTTCCTTCCTTATTTGTGTAGACAATGCTTTCAAGGGTTGAGGCTGTTTTTATTTTTGTCTTTACATCCCCAAGGCCTCAGATAGTGCCTTGTCCATAGTAAGGACTTAATAAATACTTGTTGAATTGGACATTGGGTCAGTGACCCATCTATCTTGCAAAGTGATGAGCACTGATTTTCTGTGGAAAGAACCTTATCCTGACACCTGGTGCATGGGTCAGGCCAAAAAGGAAAAGCCATGTCAGCCTTATTATGCTTCTTTGATGTTTATTATCACTGTTTAACAAATGAAGAAACTTGACTCCAAGAGGTTAAGTAATCTGTCCATGGTCACTCATTTAGTAAAGGCCTAGTAAGAAGTATTTTCCACCCTTACTTTTGGTGCAATGAGTCTTTGTAAGTGAAGAAAGTTTTGAAGACAATTAGTTACTAATTTCACCTGAGGGTCTAAGGAGATAGGGAAACTGCAGCCATTCCCAAGTACAACAAGGTTTTGCAAGAGCATTGGTCCCAGAGCCATGAACTAGGCAGCCAAGGGACAATCAGCTTTCTCTCCCACAAAATAATACTACCTGTTAACAGTTCAGGTCCATGAGGGAGAGTGAGTTAAAAGGGCATATTGTTCCTTTTCCTGTGGGTACTTAGGGGCTTGAGAAGAGAACAAGGAGAATCAGTGCAGCTTAGTGAATAGTGAGCTTTCCTCAGAGTCAAGAAGACTGTGCCTGACATACTGGCTGTGTGATCCTGAGCAAATCTCTTAACCTAAGAGACCCTTTTCATTCCCTTCCTCAAATAATCTAAGACTGTCAGTTGCAGAGAAAATTCCTATATCCATAGGTATAGGAAGTTTCTCATGGACAGCTCCCCTCACTAATGGAATCACAAGCCTGCTTCAAAAAATAAAAAGGAAAAAAATCCCAAATAAAATAAAATATGTTGTGTCTATATACAAAACAATCTGAAAAAAAGACAAGATGAATATGATCAAACTATTTCAAAATATTTTGGTGTAACTGATTACTGGAGTAAAACTGTATTCCTTTCCCTCCAAGTTAGTTTCTGTGTGTACAGTCATTGCTGCCGAGTCTATAGGCATATTCCTCCCTACACACCTGTATTTAAGTCTCCAACCATTCAACAGCAGCCTATAGGCTGAAATGTTAAAGAAAATGGAATTCATGTTCTAGTGGATGAAATAAGGAAAATGGGGACTAGCAAAGACTTTTTGATGTATAGGGGATCTCAGGATCTAAATAGAAGACTCCCTCGGATGTTGTTACTGTCTTTTTAAAATCAGTTTTGCTAGGTCTTTTAAGGTCTAAAATACAAATCATTGTGCCCTGTGGATTTGGAAGTATATCTTATACTATATGTGTTCTCTTTGTCTGCTTCCCTTCCTCTTTCTTCCCTCTCTTCCTTACCCTCCCTACTGTTCTCTCCTTTTGTCCTTCACTCCCCATATTCTGTCTTTTTCTTCCTGTCCTCTGTCCATTTATTTCCCTTTTCCTTCCTTTCCCCCTTTTTCTTTCTTTCCCCATTTTCTGTCCTTCCCCAATCATTCTTTCTCCCTCTCTCTCTTTCTGTCTGTTCTTATTTCCTCCCTCTTTGCTTCTTCCCTACCCACTCTTTCCCTCCCTCTATTTCTGTGTTTCCCTCCCCACATATCTCTCTCTATTATGGTGACTTTTTGTTCTTCCTCCCCTTTGTGGATACATTCCAGTTTTCAGACATTATTCTGGAATCATTTCAATGAGAATAAACACTTATTTTCTCTCTCTGGTTGTATTATTAATATATTTTTGCTTAATTTGAAGATCTTTCCTACCCATTAATAGGCCCATGTGACCTGCAGAAATCACTTGGAAGTCTATCTCACACATGGTGGAAAGAGCTTGCTGAACGGTGGAAAAGGAAGGGTGGAGCAGAACTGGGAGGAAACTGATGAGAGAAGTTAGGGTGGAAGAGAGAAGACATAGGCAGGCACAGTTGGTCTTGTGAGTGTTTGCTTGTGGGAGGGCCCTAGCAGGGGGGGAAGTCTTGGGAATGGCATTATCCCCTGCAGTGCTAATGTGTATTGATGTCTTGGTTACTATAATGGATTTGACTTTCTGGTATTGGGATTTGGCTTTCTGGTATCTGAATAAATGTTTTTCTTCTGCCTTCCATATGAAGAGTCTGTTATACTTTGTGATTCAGAACTACACTGGCATGTCCATAGTCGCCCATCAGTGTTATGAATATTGCCTTGGAGATACATTGGTCTGTCCCACAAAGAAGTACTGCTATTTCAAAGGGGGGTAAATTAAGGAAGATTGCTTCAGAAAGGGCCTTGATGCAAATTGAGATTTCTGTAATTAGAATGACTTTTAGATAATGCAAGAGTATTTGAATGCTCATATATCTCTCTTTCAGGAATGATGTGTAAAATCACCCATCAACAAGCATTCATTAAGGGTTTACTATGTGTCAGACACTGTTCTAGGCACTGAGGACACAACTACCCCAAAATGAAACAATCACTGCTCCTAAGGTGCTTACATTCTGCTGAGACAACTTATACATATGTAAGTGTATACAGAATAAATACAACTTAAATACAGTTTGTATTTAAGGTACATGAGAAAGATTTCCTGACATTTGAGGAGCATCTTGAAGGAAGTAAGGAATTGTTGTGGCTGAGTTGTGGAGGAGATGCATTCTAGGCATGGGAGACAGCTTATTCAAAGATACAAAGATGAAAAATGAAGTGTCCTGTGTCAGGAACAGAGGAAAAAGTCACTGGACCACAGAAAGTAGAAAAACAAGATAAAGTATAACAAGACTGGAAAGATAGGTTGGGTAATGGAGGTCACTAAAAGTCAAGCAAAAGAATTTTTATTTAATCTTAGAGGCAAACTGTTGGAGTTTAACAGGTAGGGAAGTTAACATGGCCAAACCTGTACTGGAGGAAATTCACTTAAAGGATTAGAGTAAGGAAAGACTAGAGGAGGGGGGATCAATTAGAAGGCCACTGCAATAATCCATGGGAAAAGGTGATGAAGTCTTGAACTAAGGTGATTTCTGTGTAAGTAGAGGGAAGGGAGAAGAAATGAGAGATGTCATTGAAGTATAAATTACTAGATTTGGCAAATTATTGGATAGGTGGTATGAGCCAGAGTGAGTCATGGAGAGTAATATCAAATTTATAAACCTGAAAGGCAGGAAGAATGGTGGTGCTCTTGACAAAACTAGGAAAACTTGGTAGAAGAATTGATTTGGGGGAAAAGATAACGAGAACCACATTGGACATGCTGAGTTTTCGCTTTCTCTGAGACTCTCAATTTGCAATGTCCAAAAAGCAGTTGGCAATGAGGAGTTCAAGAAAATTTGAGATTGGTTACATAGATTTGTGAGAAGATAATCCAATCCTTGGGAGCTGATGAGGAGAGAGAGAGGAGGGAAAAGAGAGCCTAGGACAGAGCATCAGAAGATAGTCACAGTTAGGGGACATTGTATGGATGGTAAGTCAATAATGGAAGCTTCCTTCCGCAAGGAAAACCAAGAGAGAGCAGTGTAGCAAAAACAAAAAGGAAAAACAATATAAGAGGAATATGTGGTTAATGGTATCAAATGTGGGTAATAAGGATGAGAGGTAAGGAAGTATTTAGAAGTGTAGGAACTGGAGGTAACAATGAGAATGACAGATAGGTTTAGGATGGATAAAGCATAGGGAGAGATGGAATGATAGGAAGAAATGGTCAGATAAAGAAATATCCAAGTTGTTTTTTTTTAATCATGGAAATGGAACACTTGTAGGTGATGATAAAATCCAGGGTATAGCCATTCCTGTGAATGGCTGATGCGGAATGGAGAAGCAGGTATAAAATGAAAAGAGATTGATTGAGGAACTGGAAGGTTAAAATGTTTGAGAGAATTTTTACATGATTTTTGAAGTTCTCTAGTATAAGCATAGGCATTAGAGAAGAGTGAAAGACAGTGATTCAGATACTGAGTTTCCTAAGAAAGGAGTAAGAATGACTAGAACGTCAATATATAGCAACCATCATAATTTATATTAGGTAAGAAATGTTATCAGAGTAAAATTCAAAGAAGGAAAGGTTGCTGAGTGATGGAGGCAAAGGGAGTGCATGGAAGTAGAATTATGGAGTGAAAAATATTCTGACTCCCCCTCCAGGATTGGTACAACTGGGGAGGCAGAGTGATATACGAGGATAGTCAGTACTGAAGAGTATGGTCAGTTATGCAGTGTCATATGGGGGAAACCATGTCTCTGTGAATATAAATAGAAGGAAAGAATATGGAAAGAAATACAAACGTGCATATATACACATGTATGTATATATATGTATGTTTCATTATGGAATGAAAATGTCAAAGGTCGTAATGGAAGAGGAGACAGTATTGGAGTAGAACATGGAAGAGAAAGGGTTGAAGAGGATGAGGGTAAGAAAATGTGAGGTGAGGATTGGGGGTAATTTACTCCTAGGCAGCAAAGAGTAAGCTCAGAGCTTAAGCAAAAGTTAGTGGCAGTTGGTTAGCTACAGGGTTGCCGATGGTGGAAGACAAATTAGAATTCCCAGTCTTGCTGACTTTGCCCATGGCAGGGCAGTGATGTGGGTAAGACCAGGGGTTGTGGGGTGTTGGGCTTGGGGCTGGGGGCTGGGCCTTGATCCTCAGAGTGAAAATAAAGCTAAGGAGTTAGGCCCATTTCAGAGGTCTGAAAAATGAGAAAAGAAGTGCCCCTAATATACTAAAGGCCACCAAATCTAAATAAGGGACTTCCCCAGAAGTTAGAAAAAAGGTAATAAATATCACCCTCTGAAGTTGAAAGTGCAAGGAATCGAGGCAAAATGAGTATAATTAGATGTCTGTGTCCAGTCAATAGTTTGATGAGCTACAGATTTGGCTACTAATCCCCCGTGTGATGATTTGTAAATTTGCTTGATAAAGCTAAGATGACTCCCAAATACCATTAAAAATTGTAACTAAGCATAGATAAGCTTGTGATTTGATTAAATAAATGAGGTCTCATTATAACGGCAAATATTTTTGATGACTGAGAAATAATGTTAAAAAAAATAAAGTTGGATATGAAAAAATAGTAAGACTAACTAGAGAGGAAGCATTGAATGGTGCATGGAGAGTTGACCTAGGAGTCAGGAGACATGAGTTAAAGTCCTGCCACTGAAATATCTATGTGACAAGGGAAAGTCACTTAGCCTCTCCATGGCCCAAGAAAACTCTGTAAGACTACAAACTACAGATGAGTGAGTTTTTACACAGTCACAAAATCCAAATGTCCAAAGGGGAAAAAAAAAGTACCTCAAGGTCTAAAATGTTCTTTCCTTACAGCAACTGTTAGGTAGGTAATACAAGTATTATTATTTCCATTTTATAGATGAGGCAACTGTGGCCCAGAAAGGCTAAATGATCTGCTCATGGTCACAGAGCCAAAATACATCAAAGCCAGTACTTGGACTTGATCCGAACCCTCTTGACACTTAATCATGGTTCTTTCCCTACTTTTTCACTATGTCTAAGGGGGAATTTCCCTGGAGCAGTGAGTAGAACTGGAAGTTTTATTTACTTGACTTGAATATTCACTTAACCACAATGAATATACTTTTTCTGTTTCTATGCTCACCAAAGGTCCTGATCTGTGATTTGGTCTTCTGAGTGGATTTGCCCATCAGGAGGTTATGTCCTACCCAAATGTCCATACTGTTTCTCCTGCGAAACATGATTTTTATCATAAATTAATAAACTGACGTCCTGGTTCGTAAGTCAGTCTCAAATGGTTAGTGTGACTAGGGGGCTGAGAGTCTGATCCCCTCTGGATGGACTGATACAATGGAGTTTCTGATCTTGAGAAGACAAATCTCTGACCTTGGACCACCAAAGTATGGATCAACCTTTAATAGTCAGCAGGTTTTAATGATCTTAGCTACAAGAAAATGTTTTATGAAATGCGCTTACTTCCTCTTCCCCATTGTCAAGAAATAGTGAACTCCTTCAGTCCCCTTTCAAAATGAAAAATCGTTAGATTTATAGCCGTTCCCTATGGGAAGACAGAATTAGGGGCCATAGTAACCAGCATTCTGATAAATGACTGCCACTTAGTTAATGAATTAGTTCTGACAAGTGGTTATTATTCCCTAAAGTAAACACTCCACAAAAAGGGAGAATGAGAGGTGATTATAGATGATGGATATTGTTTCTTTCTTCAAAGGTACCATAAACCAATGTAACTCTTGTATCAGAGATTCTTTCATAACATGAAGGGTACTGCAAGTCATGCTTTAGGTAGATTTCTCACCTCTCTGTCTGTCTTTTCTTGTCACTGTTTTTCTGTCTTTTTTTTTAATACCACTCATCCAAACAGCCTGGGAATTTCATTACCACTTAATATTCTGTGACCAACATGTTTCATTCTTCTTCAGGTACAGACGATTAAAAGAGCCTCTAAGGTTTTCTGAAGTAGGAGATTCTGTGAATTTTCCTCACAAGTTTCACAAGACTCAAAGAATGAATAGATTTATGTGGTGAAGTAGATAGAGTGCTGGACCTGGATTTAGGAAGACATCTCTCTGAGTTCCAAACTAGCCTCAGACACTTATTAACTGTGTGATTCTGGGTAAGTCATTTAACCTTATTTGCCTCAGTTTCCTCATTTGTAAAGTGAGCTGGACAAGGAAATGGTAAACTATGGCAGTATCTTTGTCAAGAAAACCCCACATGGGGTCATGGAGAGTTGGATATGACTGAAAAACTTCTGGACAACAACAATAACAAATAGAAGCCATCCATATTGAGCTTTGTTGGAAATATCATCTCCCTTCACATAAGCAAATTCTCCCCTCGGAGAGCTGAATAGTTTCAGTCACTTCCAGTTATGTCCAGGGTAGAGTTCCACCAGATTCTCACTGTAGTGTGTCCCCTAATGAAATTGGGACTCACTCATCCCATTGTGCTTAGTTTCCTTTGTAGCATAGCTAGTCAACTTCCTCCAGGTCTCTAAAGCTCCCAGAAGATAGTGTTGATTCTGAACAGTGTCATATCCCCCCAATGTTTCTTTTGAAGTTCTCTGCTGACACTATTCCTGCCAATACAAAGTGTATTGCATGTTAAAATGTAGCTCCAAACCATGGTGCCTCCATTTGAAGCCTTTCCTTATACCACAATAGTCATAATCTTAAACTTCACATAAGAATTATCCTAGGATTCAAGAATATCTTTCTCCATGCTACATTCAATTCACCTACATTCCCAATATCACATTAAGTCATGGTCTGATGTCTTCATCCCCACCCCCAGCATCTGTGCAATGTCTTCCCAGCAGTATTGTCATTTTCCATATATTCAGAGGCTCAGAAGACCTCCCTGTTTCTCCTCCCTGATCTCCCTGTTTCAATTAACCATCTGGTATGAGGGACAGTTTTGCAGGGTTATTATAAGTACACAGAATTGCTTTCTCCTGCCTCCAAGGGAATGGGACTAGATGGCACTCAGAAGAGTCAAGCATTCTTAGAGCTACTGCCCCTATCCAGATAGCCTAGGATTTCCACAGGGAACTTCTATCAATCTATCTATTTTCCATCTAGAAATTGAACAAAGAGACAAAGAGAGTTCATTGCTTCTTGGTAATGGAGGATGACAACCAAACAAATTTCATAAAGCAATCTCTTGTACAGAAGACAGTTAACTAGAAACCTGGTGACTATTTAAGGTTGAGCTTCATGAGCCTTCTTTCCTTATGATCCAGGGTCAGAGTCTGAACTTCTCAAGTTTAGAAACTCCATTTTAATAGCTGATAGAATGGAGATTAGTCCATTTTATTTAAATATTTATTTTATAATAAATAAATAATTTATAATAAATAATTATTAAAAATAAAAAAATAGTTTATTTACAAGTCTAGCATTATACCAGAAATAGAAAATCTTAGTCTCTGCTATATTCCTCTCAAAGCCCAAAATTTGCAGTTGATACAAATTATATGAGGAATATATAAATATTTACACTGCATGAATTTACATAGATATAAAAATACAGCATCATACTTAGGTAATTGACATAATGTAACCTTTACATGTACCATAAGGGAAAAGTACTATTTCTTTATTATCCTCTCTAGGATTCAGTTTTTTTTTTTTGCCCTGTGCCAGTAGGTAGAGAATCACACAACAGGAAAGGACTTCAAAGGTTATCTCATTCAATTCATAAATGAAAAAAAGAATATCTTCTATATTTGATAAAGGATTATCCAGCCTTTGTTCAAAGAAATCCATAAGGGGAACTTGTACTTCCTGAGACATCCCATTTCACTTTTGGAAGATTCTAATTGTTAAGAAATTTTAATCTGTTTCTTTGTACCTTCTATCCAGTGCTCTTAGTTTGACCCTCCATTCTTCCCTTCCTTTTCCAAGTAGCAACCCAAATATTCTAATGTAATATTGTTGTGCTATAAGAAGTGATGAGCAGGAAGATTTAAGAAAAACTTGGAAAGAATTACATGAACTGATACAAAATGAAATAAGCATAACCAAGAGAACATTATTCACAGCACCAACAATACTGTATGATGATCAACTGTGAATGACTTAGCTATTCTCAGCAATGCAATGTTCCAAGACAATTCTGAAGGACTCATGATGAAAAATGACATCCATCTCCAGAGAAAGAACTGGTGAAGTCTGAATACAGATGTAATCATATTATTTTTTCACTTTAGGTATTTTTTCTTTTTTTTTTTCTCCTTTGGGTCTGTATCTTCTTTCTCAACATGAAAGGGCCAGGGTCTCACATAGCATCCTGGGCAATCTCCAGTTGTCTTGACGAATATCAGGTCACTGGACCCAGATGGCTCAGAAGGAGAAAGTGAGGTTGGTGACCTTACATAGCCCTCACTCACTTAAATCAAAGTCAGCCGCAAGTCATGTCAACATCTTGATGCCATGGTCCTCTTCGAGAATGAAGGACAAACACGACAGCAACAATATGGTCATACGTTTTGCATGATTGAAATGTATATTCTATATTACATTGATTACTGTCTCAGGGAGGGGGAAGGTGAGGGAGGGAGAGAACTCATAATTTTTTAAAAGATGAAAGTTAAAATTATCTTTGCCTGTAGCTAGTGAAAAATAAAGTTACATATAAGAAAAAAGAAAAAATTAATTTTTCAAAATTTAGAGTTCCAAATTTTCTCCCTCCTTCCCTTCCATTCCCCTCCTAGAGAAGGCAAGCCATTCAATAGTGTCTACACAAGTGTGGTTAAGCAAAATATTGCCCATGTTGCAAAAAAAAGTACAGACCCAAAAAAAACCCCCAACACCCAAGGATAATAAAGTTTAAAATGTATGCTTCAATCAGCATTCAGACTCCATCAGTTGTTTCTCTGGAGATGGGGAGGATTTTTCATCATAAGTCCTTCAGAATTGTTTTGAATCATTATATTGCTGTGAATAGTTAAATCATTCATAGTTGATCATCTTATAATATTGGAGTTACTATTTACAGTGTTCTGGTTTTGCTCATTTTACTTTGAATCGGTTCATCTAAGTTTCCCCAGGTTTTTCTGAAAGCATCCTGCTTGTCATTTCTTTTTTATTTTATTTTTCTTAATTACATGTAAATAGAAATTTTAGCATTCAGTTTTTAAAATTATTTTTATTATTTTAAATTATCTCCATCCTTCTCCTCCCCTTTCCTTGAGAACGTAAGCCATTTGACATGTGCAGTCATGCAAGACATTTCCATATTAACTATGGATGAAAGAAAATGCAGACCAAAAAAACCCCACAACAACCTAAGAATAATGAAGTTTAAAAAGTATACTTCAATCTGCATTCAAACTTGAGTTCAAATTCTGACTCAGCCATTTACTAGATGTGACACTGTGTGTAATGCTGTGACATGTCACTTTACCTTTCTTAGCCTCATTTTGAGACAGAGAGAGAGAGAGAGAGAGAGAGAGAGAGAGAGAGAGAGAGGTAGAGAGGGAGGGAAGGAGAGAGAGGGAGGGAGGGAGGGAGGGAGAGAGAGAGAGAGAGAGAGAGAGAGAGAGAGAGAGAGAGAGAGAGAGAGAGAGAGAGAGAGAGAGAGAGAGAGAGAGAGAGAGAGAGAGAGAGAGAATATCCTGGTAATCTTGGAGAGAGCAGTTTTAGTTGAGTGCTGAGGTCAAAAGTCTGGCTGAAAAGGATTGAGGAGTGAGTGAAAGGAGAGAAAGCGGAAGCAGCAAGCATAGGCAACTTTTTCAAGCTATTTGGCAGAGAAAGATAGGGAGAAGAGACACAGGATGAAAGTTTGAGGGGTTAGTAATTTTTTTTAAGGATGGGGAGACTTGAGAGTGTTTTAAGGCAACAGGGAAAGAATCAATTGATAGGGAAAAGTCAAAAATTCTTAAGAGAGGAGGGATGACTGAAGTTGCAATCTGGTAGAGAGACAGGAGGGGATAAGATCAAGTACATGTTTAGAGTGGTTGGCCCTTGTCTTCTTTTTCAGAGAAAAGGAGAAAGGAGGAAAAGAGTGGAAAATTATATTAAGGAATTTTGAGATTAAGAGAATGGGAGAAGGAGGTAGCTCATTTCAAATGACCTCTGCTTTTTTTTCAGTAAAGAGACAATGTCCTAAGCTGAGAGAGGGAGAAGGGAGTATGGGGACTTTAGGAAGGAAGAGAAGTTTGGAATAGTTTCTGAAGGGATTGAGATAAGGAAATCAATTAGGGAGGAACAGAAGGACTGGTTTGATACAGTGAGGGACCAGTTGATAACATGAATTTATAATGTACCTACTTCTCCAGTTTCATTCAATATCTTATTGAATATTATCTTTATAGAACCCCTGTCACTCTTTGATGATGTTTTAAACACTTGTGGACTACCAGTGTATAGCATGCACTTAATGAAAGTTCACTGATTGAATGAATGATAATCCACTGAAGTTCTTATCCAAATGTCACCCTAAGTATGTCAAATCCTGTGCCATCATTTCTGGTGGCATTATGTGCATTTCTTGAAACTTTTGTAGAGCTATACCTATTGATTTCCCTGGGATTTCTGCTTAAATCTGAGTGTCCCCAGCATGTTTGATATGGCATGATATGATGATAGCTAGATGTGTGACACTGGGCATGTCATTTAACCTTTCTTAGCCTCACTTTGAGAGAGAGAGACAAAGAGAGACGGAGATATTGTCATTCCAGGGGAAAGACAATACATGTCTTTAAGGGAACTCAGCTTACCAAGTGGAAGCATTCTGGCCGTGAATCCCCAAGGGAATTGCAAAGTACATGTCTAGCTTTATTTATTTCTGCCCATTAAGTACTTCTTTGAGAAAACTGTCCTTATAATCTCAACCTTAATTAGAATTAATCTTGACAAGGAAGTCATTGTTTATTACCTCTAGTAGGTGATGAATTGGTCTTATTCCCCATTGAGTTCACCCAACTTTGGAAAAATCACTAATTTTAAGACTTAGTACTGAAAAACTATTGCAGCCCTATTCTTTTTCTCCTGAAAATTTCCTCTTCATGTCATGTAATGGTATAAAGAACTGAGAGAAACGTTGGAAACTTGTGTGACCTGATGAAGGGCAAAGGAAGCTGAATGAGAAAAACTCGAACGAAAATCACAAAGCATAAAGGAAAATAACATTGAAAAAATTCTGAACTTTGATCAACTCAGTGTGTAGATATGACTTTAGAGAACTGATGGTGACGCATTACTGTCACCTCTCAGTAGAGCTGTACTATGGGTGTAGAATGGACACATAGATTTTTCTGTCTAATTTATTGATTTTCTTTTGCTTGATGGTACTTATTTATCACCAAGTAGGATTGCAGGGGAGGCAGTGAATCATGGGGAAGTGATAGTGATATAGAAAGAGAAGAGAGCGTCAATAAGACATTAAAAATAAATTCTTTCTTGAAAGGTGACCTACTTTCTCTTGTCTGTGCCTGCCCTCAACACCCATCTAGCCTTGGTAGGAACTTTACTTCCCCTCCCTTCCTGCTCTCCATTCCCTTTGAACCTTCTTTGGTCTTGCTGGCCAGTTTCACCTACAGAATTCAGGAAGCATTGGAGTCGGGGCTAGGGGGTCATTCTTGAATCCTTGTAGCTATGAATATTATAAGCAGAGTGGTATTGCTCTGGTCCTATCTTTGGAAACTCTGTTTTTCTGCCTCACTGGGGATTGATTTTTTTTTAAAGGAAAGAAAATAGAGACCAAGAGAAGTCCATTAATCTTAATTGAGTGTTTATTATTCCACCTTCCCACTGAAAGTGTGCTAGCAATCACTTTGACCTTCAACAGACTATCTTTCCTCTGTCATGAATTATTATTATTTTTAAAATAATGAAAGTGAAAAGGGCCAGATAGAAAGTGAAGTTTCTATGAGATCCCATAAACCAGAAAATATAATGTTAAGTCACTGAAACCATTAGCCCCGATCAGTCCTGTAAAATGGAGTAGAAGAATACTCACCTAGCACATTCCCTGTATCCTTCCTTTGGCTGAGGTTATACACTAAGAATGGAGATGCTTTTCTAGGGCCTCTGGCTCAGGACAATTTTATTTGATAACTGACCTCTCTCCCCTTGAAGATATGTGTGCTATCATGACTCACTGCAGATGAAATCTGATTAAAACTCACTTCAGGAACCACCTAAAGGGGGGGGAGGAGAAGTTAAAACAAAACAGCCAGGTACAGTTGGGGATGGAAGGAGGGAGCAGTCCAAAGTTTTACCTGAGTGAGAGTGTGAGGGTGTGGTGAGAGATGGAATAAGAGTTCAGTAAATGTGCGTGTGTGTGTGGGCGCACGCGCATGTGTTTGCATGTGTGTTTGTGTATGAGCCCCCTCAACAGGCAGCAGAAGTGTTGGTGGCTCACACATGGTCTCTGGAATCAGGAAGACCTGAATTCAAGTGCTGTTTCTGACATATACTGCCTGTGTGGCCATGGACTCATTACTTTACTTCTCAGTGTCCTTGGCGACTCTCTATGACTGTAAGTTATAAGTGAGTTGTTGATCTGCATCGTCAGAGGTATTTTGCACACCAGGGACTCTCAACATTAATGAAATCACAGAATTGAACCAAAAACTAACATAGGATAGTCTGGTTTTTTAGCACTATCACTACCCTTTTCTGTTCCCCACTCCCATCTTCACCATTGGGTGCCTCCCTAACGCACACTAACTCACAGCACTCCAGGATATCTCAAAGCACAGAATTATGGTGAGTATAGCACTTGTGGTTAGAAAGAATTTTGAGAGTATTATGAGACTCAAATGAGCTATTGGATGTAAAGCACTTTGAAGTCAGGTGCCTCAGTAAATAGAGCCCTGGACATGAGTTCTCAAATCTGTCCTTAGACATTTAGTAGCTATGTGACCCTGGGCAAGTCACTTAGGTATGATTTGCCTTAGTTTTCTCATCTGTAAAATTGGGATGATAATAACACCTAGCACCCTTCCCCCTGCCCACAGTCATTGTGAGATATACGTGAAGTGTTTAGTACATGGCGTGGCACATAGCAGGACCTTAATAAATACGTATTAAGAAACTTTAAAATGTCAGTTATTATTAAGTCTCCAGTCCAAAGGCCTCTAGTTTGGTGATGACTTCCATCCTTGCACATCCTATTATACTCCTGCTAAACTCAAGCACTGTTTGTAGAGCAATACAAAAGTATGCTACCAAATGTTTAACCACCAGCCACTCAAGAGCACACACTTTCAAATTTAAACTGCGCTACTAACACTTTCTTAAGTCTAGGCTAGGGGTGGGGAACCTGCGTCCTCAAGGCCACATGTGACCTTCTAGGTCCTCAAGTGCGGCCCTTTGACTAAATCCAAACTTCACAGAATAAATCCTTATATGGGCAGGTTACTGGGCAGGCCCAATCAGAGGCAAGATTACCTGTAGCTGGTGCCTCCCACCTCCAGAGGAGGCCTGCTGGAATCATATGCTGCATACCCAATCTCAAGCCACCAAGATCCAAACACAAACAAGGGATTTGTTCTGTAAAGTTTGGATTCAGTTGAAAAGCAGCACTTGGTGATCTATGGAACCACATGTGACCTTGAGGCCACAGATATTCCATCCCTGGTCTAGACAATTTAACAAAATGATAAATCAAGCCCTAATTTATGGCCATTGCTGATTTCTGAGGTGTAAAAGCTTCCAAGTCAGCGTGTTAGAGCTGCTCTAGCATCCCAGAGTTCTCTACAAGTTGTGCTTTCCAATAAATCTAAGAATGACTACAGCTTACACTGGAAACACAACGTATTGCATGTTCCCAAAACACCAGAACCTGAGATTCTCTTTAATCTCAATCCCCCTCCCAGCAAATAGAAACCCCAGTTATTTCTGATGATAGTTATTCCCATTATCATGTAAATATTCATCAAAAACCACATGTAAAATGTTTGAGAAAGTGTGGGAAAATTGGAACACTAATGCATCGTTGGTGGAGTTGTGAACTGATCCAACCTTTCTGGAGAGCAATTTGAAACTGTGCCCAAAGGGCTATAAAACAGTGCATACCCTTTGATCCAGTAATACTACTACTAGGTCTGTATCCCAAAGACAACATAAAAGAGGGAAAAGGACCCACATGTACAAAAATATTTGTAGCAACTCTTTCTTGTGGTGGCCAAGAACTGGAAATCAAGGGAATCTCCATCAACTGGGTAATGGTTGAACAAATTGTAGTATATGAATGTAATGGAATACTATTGTGCTATAAGAAATGACAGTCAGACTTCAGAAAAACCTGGAAAGACTTATATGAACTGATGCTGAATGATTAAGAGTATTATCACAGCAATAGCCACAGTGTGTGAGAACTGTTTTTTGATAGACTTAGCCCTTCACAGCAATGCAAGGACCTAAAACATCGCTAAAAGACTCTGGAAGCAAAATGCCATCCACAACCAGAGAAAGAAGTGTGGAAATGGAACACAGAATGAAGCAGACTATTTTCTCTTGTGTTATGTTTTGTTCTGGTTTTTTTCTCATGGTTTCTCCCATTTGTTTTAATTCTTCTTTGCAGAATGACTAATGTAAAAATATGTTTAATAAGAATGTATATGAAAAACTCATATAGGATTGCATACTGTCTCAGGGAGGAAGGGAAGGGGAGAAAATGTAAGACTTATGGAAGTGATTATTGAAAACTGAAAACAAATAAATTAATTTTTAAAAAAAGAATACTCACTATCAGTAGGTCCTGGGTTCAACTCCCATTTCTGACACTTGATAGCAATATAACCAGGGATAAGTCCCTTAAAGCCTTTTTGACCTTAACTCTCCTCATTTTGTAAAATGAGAATAGGTTATTATAAGGCTCTAGCTAAAAAGAACTTGGTAAACCTTAAAAAAACACAAAATTTTCATCATCATTATAATCATCAATGAAATTGAGATTTTTGGAAAGGTCCTGATTTATAGATAATTTGGTGTTCAGAGCACACCAAGCAGTAATGGCAGAAACCTGGGAAACCAAAGGTAGCTTTCCATTGTCTAGAACATGTAGGGTTAACTTACTTTCCTGTCCTGTATTTTCTGAATACTTGAGAGTTTGTTTCCGGAATTATCTAAAGAGGGCAATTTGAAACCAGGCATTGATCTTCTAGTGAGGCTGCAGTGAAATTCAGAATGCTTTACACTAAGAAGAGAAACATTGATGAATGTAAAAGACACGTATGCTGGAACTTAGCTAATTTTTTAATTTCTCTCAGTTTCATTTTAGGTTTTCCCAGGCTGTGGGAGATACTCCCAGATTCATAAGAATGCAGCAATCAAGGCTCATTTTGACCTGTTTCTAAGCCTTAGTGTTTCTGTCCCAGAAACTGAGGAGTTTTGACAGGATCTTCTCAGTTCAGCAATGTACTTTCTAAAGAGGTAGTTACCAATCACTCTCTGATGGTGTACATAGGCAATTTTCAAGGGAAGAATATTAGAGCACTTGGTGTAACAAACTGAATACATATTGCAGGAATGTCTTTTAATGTAATCTTGTGAAGAGGGGAGGAGAGGGGAATCTGGCATATGAAAAAAAGACCTGCAGTCCAGCAGTTGACCTGTAGCAGAGGACATGTTCCTGGGAAGTCATTGCCAGGGCCCACCGAATGAGTATTAGTAAGCCTATGAGACTAGGCTGTGAGCTGCTGTGGACTTCAGAGACCTTTGTAAAAGCAGTTTTGTGGGGATGGACACTGAGTATAGTGACAGATGGCTTCTGTGATAGTGTTGGTAGATCAGAGCAGAGTTTCATTTCTGGGAAGAGACAACACAATATGGTTTCCTTGAAAATAAACTGAAAATATGTAACCTAGCCTGTTTCCCTTTGGCTGTGAAAGACTTAGAGCCAGCTATATCACCCATTCTGTAAATCTGCTTAATTCTGGTGCCTGACAGTATCTCCTTCTGCTTCCTTCAGATGAATGCTGGCATATCATTAAATGGACCACCTTGCACTTTTTATGTCAACTGCCTCAAAGACTCCATAAGGTGGCAAGCTATGTATCTTAAGTAAAATAAAGGATGCTCATGCCAATGGTGCTTTTCTGTTCTTGCTAACCTGTAAGCACCTGCTGCTGGGTTTCTGGGTAGGGCATGAACTAAAGCACTAGAAAGGCAGAAAGGGAACCTGGGATACTGAACCCAGAAGGGCAGAATCAATGAGAGCAGCTTACCTGAGAAGGAGAGATTCAAAGAGAGAATTCCCAGTCTATTGCTACAAATGATTTCTGCCTTTGCCAAACTGATTGCTCAGTCTCTACTGAAAGCACCAAGTCCCTGAAGAGAGAGCTTTTGCTGTCAGGTCCTATTTTTATTTCTAATGGTCTTGATGATTAAATGAAGCCCAAGAACTGTTCAATTCAGCCCAGTAAACTCAATAACTATTTATTAAACTTCTAGTATGTGTTAGGCATGATGCTAGGGGATGTCTCTTTTTTTGTCCATACTTGTGATTTCATTAGTGTTGTGAACCCCAAGCAAGCAAGGAAACTTCCTCTACTAATAGAGATCAAGGACTATTCTGTAATTTACAGCATGGATTCACTGGGGTGCATCCTTGTCCAAAGTTATGCAGCCAGCTTATCTTGAACTCAGCTCTTCCTGACTCTGTCAGTTCTGCATCCACTACCCCACCTTATAAATTATTGGCTTGTGTTGCTGGAGAGGGAAATGTGAAAAAATGCTATAGTTTCTGTCCTTAGAGAAAGAGTTCTCTTGTCTGCAGAGAAGAAAAGAAGTTCTTTTAAAAATCCAGTTTGGTCAGCTGCAAGGGTGCTCCATCTTCTGCATTACTCCCTTGATATCATGTTGCATCAGTAGCAAGGATGATGGGATCTGATGTAAATCAGGTGTCAGGTGACAAAAAGGGGCAAGTATGCAAGTGTATTGTTCAGGGTTGTTCACATTTTTTTTCCAGAAGGGAAGGTTACCAGTGGATGAAGACTATACAGGACTTCTGCTCCCCCTTCCCCATCAGGGAAATGCTTCTAGCCTCTAAAGGAAGGCTATCAAGTCTTACCCATGACATGTATCTCTTTTGCTATTATAAGTGTCTAATGGAGCAGATAGCCTACCTCCCTTGACAGCTATGTGTTCACTGACTCTTTGCAACTCCAAAGTCTGGTTCATTAATTATTTTACCAATGGGAAGATGAATGTATTTGTCGATATCAACATGAATCTGAAAATGGATGTCCTTCAAAGCCTGCATCTTTATCCTCCACCTGGCTTCACTCCTTTGGACTCTTCTCTGCCATGTCCCAGGAACCTCTGTATCCTGCAAGATCATGCCAGCCATGGAACTCACATCTTGTCAATACCCTCTGTCCCTGGGCCCCTCCTCTCAGAACCTCCATTTAAAGAGGGAGCCCAGGTCAGCCATCTCTTCATTTCAAGGTCCTTGAGATCAGGTCCTTGCCTTTTTTGTATCCCAGGTGCTTAGCATAGTGCCTGGCATATAGCAGATACTTAACAAATATTTTTTATTTGCCTTATTTCTCTGGAGCTTGATGGGTGAGCAGGCTTGGGCTACTGTTCCAGTTGCTATCTTATTATTCTCTTGTTCCAGTATGACCATGGCCTCCCCCAGAATGTGAGTAAAAGAGGGAAAAGAGTGTTCTAAAAGGTAAGAATTGGGTTTTCTCAATGGGATTTTTATGTTATTGATAGAGTTCAGAAAGATGAAATTCCCTAACATCATTTGCTTGGGTCCTGCTGTGATTTCTTTGAGGTAGGGAGCTTTAAAAAATTCTAGCTCAGAAGTCAACAAAATAGCTTGAATCTGTATGCCAGGACATTATTTGCATTTTTCCAAAATCTCTATCCTATATTACCATCTCTAAGCAACAGAAACACTTTGCACACTCAGCTTCAGGTGAAGCCGTTTAATGTAATGGAACATGAGCCTTGGAGTCAGAAAGATATAGGTTCAAATCTTACCTCAGAAGTAATTTTGGGCAAGTCACTTAATCCCTCTGGGCCTCAGTTTCCTCATCTGTGGGATGATTTATGAGGATCTTTACAACCTTAAATCTCTGATACTGTGAGGTGAGGCCAGTGACTGCTATGTGTTGTATGGTGAGAAGTTGCTCCAAGCTCTGGAGTGATAGAAAAGAATATATATCAGCTAGAAATATGGATCGAAGAGGCAGGAGCTCTCAGAGAGAGGTGGAAATACACAAGGAGGAGCATGGTCTTATATCATTCAGAAGCTATGTAATGAATTAATAAATACCTAGCAGGAGCTCAGGTAGGTGCCACATACTAAGCACAGGGGCACAAACACAGTGATACAGCCCCTACCCTTCAGGAATACATAATCTAACTCTACTTGACTTCTTAGAGGTCCCTGACTCTAAGCTTGAGAGGCTAAACCTCAGAGCTTGTTGTGTTCATCCTTCATTTTCAAAGAAGACTGTGACATCAGAGGAATGATGACATGACTTGCACTTGACTTTGCTTTGAGTGAGGGAGGGCTGTGCAAGGTCACCAGTCTCACTTTCTCCTCCTGAGCCATCTGGATCCAGTGACCAGATATTCATCAGGATGACTGGAGATGGCCCAGGATGCAATGGGAGACCTTGGCCTTTTCAGGTACTCGCTTAGAGGGAGGTAACGCCCACTGAGTGAATAGGTCTCTTTAAGAAGTAGTCAGGGAATGGCCCTTTTAATGAACAAAAGAAAAAACATAACTAAATCATGCTGGGAGAGAAAGAGAAACTGTTACTATTGATAATCACTCTAAGCCAGTCATTAAGTAGAGCTTGAGCAGGGACCTATGGTTGTCCAACCTATGGCCTTCAGAGTGCACTGAGTTTAAGGTTTGGGGAACCGGAAGGAAGGAAGGAAGGAAGGAAGGAAGGAAGGAAGGAAGGAAGGAAGGAAGGAAGGAAGGAAGGAAGGAAGGAAGGAAGGAAGGAAGGAAGGAAGGACATCTAACCAGTAAACTCCAAAGGAAGAGGAGAGGGGGACAGAAAGGAGAAGATGAGCTGGGTTACCCAGCTAGCTGGATCTCCACTCAGGCAGCTTGGTCTATTCACAGGTTGTGTTTGTCCTTCATTTTCAAAGAAGACCGTGACATCAGAGAAATGATGACATGACTTGCACTTTACTTTGTTTTGAGTGACAGAGGGCTATGGAAGGTCACTAACCTCACTTTCCCCTCCTGAGCCATTTGGATCCAGTAACCAGAGATATTCATCAGCTAATGGTCATGGTAAGCCTCAGAGCAATTCTACAAGGAAGGATAGGTAGGCATTACAATCCCCACCAATTCAATCCATTACAACATTGCCTGCTATGTACAAAATTCTGTGCTGGGCATGAGAGACACAAAGATCAAATGAAAAAGAGTTTCTGCCATTAGATAAAGTATGGTGTACTGATGATTGGTTGTGTGACAGGGAGGGAAGCCAGCATTTGTTGATGAAGAAAAAGGGGTTAAGCAAAGTGATGTAAGTACAGAGCTAAGACTTGATCTCTTAGAAGTGTGAAATCAGTGATCTTTGGAAAGAGCTTTGATATGATCAATCTTCTTAGAAGTGGTTAATGTATATCCTGGGCAAAAAAATCTCTCTCCAAGCCACTCTGACTCATGGTGAAGGAGATTCTGGCTTAAGGAAGCTTAGCTTACCATCAGTTATTTGATGACAATGGTTTCATCTGACAGTTCTGGAAGATGGAGTCTCATTGGATCTTTATGCCTTATATGAATCATTGTTGATCTTTCTTGAAAGCAAATGAAATTTACCAGGGCATTTTGAGGCTCAAGGGATGAAGAACTGCGAGATAGACCTGTAGCCCACATACGCTCTCCTCTCCACCCCACCCTTAAGACCCTAAGGTCTTCCATAATTGAATGCACATTGATTTTCCACATAGAATGTCTGTCTCTGTTTCTCAAAGCTCAATCATGTTCCATGTTTTATAAGGAAAAGCATAGAAGCATGCAACCATTGTGTTGGATGTCCTTATCATATAAAGGACCCACATGCACTGAGGATGGTGGTAGTCATATTTTGGGTATTTTCTCACTTTCTTGGTTTGTAGTTTTCATCCAAGAAGCCCATGGAAATATGTTTTTTATATTCTCAGTGCATTGAATCTGACTCTCTAGGGTCTCCCTCTTCCTCTAATCCTGACCAAAGATAGCTTTCTTTATGCCATCTGCCTTGCCACTCCATCTTCTAATCCAGAGACCAGATGAGGGACCCTAAGAACTCAGAGACTTAGTCCTTTCAACTCTGGAATTCCCACCCTGGCGTCTGCATTGCCCAGATTGATAAGTGTTTCTCATGACTCATTAAACTGACCAGGCTCTAACCATGTTTCATTTGATTCACAGGTCACCTTCTTGCCATTGGCCTTGTCACATGTAAGTACTTTCTCTACTCTCCTTTTCATCTCTGGAAACATAATAAAAATCAAGATTACCATTGCTATGGGAAAGAACGTCAGTCTGCTTATGATGGCTCCACTCATTGCCCTCTGATTTACCAAACCAAAATATCCCTCATCAAACATCAATCCCTTATAAGTGTTGCCTCCCTCTATCAGAACTTGAGCTTCTTGAGGGCATGTATTGTCTCATTTTTGCATTTGTGTTAGTATTTTGTATTCATATTTAGAAGTATTGACATATAGTAAGTGATTAATAAATGTTTTTTCATTCAGTCTTTCATTCACTTGCAAGTATCCTGCTTATCATAACACAGGAAAAAAAAGTTTTAAGAAAGAAGATATAATTCCTGTCCCAGGGGCCATTACAATGGAATTCTCTCCTTACTGTTGGAGGTGAATGCCCTACCCTGTGTGAGGAACAGGGGAGAGTTTATTAGAGTAGGAGAACTCCAGTCTTCTTAAATTTTCTTTGAATGCTGAGTTCTCTGAATATTTCTATATTCTAGCTCTGAGATGGAAGATGGAAGAGGTCAATTCAACTTCAGGCTGTTGAAGAAAAATACTCTAGGAAGACGTGAGAGGAGCTGACAGTTTCCATCATATCTCTATATACAGCTTTCTACACTTGGGTGAGATCTAGAACACTATCTTCTGGTTGCATTGAGTTACCTCAATCCCAACTGAAGAATTCCTTCACTCCGTGTTGTCTGGCATATATTCTCTTTTATATACCTTATCTGATTTCTGTTTTGCTATAGATTTAGATAAATGAGCTTCTTTGTTATTTGCTATGTGAGTGTACCATGGAACTGATATTTGGAGGGGAAGGGAGTCAAACTTCAGATATAAAGCTTTGGGTCCCACCTACCCCTAAAAATTCAAACAGCAACTTGAAATCGGATTGAATTTGATCATATCCCCTAGAGTAGCAACATTTAAGGGAGCAGACAGATATAATTCTAGTCTGGTACTCCCCTTTCTCTGAAGAGGGCTGAGTGGCCCAACTTCCTGCTTCCCCTTCTGGAGGGAATTAAAGTCTATCTCAGAGAAAGATTTGGGGAGAAGAAACTAGAAATATCTATTATGTCTCCCTTCCAGTCACACAGCAACACCTGCTACATGCAGGATGGACCTGAGCTACACATAAGGCATCATCACAAAAGCAAAACAAATATTTAATTGGCAAAAAATTGGTAAACTCCTTCTTCCCCCATGACTTATATTTTCAACTATGGAGGCTTTTCATGCAGTACAACCTCTTTCCCTCTCTCCCGCTCCCCATCATAATTTCTCTCTAGGCCCTCCAGGGAGGTAGAGTAGCAGGGAGATGTTTTTAAAAATCTCTTTTTCTGCTATATCCTTTCAATTCTCTTGGCATCCCAGCTCTGTAGTATGATAAACTGTTCCATTAGGTTCTTTGGCAAGGTGAGAGTAATTCTCAATCGTTGCCTTGAATTTTTTAGTGCCATCTTGCCCACTCATGATGAATGAGACCAAAATATCCAGGATCTTTCTCTTCTCCTGGCTTGCCACCACTCACTTGTCTCTGATTCTTACTCCCTTTTCCCCTCTTCCCCATCAGTTTCTATCACAGATAAGCTTTGCCCAACACTTTTTTATTGTCCCTTGTTTACTAAGGTAAGGAAGGGCCTATGTGAAAAAGAAGAATGGCAAAAGGATTGGAGAATTTACTATATAACTGAGCCTTCTGTGTGTTTAAAACCTTAGGCAGAACAGAATGCTTTTGCAGAAGCAACGTCTTTTAGGAAGGCATTTTCTCTGCCTTATGAACGATCCCTCCCATTTTTAATGCTCTCTACTACCTCATTTCTATGGAATCTCAGGACTTTGAAGAAGAACCCCTATGGCTTCCCTGAGCATTCTTTCCTAGACTATCTCCCCAACCGCTTAGAGCAGAGTTTTAGCATGATTGTGTTAGGTTTCCAAATCACACTTCTCTGGTCTCAGGCATATTGACCAGCCAAGCTTTGGAAGGAAGAAAGGTAAGATTTTCCTTCTTGGCTTCTACAACCAGCGCTGGAGGGCATTTAGCCTTAACTCTTTCTCAGTGATTAGCAAAATCTTAAATGATGATAATAATTAGCTAGTTTAGGTTTTCTTTGTCTTTCTTTTTTTCTATGAAATTAAGGCCAATTCTATCCAGTGCCTCCCAGCCCTGGCAGTGACAGTGATGCTCTCACACACGCACATAAGCCTCTGAAATCACCACCTGCTTTGTTTTCATGGGTCTTTTGAAAGGGCACTGTACCCAGAATGTACTCCCTTTTATTTATCACATTTTGAGTTACAATGAAAAGAAGTCCTGAATAATTAGCTGTTGCCTGATGCTTTGCTTTATTCCAGAGTATAGAATTCACACTTTGCTCATTATTCTCTCCATAAGTTTCTAACTCATTGATTCTCCATCTCAGGAAAAGTTAAATGGAAAGTCTTCCACCCCAATGTCCATATCAAGATTCTCAAATCCCTTATATTTTCTCCTTTTCATTAAGATAGACTGGGTAGTGTGGCAGAGATTGCCCAACAGACTAAGTCCAAAAGAGAGAGACAGGGAGACAGAGACAGAAAAAGACAAGAAATACAGAGACACACAGAGAGAGACAGAGATAAAGAGACAAGGGCAGGAGAGGTGGAGAAGATCTACCTGACAACAAGAAGTATCCTGGACAAGTGGCAAGAGCAATGAGTTAGAAGTCAGAAGTCCTGAGCTAAAGTCCCAGTTGCAGCCTGTACTTACTTTATGACCTTGATTAAGTTATTCAGCTATCTGAGCCTCAATTTCTTTGTCTCGAAAAGGGAAATAACAGTACCTGCTATGTCTTTTGCACACAGTGGTTCCAAGGATCAAATTAAATAATCAATACACATTTATTAAATGCTTACTATAGGTCAGCCTTGGGGGATACAAAGAAATGCAAAAATGCTGTCTTTGCCTTCAAGGAACTTACATTATAATGGGGGAGAAAACATGTAAAATACATACATACATACAAGATATGTATGTTATAAATGGATGGAATTTCTCACAGGGAAGAAGACATGGGGAAGGGGAGAGGTGTGTAGAAAGATGTCCTGTAGAATGTGGGATCTGAGTTGTCTTGAGAGAAGCCAGGGAAGTCAAGCACTGTAAAATTCTAAAGCTCTCACAAATGTGAGATTGTGATGTATGATTATGACAATCCCTTTGACTTATGTAGTGTTGGATATATCTTAGCATTTGCCACTTGTGTCACCCTGGGCAAGTCACCTAACCTCTCTGGGCTCAGTTTCGTTGTCTGTAAAATGTTACGATTGTACTCTAAGGTACAGCTCTTAATCTGTGATCTGATGAGTCACCCATTCTATTAAGTATCCTTGCAATCATCCTGTGAGGTAGGCAGGGAGAACTTTATTATCACCATTTTTAGAAGAGGAACTAGAGACTGGGAAATGCAAAGTGTCCACAAAGCCTTCCAATGGCAATGCCAAAACTGGAACCCAAGTCTTCTGACATTTAATTGTGTTTTCTTGCTTCCCTAATGAGTAATTAAAATATACAACTTTTGGCTACCAGGCAACAGCAAAAACAGCTAAAATTTATGTAGCACTTTAAGGCCTGCAATAGCCTTGTGTGTGTGTGTGTGTGTGTGTATACGCACACACATACATACATACACACATATATATGCATATATATATATGTGTGTGTGTGTAATATTAAAATTTGTTACATACGTATTTACATATATTATCTCATTGAGTCCTCACAACAACTCTATGAAGTAGGTGCTATTACTATCCTCATTTATCAGATAAGGAAACTGAGTCCCAGAGAGTTTGTCTTGCCCAGGGTCGGGTAGCTAGTTAAGTATTTGAGGCAGGATTCCAAGTTGGTCTTTCTGACTCCAAGTTATCGTTCTATCTACTCTACCAACATGCCTCAAGAAATAAGAGATAAGGATGCTTATCCATCTCACAGCTTCAAATAAATACAATAAGGAGGAACCTTCACGTGATTCAAAGTTACATTTAGACAAATTGTCCTTGCCCAGAAATGAACAAACCACTTCCAAGAAATTTATCCCGTATCATGACTTTTGGGACTAAAGGATAATTTGTAACTTAAATCCCCAAATTAATGATGAGAGAGAGAAACACTCAAAGCCTGTAATGCCTATAAGGGTTGGAGAACAAGAACCATTTTGATGTTGACCAGGAGGAAAGAGATTTCTGTGACCCCTAGTACAAACCTTCTCAATGTGTGGGACCCATGAAAAGTCACCTCAGGTTTGAGGTTGCTCATGAGTTGCCCCCCAATTTACCAGGCATACCAAGGACATTATTTCGAATAGAGAAACTGAATAAAATAGCATAGAAAATATAGTGACAAGAAAAGACTTCCACCCCCTCACCATGCACAAGGGGGTCATATCTTGTTCTCATACCATAAATGGGGAAGGGCATCTACCCAGAGAATGTACATGATCATGGAATAGATGCAGAGAGCACATACCAGGAAACGATGTGACTGGGTAACATGTATGGAGGACATATACATAGGGAACATGTGTAGTGAGGGTGCATGTATATTTAGGATAACTCATCTATAATCTTGCTGGATTACCAATGTCCTCTAATGATATCAACACACTATTCCTCTACTGGGAATTGCATCTCTGTTCACCACTGGATGTCATTTCTGCAGGGTATCATTTCTCTGCTCTAGTGGCCACTGCTCCTCTCTACTATAAGTTTCTGGACTTTATCTCTTTAATGGTATTTTTTCCTGATCATTTTGGTTTCCATCTACTAAGTGTGATGACTAGAAAGCCTTCCTCTGTCAAGGGTCCACCGAGCTCTTTTGAAGCAGAGTTGCTAGGGCTTTGAACCACAACACTTAGCTTAGAGTAGGCAGATAAAAGTCAACTGGAACATCTTGGAACTGATTATCAGTTGTTTTGACTTCCTGTATCTGGTGATGATTCAACTCCATTGTCCCAGCAACAATTTGGCCTAGGGTTAGAAAATTCCTTGAACCTACAATCTAAGCTCTGATTAATGATCTATGCCTCCTATCAAAAAAAAAAAAAGACTTGTTAAAAAAAACTTATGAGATGCAAATAGCTCATGTCCTATTTTACTGGTTTACTAATGGAATCAAATAAAAACAAAAGCTAAATGAAGTGGACAAATTCACTTTCTTGGCCCATATTTCTGTATTTGTTATGTATCTATACCAGGAACTCAGTCTTTGACTTCTAATATGTATTCTAATGAGCCAATGACCTCACTGTTTCCTGATGTTACTGTGATACAACTGCCAGGTGATACTCCAATGTAGGTAAGCAAAGGTCTGGCATCACAAAAAAAACTCAGAGGGCAATGGAGCAGATGCACCTATGTGCCTAGGTATGTGCATGTGTGAGTTGGGTGCATATTTGCATGAGTTTACATTTCAGAGGGTCTGCGAGAACCCCTAGGGGAGTCCTTGGGAAGGACATTAGTGGACTGTGGGAAGGGAAAATCTGAGGGGAAAACTTGGGGTAGGAAGACCTTTGAGAAGCAGATTGCAGAAAGCTTAAAGGAGCATTTGAGAGTAAGACTGTAGGGAATTCTGAGAAGACTGGCCCTCCCTAAGTTCTACCTGAAGAAAAGTAGCTGGCCCTACCAACCTGGGAGTCACAGCAACAGGTTCCACTTCTACAGAGGCCACTGTTTTGGCACGTACCTATTTTTTCACCCTATGATATAGGAGGGATTGTAGTTAGTCATTGTTCTTCATGAGTGAAAAGGACCAAAATGAGATCACTATGTCAAGGTCAAGGTACAGTGTGTACAACTTTGGCTACTCAGACCAATACAAGCTAAGAAGACTCTACCACAGGTTGGGAATGGATCCATTCTTTGTTGTATCTCAGCTTCAGAGGTTACATTGAGGGCACAATTATCTGTGAACAAAAAGCCAAGCACTAATTCCCCCTCAACTTTAGTCTTGGCCTGTAGCTTTTTCAAGTTAAATAATTTACCATCAGTTCAGGAGCTGACCTTGATCCCATTTTTGTCTTTGTTGAAGACATCTGTTAACATCACTGAAAACATCATGCTAAAAAGCATAGGAGAAAGCACACAGACATGCCTTACTCCATTGATGACTGGGAAAATGGAAAAGCATTGTCCATTATCTAGAACCCACATAAGCATGCCACCATGGAACATCATGGATACTGATGAACTTCTCTGGGCAACCAAATTTTGCCATGATCTTCCACAAGCCCTCATAATGACAGTATCAAAGGCTTTGGTCAGATCAATGAACTTTGTGTAAAATCTCTGTCCTGGTTCTTCTCCTGGAATTGTTGGGCAGAAAACACCATGTTGACTGTTCCTTGATCCTTTCTGAAGCTGCACTGGTTCTCAGGTAGACAATCTTCCAGGGGAAGGATCAGCCTACTAAGGAGGACTTTGGCAAGAATCTTGCCAGTAATGACCCTACTGTGACTGTCAGAAGACAGTCTATTTCTCTTTCTTGTACAGAGATGGACAAGGGAGGCATTCTTGAACTCCTGGGGGATAACCTCTTCTTGACAGATAACTCAGCAGATTTCAGTCAGTTTTGTAGATCTCTTGTAAATGCTCTTTCCCACCAAGATATTATCCCTTCTGCATTCTCCAGGCTTCTGCCCTGTAAATCTCAACTGGAATAGAATCAGCACCAGATGCTTTGTCACATGAGAGGAGCCTAATGGCATTGAAAATCTCTTATTCAGTTGGGAGTTCAGCTAGAGAAGAATTGATTTCAGTGGTAGGTATATGGTCAATGGCTTCAACTTTATTTGATAATAGTCTGTTGAGAACGTTATGAGTGTTCAGCCCACCTCTCTAGGATCATGTCTTTATCATTAATCAGTGTGACTCTATCAGTGCTGAGTACTGATCAATCCACATATTTTGGAAGAGGGTAATGAGACAAGAAGGGATAAGGAATATGTGAGTACTTTGCCCTATCAGCACTTTCTCTAATAGTGACTTGAAGCTCTAGGCCTTAGACCTCCTAGGAATCAGCATGACTGGCTCAGTAACCCTTAACAACTTCAGAAAGTGTAGTTAATAGAGTAGATGCAACATGAAGAATAAGTAAATGTCATCTGAACAAATTCATATAACAGAAACTATATTTTACTTAAATAGGTATTTAAACTTTATGGTTTGCAAAGCACTTTACAAATATGATCTCATTTTATCCTAATAATAATCATGGGAATAATTGCTATCATTATTTCCATTTTATAGATAAAGAAACAGCAGTAGACAGAGCCAAGTGACTTGCCCAAAGTCACACAACTTATTAAGTGTCTGAATCTAGATTTGAAATCAAATCTTCTTGGTTCTAGGTCCAGCGCTGCATCCACTGTATCATCTAACTCATAATAATATAAGATGGTACTAGATTGCCACTCTGGGAATGTTTTCACATGACCTCAAATTGAGGTAAAAAATTGCAATATTTTTAAAATAGAAAGGATCAAAATATTAGTAAAGCATCAGATTATATAACACAAAATAAATCCAACACAAATCATCATTCCAAACTACCTCTTCCCAAACTCCTGACTCCCAACCCCTCCCATAACCCTTATGAGTTCTGAGTCTTCAGATGCAAGTCATTCAATATGGGAAGACAGAGGTATAAAGACGATCCTATCCACTTTCTGCCCACAGCAAACAAGTAGGATAGAGGTCAACACCCTTCTTAGGGCTAGAGATCACATCTGCCATTCATCACTCTCACAACTAATTACTGAATCTTCACTAGAGTGTTAACATTGACCTTGAAGTGATTAATAGATGGGGTGGGAACAATATGGGACCAGGAGAACACAGAGGGGATAATATCTTGGTGAGAAAGAGCATATATAGCTTCTATACAGCTTTATGGGAATGGATGCCTCAAAGCTTTACCAATTTTGAGATGAATCCCAAGCTAGTGAGTGTTTTTCTCCTTCTAGATTCCAGACATCATATTTCTCATGGAAAGTAGGGTGCTGTTGGATAGCTGAACCTAGCCCTGTGTAGTCCTAGTGAGTTACCTGTGAAATTGAGCTTTCCAAATGACCTGCTACACTGGGTTCTGTTTGTTCTGCAGTTGGATCAGGAATGAACATAATGCATCCCTGATCCTGTTATTGTCATAACAGGCCAGTGCGGCTGACCTGAACTCCACTAAGAAAAAGTCTATAAATGAAGTTTCTGCGTAGTGGTCAATTTGAGCCGAGGAGTTCCCAGATGCCAGAGTGGAGAGGACAAAGCTCTTGTGGGAACATGGACTCCCCTGGGACTACTTTTTGATCACACAGCTGTGTAAGGGGGAAAAGTAGTAATCCCACCAGTTAATTCAGAATCACCTGTATAAGTGACAACCCTTTGCCCTTGGGTATAAACAAAGGCAGGGCACTAAAAAAGAAACAGGTAGAAGAGAAGGCTCTCTGTCTTTCATCAATATTGGGTAGTGGACCTCTTAAATACAATGTGTATTCTCTAGTGGGTTTTATGTATTAGGATAAAACAGTCTGCTTGTAGCCTGTACCTCATTACTTTTTTCCTGCCAGAAATAGCAAATATATCTATCGGTTATTTAAAGATTTACTGTGAAACACAGTATGAGAACATGCATTGGTGGGAGTTGCAGACTGGGGAAGGGGAGGTAAAGTAATGAATAAAAAAGCTAAGAACTCCTAATTTATGAGAGGCTCGGGGTAGGGGAATGCTGTCTGTCTGGCCATGCCACCATGTCCTCTTTGGAACTACATCCCTCAGAATACTATAAGAGAGTTTAATAGATGATGACATCACCCAAGAAGTTACATGGAGGTTATCAGCAGAGGAGTGGTGATACTGAAGTGAAGGAGGTGCAAACCTAGGGAAAGGGGAGGGGGATGACAATGGTTCTGATAGACTTTGAGGAATCTTCCTGCTTGTATAAGGGCTAGATGTTTGGGCTTTGATTTAGTACAATAGGAGCACTTTGGTGCTAGTGGTAGCACAGAGTTGTAGCCCTTTGATTGATCTTTGAGATTTTGATGGAACATAGCTTCTAAAGAATCCTGTGCATTCATTGGTCTAGTGTGAGTGATGAGAGCAATAGAGATATAGAGGTTTCTTGGTCATCTGTCAGACAACACACACACACACACACACACACACACACACACACACACACACATCTTCTATGTCCCCCCATCCTCCCCCATATTGATTTAGCAGCATGGGACTGGGATGGTTTGAATTCACAACCTTTTGTCACTGGAGCTTAGTAAAAGGGGGTTTTTGTTTGTTTTGGAAATGAGTGGTGAAGGCTTCTTAATTTTCTTATTATTCATGAAGAATAGAATATGAACCCAAGCAGATTTTAGAAACCTATAAATATTCATTCTTATGAACTAATCTTGGTCAAATGCCTACTGTCTTTCTCTACTACCCTACCAACCATTTCTCATAAACTCACTGAATCTTTAAAAGTCTTTCTATTACAATTTACCAAGTCCAGATTATCAGTTGCCAACTTCAGAAAGACCCTCTGGTAACTCAGAGGTGTTTAGACTTCGCATCTCAGTCCTCAGTGCGTACATATATGACTGAGGAAATCCCACCTTACCATCCTTATATGATCAGGCATTTTTTTCTCTAGTTTTTTTCTCCATTCCTTGGCTTCAATCTTATGGAGGAAAATAAAATGTGCGAAGTGGGTTAGGATGAGAAAATGCAGGGTATAGTAACATAATGAGAAGGATAACAGTTCATATTTTACAAAACTACTTACAGTTTAATTTTGTTACTATGTAGAATATTTGCCTACTCTCCTTACCTCCCTCTACCTAAAACTGTTTTTCTTCCATCTGAACCTTGATATTTATCCAGGTCTACTTTCATGGAAATAGAATTGGATTTCCAGGGCTTCCTAATCTCATGATTATGAAATATACTTCTCTATTTCTCAGTATGGTACATAGAATTTTGAAATTTAAGCAAGGTCTTCACTCCTCTAGATCCCATTTTATGTTCATATTGGTATCTATTGTTCTTAACCCATTGGCCATGATTTCAGAAAGCCTCTATTCCCCCACAAACAATTAATGAAAATAACTCTTTCACATATGAGCTTCAAAGATATTTTCCTTGGTTAATTCAGCTGTTAATGGTGAAAAATATGTTCCCTCTTCTAGTTATACCAGATGGTCTTCAGTTCATAAGACTCAGGTCAGCAGGTTGGACCTGTTTTCCTACATACTGGCTCCACTGCTCCTTGTCTAAGACTAGCTTCTTCTCTAGTTTTTAGTTTGAGTTCTCAAGTGGGCCTAGCTTTAACTCTTTACTATTGGATGAACTAAGCTGATGAATACCCCTGCAGTCCAATAGAAATTACACTTTTCCCTAGTTGTAAGCAAGAAATCAAAAAATTTCTTCATTTTAAAGTTATGAGTCATTGGTTCTATTTGAGTTTTTTCAAGTGCTTTCTTAAGGGCTGGATCCTTGGAACTACATACCATTATTATAATTATAAATAAACATATATAGATATATCAAAATACCAACATATTTCCCCTCCCTTCCCCACCTCCAATAAGTTTCTTATAAGGCTAGGACCAGTGAAATGTTTTAAATTGGTGCTTCCATATAGGGGAGAATAGAGCTTAGTGGGAGGAATAAATTGTTAGCAAAAAGGTTTGAATTTGAAAAATGATAAACCCAACATCACCATCAATAGTAAGGGAAACAAAGAACAAGAGAAAGTATCACTGGATTGTCAAGGCTATAGAAGGAAAAGGCCACCTATTCAAGGTAGATGGAGTTAGGGTGAAGGATGGTAGGGAAAAAAAGACCTACTCCACTCTTACTTTACCTCTGTTTTTCTGTTTCAAGAAGAAAAAAAATTTATATTGGAAAAGAGAGCAAGAATAATAAACATGGAGCTAGCACCCAAAATGAAGTGAGAAAATGATAAGAAGGCACCTTGTTCAGTCATGTCCAACTCTTTACGAGACCATGGATCACAGCACACCCATACTAGAATTTTCTTGGCAAAAATATTGGAGTAGTTTGCCATTTTCTTCCTCAATGGATTAAGGCAAACAGAGGCTAAGCAACTTGCCCAGAGTCATGTAACTAATAAGTATCTGAGGAGTATCTGAGGCAGAATTTGAACTCAGGTCTTCATGACTTCAACTCCAATGCTCTATCCACTGAACCATCTAGCTGCCCCAAGTGGTCACTTAACTGCCTTCACTATTAAATATGAATTATATCTCACCATTCTGAAAAATGGGATTGGAGAGAAATTGACCTAGTTTTTTTGGCCCTAGAAAATATATTACTATATTTAAGAATAAAAAAATAATTTCCCACATACATGATGGTGGAGGTGTTCATCTCCATGTGAAAAAGATATAGGATTTTTAATGGGATTGTAATCTCAACATAAACCCATGGTGTGACTTGGCATCCAAAAAGCTAATATGCTTTATGGCTACATTGAGAAGTATGGTATACTAAATGTGGGGCTTGGAATGTTGTTTCCAGCTCTCAAGTCCACATTTTGGTAAGAACACTGACAAGTAAGAAGGCAGCCCAGACAAGTGTGATGAGGATGCTGAAGTTTGGTGATCATATTATAGTAGAAGGACCTGAGCATGTTTAGCCTAAAGAAGAGACTTAGAGGGAATGTGATAGCTTTGAAGAACTTGCATGTGGAAGAGGGATTGGATGTGTTCCACTTGACTTGAAGAGCAGAAGAACAAGAGGCAGATTTCAGTCTGATGTATGGAAAAGCTAATTAACAATTAGAACTGTCCCAAAGCAGAAGGAGATGCCTGAGGAAGTAGTGAGTTCTTCACTAGAGGTCTTCCAGAAGGTAGTGACGATTGCTGGGTATATTTTAGAGGGAATTCTTGTTCAAATATGGGTTGGACTAGTTAACTTCTAAGGTCACCTCCAGCTAAAGAATTCTTTGAGTCTAATTTCAGGTGTTAGTGTAGCTCCTGGGATATTATTACACAGGAAGGAGGACAACAGTGGGAATGAGAAGGATATGTTTGGCACTTGGACTTTCTACTCATCACTTAAAACCCCAGAGGAAAGGCAAGATGTTCCTACCATTTGGAAACCCTCCAGGCAGGAAGGAAACACAGAAACAGGTGATTGTGACTATTGCCAAGTCCTGAATATTGCCAAGGACTAATTTTTAATGAGATACCCCAGTCCGTGGCACTAGACCAATTCCTTTGCCTATAGCACAGGACTTAGAAATTAGAGTGCTCCCATCCACTGGGGAATTGGCACCTAATAGTCTTCCTGGAGTGTGCAGGAGCCAGCACCACAGGCATAAGAATTCCATTTAAGTCTGCGGACTCCATCGAGTTAGAAATCTGGACACATTTTAAAAAATAACAGTCTGTATGCCAGATGCAGTCTTTCCCTCATAGCTATATTTTCAAGGCCTTAGAGGAGAGAAAGGATTTTATACACTCATAATTATATCTGAATGCAACTCCACTTCTGCAAACATCTCTATAAGAGACAGACAAGAGATAAACATGGGAGGAGGGAGTATTTCAGCTAATGATGCTCTGGGAAAGGGAAGTGATGAAGTTTTAATTAACTTGTGTCCCCTCTGTCTCTGCTTTTCCTCATGGCTCTTGACTGAGGTGTTTCATTTAGAAGCAAGTGTGATTTAGATGTGAATTTGAGGATGAAGGGCTTTGATGAGCTGGCCAACCTGTCATGACTGCAGACAAAGGACAAGTCTGCTCATGCAGAGGTCAAATCCTGCAGGTCTACTAGACTTCAGCCTCCTCTCCCCCGCCCTCCACCCTGCCTTCTAGAGGAAGGAGTCAGGACACCCTCATTGGGTTGGAATGCCCTCTTTGCTATTGTCCAACACTAGTTGTGTGACTTTGGGCAAGTTATGGCAGCTCGGTTTCTAGTTTTGTGATTATAGACATGACAGTGTCTCTGAGACTGTTTTCTCATTTGTACAATGGAAATAAAAACATTGGTAGTACTTACTTTATAAAGTTGTTTTGAGGATCAGATCAGACCTTAGAGAACTATAACATACAGCATATCCTAAAAATCTTTGTGAAATTTTAAGTGATTAAAGACCTTTGGGATACCTTGTAAAACTGTTATTATTATGCTGTATTATCCTCTCTGTCCTTTTCTATTCTCCCTCCTTTCTTACAGCCAGTGTTACAGTGGACAGAGCAGTGTGGATCTTAGTTCAAATCTTCTGCCTGCTGCTTATCTGTATGACTTTAGATAACTCCCTGGGACCCAACTCTTATCAATAAAATGGAGCATGGACTAGATGGCTTGTAAGGTCCCTTCTAGCTCTAAAACAAGTGATCCTCTTCTTTCCTTTCTTCTATGGACTTTATTGCTTCTCAGAGACATGCATACCTCGGTTTACTTCTACCAAAAGGTGTGAATCTGGAACATTTACTTTTCCTTTGGTTTTTAAATTGAACATTTAATTTGAAAATTACTGATACAATTTTAAATTTTGCTAAATAGAGCTCTTTGATATCAGAGATGTCTTATTGCAGACGATCTTTTAAGTCTTCCACTTTTGAAAAAGCTTTTGTATTTAATCAAAGAGGAATAACTTTGAGTGTCAAATTTACTTGGAAAAAATGAATTTTTCCACCATCTCATTAAGCAATTTAAGGGTAGTTTAGTAGTCATCTAATGTATCCAAAGATTATTGAGCACATAGTATAAGAAAAGTCTCTACTTTTACAAAAATTCAAATTTTAAATTTCATTTAGAAAAATTTTAAATTTTTTAAATTGCCTACTGGACAGATCAAGAAGGAAAACAATATGAAATGAATCTATCAACAAATATTATCAAAAGTATACTCTGTGCCAGGCACTATGCTAAATACTGTAGACATAGGCATAAAACTGAAACAGTCCCTGCGCTGAAGGAGCTTAAATTCTTATGGTGGAAAGTACATTATATCTATATCAATATCTCTGCCTATGCCTATGCCCACATTTGTGTCTAGGTCTGTCTGTGTCTGTATATATATTGTATCAACATCTCTGTATCTGTATCTATATCTGTATTTATGTCTACATATGTATCTTTATATCTATACAAATATGTACATATACATTCTCATATACATAGACGTAAACACACATGTGTGTGTATATATGTGTGTATACCTCCTCTCATACATAGTACACACATACACAATTATATAGAATATACACAAAATAAATATACGATAGCTTTGGGAAGGAAGGCACTAGCAGTTGGGGAGATTACGTTGTAGAAGGTGGTACTTGAACTGAGTCATGAAGGAAACAATGGATTCTAAGAAGATGAGGTGAGGTGAGTGAACATTCTAGGTATGAGAGACCAGCTGGACAAAGGCACATAGACAGAGATGGAGTGTTGAGTGTGAGAAATAGCAACTAGGTAGGAATGACTGCACTATAGACCACAGGAAGGAAAAGTATAGATTGCAAAGGTAAGACTTTTAATTTACATTGCAGAAAATGACAATTTGTACAAATTTGTGCCTTGATACAAATCCAGTGAGTAGGATGCAAGTGGCAGGTGGTAGCTTGTCAGAGCATCAGGCACCTGACTAAGTGTGTTTAGGATGGCTCCCAGCATGATACTGGAGGCTTGAGAATTACTAAGCAATGAGACCAGATTGTGCAAAGGAGACTAGGCATCAAGAATCCTAATGGTGCCCAGGGGCATCTGGGTTTGTGTTGTCTGAAGGATCCCTCCTTAAGCCATTAACCAGAACATTTTCCAATATTAGGAACAGTTCATATATCTACAATCATATGAAAAAATGCTTCCCCTCTGTGTGCACTATTATCTAGTGCCACTGGCTTCCTTCCTGTTCCTCAAATAAAACACTCTATCTCCCTTCTCTATGAATTTTCACTGGCTCTCCCCCATCCCTGGAATCCTCTTTCTCCTTGTCTCTACTTCCTGGCTTTCCTGGCTTCCTTCAAGTCTGAGCTGAAGTCCCATCTTCTGCAAGAAGCTTTTTCCAATCCCTCCCCCTGATGTTAGTGCCTTCCTTCTACTGACTTTTTTAAAAATTAAATTATTTTATGTTTTCAGTATTCGACAATCACTTCCATATATTTCAGATTTTTTTCCCTCCCTCCTCCTCATTGCCCTCTGTCTCCCCCCTCTCTACCTCAGACAGTGTACAATCTTATATAGGTCCTACATGTACATTCCTATTAAATACATGCTGCATAGAAGAATTAATATGAATGAGAGAAACTATAAAATGAAACAAAACATAATACAAAAGAAAATGGTCTGCTTCTATCTGTGATCCAATTCCATAGTTCTTTATCTGGATGAGGAAGGTATATTGCCTCAAGAGTCCACTGGAAATTTTTTAAGTCCTTGCATTGCAATGAAGTATTAAATCTACCACAAAAATTTCTCACACACTGAGGTTGTTGTGTACAAAGTTCTCCTGGTTCTGCTCCTTTCACTCAGCATCAGTTCATATAAGTCTTTCCAGGCTTCTCTGAAGTCTTCCTGTTTATTGTTTCTCATATCACAAGAGTATTCCATTATGTTCATATACCACAACTTGTTCAGCCATTCCCCAATTGATGGGCATCCCCTTGATTTCTAGTTCTGGGACACCACAAAGAGAGTTGCTGTGAATATTTTTGTACATATGGAACCTTTTCCAATTTCTATGATCTCTTTGGGATAGAGTCCCAAAAGTGATATTGCTGGGTCAAAGGGTATGCACATTTTTGTAGCCCTTTGGGCATAGTTCCAAATTGCTCTCCAGAATGGTTGGATCACCAACGATGAATTAGTGTTCCAACTCTCCCACATTTTCTTCAACATTTATCATCTTCCTGTTTGTCATGTTAGCTGATCTGATAGGTGTGATGTGGTACTTCAGAGGTGTTTTGATTTGCATCTCTCTAATCAACAGCGATTTAGAGCATTTTTTCATATGATTATAGATAACTTTAATTTCTTCCTCTGAAAACTCCCTGTTCATATCCTTTGATCATTTATCAGTTGGGGAATGACCTGTATTCTTGTGCAATTGACTCAGTTCTCTATATATTTCAGAAATGAGATGTTTATCACAGACACTAGTTGAAAAATTCTTTCCCAGTTTTCTGCATCCCTTCTAATCTTGGTTGCATTGGGTTTGTTTGTGCAAAAACTTTTCAATTTAACGTAATCAAAATTACCCATTTTGTACTTCATAATGTTCTCCATCTCTTGCTGGTCATAAATTTCTCCATTCTCCATAAATCTGACAAATACACTATTCCTTGCACCCCTAATTTGTTTACAGTATCAATCTTTATACCTAGATCATGTATTCATTTGGACTTTATTTTTGTGTCCAGCGTCAGCATTGGTCTATGTCCAGTTTCCACTACACCATTATTCAGTTTTCCTGGAAATTTTTGTCAAACAGTGAGTTCTTATCCCTGAAGCTGGGGTCCTTGAGCTTATCAAACAGTAGATTGCTATCTTCATTGACTACTGTGTCTTGAGTACCTAACATATTCCACTGGTCTACCCCTCTGTTTCTTAGCCATTACCAAGTGGTTTTGATGACTGCCACTTTATAATACAATTTGAGATCTGGTAGGGCTAGGCTCCTCTACTGATTTTTTTTCAATATAGCTTGTAAGTAGCTTGTTCATAAATAGCTCTTTGCATGTTGTCTCTCCAATTAGACCATAAACTACTTGAAGACAGGAATTAGTTTTTGCTTCTTCCTTTACTTCCCATGCTAAATGTCTGGCATATAGTAGGTATTTAATAAATGCCTGGTGAATTAACTTGGTCTCTCTGACCTTGGCTAAAAAATATCTTAAAGGTTTGCTATTACCTTTAAGATAAAATACAAACTCCTGGTATTGAAATATCTCTACCATATAGCTCCACCTTATCTTTCCAATCTTTTTCCTATTATCCTTCTTCAAGCCTTCTATGCTCCAGCAAATCTGGGCTACTATCTGCTCTCAGCATTCAATACAGGATCATAGAATTATAGGATCACTGCTCTAAAGGAGGAAGGGAACTTAGAGGCTATCTAGTCTACTCCTTCTAGCCCATTTTAAAGATCAGGAACTTGAGGTCTGTGGAAGTTAAGTGGCTTCTCAAGGTCACACAGGTAGTCAGTGTTAGAGATGGGATTTCAGCATATGCTATGTACTGACTTGATAGGTTTGCACAAACAATTCCCCATGTTTGGAATGCATTTTTTCCTCAATTCAGCTTCCTCATGAAGCCTTCCCTGATTGTCCCAGTGCTTGGCGTTTTCTCCACACTCAAATTATCTTGTATTTACTTCTATGTACACATATTATATTACAGGAGGCTATAACATCTTTGAGGTCAGAGTGTTTTGTTTTTGTCTTTGTACACACAGCACCTAGCATAGGGTTTTGTATACATTAGGCATTTGATGGATGTTTGTTGAACTGAATTGACTAGAAACCAGAACTCTGGACTGCCAGTTCAATTTTCTTTCTACTACCACAAATTGTTCTCTTCATAGTCTCTATTCAGGACTTCACTTTACTTCAGGACTTTATTCAGGGTTTGCCTGTATGGGGAATTCTGACCACTGTGCACCTTCATGGCTCCAGGACTGTATGCTAAGCTGGGTCAGGATGGAGAAATGTGGCCAATGCCTGACTTATGGTACAAGAATTTTTTCATTCTTACTGAAGAGCCTTCCTCTAAGGCTCATGTTCACCACTAATCTTAAGCCTACTCATTTATTTAATCTCAAAACTAAGAGAAATAATCATTCGCACTTTGCAATGAAAAGATTTGTGTCGGGTCGCAGAGGGCTGGTGCTTACGTGTGGTGGTGACTGTGTCCTGTGAGGCTGGGGCGTCATGGCTACCTTCCTCATGCTGAGGAACCAGGCAAAGATGCCTGTCCTGGGCCTGGGCACTTGGAAGTCCCCTCCAGGCAAAGTGGCTGATGCCATGAAGGTTGCAATTGATGTTGGATACCGCCACTTTGACTGTGCCTATGTCTACCAGAATGAGAATGAAGTAGGTGAGGCCATCCAAGAGAAAATCAAGGCAAATGTTGTCAAACAAGAAGACCTCTTCATGGTCAGCAAGCTTTGGTGCACATACCATGAGAAAAGCTTGGTCAAGTCAGTTTGCCAAAAAACTCTGAGTGACTTGAAGCTGAATTACTTGGATCTCTACCTTGTTCATTGGCCTACAGGATTTAAGGCTGGAAAGGATTTGTTCCCATTGGATGACAAGGGCAATGTAATTCCCAGTAATACAAGCTTTTTGGATACATGGATGGCCATGGAAGAGTTGGTGGATGCAGGACTGGTAAAAGCCATTGGAATCTCCAACTTTAACCATGATCAGATTGAGAAGCTCTTGACCAAACCAGGGCTTAAGTACCAGCCAGCAGTTAACCAGATCGAGTGCCACCCCTATCTCACCCAGGAGAAGTTGATCGAATATTGCCAGTCCAAGGGCATTGTGGTGACTGCCTACAGTCCCCTTAGTTCTCCAGATTGGCCATGGGCCAAGCCAGAGGATCCTTCTCTCTTGAATGACCCCAGGATCCAAGTCATTGCAGCAAAGCACCAAAAAACTACAGCGCAGGTTCTGATCAGATTCCATATCCAGAGAAAAGTGGTTGTGATCCCTAAGTCGATCACCCCGTTACAGATTGCCAAGAACTTTCAGGTGTTTGATTTTGAGTTGACTGATGAGGAAATGTCTACTATACTCAGCTTCAACTGCAACTGGAGAGCCTGTGCCTTGGCCAATGCTGCTTCTCACAAAGATTATCCCTTCCACGCCCCATTTTGAAATTCTGGCTAGTGCTACCCAGTGTCCGGATGATGGTCACCTGATGCTTCCAACTCTACCTGACCTCTGCTTCCAAGATCTGAGTCAACCACTGAATATTGCTGTCAATCTCAGCTTAATTTAGTAACTCCTAGTTTTCTGGACTTTACTTCCTGCCCAGCTGGGAGGAGTACAGAATGACTACCCCCTCTCCATGTGGGCCCCGCAAACAAGAATTATTCCACCAGCAAATGGTGTTCTTTTAGTAACAAGTAGATTTCATCTGCTTGAAATTATAAACCCTACCTTCTTGCTTTAAATAAAAAAAAACCAGAAACCTTTCATGTTAAAAAAAAACATTTGTGTCAATTATCAGAGAAGCAGGAGCTATAAAAGATAGAATAAAATATCAGTTACAATGTGCCTGTTTAATTCTATGGAATCTTCTTTCTGTCTAGGGGTTCTACAAAGCAAGGATTAAAGAAGGCAATAGCCTGTTATCTCCAGGGAAACAACCAGTGACCTGGGTATGGTAGGTCAAAGTCGGTAATGAAAGCCTTGTGGGGAGGAACGAGCAGTTGGGCTGCAGCTCACTATTTTTTATGAAAATTTGATCCCCTCTAAGTTTTATTACTGCTTTGTATTTTTACACCATAGCAATTTCCCATTATCTCTCCCTCATTGAGCCTTTTTTTGTAACAATACTAAGTAAAACTAATGGACATAGCAACTGAGTCTGCTGGCATTCCACATATGTTGTCCCCCACCTCTCCACTGAGACAAGAGACAAGGTGTTTGATGATCAAGTCCCTGGGACTGAGATTGCTTAATACAATTCATCAGAGTGTGACTGTTTTTTAGTGTTATTACCATTTATATTGTTGTATTCATTGTGTATATTGTTCTCTTGGTTCTGTTTTCCTTAATCTGCCTCATTTCATACATCTCATGATTCTCTGAAAGGGATTGAATTTTGCAGTGAGAAAACAGGGAATTTAGAGAATAATGAAGTGTTGAGAGCACTCTTTTGAGTCAGAAGACTTAGGTTTGAATCCTATTACCTGGGCAAATCCCTTTTCCTCTCTAGACCTCAGTTTCTCACCTGTAAAATGAGATTGGCCTGGGTGACTTCTATGATCTTTTCTGCTTCTAAATCTATGGTCCTATGATTACATACTGTTTGTCTCTTTTCCTCATCTGATCTTTCAAATAGTCCATTCATTCACCTGAATATGTAGTGTGCTGTCCTAGGTACTGAAGGAGATGCAAAGCTTAAATGAGATATAGTCTCAACCTTATGTAATTTACAGTTTATTTGAGAGGTAAGAAAGAACACAGTTATCCAGAGCACGGCTGGAGCAGGATTGAACCAGCTCAAAAGAGCCAATTGTTAAATTTTGTGAGCATTTAAATCAAGTCCTTGACTGTATGCCTCCCCCCATTATTATAGCAGAAACTTAGGAAATATCCTTGGCCTTTGTAACTGAATTAGATATGGTAAGAATTTGACAGAAAAGGGGAAGAGGCTATTCTAGAAATAGGTCATAGTATGGGCAAAAGCAGAGGCAGAAAGATGAATGTGTATTGAGAGGGAGAGAGTAGAATTGGGTTGAATTATGGATTGATGGAAGGGGAGCAGCATAAGATAAGCCTGGAAATGAATGTCAAGTAAAGTAATTTGAACTTTACAGACTAGGTAATGGAAAATCACCGAAGTTTTTCATTAGAGGAGTAGTGTAAGTTCAAGTATAGTCTTCAACTGCACACTGGTAAATGGCTCAGGGATGTGCGTCCCCATGGATGCAAGCATACATACATGTATATACATATACAAATACATATTTGTGCTTCTCATGAGATCTAAGATATTATATTAGAAGGACTTCTTTATTTCAGCTTTTTCTAAACAAATGAAAGAACTAATGAGAAAATTAAAATCAAGATTAATAAAAGAAAAAAGAACCCTTTTAAGCTTACAAATACAGAGTTTGCTGGGGAACTTAGATAAACATGGATGGCTTTGTTTTTATTTTGAGCTGTGTGACTTTGAATAAATCACTTTTCTTCTCTTGAGTCTCCAGTTTGTTTTTTTAAAAAATGATAGTAGTAGTAGTAATATGTAGTATTTACATAATGCATTAAGGTTTGGAAAATGCTTTACAAATATTATCTCATTTCATTCTCACAACAATCCTAGGAGGTAAAGATTATTATTGGCCCTATTTTGCAACTGAGGAAGACAGAGGGTTAAGTGACTTGCCCAGAGTCACACAGCTAGTTAAGTGTCTAAGGCTGGATTTGAACTCTAATTTTCTTGACTTCAGACCTGCCACTCTATCCACTGCTCCATGTACATTCTCTTCCACCTCTGAAGTTGTATACTTTTAGCATATTCTTTGAGGCAAACCAGATAATGGTAGATAGGGAAGTGTTTAGTGGTTAAATAATATATTTAAGCAATTCTATCTCTATCACCTATCTAATATTTGTGTATTTCAAAAAAAGTGATTCCAAGAGATTTCATGCTTCTTTCCTGTATTTTGTTCCCTTTCCTTTGCATTGGTATAGAAAGTTTTATACCAATACAGATTGATATCAATACATTTGAACCTAGAGATGTCATGGGTTATTTTATAGAGACCTGGCCAAGGTGTGGGGAAGACCTGGACAAAAGTCCTGCCTCTAGAATGTATTAACTGTCACTTTCCCTCTGATTACCTTGTACAGATGTCTAAATTTCAGAGAAAGTGTTGAGCTGCATTAGGGTAGGGAAAGTTCTTCCTTGGAAGCACTCTCTCTCTCTCTCTCTCTCTCTCTCTCTCTCTCTCTCACACACACACACACACACACACACACACACACACGGACAGAGCCACTTAGTTAGAAGTTTATACCTGTTCAATGTCCTAGAGTGAAGCAGATCTGAAGAAATTAAAGCTATCTATAGTCATAAGAAAAAATGCTCTACGATTTGGAACAATGCCCAAATGGCTACAAAAAATGCACATACCCTTTGACCCAGCAGTATTGCTTCTAACACTGTATCCCAAAGAGATCATAAAAATGGTATATGAATGTAACGGAATACTGTTGTGCTATAAAAAATGGTGAATGATCGGACTTCAGAAAAACTTGGAAAGACTTATATGAACTGCTGCTGAGTGAATTGAGCACGACCAAGAGAACACTGCACACAGTAACAGTCATATTGTGTTGTGACTAACTTTGATAAACTTAGTTCTCAGCAATTCAAGGATTGAAGACAACTGCAAATGATTCATGATGGAAAACGCCATCCACATCCAGAGAAAGAACTATGCAATTTGAAAGCAGGATGAAGCAGAATATTTTCTCTTGTGTTATGTTTTGTTTTGTTTGAGTGTTTCTCATGGTTTCCCCCATTTATTTTAGTTCTTCTATACAACAGGACTAATGGAAAAATGTGTTTAATAGGAATGTATGTGTAGAATCCCTAAAAAAGAAAAAAATGCTCTGAATCACTATCAATTAGAGAAGTGCGCATTAAAACAACTCTGAGGTAACAACTCACACCTATCAGATTGGTTAATAGGATAGAAAAGGAAAATGACAAATCTTGGAGAAGTTGTGGAAAATTGCAACACTAATGCACTGTTGGTGGAATTGTGGACTGATCCAACCATTCTGGAGAGAAATTTGAAACTACACCCAAGGGGTAATCAGACTGTACATACTCTTTTTTCCAGAAGTACCACTACTAGGTCTGTATCCCAAAGAGAGTATTAAAAAGGACAAAAGGTCCTATGTATACAAAAATATCTATAACAGCTCTTTTTGTGGTGGTAAAAATTTGGAAACTGAGGAAATGTCCATCTATTGCAGAATTACTGAACAAATTGTGGTATATGGATGTAATGGAATATTGTTGTACTATAAGAAATGATAAACAGGCAGATTTCAGAAAAAAGACCTGGAAACACTTACATGATCTAATGCTGACTAAAGTTAGCATAACTAAGAGTACGTTGTACACAGTAACAGCAACACTGTGCAATGATCAGCTATGATTAACTTAATTTTTTTCAGTAATGCAAAATCCAAGATCCAAAAGATTTATGACAAAAAATGCTCTCCACATCCAGAGAAAGAACTAGGGAGTTTGAATGCAGATTGAAGCATATTATTTTCACTTTTTCAGTGACTTTTGCCTTTTGTTCCTTTTCTTTTTTCACAACATGACTGATGTGGAAATGTTTACATGATTGCACACATATAACCTATATCAGATTATTTGCTGGCTTGGAGAGTGAAGATGGAAGGGAGGGTGAAGAAATTTGAAACTGAAAATCTTACAAAAAATGAAAGTTGAAAACCAGTTTTACATGTAATTGGAAAAAATAAAATGCTATTTACCAAAAAAGAGTAAAAAGAATGAAGTGATCATTCCCTTACAGACCATGAAGTTTTTGTTTTTCTATGATTCCAGGACTGATTTTATTTTCTGAGTATTGCTTCTCTTCAGAATAAAGTCAATTGTTTTCCTTTTGCCAAGATACCTAAACCAAGGCTGTGAATTTAAATAAAGTCCCTGACTACACCCCTCCACAACCCCACTCCCAGATATTATAGCAGAAACCTAGGAAATGTCCTTAGGCCCTATGTTCTCTAAGACATGTTACTGAAGTCACAGAGTAAAAAACCCCCAGGGACATTGGGTTTTGCCATTCAATTTAGGGCAGCACCTTGGACAGAGCATTGTATTGAAAGTTTTGAGATCTGAGCTCCTAACAGTTCCCAGTTCTTCAATTAACTTGATGGGTAACCTAGAGCAAATCATTTTCCTTCTCTGAGTCTCAGTTTCTTCATCTTTAAAATGAGAGTGATGATATCTGAGATCCCTTCCAGGTCAGTCATTCCGTGTGTGATCTTTGAAATGAAGATGAGCTGAGAAATGCAAAAGTGGTAGTTTCGTGGAATGCTACTTTCATTTCTCCACACCCTTTTTGTCCTGGCTCTTCCTCCTCAGAGCCTCCCTCTTTCACCTTCACTCCTGACTTTAGTGGGCAGTACGACACACAGAGAGTGAGTCTTCAAACAGACTTGCATTCCCATCTGTCACAGTGGATCATTTCTCAGCCTAGAAATGGCTCTGATGTTAGATCAAGGTTTATCCAACTCATTAGCTAGGCCAGACATGCCTAGGAAAGCATAGGACTGTATGCCAGACAGCATCAGTCCAAAGTCCAAATATTCCTCTAAGTTTTTGCAAACACAATGAAACTTCTTGGGCCCAAAAATCAGTTACTTGAAAATGGAGACAAATCTTCTGTGGCTGAGAACCATGCAATTATAGAATGTCAGAACTGTAATGGGATTTAGAGATTATGGGAATTTAACACATGAGGAAACTGACCAGGAAACTCTCATCTAAGATACTTTCACTGAATCTGCTTAAATTCTTCAGATTGAGTGCTGGGATGAGGTGGACTCAGGACTGGTAGAGATGGGTAAAGAAAAGTGAAGAGAAGAATTCAAGTCCCCATGCCACTTCAAGACAATGGAGGCTCTCTGGCCCAGTACTTATACAAGGAAGAATGCAGATTCCTCTATTTTGTGGAAATTTCATTTTTCTGTCCAGGTTTGCAGTTATCACTGAATTTCTATGCAGTTTAAAGAAAAGACTTTCACAACTGTAAGGCCCATCTCATTCCTTAAACTGGGAAAATTTGCTGTGTTCCCCAAGTCATAGTGATCTGCAGTTACGTAATTGCAGCCAGACTGGTTGGAATTAATGAGCTGTGCATGATGATCTGAGGGTGATAGTATTTCTAAACAGAACCTCAGCCTTTTTTCAATATAAGAAAGAATGGTTTGAAATAAGAAGTAATGAAAATAATTTTTAAAAAACAATATTAATCTGGACAGTAGGAGGGGTTGAAGAAAAATTATTTTTTTTCAACATGGGGAGGATTTCATAACTCATGGGATAACAATTTGTGCTTTTAATGCCTAGGAAATGTATTTAAACTTTGAAAACTGGTGTCAGTATAATTATCTATACACCAGGGCTGGGAGAGCATCCAAGGCTGCCCGGGGAACTGGGCAAAAGACATAGAGATGTGTCATGTGCTTCTGAGAAGGCTAATTATCAGTCATACACTGCAAAGGAGTCTGAGATATACTCTTACCTTTAAAAAGGAATTCATCTTTGCACCTGCTCTTGAAGGATGGAAAATGTTCAGGTATTCTTTACCAAGTTTTTTTTTAATTGGGACAGGTATACTCCAGAAATTAGATATAGCAAATTGGAGAGGGGAAAGGAGAGGAGAGGAGAGAGAGAGAGAGAGAGAGAGAGAGAGAGAGAGAGAGAGAGAGAGAGAGAGAGAGAGAGAGACTCAGAAAGTGTGAATTATTGAAGTCTGCAAGGGAAGCTTTGTTAGTCTAATTAGAGATAATTAGAAATACTCAAAGGCAATCCATCAAAGCCACACTGAATATTCATGAAGCTTCCTGGGCCCATTCCCAGGTAGCCTCCAAGAGGAATGGGCTTGGTATGATCTTTTTTATTGGCTCTCACTTCTTTTTAAAAATGACATTACTGCTTTTGAACTAGAGACACGATGGGCTATTTGTGGGCATGTCTTTGTCAACAAGGAAACAGAATTGGATTTTTCAAACGATCTCCTGTGCTAAGTAAGAAGACTCTCTCCTCTAGAGTCTCCCTGTCCCTTTTCATGAAAAGGGGCGTGAGTTTCACAGTCTTCCTGTAGCAGGAAGGAGAGAAATTGATAGTGGAATAATCTCTCTGGAACTTGATATATATATATATATATACAAAACTGTGGAACAGCAGCAACAAAAGAGATGATTAAAGACATTTTCCTTCTTCCCAATTTAATGATAACTGTAGGATAAGAGGCAGTGTAGTGCAATGGAAAGAGGGTGGATAGATTTGGGGTCAGAGGACTTGTGTTTGAATCTTGGCTCTGTCTCCTTAGGACAGACAGTTCATTTCTCTGAGTCACAGTTTATTACTCTTATCTGAAATGAACAAAAGAGGGTTGAACACACATATTATCAGTTTAGTGAAGGAATACATCATTCCCAACAGGGAAAAGGCAGAGATTGGAGTGGAGGGTTAAGAGGGAGGATAGTACAGGGTAAGACAGCAACAAATAAAGCAAACTTCATGACCTTGAGTGTGTGGGTATGTGGAGCGGGGAAGGGCAGTGAATGTAAAAGAATATTATTGCTCTAAGAAATGTTGAAAGACATGATTTCAACAAATCTTGGGTAGTATGAAACAAGGAGAACTAAGAGAACAATTTATACAAGAACAAGAAAAGTGCAAAGAATGTGTTTATTTGTCCTAAGGGTTTCATCCCTCTTTTTCTTAGTTATTCGGAGGAAGAAAATCATGACAGGAGGGGATTTAGTAATAGTGATGCCCCCAAAAGAGGACCATTGTGACATTGTCTTAATGCACAGAAGAGGACAGTTTTGAAAGTAAAGTATAGAATTTATTATATAATTTTTAAAAGCAAGTAGTGTGGGATAGAGATTCATGATTTCATATTGAATTCTCTTTTTTATGCTTTGCTTTGTCATGCTCTTTTCTATGGAACCTAGGTGGTATAGTTGACAGAGCACTGGACCTGGAGTCAGGAAGCCCTGAGTTCAAATCAGCCTCACCAATGTTTTCTAGTTGTGTGATCCTGGGCATGTTATTGGACTTATGTCTGCTTTATTTTCCTCAACTGTAAGATGGGGATAATAATATCATCTACCTTCCAGGGTTGTTATGAGGATCAAATAAAATATTTGTCCAGTTCTTAGCACAGCACCTGGCACATAGTAGGTGCTATGCAAATGCTTATTCTCCTTCCTTTCTTGTACTATGGAAATGTCTCTTTTTTATGTGTAAGTTCAGAATAAAAAGCAAAATTAAAAATAATTTTGGAGAAACCTGAGTGGCGGGCGGAACCAGAGGAGCGGCACCCGGGGCGGGAGATAAGCCCAACCGAGTCAGTGAGAGCCTCGGAGCACCGGATATCAGCGCAGCAGCTTCTGGGACCTTCAGCCCGAAGATCAAACTCCGGTGAGTCACTTACTTGAACTTCCGGGAGCCAGGATGGCGGTGTAATCAGCTAATGCTCTCTCCTTCCCCCTTGATGACCATGAAAGAACCATAAAATATCTCCCCAGAAAAATCCCAGATCAGTAGAATTAGAAGAAGGAGACCAATAGTCTCATAACACCTGAGACGAGGAAAATAGCTAAGGGGGATTCCTCATACGGTGGCAGAGGCAAACCGGAAGAACAGAGGACCCAGGGCAGGGAAAATTCGCACTAGGACCCAGGCAAGCGTCAGCACCAGGAGAGGAGCCCCAGGAGGGTTGGGAACACGCATTAGCATCTAGGCGTGCCTCAGCTGTCCAGGGGAATCAGAAAGACAATAGGGCAGCTGGGATTACCAGCCCCTGAGCTTGCCTTTGCCTCAATTCAGCTAAGGAAATCTCCTGGGACCAGAGCACCCCTCCTCCACACTTAACAAGCTAAACCCAGGGCTGATCAGGGAAACAGCAAACAAATACCTGCTTTTAGCTTTTTCACACATCAGCTCAGCAAAAAGTTCTCCAGCTTCTGACTGAAAGAACCAGAAGCCACAACACTCAATCAAAATCATGAATAGGAAAAAGAAGAGGGCCGAAAGAACCATAGAATCTTTCTATGGGGATAAGGACCAAGACACAAGCCCCAAAGAGGTCACAGCTGAGACTGTACTTCCATCTGAAACTTCAGAAGGGACTATGAACTACTCGCAAGTACAAGCAGCTCTCCTGGAACAGCTGAAGAAGGAAATAGAAGATAAACTGGCCAATGATTTTAAAATTATTAAGAAAGAATTCACTGATGAGAACATCTCCCTGAAAAGGAAAATTGAACAAATGGAAAAAGAAGTTCAAAAATTAACTGGAGAAAATAAATTCCTGAAAGGCCAAATGGAAAAGGAAGTACAAAAATTAACTGGAGAAAATAGCTTCTTAAAAGGAAAAATTGGGCAGATGGAAAAAGAGATACAAAAGTTAACAGAAGAAAACAATGTGATGAAGATTACAATTGGGCAAGTAGAAACTAACGACTCAATGAGACAGCAAGAATCAGTCAAACAAAATCTAAAGAATGAAAAGATAGAAGAAAATGTAAAATATCTAATTGGAAAAACAACTGACCTGGAAAATAGATCCAGAAGGGAAAACTTAAGAATTATTGGCCTGCCAGAAACCCAGGATGGAGAAAAGAGCCTGGACAATATCTTCCAGGAAATCATCAAGGAAAACTGCCCAGAAGTACTAGATTCAGAGGGCAAAATCGAAAGAATCCACCGTTCCCCTCCTGAAAGGGACCCCAAACTCAAAACCCCAAGAAATATAGTTGCCAAATTCCAGAGCTATCAAGTGAAGGAGAAAATATTACAAGCAGCCAGAAAGAAACAATTTAAATATCAAGGGGATACAATCAGGATTACACAGGACCTTGCAGCTTCTACAGTAAAAGATCGAAAGAATTGGAACCCAATATTCCGTAAGGCAAAAGAGCTGGGACTGCAACCAAGGATCAACTACCCAGCAAAGTTCAGCATAACATTTCAGGCAAGGAGAAAGTCATTCAACGAAGTAAGGGATTTCCAGAGTTTCTTGACCAAAACACCAGAACTTAATAGACAATTCAATCTTCAAATGCAGGTTGCAAGAGAATCATAAAAAGGTAAACAGTGGGGGTGGGGGGAACAACTTGCTACTCAATGAGGGCAAGTTGTTCACCTCCCTATAAGGGAAGATGATATCTGTTTATCTCAAGAACTGTGCATCTATTAAGAAATATAAAAGGGATAAACATAGGGGGAATGGATATAAAGTAAATGATATCATGATAAAAAATGTGATTTAAGTATGAGAAGGGAGTGTAATAGGAGGTGTGAAAAGGAGGAAGCAGGAAATGGCAAATTATATCACAAGAAGAAGTACAAAATCATAGTAGAGGGAAAGAGGGGAGGGAGATGAGCATTGTGTGAGAGGTACTCTCATCGGATTTGTTTAAAGGACGGATCAATAAACTTAAGTAGAAAAGCCTAACTAGCTCTATAAGCAGTGGGAGGGGAAGAGGGAAGAAAGGGGAGGGAGGCAAAAGGGAGGGAAGAAGCAATAAGAGTAAAGGGGAGTAAAAGGGAGGGGGGCTAAAAGAAAGAGGGGAAGGCGGCAAGAGGAGGTGGTGAAAAGTAAATACTAGTGAGGAGGGGAAGGGAGACAGCAGAGCTAAAAGCACAAATGGTGGGAAAGAAGATGGAGGGAAATACACAGATTGTAATCATAACTGTGAATGTGAATGGAATGAATTCTCCCATAAAACGGAGACGGATAGCAGAATGGATTAAAAGCCATAATCCAACAATATGCTGCTTACAAGAAACACATTTGAAATGGGGGGATACACATAGGATAAAGGTTAAAGGATGGAGCAGAATATATTGTGCTTCAGCTGATGTAAGAAAGGCAGGAGTAGCAATCCAAATCTCAGACAAAGCAAAAGCAGAAATAGATCTAATCAAAAGGGATAAGGATGGAAACTATATCCTGCTAAAAGGCAACATAGACAATGAAGCAATATCATTACTAAACATGTATGCTCCAAGTGGTATAGCATCCAGATTCTTAGAGGAGAGATTGAGGGAGTTGAAGGAAGAAATTGACAGCAAAACTATACTAGTGGGGGACCTCAACCTCCCTCTTTCTGAACTTGATAAATCTAACCTCAAAATAAACAAGAAAGAGGTTAAGGAGGTAAATAGAACTCTAGATAAGGTAGATATGATAGATCTTTGGAGAAAATTGAATGGGAACAGAAAGGAATATACCTTTTTCTCAGCAGTACATGGAACATTTACAAAAATTGACCATGTACTAGGACATAAAAATCTCAAAATCCAGTGCAGAAAGGCAGAGATAATCGGTGCATCCTTCTCAGATCATAATGCAATAAAAATTATATGTAATAAAAGGCCATGGAAAGATAAAGCAAAAATCAGTTGGAAACTAAATAATTTAATCCTAAAGAAGGAATGGGTTAAAGAAGAAATCATAGAAACAATTAACAACTTCATTCAAGAGAATGACAATAATGAGACAACCTACCAAATCTTATGGGATACTGCAAAAGCAGTTCTTAGGGGAAGCTTTATATCTTTGAATGCCTATATAAATAAAATAGAGAAAGAGGAGATCAGTGACTTGGGTATGCAGCTGAAAAAGCTAGAAAAAGAACAAATTGAAAATCCCCAAGAAAATACCAAATTAGAAATACTGAAAACCAAAGGAGAGATTAATAAAATTGAAATTAAGAAAACTATTGAATTAATAAATAAAACCAATAGTTGGTTTCATGAAAAAACTAATAAAATTGATAAACCTTTGGTCAATTTGATTAAAAAAAAGAAAGAAGAAAATCATATTACTAATATTAAAAATGAAAGGGGTGAACTCACCTCCAATGAGGAGGAAATTAAAACAATAATTAGAAATTATTTTGCCCAACTTTATGCCCACAAATTCGATAATCTAAATGAGATGGATGAATATTTTAAAAAATACAAATTGCCCAGATTAACAGAAGAGGAAATAGAATACTTAAACAACCCCATCTCAGAAAAAGAAATTGAACAAGCCATCAATGAACTCCCTAGGAAAAAATCTCCAGGACCAGATGGATTCACAAGTGAATTCTATCAAACCTTTAAAGAACAGTTAATTCCAATACTATATAGACTATTTGGGAAAATTGGGGAAGAAGGAGTACTCCCAAATTCTTTCTATGATACAAATATGGTTTTGATACCCAAGCCAGGAAGAGATAAAACAGAAAAAGAAAATTACAGACCAATTTCTCTAATGAATATAGATGCAAAAATTTTCAACAAGATTTTAGCAAAACGAATACAGCATCTTATCAAGAGAATAATACATTATGATCAGGTAGGTTTCATACCAGGAATGCAGGGCTGGTTCAATATTAGGAAAACTATTAGCATTATCAATCATATCAACAACAAAACCAACAAAAACCACATGATTATCTCAATTGATGCAGAAAAAGCTTTTGACAAAATACAACACCCATTCCTATTAAAAACACTGGAGAACATAGGAATAAAGGGAACCTTCCATAAAATAATAAGCAGTATCTACCTAAAACCTTCAGCAAGCATTATATGCAATGGAGATAAGCTAGAGGCATTTCCAATAAGGTCAGGGGTGAAACAAGGATGCCCATTATCACCATTATTATTCAATATGGTACTAGAAATGTTAGTGGTAGCAATTAGACAAGATAAAGAAATTGAAGGAATAAAAATAGCCAAAGAAGAAACTAAGTTATCACTCTTTGCAGATGATATGATGATATATTTAGAGAATCCCAGAGATTCAAGTAAAAAACTACTTGAAATAATAAACAACTTTGGCAAAGTTGCAGGTTACAAAATAAACCCACACAAATCTTCTGCATTCCTATATATTAGCAACAAAGTCCAACTCCAAGAGATAGAAAGAGAAATCCCATTTAAAGCTAGAGTAGACACTATAAAATACTTAGGAGTTTACCTGCCAAAACAAACCCAGGGATTATACGAACACAATTACAAGACACTTTTTGCACAAATAAAGTCAGATTTAAGTAAGTGGAAAAACATCAGTTGTTCATGGGTAGGCCGAGCTAATATAATAAAAATGACAATTCTACCTAAATTAATCTACTTATTTAGTGCCATACCAATTAAACTATCAGATAATTATTTTCTAGAGCTGGATAAAATAATATCAAAATTCATTTGTAAAAACAAAAGGTCCAGAATATCAAAGGGACTAATGAAAAGAAATTCTTGGGAAGGTGGCCTAGCGCTACCAGACCTCAAATTGTATTATAAAGCAGCAATTATCAAAACCACTTGGTATTGGCTAAGAAACAGAGGGGTAGACAAATGGAATAGGCTTGGCACTCAAGACACAGTTGGCAAGGAATATAGCAACCTCCTGTTTGACAAACCCAAAGATCCCAGCTTCTGGGATAAGAACTCACTGTTCGACAAAAATTGCTGGGAAAACTGGTTAACTGTGTGGTGGAAATTAGGCATAGACCCATGCCTGACACCGTACACAAGAATAAAGTCCAAATGGGTACATGACTTAGGTATAAAGATTGATACCATGAATAAACTGGAGAAGCAAGGTATAGTGTATTTATCAGATTTATGGAGAGGGGAAGAATTTTTTTTCTAAAGAAACGATAGAAAGCATTTTGAAATGCAAGATGGATAATTTTGATTACTTTAAACTGAAAAGTTTTTGCACAACCAAACCCAATGCAACCAAAATTCGGAGGGATGTAGTAAATTGGGAAAAAATTTTTACAGCTAAGCTCGGGGATAAAGGCCTCATTTCTAGAATATATAGAGAACTGACTCAAATATATAAACATCCAAGTCATTCCCCAATTGATAAATGGTCAAAGGATATGAACAAGCAATTTTCAGGGGAAGAAATCAAAAATATCTATAATCATATGAAAAAGTGCTCTAAATCACTATTGATTAGAGAGATGCAAATCAAAACAACTCTGAGGTACCACATCACACCTGTAAGATTGGCAAACATGACAGAACAAGAAAATGATAAATGCTGGAGAGGATGTGGGAGAGTTGGAACACTAATTCATTGTTGGTGGAGCTGTGAGATCATCCAACCCTTCTGGAGAACGGTTTGGAACTATGCCCAAAGGGCTACAAAAATGTGCATACCCTTTGACCCAGAAATATCACTACTAGGATTGTATCCCCAAGAGATTATAAAAACGGGAAAGGGTCCCACATGTACAAAAATATTTATAGCAGCACTCTTTGTGGTAGCCAAAAACTGGAAGTCAAGGGGATGCCCATCAATTGGGGAATGGCTGAATAAATTATGGTATATGAATGTAATGGAGTACTATTGAGCCATAAGGAATGATGAACAAGAAGACTTCAGGGAGGCCTGGAAGGACTTATATGATCTGATGCTGAGCGAAAGGAGCAGAACCAGGAGAACTTTGTGCACAGCAACGACCACAGTGTGCGAGAGTTTTTTCTGGTAGACTTGGAACTTTGTAATAATACAAGAACTTACTGAGAAAAAAAAAAAATCCTAATGTCGGTCTTCTAAGGCAAAATGCCTTCCACACTCAGAGAAAGAAATGTGGAAGTCACTTGCAGAATGTAGCAGATCATGTTTGTGTGTGGGTGGGGTTCAGTGTATTATATGTTGATTTGTTATATGATTTCTTCCATTTATTTTAGTTCGACTACATAGCATGAATATAGCGAAAATGTGCTTAATAGGAAAGTATATGTAGAACCTAAACAGAATTGTATGCTGCCATGGGGAGGGAGGGGGGTATTGGGGGAAGGGTGGGGGGGAATAAAATCTTAACTTTAAGGAAATGATTGTAAAACATTAAAAAAAAAATAATTTTAAAAATAAAATGGAATTGGATTGTCTGATCTCTTCTAGCCCTAAATTTATAATCTGTAATATTTAGAATTTCAGAGTGGATATAGCATAAAACTAGAAATCCAAATTTCTGGATAATCCTCTACCTGCAACCTGCTACGTAAAGTACCTTAAAGTGCTCTGGAAATGTTATTGTTATTATTGCAATTTATGTGATCTTGAACAAGTAGTTTAATTTCTCTGATTCTCAATTTCTTCACTGATAAAATGGGAATAACAGGACTTTACGACTGAAAGTTGGATGGAACCTTGGAAATCATAGACCACCTTTTCTTTTTAGTAGAGGAGGAGAGTAAGACCCAGGGTGGTTCTATGTTTTGCTTGAGGTTATATAACTAGGACTCAAACCCAAGACTTTCCAAAAATAGCACTTTTTCCACTGGACCTTGAAGGCTCCACCTGTCTGATCTACCTCACAGGGCTGTATGAAATGAGTGAGCTACACGTCTGTGGAAACCACACAAATCTCATTCTATGATTGTCTACTTGCAGGTTTCTTCTTGCATGTTTCTTTGTTTAGCCATGCTCTCATCAACCTGGACCGTCTATCTGCTACTTGGAGGAAAAGGGGTCACTGCTCTATTGATTGTTTCACTGAGGAAAAAACCTCTTTGTGTTAGTAGCAGAAAAATGTCCATCCTCCGAGCTCATTATTATAGATGAATGAGATGAACTCTAAGGTTTCTTCAAGCTCTAATGCCCTATGGTTTTATGAAAGACATTGAAATTTGAATATGCAGTCTCAGAATTCTGAGTTAAAGTCAGTTCTTTATGTTTCATGCTGATGGGGGTGGGGTGGAGTGGGGTGGGGAGAAGAAGTTTAGGTGATACCAAAGGGATAGATGAATCAAAAATTATTTTTACTCCTATTTGTATTGGAATGCAAACAGAAACACATAGTTGGAAAAACTATGGCCCTATTTACTCAAACATTTTTTTATTTAAAGGTGAAATAATTTTCTTGTACATTTCAATGTTTTGTGACAGAGATGATGACCTGAAAAGAAAAAGAAAAATGGATGAAGAGGAGAGAAAGGAAAGGAAGGAGGAAAAGGAGACAAAGAAGGGGGAAAGTAAGAAACTGAAGAGAAAAGTAAGGGAGGAAAAGAGGAAAGAAACAAAAGAGAAATGGATGGAGAGAAGAGAAAAGAAGAGAGATTATATGGACAAGGGGAGAAGAGAAAGAGGAGAGAAAAAGGGAACAGGAAGAAGGGAGAGAAAGAAGAGAATAGGAGAGAGGAAATGAAGAGTTAAGGGAGATGTGAAGAGAACTAGTAAGAGAAAGAAAAGAAGAATGAGAGAGGAAAGATGGATAGATAGGGAAGGGAGAGAAAATAAAAGACTAGGAGAAGAGAGCAGAGAAAGGGAGAGGAGAAAAAGAGGAAAAAGGAGAGGAAGACACAAGAGGAAAAGAAAGAAGGCAAGAAAAAGAGTGAGGGGAGGGGAAAAGTGAATTCAAAATCCCGAACAATAAATGCTACATCCAGCCATTGACTCCAATGGCTCCTCAGCTAGCTAACTGCTCTTAGCTCCTGCATTGTGTCTGTGCCTATATCTGAGATCCAGGCAGCCACAAAAGTTTATTGAATCTGCACGTGGCCGTGTCCGTAATTGATATTAAATGAGAAATTTGTTAAAAAGAGACTTCATGCCTGAAGAGCCAAAGACACTTCCCTCTCATACCTCTGTAGAAAGAGAGTCATTCTTTCTGCTCAAGGCAGTAGTTGTTAATGCACTTGCCAGAACTGCTGTGAAGGCGGGAGAAATAAAGCCAGTCATTTGTTTAATTCACAGTAAAGAAGTGGCCAGAGATGCCGGATGGACTGTGACCTATTTCACACTGCATAGTGAAAAAGTCAGGACGCACTCATCTGAGAAAAAGAAGCCTTAAGATCAGAGGTGCTGACTTGAGCCAGGGGCCTCACTAACAGCAGAGACAGCATGGCTCCAGTGGTTTGCTCAGCCATAGTTATCTTTCTATATGCTCCAAGAGAGCTAAAGTCTGTATTATGTTGAATTATTTTGCATCATATATCTCTCCTCCTCAAACTCACTTTCCTTCTAACTTCTCTACTTCTGTGGAGGGCACCATCATCTTTCTGGCCTCTCAGGTTCTAAAAGCTGGACTTATTCTGGCTCTTCTCTTTACCATACACCATATACTAAAGCAGTTACTAAGTTTTATTAATTCTAATGACTTTTGCCTAGGTTCCCTTCCCTACATTCCCATGACCAACCCCCTAGTTCAAATCATTATCACATTTCACTGAACTACTATAAAAGTTTTCTAATTGGTCATTCGGTTTTCAATTTCTCCTCTCATACCTGCAAAAGTGATATTAAAGCATAGATCTGATCATGTCATTCCCCTGCTCAAGAAGTTTCAGTCCCTCCCTATTGATTAGAATAAAATACAAGTAAGTGCCTTTTTGTCTTTTGGTACTTCACAATATAACTTCAACCTGTCTTTCTTAAGTACTCCCCCTCACAGTTTTAGTTCAACTGGTCTACTTTGTGTTTATTACACAACAATCTGTCTTCTGCATCCACAGCTTTGCATAGGCTGTGCTCCATCCCTGGAAAACCCTGAATCGTTACTTCTGCTTCTTAGAATCCCCAGCATTCTTTACAGTCCAGCTTAATTACCACCTCCTGCACCAGATCTCCTGTGATGACCTCCAGTTTTAGTTTCTTCCCCCAAAATTCTTCCCCCAAAATTATTTTGTTGCAAGGAAAAGTGTTATAAGGTAGAGAGTATTAGGGAAGTGACTCTGGTATAAACAGAAAATATTAATGAAATGTGAATAAATAAATGACGTGAAAGGGCAGGCTAAATGACCTCTAAAATCCTCTTGCTTTATAAATCCTTTGATCCTATTTATTGAGGGACTATTATATGCCTGGCCAGCCGTGTGCTGGACTCAGGGCAGTGGAAAGACAGACAATAAGGATCTGATAGTCTGATAGGAAAGAATTTCAAAACAACATATAAGCAAATATGATGACGTGCCAAATGATGTGGCACAGATTAACATTTTCTTGTCAAGGACACCACCATCTTTCCAGTCTTCTAGGCTGGCAACCTACTTATCATCCTTGATTCCCCAATCCCTCTCATCCCCTACATCTGATCTTGCCAAAACCTATCAATTTTACTTTCATAGTATCTCTCCTATATGCCCCCTTCTCTTACTTGACACTACTACTATTTTGGTGCAGGCCCTCATTCTCTCATGCCTGGATTATTGTAATAGCCTCCTGGTTAGTCTACCTATCACAAGTCTTCCCATTAAGGTCCATATTCCACAAAGCTGGCAAAGTGATGTTCCTAAAGCGGGGGTCTGCCTATATATCTTCCCTTCCCCACCTTCATAAACTCAACTGACTCTCTGTAATCGAAAGTATCAAAAAGAAGACTCTTGAAATGGCATTCTAAACTCTTCATAACCTGCCCCACTCCTACCTTTCTGATCTTTTTATAACTTACTCCCCATTCCCATTCTCTTTGATCCAGTGATACTGGCCTCCTTACCACTTCTCAAACATAACTCCACCTACCCTGAGTATTTTCTCTGGCTGTTCCCAGCCTGGAACACTCTCTTCATCTAGGCCGCGTGGCTTCCTTTGAATCCTAGCTGAAGGCTCACCTTCTGGGGGCCATCTCCAGTTGTCCTGATCTACATCTGGCCACTGGACCTAGATGGTTCCAGAGGGAAAAGTGAGGCTAATGAGTTTGCACAGCCCTCCTTCATTAAATCCAAGTCACTTGAAAGTCATGGCATTACCTTCCTGATGCCACAGTTGTCTTCAAAAACAAAGGAGAAACAACAAAATCTTATCAAGTCTTTCCCAACCCCCTTCTCTCTATTACCGTGCCTCTGTCAATTTCCCACCCCCCCACCTTACACAGTATATAGCTTGTTTATACATAGTTGCTTGTATTCTTCTCCCCTATTAGATTATGAGCAGAAAATATCTTTAACCTTTCTTTTGATCCCCATTGCAAGCACAACACTTGGAACATAGTAGGTGCTTAATCGATGTTTATCAACTGACTTTTATTTTTTAAGTATTTATTGATGTATATTGATTTATATCAATTCACTTCCAAATACAGCCCTTCCTCTCCTCATTCAGAGAACTACGACTTATAACAAAGAATTAAAGAGAGGGGGAAAAGCAGTTCAGTAAGATTATTCAATACATCAAGCAAGTCTGACAGCATATACAATGTTCCACATCCATAATCCACCACCGCCATAAAAGAAGAGAGGAAAGTACCTTTTCTCATCTCTTTTGGGGACTAGCCTTAGTCATTTGATTACACAGCGTTCAGTTATATTTATTTTTATTTTCACATTTACATTGTTGCAGTCATTGTATATGTTGTTCTGATTCTTCTCACCTCATTTTGCTTCACTTCAGTTCAATTGTCCCATGCTTCCTTTTATTTTTCATGATCATAATTTCTTATGGCACAAAAATGTTCCATTACATTTATATTGCAGAGTTTGTTTTATTGTTTTTATAAATGCTGTTATAAACATCTTTGTATGTATGGGATTTTTTTTCTGATGTTAATACCTTTAAAGAATATGCCTAGCTATTGGATCTTTGAGTCAAAGAATATGGACATTTTATAGACTAGGGTTTCAATGCAGTTAAGTTGGTGTTTTTTGATCAGTTATAATATACACAATCCCATGGACATAGAGGAGGAAAGGCATAGTCTCTGTTAATGATGAGCTTATAATTTATAGTAAAGAGATAAGACAAATATGCAACCCCTAAACCCAATAAGCACCGAAGGATTGATATGGGCTTTGTGAGTGTGTGCTCATGTCATTAGGGAGAGGTAACTGGGGGCTGTAGGATCATGGAAACAGGAATTGAGTTTGCTCTTGAAGGATGGGTAACATTCTGATAGGAAGAAAAGAGGTAAACTTGTATGACAGAGTTGGGGTATGGAGCTATGAAAGAGAGTATGAAGGGTTCAAAGCAGAGCACTGCTAGAGAGGGCAAACATGAATGAAGTGAATGGGAGGGAGGCAGAAAATATGAAGTATTCAGTGCTCAGCTGAAGAGGGGATGATAGATCCCAAGACAAATTCCACTGACTTCCCAATCATACCTATTAGGGCCATCTAGGCCAGATAGGTGACTCAGTGGATGGAATGTCAGGCCTGGACTCAGAAAGAATTCAAATCTGCCCTCAGATACTTACTAGTCATGTGACCTGAGGCAAGTCACTTAACCTGTGGGTCTCAATTTCCTCATTTGTAAAGTGAGCTGGAGAAGGAATGGTGAATCACTTGTCTTTGCCAAGGAAATCCTAAACAGTCATAAAAAGTAGGATATGGCTAAAAATGACTGAACAATAGTATTAAGCTGGCTGTTCTGGTCTGTGTGGAAGATAGGTGGTAGTGGCAGGAACCAAAGAGTCAGTGCTGAAATAGTCAGCTTACATCTAGCCCTGTATCATAAAATCACAAATCTAGAGTTGGAAGAGACCTCAGAAGCCATATAATCCACTATCATTTTGCATATGAGGGAACTGAAGCCAAGTGACTTGCCTAAGGGTTGCACAGTAGTGAATTTCAGAGGTGGGTTTTCAAACCAGCTCCTCTCATTCCAGAGGCAATATTTTTTGCTTTAGTTGACACACAAAAGGTGTCTGGTGTATTGGGCAGCTTGCCATCCCTCTCTCCTGGACTGCTTCAGGGTAGAGAAATGGGATGGGGATAACATGAGATAGAACCAATGCTAAGGACAAGGCTTGGGCCTCTTTGCATTCATAGTCTCACTGGCTAAGTGATTTAGACCTGGAAGGGGATCTAGAGGTCATTTAGTCCAATTCCCTCACTTTCATGATGAGGAAAACTGGGAGATTAAGTGATTTTCTACAGGCCATATAGGTAGTCTATAGTAGAGGTGTAGCATGAATTCTTCTGACCGCAAATCCAGTGCTATCTTCCTTTGTACTGTACTGACTGCCCCAAAGAACACTGGGGAAGAGAGGTTCAATTTGTATTGAATGCAGAGGAATCCTGCTCTTCAGGCAGTGGAGAGACAGCTGCTCAATATGGGGGATGAGGAGGACAAGGAAAGAAGACTTTAGGGAGGACCCTCAAAGTGAAGAAATTGTCATTCAGAGATAAGTCATCAGTTTTTATCTTTTAAGTTTCAGGATTCAGATGTACTTGTTCTATGCTATGAAGACTCATATCTTGATCTCTAAAGTTCCTTCAAACTCTAAAATTTTAAGATTCCTCATGCTAAATAGTGAAGGTTCATTTTGGCCTGGCTCATAAGGAAGTTCCTATTTCCCTGTAGTCAACCAGGTTCTCCCATTATGACAATAATGTAGGCCTGTCTTCTCCAGTAATGTTCTGCGTTGGCTTCTTGGATGATTTTTTTAGAGAGTATATAATGGGGCTGGTTTAAAACTGAGAGCATCAGCCACCCCAGGTCCTGAGAATTTAAATACTTTCCCTAGGAAATGTTTGCCTTCTTCCTGGGTTCTCCCTCCCTCTCCTATCAAGTCTACCCCATTCCTATTTTCTGCAAATTCAGTTAGTGATGAAACTGGCATAATAGGAACAAATTCTAGAAATGAGTTTTGGAGCCCAAGGCAAAAGGGGCAGGGGCTTTGGTTGAAGTGGGATTCCTTTCATTTTGCTTCCCCAGGATCCTCCCTTAGGCAGGAGCAAGTATATAAACTGCTTATCTCTTTATTAGTTAAGGGCTGATGTTTCCAAGAAAATTAAGTAAATAAAATTGTTTGGACATTCTAGAGTCTCGGGGCCTTTGGGGAACCTGAAATTCAAGAGAAGTGAAGGTCAACAAGCTTGGGGAAATGAACAAGTATTTCTGTGACCAAATGATCTCTGTTTAAGAAACTAGGTAAAGGTGAGAGCTAAGGTAGTTTGAGAGAAAAGTCAGATAATACAGGGCACAATACTGCTCTTCACTACCACAGGCTACCTGGAAGAGGCAGTTGTTACAAAAGAAGCAATGAACTCTTGGCATTGCTGTCTGTTACATGCTATATCAGCCCATCCAAAAGAGTAGAACTGGGAAAAATTTCTGTAAATCCCAAGTTAAAGGTCTCTGTTACTTATGAAATAACAAAGCCTTGCAGCAGCATGGTGATCTGGCCCAGCTGTGGTGCAGCTTTATAGGCAAACTGCATAGCTTTGCTGTAAACAACTCAACTTAGCAACAGGAACAACCCATTCGAAAGATTCTATGCCTATCAGTGAATTTAGTGAGGACAATAGTTTCCTCATCTGTAAAATGGAGGATTGGATTATATGGGTTCTGAGGGCTCTTCTAGCTTAATATCTATGAACCTATGATCCCCAAGGATGAGAGAACATTTAAGCCTTCTGTTCCAGAATTATCTTAATTGAATTGATTTGTTCATAGGAAGCAACACCAGTCAGGGTTTTAAGAGCTACAGAAGTATAATCACTTATAAAGGATACTCTTAGAATCCTGAAAGAAGTTATAACGGTCATTCTATGATCCAACCTGCCAACTTTGGTGAATGCTCAGAGCACGAGAGTGCCCAGAGAGAAAGAGAACCCAGGGTGGGGGTAGGGGGAGGTGCACATATCACTACACTATGATCCTTTATTTGATGGGAAAATTGAGTCTCCACAAAGTAGAAGAAAGTACAACTTATCCGCTCCCCACTAATACCAAGAGATTTACAGGCAGGCTAAGTATGAAAAGTAGAGATCATATTTCTCTACTTAAGCCTCTCCTGAGAAGTGGCTGAGAGGAGTATTCAGGGTCTGGGGATTATGGAGGGCTCTGGGGACATTTTCAGGCCTCCTAGACACTGTGCCTGTGGATGATCACAGCAGGGCAGCACTCACCCTTAATTCAGCCTCCAAACTATGGATCAAAGTTCAGAGACACACATCTTTCTAAGCATTGCAGGTTGACTGCACTGCCTGCAAACACTATGACACAAACTCAAGGTTCCACAATCATAGGCTATGCAAACATATTATAGAAATTGCTTGTGACACTAGGGAATTTGAAGTTATCCTGAGTTGTCCATCTCCCTCTTCCGGGCCTTTTCCCCTGTCCTTCTCACTACCCCTTTCACTAGAAATGCAGGAAGATTCATTCTCCTTCCTTCCCCACCATTATCCCCCCTAACCCCACACACAACCAGCTGGAGCCTGCAGCTTCAGAAGCAAGCCCAGTCACGTGGGCTTTCTAGCTTTAGGGAGAACGTTAACAAAAACACCAGCTCTGGGGTGATTTCCAGCCACAGAGAGCCAGGACTTAGGATTTGGGGCTCTGCCCATTGGGATGGTGTTGTTTTTTAATCACTTCTGGATGCTATCTCAGATGGTAGCTTTGGGATATGTGCACAGCATCCAGAAAAGACTCTTAGCCATTTCCCTTCTCTGCCTTCATTTTGCAACACTCTCCCCCACCCCACCCACCCCATTCTAACCCCACCCTCTTCCTGTTCTTGTCAGATGACAGCATGCCTCAGGGATGGCTTCATGGAAATGAGCAACTTGCGTTGGTAAAATGATTGAGAAATTAAAATAACGTCTTCCTGGCATCTGGTCTGATTTGTTTTTTAATCAAGTGTCTCAGTCCTGGCCTTCCCTGAGAGTGTGTGAGCTGCCTAGGGCCTTTGGCAGCACATCAGCACTCACCCACAGCAAGAGCCTCTGGGAGTGCAGGAAGCACTCCTGGCTTGGATGCCTACAGCAGCCTCCCATTACTTACCATATTAAAATCTATTCCTTATATCTAGTTTTCAAGCCTCTCTTCAGTCTGGTCATCTCACCCCATACAGTTTTATCCCTCACTTCTCCTCAACATAGGATCCTAGAAGTTCAACTGAAAGGGGCATTAGCATCCATCAAGTGTACTCTGCCTCATTTTACAAATTAGAAAGCAGGGCAAAGAGAGATTAAATAATTTTTCCAAGGTCACATAGAGAGTAAGTGTTTGTAGGGTAGGATTTGAATTCAGGCCTTCTTGACCCCCAAGTTATCTATTATCTATCTGTTATCTATTATAGCACATTTGTTCTAATCCAGTCAAACCGCTCTCCTTGACCCTAAATGTGTCAGACTCAGCTCCATTTTCTCCAAGAAGTCTTCTCTCATTGTGCCTGTCCTCATGGATTGCCTCCTTCCCTGAGTTTCTATATTGCTTGCTGCTCATACCATGCATTTGTCCCTCGATTGCATCCTATCTTGTTTTGTTATTTGCTAATTATTTGCATGTTCAGTTAAACACATGTTTATTCTGTTTCTTGAATAACACTAATGATTAAGTACTGAAGGCATAAAAATGAAATAAGCCAATTCCTGCCCTCAAGGATCTTAAAATCTTATAGAGGGGATGACGTGCACCCTATAAATATGATATAAGGTAGAGTGTGATAAGGGCAAAGTAGATATATAGAAAGAATGCGTTAAGAATGGGGGATCTGTATGTTCTCTCTCTGTCTCTCTCTGTTTCTCTCTGTCTTTCTGTCTCTGTCTCTGACTGTCTGTCTTTCTCTGTCTCTATCTCTCTGTCTTTCTCTGTCTCTCTGTCTCTGTCTTTCTGTGTCTCTGTCTTTCTCTGTCTCTCTCTGTCTCTTTCTTTCTGTGTCTCTGTCTCTGTCTTTGTCTCTGTCTCTGTCTCTCTCTCAGAACTGTGAGCTCCCAGATGGGCCTTCTTATATCTCTTCCATAAGTTTAGGCAAACAGTAGCCATCTAATAAATGTTTGTAACTTATTTACAAGATTCTGGGACACTAGTAACTCTCGTTCACCAAAAAAAACTCTACAAAATATCCTGAGTATTTGCTAGATCTTTCTCTCTGGGAAAGAGGAGAGAGTAGTGAGAGCTTAAAACTTTTGTCACTGGACTAGGATTTGGCCTCCTGGGAACAGTTCCCATAAGTTTAGGGATATTCTGTTCCAAAGACAGGGGCTGTTTGTAGAATATCCAGTCCTGATCACAAAAGGAGAAAAACTTCATATTTAGTTCTATATAATAACATTAGCTCACCCTGATCCTAAAAGAAAGTAGAGAAATCTCTTATAGTCAGAGTTCAGTCCTCAGTCCTTAGTCCTTGACTTTCTGCCACAGACATCAATACTCTGAGTTCCAACATTAGCTATTCATAGGAGACAGAGATACGTTCTGAGCTGTCAGCCCTTATTCCATCTAAATAAAAGGTAACTAGGGTCAGGCTAGAGAGACAGTGCCTTTTGGACAGGGATGGGCTTAGAGGGGAAGGTAACTCCCCACTTTTAATATGACTTTTTATAAATGTACATTATTTTAATACCTAAAAATCCTACTCTCTATGGCTCATAGACACTGAATTTTTTTGAAAGTCAAGTCATATGTCAACCTTTCTGGAACTTTGGTCTCCTTGTCTTCAAAATAGGGGCAGGAGGAAAGTGGATGGACTACATGTTCTAAAAGTCTCTACTAATACCCAAACCCTCCAATTCTGTAAGATTCTTTGTGCTATGATGAAGGCTCAAAGTCTCCAGGGGACAGTGACTGAAGGATAAAAAATGTTGAAACCTTGCCCAAGTCAAAGTCAAACATGAACCTGACTTTCACTATACAATAGTTTAATATTTTCTTCACTTCTTGATTTGTACTACACTTAAATATCTCTAGACTCCCTGACCAAAGGATTTAGAAAGAGCTGAATTCTGGAAGGTAAAGATGATTCAGAGGTAATATGTTACACACCATGCAATCCTTACAGCCTATATAAACATAAAGTGTTATTAGTTTTGGCATTAATGTGGTTATTTTGAATAATGTTGATACAAAGATCTTAGAACACTTTTTCTTTTCATGATCCCAGCTGTTTACAGGTCTCCTCTTACTGATCTCTTGCCTATTCAGAATTTCCTATTGGAGAGCCTCAATCAGATGCCCCTTCCTGCGCAGATTCTTATGGCCCCATCATCACGGAGTCATCATAAGATGACAGAGTTCTCAAGGTCTGGTTCATCTAAGTAGGTACCTTCCCTATAATACCCTAGATAAATGGTGATCCAGTCCATTTCACTTTGACATCTCTGTCAGGAAATTCTTTATATTAAAGCCATGGGAAGCATATTGGATTTGAAGACAGAAGATCTCACTGGCCCATGTAGCCCGAGGCAAATTATTTAACCTCTTTGTGCCTTAGTGTTGTCATCTCTCAATTGCTGGTGTTAAGGTAGATGATGTCTCAATGTCCTTCCAGTTCTAAATCAAGCAGTCAGGTAACGTAATCATTTAACAAGCATTTATTAAGCACCTACTCTGTGCCAGATGCTGTGCTAGTTATTGACAATACAAAGACAAAGATAAAAGTCTCTGGCCTCAGGAAGTGCTTATTCTATTGGGAGAGAAAGCATGCCCATAAATAAGTATATAAAAATAAAAACAAAGTTAATTTTTGGCAGGGAGGGCAATACTGGCTAAGGCAGGGGTGGGAGTGGGGGTAGATCAGGAAAGGTTTACTGTAGGAGGAAATGCTTATGTAGAGTTTTCTATGAAACAAGGCACTTTAAGAGATAATAGTAAGGAGGGGATGTTTTTCAGACATAGGGAATAGATTGCATAAGCTATGGAGAGAGAAGATGAAGTGTCATGTATGAACAAGAGTCAGAAGTCCAGGTTGACTGGATTGCAGAGTGAATAAAAGGAAATAATATATAATAAGGTTAGAAAGGTGGGCTGAGGTCAAGTTGGAAAGGATTATAAATGCTGAACAGTGGACGTTACATTTGATGTTGGAACTACTGGAGTATATTGAGTAGGGGAGTGAAGTAATCAGACTTGGATTTTTTAAAAATCATGTGAGAAGTTGAGTGCAGGATGCACTGGAGAGGATAGAAATTTGAAGAAGGGAAATCAGTTAGGAGGCAATTAAATAGTCCAAAGGTGATAAATACTTGAATTAGGGTGGTAACTGTATGAGAGAGAAAGGGATATGTAGGAGTGATGCTGCGGTTGCAAAAACAACAAGATTTGGCAACTTATTGGCAACATGTTATGAAAGGGAGTAGGGAGTCAAGATAATGCCAAAATTGCAAACATGGCTGGCTGGAAGGATACTGGTGCAATGGACAAAAATAAGGAAGTTTGGAAGAGGATTTGTCATTGTTGAAGAAGACCATGCCATCAGAGAAATGATGACATGACTTGCACACAACTTTGTTTTGAGTGAGGGAGGTCTGTGCAGGTCACCAGCATCACTTCTCCTCCAGAGTCATCTGAATCCAGTGACCAGATATTCATCAGGATGACTGGAGATGACCAGGATACACTGGGAGATCTTGGGCCCTAGGAGGAGGTAACACCCGTTCATTGAACAGACCTGTTTAAGAAGTAGTCAGGGCATGACTCCAAGAAAAAGAAAGACATCAGACTGGGAGGGAAACAGCAACAATTACTATTGATAGTCACTGTAAAGCCAGGAGGGTCCAGAAGAGTCTTTAGGCAGGGGTCCATTGGCATTCCAGCTTCAGAGTGCAATAGGTTTAAGGTTCTGGGAAAGGAAAAGACAGGACAGGACAAGACAGGGATGGAAGAGAAAGGAAAGGAAAGGAAAGGAAAGGAAAGGAAAGGAAAGGAAAGGAAAGGAAAGGAAAGGAAAGGAAAGGAAAGGAAAGGAAAGGAAAGGAAAGGAAAGGAAAGGAAAGGAAAGGAAAGGAAAAGGAATGATTTAAGGGAAGAAGATAATGAGTTTAACTTCGTACATATTGAATTCAAAATGCTTAAGGAATATTAACTTTGAAATATTCAATAGATCATTGGAGATGTACTACTAAAGCTTAGGAGGCAGACTAGGGTTAGATCTAACCCTATGCATCTGGGAGGCATCTGCTTAGGGATCATAATTAAGCTCATAGTACCTATTGAAGTAATTGAGTGAAACAGAGTAGAGAAAGAAAATAAGAGGGCTGGGCACACAGCCTTGGGGAATCCCCACCATTTCAGAGAATTATATCAATGAAAAACCAGAAAAAGAAATTGAGAAGTAGACATATGGGTGGACAGGAACCGACAAGGAGCAGTGTCATGAAAACCCAGAGAGGAAAAAGCATCCAGAAAGCAATATTAAATACTGAAGAGAGGTCAAGAAGGATGGGAACTGGGAAAAGAGCATCCTATTTGGCAAATAAAAATCACTGGCAACTTTGGAGAGAGCAGTTTTAGCTCAGGTCAAAAGCCAGATAGTCAAATGTTGAGGAATGAGAGCAGAGGAAGTGAAGGCAATGGAGATCGCGTTTTTTTCCTAGGAGCTTGGCAGTAATTCTGTGGTCTTTTGATGCTACATTTTAGCAATTTCCACTCATTGATCCTAGTTCCACCCTCTGAAGGCAAGTAAAATGGACTTTTTTTGAGTTCTCTGCCCAGTTAGTTGGAAAAAGCATTTGAAAAATTAATTCCCACTATCAAAGGCAGTTAACTAACTCTCAACTAATAAGATGCCCCTCCCTAGATAAGCTCATCATCTTTAAACTTTTCACCATGCTTTTAACTCAAGCCTTGACTGACACCATTTCTATCAGCCCTCCTCCCCTCTGATAGGAGGGATGGAGAGTGCAGTACCAAATTCCTTCTAATGTCTTTCTTTATAGAGTTAGAGAATGACTCTCAACTCACTCTGCTTTGAGTTTGCTGCTCTGCCTGGTTTCAGTTCTCTGGAACAAGATACTCTCTCCCCACTCCCATGTCCACCTCCATTTGTGTCTTGTTTTTCCCTTTAGGTTGTAAGCTCTTTGAGGGCAAAAACTGCCTTTCTTTTTATTAACTGAATTCCCAGTGATTAGCACAGTAGCTTGCACATAGTAGGTGCTTAATAAATGTTTATGGGATTGGGTTGGGAGGTAGTGGGGTGTAACAGAACCATCGCTGGTAATCAAGAACCTATCCAGAGGAGAGTTACCAGTGAAAGTCTAAGGAAAGAAAGAAAATAAGAAATATTTGAAAAATCATTCATACATGTTTTATGTGTTGTGTAAAGAGTTAAAGTCATAGTGATTACATTATTTTCCAAATAAACCCACAAAATGCAAGTAACAACAGATCAGGGTTCAAGTCTACTAACAGATCTTAAACAAGCAAATATTGGCAGGTGAGCATGTCTCACATTGTTGGGAAGTCCAGCATGTATCAGCAGGAATATGTGTGTGTGTAATGACTTGTTTACAATACAATATTATATAGTTACATGACATAATACTGAAATATCAAAATTTCAATGTAAGAAAAACCACAAATTTATAACAAATTATTAAATTTAAGATATGTCATTTTAAACTATTTTATATTTTTTGAAATTATGATATTTAAAAAAAACATTAAAGTGTTAAAGAAAGTAGATTGCCAGGTGGGCACTGAGTAAATGTTTTTTAAAGGGGGTAATAGGTCAAATAAGTTTGGGAACTTCTGCTCTACAGGCATAATTTGGATTAGATGACCTGTGAGGATGATATCAACCCTGAAATTCTACGATGGGGAGTCGGAAGACAATTGTTAAAATTCTAGTTCTACTTCTTAATAGTCATGTGACCTTGAGCAAGTAACTTCCTTTCTTTGAATCACATTTTCCTATCTAAAAATAGAGGTAATCATATTTCTAGTTCCTACCTCATAGAGTGGTGGTGAGAAAAATACTTTGTAAATTAGATATCACGGTGGTTTAATGTATTTAATGCACATCCCAGTGCAACTTCATTTTGAAAAAGATAATAGCTGAGTCTCAAGGAATAAAATTCAAAGGGAAGACTGCATGCAATATGCCAGGACATGGAAGAAAGGAATGAATGAAAAACATTCATCAAGTGTTTATTATGGATCAAGCACTGTGCTAGGAACTGAGAATACAGATATAACAATTGTGACCTATCCTCAAGGAGCTTATAGTCTAATGGGGATGAAAACATGAACAGCAGAGTGGTGACTAGGAAGTGTTTTATGTTGGTTTGTGGTGTAGCTAGGTGACACAGTGTATAGAGCGCAGGGCCTGGAGTCAAGAAGGCTTATATTCCTGAATTCAAATCTGGTCTCAGACACTGATTAGATGTGTGACCTATACAAGTCACTTAATTCTGCTTGCTTCAGTTTCCTCATCTGCAAAATGGAGAAGGAAATGGCAAATCATTCCAATATCTCTGCCAAAAATAAATCCAAATGGAGTCACAAAGAGTCAGGCATGACTGAAACGGCTCAACATGAACAACAAATGTTGGTTGATAAAGTCTAAGAATGGCCGGAATGCCATAAAGGGGGAGAGAAACCTTTCTAGAAACAGAGGACGTACGTGATGCTTTGATAATAGTTCCAGAACTGGAAATTGGGAGGAAGGCAGGATTAGGAGGGAGCACAACGAAGGCAACAAAGCAACTTGATGAGAAGATGGGTGTGAAGTAGAGTGAAATATGACTGGCACAGCTGACCTGTCATAGTGGCCCACATTTGAGGCATTCACCAATCAGGGCCCCAGAGAGGGAGTTCCAGAGATACTTTGGAACATAAGGTAGCTTCTCAGATCCCCTCAAATAACACCAGGATACAACTTAACTTGGGAAGTTAGTTCTGCTCTAAGGTCCACTGGCCCAAGTAATACTTTTATCCCATAGGCTTAGGGTTAGAATGATAACCCTGAGTTCTGAGGGCCAGGCCAAGGAAGCCTACTGCTAGGGGATGCTCCCTTGCATCCTTTTTTTCCCCTTGGGGTGAGGGCTTCTGTTTTTCCTCCTCTTACCCCAGGTATATATCAGCTAGTTTATAAGACCCTAAATAACTTGCTTCTTGCCTTTCTCCACTATCATTCCTGAATGGATATCACTTTCACTTTCTTTCCTGAGCCTGTTAGCATGAGAATTTGAATTAATATGAGAATGAGGTCATAGGAAGCCAACAGCAAAGTACTTGCTTCATCCCTTCTCTGTATCCCCACCAAGACCAAGGACACAGAATCATAATTTTTCTCTGTAACATCCCTCTGGAAACAACCAGAGAATTGAATGCAAACCAAACCTCCTGTCTGGAGGCTGCTCTTTCCCCACTTTTTCTAGGTTTGGATTTCAGACCCTCAAGGAAAATATAGCAAGGATTCCTGCTCCGGGATAGAACTTCTCCAATTATGTGTGTGTGTGTGTGTGTGTGTGTGTGTGTGTGTGTGTGTATGTTGGGGGGGAGTGGGAAGTGGAGAGGGATCTTTTAATGAAGTCCTTTGAATGACAAAATTTTCCTAATTTTCCTTGTAGATCACTGGTCTGTGCAGCCCAAACCAATGTGGTCAGCATCCTCCATTAAATGACTCCGAGCGGGAAGGGACCTCGGAAGCTACATAGTCCAACATTTCTCATCTTACAGATGAGAAAACTGAATCTCAGTGAGGTTGAAGAACTTGCCCACAGTCATGCAGATGGTATCAGAGGTGAGATTTGAGCCCAAGTCCTTTGACTACAGAGTCAATGCAGGTTTATTTCCATAAATATCCATTCAATGATCAAGTAATTAGATTCTATTAAGTTCCTGTTATATGCCAGGCATGGAACTAGATACTGAGGATACAAAAATGAAATCGTCCCTGTCCTCAAGTAGCTTTTATTCTGAAGGGGAGGATAACATTTACCAATGTAGCTATGTAAAATGGAAATATAAGGCAATTGGGAAGGGGAGGTTATAGCACAAAGGTAAATCAGGGAAGGCCTCATGTAGGAGGTAATGCTTGATCTGAGCACTGAAGGGATTCTAAGCATCTACAATGTATAAGACACTGTTCTGAGTCCATGTGATAGAAAAAGAAAGGCCAACACAATCTCCACTGAATGAATATTCAACTTCTTTAATTGAATTATTGAACTGAAAAACATCGAGTTTACTGAATCAGGGCAATAGGCTCTACTGAACATTATTGATGACCCATTGGCTCAGACTCCTTCCTGTTGTTTCCTCATTCCAGACTGAAGCTAGGGCTCTGAGGGATTTTTCTGTGACTAGAAAAGTCACTGAAAGAGAAGAAGAGACATTGTGATTGGAGCATGGAGGGAAAATTCTATAAAATAAATCTTTGCACTGGAATGAGGCTTAACACTGCCTCAAAGAAAACACTAAATCCATGGTATTCTTCTCTGAGGAACAAGTGAGAGTCACAGTCTGAACCTGGCTCAGTGTGTCTTCCCTCCTTGAGTGAATATAAAGGGATTAAAATCAGTCCTGGAAGGCATCCTTCAAGAGCAATTCCCAGCCCCAGAGAATTTGCCCCTTCAGGCCCCAATTATTATTGAGGGATGGTGATTCCCACACCAGGGCAAGCTGGCTATAAGCTATATCGATCCAAAGAGGCCTTTGAGGTAATCAAGAAGTACTCATTGTTCTGTGTACCATCATTCTTGAGTCCCTGGCAGGAGGGACATTCTGTCATCCCCACCAACCTTACATAAGGAATCATTAGAGGTCAGATAGAGCACGTTGGGGGCAATGGTCTTTTCTGTATCTCTGTCTTGTTGGTGTGTGAGTCTTCACAAAGGTCCCTGGGGACTCGCTTTTCTTCCCTGACATTCTCTCAGCTACTGCTCTATGAACACCTAGGAGGAGAGAGCTGGTTGCATCAGTTTCTGCGGACCATGTCAGCAAAAGAAATGGTGGGACCAGGCAGTGTATACATCTGGCTGCTGCTCCAGCTCAGCAGGGCCATTCTACCTTGACTGCCTGGAGTCCATGACCTGAGACCAAGAGGTAATGTTGGTGAAAGTAGCAGAGCAATTTTTCTCTTAGATTATTTTTTTTAGCTCCTGTTCTCTTTTTTCACAATGCTTGCTATAAAAAGTTTGGAAATAAAAGTGTTTGTCCCAGAGAACAAATCTCTCCATGCAGCAATAAATCTCCAGGAAACCTGTCCAAAACTCTGTATTTTGGACAACACTAGGATTGACCTGGCTATTCGTTTAGAGACATTTTCTCTATCAAACACCACAGATTAGGAAACTGCTTTTTGGCATCTTTTGATATAATTGTTTCCCTTTGTTCTAACTGGGCAGACTGGACAGAGGTTAACTTAATCTGAAGGTCCTGGAGAGAGAGAGAAAGCATGTCACCAAAAATGGATTTAAATCTTTAGGCACCCTTTGGTTGAAAGGCATTCCCAAACCTACCTGTCCCATTTACTTAGTCAAGAAAATTAGAAGTAATAATAATTAGCCACATTTTAATATAAAATAGCACCAAGTACTTTACTCATAACCAACCTGTGAGATAATAAATATTATTACCATTGTTTTAGTGAGTGGGAAAACAGGCACACTGATGTTCAATGACTTGTTCAGGGTCACATACTTGAATTGGAACTCAAATTCAGATCTCCTGACTCCCAGCACAATTTTTTTTTTTTGCTGCTTCACCTTTCTGTCTCTGATCTATTCTTTCCTTAAAAATTTAATAGGGTTTTATCCTATCCTGGACAGAGGATATCCTGCCTCAGGTAATATCAGTTTATTGAAATCTTAATTTAATATGTCTTGTTTCTACATTTCCAGAGGTTGCTTCACTTTATTGAGCAACATTTTCATGAACCTGAATATACAGAATTAGACTATTTCTTATACTTTGGTGTTTGAACACTGGTGTCTCTATTCAGTACAGTTCAATTAATGAGAGAACTAAAGAATCTGGGAAAGGATGTGGGGATGAGGAAAGAAGACAGTGCCAAAGATTCAAATACTCCACAATGAGAAAGGATAGAATCTGAGGTGTGTTGGGAAAGATGCCTGGAGCAATCCCACTACTGGCTACATACAAAATAACTCACACTTACAAAGTTTTTTTTTAAGGCTTGCTGAGTGCTTTACAAATAATATCTCATTTGACCCCCACAATAACCCTGGGATATAGGAGCTAGTATTACCTCCATTTCACAACATGAGGAAACTGAGGCAGATTGGAGCTAAGTGATTTGCTCAGGGTCATATGACTAATAAGTTTCTGATGAGATCAAAGACAGAAAGATCTCGTATGTACCATAATATCGATGGCAGCATTTGTGTGTTGCATGTGTGTTGGCAGAAAACTGAAACAAAATGAATATTTTTTATGTGTACATTCATACACACACACATATATACCCAGCTTAAATATATATATAATACATATATACACATATATATTATATATATACATATATATGTCACCTGTGAATGGCTGAACAAATTGTGGTGTATGAATATAATGGAATACTATTATGCCATAAAAAATAATAGAAAATATTCAGAGAAATGTGGGGAAACTTGAATGAACTGATGTGAAGTGAGGTAACGAACTACAAGAAAAATATATATAATGACTACAGTTTCCTAAACATGATATTAAAAGGCAGCTGAGCCTAGATTACATGTAATGACCAGTCTTAATTGTAGAGAGCAGAAGATAAGACACACTTTCTTTCTTTTGGTAAAATATTGATGTAGCCGTAGAGTGTTGGTTATGCTCTTAGGTCATTTTGTTCATTGGTTTCGTCTTTGTTTTCCTTTGTTACAAAGGAGAGTTCAGTGATGGTGGCATGAGGGAGGTAGAGCATATTAGACTAGAAAATGACTGCAGTTGGAAGAACAGGGACATCTATAAAACTATTTTTAAAAGAAAACTAAGTGAGGAAGATGTGCCAAGAATTTGAGCACAAAATAACCCACAGAGTCAGCTTGGGAGCAACTCAACTTCAATGGTGTCAAAATTAAAATGGTGAGTGAATGTCCAGGAGGCATCCCACTGCAATGGAAATATCACTGACCTGGGAGGCAAGAGATTTCCACTGAGTTTGGAAGACTCACCATCCCCTGCAGAGGTCCCACATTTTCCCACCTAAGTGCTTTTGCTTAAGCTGTTGCCCATGTCTGAAATGCAATAAATAACTCCACCATCTTTTAAACAGTTCATCCTTTTAATAAGTAAGCAGCTGACATTTATATAGCCTTTAAGGTCTGCAAAGCCCTTTAAAGTTCAATTCAAATACTATATTATCTAAAATATTCCTTCTCCAGATGCCCCTGTCAGTAATGACCTTTCTCTTCCTGATCCTGGAGCTCATATGACACTTTTATTTGTATCTCACCTGTGCAGTTGTTTTTATATTGTGATTATTTGCGTATGGGAGATATTGAAGTAGCGATATCACGTCTTCAATAAAGAGGTTGTACTAGAGACAATACATGAGGTTCCTGCTAACTTTAAATCCATGATCTTATTCCATTATATACTTCACGTGGGCAGGGGCCATATCTAATCTAAACTAGGTATCTTCCTTTGCCCCAAGAACAGTGTTTAGCATATAGTAGGAATTTTATAGAGTTTATTAAATTGTACTGAGGCGTAGGTTCTATAGCACAGTGAAAAGTGCTCTTTCCAAGAGCACTTGAAACCAAGAATATCCAGGTTTAAATGCTACCTCAATATTTTTGATCTGTGTGACCCCAGCTAAATCTCTCTCAACCTCAGCATCCTTTTCTGTAAATTAGGAGTAATAGTAGCACTTATTTCACAAGGTTGTTGTGAAGCTCAAATATAATTGTCTAAAGTGCTTTGCAAATCTCCAAGCCCTATATAAATGTCAGTTATCATTTTTGTTAAATCCCTTCTTTCTGGTCCTGTTGGACTATATGCTCCCTGAAGTCTTTTTGACAGGCCAGGATGATGTGATCAACTTGACATTAGCGAGGTAAAAGCAGTAACTGCCAGCTAGGTTAGGCAAGTTTTTCCTTAGAAGGTATTGAAAGTGTCCTCATGATTTAATTGGCTTAAGGAACTAAGGCTGGGAGTGGAGGAGGGGTGCCTTTAAAAAGCCAGTGCATTAGAAGGCAGCAATTTCCTCCTCAGATATGACTAGCATGCTAGCATGGCCAGCTCACAGGCAGGGATGCTGGGCTCGGCTGTATCAATGCTGTATCCTTGATGGAAATCCTCTCATGGTATGTCGAAGGAATCCTCATTTTGTTAACTGTTAGATAACCTGTGGGTTTCTTGTTTCATTCTAATTTAAACCTGAAGCACCAGGCTGGCTTGAATTAGGTCTGACCTGAATGTTATAATACTCCAAGAAGCTAGAAGAACCTTCCACAGATGGATGATCTAAGCCTCAGGCACCTTCTGATGTTTCACAGGGAGAGACCCTCCAAAGAATAGCTAAGTATAAAGAAATGAAAAGCAACTCTTTGGGATGCATTCACTTTGCGTTGTTGAGGAGGATTTGGAGGTGTGTGGGAAGCCATGTTTAATGTGTACAGACAGTAAAAGCAATTATTTGATTCAAATACTGTGTTCCACTCATGCAGATCAGAAAGAATTCCTTCTAGACTAGTTGTTGGAGTCAAGCAGGATGTGGGACCATCACTCTCCACCCAAAAAGGGCAGTAGGTAGAAGAACAATATCCCCCAATCCTACGCTTGGACTGCTGATAAGGGTATTGGGCTGCCCTTGGCATGTAAAAGTAGAGAGATGTCAAGGGGTCCTCGCTTGCAAGCAATGACACTTTCAGGGTCATGGACACCATGAGGGACAGCTTAGGTAGCAGCACAAATGAGAATCCCAAGAATGAGTATGAAGGAAGAAGCCCAGCCTAACACCTTCCTTGGTGAGGCTGGAGAGCAAAACATCTGGGAGTGTCTGTGACAGGTTATCCAAGTTACTGAAAATTGGGGAGTAGAGGTAGGGTAGAGATTGTGATAGGAAAGGATGGCATATTGATGAGACATGGAGCAACTGACATAAGAATTTCCTCAGGTAGAAGACCCCCTTGGGTATTTATTTCTTAGGGAGAGCCCCTGTAAAGGATATATTAAAAAGCTGCTTTTTCTTTGTGTACCAAGCACTTAGCATAGTACTTAGCACAGAGCATTCTATGATAAAATATATTTTGATGATTGATAGTGCTAGGGAGATCCCTCAGAGTGACCATGGCAATGCTTTTTACTCAAGAGAAAGTAAGGGAGGGAGAGAAGAGGAAGGGGCTTAATGTATATTTTAGTTAAAGTAGCAGTGGTGGTGCTGGCTCGCAGCCCCAGCTACTGAGAAGGCTGAGGTTGGTGAATTATTTGAGTCTGAATTTCTGACCCTGCCATAGGTCTAATGCATATTGGATCTCTGCATTAAATCTGGTACCAATATGGTGAGCCTTGGGAAGCAGATGGCTACTGGGCTGCCTCAGGGCCCAGTCTGAAATGTGGAACAGGTTAAAGCTTCCTTGCCAATAAGTATTGGGAGCAGGCTGTGAGTGCCTGTTGTCCTTGCAGCCTGGGTAAGAGATAGGGAGACTCAGTTAAAAAAAAAAAAATAAAATAAAAGCACCTTCCCATTGAGAGTGGCTACAAGTGCTCCACTTGAACTACATCAAATCAAAACTTTCCTTAGACAGGATCAACATTAATATTTGCTTTTTTCAGTGAGTAATGAAGGCAAATTGATTCTGGTATCTACCACTTACTACCTGTGAGGTCTTTGGCAGGTCCCTTAACCTCTCTGACCCTCAATTTTAAGGATGTGTTGGATTAGATGACCTTTAGCTCTAAATCTATTATGCCATGATTTTCTAGGTGAGTCTTAGATATACAAGGAAACTTTACTCTGCTGCCTATTTAGAGGTTATTTTTCTCTACTGGGGTCTGAGGAGCAGGGTAGGGAGGGGGTGCTTCTCTGCATTAGGTACTAGATAATCTTCTTTGGGAAAAGTGGATGGGGAGCCAAGGAGAGCTATCTTTCAGGTTCCAGAGGAGTGACATGAAATGTCAGTATTTGAACATGATGAATATAAAAACATCAATACTAAATAGAATTCAGGTCCCATCAGCTGCATCAACATTGTTGGCATAAAGCTACCTTAGATTTTCTGAATCCTTTTCTGAAGAAGTTAGAGCCATAACCTCTATGCACATGCCCTATTTGACAGGCAGGTGGTTGCCAGTATTAATTTCCTCATAAATGACCCAGGTATCTCTGTAACAGAAGTCATTAAAGCTCAGCATCTTGGTCAGGAGCCAAGCTTAGCTTTCCAAATCCCCCATTCATCCAAGAAGCTGCACTTCTCATATATATTACTGATTGGCTAATAGCAGAGGTGCCTTGATTGGCTGGTGCTTACACTGTGACTGTTATATTTCACAATCTGCATTTGGCCCATTCATGATGAAAGATTGATATTTTCACACCCTAGATTTTCCTCATTTCTAAATATTATTGATATATTTTATTTTTACATCACCTTCATTTCTGAATATGTCTTCCTCCTCTTTCCTATCCGGTCATTCCTCATGAGAAAAACTAGAAAAGAAAGAAAAAGAGATGGCCAAGCTAACAAATATTTCAATTGAGTCTGATGGTATGCTTAATCCTCCACATCTGCAAAGAAGTGAATTTTCCCAAGTCCTCTCTAAGACCAAACTTCTCAGTCATTATATCGACATAGCAGTTTTGTTTGTTATTATGGCTATTATTGTACATAGTTGCAGTGATACCCCAATTGTCACCAAACAGGAAGAGAGCAATCTCAGATGATTCATTTGGCCTAAAGAAACTATTCATGGAATGACATCCATTGGAAGCATATTAGGTGGGGTTGTGTTTTTAACCTTAGTGGCAGGGATTCTATGCAGCTGTCACAGACCACAATCCTTGGGACACTCTACATCTTCATAATTCCATTGTTATATAGTGAAATACATCCATGACAAGCCTTTCACATTCAGCAAGATCATCAAGCAGCAGGGCTATATGGTATTGACCTGCCCCAAACCGATGAGGTGAAAATTACTAAATTCTCTTTTGTGTCACCTAACAAATGAGCAGAGAACAATCAATGAGGGGGACGGGACTACATGAAACCTTCCTCCAGCTGACCCTTCAGTCTTAGGCCCGTTGTCAACACTCCTGACAGTCTGTTCCATTCCCTAAAGAAAGCTTCACACATAGATCCCGCCCACTATATGACACCCCTCTGTGTGTGTGTGTGTGTGTGTGTGTGTGGACAGCCATCTCTAAGAGTAGGTGAAGGATTCAAGATGGGAGGGCACAGGATAGAGTCATCTCCGTGTTGTGGTGATGCCATAAGTCTGGACCTGTGTCCTAAAATGTAGAGCCACAATAGAGAGAGATTCAACACAGGTGGGGCCTCCAGGTGAGGCAGAAAAGAAGAGACACTAGGGTCCAGAGACAAAGCTGGAGAGAGGATGATCTATGGGAATTTGTATTTTACACGGCTAGACTAATTCCACAAGGAATCGATCCCAGGATCAAGTCCTGTAGCTTGATGATCTGTCTGTTTTACTTCATTGATTCTGGTTATTGACTGAATCAGGGAGGTCACCCCATTCATATTCCATTTTGTACTTGCTTAAACCGGCCTTCACTCCTATTCTCTTGCCTTCCCCTAAGGAGAACACTACCTGTAAACATATTCTTTCATTGCCAGTCTTTTTGGTTCATAGTTGTCCTCTAGGCAAATGCTTCACTGTCCCCACCCCCACCCTTCCCTGCTTCTTGCCCTGGGCTCCCTCTTGAGCCCCCTTGCTGCAAAAATTTTTTCAAGATTTTCATCTTGCCTAAGTTTCCCACTCTGGTTGCTGCTCATTTCATACCTTTAATAGAACCATTTGTTTACACTAACAATCATTGTCAGGGAAATGTCCTCAGTTCTGGGGAAGGAAGTTGGGGTGGGGGTTACAGAGACAGAGATAGAGAGACAGGGAGATAGAGACAGACAGAGACAGAGAGAGACGGGGGGGAAGAGAAAAAGAGAAAAAAGGGGGGAAGAGAGAGAAACAAAAGGAGAGACAGAGAAAGAAAGGAAGAGGGGAGGGCAGAGGGAGAGAGAGAGAGAGAGAGAGAGAGAGAGAGAGAGAGAGAGAGAGAGAGAGAGAGAGAGAGAGAAAGTCACCTTTAGATAGACCAGTTCCTCTATAGAAATAGAAAATTATCTTTCCATTTAATCATTGGCTAGATTTGAGGGCAGCAGTAATGCCATTCACTGGGGGTTAGCTGTCAATTGGGGAACTCTGTGAGATAAGCATTCTATCTACTCTCCCCCTCCCCATGCCACACACCCTGCAGGCTAAGGTAGACCCGTGGAAATTATAAGCCTAGAGTCATCACACATATTTGCTTGCAGCCAGAGCAGGTATTGCTAAAGCAGCATGAAAATGTCTTCCTTTCTGTCCACAGCTTAGTTTAATTATTTTGGTGAATCGTGCCTATGCATTTTGCATTCCTTTGAAGCATCAGTTATTGGGAACTGCTGGAGGGAGGGCACCAGATAAAATAGAGTAATACATAGTCTAATTCAGGTTTATAAATATTTTGCTTCTATGACTGGCACTTTCCAGGCAGAGGACAGGTGGAGAGGGAGGGGATATGCTTGATAAATAACCCAGTTTTTAATAAATTAATGAATCACACCAAATTAATCTCAGTATATTGAGAGAAAACCAAGCATGGCTGAGTCAGGTATGTCTGCACTGTAGCAATCTTCAGTTTTTGGGACTCATGCAGATTGGGCCAACCCTGAGCTTGGATTTTAAATAAAAGAGAAATAGACTTGTTGGCAAAGAGCACACCTTCCCCAGACTGTCTGGGGCAGAATTCACGCTGAAAATTAGCTAATAACACAGGCAACTCCATTCCAATTTTGCTCTAAATGAGAGAATATTGGAGCAAGGTCATTTTTGTTGTTCAAACAAATGAAAGGGAAAACACTGAAAACAGAGAGCTTGTTCAGAAACTCCTTAAGCGTTTTTTACTGCCAGCCTACGTGGGAAAATTGTACCTTCTTAAGAATTCCTTGGTGCCTTCCAATCCATTCTCCCACCTCTAGACCACTCTGAACCCTGAAGAGTCAGCCAAATAAATGTATTTTTACTTAATATATTTCAATCCAGTTAGATCCTCTTGCTTGCAAAGGTGACCCCTTCTTTTTCTCAGTATCCTGAGCAAGTCATTTAAGCCTATTTTTCTCAGTTTCCTCTTCTGTAAAATGCCAAGAAAACTCCAAAGGGGGTCACGAAGAGTCAGACAAAACTGAAATGACTGAACAACAGCATCTAGGAGAAACAGTCTGATCTGGCAGAAAGATTTGGAATTATGAAATCTCAGTTCATTTCCTAGTTCTGCTATTTACTGCCTTGTGACCTTTGGCAAGTCAACCCTTGATTCACCTTGGTCTCTTAAACTGTAAAATGGCAGGATTGGACTAGATGACCTTTAAGGAATCTATGATTCTAAGATCACATAGCTTATTAGTGACTGATTCAGAACTGGAAATTAAGTGTTTTATATATGTGTTTGTGTACGGTCTCTTTCTCTGACACTCAACTAGACTGAAATCTTTAATTTTTTAAAAAACATGTATTTTTTTAATCAGTTAAACAACTTGCCCTCTATAACACAACTAGGAAGTGTCTGAGGCTAGATTTGAACTCAGCTCCTCCTTGGTTTCATGTCCAGTGTACCACCTAACTGCCCTAAATGAAATCTTCTTAAAGAAAATAACTAAAATTTTCAGTTCCTCTTTATTCACCTATAATACAAAAGCCAAGGGTTCCTAGACAGTAGAACTCATAGAGTATTTGTAAACTGAAGGGATGGGAAGTCTGAGTAGAAGCAATGCTGTGTGTAGTAGCACAAACATTAGCCTTAGATTCAAAGAGCTGGATTCAAGTCCTGGCTCTCACCCTAGCTAGGCAAAGACTTGACCTTGTCAAGTCTCATTTTCCTCATCTGAAGAGATAAATTCTATGAGACTCCAATAAACCTACAACGAAATATATGAAAATTAATAAGGTTTAGTGGAACAAGTACTGAATTTAAAATCACAGGACTTGAGTTTGAATCCTGAGTTTGCTCCTAACTTCCTTGTACACTTAACTTCGTTGAGTCTCCGTTTCCTCAGTAGCCAAAGGAGAGAGTTCAACTAGATGATCTCTGAAGTCCTATCAAGCTGTAACAACCTGTGACTCTTTGAGTACTAATTGTGTAGTACTGTATAAGACATTAACACTTAAATGCTTGCTACAATTCACTCAGAAATTCATCTTGTCCAGGAATTTTTTTCCCCTTTGGAAATTCATTGATAGTGTGCTCAATTTCTTTTTCTGAGATTGAGTTAAGACTTCTATTTATTCTTTTGTTAAAAATTGACATATTATGGATTTTCAAGATACACATGCATTTTCTTTGAATTTTCCATTTTATTGACTTTTGGTTGCATATGGGAGGCAACCTGGTATCATATATAGAGAACTGGCCTCAAAGAAGACCTATGTTCAAATCCTGTCCCTGACCCCTGGGCAAATTATTTGACCTCAGTCTTCCAGGCAACTTTCCAAGTCTTTAAGTTGCAGAAAAAGGTCTGATCTACTTCGTTAGAAAGAGTTTCTTGCACCAGTGAAATAAGAGATTCAGTCCAACTTCATAGTCATGTATTGTATGTTGTGATAACTCTTTTTTATTTTCCATTTCTTTTATGAATTTACCTTGATAATTTCTTATTTTGGTAACTGGATTTTTCTTTCTCTTTTCCTCATCAGGTCAGCTAATAGTCTATTGATTTTGTTAGCCTTTAAAAAGAAATAGCAGCTTTGTTAGTAGGTTTTACAGTCTTTCTGTTCTCAGATTTGTTTATTTCTCCTCTAATTTTGAAGACTTTTTGTATTAGTTTTAGACTTGTTAATTTATTTTCTAATCTTTTTAATTACATGCTCAGTTCTGTGTGTGTGTGTGTTCCTTTGAGGACTGCTATGGCTGCAATCCATAGTTTTAGTGTGTTATCTCTCCCTTAAAAATATCTTTTCCATATACTTACATGCTGTTCCTATAATTTGTTTTTTGAACCACTCATTATTCAAGATATCACTAATTAGTCTTCATTTAGTCTATAATGTTTTATCATATTTCTTTTATTAATTACTATTTTTTACTACATTTTAGTCTATAAAGTGTGGGTTATTATTTCTGTCTTTTCAAACTTTTTTTAATTCTTTTATGTCTTAATATGTGGTCAGCTTTTTAAAGGTGCTGATAAATGTTTTCTCTATTATTTCCATTTTGAAATTACCACAAGTGAGTCAAATCTACTCTCTACCCCCCCAAAACTCTCTTGAGCTACATTTTTTCTTTATTTTTTAATTGGATTTATCTAGCTCTGATGAATATTACCCTCTGAGACCTGGATAAATTCACCATCAAGATAAGGAAAAACTAAGAACATTTGCATTTAAGGTTATAATTGTGAGGTCCTAGTTTTCTTCCATGAAATCATTTAATAATTTTTCTATTCTTTTAAATTTGCATTTATCCCCTGAAATGCACTTTGCTTACTATAATCTAATACCAGTCTTCTTTCACCAGTTCCTCAATCTCATAATCCTGTCAATTCTAAATTGCTTGGATATTATCATTATCACCATCCTCATCAGTCTTTTTTGTTTTATTTATCCCTTTCCTTTTGCAGCTCAAGTAAGAGTGGAGTGCCAAATCTTTCCTACCCTTTAAAAATATTGTTTTTATCCCACCCCCTTGCTCTTGCTTTTAAACAGTCTACTTATCAGTGTCATTAAAATTCTCTTCTCTCCCACCCCTGCCAGACTTTCCTTTCCCATTTTCTCCATTTTTAAAGGCTATCCTTTAGAAGAACTTCATTTCTAGGTGTATTAAGTTATGAAAGAGGCATCAGGATGCAATAATGAATCCCTGTAATATTCTTGATCTTTTCCCTCAAGATTTGTTCATTTTGATATACCACTTTCCTTTTCAGTCTATGTCCCTCTACTTAATCATCTCCAAGTCATCTACTCCCAGGATCCTAATCAGTTCCTCTTGTCCTGGAGAGTCAATGTGGTACAATGGAAAGAACACTAGTTTTGGAATCAGAAAACTTGGGTTTAGGGGACAGTTCCGGGGGTGGAGCCAAGATGGCAGAGTAGAAGGACCCACGTTTAGGAGCTCCGAAACCAAAGCCCATAGAATTAATGTAAAAAGAGTCCCCCATAACTTCTGGGTCAATACAAGGTGTGCAGAAGCAGAGTGGAAGAGATTTCCGTTCCAGGGAGCCCTGAAGACCCGTCCCCAGGGTCTGGCGCGCCCCGGAAAGTAAACCCGACCCCCAGCGCTGCCCTGGCCGGGGCCCCAGAGAAGCTGATGCGAGAAGGCTTCAGAGACGGAAGCTCCAGCAGCCGGGAAAGTCCCTCCACCCACAGAAACTACAGGTCAGTGAGAGAGAAGGCCGGGCTGAAGGAGAGGGGAAGCGGGGCGTCTCCGTGACTCGGGCCCCCTCGGGAGGAAGCGGCGGGGGTTGGGATGGGGGCAGGAAGCGGCGGAGGCAGAGGTGTGGGCGGAGGCTGAGGTGGCAGCGGCCCAAGACTCAGGAATCCCCCAACAGCAGGCAGGATCTTCATTAGGGAAGATCCCTGCATAAAACCCGACGGAGCTGAGCCTGGGAGACGGCCCTGCCCCCACCCCGCTCTGTTACTGAAGGCTTCTGCTTAAAGCCCCCAAGGGAGCGGGATTTGGGAGGCGGGCCCCCCACCCCGCCCCCACCCGTTCCATTCCTGAAAGTCTCTGCATAAAGCCCCCGAGGGATCAGAGTCTCGGAGGCAGCCCTGGCACCACCCCAGCACCTGAACTAAAGCTCACTGATTGACAGCCAGCAGGAGGAAAGCCCATTTAAATCTCAGAGGCCAAGCACTAGCTGGGCAGATCCAGGCGGGGGTGGAAAGGAATCTCAGAAGTCAAGTAACTGGCTGGGAAAATGCCGAGAAAAGGGAAGAAAAATAAGACTATAGAGAGTTTTTTCCAACAAATGCAAATGATCCCGACCTTCGGATCTGACGAAGATGAGGACGTATTCTTGCCATCAGGGAAAGACGTGGAGGGCGGGGCCTCAGTACCCCAGACACACCAGGGGGGTGGTGGGTGGGCTCAGGCCCTGGAAGAGCTCAAAAAGGATTTTGAAAAGCAAGTTAGACAGGTGGAGGAAAAACTGGGAAGAGAAATGTCAGAGATGCAACAAAAGTATGAAAAACAGGTCAATACCTTGGTAAAGGAGACCCAAAAAAATGCTGAGGAAATTAACACCTTGAAAAATAGGCTCACCCAATTGGCAAAGGAGGTTCAAAAAGCCAATGAGGAGAAGAATGCTTTCAAAAGCAGAATTAGCCAAATGGAAAAAGAGGCTCAAAAGCTCACTGAGTTTAATAGTTCTCTCAAAATTAGAATGGAACAGATGGAGTCTAATGACTTTCTGAGAAACCAAGAAATCACCAAACAAAACCAAAAGAACGAAAAAATGGAAGAGAATGTGAAATATCTCATGGGAAAAACAACTGACCTGGAAAATAGATCCAGGAGAGACAATTTAAAAATTATGGGACTACCTGAAAGTCATGATCAAAAAAAGAGCCTAGACACCATCTTCCATGAAATTATCAAGGAAAACTGCCCTGACATTCTAGAACCAGAGGGCAAAATAAGTATTGAAAGAATCCATCAATCACTGCCTGAAAGAGATCCAAAAAGAGAAACTCCTAGGAACATTGTGGCCAAATTCCAGAACTCCCAGCTCAAGGAAAAAATCTTACAAGCAGCTAGAAAGAAACAATTCCAGTACTGTGGAAATACAATCAGGATAACCCAAGATCTAGCAGCTTCTACATTAAGGGATCGAAGGGCGTGGAATAGGATATTCCAGAAGGCAAAGGAACTAGGACTCAAACCAAGAATCACCTACCCAGCTAAACTGAGTATAATACTTCAAGGGAAAATATGATCTTTCAATGAAACAGAGGACTTTCAATCATTCTTGATGAAAAAACCAGAGCTGAAAAGAAAATTTGACTTTCAAACACAAGAATGAGAAGAAGCATGAAAAAGTAAACAGCAAAGAGAAGTCTTAAGGGACTTACCATGAGTGAACTGTTTACATTCCTACATGGAAAGGCAATATTTGTAACTCTTAAAACTTTTCAGTATCTGGGTAGTTGGTGGGACCACACATACACATGTACACGCATGCACACACATACACACATGCACACACATACAGAGATAGAGAGCACAGAGTGAACTGAATAGGATGGGACCATACCTTAAAAGAAACTAGGGTAAATGGTGAGAGAGAAATGTAGGGGGAGGGAAAGGGAAGGGGGTAACTATATGTCATTTAAGAGGCAGGTAGGAGTTTTTCTTAGTGGAGGGAAAAAGAGGAGAGCTGAGAAAAAACAAAAAAAAAACAAGAAGTTTACCCTCATCACATTTGACTAAATGAAGGAGTGAAATGCACACTCATTTTGGTATGAAAACCTATCTTACAGTATAAGAAAGTGGGGGAGAAAGAGATATTGCAAGGGGGGGGATGATGGAAGGGAGGGCAAAGGGAGGAGGGAGCAATTTGAAGTCAACACTTGGGGAGGGACAGGATCAAGAGACAGAAGAGAAACAATGAGGGGCAGGTTAGGAGGGATGGTAATCCAGTTAGTCTTACACAACACGACTATCAGGGAGGTCATTGGGAAAACTACACAGATATGGCCTATATTGAATTGCCTGCTGTCCCAAAGGGAATGGGTGGGGAGGGAGGGATGAGGAGAATTTGGAACTCAAAGTTTTAGGAACAACTGTTTAGTATTGTTGTTGCAACTAGGAAAGAAGACATATAGTTAAGGAGGAATAGAAAGTCATCTGGCCCTACAGGAGAAAAGAGAAGATGGAGACAAGAGAAGGGAGAGATGACAGAAGAGAGGACAGATTGGAGATAGGGAAAATTAGATTGCTTGGGGTATTGGGGGGGGGAGGGGATAAAAGGGGAGAAAATTTGGAACCCAAAAATTTGTGAAAATGAATGTAAAAAAATTAAATAAATAAGTAAATTTAAAAAAAAAAAAAAGAAAACTTGAGTTTAAATCCTACATCTGTCACTTTTTACATGACTGTGGATAAGTTACTTAACATCTCTGGGTCTCATTTCTTGTCAAATGTAGGAGTTGAGGTAAATGGACTTTAAGGACTTTTTCATCTCTAAACTTGTTACCTTATGATCCTATGACCTGCCTTTGGAGCTTAGGGCATGATAGTAATCATGGTCTGTGGTCCTAAACCATACAGGACAAAGGCAACTGTTGTCTAAAGTTTAAAAGCCCCATGGATGGGGAACCTTGGGTTTTTACAGATGAGGAAACTGAGAGTAAGACTGATCAAAGCAATTTGATCAATGATATACAAGTAGTAAATGAAAAGTCCCCTTGGATTCCAAATCTACTTTTTATTATCCCATGCTGCTTCTTATTGTGAGAATTTTGGCCCTCACCCCTACACACACACGCACATGCACATGCGTACACACACAGACACACACACACGCACACTACCCTCTGGTAGCCAACTCAGTGGAGTTGTCAGTCCGGATCATTTGGCAAAGACCCAACAAAATATTTTCTCTTGACATTAAAATCATTGCATTGGTTTGTCCCTGGCAACCTTCTTGGTGCCCCTTGCTGTCACTGTTCTACTGTTTCAAATCTTCATGACCACACTCAGAGTATTTTGGCAATGATCTTGAAGGGGTTTTCCATCTCCCTCTCCAACTCATTTTGCAAATGAGGAAACTGAGGCAAATACCATTAAGTGACTTGCCCATGCTCACACAGCTAATAAGTGTCTTAGAACAGATTTGAACTCAGGAAGGTGAGTCTTCATGATTCCATCCTCTTCATTCTACCACCTAGCTGTCTCTCTAGTTAGTATAATAAGTAAGTTTATAAGTAGTAGCCAGTATAAAGTTACAATAGCTGGAAGTGAGATTGCAAAGAGGAATCTAGAAGTTGCTACAGACTGTCCCAAAGATCATGGAGGCACGATTTACAATTATGTTATGTATTGACCCCAAATCGCATCCTAGTAATATGTATTGAATCAGGGGAAGCCATCTACTCTTTGTTGCCAGGACTTTTTAGTCTTGATATATACATCTCAGACCAGTCCCAGACAGGCAGAGCACCGGAAGGTAACTTTGAGATGACTTAGATATGTTAATGAACTAACCCAAAGTGGCACAGATAAGAGTTGGTCTGTTGCCCTCAAAAGTCCTATAAAAATAAGCCCTCAAAATCCTTCTCTACCCCCGCTCTTCCATGTCCACCTGGGTTGGCTACCAACTCTATTCTGTGGTTAAATGAGTGATTATCTGTGCCTTTCCTACTTCTCATCTTTTTCATTGTAGTACTTGACTTTCTTCCCCAGTGCCCATACCACTTATCTCTGTACCCCCTTTCACCGCTTGCCTCTGAATTTTCTGTGCTGTTTGCCCCTATGTCTGAGCCTCATTACAGTGTGATTGCAGCCTAACTTTCTATTGCCATCCAGGTTTTTCCCAGTGAGTACTCAAATACTGAGCATGTTTGCCCCCATTTCATAATGTCGTAAATTAATTATCAACTCAGGAATACATTCTAAGAATGTAAGACAACATAGGCCAATAAAAAAGTAGGAGCTAGGTGTCCAGTTTAGCTGACACATGAAGGAGTGGAAAATAGAATAAAACTGAAAAGAAAGATTGAAGCAATGTGATGAAATCCTGAAACATCATGCTAAGGAATTTGTATTTTGTCCTCTATGAAGTGTCCTCTATGAAGTCCTCACAAAGTTTTTTTTCTTTTAGGTAGGGGAGTGACATCATTAGATCAATATTTTGGAATGGTTATTTTTGCAGTTGTAAAGAGGATGAACTGAAGAGCGTAAAGTCAAGAAGCAGGGAGGAAAATTCAGAAGGATTATAGTAGTTCAGATAATAAAGACCTAAGTCATGTTGGTGATCCTGTGGGTGGAGAGAAAAGGGGATGTTATGCAAGAGATGTTCTAGAGATTTAGGGCTATTATCATCCCCAATTTACAGATGAGAAAACTGAGATATAAAATGTAATTTCCCCCAGGACCACACAGTTTGTAAGTATAAGAGACAGGATTCAAAGTCAGGTCTTTTTGATGCCAAGTCCAGCACTCTATTTACCATGTCACCTAATCATATAAATACCTTGGCCACTACCACTTCTCAGATTCTTATGGAGGTAGCCCAAGTGTACCCAACAAAATTAGTCTGCTTTCATCCTGTTCCTCCTAGCCATTACTAAGGGGAACAACTCATGAAAAAAGGATCCACCATCTTTGCCACAAAATGCCAACAATCAGTGACCAACTGCCACCAATGTATATATAAAGCTTTAAGATTTAACCATACTTAAGGAGGGCAAGAGAGAGATGAAGGATAAAGCCACAAAGGAGACTGAAAAGAGGTGGCTAGACAGATAAAGACAAAAACCAGAGTAGTATCACAAAGGAGGAAACAATATCCCCAGGAAAAGGTGATTGACAGTGTCAAGATATGTAGAGAAGTCAAGGATTATACAGACTGAGAAAAGGGTAGCACTTAAGAGATGGCGATCTTGGATAAAGAAATTTCAGCATAGTGGTGAGGCTAGAAACCTGATTGTAAGGGTCTGAAAAATGAGTGGACTGTGAGGAATTACAGGAATAGCAAAAAAAAAAATTTCCATAGGATGGCAGTGAAAAGGAAGAGAAATATAGCATGATAGGAGATAAGGTCAAGCAAATGTATTTTTAAGGTGGGAGGAGAGACCTGAACATGTCTCTGGGTGGCAGAGAACAAGCCATTCAAAATTAATGAAAAGAGAAAGGGAGAGAATGATCACCTAGTCAATGGGATCAAGGAGATGGAATCAAAGAGGAGATGGAATCATAGTCATAAGTAGAAGAGTTACCTTGACTTCAGAGAATGCAGAGTTATGTGTACTTTACAGAGAACTCATGATGACATTGACTTTTGATAAAATATGAGGTGGGTTCATCTACAAAGTGGGGTATGGGAAGGTATAGGGTACATGAGAAGAGAATGTGGTTTGGAACAGACAGTGAAAAGAGTGTGACAAAATCAGTGGTAGAGGAGGAGGTAGAGAGGAGAGTTGCCATGCAGCAGTGAAAACCCAGTTGATATTAGATATCATGAATGTAGTGAAGTCAGCTGGCATAGTTGCATATGTTCAGCGATAGGTATATTATAGGAATAGCCCAGGCTTGAGGATTAACAGGTCATGAATGGTGTCAGGGCAAGGATCAAAGCTTTTAAAGAGAGAGGGAAATACATAATAAATATTTTTGATTGTCTTAGTCCTGGCAAGCACCTCTCAGTGCTGCGGGAAGTATTTGATACAATTCAATAGACATTTATTAGGCATCTACTGAGTGCAAGGCACTGGTGACAATGCTCAAATGTTCTGTGATTACATTCATTTTGGAATTCCCCCCAAAGTCTAATTAGAAGTTGGAAGGACAGCAAACACACCCAGGTGATGTTCATTTGTGGAGTAAGCACTTGGCTCTCTATCTTTTGAGTGCTTAGGAACACAACTATTCTCATACCTTTAGTTTCCTGGAGCTTAGGATCTCTAATGGATTTGAGTGTTCTTTAGCACCAACCCTTTCCTACCTCTATGACTAAGCACTGATATAGTGAACAAATCTCTGGGGAGACCTGACTTCTTCTTCCTTTGTTTTGTGAATGCATATATCTCTATTTCATCCTTGACTCTATTGCAGAAGAGGTGATTTATGTCATCAGTGACTCAGGGGAATGAGGATTTTTCTGGTGGGAAGGGGTGTTCAAAAGGTAATGTGGGTCTCTGTGGGGTTATGGATCTGGAGACAGTTCCTGAGTAGATCAAGTTATGGAAAGGCTGGAGGTAAGAAAGATGGAAATAGGATAGAGAAATGGGCACAGGCTAGTCATAAGTTTCATTGTTCTGAGAGAGAAAGCAGGGCAGAGGAAGAGGGAAAAGCTGGCTGTGGTGGAGAGGGTGAAGAACCGCCCCCCCCATACATACATTTATTCATAAAATCACATGATCAAATTTGCAAGAAACCTCATAGGTCCAGTCTAATTCATATCAAACTGACAATCCCCTTTATAACATCCCCAAGAAGTGACTATCCAATCTTTGGTTGGAGATCTTCAGTAAAGAGAAACCATAGCAAAATATCTCGCTAATTATCTTGAAAACCTTGTGAGGCAACCCATGTAAGTTTTAGATGACTGTCACTGTGAGGATGTTTTTCCTTATAAAGAACCTAAATTTGTCTCTCTGTAGCTTCCACCCATTATTCCTAGCTCTATCTTTGAGAGCCAAGAAGAACAAATCTAATCTCTTTTCCACATGATATCCCTTTGAATCCTTGAAGACAAGTTTATCTCTTCCTCCAGTTTTTTCTTCTTCAGACTAAACATTTCAAGTTTCTTCAGCTAACTCTTATATGACGTGGTCTTAAGATCTTCATCATCTTAGTTGCCCTTATACAGGTGCTATTCAACTTCCCAACATCTTTTCTAAAAAGAATTGAACTCCTGGTGGGGTCTGACCAGAGCAGGTAAGGGCATAGCTATAAATTTCCTGTTTTAGACACTTGATTTTGCTGTTCAGTCATGTTCAACTCTTTGTAACACCATTTAAGTTTTCTTGGCAATGATACTGGAGTGGTTTGTCATTTCCTTCTCCAGCTCATTTTATGGATGAGGAAACTAAGGCAAACAGGGTTAAGTGACTTGTCCAGGGTCACATAGCTAGTAAATATCTGAGGGTGAATTTGAACTCAGAAAAATGAGTTTTTCTGACTCCAGATCCAGCACTCTCTCTACTGTGCCACCTAGCTTATTTTAGACCCCATGTTTCTCTTAATGAGGCAGGCAGGAAATACTTCTCAGAGGAGATAGAACTTGACAGCTCTCTCTAAAGGTATTAAAGGATAGGTAGGACATGGAGAAGTAGAAAGTAAGGATAGCAACATAAGAGAAGATTTGGAGGTGGTGATGAGCAATGCCATGTTTGGAAAACAGTTGGGAGCCTCAATTAGATGGGATAAAGGATTTTGTTACAACATAGTGAGAGGTAAAGTTGAAACAGATTTTGGAAAGCCTTGGATGTGTGGGTAAAGAGTTTGGGTTATATCCTATAGGCAATGTTTTTGAGCAAGGGTATGACATAGTGGAAATGGGATCTTAGGATGATTAATCTGCACCAGGTATGCAAGAAGTTGAGCCTGGAATCAGTCAAACATACCAGAAAATTTCTGCAACAATTCAGGCTGCTGCGCTTTCCCCGATCCAAAACTGCCACTTGTCTAAGTCTAATTCAAATTATTCATAAAACACAGTGTATTAGAAATTTTTATGTGGTCAGTGACAGAAGGTACCAAAAGTTGAAAGAAAATGTTTATTTTTATCCCAACCATTCTTCCCTCTCTCCCTATCCTTCTAGGATAGACTTCTCCCTCTACAGAGGACACTAATCCTGTTTTAAGGTCAACAAAAGATGTGCTGGGGGAACACAAAATATTTGCCTCCTTTCTTTCTGTGTAAGTAGAATCTAACCTTCCCTCTTCTGGAGACTGATGGAATAACTCTGCAACATGCTGCCCTACCTCTCAGGGCTGTTGTGAGGATCACATGAGATAATATTTGTATAATTCTTTCACAGTGCTTGCTATAGTAGGTCTTAATAAATCTTTCCTTCTTTCCTTCCTTCCTTTCTTTTTCCACTGTAGTTTGATCCTTTATCCAAAACTAGGGTGAGGGACAAACCTGGCAGATAGGTAGATCCACCTTCAAATATCATTTCCTAGAAACAAACAAATAACAAAAATAACAATATGAACTCAACAACAAATTTTCTTCGCTGGATCCCTGACCACATTTCTCCACTGGCTTTCAACACTCTGGATGTAAGATAATTAGAAAGGAGATATATTTTAATGGATACTCCAGAACGTCCAAGAAATCTTATAAGGCAACTACTCCTCAAGACTGTGACTTCCAAAAGGATTTTTGCCTTACATACACACATATATGTATATGTCTGTGTATATATAAATGTATGTATTTATGTATATATGCATGTGTCAGGGTATATGCAGACACAGAGATATGTAGAAGAGATTGGGAGAGCTCCCAATTCTCAGAGTTCTGTATAAACGAGAAGGGATTTGTATTATCAGGTACCCACAACTGCATTCGAACCACATGGCTTGGTACTCCCACTCCATCCACTGCTGTCTTTGGATCTGGAGCTTTGGGAAATGGCTCCAGGGAACTCCGATGTTGGACTGGAGCTCACATGGCCATTAGCAAAGGAGACTCCCCAGAGGCTCATCTCCCTGGCCAGGTAGAGATGCTGATCCTAAAGACCAGAGAGGCAGATCCTGCAGTAGATAGGATGATTGTTGAAAAAGACTGCAAATCTTCCACCTTATCCAAGGGGAATGGGTCAGTTCTTTGTTCCCTGGGCGTTTCCCCCACCCCTTCTTCTTCTAAGAAGCTGTCAGTGGATAGATTGTGGATCAACTCGGCGCTTTTCTGACTATTTCTATCAGTGGGCCGTCAAAGGTTTGCTAAATCTGTACTAGAAAAGACAGAGGTTAACTGCAGTGACAACGCTGGACCTGGGATATTTGCCGAAAATGTAACAGATAAATCACACTCCCCTACCCTTGTTCCGGTCCTCTCCACCCCCCATCCAAATGCTTTCAATTTTCCTTCTTTAGATAAACGAGTTAACCCCTTCTTTTCCCCCAGCTGAAAACCAAAGGTCCCACAGCATTTCTCCCCCTCCACAACCCAATTTAATAGTAGGGGAGAATCGAAGGTTTCCTCTCTGCTATTTTTTGCGGACTGTGCGGGCCTCCCAGAGGTCAACCAGATCATTCCCCTGCCTTTCCACAGGACTGTCAGTTCTCCAGCCCGACTGTGGCGTCAGGGAGTGTCTTCAGGGAAAGACATGTCTAGCCAGGATTCCCCAAATTCTGCTCTAGTGCCTTGAGGATTTCGAGTCTGAAAAGCCAAGCTATAGTCGGAAACTCTCTCAATCCCACAGGAGGAAGAGAGGGAAACTTTCTCCCGCCGCAGCCTGCAAAGCTAGGCTCGCTACTCTACCCTCCTCCTGCTTTCCCTGCGGCCGTCACTCTCCCCCTTCTCCGTTCCCTCCCCCGCATCTCCCCCCTCCTCTCCTGCAGGAGGCGGGCAGGTCCAGGCGGATTAAACACACAGAGCCACAGTCCCGGCCACCTCTCTTCCGCCCAGCCTTGGCGGGCCATTCCCTCTCTCTCAGTTCGGCTATCGGTCAGCCTCCGCCTGCCTGCCTCTTTTCCTCTCCTCCCTCCTCTCTGAGCTGCTGCCACTCGACGGGAGGCAGCCAGCCCCTGGAAGAGGCGGCTGACCCGCGGGACTGACAGCTGGCTTCTGGCGGAGCTTTGCAGGGAAGGAGTTTGGCTGAGTGTTCGGAGACTGCCCCGCGGAGGGCGCCCTGGGATCGTGCCAAAGGGGCATGAAGTTGTTCGCAGGGGAGATCCAGACACCGGGAGGTGCGGGGGAGCCCAGAGACGCCCAAGTCTAGAAGCTCCTCAGCTCGGTGCACCATGCGGCTTCAGGGGCCCCGAGGGTCGGCGCTGCTTCTGCTGCTGCTGCTGAGGGGACTGATGCTCCTGGGAGTTCTCCTACTGCCCAGTAAGTTTCGGGGGCCCTTAGATATGTCCTCATCCCAAGACAGGCTCCTGACCCTGAGAAATAGCTGATAGGGTTTAGAGTCTGGGAGCAAAGCGGGACCACTGCGTTCCTGCAGTCTCAGGTTCCTTCCCATCTTGACTAGCCTTCGAAAAATAACAGAGAGGGAACCTTGGCACCCCCCTCCACAATCACCTTCTTTTGGGGGAGGGGGAGGAGAGAAGGAATACTGTTGGACCTTTGGTTTTGCACCTAGAGGAGGGGGAGGAAAAGGGGTTAATTCGCTCGCTAAACTAGGGGAATTGGAGGCATTGAAAGAGATTGGGGGCTAGGATGGAGATAATGGGAGAGGGAGGGAGGAGGAAAATGTTTTTCATACCAGCTCTGGCTTTGTTGAATATTGACATAAGCTCCTCCCAAGCCTCCTACGCCTGATCCCCAATCTGTTGCCCCATTGTGAGTCCCAAATACCCTCTTCTCAATACTCTTCCCATTCTGCTCAGAAAGAAGGAATGACTGCCACTGACTGCTCAGGTTCTTCTCTCGCTTCCCCACATCCTCTGCTACCATCTCGCCCTTGTGTTTCCCTCAGTTCCCCTCCTTGCTGTTTCCCTTCCCCCGCCCCCTCCAGCTTCCTTAGGCAATGCCTAGAGTGTGGACTTTCTTCATTGCTCCAGGTAGACAACTCCTTTCCACCTATCCCTACTCTCTAGTTTCTGGCATCTCCTTTCTTCCATCTACCCATATCTTGTATTGGATCTGAACTATAAGGAGTGGGGATCATTCAGTACTGCCAGGAGTATTTTTTTCTCACATCCTGTGAAATGTGAATGGAATCGAGAGACTCTCTCATGTTCCTTCAAGGTGGAGGGACTCTATAAGTGCTAGATGGCGTTAGTGAGGATATAGTGGAAAAGAAAAGTGCTGAAGTGAACATGAGGGTCTTGGAGGTTCTAATCCTAGCTCTATCATTGCGTTGGTGACCTTGAGCAAGGTACTTAATGTCTCTGTGAAATGGGATAACAATATGCAGTTTGATTGGGTGGGGAGGGGAAGTATTGGGAAGATAAAATGAAGTAAGCTATATGAAAATACTTTACAAATACAATTGATGGTGATGATGTTGGAAGCTAAGCAGGTTCCTTTTCCAGTTTACATCTTTTGTTTTATCAGGGATCCTGAGTTTCCTCCTCTATCTCTCATGGTCTTCCAAATCTCTCTGGATGCATCTTCTCTCTTCCAGAGGCAGAGAGGAAATATTAGCCTTAAAGCAAGCCCTGAGGCTTCAATTAACTTCAATGGAATACCGCTTTACTTTAGCCACACCAGCCATTCCTATGCAATGGTGAGCCCACTATTTTATGTCAACTCCTGTGTTCAGAAGACAGTCCCTGGGCATTTGAGGGGCTAATAGTCTAGTTGAGCAGACACACACATACACATACAATACCTCCAGAGGGAAAAAAGAACACAGAACATGTTTGATGTTTTATAATTTACAAACCCCCCGAAATAGGTTGTACTAATATGGTCAGCCCCATTTTACAGCAGTTAAGTGATTTGCTCTTGATTATACAGCTTGTATAATAGGTACTTCCCCTTTCTCCCTATAGCAGAATAATTGTCTTTACCTGAAGCTGTCTTCTTTGGTGGCTGTTAAGCCCAGATTTGCTCTGTTTTACCTTTCTCTGCAGCATCTGGCCATGTGGAGACTCGAGCCCATGCTGAGGAAAGACTGCTGAAGAAACTCTTCTCTGGCTACAACAAGTGGTCCCGACCTGTGGCCAACATCTCTGATGTGGTCATTGTCCGGTTTGGACTTTCCATTGCTCAACTCATTGATGTGGTAGGTTCTGCTGCTTCTGAGAAATATTGGGACCTGGACAGCAAGCATTTCACAATGTTGGGCATATGGAACTGAAAAATCTTTTTAACAGTGTTTTGTCCTATAGGGCCATTTCATCCCTCACAGATAAGTACCAGACTTAGAAGCTCCTCAAAACGTGGCCCCATTTGTTGGGATTCTGTATTAGGAAAACAGAATGGACATGTTTAGTGAATTATGATTTTAAATGTGAGGTTCTGTTCAGTTTCATAGTGACTCAGCCCTAGAACTGGTCACTAGCTATCTTTTCTCAGGACAGGAGTAGATGAAACCAGGAAACAATAATAGGCAATATCTATGAAGCCTTTGAGATATACACTATCTTATCTGATCATCACAACAACCATAAGAGGTAGGTACAGTAGGCTTTAGTATCTCTAATACATAGATGAGAGACAACATTGAGGAGTGAATAGAGATCCTTCAAAATGCCTCCTCTGTCACACACTGTCTGTATTAGTTAGGACCTATCTCTTGGCCTCTCCATACTCCAGGAGACTCTAAGATTTTAAGTCATAGAAAAGGTGTCCACCTACCTCAGGAAATGCCTCACCTGCAAGCTGTCCATGGTGCTGAAATCACAGTCGCCCCGCCCCCCCATCCTTTAAGTAGGAGGAAATCTGTCATCACATACCTACTAAGTATCATGTGTGAGAGTCAAACCCAGATTTTACATGACCCTAAGAATGTAGGGCAGTTTCCACTGTACTATACCTCTCACAACATAGGAGAAGGCTAATCTAAGAGTACCTTTGTTTGTAGTCATAGGTCAAACAATGCCACACCGATGCCACCTATTCACCATAAATTCAATGTCTGCTAGGGCCAATTAGGTTTTTAAAAACAAATTAGCCATAGACTGACCACTAACTCCCAGCCATCTCAGAAATCCATGACACTGGTCATAGGGGTCCTCAGGGGAGATCATGGTGCAATCCATCCCTACTCCTCTGTGGGGGTGGAGGAAGAGGAGGAGGGACAAGATTCTAGAAGAATTCCTTCTGATAATATGAATAATAGCTTAGGTCTGTCATAAATAAATGCAAGTCTGTGGCAAGAACATGTAACCGGACTGTTGTAAGCTGTTACTTTTAAGACTTGCAGAGATTACATTTTGCTCAGCCATTGCTCTGAGAACATACAGCCTTCAGCAAATTCTGTGCCAAATTGTGACCGAGTAGTGACCTAAGATCTGTAGATACTGTTGTTGGTTCTCAATTATCCATGCTAATGGAATGGACCAGAGACAATGAGAAACTATTTGCAGATCATGGAGAGATGACTAAGAGTTGTTACTTGTCATGGGCAGCAGCTGTGTTCCTCATGGAACACCAGGGGGTTAGAATTGCATGGACCAGGTCACAGATACTAAGACATTCCTATTTCTCAAGGTAGGTTTAATCAGCTCCAACTGTGGGCTCACTTTTAGAGTTGGAAATCTGAGTGGATGATGGTGAATGTATATGGCCTACAACATGGGAATCTCTGAACTGAGATTTCTGAAATTCGATGTTCCAGCAGCACCTGCCGCTACCACTGAATTGGGAGGCAAGAGACCTGGGTTATGGTTCTGACTCTCCTCCCTGCCTGTAACCCTGAACACCCAACACCCAGAATAGGGCTGAACATTGTTTACTTCCTTACAAGCTGTGTGATCAAGAGCAGGAACCTTTGGACCTTGGGTTTTTTTCTTTTTAATCTATAAATCTAGGGGGTTGTCTTGGATGATTTCTGAAGTCTTTTGCAATGGCAAATCCTATGCTCCTTATGACTAGACTATATCTAAACTTTTTTTCTAGCTTTGACAGTCTATGTTCTAAGACCTCTTTTAGCTCCAACAGTTTATGTCTTAAAGGCCCCTTTCAGCTCTGACTTTCTCTGAGTCCATAATCATATAAATTGAGGCCAGGCTTCCTGGCCTACCTGTAGTTACCTTTCAAATTTGTACCCATTGTGGTGAATCTGAATAATTCAGAACACTTTTCTTAAGGGCAACCCTGCTATTAAAGTTTAGTCTATTAGCAGTATGGAAAGATCAATAATAATGTTTTGATGGATTTTGCTTTTCCAAAAAGATCATCTTCTTGTGGAGGCTAGTGCTTTGCACTTCAGCCCAGCTCAGGTTAGGGTACAACCTAGAAAGGGGATATGGGAGGACGTCTTTGTAAGGATTTTATTCATATCATGGGAATATCATGGGGTTGAGGAGCAGTCTCAGATATTAGTTTCTGAGCTATAGGTTGTTAGGGGGCATTGCTACTCTCTTTTAGGTACCAATCGTCACTGAGGATTTGCAGACAGAGATGGTAGGTCATGTTGGGGCAGTCCCCAGGGGCAGAGGTCACACTATACTATCTCTGAGAGATGAGAAATCAGACACTTTTGGGGATTTTTCTTGATTGTGCTTTGCTAGAGCAGGCAGGTATCTGTTTCCCCTACTGTTGCATCTGTCGAAAGGATGTAGCCTTGTATTTCTTTCTTGACACCTAGAGCATAGCAATTCAGTTTAGCTAGTATTTATTGAGCACTTCCTGCATGTTGGGCTTTATAGGGGATTTAGGAAGAGAAGACATGGCCTCTGCCCTCAAGGAATTTAGAGTCTAGTTAAGAAGACACAATTTATACCCTGCTTAGAGAATCGATGGTAAGTGTTCCATGAATAGCAGGGACTCTTGAGTGGGATAGGAGCTAACTGGAGAAAGAGAAAGAGAGAGAGAGAGAGAGAGAGAGACAGAAACAGAGACAGACAGAGACAGACAGAGACAGAGAGAAAGAGAGAAGACAGAGAAAGAAAGAGAGAACTATATGGACTAAAGCATGATACTATAGAACTAGGAATAGAAGATGTCTTAGAGCTACTGACCCCTCAATGTGCAGGTGAGGAAAATGAGGCAAAGAGGGGGTGAAATGACTTGCCCAAGGTCACACAGGTAGTACATGAACTGGAGGCAGGATTGAGACTGGTGTGTGAATGTGTGTGCAAGTACATGAATGTATGTGTGTGAGAGAGAGAAAGAAAGAAAGAGGAGAGAGAGAGAGAGAGAGAGAGAGAGAGAGAGAGAGAGAGAGAGAGAGAGAGAGAGAGAGAAGAGAGACAGAAAGTAGGGAGGCTTAAGTGAAAGGTATTTGATGTGCTCTCTCATTTTCTGAGAGAAAAATCACTCAGAGAGACACGACTGAGACCTGTGACAGAAAAATAAATTCCTACTCATTGTCAGCATCAATCCCTCCATTAGGTCAAGGTCACTTGGCCCCTCTGTGCTGTACTCCCAGGTGATGATGAGGGAAGCGGGATCAGGCACCGAATCTCTAGGCCAGCCAGCTGCCTCGGGTGGCCGGGCCAGGCCTGCATGAAGTCTTTGCCTTTTCCAGTACCATTCTGCAAAACAGAGGATTGCGCACTCCAGGGAAACTGGGCTAGTTTCTAGCAGTAGTCTCCATATTACGTTATTTCAGGTTTCTACAGTCACTTCCTTTCTTTCTTTTTTACCTTCCCCTTCCTTGTCTCTCCTCTTCTTATCCCTTATCCTACAGTCCTGCTTTTTCTCTTGTCCGTGTCCTTGTCTCTTCTCCTTCTCCATCTCTTCTCATTCTCCTGCCCACTTTGGTTGTCTTGTCTCTCCTCTGGGATTTGTCATTGGAAGATGATCCCCTACCCTCATCCTTTTTCACCACCTCCCTCTTCCCGTTTTTCCATCTCAGACCACCTAAGAACATGGGACCCAGATTCTTTAGTTTCCTCATCTGTAAAAATAAAAAGAATTGAACTAGATGTTCTCTAAGATCCCTTCATAAAATTCTATGAGTCAAAGATTTATGACAACAAAAGTGTTGGTTTAAATGGTCTATTTAATATTCAGGCAGAACAGAGAGTGGCAATCCCTTTTGCTACAGCTTCCCATGTTTTTCAGGGTCTGGCGAAATGAGCCAACTATGGCAGCTGGGGCAACTCAGGGTTGGCCTGTTTTAAAAAAAATTGGTGCAGTATTGGTCTTTAGTGTAAAATGTTCAGCTAGGTTCCTTTTCCTTCCTGCTAAACCCTATTGCCCTTAGAAGATCCTTAGAGAAAACAGTAGTGGGGGAGCTGCTTTCTGATCTTTACCTTCCTCCTACCCATGTACCTTTTGGCAAATCACTTCCTTTCTCTGGAGCTCATTTATTTCTCTTAAGTGAAAATATTGCTGTCTGACCTGCCCACTTTACTGGGCCATTTTATTGGGGAGGGAAGGGAAATATGAGGGAAATCAGACTTGTGATTTCATTGGTGTCAGGAACTCAGGGTACAGAGATTCACTTGACTAATGCAGAAGGGAACCTCCCAGGGGCATTAAGAGGTTGAATAAATTGTTTAAGGTCACATTGCTAGTACTCATCAGAGGTGGGTCTTTCTGTCTCAGACCAGCTCTCTATTCCTTACACTATTAAGCTGTCTTTCCCCTGGGCTGTTGCCAGGGTCAAATAGGATAATGGATGTGAATATGCTTTGGGAAGTATAAAACAACATGCAAATATGAGATATTATATGGTCACTCTACATTGACAAAAATGGAGAGCTGGCCATCTAGTACTACCAGAGTACCATGAAGCTCAGTCTCCTTGAATTGTTTCTGTAAAATATTCCCCTTCCTGCATTGCCCTGCTAGGAGATGGACCGCAGGATTGTAGATCTGGCCTAAAAGGGAGTTCAGAAGTAAACTGGTCCAACCTCTTCCTTTTACAGATGAGAAATCTGGGGCCCAGGGAGTTTACATGCCCAGCATTACTTGCTCAATGTCATAAAATGTTAGAGGCAACATTTGAACCCAAATCTTCAGAGTCCAGAATTTGATCTCTTTCCACTGCACTACAATGGAACTTGGCATCCTATTCATAAAGCCTGTTTCGATATGTATACACTCTATCTTGGGCTAAAAAGTGATTTCTGGCAGAGGTCAAGCTGCCTCATTCTTGCTATCCAAGGATTCTAACATGCTAACACCTTATGCAGATATACCTTGCACTTTCCAAAGAACTTTCTCATTTAATTTTCACATCATTTCCAGGTTGGTATTTCTTTAAACACTTTTAGGATCTGTGATTTCCCTATTGTATATGTTCCCTCCACTGATGCAGATCACAGCCCCTTTAGTAGATTATCTTTATGAATTGTCATGGCCCAGAAAATTTATCACTCAGTGACCATCATTCTGATGAGGAGCTCCAAAATTAGCCTGACTGGTCCTCAGATGACAATGTCATAAGCCTGATGCATCTTGGTAGGACTTTCCAGAGCTTAAGTTTCATTGGCATAGATTTTCAGAACATTGGGTCATTTCCATGTCATGATGAGACATCAGAGAAGGGCTTTGGTGGGGCACTAAGTAGGCAGCACAAATGTTATCCATTTTGCAATGTGAAAATTGAGGTTGGGGGAGGTTGTGATTCGCCCAATATCTCACCTCCACTTAGTCACAAAGCTGGAACTCAAGCTTTCCATTCTAGATCTTGGGTTCTTCATGATACCAGTTGATTTGATGTTTCAGAGAAGCTTTGAAGTTGGATTAACCGAGGTGTAAGATGAGGTAGAGGCAGAAAGGGCACCAAGAGGGGTGAGGGAAGATCTCACTGTCAGTTATGAACATTACAGTCACTGTGATCCGGTATAATTTGTGAAGGGGAAAAATGAGGAGGATAAACATTCTAGTTGGAATCCCTGACATCGTAGCTCTCTGGGAGCTATGCCCTACCCACCAGCCCTCAGGTCTGTTGCAGCATTTTTGGTTGGCAGAAACTACATTGTGTCCCCAGCACTTTCTGTCAGTCACACTCATGGCTGTTATGACAGAAAAGAGCCTGCAGGCAGTAAATAATTTAATTAAGTTGCATTAACAATGCCCTAGCCTGACTTCATTTTATTTATATATGCACAGCTATTTACTGCAAATTTAAGCAGCCTTTGATGTAACACTGGGCATAAAACCTGGATCCAAACAGCATATCTGAGGGGGCTCTGGTGAGTGTGTCTAATATTGGGTAAATGGATCAGCATGTATATGAACATGGGTTAATATGGGAATGAAATGTGAGTGTTTATCAATGGGCACATGTGACTATTAGCATGTGTTCAATATGTGATTCTGTGTATGGATTAGCATGTGAACATTAGCGTGAATATAAATGAACATTTAATTATGAATGAGAAGCCAAATAGTGTAGGGGATGAAATATTGAGCTTGAAGTTAGAAAGATCTAGTTTAAATCCTACCTCAGAGTCTTACTGTGTGATCATGGGCAATTCACTAAACCTTTCTATCCATTAATTTTCCTATTTGTAAAATGAGGGGGGATGGATCTATGATTCTTTGCGTGTGTGTGTTAATATATGAATGTTATTATGAGTGTAAAGCAACTGTAGTATATGCTAGCATATGAATGATAATATAGGTGTATGTGAATATGTACATGTTAGTATACGTTAGTGTATGAGTTTAAGTGACTGTATGTAGTACATGTAATGTGTGCGTTTGAGTGTATGAATGTCTTTCTGTGTGCTAAAGGACCCAGGTTTATGCTACAGGATTACCCATGTGTTTTCAGGCACTAGAATGAATTTGAGTTTTTGCCATCTGTGCCAGGGAATGCATTTTTACTAGAGCAAAGGAAATCTCCAGGAATGGGCAGTTGGAGGGTGAGGTCCAGAATGTGAAAAGATTTTGCATTCAAGAAGTGGGCTTTGTACATTGCCCCAAGCAATACTCTGTAGACCTTTTGTCCCCATTGCTCATTCATCACCTATGGCTTCCAGAGGAGCAGCCCCTTTCTAGGCCTCCATCAGTCTACCCTATCTCCCTTTCCCTGAGTGATTTCAAAGTTACTAAACTAGGAGGGTTGGTACTGCCATGGAAAGCCAAACTCAAAGGAATGACAGAAAACTGGACAAAGGAGGAGAGAGGAAACTATGACTTTTAAATGGAAGAGCATTGTTTACCAGAGATGAGACAAAGGGAAAAGCAAGTCAGATTTCAGCAAAGATCCCAAATATCCCAGTGAAGATGTGGGTAAATATTTCTTTACTAATAGAAATTAAGTGTATGTTGTTGTCATCCAAGCATTCTCCTGATGCCATAAGGGTACAAAGAATGTTTCCTTATATGTGTCCTTTCTTGTACCTGAGCTTCCCCTCAGAAAAAGAGAGGCCTTTTGATTATAGGAAAATAGGATCTTTCACTGTTCTAGTGGAATGGAAATTTCTTCTGCCCTACTTTTAACCTAATGTAATTGTAAAGGTAGTTGAGTACATCAGTCCAATCACTCCAACCTAGATAAACTGAGGTCTGGAAAAGACCTTAATTTAGAAAGGTCAAGGTTACCCACTGCATCCTGGGTCTTTGCCTGTCATCTTCTCTTTTGTTTTGCCACTGGACTGCAATGACTCTGGAGGAGACAGTCAGGCTGGTGACTTTGTGTAGCTCTGCTTCACTTAAATTCAATTCACTCACAAGTCATCCTTGTGATGTCATTGATCCTCCTCAAGAACAAAGGACAAACAGCCACAAGTATGTGTAATGGCACTTAATGAAGGCAGGGTTAGCTAATGGAAATTGTTAAGCTTCTCGACTTTGAGCTAAGTAAAGCCTTGGCTTTGTACAAACTAGGTTCAACTTTGTGATTCCAATGAATCACTCTGGCTCATGTCCCTACCCAGGTTTACCCCAGAAATCTAATAATTTAATTGATCTTCTTTCCTCAGGGTTCCCATGAAAGATTGCGAAATATGTCTGGGACTCTATAGTTGTGAGTACATAGAGTCCTCAAATCCTTTATAATCACTCAAGTGAATTTTGTCAGACAGAGAACAATCAATCAATTTTCTTCAATCTGTAGAAAATGTAAAATACTCAAAGGACCCACAGAAGCCCATAGACAATCAAGACAGCTCTTGTTCCTTCTAGGGACCTAGGTAGTCCTCCAAACTCAGAACCACACTTTGGTTGACATGTTTGCAGGAAAGAAATTCCCAGATGACCTCTCATCTTCTGGTGGGTCAACCCCACTCCTGCCACTTCCCCTAGTAACTGTAACAGCAAGGACCCCAACATATACAAAAGGATCTGCTTTTGTTGATCTTACTTTTCTTTTCTCTTTTGAGAGGTCAACGATCTACTTTAATCAAGCACATATACCATTCACTTAGTTCAAGGGAATAAGTCAGCACCCTGAACTACAGAGAAAATACAGAGAAGTAAAGACCAATAGACAAGGCTTCCAAATGTCTGACCATAAGCAATACATTCATCACAGATCAACAGACAGATCCAACTGTCTGACCATTAGTTACCAGAGAAATAAGCACCAACATCTGGGGTTTTCAAAGCCAGAGGTGGGGGCAGGGTGCTCCTTAGCAGCTACTCAGAGTTTGGTCTGGCCAAACAAACACTTCCAATGAATAAGTCCCAAAACAAAACCTCATCTCAGAGTATCTATACACTTTTCAGAGCCAGAAGGCATCATGTCCCCTGAGAACCAGTGTCTCATTAGAAATTAACAAAAAGTATGACATTTCTACAAAACAAATCGCCCCTAATCAAGCTTCCCTTAAAAATAGGCAGGCCCATTAATGGGTGGGGAAGACTTTTAACTCTCATTAATATAATTAATATTACAGTAACTATGAATCCTACCAACCTGATAATATTATCTCAATGTTTGAGGCCTCCCCCAAGTGGGAATTTATGATTGGAGTTACTAGAATCAGGCACCCTTTGCTATCACTCCTGCAGTCTTCATAACTGTAGGCTATGTAGGAGAAGAGATCATCCAAATGATTACATTTCCAGGCAGGAGCATGAGCCAGAGTGATTCATTAGAACCACAAGGTTGAACCTAGACAACTGTAGTAGTAGTAGAGGGCAAGGTCCATGATCCTCCTCATCGTGGCTCAGGCCTTTGCTTCTCCTCTTACCACATAATTGCTCATTTCTCTCTTCTCCTGGAGACTCTGTCCAGAAACTCAGTTTTGTCCAGGAAATTCCCCTTTCTTTCTCCTGGAGGATGTGTCCAGGAACACTTGACACTCTGCCACTACCCCTGGCTGCTGCTATTTCTCAGTCACTGTGGTTTGCTCCTCTCATGGGGCCATGGGGATTGAGAATTCCTATAACTGTTTCTCATGGAAGGCAGCGATGGATGGGCAGTGGCAAGAACTCTCAGCCCCAGAGATTTCAGCCATGGAGGGTTTTCCTGGGCACCGTGCAGGTTCCCAGGCTTCGTCTCCTGCCCCTCCTCAGGATCCAAGTTCATTCTCTGTGTGTCCATCTCTCAGTTCTGGTCTTGATATAGAAAATCAAATGAGAAAATGTGCCTCTCTCCCATCTTTGTAGATGTGGGGTACTATAGGTATGGAACATTACATACAGTGTCAGACCCAATTGATGTATTGGTAGTTTTTGCCCAATTGATTTTATTATCCTTCTAAGTTTTGTTATAAGGGATGACTGACCAGGTAGGATAATGGGAAGAATATATTCAGAAATTAAAGTGATATAAGAGGAGAAGGTAGAATTTTTTTTAAGGAAAAGCAGTTAGAGGCAAAGAGATGGGGTGGAGGGAGGAGGACAGATCCTTATCTGAGAGTGTGAAGTGAGATGTTACAGAGCAGCTATGCAAGAAGTGTAGGATTGGATATGAAATTTATAAGCTGAGGATGAGTAAGAACAATTTTACTTTTATTTCCTGGGGTGCCAAACCAAGAAATAAGACAGAACAGAGAATGGTATGCAGGCTTGGAAAGAATCTTCTTTTCCTTTGGGAAGGTCCAGAAGGGTGAGTCTTGACAATGGAGAAGGTCTATAAGTTTAGCACAGAGATTTCTTCACTTAACTTCAGATATACAGCATAATGTTAACCAAATAATGGAGCAAAATCCAAGATGACTGAAGGCTTGGTGAAGCCTTTCTCAGAAGTCTTTATTTGAAGGGTTTATAGTATTTCCCCAGGGCAATACACCTATGCTCACTCTCCCCTTCTCTGGGCCCTTGCTACCACCTAAGGGATGTTTGCTTATGGATACTCTAGGTTTCTGTTGTGTGGCCACAGGTGGTAACATAGCCTGTCTTTACATATCTTCCTGAGTAGGCTTCTGGCCTTTTGGTTGCTGAGTTTATAGGGGAAGAAAGAGTGGGAACTCAAATGATTTACTAAGGGTCCCCACTGCTCTGTGGAAAATAATGAGCTTCTTTCTTGTGTCTACTTGCCTTTACTAGGATGAAAAGAATCAAATGATGACCACTAACGTGTGGGTGAAGCAGGTGAGTGTGCCCAAAGGGCTGAGCTTTGTTTCCTCCATGCATTGCCCTCTTTTCATCCTTCCTTTCTCTGCTTCTAACCATCTTGTTCTTTTACTGTTTGATTCTGGGGCATATGGGTGCTCAAAGGAATGGCGAGACTACAAGCTTCGCTGGGACCCAATGGACTATGAAAACGTGACCTCTATCCGCATCCCCTCAGAACTCATTTGGAGACCTGACATTGTTCTCTACAACAAGTGAGTTTCTACCTTATAATACTCCCCCTCTACTCCTCCTCCCAGTGCCTTCTGAATTTGTCCTAGGGTGCTACATAGTGCCCTGGGAAGATCCTGGACTGTGCAAGAGACCTGGGTTTTTTTTTTTCTTGCTGTGTCTCTGAGTGGCCTTGGACAAGTCATTTTCCCCACTGGGTCTCAATTTTCTCATTTATATTTTATAGGGATTGTCCTGTATGAGTTCCTTTTCAGCTATGTCATTCTTTGAGTCTATAGGGAATGGAGAACAGTCTTGTGATTCCACTGGTCTAGGGAAATCTCAGTAGAATAAACTCCCTCAACAAATGAAGTTGGCACCTTCTCTGCAATTTATAGTTGTAGAGAGTTACTTAGAGCACTGAGAAGTTAAATAACATAGCCAATATGTGTCAGGGGCAGGACTTGAACCCCCGTCTTCCTAGTGTCAAGGCCATCTCTCTATCCACTAAAGCATACTGTCTCTTCATATCTATTGTTCTAGCAATCAGTCTTTTGCAGTATATAGGCTTGCTACCTGTGTGATTCTGAGCTAGTCATTGATTCTGAGCTAGTCATTTAACTTCTCTAGATCTGTTTCTTCGCCCATAAAATGACTTTGTTACTGTTGTTGCTTAGTAGTGTCTGATTCTTTGTCACCCCATGGACCAACTGTCCATGAGGTTTTCTTGGCAAATACTAGGGAGTGGTTCACCATTTCCTTCCCCAGTTTTATGCAGGCAAGGGTTAAGTGACTTACCCAGGGTCACATAGCTAGTTAGTATCTGAGGTCAGATTTGAACTCTGGTCTTTCTGACTCCAGGCTCATTGCTCTAATCACTGCTCCATCTATCTACCTTATAAAATGACTAGATGACCTGTAAGGTCTCTTCAAACTCTAAATCTATGCTCCTATGAAACTCTCTAGGATGATCTTGAATCCAAAAGAATTTGCAGGACTTTCCTAATAGATATAAAGACATCCTCAGAATTTGGTTTTGTGCAGCATTTTGTCCTCCTCATATATAGAATGATTTGTATCTACTGGTCTATCCTACCCTAGTCAAGTTTATTGATTAATAGAACTGAACATATCTTGTGTAAAGCAAACATATGAAAACCCAAATTTATACAAAAGATAAATTAACTGCTGCCATTAGTTAAGGTTTCCCTAATGCATTTCAAATGGGATTTAATTTATATATAATTCTTCAAATATGAAAATGTATGTAAATTGAATCTGACTTGGATCACATATTTAGATATCTCAGTTCTCCACAGACAAATCCAAATGGCTTCAGTCTGGTCTGAAACTCTCTCTGACAAGTTGTGTGTGAAAGGCAGATCTCAAACATGAAAGTATTTTAGAATGCTTAGCTTCCCCAAAAGTTCTGCTCAAATGCCATCTCTTATACTAGGTCTTTTCTTATCTTCATAGGTAGTGCCCTGTACCATCAAATTACTTTATATTTTCTTTGTGTGTATGCTACATTAAGGACTGCCTGTGGCCACTGCAAAATGGAAAATCCTTGAGGCTATTGTTTTTTGCCATTTTATCCTCAATCCCTACCCTTCCCTTGCATATAGTAAGCACTTAATAAATGTTTATTGAATGACCGCCTGAATGAATAGAAAAGATCATTTCGGAAGTTAAATAACATAGCCAATATGTGTCAGGGGCAGGACTTGAACCCCTGTCTTCCACTGCAAGGCAATGACTTTTAACAAATTTATATTGTTTCAGTAATCAGCATGGGAATGATACTCTAAGCAGGCAGTGAGTCCCATTTTCATTTCCTCACACCAATTATGTTGGTCTGTTGCTGGTGAAGGAGAAGGTAGCCCCAAAGCTGCACAGAAATATGTATGGGGAAAGGTGATAAGGAGCCCCTGATGCTGGGACTGAGCTATTGCTCTCCTCAGCAATCCTTCCTGCCTCCTTCCCATTGGTTTTGAAGTCTTTCCTCCAGGGCAGAAGAAAGATACAGCTCAGCAGACTTCCTTACAAATGCCTGACTAACCAGGATTCCAAAGGAAATAAAGAAGTTGCCTCCTTTATGCCCAGTTTGTTCAGGGCTCTTGGGAAGTTGAGAAAAATATCTGGTAGTTCAGAGATTTTTTTCCCCCCTTTCAGTTGGAATCTGCCTATATTCTCTAGAGATTGACTGTTCCAAGTCACTCCTCTCCTCCCTCCCCTTCTCTTCAGGTAACTGAGATTTGCAAAGCTTGTAAACATCAGTCAATTTCTCTCTGTCTTCTGTCCCTTTCACCTTAACCCTCAAGTGGTCATTTCTCAATATGTGTGAGGGTGGGGAATAGTTCTTGAGGGAGAATCTGCAATGGTATTTTCATTTTTTCTTCTCCATATGGAAGGCACCGATTAGTCACTCCTTAGTGCCAGCTAAATGAAACTTAATGCATTTACTACCCAGATGTTAATACTCAGATTCTGGGACCCAGACCCAGATGTCTGGGTCCAGCAGTTTTCCTGCAGTGCTTACAAATAAAATAAATGATGTTATCCCTTCCCTTCTTGTTTCTAAACATCTGTCCACAAAAAGCCCATAGTGTTCAGTCACCAGGTCTAGTTTCTTAAAAATTTCCTGCTTTAACTAAAAATGATTCTGTTTGGTTAAAATTGGATTAATCTATAGATTTAATGGATTTCTAAACTGCCACCTGAGGAAGAAACCTTAATGTTGAATGTTATGTTATTTTAATATTATTATGATTGAGATGTGTTAAGGAATAGCTCTGATCATTAAAAAATATGGAAGGCATTATTGCTGATGCTTTCACCCCCTTATATATTGTGTACAAACAGTGGTCTCCAACCTGATTTGGGTTTTGGATTACCTAGATTTTGGACTTTCTATATCTATCATTTCCTACCAGGGACAGGACCATTCCAGAAGGCTGGCAGGTTAGATCCAGAGAATATGTGATTGTCAATATTCAGTTAGAGATCGAGTAAATTAATATTCTCGGGGAGGAATTAGGATTCTACAGGGTTTGGCTGAGCTAGAGAGATAAGCAGCTTTGGGAATCTGTAAATAGTCTCTACCAGATCTGAGAGAAGAAGGAAGTATGTGAGGAGCCTGGGCTTTTCCCAAACCTCTTTTGTCACTAGGGGTACAAGAGGTGTTTAGCTGTGGACTGCTAGTCTCTTGGCTCCTCTGTAGAGCTACTCTCTATGGGGATTGGTATCTATGCCAAAGTGACCATTCTCTCAATCTTCATTCTGCAGCCTAGATGGAACACAGGCAGCTCAGTAGGCATCTTGCCAGTTAGAATGAATCTTTCAGAATTGGCAACAAAGTCTGGAATCTAGCCAAATCTAGGCAAGCTGAGGCTTGAGGGGAAAATGGCAGCTTGTAGTCCTGGACCCTAATTTCCAAAGAAAATGGCAGGTGATCTGTGTGGGCTTGTGTGCCGCCAGTCAGGAAACTGAATAGTCAGCTCACAGTCATTTTTTTTAAGCAAAGGGAGAAAAATGTCATGGATAATCAAAAAGTCATTTCTATTTGGCTTTGAAATTCATTATACACACATATTCACTAAGTGGTATGAAAATAAAAGAAAATGCATTCATTCAAGACAATGAAGGCTGAGGAAGATACAAAGGGGCGATGGGAAAGGAAAAAACATTTATTATGAGCCTCCTATGTACTAGGTACTGTGCTAAGCACTTTAGAATATTATCTCAATTGATCTTCACAAGAGCCCTGGGAGAAAGGTCCTATTATGAGCTCTGATTCACAGTTGAGGAAAATGAAACAAAGGTTAATTGACTTGACCAGAATCACACAGTTAATAAGCATGTGCAAATAGATTTGAATTTAAATCTTTCCGACTGCAGGCCCAATTCTCTATCCTTGGTGATACCTAGATGCAAAAAAAGGAATGACTCAGTTCCTGCCCTCAACGAGCTTTCAGTCTAGTGAGGGAGCCAAGATAAGCTAACATGTAACTGTAATAAAAAGCATTATGTCCCTTCAGGAGTACAAAATAGGTTATTTGGAATGTCAAGTATTAGTAAAGAGATCTAATAAATGTGACAGCAATTTGGAAATGGGAAAGATTGCTATGGCTTAGAGTAGTAGAAAAAACTTCACTAAAACAAAAATGGGGTAAGGTGTTCTTGGTAGGCAAACTATTAACAAAGGCTTAAAAGTGGGAATATGCAATACATAGGGGAAAGTGAGGAAACCATTCTATTAAAACTATTGGCTATGTGTAGCTAAGAGGGGAAATGAGGCCAGAAAGAAAATGTAGGGTCTGGTTTTGGAAGCTATATGACCGTAACATTTCAAATATGAAAAAAAAAACCCCCACAAACAAAAAAACTGAAGCTCTAAAACTAAGCAGATTTGCTTTTTAAGGATTGGAATGAGTGGGTTTTCTCCCCAGTTTCTCTTTAAAAAACAGGAATTGAACTTTATATAATACACTGTGACCTCCTTATGCTCTAGGAGGAGGATAAGACATGCACACCAATACCATAACACAAAACAATATGTGACAAGTGCACAAAAGTATTAATTTAGTGCCAGGTGAAGCCCATGAGGATGAAGGTTGTTGCTAAAGGGCTGGGATGAAATTTGAGCAGTTTTCATAGAGAAAGTGGCATTTGAACTGAGCTTTAAAGGACTGGGAGAGGCTGTAAGGAGGAATATTCCAAATACAGGGAATAAGAAAAGCATGGAGTTGGGAAAGTGAAGAGTACAAGGAATCTAGTTTGGCAGAATCTCAGAGCATTGGGAGGAAAAATAATGAAATTCAATTCCATTCAATGAATATTTATTGAGTGCCTACTATGTATAGGATGCTGGAGGTTGAAATGAAGCAATCTCTGACCTTAAAGAACTTTTGTTCTATCTTGGATTACAAAATATACACATATAAGTTGTTGTTTGTCCTTCATTATTGAAGAGGACCATGACATCAGGGAGGGGATGCCATGATATGCCAGTGAGAACTGGATTTAAGGGAGGGAGGGCTGTGCAGAGTCACCAGCCTTACTTTCATCTCCAGAGCCATCTGACTCCAGTGGCAAGATATAGATCAGAACAAGTGGAAATGGTCCTGGATGCAGTGGGAGACCTTAGCCTTTTTTAAGCTAAGGTCTAACAGATCTCGGTTTGACTGAGGCAATGAGGAGGTGGGTGGGTGTGCTGAGCTAGGGTGTTCCTTAAGGACCTGCACCTTAAAGCCAAATCACTCTGGCTTTCATTGATTGATCAGCCATAGGTCCCAGGTCAGGCCCCAGAGTGAATGTAAAAAGCAATTGTTTCTGTTTTGACCAGAAGCCCTGAGAGTCTTTCCCTCCCAGATTGATTTACTTTTTTTTTGATGAGGTAAAGATGCCATTCTCTGCCTCATTTCTTACTTAGACTTAACCACTTATATAAATAAAACAGCATAATTTGAGGTAGGAAGGAAACACTGGTAAGTGGGGAAAATCAAGAAAGGCTTCCATGGGAGGCCACACCTGAGAATATTCTTGAAGGAAGCGAAGTATTCTAGGGGGCAAAGGAGATGGTAGACAGAATGTGGACTCTAAGGAACAGCTACTATAAGTCAAGAAAAGGTAGAGTGGTACTAGTCATAAAAATAAGCCAGCCTAATCATTACAGGTGGTAGGGAAGGCATGAGAATGATGTTCCACATCTAGGTAGCTACTGTGGTTAAAATTATATATATGGTGATGGAAAGAGCCCTGGAAAAGGCAATGAAATGTGAGTTCCATGTTTGCCACCAATGGAAGGTGTATCAGTAAGTACCCCAGCATACACAGGTTCTTTGATCTGCTTCTCTAAAAGGAAAGGCAACTTTTGAGGGGTTAACAGTCACTCTAATGGAGCACATGTATCATTCAGTTAGTTCAGGGGGAAAAATTAAGCACCTTGGACTTGAGAGAAAATACAGAGAAATCTAAGTCAGAAGACGCAAACTGTCTGACCATTAATATACATACATCTTTACCAGAGAGGGAAGCGCCAACATCTGGGTCTTCAAAGCCAGAGAGGGGCTTCTTAGTGGCTTCCCAGAGTCTCATCTGGGGCACAGATCTTCTTATGAAAACTAAGCCCCAAAGTAAAACCTCACCCTCAGGGTATTTATACACTTTTCAGAGTCAGAGGGCATGACCCTCTGACCTAGTGCCTCAATAGAAAAAACAAAAGGTACTTGGGATTCTCCTATAAAACAACTCCTCTAATCAAGTTTCCCTCAAAGGGCAGGCCCATCAATGGGTGAGGAAGATCTTCTTTAAACACATTCAAATGGAGGCATTATACTTCTTGATTATACTGAAACAAAAATAACAGAAGATCTACTTTGATTGGCCTCACGACAAGTCAATAAACCTAGGCCTACTTTCCCCAACAATAAAATAAGTAAATTATAATAGATTCTTTTTTTTAAAGTGAGTTTTTAAAATGTATTAAGGAAAGGAAAATTGCTCATTAATTATATACAGAAATAATTTCAGTAGACAGTTCAGGATTCCTTTTGATAGTAAGTATCATATGATGGAAGTTAAATGCTAAATTCTGAAACACAAAATGAAAAAAAATATAAATTTCTTTGAAAACTAAAAACTGAACTTATAATAGTCCATCAAGCTCAATTAATGCTTTAAAAAATGTTTTCTATAAAATTTCATTATGAGATTGTTCTCTCAAACAAAACACTAACAATTAAAATTTATGATTTAAAAATGTTTTCAACATCTCTTTCTTATATCTCATAGTTATCCCAAGGTTTTCTTCCCTTCCTCCTCCTAGAGAGCCATTCCAATTAATAAATAATATTTTTAGAGAGGGAAAAATCAATAGAACTTATTAATACATTGAAAAAATATGAAAACACATATAACCTGTAAACCTCCCTTTTCCATGAAGGGGTGGGTTGGAAGGTCTTCTCATATTTCTTCAGTTGAAACCTGCTTGATCTTTATAATTTTGTTACATTTATTTTTACCCTTTTTAGTGTGTAGTTCTTATCATTTGTGTTGTTATTATGCATATTTGTTTTCTTGGCTCTTCTTACTTGACTCTGTATTAGTTCATACAGATTTTTCCACACATTTATCATATATCAATTTTTATTGATATATTGATACATTTATCATATATCAATTCATACAGTCTGGTAATATTCCATTATATTCATGTACCACAATTTGTTTAGCTGTTCCCTGTTGGATGAGAATCTACTTTGCTTCCAATTCTTAACTATCACAAAAAGCGCTACCATCAATAGTTCAGTGTATATAGAGACTTTCTTCTTAGGGTTTACTTGGTTTATGAACTCAGTAATAGAGTCTCTGGTTCAAAGGATATGAGCATTTAATTCCGAATTGTTTTCCTAAATGGTTGTAACATTTCATAGCTCTGTCAATAATGTATTAGTGTATCTATTTTTCCAAAACCCCTCTACCATTTACTATTGCAATTTTGGGGGTCATTTTTGTCATTTTGCAAAGTGTGAAGTGGAATCTCAAGATTGTTTTGATTTGCATTTCTGTTATTTTAAGTGATTTGGAGCATTCTTTCATGTGATTGTGAATATTTTAGAATTATTCTTTAGAGAACTGTTCAAATCCTTTGACTACTTATGTATTAGGGAAAGCTATTAGCCATACATACACACATATATACACATATATATATATGTATATATATATATATATACATATTGTTTGCATATCTTCAATACCCAACCCTTAGTAGAGAAATTTGATACAAAAGATTTTCCTATTAAAACACTTCATTTCTTTTCATAGGTACAATAATTTGGCTGTCCAAAGTTTTTCAGTTTCAAGTAATCAATCATCTATTTCATCTTTTGCAAATTGCCTCCATCTCTCATCTGTTTATGAATATATTTCCTACTCATATGTTAAGATCTGTTTCTCTTCTAATTTGTTTATAGCATGATCATTAATATTAAAATCCTATATCCATTTAAAAATGTACATGGAATTTGGTATCTTATGTCTAAGTTTAATTTCTGCCAGCCTGTTGTTGTCCCAACAGTTTTTATCAGATAAGGAATTTTTTCCTAGGTAATTTATGTTTTCCACTTATAAGACATTGTGTTATTGAGCTCTATTGTTTCTGATTTTCCCTTGTATAGTCTACTCTATTGACTGGTCTCTCTCTTTTTAAACAAACACCAGATTGTTTTGATAAGTTCTGCTCTACAATATAGTTTGAGGCCTGAAAGTGCTATTCCCTCTTTGTCCCTACTTTTCATCTTTTCCCATGACATTCTAGCTCTTTTATTTTTCCAAATGAATTTTGTTATTATTTGATCAAGTTCTTCAAAATATCCTTGGTTACTTGGTATAGCATTAAAAGTTTCTATTTTTTTGGTATTGTGGTCATTTTTATTACATTATCTTAGCTTAACCATGAACACTGAATATTCATCTATTAACATTGTTCTTTGTTTGTTTAAGGAACACTTTATAATTAAATCTATACAAGACTTTTATGTGCTTTGGTAGGTTGATCTTCAAATATTTTGTGCATTTTGTAGTTATTTGGAATGGGATATTTTGTTATTGCTTCTGGTATTTTATTATTATCATGTAGAAATGTTGTTTATCTTTATGGATTTATTTTGTAGCTTACCACTTAGCTGAAACTTTTAATTGTCTCAATTAATATCTTTGCCAATTCCCTAGAATTTTTCAGTTACCCCATCATATCAGCAAAGAGGGATAATTTTATCTTCTCTTTACCAATCTTTATGCCTTTGAGTGCTTTTTCTTTTCTTATTGCCGTTGATTATATTTTCAGACTATATCAAATAACCATAGGGAGAGGATACGTCCTTTCTTCATTCTCACATTTATTGGAAAAAGTTCTAGCTTAATCGCCATTGCATAAGATGCTTGCTTTTGGTTTTAGATAGATACTGTTTGTGATATTTTTAAAGGTCCCTCTTTCTCTATACTTTGTAGGGTTCTTAGCATAAGCAGTATTGTACTTTGTCACAGACTTTCTCTGCATTTATTGAGATGAACATGTTTAGATGTTTTGGTTTTTAATATGATTAATTATGTTGATTCAGGCAGCTAGTGGGTGTAGTGGATAGAGTGCTGGGCCTGGAGTCCAGAGGACCTGAATTCAAATCCAGCCTGAGTGGATAAAATGTCAGGTCTGGAGTCAGAAAGACTCCTCTTCCTGAGTTCAAATCTGGCCTCAGACACTGACTAACTGTATGACCCTAGGCAAGTCATTTTGTTTGCCTTAGTTTCCTCATCTATAATATGAACTGTGGAAGGAAATGACAAACCACTCTAGTATCTTTGCCAAGAAAACCCCAAAAGGAGTCATGAAGTTGAACACAACTGAAAAAATACAGAACACAGACAAGAACTACAAATTATGTCGATTGTTTTCCTAATGTTGAACCATTCTTGTATTCTTGGTACAAACCCTACTTGGTCATAATGAATGATTTCTTGGATAAATTGCTATATTTTTTCTACAGGTGATGATTTTCCTCCTCTTCTGCTACAAACAACAATATTACGTCCCTTCGGTTAGTTTAATATTTTTTTTAAGGTGGTACTGTTCCCATTGGCTTTCTTCTCATCCCTGATCCCCTCTTCTTGTTTATTAACCCTTTCCCTTTAGAGTTTTGTTTCAGTTCTTTTTTCTCTTCTACTTTTATCTAGTTATATATTTCTTCCTTCTCTTTTTTCATCTATCAGACAAGTAGATTCCTGCTCCCCTTTCCTCTGCCACATGTGATTTTCTAATAGTCAGAACTGGCTAGTCTTTGCTTCAGACTTAGTGGAGACCCCACTAACAATATACACGCTCAGAGTGTCCTCTGTTCCTCAATTCTGTGGCCCAGCACCAGCAGTTCACACTGTTACCTTATTGGTGCTATAGAGTTGTGGCCTCCAACAAACTTTTGCTCCTGAAGGGCATGCTGCCTGACACACTGGTTATCTGCTAGTGTAAGTAATCTGCTTCACTGCTAGTAGCATGGGAATGGAGAAAGGGGTGCTGAATGGTCTTAGGAACAGTATTAGCTCTTCATTTTGTCAAACCTTCTTTTGAATTATGGGTATCCTGGACCATAGAGTTAGCTGAAGTTGTTTTATCTTTGGTGCATAGTTTCTATTTCAGAGAGATCTAAGAGTTTATGAGGATCCGAGAAAATGTCTAGTATTCCATCTTGTTTCTCATGTGACCCAGAGCAGTTGTTCTTAATCTGGAGTCTATGAATTTGTTTAAAAAAAATTGTGATTTAATATAATTTGTTTCCTTTTCAATAATTGTATTTTATTTTATACATTTAAAAGCATTATTCAGAAAAGGAGTCCATAGGCTTCCCCAGACTGGCAAAGGGACCATGACACCAAAAAAGTTAAGGATCCCTGAATAGAGGGTCTGTGAGGTCTCTGAGCTCTAAGAATCTGTAACTCTACTGCACTAACACCTACTTTTCCCAGGAATACCTTGAGGTAAGAAAGCAGTTCAAGCGCTAATTGAAGACAAAAGGTGCTTAGTCTTTATTAGCCACCCTCCTTTTCTTTTCTTTCTCAGCTATAGGCCTTAAGTCTTCTAACAATTCTGTCCAGCATCCAATGTGGATTTGCAGTCATCTGAAAAAAGGTTTGTAAGCAAAATTAGGCCAAGGCCACTCCAAACTGAGGCTTCTATTCTGATTTTCCCTCTTCTTCAGTTGTAACTTTTTTTCTTACTCCATTCTTGGTGGTTCCTCCAGGGGAACCCTGACCCTGAAGTTTGGGGGCAACATTTGTTCTGGAGGGAATCCAGGTAGTTTCGCCCTCTTGTCCTTTGGAGAGGTCTTCAGTCTTTTTTGGAGCGTCATATTTGACCACAGGTTAAAGAGAGCTGAAATCATTTCTTCTCCCACACTAAGTCCATTATCAGTTTCCTTATTTGTGACTATTTCCTTTATAATCACTCTTACAGTGTGAATCTCAAGTAGGGAAGTCATGAAGGATTGTTAGTTACTAAGGGTCATTGTTGCTGAAGAATTAATAGCTCAACTTGTAGGCATACCATCTTCAGCCTTCTCATAGCATGCTTCCTTCTGACTAACTTGCTCTGTAGGTATGTGATCTCTAGTGGCCCTTCTGAATCTACTGGCTTGGCTTGGACAAGAGTAGGGTATAATGGGTTCTCCTCTTGGGAGAACCAGTTCAAAGCTACAGAGCAAGTTAGTCAGGAAAAAGCATACTATGAGAAGGCTGATGGTGGTAACCAATGGCAGTTATCAAAATTTTACTAAGGTCAGGGACATAGGTAGAGTGATTATCCTTGGCAAGGATCCCTAGAGCAGTCATTGCTATCTATGAGTCATTAACCAGTTAGTATATTCCTAGTATCTGCCTATGGTCCTGTATTCAGAAATTTATAATGTTCAATATTTTCAAGCAGTGATACGAAGGTAGATGTGATTCCCAATTATAGAAGTGACATAAAACTAAAATGTTATTCTTGTTGAATAACAGATGGGATCGAAAAAAAACTTTGAGAAAATGACAGACCAGATTCATAAAATGAAATATAATAAGCATGCATACACCATTACCTATACTTGGATTTTAAACACACACACACACACACACACACATAACTCTTCAAAATATGCAAGGTTGAAGCTAGACAACAATTTTTATTAGAAAGAAATGAGACCTAATAAACTTCAAGTTTAATATGAGTCAGCAGTGTTAAAGGACAGCTTAAAAAAAAGAATGCTATGCAAGGCATCATTAAAGGAGATATAACATCAGAGTCAGTGAAAGTTTATTTGTTATTGTTGTTCAACTGTGTCTATTCTTCATGACCCCATTTGAGGTTTTCTTGGCAAAGATACTGGAGTGGTTTCCCATTCCCTTCTCCAATTCATTTTTCAGGTGAGAAAACTGAGGCAAATGGAGTAAAGTGACTTACCCAGGGTCATGTAGCTACTAAGTATCTGAGGTTAGATTTGTACTCAGGTCTTTCTGACTCCAGGTCCAGTGCTCTATTCACTGATCCAGATAGCTGCCCCATAAACATTTATTATGTACCTACTGTGTGCTCAGTGCTGGAGAAAACAAGCAAAAGCAAAAGACAGTCCCTTGCCCTCAAGGAACTTAAGGTCTAATGGGAGAGGCAATATACAAAAAGAAGTGAGGAGGTATGATAGATTGGTGTGAAATGATCTGAGGGGAGTGTGAGTTAAAGAGCTGTTTTTCTCTTGCAGGATTATAAGTTTTGGTGACAATGAAATCTGGAGAGCAGATGGGTGGGAAATGATGAGGTAGATAGCCTGAGTTCCCTTCTTAAATGGTGTCCAGAATGAGCAAGTAATAATCATATTGTGATTTACCTTGCTTATATCATACCTCAGATATGTGCTTGGTTTCAGGAGCTGCACTGTGAAACCAACATTGACACAATGGCGAAAATTCAGAGGAAGGGGGTGAGGGAATCACAGACTATGTCAGCTGAAAGAACTAGGGATGCTTAGTCTAGAGAAAGGACTAACAAGAATCCTTATATTACAGGCTAATTATGTACAAAAAAAGCGCTGTGCTATTCTGAGAATATATGGTAGGGGGAGGGAAGGAGCCCATGGGGGTTGTATTCAAGTTATAATATGGTAAAAGAATATTGGATCTGAAATCTGAGTGTTTGGATTTGAAACATCACTCTGCTGCTCACTCCCTGTGTGACCTTTGACAATTCAGTTCACCTGTGTGAGCCTCAGTTTCCTTGTCTGTAAAAGAAGGGGTTTGAAAGAGATGATGGCAAAGATTTCTTTGGGTTTTTTGTCTAATGTTTCTGTGGAATCTGTTATCCTTCAAACAGGCTCTTCTCTATCCACTCCATCCTGCTCTACCTTTCACCTCTGACTAGGTCCTCCAGCTCCCACATGGGGTCTCCACTCTCCTGATTGATGAGTTTATCATATTTAATTGATCCTGGACCTCTTTATCTGCTACTTTCCATGTTTTCCTCCAGGAACAGTCATCTAATGCACATTGCCATCCTGGAAAGGTCAAGCCAGTCCATTGCCCCGTGACTCCACTCACCATCCCTGTGACTTTCCAGAACAAAGCTCTCCTCCCTGGCTACCACTCAACTATATATGCAGTATTCTCCTTTTAAAATGGGAGCTCCAGGGACAGCTAGGTGGTGCCATGTAAAGAGTACCAGCCCTGAAGGCAGGAAGACCTGAGTTCAAATCTGACCTCAGACACTAGATCCTTACTAGCTGTGATTTCCCACCCCCCAAAATATAAGTAAAACAGTAACTCTTTGAGGACAGGTGTTATCTTGTTTTTTGATCCAGTACTTAGCCTGACATATAGTAAGCTCTTCAAAAATCCTTCTTTTATTAATTCATTCATGAATGCATTTATCCAAAATATTTGAAGGTTCTTCACAAGAAAGAAGCACCATTCTTCTGAGCCTTAGAAGGCAGAATTGGGAGCAATGAGCAGAAGCTGCAGGGAAACAGATTTTAACTTTATGTAAGAAGACTCTTACAGCTGTCTCAAAGTTTATTGGGATGCTTGCAGAGATAGTAAGTTCCTAATCCTCTCTCTCTGTCATCTCTGTCTATCTTCCAGAAGAGGCTGAATGATGACATCTCATCAGGTTGTCTAAAGAGAATTCCTCTTTGTGTGGGGAAGAGATAACCTGTGAGGTCCTTCCCAACTTTGACAACTTAGTTAAGGCATCCCTCTTTGCTCTTAGATTGGAAGGAAGGAGAAAAAATACAAGTTATGCCACTGGGATGCTCTGAGAAGTGGAGGAGGAGAAGTGAAGGCATGTCTGTTGGAAGACCTCAAACTTTTCAGTGATGTAGGAGGCTGTCATCTGTACTGTGTGGAGGCTGGTGGTGCTATTAGGAGGCAGGAGAGAGAAGAAAAATGATCTTCAATAGGAGCAATGGTAGAGGTCCCACTAAAGAGTTTTACCTTTAGTTTATAGTCTATAAGATAATTTTATTCTGAGATTTTTTTTCTCATGATGCTCAACAAACTAGAAGCAAGAACAAAGCACTTGGAGGGTAGGTTGAGGATCAGGAGATAGAAAATTGTTGAATATTGGCAGTGGCAATAGGCAACAGAGCAAAGGCATCTAGGATTTAGGCTAGTGAATAACTATAATGGTAGATGACGGAGTAAATCATGGCTGGGAATGGAAGTAATTGAAGTGAATATGGGGGAAGGTTAATTAGGAGAATTAGGAAGGGTGAAAGGACCAGACATCAGCAGCATATTATTGATGAACACTTAAGAGCCTTGCTTCCCTTAGAGACTATTGGGGGGTTTTGGAGCCCAGATTCAAAGTCAACTTAAAGTGATATCAGTCTCAGTTTTTTCACCTGTCAAAGAGGGATTATAATTACTACCTTATCAACTTCAGAGATGTTTTATGCCAGTGAAGTGAGATAATTAGGCCAACAGAGTAAATCACAAAATATTTTAAGTACCTACTATGTGCAAATCACAGAATTAAGTGCTGAGGAAATACCAAGTTTGGATAAGCTCCCTCACAGAACCTACAGTCTTAGTAGGGGGATAAAACTCCCACACAGATTGCTATAATATATAATATTACATGTTAATTACCTCAGAAAGCTATAAAATAAACTGTTATATGAGGTTTGAGGTGGAAAGTGGTTGTTATTGGGATGGGGCAGGGGGAGGAGCAGGGGGAGGTGTAGGATGGGGATCAGTAAAGGTTTCCTGGAAGAAAGGTAATTTGATTTGGACTTTAAAAAATTGTTTCAATAATAAAGTAGGGGAGGAAATGAACTACAGGAATTGAGAGTTGCCTGAACAGACAAGGAGATATGATAGCTCAATATATAATTAGCGGGCAGAGAACTGTCTAGTTTGGCTGGTTTGTAGAGTGCAAGGAAGGGATTAATATGAAATAAATCCAGAAAGAAGGTCATGCTATTTTGTAAGGAGACTTTGAAGAGTTTAGACTTTACTTGGGAGGTAATACAGAGTACTGAAGATTTGTAAACAGAGGAGCAAGTAATAAGAAAAAGTGTGATAGCAGTGGTAGAAAGGATGAACATAGCTGTGGTATTCTGATAAATGTGTAACAACTGACTCCTCGATACACATACATATGTATGTGTGTGTGTACATACACACATATACATAGATCTGAAGCAATTAAATTTAACCTACATTATTAACATTTTCCCTGTTACATCTAGGAGTTTAGACAATCAACAAGATAATAAATCAAGCCCTAGTTTGTGAATTTGCAAAGTATAAATGCTCACTCTGGAAAATTAAGAAACAGCCCTCTCTAGTCTATCTGAACTGGCTCCAGGACACCCCTAACCATATGGAAGAAGTGGAGGTAGGAAGACCTATTAGAAGATTACCACAACAGTTCAGCTGGCCAGTAATGAGGGTTAGTAGTGGTGGCAGTGGTAATACAGAGGCAATGATGAATACAAAAGATGTTGTGGAGATGCAATTGACAGAACAAGCAGCTGATTGGATATGAGAGGGATGAGTCACTGAGAAAGGTCATCATGGAAGACTGGGTGAAAATGGTGCCATTGATAGCAATAGTGAAGACAGAAGTAGGGCAGGCTTAGAGGGAGTCAAGATGAGTTTAGTTTTAGAGACACTGAATCGGAGGTGGCAAGAGGTAGAGATTTCCTATAGGCTCTAGATAGTAGTCAGTGTAAGTCTGGAGCTCAGAACTGAGATAAGGATCAGGCGTACAGATTTGGAGTCATCTGTATAGAAGTGGGAGGAAGTGAGATTACCAAGGATGAACAGAAAGAGAAGAAAAGAAAGCTAAAATTAAATCCTAGGGAACATCCTTCCTTTGATGAAAGTGCTTTGCAAATATCAAAACACTATATAGACCTACATTATTCTATTGTGAGCATTATTATTTTAGCCTTCACAATCACAGATGAGCATTATAAATTGATGAATATTGTTAACTTCCTGGGATCCCAAAGGAGTAAATAAATAATAGCTTGGTTCAGAGCTGAGGACTACAGAAATAGATTTCAAAGCCAAGGTCTGACACAGACTATTTACTAAGACAAAATCTTTGTTTCATGGACTCATTGCTGAAAGTGATGTTGGAAATGATCTAGTTCCTCATTTAACAGATGGAAAAGTCAAGTCATCAAACATTCATGAAGCACATATTAAGTGCTGGAGTTACAAAGAAAGGAAAAAAAAACCAGTCCTGGTCTCTGGGAACTCGCAGCCTAATGGGCATACAACATGCAAACACAATGTACAAACAAGATAAACTGAGGATAATCTCAGAAGGAAGATGCTAGTATAAAGGAGAATCAAGAAAAAGAGAAATAGGAAATTACTTTCCTAAAGTCAAATGGCAAATGTACAGCCCAGCAGGGGCTAAAATCCTTACCTCAATCTCCAATCCGATGTTTGTTATAATATACCCTAACTCTAGTCTATTTCAGAAGGACCTGGAAAATAAGGGTGCTGCAAATTCAAGTAAATCTCACAGTGCTTCTCTGATAAAAGCAGACAGCCCCACTATTTTTCGTTTTTCACATAGCTCATCAATGTGGAACTTGGATGCTTTCTGTATAGAATAGTTGCTAAATAGAGACTTCATTAATTTGTCACCAGAGAGTATTTTAATTTCTGCATTACATTGCATTCTGGAGGTAGGAAAGGAACAGCAGACTTGAACCATCTAATTCTGTACATCCTAATAAATGCAAACTGAAGTCTTTGCTTCTGACTTCTACCTTAATGAAATCTACAGATTCAGAGATTAGAATCATTATGTTAAGCTAAAATTTGCTGCCCTTTAAAGTTTACCCACTGGTTCTTCTATTTGGGACTAAGGAGAATAAGTGTAACCCTCCTCTTCCACCTGACAACCCTCCAAATATTTGAGGATGGTGATTGAATCTCTCCCCATCCTCACCAACAAATTCGCCTTCTCCCTCCAGATCCAACAAATCTTCTCTTCTCCAGGCTAAATAGTCCCAGTAAGTTCAACTAACTTGAGTATGGTGTCATTTTGTCACCTCACCATCCCAGTTACCTTCTTCTGGATATGCTCTAGTTTATCAGTATCCTGTCTAAGTGTATTGGACTCCTGAGTTCAGAATTGGACATATCAGAACCATCATCTATCTTGCTTTGGAAACGATATTTTTACTAATGTAGTCAAAGATTAAATTGATTCTTTTGGGTAGTGCCAAATGAACGTCCAACTATTAATTCTTTCAGTCCACTAGAACTCTTAGGTCTTAAATTTTTTAAAAATTAACAAGCATTTCTTTTTCTCCCTTCTAATTCTCCTTTTACTGAGAAAGAACAAAATGGAAAAATAAAACCCTTGTAACAAAAAGGCTTAGTCACATGAAACAAATTCCTATCTTGTCCATGTCCATGCATTGACCAAAGGTCTTAAATCTTTCTGTTTTCTTTTTTCTTTTTTACAGTTTTTTTAAACACGCAGTATAAGTTATTCTCCTAGTTCTATTTACTTCATTCTACATCACTTCATGCAAATCTTTGCAGGTGTCTCTGGAACAATAGTATTCCAGTGGTTAAACAAACCTTGGTTTTTTTCACAAAACTGCTTCTAATCATGTCACCCTATGTTCTCTATTTGTATTAGTAGAGTTTTCTTTAACCCAAATGCAAAATATTAGATTTGATTTTGTTAGTTTTTACCTCTCAAGAACTATTTGAATCCCAGTTCTTTCATCCAATGTATTCACCATCCCACCCATCTTTGCATTATCCACCAATTTAAAATTGATACTACATCATTTATGCCTTCATTCCAATTTAGTAAAATGCTTGACAAAATAGATCAAAGTTTAGAGGTTCATAGCACTCCTTTAGAAACTTCCCTTCCAGGTGACATAGATCCATTAATTAGCATTCTTTTGATCTGTTTGTTCATTCAGCATTCTGAATCTGCCTAATTGTCCTATTGGATATAGTTTATATCTCTTCATCTTATCCACAAAGACACTATGAGAAACTTCATCAAATGTCTTACGAAATATACTATGTCTATGGGATTGCCTTAATCAGATAGAGAAAAAAAAGTCTGTAAAAAAGGAAAATGAAGTTAGTCTGGTGTGATTATTTTATAGTGATTGCTCCTTTGCTAAATCATTAGAAACCATTCCTATAAAATGTACTCCAAAGTTCTACTGTGTATATTTGTGTTTTCTCTTTTTATTTCTTTTTGCCTTCCTGTCTCCCTCTTTGCTTCTGTTTCATTATCCAGTTCAATCCAGTAAATATTTATTCATCATCCCATTCTGGGCAAGGCACTGTGCTAGATGCTAGGGAAACAAAGAAAGGTAAATAGTCCCTGCCCACAAACAGTGTCCATTCTACTCAACAAGTTCATGATGCTTTGGGTTAAGAGATCTTAATCAGCTTTTCTGAGTTTCAGATACTTGAACTCCATGGCATCCTTTTGATCTATCATTTGATCCATCAGTCCTGTCCAAGAAAGAGAATGCCATTTATCTGGAATGACAGGATAAAAAAAATATTGATTTAGAGCTAGAATGAACCTTGGGGGAAATGTCAGCCACCTCATATTACAGAGAAGGAAGCTGAGACCAAGAGAGATTTAGTTCCACATAGCAGTAGTTAGAATTTAATCTTGAATTCTCTGATTCCATATCCTTTCCTTTAACTCATATTGATGAACCTATGCTGCCTCTTAATGATCACTTTTTTCCTTCTCATAAGGAAGGTTCATAAACCATATCTTAAACAATCTATTCCAGAATTTTAACACAAATCAATGTGAACTTTGGAAACCTATAATTTGAAGAATCTACCACTTTCCCTTTTAGGGAACATAATTGCCCTCTCTCCAGTTCTGTGGCACCACTCTCCTCATCCAGAATTTTTTAACAGTGACAGTAGTTCCTCTTCCAATTCTTTCAGTATCTTTATATGGTTTATGAGGGCTCCTTAGCTTTCAGTCTTGGAAGGAATTAAGTGCTTGCTCTCTTACCATCTTCAATTTTACCTTGTTACTTGGTTCTTCATTAGTCATTTTTGTTCTTCCATTCCCAATCCAAAGATAATTCTTGTAAAGAGAAAGAAACAATAGAAGGAAAAGAGGAGTGGAGTAATTCATTATTTTCAGCATCTGTTATCATTTTCCCATTAGAGGGTCATAGATTTAGATCTGAAAGGGACATGAAGTCATCTTTTCAAAACCCCTCATTTTAGAGAAGAGGAAACTGTGAATTAGAGAAGCTCAAGAGCACAGAGATGGTTTAAAAACAAAGTCAGGATTAGAACCCAGGTTCCTACTTCCAGAGACAGAATTTTTCCCACTGCATCAGACATAGTCTCAGACCTCAGACCCCTACCAAGTAGGGATCTTATTTCTTCCTTGATCTCTCCATGCCTCCCTCTTCATCAGTGAATCCAGAACTATAAATGGGGAGAATGGGTTACTGGAGAGGTACAAAAGGGGGAGAGTTGAAAAAGGCACATTTACAAAGACTTTCAGTCTTCTGGCCCTTTGTGAATATATCTGCCTTAGAGCTTTCAGCAAGATCAGAGAGATAAGAGTGCTGAACTTAGTCAAAAGACTGGGATTTGAACCTCAGCTCAGACTCCTTCAAACTGTGTGACCCTGGGCACCCAGTCTCTAGCATAGGCTAGTTCTCTGTTTACCACAGACTGAGCTACCTGGCTCTGCATCCTCTGTCCAGCAAAGAATCAATTACTCAGTCAACAAGTATTTATAAAGTGCTTACTATGTGTAGGTATTGCAGATAGAGATCTGACCTTGGATCCAGAAAGACCCGGGTTCAAGTCCCATGTATACTGGCTGTATGACCCTAAGCAAGTCTTCATCACTCAGAGCTCTAGACAAACCTCTAGGTTTTTATAGATTGCAGATGTATTTGTCGAAGGGATTTGCTCGCATGAAAGTTCCCTAAATCAAGAGATCACAGGTCCAGTTCATATTCCTATGAACTAAGCTAAGTATTGGCACTGAACTAATTGCTGCGGATATAAAGAAAAATGTTTAAAAAGTAAACCCGCCTTCAAGGATTTTACATTCTAATAAGGTACAAGATGCATACAGAGTAGTGCAAAGTTTTCATTCAGGCCATCCTAATTAGGTAAAATTAGTAAAAGTAGACAAAAATTTGGCATCCACTCCAGAGGAATCCTCATTTCCAAAGCCCCTTTTTAGTTCCTCTGTCAGCCTTCCTCAAAGCCCTGCAAGCCTCTCTTGTTCACATTAATACTTTGGAAAGAATTAATTCATTGAATACATCATGTACTAGATGCCAAGCATTTCACTAAATGCTGGGAGAGATACCAAGTTTAACTATTGTAAGATGAAGTCTTTACCCTACTGGACCTTACAGTCTTGTAGGTAGATAAGAGCCATATGTATACATACATACACACATATATACATTTCTACATATTTATAAACATATGTATACATATATGTGATATATATGTATGTGTCTATATATATTATTGTGAAATATGTATATTTACATTAGAAATATATAGATGGGTACAAGCAAAGTACGATATGAAATTTAAGAGTGAAGGGATTCTTCACTGATTGGGGGAATTACAAAACAACATTGTCTACCAGACCCACTCACTGAGTAATATGCAGAAGGCTACTGATTCGGAATCATCTTCAGTGCTGAATGCAGTTGTGAACATAATAATTTCATTAGGCCTCTCTCTGATAGTTCATAAAATAAAGTTTCTTAGTCTATCTTTCAAAGAAATAGAAATCACTATAAAGTGAGAAGATTGGACTAGATTTTCTCCAATGTCCCTTCCAGTTCCATGGCTCTCAGAAGTCCTGGATTACTGCTGGGGCGTTGACTGAGAGGTCAATAAACTAGAGTGAAGGAATGTGATATCTATGAATTTGGACAGGAATTTTTATGTCCAGAATTCTTCCAACCTCCAGCACTTGGGGACCCAAGCAAAGATGACATTGTGCCATCTAGAGTGTGGAGCTGGTACCTCTTATTCAGGGCTCCCTCAGTTTTGCTGAAAGCAGAGCAGTAACTAAATTGTATCCACTGTATCACTGATGGTTGCATAACAAAAGCTAGATCATAACTAACCAGTGGATGTTGATGAAGACAGAGCAGCACACATGCAAGCATGACCACATTTGTGATGCCAAAGTAGGTCACCTGTCAGGCATTGCTCCTTCCTACCCTTGCAGAGTTGCTGGCAGCCTCTGCTCAGCTAGTCTAGGGGTCACTGTTGGTTGGCACCAGACATGCTCCGCTGGATATGAGATTGTCATCTCCTCTGCATCTAGATTCTGGCTTCAGGAACTGGCCTTATTAGCTAAGGTGCTGCCACCTGTGGTCCACAGCAGTGATTTCTGCCATGGCTCTTTTAGTTTAAAACCCTGAGACTTTTTCTGTCATGGTTTTTGTTTTTATTTAGCAGATGGAAGCTTATTATATACCGAGTCAATGAATGGAGGAGGTGGATTCCAACAATCTTCAATGATTTCCTTCCTCCTATAGGAAAGTCTGTGAGAATGGTCATTTTGCTTCCAGAAGGAAAGTACTTACATCAAGCCAAGTTCCTTAATCTATCAATCAATCAACCAAGTATTTATTTGGCACAGAGTATGTCCAGGCACTGTATTAGCTAGGCACTAGGAATACAAGTACAAGGAACTTACTTTAATGGGGCAGACAAGTACATATATAAAAACATACAGCATAAATATAAAGATATTGTCCAGTCATGTCTAACTCTTTGTGACCTCATTTGGTTTTTTTTTTTTTTTGACAAAGGTACTAGAGTGATTTGCCATTTCCTTCTCCAACTTGTTTTACAGATAAGGAAACTGGGGCAAACAAGATAAAGTGACTCGCCTAGGGTCCCAGAAGCTACTAAATGTCTGAGGCTGAATTTGAATTCAGGAAGAGGCTTCCTGACTCCAGGCAGGCATTCTATCCACTGTGTCACCTAACTGACCTAAATATGAAGGGACTGGACACAAAAGTAGTTAAATTCAAGGTAATTTGGAAGAGAAGGCATTATCAGTTGGGGAGATCAGGAAAGGTTTCTTATAGAAGATGGTGTTAAAATTAAATCTTAGAGACAGAGAAGAGTTCCATGAGGTATGTAAGGATGGCGTGCATCCCAGCTTTGGAAGGGGGCCAGCGCAAAGAAAAAGGCAAGGTATAGAGTATCATGTTGTGAGGAACAGAGAGAATGTTGTTTTGATTGGATAGTGGAGGTCAGGACAGGATATAATGTCCAATTAGGCTGCCAGGATAGGTTAGGGTCAGGTTGTATAGTGTTTAAAAGCTATGAGTTTATATTTTATATTATAAGAATTTTTATTTTATCCTAGAGGCAATAGGAAGCTGATGGAATTGGTTTGATGGGGGAGTCACAAGGTTACCCCTGCACTTTAGGAAAACTACTTTGGCAGCAGTTGGTAGGATGCAATGAAGCTTGTAGAGACAAAGCAGAGAGGCCACTTAGGAGAATGCTGCAGTGATCTAGGTGTGAGGTAATGAGGACTTCTTTGACAAAACCAGGGTGATTCTAGCTAACTACTGCCTCCCACCCCTAGACTTACAGCTATCTTTTCATCATCACTGGGCAGTAGAAACTATGTTAGATTTGCAATCAAAGAACCTGAGTTCAAATCCCTACTCTGCCCTTTACTGTGTGACCTTAGGTAAATCACTTGAACTCTAGGTGTCTAGGGAGTTAGTCTAAGATAACCTCTGAGACCGTATTCAAGGTCTAAATCTATGATCCTTTGACCTGTACCACTTGAGGACCAAGGACTGCCTTCTTGTCATGGCCTCATTCTGACTTAGTGTCAGAAAGTCCATGTAACTCACTGCTTAGTTTCCATGTAGTAAATGGTTTTCAGTCAACATTGGAGATTTTTTTCCCTGGCAAACTTCCATGGACTCTCAGGATTTGAAATCCCTCAATTTTTTTTATTCCAAAACTCTTTTGCTTTTATATTCAAATGAGTAGGAGGAGGAAAAGAGACATTGAAACAAAACTAGATTCAGGAGACAAGATCTTTGTCTTTCCCAAACTAACTGTATTCCTGGCCTTTCATGACCCTATGTGACTTGTAAACCTTTCCAGGCTTTCAGCCCATTCTATATCTCAACTTGAAAACCCAACTGTTAGACACTTCATACTGTGGCAGCTCAGACAATTGGGACATAGATGGTCTGTTTGCCAAAAGAAGGCACTTTCTTTTATGTAAGGCAGAGACCATCAGCTTGCTAGATTCAAATGGACTAGGTCTCAAAGAGCAGGCTGGTTTAAATCTTGAGCAAATATTGATTGAGCACTATGGTAAGTCCTCTGAGAGAATAAGGAAAAATAATATGGTCTTGTCCTTTCCCACAGGAATATCACAGACTTCCTAAGGAGATGAAACACATTTGAAATAATTAAAGAATAACACAAGATGCTGTGCGATCCATTATCCAGCTCTGTGACTCAGAGTCACAGGGTAACTGACTACAGGATGTTATCTAGATAACCTCTATTTCAGCATCTGCTGCTAGCTACACCTCTTCCATTACATCATAACCAGTATCTCATCTTTCTGAGAAGCGTAAAGTTTAAAAGACAGGTATAAAGCAAGTGTCAGTGGAAAAGGGACAATCTATTGTCATGTCAGGATTTTATCAAGTATAGTAATGGTGATGGGTACACTTTGAACTGTCCAGAAGCTCACCCTTACTCAACACCTAGAGTCCATGAACTTGGGTTTTTTTCTAATGTTTTAAAAACTCTATTTCAATGTAATTGGTTTCCTTTGCAACCCTGTATATTTTGTACACTTTTATGCATTTAAAAAGAGTATTCTTCAGAGGAGTCAGTTGACTCAAAGAGACTACTGTATATTTGACCATGATACAAAATGTCTGTGTATATAAATGGTTTCATGAATAAGACACATGAACTTCAAATGCCCTCTCTTATCTATCAAGGCTGATTCTACTTCATTAGATTTATGATACACTTGATCACCCCAGTCTGGATTAGGCAATGCTGAAGTATAACATATTGGATTTTCCCCCATTGGATGATACCATACTAGACCACATACAGGATGAGATCACACTGGTGACACTACATTAGATCACATCACAGTGAATTACATTTCACTGACACACCATATTGGATCACTTTGCACTATACTTAACATTGCGAAAGGTCAGACATTTTTCCTCGCTCCCTCATTAAAGTCCATTAAATGAATATACCAAAGAAGAAATTTCATTTTAGTGTTATTTTTCAAAAATTTCATTTTTTCCAAAAATTTCATTTTTCATTTTTTTATTTCATTTTTTTTCATTTTTGACGAACAGAATAAAACTCATCTGACTTTTTATAATCAAGTAAGAAAAGGAGGTGGTAACAATGGATCAGAGCCAGTGGTATGTTGGTAAATGTTTAACAACTGATTCTCATGGAGTGGGGAAAGGGGAACCCTGTATAAAGGACAGGCTTTCAAATTTAATCTCATTATTCGCATTTTCTCCATTACTCTTAAATCTAAGCAATCAACAAAACAATAAATCAAATCAAATAAATCAAGAAATCAGCATTTGCTGATTTCTGAGGTATATACTCACAATGAAAATTTAACTCTCAGCTGAGTTTGAGCTGAGATCTCACTGGTGTATATCTTCGGGTGTCTGTCAGGCATTGTAGGATGAAGGAAGCTATCTCCCGAGCAGGATCTGCTTTCTTCTTGGGTAGGTCCCCACCTCTATGCTCATCTGCAATGGGACCCCCCAGGAGGGGGGGTTCCATCTAATTCATGCTTTACATCCAGACCAGCCCAAGTATCATCTTCAGTAAGGCTGATTGGGAGGCTAAGGGTAAATGTTGGAAGTGGTTGGAGGCTCTAGTTCCATTATGCAAAGGCATGTCTTGTCTAACAGTAGTAGCATCTAATAACTGCTTTGTGTTTTCTTCGTTGTCCAGTGAATATATTGTTAGATATAGAATCAGCTTGGCAAGAAGAGCTAAGAGTCTAGAACCTGGATCTGTGATCTTCCTGAGGAGATGGCAAGCCCCAGAGCTGAGATTCTTTCTGGTCCTAAGGTTTGGGTTATGGCTGTTTCTGAAAGTATGTAGCTAGCAGTACCATAGGCAAAGATATCAGTAGAGCTAAGTGTAATGATAGCTAAAGCTGACAGGGAAGTACCCTGGCATGGCAGGAGTTTGTTCCGGAATGGAGAAAGGATAGGGACTAGACTTGCGATTTTACTGGAACAGGGAATTTCTGGGTAAGGAAATTCCTTTTATGAATGCAGATTGATACCTTCTCTGCAACTTATTCTCAGAGAGTTGTCTAGAGAGAGGCATCAGACTCATACGCCACAAGCAAAACTCTCAAGTGTGGTGGGAAGCATATTAAAATGTAATTGACTGGGTGCAGCTAGAAAGTGCAGTAGATAGGGCACGAAACCCAGAGTCAGGAGGAACTGAATTGGAATTAGCCTCAGACATTTACTAGCTATGTGACTCTGGACAAGTTACTAGACCCCATTGCCTATCAAAAACAACAACAAAAAAAATGTAATTGGGAAATGTTATAAACTTTTAAAAACACAATACATAGTGCTAATTTGTAGGTTTCTAAGTCATTATGTGGTCCATGGTAATTCATTTCTATTTGAGTTTGACACCGCTGGTCTGGATCAATGATCCACTGGAGAGGAAAATAGAAAACCATTCTAGTGTCTTTGCCAAGAAAATCTCATGTTCAGAGGCCCATGGGGTTACAAAGAGTTGGACACGCCTGAACAACAGCCACTGACCTAGAACACTGAGAGAGAGGTTAATTGACTTGTCCAGGGTCATAAAGCCAGCATGTATAAAAGATGGGGCTTGAACAAAGGTCTTCCTGGCATCAAGGCCATCGCTCTAACTAAAAAGAGGTGTCAAACATGAAGCCCATTGACCACAAGCTAGCAACACTCTCTAGTGCTGCCAGAACCAGATTAAAATATAATTGGGAAATATTTAACAACATAAACAAACATAGATAACATTGCATTTTCAAACTGTCTATATACCACCCACAGAGACCTTTATGTATGGTGAATTAGTGTCCCCGATTTTATTTGAGTCTGACACCACTACACTACATCATGTTGCCTCGCCCATTACAAAATAACAGTAATATCTTCCTATTGTGGTCCCCCATGATGGACGGCTGGCTGTTAAGTGGCAATTGAATTTTATCCTTCCTGGTGCTTCAGTTTTAAAATTAAATTATCCGTGAGAGTCATTCTGGTGTGTTGGATAAAATACTGGGCTTAGTGCCAGGAGATGTGAGTTCCAATCCTGTCTTTTACTGGCTTCATGAATTTGAGCAAGTCACTCAAGCTCTGGAGTTTCAGCTTCCTCATTTGTTATAACACTTGTGTATTTAGTGTAAGAAAAGTGTTTTTTAAAACTTTTACATCCTACGCAAATGTGTCATAATATCTATGTATCATATCCAGTATCATGTTGTATACTTCTTATACTAACTGGGATATAATCTATTCAGAGAGAAAACTGTAGCCTAGGAAGGTAGAGTATTCCACTAGAAAGAGGATTGGAGTCATGAGACCTGGGTTCTACTTCCTCATCATTTCTACAGGCTGATTTTATGACCTTGGACCAGTAACTTAAGTTCTCTTGAATCTCTTGAATCTCAGCCTTCCAGTCCATAAAATCAGGCTAGTGATTGATTGCCTAGCCTCTCTCACAGGGATACTGTGAAGCTCGAGTTAGATAAAGTGTTTTGAAAAGCACAAAGCTATGTACTACTACCACAACATTAAGATTAATTATGATTATATAATTATTATAATAATTCAGAATCTTCAACTGAAATAGAGTAAACAGTTTTCAAAATAGACCCAGCATATGAAATCAAAATAATCTGAGAACAGGATGAGGTCTCTATCATCCCCATCCTCCTGATTGCTACAGGAGTTGTACCATGGAGACTTTCAGTGAGCTTACAGAAGATGAACTTCTACCCTAATTCCTACATTCAACTACAAAAAGCAGTTGTTTTATCATTCTGTGCAGCTGTCCACAGAACCTTAAATACGAAGGAATAATTACAGGCTATTCACTTTCCCCAGGACTATTTTTATTTCAACTCCATTGAACAAGGTGAGAATAATTTTTCTGTAATAATAACAAACTGATATTTATGAAGTATTTAAGATTTGAAAAGTGCTTAATGTACATTATGCCATTTGAGTCTCAAAATCCTATGAGGCATGTATTGCTGGTATTATTTTTATTGCAAAGAACTATACTTGTGTAATTATACCCATATTTATACTCATGTACACACGTTTTCTCTCTAATCCAGAACTGAGGAGGGAATTACAATGTATCTGTCCAGAGAGTGCGAGTGGTCACTGTGACACTGTGACACCAACAGTCCTAATGCTGTCATTGGTTTCTCATCTTTCCTACCCTAGTGCAGATGGTGATTTTACCGTGACCCATTTGACCAAAGCTCACCTCTTCCATGATGGGAGGATCAAATGGACGCCCCCTGCCATCTATAAGAGTTCCTGCAGCATTGATGTCACCTTCTTCCCCTTTGACCAGCAAAATTGTACCATGAAGTTTGGTTCCTGGACCTACGACAAAGCAAAGATTGACTTGGTGAGCATGCACAGCCATGTGGACCAGCTGGACTATTGGGAGAGTGGTGAGTGGGTCATCATCAATGCTGTTGGAAACTATAACATTAAGAAGTATGAGTGCTGTGCCGAAATTTACTCAGACATCACCTACTCCTTCATCATCCGCAGGCTCCCCCTGTTTTACACCATCAACCTCATCATCCCCTGCCTTCTTATTTCCTGCTTGACTGTCTTGGTTTTCTACCTGCCATCAGACTGTGGGGAGAAGATTACATTGTGCATTTCTGTGCTATTATCCTTGACTGTGTTCCTACTTCTCATCACTGAGATCATCCCATCCACATCCCTGGTCATTCCTCTAATTGGGGAGTACCTGCTGTTCACCATGATCTTTGTGACGTTGTCTATCATCATCACCGTTTTTGTGCTCAATGTCCACCATCGCTCACCTCGTACACACACCATGCCTGCGTGGGTCCGAAGGGTGTTCCTGGATATCATTCCTCGTTTACTCTTCATGAAACGTCCTGGTGTGGTGAAAGACAACTGTAGGAAGCTGGTTGAGTCGATGCACAAACTCGCTGGAGGTCCAAGGTTCTGGCCGCAGCCAGAGCCCAATTTTGTTACCTCAACTTCCCCCAGCCCCCAAAGCCCAGACCGATCACCCTCAACTTCATTCTGTGTCCATCTGGATGATCCAGTCAAACCCCAGCCTGTCTGCAAATCTCCCTCAGGTCAGTATACTGTGCTGCAGCATCCTGAACCTGGGAAGCCCAGTCCCTGCTCTTCACCCACACCCCAGCCTCCTCCAAATAATACCCATCCCTCTGGCTTCTCCAAAGTCAGATCTCTAAGCGTGCAGCAAATGTACAGCTCCAGCAAAATGGAGGAAGGAGGCATCCGCTGCAGGTCAAGGAGCATTCAGTACTGCTCTCTCCAAGAGGACTCTTCCCAGGCAAACAATGGACAGTCTGCCAGCTCCCCAGCCTCTTTGAGGAGCCCCAAAGATGAAGTCCAACCCCAGGAGAAGCCTTCCCCATGCAAGTGTCAGTGCAAGAAGGTCAAGGCTGCATCTGGCTCAGATCCAGTGACCAAACCACGCAGCACCAAAGAACAGCATGCCCTGCCCATGTCACCAACCTTGAAACTTGCCGTAGAGGGAGTCCAGTACATTGCAGATCATTTGAAGGCAGAAGACACGGATTTTTCGGTAAGATATTCAGTCAGTCAATCACCCAACAAGGATTTAAGTCCAACCCATAGCAGCTGTCAGAAATCACAGGGCACACTGGGACAGGTTCCTAGGTAAACATGATATGCAGCCTGCTTTTGATTTTCCTCTCTGACAGGGAAGGGTAGCACTGATAAGGTAAAAAAAAACAAAAAACAAAACAGTGGCTAGTCCCCAAAATTGTGTACTGAAATTCATTGAATGACTTGTGTCTGTTTGCTGCAGATTTAATTTCTCTTTCCCCCATCCCTCCCCATGCCCAGTTAATTTTAAATAAGCCTGATTTTCTTCACTTCCGATGTTGGAGAGGGAGGGTGGTCCTGAAGAGTAGGACTCTTCTGCACTTGTGGGGGGCATCAGTGGCAGCTAAACCACCTCCATACAACTGTGAACTAATTGCATATAACTTCTCTCGATGTTTTTAGATGATATCAATCTCAGAACAACATTCAGAGTATGAAAGGAGGATGACTAAAGGTCAAAGAATAGGGATGACCCTGGGTCTGTCACATGTTACCTGGAAACACTGGGCTAGAAAAAGAGGAAAATTGTTGCTCAGTTATTCAGTCTGGGTTTGCAAATCCCTAAGAAGAATCTCCTGGACAGAAAATGTTTTTCCAGATCAAAGGAAGGAAGGAAAAAAGAAGCAAGCATTTATAAAGGACTTACTATGTACCAGGCACTATGCTCAATACTTTATAAATATTATCTCATTTGAACCTGACAATAACACTGGCAGGTAGTTGCTATTCTGAACTCCATTTTACAGCTGAAGGAATGGAAGCAGACAAAGGTGTGACCTGCCCAAGGTTAAATAGTAAGTATCTGAGATCTGATGTGAGCTCAGATGTTCTTGATTCTAACCACTAGACCATCTAACTGTCTCAAGATCCAAGTCTTGTGCTGTATGGATGAAGGCCACAGAGTGGAAAGAATTTAGAAAGGACTTAGGAAAGGGAGTGGAAGCTAACCCTCCTGTATATCTTGCATACAGCTTCTTGTTTCTCAGTTGTTTTCAATTGTGTCTGACTCTTCATGAACCCCATTTGAGATTTTGTTGGCAAAGATACTGGAATGGTCTGCCATTTCCTCCTCCAGATCATTTTACAGATGAGGAAACTGAAGCAAACAGGATGAAGTGACTTACCCAGGGTCACCTAGCCAGTAAATGTCAGAAGTTAGATCTGAATTCAGGGAGAGGAATCTTCCTCACTCCAGGCTCAGCACTGTATCCACTGCACCACTTGGCCTACTTTGTTATATTTGTTTGCATATCGCATCCCCTATTAGGTTGTAAACTCCTTGAGGGAAAGGACTGGTTTTTGCCTCTTTTTTGTGTCTCCAACACTTAACACAATGCCCGGCACATAGTTGGCACTTAATAAATGTTGATTGATTAATTGATTGCAATAATAGAGAGAGCCAAAGTGACCAGAGCTGTGTGAATTTTGAGAGCCACGAAGGATGTTAATGATAAAAATGACATGGGGAGAAAAGCATCATCTAAAGTTCTTTTAGGTTTACAAAACCATTTTGTTACAGCTGCTTTGTGAGGTAGACAATGTAAATAGCATTTTCACTCCTATTTTACAGATGGAGAAACTGGGGTTCTTAGAGGTCAAGGGACTTTCTCAAGTTTACACCACAGCTGAGGCTGAAGCAATATTGATATTCTGGTCTTCTGACACTAGGTCCAGCACTCTTCCCACTCAGGCCTTCCTATGGCCCTTGGAGTCAAGGACAAACGTAGAACTAAGGACAAACATTAATCTATGAGGATTGTTTCAAGAGTCATCAATGGAGCTGTTCTCAAGAGCAGGACATAGTTGATGATGGGGAAACCAAGGGAAATCAGTTCCTCCCACTGGGCTTTTAACCTTGGATTCCAAGGATCCTGATGGAACAAATCAAGTTAGGATATTTACAGACCCAGCCCTAAGCATGTTATTGGGTAGTTAGATGATCCTGGGTGATTTGCAGCACAATATATGAAATTGTCCTCTTGAGGCAAGGTACTTGTCTTCTTACGAAAGTCCTCAAAATAGCCCTATGTGGTTGGAGATGGAGGAATATGGAAGGGTTCCTGGAAGGGATTCCTTCCTGATTAAGTTCACACATAAGTTGTTGGTAATGCTCCATCTACATAACTGGTGAGAAACAGTATGGTATAGTGTGGAGGTGTCAAGTACTCCATCTGTGGGCTGCATGTGTCCCCCAACATTCCAGAGTGCACCCTGAACCCAGTTAAAATATAACTATTTTATAGTTTTAAAAATATTTAAATATTTTATATTTTATAAATATATTTATGTTATATATTTATAAATATTTTATAGTTTATAAAAATATTTAAAAAGATAATACAATAAAACATGGATAATATTAGATAATTAAAGAGGTAACAGATAATTAAATTAGATAATAACAGATAATTTAAAATAAGGCAATATGCAGCCCATGAGGATCCTTATGTGTAATTGAGCATTTCTATTTGAGTTGGACACAACTTGAGTAGTGCATAGAGAGATGGCCTTGAAGCCAGGAAGACATAGGTTCCAGTCTTGCCTCTGACACATTCTGGTTATTTGACCCTAGGCAAATCACTTATCTCCTTGGTATACTATGAAATACTCTAAGAATCTAAGTTGCTGAGCAATTGCTGACCTATAATGGTATGAGGAATTCCCTCACCAGGGAATTCCATATACCAGTGAAATCAAAGATCTAGGCCCTATCCCTTGACAGCTGGAAGTGGTGAAAAAAACCAGAGGAAAAGGAGCAGGCATTCTGAGCAGCAGCAGGAATTAATCAATGACGTGCATTTATTAAGCACCTATTTTGCTCCAGGTATTCGGGAACCATGCAACATTCTAGAAATACATAGAAAGGCAGAAACATAGCCTTTACTCTCAAAAGGCTCCCATTTTTATTGGGAAGAAAACATGCAAATAATTATGTATACACAAGATATAGAGTATAAATGGAGAGGTGGGCAGGAGACAGAAAAGGATGCCTCTATAAGTTGAGATTTGAGCCAATATTTGAAGGAAATAAGAGAAGTCAGGAGGCAAAGATGAAGGGAGAATTTCAGATCAGCCAGTGAAAAGTCATGGAATCAGTAGATGGAATGTCTTGTTTGAGGAAAAGTAACTAAGCCAGTATCTCTGCAGCAGAAAGTACATGGAGGGAAGTAAAGTGTTTAAAATTGGAAAAATAAGAAGGGAATAGGTTGTGTAAGATTTTAAAAGTCAAACAAAGGATTTTATATTTAATCCTGGAGGTAACAAGGAACTATTGAATAGAGAGGTGACATGGTCAGACCTACACTTGAGGAAGAATCATTTTGGCAGCTGAGTGAGAGATGAACTGGAGTGAGAAGACATGTTAGGGAGATGAGTCAGTAGGCTACTGTAATAGTTTATGTATGAGATGATGGTTTGTGGCAGTGACAAAGACAAGTAGGCATATATAGAGATGTTGTGAATGTAGAAATGATAAGAACTGGCAACAGATTGAATATGTAGAGTGAGTATGAGAGAGGATGGGATTGTGAACCTAAGAGGATGGTAATACTCTTGACAGTAACTAGGAAGTTTGGAAGAGTAGGGAACTTTGTGGTGGGAAAGGAAATAAGTACTGTTTTTTATATGTTGAGTATGATTTGAGTGGGGTACATCCCATTCAAGATGTCCAATAGAAGGGTTGGTGATACAAGACTAGAGCTCAGGAGAGAGGTTAGAGTTGGATATGTAGATCTGGGGATTTTCTGTAAAGAGATGATAATTGAATCCATGGGAGCTGGTTGGATCACCAGAGGAGATGGATAGTATGGAGTGAAAAGAGAAGAGGGCCCAGCACAATATCTAGGGGGACATCCAGAGATGGTGGTGTGACTTAGGTTACACCTGTTTGTCCTTGACTCCAAGGGCCATAGGTCAGCAAAGAAGACTGAGAAGAAATTAGGTTTAGGGTTAGGGAATACATGGTCAGGTAGATATGAGAAAAACTAGGCAAAATTAGTGTCACAAAATTCCCGAGTAGAGAGAATATCTTGGAGAAGAAAGTGACTATGTCAAAGACTGCTGAGTGATCAAGAAAGATAAAGATTGAGAAAAGGCCATTATCTGGCAATTAAAAAATCATTGGGGACTGGAGAGAGAAGTTTCAGTCAAAGCACAAGGTCAGAAGTCAGATTGCAAAGGATTTAGATTCAAGTGACAGTGAAAGAAATAGATGCACCAATAAGAGACTGCTTTCCCCAAGGCTTTACCTATGGAGAGCAGAGATAGGGAGATAAGTAGTGAAGATGAAGGGATTACATGAGGGTTTTTTAAAGGATGGGGGAGATATGGAAGTGTTTGTTGACATTAGGGAAGGAGCTTGTAGACTGGGAGAGACTGAAGATTAAATTGGAATTATGAGGGGGAACAATCTGCTGGAGAAGATGGGAAAGGAAAGGATGTAAGAGGGGTTTGACTTGGCAAAGAGAAGATCCACTTTTCCATGTATGACAGGGGTGAAGGAGGACATCTTGGAAAGTGTATTAGTGATATGAGATGAGAGAAGTACAAGGAACTCTCATTGAACAGCCTCAGCTGTTTTTAGTATGAATTGAGGTCCACACTTTAGACAATGGGAGGAGGCTGCTACAAGAGGCTTCAGGAGGGATAGAAAGGTTGGGGATAGCTGTCAGTAGGAGAGAGAAGCTATTGGGAAGATATGAAAGGATTGCCTTGCTACAGTGAGGATCCAATTAAGATTGTGTAACATAGATAAGTAGTAGAGCCTATCAGTTCAGTTTCTTGACTTTCTGCAGTTTCATTCAGAATCACGTGAATAGGACAGAAGTCTGTGGATGGAAGGAATGATCAAAGGGAGTTTGGCTAAGGGATTTGTCACACATGGAGCACTAGCAGACCATATAATGATGTGTTAGATTGTGTAAGTCAGACTATAAGGGCCTTGTAGTTCAGTAAAATAGAGGAATCAATGAGGGCTGGAGTGGACAAAAAAGGCTTCTTGGATTAGGTGGGAAATATTCTAAGCCTTAAAGGATGGATAGGTTTGGAATAGGTGGAGGGATTTGGGAAGCACATTTTGGATACGGTAGATCAATATGGCCAAAGGCAGGGACAGAGGAACAACAAGGACATTTCTGGAAGATGAAACCAGTTTGATTTGAATAGAGGTTGCACATTGGGAAAGAGTAAGAACTGAGGGAAGATGGTTGAGGCAATGCAGAATGATGAAGATTTTAAATGCCAGGCTGAAGAATTATGGTAGGTATGCTGGGAGCTTTTATCCACCATTAACTGGAAATTGATCCTAAAACAAACCTTTTAAGTGAAGGGTGCGAAAATGAACAACTAAACCCTAGGAAAATCTGATCGATCCAACCACAGAATAATGCAGTAGAGAATAATGGGGAGGGAAGACTCAGGAACAAAGCTTGCCTTGGGGACCCCTAGAATATGTCTTATGTCAGTATTCAAGGGTGGAAGCCCAAAGATGCCTTATGCAGTCAGTGAGAGAGATTTCCCTGTGAGTTCTTAAAACAGAAGAAAGATTTCCTATCTCACGGCATAACACATATCTGAGAAAATGTGCCCTGTGGGAGATAACACATTCCTTTAGTAGTTTAATCAAAATCTTAATGAAAACCAAAAGATAATGTGACATTTATCAGTATATAAAGTACTGTCAGAACAAGTGCTCTGGAATGAGGCTGGAAACAAACACACACATACACAAAATCACACCCCAAAAAAACCATTTTGTTTCTCCTTTGGCCCACTGTGTCACTGACATCCAAACAGCCCTTTATCTCCAGATCCTTTTCACAGGGCTGAGGTGACCTGCTTTTCATCTTTGATGAGCTACAAGTCCCTGGGGAGTACAGCAGACTTCACACAGATCAACGTTCAGGGATGAGGCGCAGGAACACTTTGGTCGGCTCTCATGTTTCATCTTCAGGAGAGAAATGGGGTGTTGGGAGGACAAAAGGAAAAGGCAATTAGAAGAAAATTGGAAAAATAATACCCTGGGGAACCAGGCTTTTCTAGCTTTCCCTGGAAATAAAGAGATTATAAACAGCATCTTTATTATTAAATTACCTTGTTGCTTCTCTGGCCCTGATTAAATAAACACATTTGTTTCGATTTGGTTTAACACTGTTGGGACTCCAGCAATTACATAAGAAAGTAGAGCAGAGAAGTCTATTAGAGGACTGTTTGATACCTCAAAACACTTGCAAAACCCCCAAAATGAAGTTTGGTTCTACTTCTCTCTTTTTTCCATCAATTTTAAAGGGGCTCTACGTGTGCTATGAAATATTCTTATAGGAGCAGGGATTAAGCATTGGAGTTGGCCATTTTGAAAGTGGCTAAAACTATTATCTCCTATACAGTCTCTGGATCTGTAAACACAGGTAGGGATAGGTGACAACTCATTGTCACCTAATGTAGATTAGCTGCCCTGAAATGGTACCTGCTTTAATTTGGAGAATCACTAGTGACCATCTAAAGCCAATTGAACTGTCAACACTCTGAAAGGGAGAAGCTAGTGATGAAAGAGGAAAATTACCAAGAAGAAAGAGCAAAATGGTAAACCTCAAAAAAGTGCTTGTGAGACATTCTGTTTCTTTTCTTCTCTTGATAGCAGCTTATTTACTCTATGTAGGTCAAGTGAGAGCTAATAAACCTGAGAGTTATGAATAACCCTCAAAATTTTCGTAGGATCCTACAAACAAGATAGACTGATGTAGACACAGATACCCTCAGAATCTATATGAGTATCAGCAAACTTGTAGTCCATTCATATAAACAGCCATTCATCTTTACACAGGGTTTTTTAGACACAGATTAACAAGATCCTTTTGGCTTTCTATAAGATCATGAAATGTTACTAACCCTTCTCCCCATCTGTGAAATACATTGCTATTCTATTGACCTGTACCTGTTATAGCTGAATCTCAAAATAACAGTTTTGGAGTTAGGACAGGAAAATCCGTCCATGTCTTGTCACAGGCAGAGCAGTAGCCTATTGTCTCCTATGCCTAGAGGCAGAGAGACTGTGGGACTTTAAATGGTGAAGTGAAGGCCAGAGTGAAAACTTTTTGACACAGTAGGATCCAGAGCAATATCACTTCTAGGGTTCATTACTGCTTCTCCTCCTCTCCAGAAATGCCTTCAGGTTGTTTCATATACTCCCTGTGTGGTTTCTCAAGAATTAATTATGGTCACTTGAAACCCAGATTAGGAAGCAACTAAGTGGCATAGTGGATAGAGCACCAGACCTACAGTCAAGAAGACCTGAATTCAAATATGGCCTCAGACACTAGCTGTGTAACCTTGAGCATGTCACTTAACCTCTGTCTGCCTCAGTTCCTCCACTGTAAAATGTAAGTCATAATGGTACCTACCTTTTATGGTTGTTCTGAGGATAAAATGAGATAATGTTTATAAAACATTAAGCACAATACCTGACACATAAAAGGCATTTAATAAATTGTCTCCCAGTCCCTCCTTCCTTCCCAGATGTTTCCTCAGTCAGGGCACGATGAAAACAGGAGAGAAAGAATTGGCTGAAGAATTTGAACTCATCACATCTCTCTCTTTCTCTCTCTCTCTCTCTCTCTCTCTCTCTCTCTCTCTCTCTCTCTCTCTCTCTCTTTCCCCACCCCCAATCCTTTATGTCTTTTGTATACCTCTCTGTTAACCAGAAATCTCTCTGCCTGTTCTGATCATAGTGAATTTAAATCATGCCATGGGAACCCCTATATTGCAGTGGAAAGTATTGGGATTGAACAGGTTTGGTAGGAGTTCCTATGTTCAAAGGATTCCTGTAGCCTGACAAATTGAACACATTCTTGATTGGCTTGCTTGCATAGACTTTATTTAAGGATACGCAAAGTTAGTGTGAAACTGTCTCAACATGACCCTGAGCAATCATGGCTGTTCTCCTTGGTTCCCTTGGTTATGAAATTACCTGAATACTAGAGAGTTCACTCCAAAAAAGTTAAAGCTCCCATTATAGAGAGAAAAATTTCTTTTTTAGGTAATGATGGGGGTGTTTGTAACTCAAATGGTACTCTAGACCAAGCTTTATATACAAAAGGGTTTTGACTCAAGGTCCATCCCACAGTATTTCTCCACCCATTGTTCAAGTACTGGGCACATTCCCAAGACTTAGTGATATGTGCGGAAGCTACCCTGGCTCCCAGCCTGCACATCTCCCTACAATAATGGGTTTGTGGTTATCTAGAGTTAACATGAGTCAAGAATATCTATTGCTTCATATATATGCCTTCCATCTCTCATTAAGTCCTAAAATAACTTCTCTCTGTACAAGCAGAATCTTACAGGAAATGCCTCTGAATGTTGGAGGGAATGGTTAGTAATTCACTGTTTTGTCCCACCTCTAGGTGAAAGAGGACTGGAAGTACGTTGCCATGGTCATAGACAGGATCTTTTTGTGGATGTTTGTTATTGTCTGCTTGCTGGGGACTGTGGGACTCTTCCTCCCACCATGGCTGGCTGGAATGATCTAAAGAATGAGAAAATATTTAGAATACGTGTGGAATTTTCATCTACCTGGAGAGATGGAAACTATCTCTATGAATAATTCATTACATATCTGCGCATGACTCATTGTTGAGAGCTCTGGGAATCTTCAGAGATCAAATCATCTTCCATTTCTGTATCCATTTTGAAGCAGCCTTGGAAATAGTCAGTCATTAGCCTACTTATCTGAAGGAGAAGATTTTGGTTTGTACTGGTTCCATTTATACCCCAACCAGTCTTTCCTCCTTGGCTAGTGAAAAAGCATGTGGGAGGGTGGACACTTATCTTTATTTGCAAGACTATTTTAAGAGGACAAAATTTTATTAAAGATCATCTTCAGCATGATGGTCATCATTGATATTCCAGTATATGAATAAATATTGTTGCAACCTGTGGGCAAAGACATGACTCTTAAGTAGAACAGAAATATTATGGCATTCAACCCCTGACATTGAAGCTCTGTGTACATTGAAGACCCCATTGGAGAATGGTGACAGGATGATTTGGTGGGATGTCTTTATCTAAGTCATTCTGTCAGTAAATAAATTCTCTACTTGTCTTTTGGGATGTGGTTTGGGCCAACTGTGAACTGAAGGAGAGGAAGAAAGATTCAACTTTCAGCCACCGCAGTGAGTGGGGATTGTTCACTGGTATAGACTTAACTTCAGTGTATTTAGCTTCTGATAGGAAGCTTCTGAAGTGAGTCAGGTATCCAGGGACCAATAAATCCTTGATTCCATCCCTCAGCCTATAAGGAACTCCATGGACCTACCTGTCTGATGATGGGGGAGATTGTTGTGTAAACCACAACTCTATCTGAAAAAAAATTAAAGGTTCCATCCACATTTAGCTTAAACCTGGTTTTTGTTGGGTCTAGGAAGTGCTGAAAAGTGACATAGACACTACATCCAAACTATCAAAACAGGAGGCCCCTGTCCCTCCATCACCTAGTCCAGAGTTTCTGATGTCTATTTCTTTATGTCCTGCAGGGATCCAGCTTCATTGGAACTAGGTTCCAAGAGGGCAGAAAGCATGTCATCTACTTTCTTTATCTTCTCCAGCACTGCTGTGCACATGCAAATAAAATTTGCGCTTTCTTCAATGTAAGGAATTCTTCTACCAAACTCAGATTGCAACTTGTATGATAAATCCTAGGGAGCTGCCTGAAGCACATAGATGTTAAATGACTTGCCAGGCTTACAAAGCTAGTAAGTGTCAAAGGAATTATTTGAGCCCAAGTTTACTCTAAATTCTACATTCTACTTGCTACACCACGCCAATTCCACTAGGCTCTTAATAAATGTTTATTGAAAAAAATGGCTTTCTCAAGTTGTGGATCCTTCAGGATGGGTGATATTCTGTCCTCTAATGAATAATAAATATTGCTTCATATTTATAGAAACTACTGAGGATCTGGCATCATTAGAAGACAAAAGTTAACCCAAAGGGGGAAAGATCTGAAGCAAAAGTTTCACACTTCATCAAAAAGACATCTTAGCTATTTATAGTGGTACATCTCTCATGATTTAGACTGGTACATCCTTTCATGGAACCATTTGAATAAAATCAACACCATTGGTATAGCTTTTCTTGGGTACTCAGTAAAATCTACAAAATGTCAATTTTCTGGATAGGTTAACCAAAAATCAAGTGTGGTGCTTGAGACACTTCAGGAATTAAAGTTTTGTAGACCTGTTATCACTTAGGAAAAAACTCTCCAGCATTCATGGAAAAAGTCTAAATTGGTCAGTTGAAAGGTGGGTAGAGACCTTGGACTTAGTAGCACATAAACCCATTCTGTTACTCTAACTACCAGGGCACAAAACAGTCATGAAAACTGCACAAGTTTACTGGCAATTCCTGTTGCCTGGGAGATTAGGATTAGGGTTGATCCTAACCTGTCCATTGTGCAAATTTACAACCTCCCCATGTCTATCCTCTGACCTCACAGAACGTCAGAGTTGGAAGAAACTGACCCAAACCAGAATGAGAATCATCTCTACTATACATATGACAGACAATTAGTCATTTGGCATTTGTCTGAAGACCTCCAAAGAGAAGAAACCCTCTGTGCCCTTCAGTAGTCCATTTCACTTTTAAATAGCTGGATAGTTTTAATTGAGAAGAAGTGCATTTTTCTTACATTAAAGTCTAAATTTGCTACTTCAAAAGACATACCCATTAGTTGAAGTGCTATCTTTCAAGGCCATGAAGAGTAAATCCAATCCGTCTTTAATGTGATAGACTTTAAACATTCGGCAATAGCTGTCGTGTCCCCCTTCACCCCCTACCTCCAGTCTTCTCTTTTCTGGGCTAAATATCCTATTTCCTGTAATTGATTCTCACATGGAAAGAACTTCAGGCCTTTAGCTATCCTGGTTGTCTTCTTCTAGTGTTTTTCAGTTTGTTAATATCCCTTCAGCTTGTTAATATCCCTTCTAAATTATGGTGACCAGAACAGAACACAATATGCCAGATGTTGCTAAACCAGAATTAATTGCCTCCCTAGTCTAGCACATTATACTTCTCTCTTTTTTATTAATTTATTTTAGTCTTCAACATTCATTTCTACACGATTTTGAGTTTCAAATGTTCTCCCCATCTCTCCCCTCCCCCCACCCCAAGATGACATGCATTCTGATGACCCCCTTCTTCCAGTCTTCCCTTCCCTCTATCACCCTTCACAACATATCCTCCTCCCCTTCACTTTTTTGTAGGGCAAGATGGATTTCTATACCCCATTGCCTGTACATCTTATTTCCCAGTTGCATGTAAAAACAATTTTTAACGTTTGCTTTTAAAATTTGAGTTCCAAATTCTCTCCCTTCTACCCTCTCCACCCACCCTCATTGAGAAGGCAAGCAATTCAATATATGTTATACATTATACTTCTCTTAATGCAGCTTCAGATTGAAGACTGGCATGCCTCAAAGAAGGAGAAAAACTCATATAGCCTTAATAGGCTACTACCTGGGATTTTATAGCTGCACAGCAGTTCATGTAAAAAGAAATGGGGTTTTAATCAATAAAAGCTCAGTATGAGCCATCATGTGGAATGAAAGCCAACAAAATTAAAATTTCTTTGTTGGTATTCGGTCATTTTTCAATCATGTGTGACTCTTTATGATCCCAGATTGGAGTTTTCCTGGCAAAGACACTGGAATGATTTATCATTTCCTTCTTCAGCTCATTTTACAGATGAGAAACTGAGGCAAACATGGTTAAATGACTTGCCCAGGGTCACACGGTTAATACTGTTTGAAGTCAGATTTGAACTCAGAAAGAGTCTCCCTGATTCTAGGTCCAGCACTCTATCTACTGTACCGCCTAGCTAAAAATGATCTCTGAGTTTTACTAATAGGGCAGCTAAGTGGCACAGCATATAGATAGCCAGGCCTGGAACCAGGGAAGGCTCATCTTCCTGAGTTCAAATCTGGCCTCAGGCATTTACTAGTTTTGTGACTCTAGGCAAACCCTGTTTGTCTCACTTTCCTCATCTGTAAAATAAACTTCTTTAACATCATCTTTATCAAGAAAATCCAAACTGGGCTCACAAGGAGTTGGACATAAATGCAAACAGTTGTACAAAAACAAGCTTCATTAATAGAAGTATAAAATATAAAAGGAACGAAGGGATGATGTGTGCCTGCTGTCCTCTGCTCTAGCCAGAGCACACCTTACGTTCTGTGCTCAGTTCTGGATACCATGAAAGTGTACAACTAAGTTGGAGTCTATCCAAAGTAAAGAATCCTGATTGACTGGAAAACTGAAAACCATGCCACGTAAGAAATGGGGAAAAGAATTTGTAGCTTGTGGTATTCATACTTACTCAATATGCATTTATTAGGTACTTACTATGTGTCAGGAACTGTGCTAAAGGCCAGGGAACACTAAGAAAGGCAAGGGACAGGCTTTGCCCCGGAGAAGTCCAAAATCTGATCTTATCCTGGAGAAGGAAAATGCTAGCAGGTTGGGTACGTGTGTGTGTGTGTGTAAGTGTGTGTGTATGTGAGTGTGTGTGTGTGTTGGGTGGGATATGTGTGGAATCAAAACTGGTTTTGATTTATTTAAAGACTTTTCACAAGAAAAGGGGATTGGAATTATCTTGTGTAGCTCCAGAGAGCAGAACTAGGAGTGATGGAGTTTAAGTTATAGAGAAATAGATTTCAGCTCAATATAAAGTTTAATAAGAAGTGGAATGGGCTGCCTTCGGAGCTAGTAAGTTCTCCATCACTCAAGGTCTGCTATTCCTTATATGGATGTCAAAGAAAACCTCTTTCAACCCTGAGGTTTTGTACATCTGTGACTTAGCCATAGCAGTAATAGCAGACCTAGAGACAGGAAAGAAATTGAGATCAGAATAGATTAAAGTTAACCAAATAAACACTTATTAAGCACATAATATATTCAAGGGCCTAATTTCAGTGAGTACTGAGGATAAAAAGAAGAAACACCTCACTACACAGTTCTCTCCTTCAAGGAGCCTATAGTTAAATAGGCAGTATAAGACATGTACATCCCTAAATAAGATAGGAGGCAGAATGTGGTAGGAGAGAGACAGAGACAGAGACAGAAAGAGAAACCAAGTCAGAGAGGGAAAGTACAGAGCAAAAGGCAAAAATGTCTTAGGGAGAGAGGACAAGGATAAGAACAACTGAGAAAAAGTCATTAGGATACCACAGGAGATCTTGGAGAGACTGGTTTTAGTAGAGTGGTGAGTGGAAGGGGTAGCTAGGTGATACACTGGACAGAATGCTGTATATGGATGAACCTTCCTGAGCTCAAATCCTAGTTGTGTGACCCTGGGTGAGTCACTCAACCCTGTTTGCCTCAGCTTCTTATCTGTCAAATGAGCTGGAGAAGGAAATGGCAAACCACTCCAGTATCTTTGCCAAGAAAACCCCAAATGAGGTTGTGAAGAGTTGGGCATGATTGAAAAATGACTTAACGAGAGCAAGATTGTGAAGGACATCCTGGTAGGATATGGAGGATTACAGAATGTTTATCATTATATTTCTGATAACTTCCTTGAATTCCTGGTTCCTTTCCTATCCAGAGATCCTACCACCATAGGGGAAAGAAATATATTATTGAGAAGAAACAATATGGGGACTGAATGAGAGAGAAATGAAAAAGATCATGACTTCAAGGCATTCCAACTTTCTGAGGATTCTCATCCAAAACTTCTGGAATAAAGCATCTCCAGTTTCCCTGCGTCTTGGTCCTTCTTGGGATGGATAATGGGGCTGGAATCATGTAGGAGAAAGAGGAAAAATCTAAAGGCTTTCCTACTTCTGGATGTCAGTCCTCAAATGCTTAGTGTGAAAATTTATCCACACTGATTCCAGATGTGACTGATCTATTATTTCTTACCTTACCTTAAGAATCAACCCAAAAACCAATAAGGACATGCTAAGGATATGAATGGAACACACCACAAGCATTTTCAGAAGCCCCTATTCCTGGCAATTTCAGGGACACAAAAATTATCATTACTCTACATCTCTCCTAAATGACCTGACATGGTTCCATCATTAGAGTCCCTGAGGCATTAGAACTAGAGGGCAAGAGAATTATCTCCAGGTCACCATCTTAATGTCCAGATATTGCCTAGCTAGGAGTACACTCCATTAGCATTTGGGATGATCAGATTAGCCAATGTTCACCTTGGGAGGGGCTGAACTATCTAGTGGTAGAAGGAGAGAAGACAGTGGGTTTCTTGTGGCTAAGGAGTGAATGGGTAAAGTAGTTAGGCTGAGAGGTGGTACTGGTTTCACAAAAGGAAGGGTATATGAAATATTTGTTGACTTTGGGCAAAGGGTTCTTCTCCATGGAATTCCCACTTTCAATTACACATAAGACAGACAGAAAGAGTTCAAATCAACACTATCATTGTCCTTCTTGGGACAGACATTTTGTTGCTATCGTCATTTGTGGGTATGGCCCTGTGGGTGAATCTCTCTTAAAGTAAATCTGATACAAGAGAATCCAGATTCATAAATGAAGAAATAATGCCAGGGTTAGGGGAAGGGCAAATTCTTGGATTTTTACATCAAAAGTTGTTACCCTGTAGTTCATGTCCTGCCAGGGGGTTCCATGGAAAGATTTCAGTGACTGTGAAGTTAGGTAAGAAAATATTATATCTGCATCTTCACTAACCTCTGACTGAAATCTAACATTTCCTTCACTTATGAATAGAAGCATCAAAATCTCATTTTTAAAATGGATCCATAGGCTTCACCAGACTGCCAAAGGAGTTCATGAAACAAAGTCAAAATTAATAACCTCTGCTGTAAATAATGAATTTGCCAAGCACATTTAAACTAAGATTTGTTTTACTAAAACTCATGTTTTCAGAATCATATCTGTTAGTTGAGGATGATTTACTCTCAGCATTTAACTGCAGAAAGTGAGAAGAATCACTGACCTTAAGAACCTTACAAGTCAACTGGATGACAAGACATATTGGTGTATATGGGAGAAGAGGTATGGGGATGAGTAACTAGTATCCACTATGCAGAGTCCAGAGGCACTTATGCAATCCAGGAATGAAAGAAGATAAGAGGCTAGATTTCAGAGACTTAAATCCACAATCCTGTTTACATAATGCCATCTAACCTGCCAGATGTATGCAGTAAGCTGAGAGTCTCCTCAAGAGACCCCTGTACTCTACTGAGGTTGTTCTTTTGAGAAGAAGAAAAAAGGTTTTGGATTGACTTAGTGTTTTGGCTAGCTCCCCCAACCATTGCCCTGATTGTATTGGAAGCTGGGGGAAGGGGAAGGGGAGTGTTCATTTGATTGAGATTTCTCCTGTTCCAGGACCACTGAAATCTCATCCTATGTTTGATATATATAATGTGTTCTCTGTAATAATAATTTTGTTTCACAGGTTAATTGCTTCCAAGAATGTAAGAAAAATGAAATTATTTCTTCACCATTTCCCTTGCCCTAGCTTCATTTCCAAGGGAAATCTTGAAAGATAGTCTTGGCATGGTGCTGTCATTCTCCATTAGGAGCTGGCGTGGAGTTTGGGTTGCTAAGTCCTGGATAGTCACTGCTGACATTTGCTTTGCCTTCCATCCTGCAAGGTCAGATATCTCTCTCACACAGACCCAGATCTTCTTGGATGGAAGGGGGTGAGCGTGCCATCACATAGGAAGAACATCAACCAACTAGAGAATTGCTGAGGGCGAGGGGGCCTGTGATGGTGATAAGATAAGGTAGATCATACCATAAGAGTGGAAATGACTAGAAATATTTATCCCAAAGAAGAGAAAACTTTCTACAGGACATGAAAGCTTTCTCCAAGTATTTAGATAGCTGTCATTTGGAAGAGAGAGTAGACACATTTCACTTAAATAAAATAGAGTTAGAAAAGGATTCATGTCCTTCTTGGGAATCAGAGGAATTAATTTTGTCTAGTAAGTGCCTGTAAGAAAGCAGATGAAGCAAGAAATGTAACAATTTTTCATTCATTTATCCATTCAACAATCATCTTTTAAGAGTTATGCTGAATGTTGGTGATATAAAGGCAGATAGGACAGACCCTGCCTTCAAGGAGCTTGGCCATGCTTTCAATAGCCAAAGGGGAATCCTTGCAAAGAGGTGGTTGGGGGGAGTCTAGGAATGGGAAATGGTATTGGAATGATGGTCTTGTGACCTTCACATTGGTGTCTCCCTTAAGTTATTCTGGAAAATGAGGTCCCTGGTCTTACTCATATCTCTGAAAAGAAGTCTTTGCTTTAGGTCCTACATTAATGACTCTTAGCTAGTCAACTTCAAATTTCTTTTAAGTGACCCAGACCTGTCTGATCTTGTATGAATATAGGAAGGGAAAGTGAATGAGGAAAAACAGGAGTTATAGAATCAAGAGAAGATAGATCTGGAGTAGATCATAGAAACAGGTATAACCCTCTTATATGGGCTTGGGGAGGGAGAACTGAAGACCAGAAGGGGGAATTAGCTGAGCCAAGATCACACAGCAAATTCATGAGATAACCAGGACTAAAACCCAGTTCTCTAGACTACTGGAGCCCTGCCGTTTCTCCTGTGCTCCACTCCTATTGCCTGGAATACTTTATTCTAATCATGGATCTCTACCTGAAATGAATTACTGGAGGGTTAATTAGTTGAAACAAACTACCTAGCATGAAATTTCTGTATGCTCTGTATGTTTGTTTTCTTGTTTCACAAATGGGAATCTTGGCTTCTGATGGAGAATGTGAGACTGCCAAGGGGAGGCATTGTGTCTTGTTCTTTCTGTTTTCTCTCACAGTGCCTAGCACAAGGTCCTGCCCATATTAGGTGTTTGATAAATGCTCATTGATTGCCTCATCATTTACCACAGACAAATCCTCCAACACCAGTAGGCACAGTCTAGATGGCATTAAAAAATGAAGGGAGGAGGCATGGTGAATTAAAAGAGTACTGGGTTTTGAATCAGAACACCATCATTTTGCTACTTGATCCCCCTCTTATCAATCTGTGAAATGAGAATAACCAGAGCCACCAACTTCACAGACACTGATTGAGGGGATTAGGATCACTGGTACAATGAATGGATTGACAGAAAGTTCTTTGAAGGACCTCAGTGAGAAGCAGAGGAAGATGGTGAGGATGGTGAGGGGCCTCAGAATTATTTCAAGCTGAGGACTGATAGACAGGACTAAGGATGTTCAGTTGAAATATATGGTATCATGATAATCAATTTCAACTATATAAAGGTCTATCATGCAATAAAAGGAAGAAATAGATTCTGTTTTGTTCCAAATGACAGAACTCTGACCAATGGGTAGAATTCAGAGAACTTTATTTGCATTTGAAAAATGTTCTAAATTAGGACTTTCAAAAGTGGAATGAGCTACTCTAGGAAAGAGTATATTTTTATTATAAGAGCTCGGATGTAGCAGAAACAATTCTGTCATATACTATCTCTGTGACCTTGGTCAAGTCACTTAAGCTCTGTGAGTTTCATTTTTTTTTTCAGGAGGACAACTGGGTCTCCCTATTTCACCTAGGCTAGAAGTATAGCAGCCCCCTCACCAGCCTGATGCCAATACTAAGCTTTACCTGTTCAATTTTTTCTGACTTAAACTGCTTAGATAACCTTGTGGCCCTCTACTCCAGGGGTTCACCATATTGGGGCTAGACTTAGTGTACAAAGCTGAGACATTAGGCTGACTGCAGCTTAAAAGTCCCAAACTCAAGCCATCTACCAAGTCAGCCTCCCTAATAGCAGGGATCATAGGCATGCAACATCACACCCGTGGGGTGAGCTGCATTTTCTTGATGCATAAACAAGGTTGTCTCAGATTCTTTCCAGTTTTAATTTTTCAAGCCATGGGGGCTCCAAAGATGAATGAGTACTTCTCAAGGATGTCTTAGGGAGGATTCCTGCTCAGGTATGCATCATACTTCTGAGGGCACTTACCATTCTGTAATTATGTCAAGCCCATTTCATCTACAGAAATAGCCAGAAGTGCAAACCAATGGGACTGTATGGGCATCTCCTGATCATAGATGGACCGATCAGTCTTAGTTCTATGACAAATACTACAGTAGCATACAAAATTAGAATTGTTCCTATATTGCTGCCAGCAGCTCATCAACAAATCCATACCGCATTGCTGCCCCATCTCTTTTGCATTTCAAATGAATTGATAACATATTCATGTCAAAGGGATGGGATTCCATTTTGTGGTGATGGTGACTGGAGGGGGGGGAGTGGTGGGCAGAGGTTTTAGTCAAGCCATTGCCTCACAGCATTAGCTCCCAGGCTAGCAAATGTATCTTTTGATATTCAAGGGAGCTAGATTCCTGAACTATAGCTAGAGTTGACACTATGTGAACATACACAGAGCCTTGCTCTGAATACAGCCCAGTTCATTCTCCTTTCCTATCCCTCTTCATCTTAAGCCTCATCCCTGATCATTCTCTCAACCCCTAAAAAGTTCCTTCTTCTGCCCGTTCATTAGGCAACTTTAAGAAACCCTTAAATATTATAAGAAGAATATTATAAATTTCTACAGCCTAGTGAGACTTACAAAACACTCTTCCCATAAAAACCTGGGAAGGTAGAAGTCCAATATTATTATTACCATTTAACAGATGAGAAAACTTAGGCTCAGAGATCTTACGGGATTTTCCCAAGGTCATGTAGTTTTAGTGGCTGACCAACAATGTGGTCTTCTGATGGCAAGTCCTAGGATCATTCCACTATACTGTCAAATCACCATAGTGTCTCATTTAGAGAAGTTCTTGCTTATGATGGAATACTATTATGCTGTAAGAAAAAGGTTTCAGAAAAATCTGGGAAGACACATGTACTGATGCAAAGTGAAGTGAGCAGAACCAGGAGAATATTTTATGCAGTAACAGCAATGTTGTAAAGACAATCAACTAAAAAACTTAGCTATTCTGATCAAAGTAATGATCCAAAATAGTTCCAAGGACTCATAATAAAAAACGTTGTTCACCTCTGGAGAGAGAACTGATGAACTCAGCGAAGACTGAAACATCTTTTCTGTTACATTATTTTTTCTTTCACAACATGGCTAATGTGTAAATATGTTTTGCATGACTTCACATGTATAATTCATATCACATTTCTTACCTTTTCAGTGGATAGGGGATGGGCAGGAGGGAGAGAATTGGAACTGAAAATAATTTCTTAAGTGTCAAAGGCCGCAGAGAGGTCAAAGAGAGTGAGAATCAAGAAAAGGTCATTGGATTTGGCAACTAAGAGATCATTAGTAACTTTGGAGAGAACAGTTTTGGAGGAATGATAAGGTTGAAAGTCAGATTATAAGGGGTAAAGAAGAGGGTGAGAGGAGAGAAAGTGGAAGCACCTATTGTAGACAGCCTTTTTGAAGAGTGTAGGTACATAGGCAGAAGATGTATAGGATGATAGTGGGGATGGAAGGACCAAGTGAGGGTTTTATCAGGTCAAGACCTTTGGGCTCTTTGTGGCCAATATCAAAGAAGAGAACCGTCTTGAGATTCCTCCAAGATCCTTAGACCTTCATAGCCTCTTAGATGCAGAAGCTAAGTCATAGAGGGACCTTGGTGACATTGCATAAGAGGACTTTGGATGGTTTGAGCTTTTATACTTCATTTTTTTGTTCACTTTTCTGCATATGCTCATACCCACTGCCTTGTTCCCCTAAGGATGACTTGACTTGGAGGGATCTTCGATGTTTTTGGTGAGTCCTCAGCTGGCTGATATCTCTTGTTCAGCCCTAGGCATGGTCACTCTCTGGTTTGCTCCACCCATGCACATGGGTACCCTCTTTCTCTCCACTTCCCCTACTTTTCCAGTCCCACTTAGAATTTTGTCTTCCCCTACTAGAAAGTAAGCACCTTGAGAAGAGGGGCTGCATTATCTTCTTGGTTTTGTATCCACATTGCTTGGAACTGTATCTGGCACATGGTAAGTGCTTAATAAATTCTCCATCTCTATTCTCTATCTACATAAGATTGAGAGGGGAAAGGGAATGGGGAAGGAAGTTTTTTCCTACAGGGGAAGGTGAGAGAGGAAGAGGTGAATGGCAATGGACAGAACCCCTGTCCACTCTGACCCTGGCCTGGACTCCAGGGGATACATTCTCCTTCTTCCTTTCCCTTATCCCTATTGCTCCTGAGATCCATCAGCCACAGGCCCCTGAAAAGGAAGCTCATTAGTGGCAGGTGGCACACATCAGGGAGAGTGGCTTCCCACACACCATCAGCCATGTCAAGATGACTCGTCAGGACCCAGCATCTTCAATTACTCCACTTGAGCACCGTTCCCTGAAGTGTGGAGGAGCTCTGAGAAGTCGACGTGTTATCTGGGAAACAGGAACCTTCACATTGAGCTCCTGGCTCCAGTCTCTCACACATTCTTTGTGAGGAAGCCCTCAAGTCACAGAAATCCTGCTGGATGCTTAACTGGTTATTGAACCAGCTTGTATGTAGTAGGACACAGAGGCAACTTCAGGCCAATCAGAAGGGGAATCACACTACTCTGGTTAATCTGCTGCAGAGGGGCGTTCAGACGAGTGAACTTGCAACTGCAGTCAGAGTGGCAAGAAGCACGGCCAAGCAGGCAGAGTGGGTGAGGAGAGTTTGCTCTTGATCTAACAAGGCTTCTCTGCAGATCTGGCTTGGGCTTTTATACTCCCCCAAGAGCTCTTTGCCTGCCTTCACATCCCTTTTTTTCTTCTCCCTGTCCTCATTTTACCTGCTGAGCCTCCTTTCACCTGGAACATAGTTTATGTTCAAGGGCATGAAAAGAATAACAATAGATTTTTTTTTTACATTGCTAGATATAGATCTACTAAAAGAGAGTATCCTCCATTTGAATGGAGAAACTGAGCCCTCCCAGGTCACTCCAGCCTCTCTCCCTTCAGACACTACCCTGGGGAGTGGAGGGGGAGATCACTTCATCAAACATGAATTAAAAATCTCAATTACTTGACCTTCTACAATGTAAAGAGTCAAGGGGCAGAGAGAGTAGAACGTAAGTTCCCTGAGGGCAGATTGCTTCCTTTTTTGTTTTTGTATCTCCACTACTTAATTCATGGCCTTAGTGAGTCCCTAATAAATACCTGTTGATTATTGGTTAAGAGAGGAAACTAAAGAGAAATGGGCACTCACTTTTTGAAAGTGTGCATGACCATTCTTGTAAGGCAGCTTGGTGGCCCATTGGATAGAGCACTATCAAGGCAAGAAGACCTGAGTTCAAATTCAGCCTCAAATACTTACAAGTTGTGTGACCCAGAGTAGGTCACTTAAGTTTTGTCTGCCCCGGTCTTCTCAAAGGTAAAATAGGAATCATAATAGCTCCTCCCTCCCAGGGTTGTTATAAGGCTCAAACAAGATAATATTTGTAAATCATAGAGCACAGCACCTAGCACATTATAGCTGCTTAATAAATGTTTGTTCCCTTTCTTCCCTCTACCCCCCAACCCATGTCTATAAATACTTACTAAGCACCTATGATATATGAGGCAATGTGCACCTTGAGGATGTGTAACATTTATTCTAAAATCTCCATCAAACTAGAACAGAGATGTGCTGTTGCAAGACTGGCTGAATAAAATTTATCAAGGTCAGGGATTAGGCTATCTTTCCCATATTAAAGAGAGAATTTACTCTTCAACTTATGGATAATAAAGATTATAGGGGGAGGAGCCAAGATGGCAGAGTAGAAAGACTAATGTATGCTAGCTCTGATCCCACAGCCCATATATTTCCTGCAAGAAGAACTCCCCACAAATTCTGGAGCACTGCAAGGCATGCAGAAACACAGTGGAAAAGATTTCCATTCCAGAGAGCCCTGGAGAGCCGTCCCCAGGGATCCATCGCGCTCCGGACAGCGGAGCCCACCCCTGTGCTGCCCTGGCCGCCCGCCCCAGAGGAGCAGATCCTAGCAGGCTTCAGGGACAGAACCTCCGGCGGCTGCAAAGGTCCCTCCACCCACAGATGCTACAGGTCAGTGAGAGAGACGTCTGAGCTGGCTGAGAGGGGAGCGGGGTGTCTCCGTGACTCGGGCCCCCTCAGGAGGCAGCGGCAGAGGCAGCGGCAGAGGGAGTGGTGGCGGCCTGGAATTCCTGGAGCAGCAAGCAGAAGTTCAAAGCCAATACCGAAGGTCTCTGCATAAACCCCCTCAGGGAACTGAGCCTGGGAGATGGCCCTGCCCCCACCCGAGCACCAGAACTTAAGCTTGCATTGAATAGCAGCCGTGCCTGCCATGGAAAGCCCATTTGAATCTCAGACCCCAAGCACTAGCTGGGCAGATCTAGGTAGGGGTGGACAGGAATCTCAGAAGTCAAGTAACTGGCTGGGAAAATGCCCAGAAAAGGGAAGAAAAAGAAGACTATAGAAAGCTATTTTGATGGGGTACAGATGTTCTCACCTTTCAATTCTGATGACGAGGAACAATTCTTACCATCAGGGAAAGACATGGAGGTCGGGGCCTCTGTATCCCAGACATCCCAGGTGGATGTCCGGTGGGCTCAGGCCATGGAAGAGCTCAAAAAGGATTTTGAAAAGCAAGTTAGACAGGTGGAGGAAAAACTGGGAAGAGAAATGAGAGAGATGCAAGAAAAGCATGAAAAACAGGTCAATGCCTTGCTAAAGGAGACCCAAAAAAATGCTGAAGAAAATAACACCTTGAAAAATAGGCTCACTCAATTGGCAAAAGAGGTTCAAAAAGTCAATGAGGAGAAGAATGCTTTCAAAAGCAGAATTACCCAAATGGAAAAAGAGGTTCAAAAGCTCACTGAAGAAAAGAGTTCTCAGGGGGCGGAGCCAAGATGGCGGAGTAGAAGGACGCACGTTTACGAGCTCCGAAACCAAAGCCCATAGAATTAATGTAAAAAGAGTCCCCCATAGCTTCTGGGTGAATACAAGGTGTGCAGAAGCCGAGTGGAAGAGATTTCCGTTCCAGGGAGCCCTGAAGACCCGTCCCCAGGGTCTGGCGCGCCCCAGAAAGTAAACCCGACCCCCAGCGCTGCCCTGGCCGAGGCCGCAGAGAAGCTGATCCGAGCAGGCTTCAGAGACGGAAGCTCCAGCAGCCGGGAAAGTCCCTCCGCCCACAGAAGCTACAGGTCAGTGAGAAAGAAAGCCGGGCTGAAGGAGAGGGGAAGCGGGGCGTCTCCGTGACTCGGGCCCCCTCGGGAGGAAGCGGCGGCGGTGGGGACGGGGGCAGGAAGTGGCGGAGGCAGAGGTGTGGGCGGCGGCTGAGGCGGCAGCGGCCCAAGACTCAGGAATCCCCCAACAGCAGGCAGGATCTTCATTACGGAAGATTCCCGCATAAAACCGGACGGAGCTGAGCCTGGGAGATGGCCCTGCCCCCACCCCGCTCTGTTACTGAAGGCTCCTGCTTAAAGCCCCCAAAGGAGCGGGATTTGGGAGGCGGGGCCCCCCACCCCGCCCCCACCCATTCCATTCCTGAAAGTCTCTGCATAAAGCCCCCGAGGGATCAGTCTCCGAGGCAGCCCTGGCCCCACCCCAGCACCTGAACTAAAGCTCACTGATTAACAGCCGGCAGGAGGAAAGCCCATTTAAATCTCAGAGGCCAAGCACTAGCTGGGCGGATCCAGGCAGGGGTGGAAAGGAATCTCAGAAGTCAAGTAACTGGCTGGGAAAATGCCTAGAAAAGGGAAGAAAAATAAGACTCTAGAGAGTTTTTTCCAACAAATGCAAATGATCCCAACCTTCGGATCTGACAAAGATGAGGACGTATTCTTGCCATCAGGGAAAGACGCGGAGGGCAGGGCCTCAGTACCCCAGACACCCCAGGGGGGTGGTGGGTGGGCTCAGGCCCTGGAAGAGCTCAAAAAGGATTTTGAAAAGCAAGTTAGACAGGTGGAGGAAAAACTGGGAAGAGAAATGTCAGAGATGCAACAAAAGTATGAAAAACAAGTCAATACCTTGGTAAAAGAGACCCAAAAAAATGCTGAGGAAATTAACACCTTGAAAAATAGGCTCACCCAATTGGCAAAGGAGGTTCAAAAAGCCAATGAGGAGAAGAATGCTTTCAAAAGCAGAATGAGCCAAATGGAAAAAGAGGCTCAAAAGCTCACTGAATTTAATAGCTCTCTCAAAATTAGAATGGAACAGATGGAGTCTAATGACTTTATGAGAAACCAAGAAATCACCAAACAAAACCAAAAGAACGAAAAAATGGAAGAGAATGTGAAATATCTCATGGGAAAAACAACTGACCTGGAAAATAGATCCAGGAGAGACAATTTAAAAATTATGGGACTACCTGAAAGTCATGATCAAAAAAAGAGCCTAGACATCATCTTCCATGAAATTATCAAGGAAAACTGCCCTGACATTCTAGAACCAGAGGACAAAATAAGTATTGAAAAAATCCATCGATCACCACCTGAAAGAGATCCAAAAAGAGAAACTCCTAGGAACATTGTGGCCAAATTCCAGAACTCCCAGCTTAAGGAAAAAATCTTACAAGCAGCTAGAAAGAAACAATTCCAGTACTGTGGAAATACAATCAGGATAACACAAGATCTAGCAGCTTCTACATTAAGGGATCGAAGGGCGTGGAATAGGATATTCCAGAAGGCAAAGGAACTAGGACTCAAACCAAGAATCACCTACCCAGCTAAACTGAGTATAATACTTCAAGGGAAAATATGGTCTTTCAATGAAACAGAGGACTTTCAATCATTCTTGATGAAAAAACCAGAGCTGAAAAGAAAATTTGACTTTCAAACACAAGAATGAGAAGAAGCATGAAAAAGGAAACAGCAAAGAGAAGTCTTAAGGGACTTACCATGAGTGAACTGTTTACATTCCTACATGGAAAGACAATATTTGTAACTCTTAAAACTTTTCAGTATCTGGGTAGTTGGTGGGACCACACATACACATGTACACACATGCACACACATACACACATGCACACACATACAGAGATAGAGAGCACAGATTGAACTGAATAGGATGGGACCATACCTTAAAAGAAACTAGGGTAAATGGTGAGAGAGAAATGTAGGGGGAGGGAAAGGGAAGGGGGTAACTATATGTCATTTAAGAGGCAGGTAGGAGTTTTTCTTAGTGGAGGGAAAAAGAGGAGAGCTGAGAAAAAAAAAAAAAACAAGAAGTTTACCCTCATCACATTTGACTAAACGAAGGAGTGAAATGCACACTCATTTTGGTATGAAAACCTATCTTACAGAATAAGAAAGTGGGGGAGAAAGAGATATTGCAAGGGGGGGATGATGGAAGGGAGGGCAATGGGAGGAGGGAGCAATTTGAAGTCAACACTCAGGGAGGGACAGGATCAAGAGACAGAATAGTTACAATGGGGAGCAGGATAGGATGGAGGGAAATACAGTTAGTCTTACACAACATGACTACTATCGAAGTCATTTGCAAAACTACACAGATAGGGGCTATATTGAATTGCCTGCCTTCCCAAAAGGAATGGGTGGGGAGGGAGGGATGGGGAGAATTTGGAACTCAAGTTTTAGGAACAACTGTTGAGTATTGTTGTTGCTACTAGGAAATAAGAAATACAGTTAATGGGGAATAGAAAGTCATCTGGCCCTACAGGACAAAAGAGAAGATGGGGATAAGAGAAGGGAGGGATGATAGAAGAGAGGGCAAATTGGTGATAGGGAAAATTAGAATGCTCGGTGTATTGGGTGGGGGAGGGGATAAGAGGGGAGAAAATTTGGAACCCAAAATTTTGTGAAAATGAGTGTAAAAAATTGAATAAATAAATTTATATTAAAAAAAGAAAGATTATAGAACAATAACTTTAAAACTGGAAGAGACCTTAGAAGTCATCCAGTCCAGCCTCCCCACTTTACAGATGAGGAAACTGAGGCTCAGAGAGGCTGTGTCTTGCCCAGGGTGTCACAGCTAGTAGAAGTAAGAGATAGGATTGAAATAGAGGTCTTCCAAACTCCCAAGTCTAGAACTATCCACTGTGCCACAATGACTCAAATATTATTTACATAGGTTATCACAGACAGCGCACACACACATGCACACACACTTAATTTTTTCCAAACTCAGCCTGACAGTCAGCCTTGAAACTTCTGGTTGTAGGTTATAGAATCATGGTGTTTTTGAATTGGAAGTGCTTTTAATGTTTATATAAGGCCTTGTTGTCAAATACAGATGTGCTGCCTGCAACATTCCTGAACCAGATCAAGCTACGAAAAATATTTAATTAACTAAGAGAAAGTACAATAGAACATAGACATATATAATACGTGATTTTCTAAGTCTATATGCGGCCCACAGGGATTCTTATGTGTATATATGGAATCCTTAGGTTAAGATTAGGGTTATCCTTATATCCATTTTGACTTAAATGTGATACCTAAATTGTGATATAATTTAGGATATGGGCCCCTCATGTCAGAGATGAGGAAAATGAGACTCTCTGAGGGAAAGTGGTTTGCCCAAGGCCACAAAGCTTATTAGGAGAAGATCTAGTATTACAATCTTAATCTCTTTGTTCCTAGGTCAGTGATCTCTCTGTTAGATCAGAGATGCCTTTCTATTAAAATAGATTATTTAAGGACTTGCCCCTGTAGAACCAGGTAGACCCAGGCCAGACTGAAGGCCATCACAAGGGTTGACACTTTCCAAGAGGGAAGAGGAGAAATGAGTTTGCAGATAAAAAGAACTGTGGAAGAGAGATGGATTCATGAGTGTCACATAGCATTTCAGCTGGAGGTCAAGTATAAAGGTATTTTCTTTATGACTTGAAATCATGTGGTTTTTAATACATAATTCTTCACACATAGAGTATTCCTTAAGTTCCTACATAACATTAAATCCAAATAAACTAATTACACATGTCAAGATGCTTAACCTGCCAGCCTTACCCTAACATCCTGTGAAAGTCTCCCACACTCCCATCACCAAAGTATCCTGACTCCTTTCTTTCCCTCTGGCCATCCAGCCATTTCAGTAGGTCCACAATCATATTATCAGCCATAAGATGTGTAGCACAGGGTAGTGAGGTCTTTCAAAGGAAATAACTGAAACTAACATCTAGTAACAGAGGCTGGGTTCTTGCTCAGCCCCAGAGCCAAGAGAAGCTAAGAACAGACTTCTAAAGACTATCTCTGAGAACAAGGGATGCTGATCCCAGGCTAAGAAGAAGCAGGATACAAATGCAGGAATGTTGTAAGGCTGTCATGGAAGGTAAACCTGGAACAAGACTCTCTCCACTCAAATCCCTTCTTCTTTTCTATAACTAGCACTAGGAACTTTACTTAAAGCTCTAGGACTAAGGAGAAGGGGAAAATTCTTATTGTCTCTGTACCTTCCACCTCTCTTTTCATCTGCAGGCTCTTCATGACTTACTCTCCCAACTTCTCCAGATTCCCCAACAACAGCTGTCATCAAACCATCAAATACCCCATACACCTAGATGCATGAAACAGCTGTGGAAAAAAACATCATGTAGAATAACCTACATAACTAAGAAGGGCAAAGGGGGATAGAGCAAACAGGCCAAGCAGGAGCCAAATTGTAGGTCACTGAGAATCTGCTCAGGGTCCATCTTTCTGCCAGGATCAGGGGATCAAGTCAGCATCTGAAAATGACAGGAAGCAGGATTACTATTGGCATAAGTACTAAATCTGAGCAGTAGATCTAAGAATCATTCCACCTCCCTGCAATGTCTTTTCCTACTAATTCCTGAAAATTGTTTAATAATATTAATACTCTTATATCAGCTGCATTTCCCAATATACCTCCCCCTTTCTACTCCCTGTCTTTGTCCTTTTTCTAATGAGACACCCCTTATAACAAAGAAGGGGGAAAAAGACCAACATATGAACCAAGTGCAATATTATGTGCGGTACTCCACAACCACAGTCCCCTAACTTTGAAAGAAGGGAAAGAACTAAATTTTGCTGTCGTTCAGTCCTTTTTCAGTTGTGTCTGACTCTTCTTGACCTCATTTGGGGTTTTCTTGACAAAGATACTGGAGTGATTTGCCTTTTCCTTCTCCAGCTGATTTTATAGATGAAGAAACTGAGGCAAACAGGGTTAAGTGACTTGCCCGGGGTTTCACACCTTATACTACCTGAGGTCAGTTTTGAACTCAAGAAGATGAGTCTTTGTAATTCCAGGTGTGGCATTCGATCTAGGCACCACCTAGCTGCCCTGACCACTAAAGTCCCACAAAAGAGTTAAAGGAAGGGAGTAGAGCTGGGAAACTTTCTGCAGGAAGTAGATAGCAATAACGACAATGAGAACAATGTCCTAGTGTCATTTCTAAAGCGATCCTGCATTCAGTGCTGGAAAGGACCTTAGAAGCTGTCCAATCCAACCCCCTCATTTTCGGCCAAGGCCAAGAAAGGTTTAATAACCTGCCTAAAGTCACTCAGGTAATAACAGAGCCAGGATTTGAATCCAGGTCCTTTGACTTCACTCCTTCCAGCAAACCACAGTATAAAAAATATTTTTTTTATGGAAGCCCTGAGAGGTAAGCAGCACAAATTTTATCTCTCTTTTGCAGTGGAGGAAACCAAAACTCTGAGAGATAAAATAACTTGTTTGGGGTCACCCAACTAGAAAGTGCTATAAGCTTAACTGTAACGTGGATCTTATGACTCAAGAAAGTTTATACAAATGGTAGTTAGTGTCCCCATCTGACTTGTTCCTACTATTCCTTTTGTTCAAAGTTGATCACTCTTTGGAATTATAGGGGCTCCCTTTAATCTCCCTCAAGATGTTTTCTTCTTGGAATGTCAGGCATCAACTTTCTCAATAGTCTGTTAGTGGAAGGGAAATTAGGTGGCTCGCAGATGACCAAAGGCTGGCCAGCTCTTCCGTTCAGCTAGATTCACTAGTCAGGTACTCTCCTAGAGCCACCAAATTGAAAGTTCCAGGAAGACAAGTTGCTTCAGAATGGATGGGGATTGCTGGATAATAGATGCCCTGGGGAGAAAAGTCAGAGGTTGAAACACTCAGTCCCCACACCTCCAAGCAGATGATTAAACTCACCTCTTGGACTCTCCAGGAGACATCCTGAGGGTTCACAGTCCCCTGAGGGGCCAGACTTTTCAGCTTGGCCTACAACCTCAGAGAACTTGAGGGGGTCATCTGGTCCTGGAGAACCCTGAGATCTCAGTTTTTCCAACAGATCTTCCACTGATTGGCCTAGAATTAAGCAGTATCAGAAAGTTCAGAAATTCATTGGGTCATTCATTTATCAATAGACCAAACCCTTTAATTTGCTAAGTATCCATGAGGTGTCTGGCTAATCAACTGGTAGTCAGTGAGAGCCAGAAAAAAACAAGAGATAGAGGTTATAGTCCTATACTGATGAATTAACTGAGGAAATGGTCAGATCTACCAGGCTGAATCCTGGTGCATTTGTATGTATAGCTGAAGTTAGTAAGATTAATATAAAACCTTTTCCAGATCAACATAGGAAGGATATCTGTAGAAGGATGAGATCAGACACATAGAATTCAAGATGAAGTGAGGGTTGGTGAGGCTAGAAATCAGTGTGAAGTAGACAACTGCTGGGTTAAGAGAGAGCAGAGGAACTAGAAAGTGCAGTATCAATGTCAGCTAGCCGTGACTGTCCATTCCCCTTGGCTTTTGAAGAAGTCTGCCATGTTAATGGTCCCAGGGGAGAAGAATTTTCACCTGTCCTTCCATGGAGTCCAGGAGACCCTTGTACTGATAGACCAGGACTGTTCTTCAGCCCTTTGGCTCCCAGTCCACCTATTAGAAAAGAGTAAGTTGGAAACAAGTGAGAATTTGGTTCTTAGTGCATGGAGAAATCTGGGTTGGGGATTTTCAGCCCCCTCTCCCTCCACGCATACCCAAGTTCTATGTTCCCATGGAGGAGACATGGCTCATATTCTCAATGAACTTTTGGTCTGAAGTGAGAGTCACAGCCTTGTCTTTGGCAGTCTCTTAGACTTACGTGGAATGAGGGGACATAGTCCCTTTCCTCAGAGACCTTCAGGTCTAATAAAGGGAATCACAGAATCTGATGTTAGGGAGCTTGTGGTCTATTTAGTGAGAAAAGAAGCAGGGTACTGGGTGTGATTAAGACCAGAGAGCAGTAAGATGACCTCGGGATCCCTATCTGCATTTAAACTGACTTTCATCTGGCAGAGGCTGGGTGCTTAGAAGTCTCTCTGAGACTTATGCTCTGGCTGCATCTCAACAGAGAAAGAAATAGGCTGGAGCCCAATCTCCAGTGTTAAGAACCATCCATCAGAGACAGTTTGAGAAAGTTAGACTTTGGACCAGAATGACCAGAAATGCCATCTATGGCCATTAGCTCAGTCATATAAAAACTCTGAGCTCCAGTTACACAGGAAAACCTGAAAGGCATCAATATGGGGTTCATGGGGCTGTTGGGGAGAGAGTCAGGTATAAAAATACTTGCCTTCCTGAACACATAGGTTTGCCCATTGACTGCTTAAAAGCTGTGGAAATCTAATTTGTGTAATTAAATCCTATTTCATATACACCAAGGGAATCCTGGAGTGAATAATTTTATAAATCTAATAATTATCTTCTTGCTGAGCTGTTTTATTTCAGATTTTGAGCCATTGAGTTTGCTTTAAGTGAAGGGTACCTTAGCCAGATCTAGCTAGCCTCAGCTTCCTTTTGCTTCTCAGTGGTACAAGCTAGTGACAGGGATGAAAGCCCCCTGGGGTCTATAGTCATCTCAGCTCTTGAGCAAACATTCTTCACTGCACTGATTTCTATCTGATGCAGGGCCTCCTTTCCCCACCCCCAGACTCTGACAGTAATAAGCACCAGGATTGAGGGGGCTGCTGCCTTCTCCCACCTTTGCTATAGGCAGTTGCCTAACGCCTGCTCCCTTCAGCTGTTTTCTTCAGGAACAGAGGAGAACAGCTGGAAGAAAGGGGTGGTGCAAGAGAAAGAGGTTGAAGGTGATAGTGCAAGTAGAAAAAAGGTTGGAATGGTGTAACAGTATCTTTCCCCAGGGATGGTGAGAGATTCTAGTTGCCCTGTGATGTCTGAGCTGAATCCTGCCAATTAAACTACAGACCTGGACTCCTGCACAAGACAGAGGGAGAGAAAAAATAGCAGCCTTCCCTGCAAATAGTCATATAGAAAGATATTCAGGTTCAAAGTCTGTCCTTGGCTAGCTTTATTTCTTTTTTCTTATCTTTTTTGTTTTCCCTCTCCCCACCCCCTGCAAGGTTTCCAGCCCTAATCTCACTGCTTGTGTCTCTTGGAATCGGCATCTCTATCCATCTCAGCATCTGATCTCCGACCCTCCGTCTGCATTGAAAGCTGGCTGCTGTGGCCACCAGCCAATCAGGAGGACGGACACCTGCCAAGGTCATCTCCACCAAACCTCCTTGATGGGCCCCCCTCTTTCCTCCCTCCTCCCAGAAATGCAGCTGCCTCCAAGGTCTGATCCAGAGTAAAAAAAAAAAGGACTTGGCTCTCTGAAGGGCTACCATGCAATAAGCTGACTGGAGAGGTAGCAGCCAGATGTGACAATTTCTGCATTGGTCAAGGCAGTGGCAGCCCTATCTGCTAATGGGATTAGCTGGAAGGTTGGTGAAGACAGTGCAGGAATCAGTGACAGGGAGATTCTGATTCTCCTATAATCTATCTTTCCTCATCACCCTCCCACCCCTACTCAACCTCACCCCCACCCATTCCTCAGTCAGAGCTGAGTAAAAGGTAATAAGGCATAGAAAGGTAAAGGAAATTCACGGAATTGGGTGTAAAAGATGCTTAATCCCTGATACCAATAAGCTGTGTGACCTTGGGTAAGCAAGCTCTTTCTCTGGGCTACAGTTTCTTCAGATGCAAAATCAGAGGTCTAGGTTTAATGGTCTCTGAGGTCACTTTGTGCTCTAATATTCAATGACTTTTACTACCTCTTACATGTTCCCAGGGAAAGAAGTCCCACCATATACCATACCAATCCTGATATCAACTCAGATGGAAGCATACTGAAGGCAGGGATTGTATCCTAAAGATCCTGATGCCTGGTACAATGTCCATCACTCACTCACAGAAGGTCAGAGTTGAAGGGACTTCAGGGATAATATAATTTGACTGGCACAATTAGTTGTTCATCCAGTCTTTGCTCGAAGACCTCTAGTGGAGGGTCATCCACTATCTACTGAAAGAGCCCATTACATTCGTGGATCGTTCTAATTGCTAAGCAAGTTTTTCTTCTCATAAGGAGATTTAAATTCTGTAATTTCCACCCAAATCAAGTCCTTAATCCTCTGAACAGATAAATAACCCACGAACTCTCTGACCTCTTCCATAAAGATGCAAGTCAAAATACCTAGGTAGCCCTCTCTCCCAGGCTCTCCAGGGAATCCATCCTCTCTGTCTCCTTTTTGGCCAGGAAGACTAGGATGACCAGGTAAACCTGGCTCTCCCAACTTCACCTCCTCCTCCCAGACAGGCACTGGGGGTCTGGTGTTCTCATGAAGGAATGGATCAAATTTCAACACATGAGCTAGGGGGGAAGAGAAGGCATTTGGTCACCTTCATGCTTCAGAGATGACTGGAATAAAGAGAACCTATAGACTGGGGTCCCAGGGAAAGCTGTTGGGGAAGAATAGGGAGCAAGGCTACAGAGTAGGGATATCTAAGAATGAGGGAGGTGGGATGGGAATTGGAATCTCTGGGATCATGTCATAACTACCACTATAAAACAAATCACTCAAATCCCTCTGGGTCTCAGTTTCCCCATCTATAAGAGGAGAACAATTCTCTCTGAACCCTGTTGCCTTATAGGAAAGGCACAACTGATGGGACAGCTGCTATATTCAATTGGAGGCAGGTGCTATGCAAAGGCAAATGTATTGAGAATTGGCCAAAGGTATGACTCTTTAGCTTGGGTGGCTATGGGGTAGTATGCAAAGGAGATAAGGTCAGGAAAAAGAAAAGCCTCATAGGGTATCACTTCATACTTTTGCCATCATCCTAATCTGGGTAGGAGAAGGTTTCAGGTCCCACTTGTTCAAAGAGTGTGACTTCCCTAAGGGAATGGTCACTGTGACCAGCCGTGACCCAGTCATCTCCTAATCATTTGGAACTTTTTAAAGAAGTTGCCCCCAAAATGAGAGCAAGTTTACAGGTGTGTGATCCTGGGCAAACCATCTGACTAGTCTCTCTCAGTTTCCCAAACTGTAAAGTGTGGATAATATTAGCATCTATTTCATGGAGTTGTTGTGAGAACCAAATAAGATTATGTAAGGGCTTTGAGAAACTCAAAGCAAGATATGAACGTGATTTGCAGTATTTTTTCTCATTATATTACTCACTCTGAATCAACTGCTCACAAGCCTGGCTGACCAACTGGTAAATGGTGGCAAGGGATTGAGGTTCTCCCTAAAGAGGCAAACATCATTATTTTTGTACGGCACAACAGCATGATAGGAATTTAATCTGCAGAGAATTTGAAAGCTAGGCTAAGTTAGTGAGGCATGAAAGTTTAAAATGGGCACTGCTACAGGCTGTGTTAGGAACAGAAGAAATAACCAGATAATAAACTACCTTCCTATTATATGGTGTCCATTATACATGGAAGTCTGGGGTTAGCAGCAGCATGGGCTGAGAGCACTGGATATCAAGTAAAAAAGTCTAAGGTTTTATCCTTATTGATCATGTGACTTTTGGCAAATCATTTTCTGGGCGTTAGTTTCTTCATTCATAAAATGGGTATAAGGACACTAGTAATGCCTGTCTCAGGTCTCTGGTGTCTGGTAGGCATAAACAAGATGACGCAGATAAAGTGCTTTGTAAATTGTAAAATGTTTTATAAACTGCTCTGTAAAACTGTAGAGTGCTTTATTAGTGTTGTTAGGATTACTGCTACTAATAATAATAACTGACATTGTGTGATCCTGCATGAAATCTGGATTGCAAGGCTGGCGTAGCCTTCTGCAGGATTGCTGACCAGAAATGGAACAGGACGGTGAAAAGCTTTACCTTCTCTCCTCGCTCTCCTTTGGGCCCAGGAAGTCCCTGAACAGGAAGGAAAGGAAGAAAGACACACAACATTATCAGAATTCTCAGGAATCCAAAAGAAGTAAAAGGAAAACTCAGCTGAGGGTGTATGGGGTCTGATTCTCCCTCAGGGTGACTGCGGCTGTGACCATACGGCCCTGGCTAACACTGAGGCATCCTGGATGTACCCTAAGTTCTTGCTTTTTAGGGGATGTGAAAGCCCCTGACTGCGGGCTCCTGGCCCCCTTTATCCAGTGCTTGCTTTTCCCATCTCTTTAAGTTCGGTCTAATACTTCCCGGGTGGAGAATGGGGAGAGACAGACAGATAGACAGAAACAGAATGAGAATCAGAATGTAGACCAGCACACAGTCAAAGGCTTGGAGAATGTGAACATTGCTCATGAGCATTCCTGTGCTTGCTCTTGAGGGTATCAATAGAGAGAGAAGCTGGGGATATGCAATCTACTGTGCCTTATGTGGGGATGTGGGCTACATAGCTATACATGAGCATGAGAGGCAGCATTCAGATAAGGGGGCAGCTGTGTGGGTAGACAGTGGAGCAGGTTTGGAATATGTAACACTGTACACTCATTCTGGCTGCTGTCCCTGCCTTGGCTTCAATAAGCCAGCCTTCTGGCCTAATTCAAGATTTTAGGAAATGCTTGATTGGCAGAAAGTATCTGAATTTCCTTTTGGGGAGCAAGGGGAAATCTTGAAAAATGAGACTGTCTTCAAGGTGAAAGGACAGACGCTGAAAAAGGACATGAAAGGGGGATCATAATCCTGTGCCTTTGATTCCACAGAACAGAATGAGGGGCCTTTCTTTGAATTTGAAAGAAATCAATTTAGGACAAATACATGACTTTCCTATGTTATGCAGATGGGAATCAGTTAAGGGACTCAGTGCCTCCATGTTGTACAGGCTGGAAATACAAACAGCTTCAAATAAAATTTACAAACATTCACATCTGCCTTTATCTTTATGTTTCTCAAAGCCCTAAACATCAGATCCTGATAGGCACTTAAAATCTGTTTATGGTGTGAATGGGCTGGTTATATAGGGTAGTCAGGGATATTTATCAACATTCCTAACCTTCAGAGAGGACAATGAGAAGGATTGCACAACCTCCTCAGATTATCTGGCCTCCCCTTCCTTCGCAGCTCCCCTCCACCAGTTATAATTCAAAGTTTTAGGGGCACTGCTGACATTCTGGCATTTGCTTTTCCCTCTAGGGACTTAATGTCAGAGCTTTGCCATGGGTGCAGGACATACGGGTTCCTGTAAACCCCAGGCCTAAGAGTTCATTTTGGTATAAACTATCCTCTGCCTCACCTGGGGGCATCCTGAGGGAAGCCAGCCTCAAGAGGCCCTCTCCTTGGGAAGGGGCAATGTCACTCACACAGCATTTTGCCAGGATAGGACAAACTACTGACTCCAGGCAAAAATCTCCCCTTCCTGCTGGGCATTTACTGCACAAGTTAGAGGCCTCTGGTGTCCGTGCAGCATGGGTAACTGGGGACTGCTGCAGGGGACCAGGACTTAGGTAGAGACATCCTGCATTCCAATCCAAGAGACAAAGTCAAAGGTCCCTTCCTCCCAGCCCCCTGGGTCCAGTCATGAGATACAGAACAGCAGCAGGTCTTGCTGATGTGTCATCTTTGCTCTGAACTCATTATTGTTCTAAACCCAAGGACCAAGCCCAATCTATCCAGGTCTGTTCCTCTTAAAATAAATCTGGCATATACAATTCTAAGCTTTTATTAACAGCTCCATAGGAAGTACGGTGCTAATGTTTTTCTTTACCTCCCAAAAATTATTTTAAATAGAAATAACCTAGGTCATAAAAATAAGACTCTTTTTTCCAAAAATTGCTTCACATATCTCTTTTCTATAACCCACAAAAGGAGGCAAATCCACAGAATTTCAGCAACATCCACAGCATTCTGCTCTCTCAAACCCTAGCCCCCTGCCTCAGAAGTCTGGGTGTTTATCGACTCTACACTCACCGTGGGTCCCACATCTCCAGGAGGGCCTTTCTCCCCATTGATGCCTCTGGAGCCAGCTATTCCCTGAAAGCCCTGCAAACAGCAGCAGACAATACCACCTCTCAGTCCACATTTCCAGCAAACATAGGAAGATAATCTTGTTGACTTCAAGTCTAGCATTCTATGCCACTGTGCTCTGAGGGAGGGGTTATGGTATAAGGTAACTTCCAGGGCTTCAGTCTTATATGGGGTTCCCCTTCCTAGCTCAAGAACCCAAAAGAATTCCCCACTGCCTACTGCATGAAACCTAGATTTTGTAGCATGGTATTCAAGGCCCTCCACAATCTAGCCCTGCCCTATCTATGCACTGCCCTCTTACATGAAATTTTTGTTCTACCAGGTCAGTTTCCTCACTGGGACATAAACCTCAGTTTCCTCATCTGTAATATGTGTGGATTGGATGCTCTCTGGCTGATCCCTGCTAACTCTATCATGTGAAGCCAGTGCCATGTTCGTTCTCATCTGTATACCTTTTCTTATGCTGCTTTCCCTACCTGCAATGCCTTTCCCCTCCACCCAAATTTGTGCATTATTCAAGGCCTATCTCAATTGTGACCTCCTCCATGAAGGTTTATTGATCTGGGGAACTCACTCTTTGTGCCACAGTGGCATGAAATCAAGGACATATATGTTTCAAAAGAAGATGTGGAGAGATTGTGTGGTGGGAAAAGATGCAAATGGGCAACCCAAATGTTAGGAGAAGCTAGGTACTGCAGAGGACAAAGCACAGGACCTGGAATCAGAAACACCTGAACTCATATGTTCCCTCAGACGCTTGATTAGTGTTGTGACCCTTGGCAAATTACTCAATTCCTCATCTGTAAAAATGGGGATAATAATAGCACCTATCTTCCAGGGGTTGTTGTGAGAATCAAATGAGTTAACGCTAAAGCACTAGAGAATTGCTAACTCATACCTACCATGGTAGCCGCAGGTAAAAAAAGAATAAAAGAAAAAATTTCAGTTCGTTGGGTTGCTTCTTTATATGGAATGCATAGGAAACCATGGAAAAGAATTATATAGAATGAGCAAGCATGGCTTTGTAGCTGTGCATTTGTTTCAGTCATATTTGACTCTTTGTGACCCCATTTTGGGATTTTTTTGGCAGAGATACTGGAGTAGTTTGCCATTGCCTTCTCCAATTAATTTTACAGATGAAGAAACTGAGGCAAACAGGGTTGAGTGAGTTGCCTAGGGTCACACAGCTAGTAAATGTCTGAGGTAAGATTTGAACACAGGACTCCAGGCTTGGCAATTGATCCACTGTGCCATCTAACTGCCCAAGAAAGCCTGGAGGGGGCTTCCTAACACCAGCTGTGAGTCCATCAAAGCAATGATGTGGTTTGGTTGTTTGCTAATTAGAGAAACAGCCTGGTATAATGGATAGAGTACTGGCTCTAGGCAGTTGAGGCAGAAACCCTACATCTAATGATTACTCTCTATGTGACCTTGGATAAATCACTTGACCTCACTGGGTCTCGGTTTCTTCATCTGCAAAATGAGAATGATTGGACTAGATGATCACTCTGGTCCCTTCCAGCTCTGGAATTGTAATCCTATTCCATGGTGGAGAATCTTGTATTCTCAGGTACACCCAGAGACCTGAGGGCAGGGTTGGCCTGGGTCTTCTCTTCCCTAGTGTCCCTCTAAGCTCCGTAAGGGCAAGACCCATATTCCTTCAACTCTCCCACAGCATGGACAAGCTCAAAACTGGCATGTGGCAGGCATCACAAAATCCTGGTTGAATTGATTCTTGGGGGTCTTCTATGGAGGGTGCTTCCTCCCCTTCAGCTCTTCCCTTCCCACCAAGGCCCCATGCACTGGTGAAATGTCTAATAATTACTTCAATGCCGGTAAATTGCCTAATAATGAACAGTAACAAAATTCTGATTAGATTTTTAAAGCCCCCAAATTGCTTAGGTTACTACAAGAAATTAAAAGTGAAGATGGCATCATGTAAGACGTTACCTCTCCTTCCCTGAAACTCTCTGCCCTTCCCCCTAAAAAGGCTAGATCCTGGCCTGGAGGAGTCATAGGGATACCCTGGAGGCATTGCTGGTGTTCAAATGTTCTCTTCTTACGTTCTCATTTCAAAGTTCCCTGCACAGTGCCCCCAGCATCCCGGAGGCAAGGAGCCAGAGAAATCCAGTAGAGAAAGGAAATCACTGGAAGCTGTGGAGCTTGGGGGGCACAAACTGACAGCCTGCCCACCAAAGCCCCTTGATCGAGGAGCGACAGGCTGCTACTCAATGAGCAGGGCTTCATCTCCACCTTCCCCCAGTGCTGTGATCCTCATGACAGGAACACGGAAGGTATTTGGCTCAAGGACCCTGGGGAGTTTGGATCTCATCTTTATTCTTTTTCCTCTGCCTTCTCCCCACTATACTCTGCCTCCCATCCCAATTACATTATACACACAGGGACGGGAGGGAGATGGAAAGATGAAGAGAAAGAGCAAGTGAGAGGGAACAGGGAAAGAAGGAGAGAAGGGGAAAAGGAGGAGAAAGGGAAGGGCAGTGGAAAGGGAAAGGGGATGAAGAAGAGAGAGAAGGAGAATAGGAAGAAAAGAGAAATGGGGAAACAAGGGATGAGGAAGGAGAGAAAAGAGGAAAAGGAAGGTCAAGAGAAGGACAAGGGGAAGGAGGGGATGGAGAAGGGGAAAGGGAAAAAGAAGGGAAGGGGAGCAGCAAAGGATAGGAAAGAGTTAGAAGGGAAAGAAAAAAAGGAGAAGGGGGAGACTGTCAGAGCTCTCCTCTTACCCTCGGGCCAGGAGGTCCTGGAAAGCCAGCTGTACCTTCAAATCCCCTCATCCCCTAGAAGCAAAAATCAGGGTTTTAGGATTAGGCCTGAAATTGAGGATGGGTAACTGTTCCTTAAAGGGTGTAGAGGAGCCAGGTCAAGGTCGGGTGCACGCACACACACACACACACACACACACGCACACGCGCACGCGCACACACGCACGCACACACGCACATACATACACCACGATACAACACACTCATGCACTTACATAACACATACTTTGACACTTCAGTTCCTGGTTTAGGGGACCTTTTATGGGATCACTCTATGTCAAAAGCATTTTTACCTTTGGACCTTGGAGGCCATGTCTCCCAGGTGGTCCTTGGTGACCAGGGTGACCCTGTAGGAGGAAATTCTCAGAATGTGAATGTAGTGGAAGAAGCATCAGGGTCCTTGTACTGTCTAGGGGTCAAATGCTTTCTTTGAAAATCCTAGATTTTCTGGGAAATATACTTCATGGAAGTAAGAAAAGGTTCCCATCTTCCCTAGCCCAGACAGTTCCCTAGACAAAGCATCCATTTTGCCCACAGTACCTGTAAGCCTGGAAGTCCAATGTCCCCCTTCTCACCTTTGACCCCTGGTGGGCCCTGTACAGGAACAAAACAATAGGACTTTGACATTAATTTTGTATGCCTAAAGAAATAGACAACAGCTTGAGGAATAGACATAGGTAGTTTTGTAAGGGGGCTGAGAGAAGAGGAAAAGAGATGGAAGAATAACCTACCATGGGTCCCTGAACAGTGAGACCCTGAGTCCCTGGTGACCCCTGCTGCCCTCCAGGGCCCTGTGGTCCAGTCTGTCCGGGAGGACCTGGTTCTCCCTAAGGACAGAGAGGAGATGAACAATGAAGCCACGTCTTTCCCACAGATTCTGCAATAAACTCACAAAAGCTTCCACTTTGTGATCCAATCCAATCAAAACCCAACTCTGTGGTAAAGCACTTCAAAACCCTCTGAAATATAGTATACCCATAATGTTCTGACCTTATATTCTACAACAATCCCAAGGGAACCTTCTCCAAAGCACTGATCCCCATGGGAGGTCACTAAATACCGATTTTATGCCCTTCACCAGAGGCAGTTGGGTGATGCAGTGGATAGAGTACCAGGTCTGGAGTCAAGAAGATCTGAGTTCAGATCTGGTCTCTGTTACTTGTACTAGTTGTGTGACCCAGGGCAAGTCACTTAATCTGTTTCCTTCAGTTTCCTCATCTGTAAAATGGGTGTAAATCCTGTCCCAAAACCCATTGGTGGGTGACTCTTTCCTCATTGGTGGAGGTAAAGGCCCTCCCCTGCATGAGGTGAAGGACAGAGTTTTCAAGAGGAAAGAGCTTCAGGTCTTCAGTTAGTCCCCCTTTGGGGACTCATCATCATTCCTGGCTTCCAGTTTCAACAGAGATGATGGAAAAGGCCAATCCCATTTCAAGTTGCTGAAGAAAAGACTCTGAGAAGACACAAGAGGAACTGGCCATCTCCACCATGTCCTTACTCTCATGCTACTCTAGAGACTGAGGAATTTCCCCTTGGGTGAGATCAAGGACACTCTCTCTTGGTTGAGCTGAGTTATCTCACTTCCAATGGGAGAGCTCCTTTGTGCTTTATTGTCAGGCATGTATTCTCTTATGCATAACTTCTCTGATTTTAATTTGGATAAATGGGCTTTGGGACAGGGGTTACAAGGGGATGATGATTATAGTACCTCTCTTCCAGGATCATCCAGCACCTGCCATGTTGTGAGGATCCAATGAGATAATAATTCTAAATCTCTTAGTATGGTGCCTGGCACGTAGTGAATGCTTATATCTCCATCATCACCATCATCATCATCACCATTATTTATACCCCTCGCTAGAGACAGCTAGGTGATGCAATGGAGAGATTGCTGGGCCTGAACTTAAGAAAACCTGAATTCAAATTCTGCCCACATATGCTACTTAATCTGCCTGCCTCAGTTTCCCCAACTGTAAAATGGAGGATAATAATAGCACCTATCTCTTACAGTTATTGTGAGAATCAAATGAGATAATAATTATAAAGTACTTAGCACAATGCCTGCCGCATAGTAGTGGATTAATAAATGTTTATTTCCTTTCTCATAATTTTAACCAAAAAGATCAGGCTCTGTGTGTCCAGGATTACTTGATGCCAGGAGGGTTTAAATTTGTAAGCAAGGACAAGAAGGAGAGGAAGCACTAATTTTACCACTTGCCACCTATGTGACTTTGACCAAGTCACTTAACTTCTCTATGCCTCAGTTTTCTAATCTATAAAATGAGGAAATTGGACCAAATAGTCTTTAAACTCCTTTCCAACTGTCTGTGATCATCTAGGACTATAATCCTAGTCACGTATGGTCTAATGGGTTCCAGGGAGCTGGCTGAAGGTGCTAAGGCTCCTTAGCCTTCTCTGTCATTTCCCTACTTCACTCTCAACAAGGAATTGACAGGAAATGGAATTGGTTCTGAGCAGTACAACCAGGAGGGAGGAGGAGAGCTGACATTTTGTGTCAAGAGCTTATTTTCTAGGAGGAGGAGCAGAGCCTGGTGAGAGACCAGAGCACGAAGAATTTATCATTTATTAACAGTGAAACTCACTGGACACTTAGTAGACATTTGCTAAATGAGAGTTGCTTGAATTTGCAGAAGTTTCCAAGCTTTGGTTGGCCTGGGAAAACTGAATGAATATAAAATACTGGCCCATCTCAGGGCTATTGGTGTGTAGACAGAGACTATTCCTGAAGAGGTCATAAGATTATAGTGGAAAGCCATCTTAGGGATCATGGTTACAATAGGGAGAACAAAGATTTCACATTGGAAGGTTATTTAAAAGCCGTTAGGTCTACTGAGAGAAGTCAGCAGAACCAAGAGAACATTGTGCGATGATGGATTTTATTAGACTTAGCTCTTCTCAGCAATGCAATGATCTAAGACAATTCCAAGACTCATGATGGAAAATGGTATCCATATCCTGACAAAGAACTAAGGAGCCTGAATGCAGATAGAAACATGCTATTTCCTCTCTTCTTTTTCTCTCATGGTTTTTCCCTTTTGTTCTGATTCTTCTTTCACAACATGGCTAATGATTAATATGATCGTACATGTATAGTCTATATCAGATTACATGCCATCCTGGGGAGGGAGAGGGAAAAATTTAGAACTCACAATCTTATAAAAAGTGAATGTTGAAAACTAAAAATAGACAAATAAATTAATTTTAAAAAAATAAAGGTCATCAGGTCCACCATTTTCCTTTTGCAAATAAAGAAACTGAGAGCAGAAAAAATAAATTGCCTGACATCCATAGGTAGAAGGACCAGGATTTGAATTGAGACTTTCTGACTCCAAATCCACTTCTTTTTCCCATTGCACCAAGAGTCAGAAAGTATCTCTAAGTGATATGGGACAGGGACAGTTCTCCGAGGGGGATGTAGACACCTGGGAAAAATCAATCACACTCTGGCCTGCCCTCTCCCCATCCCTGCCACACAGAGATGACATCTGTGACAATGAACACAAAGCAAAACCTTAGAGCAAGGGATTCTTCATATTTTTTAGTCATGTGCCCCTTTGGCAGTGAGATAAAATATATCTCTTCTCAGAAGAATAAGGTGGAGTGGGGGTGGGGCATTACTGCTAGCAGCCAACCCCAGTATCCCTGATTCTGGGGGACATAGTGCTGAGTGTATGCTACCGGTGTATGTATATGAGTTTCAGATTCTTTTTAGCCCTCACTTTGTAGCTCTTTCTAACCCTTTTTTCTCCCCTCTTTGTCTTCTTCCACTCCTGAAGCTGCTATTTCTAGCATTCTTGTCCTGTCATATGTGAGCCATTCCTCCGTTCCCCCTCTAGGACATCAGAGTGGGTGGATCACCCCAGTTTATCATTCGGATGAGGTTTCAGAAAGGAGGGCTCTGCTTCCAAACTGTGTCTGCCCTAGCCATGAAGATTAGTATTCATGGAAGCTGTGAAGTTTGAAATGGTTTTCTGCAGACTTGAGAATTCACTAGGGGGGTGGGGGAGGCATGATCATGAGATGGGGAGCACAGAATTTCCCCAACAGAGAGACTGATCCTTCTTTAATTTCTTATCCCTTAAGCTCGGCTGCCTTGCATCCCTGGGTGTTGGAAGTAATGTTATCATCAAAGTTAATTAGTGCCGTAGAATGATGTCTCCTTCCCCTTCCCTCCCTCCTTCTCTCTAGAGAGGTTTCCCCTCCCCCATCCCAGCCCCTGCAGCAGCACATTTTGCTGACTGGTGCTTCCTTGACAATCTGGCATGGGGTACAAGTTTTACATGAAGATTCTGGGGATCCCAGCAGCCAGAGTTCAATGATTTACTTACTTTAGGTCCTGGAGTCCCTTGCTCCCCCTGGACACCTCGCCTCCCTGGAGTGCCCTGGAGAAGTACAAAAATCAGCCTTGCCAGAAAATCCAGAAGCCATGTGTATCACACACCCTTCATTGGGGAATGAGATAAATCATAGCTCATCCTCATTCTTTCCTGCATAATCAACCCCTCTAGGCACAAATCATCCCTTCTGATAAAAACCACCCAGTTCCCAAGGGAGCCCATCTAGAAGTCTCATGGGAGCCACCAGATATGGCAGGAGAATACAAAGGGGCTTCTCATTTCAGGACTGAGGGGGAGGGGAAGGTAATGTATATTTAGCATATTTTGTGTTGTCCCAGTAGTCCAATTAATTAGAGTGAAATATTTCAGACAAGAGGAAGGATAGGAAAGGATAAAGAGCCTTGGACTGAACTGAAGAGAGCTAAATTCTCATTGTAATTCTATCACTGACTAGCTCTGCGACCTTGGACAACCCCCATCTCTTCTTTCCTTCTCTGTACAAGGACGGGGCTGGACTTGCTGATCTCCAAGGGAAGGGATGTCATTCTGTCCTTTTACATATTTGTTGGGCTTCACAAACTATTTTGTATCATGAACCCTGGAAACAGGCATTTTAAGCAAAGAACAATGCTCAAAAGAACCTAGGTTCAAGAGGGGTACTAGGTCACAGTGGAGTTGGATTTAGGTTGAGAACAGTCTCTTCAGAACCATTTCCCAAGAATTTCCCAGGTAAGACAGGAAGGGATAGGCATTGATCTGAGCTGTACTGGGAAGAGTCCAATCCCCAAGTGGAAGCTCACTCTTGACCAGCCCAGGTGCTGTAGAAAAGCTTAGAGCTTTAATCTGTGGGTCATTATGAAACAGTGGCTGGCCCTGGGATAGGTATTGAGAGGGTTTAATGAGGCACTCTGCTTATTAGGCATGAGGCCAACTCCAGGCAAAGAGCTGTCCAAATCACTAGGGTCACTCCTGACTCTCTCCATCATTTTCTCTCATCGCAACTTCTCTCTCTCTCTCTCTCTCTCTCTCTCTCTCTCTCTCTCTCTCTCTCTCTCTCTCTCTCTCTCTCTCTTCTCTCTTTCTCTCTCTCTCTCTCTCCCTCCCTCCCTCCCTCCCTCTCCTCTCTCCTTCTCTCCCTCTCTCCCTCTCTCCCTCCTCTCTCCCTCCCTCCCTCTCTCCCTCTCTCCCTCCCTCCCTCCCTCTCTCTCTCTCCTCTCCCCTCTCTCTTTCCCTCCCTCCCTCTCTCCCTCTCCTTCTCCTCCCCTCCCTCCCCTTTCTCTCTCCCCTCCCCTCCCTCTCTCTCCCTCTCCCTCCCTCCCTCTCTCCTTCCCTCTCTCTCTCTTTCTCTCCCTCCCTCCCTCCATCTCTGTCTCTGTCTCTCTCCCCTCTTTCTCTCCTCTCTCTCTCTCTCTCCTTCTCCTCTTCTCTTTCTCTCTCTCTCTCCTCTCTCTCTCTCCTCTCTCCTCTCTCTCTCTCTCTCTCTCTCTCTCTCTCTCTCTCTCTCTCTCTCTCTCTCTCTCTCTCTCCCCTCTCTCTCCTCTCTCTCTCCAGAAGTGAATAACTAATCTCTGGAGACCTTTCACAGAGGCCAGTTGGGGCTGAATTTATTGCCTGTCATTATTAATTCAACCATTCCCATCAACCTGATCTAGATATTTTCTTTGATTTTTCTGTCACCAAGTGGATACACATGTCTTGAAAGCCAGGATGACCCAGATTCAAATCCTAACTCTGACACATACTGACTATGAGACCTAGGACAAGTCACTGAACTTCAAGCACTAACCTGTATTTTTGGTGGAAGTTTATTTACCTAATAAGTAAATCCTTACAGGGAATTCCCTATAAGAAAGAAGTCTCAGGCCTAGTCTCTATCCATATCCCTTCCTTATCTTCATTTCAGTTATCCACAGAGCAAAGGCTACAGAGGGAATCACTAAATCTACTTGAATAGAGAGGGAAGGAAAGCTAAGGAAGGACCTTCCTTTCCCCTAGACATAAGCCTTTACATGAAGGAAGTCTGGGAAAAACAGTACCTTGGAAAGACTGCCTGGTTCCCCCAGGCCTCTAGGAAATAAGTAATATATTGCTAACCAAGACAACCTTCCACTTCCCTATTCCCATGCCCACTAAGTGCCCAGTCCTAAGGTTTTGATCTGTGCAAAGATGATCACAAAATATCTTTTTGGACATGACCAATGTGGGAATATATTTTTCTTGATTATACATATGCGTTATAAGGATTTTGTTTTTCTTGAGGGAAAGAAAACAAATATAAGTTTAAAAATAAATAAAAATTAAAAAAAAATTCCAGACAGAGATGAATACAGAGAATAAAATCCTCAGTGAAATTAGGGTAGCTAAGCATCTGAGCCTGTAGTAGATATTGCTAATGGGTCATCACACAGCCATCATGTAGCAAAACACGTGCTCAGAGATCGGGCTGTTTGGCCACAGTAAATGTATTTCAATCTGGGAAATAGATTGGTCTTGTACTAATACCTGACCTGGGTTCATTTTAAATGCTGAAAGATTAAAACTTTGGAATAGAGGTGATTTTATACCTTGATAGGCGTTCAAGTTAGCCACAGTAAAAATTCTTCCTGGTCAAATCCCAACATGATGAAGAGTCCAGGATTCTTTGTTGTACGAGCATTCATTCTACTACGTCCCATATCATAGAACATAGGGCTAAGAAGGGACCTCAGAGGTGATGATGTTCAACTTCTTCATTTAACCATTAGGTATGTTGATGCCCAGGAGCAAAATGACTTGTTTTGTGTCACAGAGCTTGTCAGTGGCAGAGTCCATGTCAGAACCCTATTCTGATTCCAGTTCCATTCTCTTTCCTCTAGTGGGCCTTGGACAAGGGCTTGGAGAACTCAACTCTCATTGTAACAGTTTTTACCGTGACAGAAACTGTCCCATATGTCTAAGGCAGCTTCATAGAAAGGACAGAGAAGCCTGACTCACCCTTCTTCCCTGTGTTGTGAAATCTTCAGTGATCTCAGGCCTATCTGGCCCTGAGAGGGTAGAAAAGTGAGAGAGTAGAGAGGGCCTAATGGTCAAGCCCATCTCTGAGATTGGGGTCGGTTCTGGGAACCAGCCAAGTGCTTACAGGATTCAGAGAGACAAGTTCTGGATGTTCCCATTGCTTGGCTAGGGTATGGTTTCCCCCACAAGTGTCCTGCTGGGTAAGACAGTTATCTGTGGTCATATAATAGGGAAAGGAAAGGAGAACTTACAGGAGGCCCTGGAGGCCCAGGAGGGCCAGGATGATCCGAAGAGCAAATGCAGGCAGAAGTCAGGGCAGGGCAGGTTTCTGCATCTCTCTGAAAAGAAAGGAAATATATTTTCTCATTTACACATATTTTCCTAGAACCTAATGAATTAAGGCCACTATATGGTGGAGGTGGTGGGTACCTACCTCTCTTGGAGTGATTGTCCTGACTAATGGGGAGATGCTAAGTGAGTAAGCATTCCCAAGTTCTCCTATCTCAAACACAACTGTACGCACTCTTTAGCTCAAATGCAACCTCCATCGTGGGAGACTTCCTGATTCCTACCACTCCTCCCAGTTGGCTATGACCTCTCTTGTCTCTCAGCCCCTATGATACCTTATCTGTGCCCTTCTTACGATCTTTACCACATTCTGTTATATATGCATTCGACTTCTTTTTTTCTAACAGAGTGTTTGAGGACTGGGCCCATGGCTTATTTATTGTTTATATATAATACTGAGCTTTGTACATAGTAAATTCTTGTTAAATGTTTGTTAAATGACTAAACAAATGGAGAGATGAATGAATGAATGGATGAATAAGTCAATCAACAGGACAGGGAACGACGACACATTATCATCATACCAGTGCAGGGACCTCACAGCATCTATCTTCCTCCGCCCAGGTATCACTGCAAACAATCTGCAGGGCCTGGAGCTGAAACTGGGAATGCAACAAAGATGGCAATGTGATCAGTATTGGACATTGGACTCAACCAGGATGAGTTTTAAGCAAAACCATGAAGTCAGCCAAGTTTGTCTTCCCACTGACCACAGCCCCAACAAGAAAGGAAAAGTGTCTAAGCTCACAGTTGCTGAGCCACTCCGAGGGCCCCTAGTCTTGGTTAGTTTCCCCAACATGACAAATCCTGCAGTTGATGGGCTCCCCGCCTCACTGATCAGCCTCTCTGTGACCTTCCGACAATCAACATAGAGCTTGACCTTGGTGCGACTGACTGCCACATGTACCTGCCAAGGAGAGAGCTAAGCAACATTAGCCCAAATGCTTTGTAGGGGACAGTGGAAGTGAATATAGAAAGGGAAACTCTGATTGGCAAAGATTACCCACCCGATCCAAAAGGTGAAACCCTGTACCTTGAGGTATAAGGGAAAGTGTTACCGTCTAAGAAGCAACCAAGACCGCTAACAATCCAGACTGACAATAATACTCATAAAGCCATCCCCTTAATATCACCTTACATCATACTTTCCTTTTACTGACAAACTCATGTAAAGAAGCATCCATCCATCTTTACTTCTTCACGACCCACTCACTTCTCAATCCTTTACAGTCTGTCTTTTCAAGTCAACATTCTGCAGAAATTGCTCTCTCCAAGGTTACCAGCTGTCTTTTGACTATGAAATCAGGTATCCATTGATTGGGGAATGGCTGGAAAAAACTTTTACCATTGTATTACCATGAACGTAACGCGGAGACTATTATAGAGAAAGAAATAGCAAACGCAAGGAATTCAGAGAAGCAAGGGAAGATCCGTATGAACTAATGTAGAGCAAAATACCTCTCTTCAGAAGGGTGGAGACCACTAGGGCCAAATGGTCAATATACTGTCAGATACATTTATGTATTTCCTTAATTGTTTTTCTTGCAACATAGGGTTTAATATGAAATGGGGTGGACTGCATCACTTCTGCCTCCTAGATTTCTTTTTGGATAATCGGCAGGCATCTCAAATGTGGCATGTCTAAAATGACATCTTCACCACACTTCCATTTTTCTGCTCATGGCACCATCTTCTTCCTAGTCATCCTGGTTCATAACCTTGGAGTCACTCTCAGCTCATCCCCCTCCCAGCCTGTATCCAATCAGTTGCTAAGTCTTGACGATCCAGTCTCTTGCACTGATCCACTCTTCTCTCCACTCACAGAGCCACAACCTTCTTTCAGGTTCTCCCCTTATGACCTATCTCCTATACTACTGTCTTAACCTAGGAGTAGATCACTTTGCTGCCACTCTCCCCTCCAGAATTCATCTGTTGCACAATTGCCAAATCAATCTTCTCAAAACACAGGGCTGACTGTCACTCCTCAGCTCACAAACCTCCTGTTACTTCTCCTTCTCTCTACGATAAAATGTCAGCCCCCCTCCTGGTCTTTCACACACTTCGCAATCTACCTTTCACTTCATCAACACTGTTCCTGTCCAGCTGCTACCCAGACTAATCACTCCATTTCCAGACACTGCTCCTTTGCCAAGATGTTCCCCATACCCACAAGGTAATCTCCTCTGATCTTGACCTCACAACTCCCAGAATGCCTAGCTAGCTCCATCAAGGCTCAGCTCAGGTGCCACCCTCTCTGGAAGTCTTTTCTCTGATCCTCCCAGTTGTGAGTGCTTTCTCTGCCCTCAAATTTCCTCATGCTATACTTTTTTTGTTTATGTGTCATATTATCCAGTAGACCATAAGCTCTTTAAGGAAGAGACTACTTTAATTTGTATCATTGTGTTTAATTTTGCGTTATTTTGTATATCCATTACCTAGAACAATGCTTTACACAGTTAAACTGAATTTAATTGAATCAAATATTGATTAAAATCAAAACTTTTGGAATTATTTAACACAGAGGTTCTTAACCCTCATATCCAAGGTGGTGAATAGATCTCATGGTGTCTTTAAACTTAGATGGGGAAAAAAATTACACCTGTGTTTACACTACCCTGTCATTAAAACTTAGCATTTCCTTTAATTAAAAAAAATTATTCTGAGAAGGGGTTCAGAGGCTTTATCAGACTTCCCAAAAAGTCCACAGCGCACGCGTGCACACACACACACACACACACGCACACGCACACACACACGCACACAAACACACACACGCACACACACACACACACACACACACAAACTAAGAACCCTCGATCTAATTCAAATTGCTCATCGTACAGAGGGGAAACAGAACCAGCCGGGGAAGTAGCTTGTTGTAGGCCCCAGAGTTAATGGATGACAGAGCCAGGACAAGAGCCCAGTCCTAACCTCCAGCCCAGTGCTCTTTCTTCTCAGGACTCCAGAATCCTAGCCCTGGCCTTGCCACTCACCTTCCCTTCCCACCCACCCCACATGCCCCACTCAGTAAAGCATTTAGCTAATGAAGACAGAAGATTCACATAAAATATACAGATATGTGAGCAAAAGGTGAAAAGCTCTCTAGAAATGTAGTATGGGAAATGTTTCAGGCAAGGCTGAGTCAGAGACAATTGGACCCATAATAAGGAGACAGGATGGCAGAGGACCAAGAACCAAGTGGTCTGTGCTAAAAACCAAGCTGTGACCCTCTTCAAAGTTAGGACCTTGTGGAAGCTCCCATAAAATATCTTCTTCACTTCCTGCAAATCAAACGTGACTTCTTGTAACTCAGTCTTGTGGTCTCGATTGAAATAGGTCAGGGACTTTCTGCCAGCTGTAGGGGAAAAAAAATAAGATGATGACAGAGCAGATGACCCAAACTGGACACACCTTTCACCCTCACTCTATGACCAGGAATGGAATTCAGGGGCCATAAGTCACTCCCAAACTAGTTCCTCAAAGTAAATTGTTGTTATGCAGAAGGTGTTCACAACTGTTACATCGTGGGGATGGTGGAACCAGAGGGCTTAGAAGAGGTTTGGGGAGGGAGAAAAACAGTAGATTTGCATGCAACTCTCATTTATCTGTTCAAGTAGGTAAAATTGCTAAAACAGTGACTAATTCAAAAGTCACAAATATCTTTCTTCAGAATGAATGACACATTAAAAATAATGGTTTCACCTCCCAAATTATATTTGATGTGGGGGAGGGCAAAGTTTCAACTGACCTATTTGACTCATAATTAACAGTAGAAGGATAATGGTGGAAAGAGGTGGTTGGAGGTAAGGAACAGGTAGCTCAGATGTCTGCCTAGGGTGACAGAAGTGGGGGATGATAGACACTGGCATGGAATTAAAAATATTCAGTGGATAATGCACATGCACACAATTAAAAGTTGACTGCAATTACTATTTGGCAAACCCTTAAAATATGAAATTACTACCTGCCCCAATTGTCCACAGCTACTCAAGTAGCTCTGGTCTCATGAGTTTCAGTTCACAGATTAATTGCTTAGAGTGACTGAGGGAACAATATTTAGGAGGGGGATTATCTGCAGGCTTGGGCCCCTGCCCCTCTAGGAACCTCAAAATGATACCATCAAGGGTAACTCCAAGAAGGGGTTCGAAGGTCTCATCCGTGATCTGCCACAGTGCAAAGGGCTCCCTGGGTGTCTCTGGGAGCACACGGAGGAGAAAGCTGATGGTGTGCTCCGGGGGGAGGGCAGCTGGATGGATTTCACTACATTAACACAAAGACAGACACCCCCCACCCCAGGAGAGCTATTAGGAACAACTCCTAGGAGTGGGGAGGACAGCTTCCTCAACAGCTTAACTATGTATGTTCCAACTTCACTAATTAGTGGCAAAAGACCATGGTAGAATTCAGGGGACTGGGGTGGGCAATGGTCTTTTTGAAGCCCAGGAATCACTGTGGGGAGTGTTGTACTAAACTCAACCCTCCACATTTGGATTCTGCTAAGTGGGAAAATATGAAAGGCCCAGTCCTCCCAGGGAGGGGCCTTTCTTGGTTCTCTAGCATTGCCCATAGAGAAGCCCCTTGGAGCAAGATCATGGGACCGTAGAATAATATATAGAACAGCAAGCAAGATGCCTCAGAAAGTCATTTAGTTCAACCCCCTCCCTTTATAGATGAGAAAATTGAGGTTTATTGAGACTAAGTGATTTGTCCAAGATCACAGGTAGTAAGCCTCAGAGCCAGGCTTCAAACCCAGGTTCTGTAACTAACTCCAAATCCAGTCCATTCCCTGCTGGATCATCCTGCCTTGGTCCTACCTGGCTCGACGCATCAGCTGAACATCTCTGAAAAGAGTATAGGTATGAGTTCCACTGAAGATAGAGGGTTCCATTGAGACCCCTTTAATGGATGCATACTCTTTTTCTACCAGGCCAAAAGCCTCCATCATGTCAAATCCTGGAACATTGAGAAAATGATGAGTAAGAAGGAGAAAAAAAGAAAGAGTAAGAGAGAGACAGTACAGGGAGAAAGGAATGGGGAGAGAGATGCAGAGACAGACAGTAAGGCAAAGAAGAAGGACAGGAAGAAGGAGCATGGAGGAGGGAAAAAGAGAGAGGACAGGACAGAGAGAGAGGAGAGAGAGGGGGAGAGAGAGAGAGAAAGAGGGAGAGAGACAGACAGACAGAGAGGAGAGAGAGGGAGAGAGAGAGGCAGAAAGAGAGAGAGAAGAGAGGAGGGGGGAGAGACAGACAGACAGAGAGGAGAGAGAGGGAGTGAGAGAGAGACAGAGATGGAGAGAGAGAGAGGAGAGAAAGAGGGAGACAGACAGAGACAGACGGAGGGAGGGAGAGAGAGAAAGAGAGAGAGAGGGAGGGAGGGAGAGAGAGAGGAGAAAAAAGACAGAGAAAAAGTGAGGGACAGGAATAAGAGCAAGAGAGACTGAGAATCCCCTTGGTGGCAGGTGGCAATAAACCTTTTATTGTTTTATTCTTTGCTTTGAGTTTTTGTGATTATTCCCTGGCCCAAGTGGTGTTAATATGCATGATGTTAGCTTGTACCAAGTTTGTCTCAGTGCAGACATAACTTGGAGGCCTCTCTGTTCTCTTCTGTCTGTCTTCTTGCGTACTACAAGCTGCCACTCTCCAAGTGGCTGTGTTCCTGTTAAGTCATACGTCAACTTCAAGGTTCTATGAACACGAACCAAGCCCTGCAAAGCTGCTTGTTCAGAACTTGGGGCCACTCAGCACATGTTACCAAGTCCTTGGCCTATCCCGACATCATCCCCCAATGCCTTAGGTCCTAAGCGTTAAAAGGGCTTAGTGCCACTTCAGACAGACTCATTTTAGCTCCTTCTTCTCACTGTCCAGGCAGACCCAAGAGAGAGAATTACCAGTATGAGATTCCCACAGACGGAAAAACATATTATCTGTTTCTCTCCCCTAGAAGAAGTTTAGTAAGCCAGTGTGTGTGTGTGTGTGTGTGTGTGTATGAGTGTGTTGTGTGCATGTGTGTGTTGTGTATGTTTTTAAAAAAAAGATCAATAATGAGTTTTTCCCTCCTAACATGGCACCAAATGCAAGGTTAGAAAGGAGAAATATCTGCAGACCCTGTACGGCTTGGAAGGAAAGTCATTTTTGCCTCTGCCTGTCCCACCTTATATTTCATATATCACAGAAGTTTCTAACCCATCATAATAGTGTTGCTATTTCTGGCTCTTTATGTCACTTATTTTCTCATTCTCTACAATCCTATCAGAACTTTCAAAGGTTTCTTCCTTCCACCATGAGCCAGTCATACCACCCTGACTGGCTGTCCTATGTCTTAGCTGACTATCAAAGCACTCTGACTCACTCCCCATTTCAGATATTAATTGGTATAAAGCAGACGGTGAAATCTGAATTCACGTTTCTGGCTTATCAGAGTTTCCAGAAAGCAAGGGGTAATAACCAATTATCTTGAAGTCTAGAAAAAAAGTAAGTTTGTTTTAAAAGATCTTCTTCCAACTTCCCTTTCCTCTTACTCCTACCCCTACCATTCTATTGATTCTAGTAGCCATTATGTAGTAGACATCTTTAGTAAGAGGAAGGTGGATATAAAATTCCAAACAGGGTAGGGTATGTGTGTGTGTGTGCGTGCATGTGTGTGTGTGTATGTGTGTGTGTGTTTAAGACAAAAAGACACAAGAGAGGGGAGGAGAGGAGGGAGGGAATGAGAAAAAGAGAGAAAGAAAGAGAGAAAAAAGAGAGAGTAGGAAGAGGAGATAAAGATTCTGTGGAATAGAAGATGAGAGGGAGACAGAGAGACAGAGGGAGAGAGACAGACAGACAGAGAAGAAGGAGGAGGAGGAGAAGGAGGACATAGAAATACTAGAAGGATAACAAGAACAGGAAAAAGGATGAGTCTGAGAGATCAGAGCTTAGTACAAATACCAAGACATGGAAGGGAAGAAGACATAAACAGGTTCCATACCTGTCAGAGAGCTATTGGCATGGAGAGCTGGGCAAGCCGCTAAGAGACAAACAGAAAAATTATTTAGAGAAGCAAGTTTAGCCCATCAAATAACCAGGTGCATCAACCCCAGAATTGTCATGAGGTGGTCCCAGAACAGTATTTTGGAGTTCATATTCCTAGAGTTTAGGAAATACCAACCTCACACCAACTTCATATGTAAATGTAACGTATCATTATTTTATAGAGGAGGAAACTGAAGATCAAAGAGGTTTGGTGGTTTCCTATAGACACATAGAAAATATTGGACCCAGAATATAGACCTAGCAAATCCTTAAAAAGATGAGAATATTTTTCTGAAATAAAACTCATTCACTATACATAGACCACAATCAGTTATCCACAAATGAGAGACTGTCTACAGGTTTTTCCTACTCTACTAGCCAGCTGGTCCTAGGCTACCAACCCCAGTTCTGATCTAGTCATTGAGAGCCCAAGTAAATCTGCCCAGAAGGGCATTCTGTCCTAAGACTGTTTCTAAATTCTAAAACTAAATATTAGTCATTTGGGGATTATTCCTATCCTTGATCCTCTCTTCCACACAAATGAGAGCTGTCAACTTCTTTAGACTTCATCCAATGAATAAGTCTTCCAAGTCCATTAGTCCTGCAATAGCCAAAATCCATTTTTCTAGAAACAGAGAGGAAGCTTCTGGGTGGGATTGCAGAGAGACAGAAAAGAAAACTTTGGTGAAAACGAAACTCATCTACCTATTTTCATTCAAAAAAAAAGGCAGGAAATAATATCCATGCGCAATTAAATCTTGGCCTCAAGACAGGACTAGAGAGTACAGAATGATAGAAGAAATCTTAAGGACAACTTGATCCAACCTCCTCACTTTAACAATGGGGAGGGATACTGAGACCAAGGTCCTTCAGATATGAAATATTTTCTCCAGATTCCTTTTGCACACTCACACAACTTCCCCAGTTATGTGCATATCCAGCTTCTGCTCAAACATTTTGAGTGATGGTAAGATTGCTATCTCATAAGACAGAGCAGTTAATTATTGGGTACCTCTGGAATTTAAAGCCCACTCTTGAACCTGCTGTCAATCTCTATCACATGTATGAATGAGTTGGAGACGGTCTTCTCCCTGTCCATATTCTGAACCTCATCTATCATGGTGGAAAGTAAAGTCTGTTAAAGCAGTTTCAGGTTGGATAGAATTTTTTTTTGGAAGGGTGAGAGCATAGTAAGCCCCAAATCAGATCTCATAACTATGGTCTGTTCCATCTATGTGTAAGGTTGCTCCTACCTATACCATGTTGCTTGGTAGAAATCTAGCATTTAGAAGAAGATGAGCAAAAAAGAGTTCCTTCGTTCTTTCTGGTCAGATGAAATCTGGCATGTTGGGCTCAGCTCCAGATACTACATCCTAAGAGAATCAATGACAAACTGGAGAGTGTCTGGAAAAGAGCAACTAGAATGGAGAGGGGACTGGATACTACATCTTATAAGAAATGGGGAAAGGAATTAGAGGGGTTTAGCCTAAAGAAGAGAAGACTAAGGGGACACTTTGATCACTATCTCCAAATATGCAAATGACTGGCAAATATGCAAATGACTGACAAGAGGGATCCGACTTAATCTGCCTGACTTTGGATACAGAGAGACAGGATTAGGCCAATATAAAGAAGAACTTCTACCAAGCAGAGCAGAGTAACCATGATGTAGGCTGTAATATTAAGCAATATGTTTGTCATATTCTGAGCCTTCAAGCTAAGCCTGAATGTCCAATTGTCAGGGATGCTATTGTGGCTATCTTTATATGTGATAAGAAGGTGGGCTAAATTGACATCTAAGGACTCGTTCAACTCTGAAATTATAGGAATATAAGAGGAAGGGTAAAAGGGCCAATCAGCACTATTGCAAGGGATAGGTGTTCTTTGCTTTTTAATTCTCAAGACACTGAACTTGGCAGAGTTGGGGACCAGGAAAAGAAGAAATCTCAGGTGTCCCTGGAAAGTCAAGGGTAATTTGTAGATTCAGTTTCCTCAATCACTTTCACAACCACCAATATAATCGCCCCCTCAGGACTTTAAAGTTTTCTTATGAACTGTGGTTGCTCTATCTGCAGCATCTGGTAATTTGGATACATAAAACAGCTACTTCTATTGAATGAGGCTTCTATCTGCCAGTGTCTGGTTTCTGGCTTTCTTTGAACAAAATAAGCTCCCATTGATGAGGAGATGACTGAAAGATATATAATACATGAATACAATAGAATATTTTTTCACAATAATTATACAATATTATTGTACAATAATTTTTACAATAGGAAACTATAAGAAATTCAGAGAAACATGGGAATGATCTGATGCAGAGTAACAGAGACCCAAGAGAACCATCTATGTAATGATGATAATGTAAATGAAAAGATCACTAGAAGAAATTTGGACTGAGTGATCAAAAAACCAACGGAGATACTACAGAACAGATAATCAGATATACCTATCTACTCAAGTCAGGGGATCCCTAGCAGTGGCTATTGTACACTTAGTTTACAATCACTGTATCATATTTTTTTTTGCCTAACTCTTGTTTTTTGACATAAGAAGATTCTGGGCAAGTGACTTAACCTGTTTTCCTTGAAGGAAGCTAGATGACTCAGTAGATAGAGTACTGGGCCTGAAGTCAGGAAGACTTGAGTTCAAATCCAACCTCAGACACTTACTAGCTATGTGACCCTGGGCAATTCATTTAACCTTTTTTTTTTGCCTTAATTCAATGGAGAAGGAAAAGGCAAACCACTCCGGTATCTTTGCCAAGAAAACCCCATTGGCATGCTGTATGGTCCATTGGGTTACAAAGAGTCTGACGTAAATGAACTACTGAGCAATAACCACAATGTCAACAGAATGTGAGAAAAAGTTGAAATAATTGTGATGCAAAGAGAAGAGACATCAATAAATTTTTTAAAACAGTGTTTAGAAGAGAAAACCAGGGTAAGGAAATGAAGGGATCAGTATCCAGGTGACTTCAGCATTTACAGTCCCACCTCAGTCATCCAGATTGATAAATTATTCCTGCCACTATAGTTCAGAATGAAGGGAATGATGGTCCTTTCATCCCCGGTCATTGTCTTTACATTTTATTTTAGAATACTTGTATGGATAGCTTTTGTTTTTATGCCACTTTCATTTCTAAATATAATCCTTCTCTCACCTTCCCCAACAAGTCATTCTTTGTAACCAAAGTTTAAAAATATTATTTTAAAAAAGCAATTTAGCAAAACTATTCACTTCATTACCCAGTCTGACAGTCTATACAATGTTACATACATTCATTTCTCCACTTCTGAAAAGAATAGAAAGGAGGTATACTTTTTTCACCTTTTTGAGATCAAACTTAGTCAATATAATTACATATGGTCTTCACATTTAAATGGGACATTGACAAGCTGAAGTTCATCCAACACAGATTATCAGATAGATGCAGGAAATAATCAGACAACACAGACTGACTTTGACAGGCAGCCTTTCTCAGCAATGCAAGGATCTAAATCCATTCCAAAGAACTCCTGATGGAAAATACTATCCATATCCAGAGAAAGAATTCTGGAGTTGGAATGAAGAATGAAGCAGACTGTTTCCTTTTTTGTTTTATTTTGGTTTTATTTTTCTTTCTTGTGGTTACTCAATTTCATTATAATTCTTCTATGCAACATGACTAATGTGAAAATGTGTTTGATAGGAATGTATGTGCAGAGCCTATATCAGATTGCATGCTGTCTTGGAGAGAGAAAGGGAAGGGAGGGGGAGAAAATTTAAAACCTGTGGAAGTGAATGTTGAAAACTAAAAATAAATAAATTGGAAGAAAACTTAAAAATAAAAAAAGTCTTCCCTTCCTCGCTAGAAAGGTTATAGGATTAGGGCAATGGGAGCCTGTAAGGAGACAGTAGAAAGACAAGAAATGGTTCAGCAAGAGAAAATAGAGTATACTAAAGGTAAGTTTAAAACTGGCATAATAGAGAAGGCTAGGCTCCAAAGTCAAGAAATCAGGAGGTCTGCCTCCCCCACTTACCAGCTCTGTGACCAAAGGAAAATCATTTAATATTCTGAAGCCTTGATTTCCTCATCTCTAACATGGGGATAATCATTCCTGCCCTGCCCCACTTCACAGGACTCTTGGGAAGATCAAATCAGACTTGATATATGATTAGGCTTGGAAAGAAGTTAAAAGTACAGTTCTAGTACAATGCTAGTACAGAACTGATTACTGCTCACCAGCCACTGATCGCTCTGCCTGGAAATCAAGGTAAGATTAGTGCACTCACCAGTCCTTCCTATGGCAGACACGACATTGCTCTCTCCCAGACTGTAGACAGCTGAAACCATAACTTTGTACTTGGTCCCAGGAAGCAGGAGAGGAAGTGTCGCGTGGTTCTCTGAGCCAGGAACTATGATCTACCGGGACCAGTAGAAAGAATTTTTGTCTTCCAAGCAAAGACATCTGTCTCCATTCTGTTCATCATTACTAATGGATATATTGCTTTGAAAGTGTTCTCTTTGTTCAGTTATGCACTTCCTCCTTCATATTAGGACCTCCCTAAAGGTAGAGCTCTAGGGTAGGACTATTTCTCCTTCAGCAGACTAGCTCTACCTACTACAAAGGACAGGGCAGTATCTCCATTTCTCATCATGTCTGACCCATCCCACACCTCTCTTCCCACTCCCTACTAGATATCATCTACCTTCTTTTCTAGGATTCTGTATAAAGGGTAGCCTCTGTAAAGTAGAGTGAACTGACCACTTTAATGGTAACTCATCTGAGTGATTCTTCTCCAATTCAGCCCTGGACTTACTGTTTTCTCAGGACCAGAGCCAGAAGCCAAGGCATAGGTGAGTCTGTAGTGCAGAACGTTGTCATTAGGGGGTGTCCAGAGGATCCGAAGGCTGCTGGGAGTCTCTGAGGCTAGCACAAGGTTCAAGGGTGGATTCCTGCTCACTGAAGCAGAAAATACAGTGCCTTTGAAAAGGAAAATGGTGCTGCCTAGATATGGCAAAGATCACTTGGTGACATGGGCTCATTTTACTAACGTTATGAAAAAAACAAGGGACGGTGAGATGTGGACTATATAGGAATTAAAATGGTGGGGTGGTGGGGGAGAAAGAAAGCTAGTGTACCTTGATTTAAGGCAATCTAAATATTAGATAGTCCTTTGCATTGCTTACTTCTGCCTCCGTACCATTTTGTTCATGCAGTTTCTTCCACCTAGAATGCTTTTCTCCATGCCTTTTGCCATGACATAAACTAAAACTTAAATCACCTCTCCATGAGTACTTCCTTCATTACTCCCACCATTGTGATTATCCCTTTATTTAGTCATATATTGTTGTAACATTCTGATTCAATTCAAATTCTACAAACATTTATTAAATACTTAGGACGTGCAGGGAGGACATTGTGCTAAGCACCTGGAAATCAGACAAAAATCAAATAGTTCCTGCCCTCAAGGAGCTTACATTTAGTTGGGAGATATAATAAGGGAGAAGATAAAAATAGTATAGGAACTGAGCTCGTTATTTCCTTGGTCCACTAACTCCCAGATGACAGCATTCCTTTTGTTCATGTCTGCTCCTCCTATGCAGTTTACATTCTACTTTCAGACGTGTCTGGAGCAGAGAGGTTAATTGTCTTTCTCAGAGTCTCAGTCAGCATGTGTCAGAGGCAGACCTGGAACCCTGGTCTTCCCAGTTTGAGGCCAGTCCTGGCATCACTACATTATGCTCCCTAATTAATATATTCATGATGAATTGAGGGAGAGGAAGAAGGAAAGCGTATTAACCATTATGAGAATCAAGAAAGGCTTTCTATAGAGATGACACAACATGAGCTGAGCACTGAAGGTAGCCAACAATTCCCAGAAGAGAAGGTGAAAAAGAAGGGAGTTCATTCCAGGCATGAAGTCAGAGATGGAATGTTGAATTGAGTAAAGAGCAGGTAAGGGAGTAAACTGGTTTGACTGGAATGTGGAGTGCACGAAGGATTTTTAATATGGCAAATATTGTCATTATTCTTCATTCATTTTCATTAAGTATTTCCCTCTTCCATCTTCTATTTTTTTAATGCAAATACCACTGAGAAGGATCTCACACTTAATCCACAGTTTGGTGAATGAGTTTATCCAAGACTTTCAATAGGAAGGGTTGGGCAGTATTGGGCAATAATTCTGCCTAATTCCAACTCTAGCCATAACCCTGGTTCTAACTGTGAAGGGGCAAACAGAGGAGTGTGTATTTGATCCTAGAGACAGCAGGGAGCCATCAAAGCTTCTTGAGTAGAGAGAGATGGTCAGACTTGTTAGGAAGATGACTCCAACAGCTTAGTGGGGGAGAATAAACTGGAGAGGGGGGAAACTGGGAATCTCGTCAGGTGGTTGTTCTTCAACCTAGAAGAGGATCAATTGTGTCTGACTGTGGCTGCTCTAGGCTCTACCACAGGTTGGGTACAAATAGTTCGTATCAACATTTGAAATGGAAATGACTCTAAATGTGTACAGCTCACATTTCTTTTGAGCTATTGCAATTTTGATTTGCTCACAGAGTACAGCACCTTCCTTCTTTGATGAAGGCACAGTATGCTGGGTGGTCCTGTGTCTCCCATGTCTCATAATTAATTCCAGAGCTCTTCAGAAGACTTTGATAATGTCCTTGTATCTTGTATCTTTGTCTTCTGACCTCCACGTGTTTGCTTATATGCATTCTTGATAAAATAGTCTTTTAGGCAAATGTATATTTGGCATTTGAACAGCATGGCCAGCCCACTGGAGATGCACTCTTTGCCAGTAGAGTTTGAATGCTTGTCATTTCAACTTGAGAGCAGACCTCAGTGTCCAGTACCTTATCTTGCCAGGTGATCTTCAGAATCTTTCTAAGACAATTCAAATGGAAGCAATTCACTTTCCTGGCATGGCGTTGGCATATTGTCCATGTTTCACAGGCACACAACAATGACGTCAATGGCTCTGTAGACCTTCAGTATGGTCGGCAGCCTAATACCTCCTCTTCCCCACACTTTCCTTTGGAGCCTCCCAAACACTGCGCTAGCTCTGGCAATGTATGTGCCAATCTCATCATCTATGTGTATACTGCCAAGGTAAACGAACATATCCACAGTATTCAAATTTCTCCATTTGCTGTAACTGATGGTTTCACATATGGATAGTGCAGTGCAGGCTGATGGAGAACCTCTGTTTTCTTGGGGTTAATTGTTAGGCCAAAATTAGCACAAGCAGCAGAGAATCAATCCATACTCTGTTGCATATCAGGAATCTAATCTCTAGGAATCTAATTAGGAGAACTATTATATAAGCAGGAGGTGAGGAGGAACTGAATTAGGGTGATAGTCATCTGAGTAGGGAACAAATGATATGGAGGCAGAATCAACAACACTTGCACTATTTGATTAGATATGGAAAATAAGGGACAAAGAAGAGTCAAGAATGATAGTGAGATTTTGAGACTGGGTGACTTGGATGTGCATTACTTTACCTCTCATGTGTCTGTCATATCCCCCCAACCAGACTCATAGACTCATAGAATGTTAGACCTGGGAGGGACCTTAGAGATAACAATTTTGTAGGTAGGGAAAAGGAGGTTCCGAATCAACTTATTTAAAGTCACACATAAAATTAGTGGCAGAGCTAGACTTGGATGCTAATTCTAGCTGTGTGACAAACTCTCTGTGAGATTTTTGGTAAGTGTCATATCAATATAGACTGTGAATTCCCAAAAGGCTAGGATTATGTTTTTTCCCTCTCTGTACCCATCTTGGTTCTTAGTCCAGGGCTTTGTATACAATAGGTGCTTGCTGAATGAATACATAAACCTGACCCTTAGAGGGGCCCTTGACAGCATAAGGGATTTCATTACAAGACACTAAACTCCCAGCAGTGAATGTAGAAATCTCCAAAGATCTCTAACCATTCCAGGGCAACCTCTGGAGAGACTCTTCTGCCATTATTATATGCCTGGCCCACCCACCTTAGCTTACACAACACAAAATGTCTCACTCCCTATAGTTGATAGGAATCCTTATGTGCCATAGGCTGGAATCAAGACTCTGTCTCCCCAGTATCAGTAGTACCTTCAAACTCCCAGACATGGGAATTTTTCTGAAAAGCCATTGCAATTTTTCCTCCAGGGACCAAGGAAGAAGGGGGACAGAGGATGGTAGATTACAAACATGCCACGTCCGTTCCATGGCCACTGAAACCATCAGGCAGAGAATATTAATGAAGACAACCTTTGGGGGTAGCAGGTCTAAACATCATCTGCCATCTCTTGTGAATAAGAACCAGTCTCCAGATAAAGTGGTTCCTCTTATTTTCCTAAGTGCCCTGTGTGGGTAAGCACTAATACGCTCAGAGAAAGCGTCACCTGCTGTTCAGGTTAAGTGGAAAATCTGACCATAAACCAGTCATATTCATTAGACCAAAGTCCATGTTGTAAATTAAGTGCCCTAGAACAAATTAGCCTTTTGGCCTACTAAACTGTGCAAGATCCCTTTGGAAAATGGTGAACTTCAGAGTTGAAAGAGACCCTGGAAATCAACTAAACAAACCCCCTTATTTCACAGACAAAGAAACTTAAATCCTGAGAAGGGAAGGGACTTTTACAAGGTCAAACAGTGAATAAGGGACAAAACATTCTGCCAAGATGTGATCAGAATTTTATTATTTGTGCCTAGTACTTCATTAGTAGATAAGTTAGGGCATAATTTTTTATTTGAGACTGGCTTTCCCACTACATCTAGAAAATATCAGAGCCCTCTTTTCCAAACCTCTGCCTGTATGGGGAATATACTCAGTTTGCTATCTGAGTCACTGTGGATTAACGCAGGGTTAGGGTAGGAACAGAAGAGGTCATATAGCCTATCCCAAAGTCCAATAGAAATATTTATTATATTCAAGGATGTACTGAAGCCAGCTCAAATCAGCTCTGGAAGTCTATTGTTTAATTTTCAGTATGAGCATTTATACCTCCAAAGTCAGCAAACACTAAAGCTAAATCTATTGCTTGCTTGATTGTTAATAACGCAAATGAAGCTTAAAAGGATGTCAAGGGTACATTTTTTTTCAGAGTTAAATATTTACCAGCATACTCTGGTTTATATTACTACACAATCATCAAAAGAGAGAGTGTGATGGAGATTCGATTCTCCTAGGTATTGTTCCATCCAAGTCCTTACTCTTTTTCCACTAGTGTGTATAATGGAGTGTTTGACGATCACCACACCATCATGGTGTGAATGGTGCGTTCTGGGGTGTGCTGATAAATGTTTAACAACCGACTCTCTGAAAATATGTATTCATGATGTGCTTTCAAGTTTAATCTGCATCATTACCATTTTCTCCATCACTTTCTCAAATCTGGACAATTAAAAAAACAATAAATGAAGCCTTGATTTGTAGTATTACCCCATTTTGGAAGTATAAATGCTTACACTGAAAATTTAACAACCGGTTTTTATGCCCTTAGGAGTTGATTCCAACAGGCCTCTGATTATGTTGTATATACAAGCATGTATACACCACAGACTCTGAGCTGTGGTTCTAGTCTTATTTGGGCAGTCTCTCCTCCATGATCAGAAAGAGGAGTTTATCACTTACTTGGAGTATATCGGAGGGATACTGTGTCACTGCGGGCCCCGTCTCTGTAATAGGCTAAAATGGAGATCTCATATTCTGCATGCTTCCCTAGACCAGGCAAAGTGGCAGTGCCTAGGTTCCCTGGGACAGAAATCTGTGGTGAGAAAAAAAGAGGGAATGAGGGATAGAGATTAGATTCTCCCAGACACTGGGATTGACTAATTTAGTGTGTATGTGTCTATAGAGGATATCTATCCAATTAAGAGATGTTGGATCTGTAGGTTCCTGATTTTTAGGGCTGAATTCCTCCTGTGCAGAGTGTGTCCTGAGAAAACCTGGTGTATTTGGTCTAGGCCAGGAAAAGATGGTGACCCTATTGACTCTTCATCTGGGGAAGGAACAGCGGTAGTTTAAGCTCAAAGAGACTCTGCTCAAGGGCTTGGCTTTCAGGGAGGGGTCTGGCCAGCTCCAGATAGTTGCCTACTTTGTCAGTGGGTCCTCCTATAAAAGAATAGTTTGGGGGGGGGGTGAGAAACTCTTGTGTCTCCTTTGTAAGACAAACCTTTCAGACTTTGTTTTCTTAATACATTCCACCTGGACCCCACATCTTATACTTGTACCTCATAAGCTTTTCCTTCACCCAAGGGCATCCATTTGATTTGATAGACCACAACACCAGAAGCTGCAGCAGCAGCCCATTCCAGCCGGACATCATCCCCTGGCAGTTCAGTTACTTTTAAGTGACTTGGGGCTGGAACTTTTCCTAAAGGGCAGAAAAAGGAGGAAAACTTTTGACCTTGAGTTTTGCCATTTGAATGCCCATTGGTCTTGCCCCCTCTTTGCTGTTTCCAACTGCCTGTGAATAGGTGCAGAGCAGATGGCTGGGGAGCTCAACAGTACCCTGACATCTGGCCCCACCTCATACAATGACAGCAGCCTGGGAATCCAGGGTCTGGCAGAAATCTTTGCAATTCACTGATCTCATGACCAACATTAGACTCCTGGGATAACAGGAACACATGGTGGACAGAGTAGGAATCAGTAGAAGGAAAGGAGACAGGAAGAGGCTTCTGTCTCTGAAGGGGTTAAATAGTTTTGTGAGATTCCAACTTTTCCATCTCACTCATCTTGTCATCATTTTCCTATCTTTTCCTAAATTTCAGGAGATTACATCCACATTAGGATAAAGACTCAGCTTATTTTCTTGGGACTTAACCTTGTTTTTCTAGAATCTTGTCCCACAACGTTAATGTTCTGTTTCTGACTTTCTACATTTCAATTTAATTCAGTAAATATTTTTAAGTATCTCTGAATCCAGAGCTCTGCAGTTTTGTGATTCTATCCTCTTAAAAGATGTTCTCTCCCCAAGGCAAGCATACATACATACATATATACATATACACATACAAAATAGCTTATATTTATATAGGAGTTTAAGAGTAAGCATTTACTACCCCCATTTTAAAGGTAAGGAAACTGAGGCTCAGAGAGATTAAATGACTTACCTGTGATCACACATCTGTTTAAGGACAGATAAACTCAGTTCACCTGATTCCAAGTTCAGTGTTCTTTTCCTCATGCTATGCTGTCTATCTATGGGGATGTAACGGGGAGATACTTTGTCCTTTAGCCTAGAAAGATCTCACTGCCTCACCACAGCTTTCTGTTCACTCACGTGTTGTCACTCGTCCAGTGAGTGTGGAGGAATCACCCTCTTTGTAGATTGATGTGACACTGACAATATATGAGGTAGAGGAGGATAGTGGGGCCAGCTTGACAGAAGAAGCATTCCTGGAGACATCAATCTGCAAAGTAATGGTAAGCTTTAGGCTTCCACAGCAGTCTAGGTTATAGACAGTCACTCCCACCTCCAGGGAGGATGGGGCAGCCATCTCACTGGAGGACCATACAATTTACTTCCACCTCCCAAAGTCAGTCAGGTCATTCCCAGGAATTTAGGCCACTGTATGTATCCTGAGGTTCACACACATCCTTCCCCCAGAAAAAAAGCTCACAAAATATGGTTTATAATGGATGGGGGTACATCTCCATAACTTTGGAAATATGTTATTCCTCTAAAGTTCAATATTTTCCAAAGGGATCTTGTACAGTTTAGGAGGTCAAAAGGCTAATTTGCTCTAGGGTACTTAATTTACAATATGGACTTTGGTCTAATGAATATGACTGGTTTATGGTCAAGATTTTCACTTAACCTGAACAGCAGGTGAAGCTTTCTCTGAACATATAAGTGCTTACTCACATATGGCACTTAGAAAAAGAAGAGGAACCATTTAATCTGGAGACTGGTTCTTATTCACAGGTGACGGCAGATGATGTTTCAAATCCATGGCACAGAGTTGTTATGGTATGTTTCTGTTACTCTTTGGGGTATTTTTTCTTTTGAAGGTTAAGTGAAGCCCTTGTCAATATTTAATCTTTTCAATTATATCTGCATATTTGATGACTTACCCTTTGTCCCCTCTCCCAGTGGCTAATAGGAGGTTGTAACTAGTGTGTTCAGGTGTACATGGAACTATACTAACCAAGATGATGGGTTAGTCAAGTGGTGATTCCTGATTGCTTATGGGCTGGGCATGGATTGTAAAATTCTACAACAAGATTAACAAATAAAGCCAAAAGTTGAGTGAAGCAAGCCATGGCAAAAACAGTCCTAGAAATAGAGCAGTTGAAATGGATGAGTCACATGAAGGTGACTTCCTGAGAAGATAGCACAGAGGTTGAACCCTAGATAGACTTGAAAGAACCTAGACATTGACTAGCACTCATAAGCTTAAGAGCTATCTGAACATCTAAGTAGATTTATTTCATGCATTTTGATCATATGTAACCTCATAGTCATACTTCTGAATTTATTCCATTTCCTTGTAAATAAACCCTGGAAATAGCATACCATCTTCTGTGAGAATGTGTCACAGAGGAAAGAAGGTAATGAGGGGTGGAGGCTTTGGATGATTGAAAAAATGATCATAAGAGGAACTGAAAATCAGGGAGTTTAGAACTAGTAAGTCATATTTTCTAGGACACAACTACATTTAGGCTAAACAATTTCCCAGCTTCCAAGAGGGCTATCAGCAGCATCTCCACCCTCCCTACCTCTCTACTATTTCCTACTGCTTCCCTTTCCATCCCCCTACTCCAAGCTTCTCATTACACCATCCCAAGGTGATCTAATAAGTTGTCATTATATTTCATTCACCTAGATTAAAGAAAGCGTCATTCATTTCAGAATAGTGAAGAGCTAAAGAAAGAGGAGGTCTGTAGGTTGTTCTACAGGACCCCTTGGGACTTGCCCTACCATGACTGAGGTCATATTAGACACTCACCTCCCCAGCTTGGTTCCCTTCCAATGAGACATAGGACACATGGTACATGCGCACCCCCCGTGATGATGCCTCCCAGTGGACTCGAACAGAGCTGTGGCTGACCTCAGAGAAGCTCAGGTGTTTGGGGAGATCCAAAGACACTACAAATTCAACATCATGAACTTAGGAAATATGAGGAGTTGGGTTCTTTACTATATAAAATAGGGTCATCTCCAGTCATCCTGATGAATATCTGGTCATTGGATTCAGATAGCTGTGGAGGAGAAGTGAGGCTGGTGACATGCACAGCCCTCCCTCACTCAAAACAAAGTCAAATGCAAGTCATGTCATCATTTCTCTGATATATGTATATATATATATGTGTGTGTGTGTGTGTGTGTGTGTGTGTGTGTGTGTGTGTCTTTGAATGTGTCTTCTAAGTAAGTATATTAGGGCTATGTTAGATTTGGGGATTATTTAACCAAAGAGGAGACAGATCTGAAAGGAAATATCTTGTTTTGATCCCTCCCTGCTCCCCTATGAAAGACTCCTTGACAGCTTTCATTTTGTAAGAGGGTAATGCCTGTTAAGAAGATGGAGGAAAGACAGGTAGCTGTCCAAAGTTTGGAGAAGAAGAGTGGAATAAAGGATAAATAAAAAGGGAGAAACAGGATTTATGAAAGAAGAGCCATCAGGATGTCACTCACATGTCTTGACTCGGACGCTCTGGGGCTCACTGATTTCCTCCCCAAAGAGAGCATACACAGCAAGGATATATTCTGTGCCAGGAGCCAGACCTTCCAGCAGAACCTCAGGATTCCTCACTCTCACCTAGAGCATAAGACCCAAATGCTATTACGGTGGAAGGCTTGATCAAACCCTCACCCTCACACTCACCCTCACCTCCCTTCCCCTCTACCACCTTCCTCATCATTTGCTACTAACTTGCTGTGTAACCTTGGTCAAGTAATTTTCTCATTCTGGGCATCAATTTCCTCATCTATAAAACGAGGTGGTTAGACTAGTCTCAGCTCTTATAAAAAGAAGGTTAAGTCTAAACCTCTTTTTCCCATCATCATTCCCACAATGTACTTGGCCTCAGGACCCTAGCGAGCAATTCAAGTGAGGGTTCCTGGGGAACAAGCTTGCACATACCTCTTTCCTACTTTCGTCTTCCTCCTCCACCTCCTGCTCTCTAGGGGAAGTTGATGAAGAACAGTGAACCAGGTACTGAGTAGCTTTATTTGTGGGCTTCCAGGTCAAATGGATACTACTGTGGGTCACGCTGAAAATGGTCAGTGAGCTTGGTGGAGACAATGGTACTATCCAAGGAGAGCACAGTGTCAGAGAGAGGCAGGGAAGGTAGGCCCCACATTAAAAAAACTCAAAGTAGAAATCAATCTTACAAAAAGGAAGAATAGGGTTGGAGGATGGGAAGATGGTGATGAACAGTATTTGCGTGTTTTAAGCTTTCAAAATAACCTCCCTATGAGGAAAACAATACAAGTAGTATCCCCATTTTAAAAATGAGGAAACTGAGGCTCAATCATGTGACTTGTCCATACCCATCACACCCAGTACCAGAACCAAGGTTTATCGACTCCAAGTCTGTTACTCTTTGCATTATGTCATGTCATGATACCTTCTCCACTGAAAGAAGTGAGGCTCACCTGCATACTCATAATGTTTCAAGTGGGGAAACTAAAACTCAAGAAGGTGCTATGTCTTGTCCAGGGTCACAGAACAAGTCAGTAGGAGCCCCCCTGTCACCCCTGCCCTAGTTCTAAGCCCTTCCTCCTGGATAACACTCACTCTGTATGACTTCTAGAATAGGACCAGATCCCCTCATGACATCTGGCATTTTAATCACTCTCCTACAGCCAGGAGAAGAAGCTAAGAGCTTCTTAACATTCAAATATCCCTGAATCCACTTGATTAAAGTCACAGGTAAGGCATAGTCACAGAGCTACTCCTGACCTACATGTAGTCACAATGTCCTGCAGCCCTTCTCCAACACCATCCTTGTAGACAGGAAATACCGTAACCAAGTACTCTGTGTTGGAGGTCAAATTCAGCAGCTGGACAGATGAGGTAGCCCCCTCCACTGTGATCTGGAAGAGAGACAGGTGAGGACAGAGCAACCTTACTCCAGTGCAATGACGGTGTCAGAGAGGGCCTCCCCATAGAGTATGGTGTAGTTGAAAAGTACCAAACTGGGGAACAAGGCATTTGGCTTCCAGTCCCAGCTCATCCAGTGTCTCTTGGCTCCAACTTATAAATTTGTTAAAGGAGGAGATAAATGATCACTAAATACTCCTCCAGTTCTAATGCCCTGTGATATTTTTTGTCTACATTACACACTTCAACTACTCAGAACTAAAAATTCATGAGAATCCAACTTTTGGGAAGCTACTCTATGCTCAAGATGAGAACACAGAAGCCAAGATTTAGAGTTTATTCTGTTGATAGGCAAATGGGACCAGTCTAGGGCCAAAGATGGGTCAGTCAAATGAAACCAAATCTGAGGACTTTAAGGCTAGATCTAGCTGTACCAAATGAATATAAGCAAAGAGTAGATGAACTAGGGATACTTATCCAGTTATTTGATTGTCCTGGTTCTTGGTTTCCCCTCCTAACTGCTGTCTCTTTTGCCCAGACACCCCTTAATCCACCAATGAGGGGACAAAAAGAAAGCATAATGTGTAATTGACCTCTGCCTCTAGTGATAGTTCCAACCAAAGATCAAGATGAATCTTTTGAATTTTTGCAGGTTTTTAACTTGCCATGTCCTCCTGGCTCCTCTTACCTCCCTGAGTGTGCCACCTCTGGAGGGATGATACACAATCCTGTACTTCCTGGCAGGCTCCAGAGGAGGGGTCCAGGCCAGGCGGAGCCCTGTGGCTGTCACCTCCGATACAATCAAATTCGTGGGGCTTGGATGGGGCCATCTATTAGCTGGGACACCTGTGGGTGAGTGTAGGGGAGGGAAGTAGGTGGGCTAACTCCCTTCAATGTACTCCTCCTTCAAAAATAGAAGAAAAAAAGTCTCCAAATGTTTCTCCATTAACAATTCCTTCAGCTCCCTCTGTAGGTCATTTCTAGAACTGAGAGCTGGGTGTGGAGGGGAAAAGGATAGAAAAAAAGGTTCCCCCTTCACCCACTAGAACCATCTTTCTCTCTGTCTAGTGGATGCTATGTCCACTGCTTGGACAGGGGGACAAAACTATCAGCAAATGTATTCCCTCACCTAGGTCCCTGCTCCAGCTTCTTTCTTGGATCTTCCAGCAAAGGAGTCGGACGAGCCTGTCAGTCAGGTTGCCAAGGAGAGGGAAATCCTGGACATTGTGAACTGTGACATCCAGGGGTAGGGAGGCCAGGTGTGTCAGCTCAGACTCATCAGCATTTTTCACTCCTGTGCAAAGAGCAAGTCTGGGGGTGAAGTTGCTGACTGTGCTAAGAACCCTGCTTCTTCAGTGTTGTTGAATCATTTTCAGTCATGTCCAACTCTTCATGACTCCATTTGGGGTGGTTTGCCAGTTCCTTCTCCAGCTCATTTTGCAGATAAAGAAACTGAGCCAAACAGGATTAAGTGACTTGCTCAGGGTCACACATTAGTAAGTGTCTGAGGCCACAGGTCTTCCTGACTCCAGGCCTAGCACTCTATCCACTGAGGCACCTAAATGCCTCTGAGGTTTTCTCTTATTTTATTATTCCAAATTCTCTCTCCTCCCTTGTAAAACACAGAGAAAGCAATCTGTACCTCCTTGATAACCCTCCTTGTATACTGCTTTTAAAATAAAATCTAAAAAGGAAGGAAGAAAATAAGGGAAAGGAAAGGAAAGGGAAAGGGAGGAGAAGGGAGGGGAGAGGAGAGGCAAGGAAAGGAGGGGAGTATAGGGGAGGAGAGGAGGAAAGGAGAGGAGAGGAGAGGAGAAGAGAGGAGAGGAGAAGAGAGGAGAGGGGAGGAGAGGGGAGGGGAGGGGAGGGGAGGGGAGGGGAGGTAGGAAGGATGGAAAGAAGGAATATAGTCTGTATCCTCAAGAAGCTTATTTCTAACAGGAGGAAATGACATAGGGAGTAGTGGTCAAGAAAGGGTGTGTTTTTGCCTGAGAAGACCCAGGACTGGGCAATTTTTTGACTCCCCTTTTAAAGAGGCAATTATAATGTTAATTAATGCTCTTAGAGCAAGAGCAGGAGGAGATAGTGTGTACATGCTTTTGGGTAGGATGAAAAATTTCAGGAAAATAATTTGCATATGTGTCTCATCTTCTCTACTACATATGAGATTCCTGAGGGTAAATATGACATCTTGTCCTTCTCCGTTTTTCGCTCAGTGCTGGGCACGTGGTCTCAAACACAGTCATGTATTGTGTACTAGTAGCAGTTTGATGGATCCTGTAGATGAGCAATTCTTTTCCAAGGCTGAACTTCAGTTTAGCAAAACCCTCGATCGGAAAATGCTTGAAAGTCTCAACGGCATATGTTCCCTGGTCTCTCTTCTCTTCTCTACACTGTCTTGCTCAGTGATTTCATCCCCTTCCATGGTGCAATTATCATCTCTATACCAATGATTCCACGTCTATCCCAACTCTAATCTCTTTTCTGAGTTCTAATCCCACATTGCCAAATGCCTCTTAGACATCTCCAACTAGTTGTCCTATAGGTGATGCAAACTTAATATGAATGAAATTCATTATCTTATCCCTAAAAACTCTACATTCATTTCAACTTGCCAATTACTGCTGAGGGCCCCAACATCCTCCCAGTTACCTGGGTTCACAGTCTTCACGTCATCCTCTACTTCTCATTCACATATCCCACATATCTAACTGTCTGTCATTTTAAATTAAGTATTGTCATTTCTTAAAGATGGAAATGGCAAACGACTCAAGTATCTTTGCCAAGAAAATCTCAAATGGGATCACAGAGTCAGGCATGACTGAAACAACTGAACAACAAACTGTCATTTCTACTTTCATGACATCTCTTGAATATGTCCCCTTCTTTCTACTCACACCATCTACTTTAACCTTTTCTAACCCCATTGTGGGCCACTCTCCCTTCACATGTACACTGCAATAGCTTCCTCATTCCTCACCCTTCCTCAGATCTCCCACTCTCCACTCCATGCCTGACTGCTGCAAAAGTGATTTTTCTAAAGTGGAGGTCTGATCATTTTACCTTCCTACTCAGTGTCTATGAGCTCCCTGTTACATCAGGGATCAAATATAAAATGCTGTTTGGTATTTTAAGCCATTTACAACATCACTCCTTCTTGCCTTTCCAATATTCCTACACTTTACTCCCCTCTATAAACTCTATGATCCAGCTATTCTGGCCTCCTGGCTATTTCTTTCACATACAAGCAGTATACCATTTCCTGACTACCTATTCCCCATGCCTAGAATACTTTCTCTCCTCACTTTTACCTCCTGAATTCCCTGGCCTCATTCAAAATTCAGCTGGAATCCCAACTTTTCCAAAAGGACTTTTCTGGATCCCTTTCCCCTTCCAAGAGGCTCTCCCTGAAATTACCTTTGATTTACACTATATGTGCATTGTATAGGCAGTTATTTGCATGTTGTTTTCCAAATTAGAATGTGAACTCCTTAAGAGTGGGACCATGCTTTGTTTGCCTTTCTTTGTATCCCCAATGCTTAGCGAAGTCCCTTACACATAGCAAGTGTTCAAAAATTGCTTGTTCACTAATTGGCTGACTGAGCTTAATCCATAGAGCCACAGAATATTCAAACTGAGAGGTGGCTCAGGAAAAGCAAGTCTAATCCCCTCATTTGGCAGATGAAATGAAGGCCCCAAAAGGTAGTGCCCTTCCTCAAAGTCACACACTAAGTAGCCAAGCTAAGACTGAAACCCAGGTGTTCTGGCTTCAGTTCCAATGACCTTTCCACTCTACTACACTTGCCTCCCCTATTGCTTATAATTCAGCTCCATGAACCTTACTTAGATAATTATTATTATTAACAAAAATAAAGATAATAGCTAGTATTTATATAGTGTCAATTATTGTGCCAGGAATTGTGCTATGTGGTTTACAAATATTATCTCATTTGTTCCTCACCACAAAATCTTATTATCCCCATTTCACAGTTGAGGCAAGTAGAGGTTAAGCGACTTGTCTAAGGTCACACAGCTAATATCTATCTAAACCCTGGATTTGAATTCAGGTCTTCTTATTCCAGGACTAGAACTCTATCCGCTGTGCCATCTAGCTACCTCATGTTGAATGCCTGAGAGCCCTCTATCAGTGCCACCTCCGTCTTTCTTCAACTGTCAGAGAAGAAGAAATAGTTGTGTCCAGGACTGTCAACAAGAGGCACAGGATTGTTAGCAGAAGAATAGTGGAAACTTCCTGCATGCTAAATTGAGCCCCATCCTGTTGCACCTGCCCTAAACCTTAGATAACTGAGAATCAGAGATCTAAATCTGGGAGGTATCTCTAAGGTCATCTAGAACAACATAAAACCCTCATTCTATAGATCAAGAAACCAAATCCCAAAAAGATTTCCCAACATCACATATAAAGTCCAGATCAGGATTTGAACCCACATCCTCTGACCTGCATGCTTGCTAACAGAGCTAGCACTCTTTCTACTTGTACCACTGGGCAAGAAAAGAAACTCCAAAGGTTTCACTGACCATACTCCCCCTTCCCAAAGACCAAGCCAGAACCAAAACTCTGATCTCTTGTGACCTTTAGACCAGGGCACTTTATATCATCCCTTGCTCTCCAAAAACTCACAATACTCTTTGGTTTTGCTTTTGAGGAGAGAACGTAGGAATCTTTATTCTGAAACAGTATGCATGCATATTTGTGAAAAAAGAAAGATGCTCACAGAGGGCGAAAGACAGAGAGAGACAGACAAAGATAGATAGAGCTACAGAAATAGACAGTGAAACATGGACAGAGCCAAATGTTCTTTTAAAAATAACATTCTCTCATTCCCTACTCCTTGGAGGCTCCAGCTACTCCCCCACACCCACATCATACTAATAGGATGTCACACTAAGAGGCCAAATTGTGCCACAACTGATAACTATAATCACCTTCATTTGATTTACACTGTGTACAGAGATGCCTGGGGAGAAGTTGTTGTGTCTCTGTTTGTCTTATTAAGATAATTGCTGATCAGTGTCTTCTCAAACAACATTTAGATCATTCTGGAGCAGGAGTGCCAGGCATGGCCAGGGTATCACTGATAAATATAATTCCTGGGAGCAGACCAACCATAAAAAGAGGTAAAGAAGATGCACACAGAGTGTGATTTCAGAAACAAGAAACTCCCCTTCCCCTGTCTTTCTTTGTATTCCTAGCACTTGATGTAACTCTTAACCCAAATGTTTGTTGACAGACTGACTGAATAACTGATTGATGGGCTTACTGACTGACTGATTGACTATCCAATACAGTCACAGTATACTCAAGCTGGAAGGCAGCTCAGAGAAAATCAAATCTTCTCTCCCATCTGCTTGCCATTGGGACACATTTCTGTCATTCTACAACCAGAGAAAAGATGTACAACAGTGAAGTGTCCAATGACAGAGATATTCCTGGACACAGATCTTAATGATAGTGACGGTGAGGGCTAGAGAGAATGAGTGGACTCCTGAATGGGGAAGAGGATGCCACGGAGTTGGGATAGAGAGAGAGATCAAGAAAAGCCTTCACCCACTTTCCAATGTTGATGCCAATTGGTCAGTCTTCTAATACAATCCAGAAACTTGAACTTTAATGGAAAATTTTAAAAAAATATTAATACTCTGCCCTCTGCATTCCCTAGAAGTAGGGGATTGATTATTACAGAATATCAGAGGTCTTCATCCAACATATACTCTCTGCTCTCACAACGTGGCCAAGGTGTCTCCAAAAAGAGGTTTAAGTGCCAGGTTTGACGGTATATCTTACCAATGGCAAAGATGTCCATGCCTAGATCTTTCATAACTTGAGCAGCAAGTCGGGCATCATCCTGGGACTTGCCATCAGTCAGAAGAATCACCACTTTAACTGCCTCAGAGCGAGATCCAGCTTCAAGCTTCAGATTCTGCTCTAGGACGTGAGTCAGGGCAAGACCTTTAGGGAAAATAGTACAGCCACAAAGCAATATAAATACCACCTCTTTGATAAAGTTAAACTCTGAATGTTCCTGCCTACAATGATCTTTTCCTTCTCTGAACTCCTACAACACTTAGGATCAAAATTTCAAAGTTTTACTCTTAGGATTATAGGATGATGGAATTAGAAAGGAGACTTTCACATTTTACATGTAAGGAAACAAACTCAGGTGGATTAAAAATGACTTGCCAAAGGTCATACAGGTAGTACATACTGTTCTGATGGGTTTATCTCTCCTCTCCAACTTGAATTTGTGTTCCGTACAGTCAGGGATTATGGCTCCTTCTCTTTTCTCTCCTAGATGGAGTTTATGTCCAGAAAAATAATATTTGCTAAAGGACTGAAACAGAAGCTACTAAAAATACTCCTGTGTCTGGTGGTAATGAGAAGACCTTGACTATACTTTCCCTCCTAGATACTTTCCCCTTCCCCAGTTCTCAAGACACAATCTCCTGGTTCTTCTCCTCCTACCTGTCTGAATGATCCTTCTTGAAGTCGTTTGCCAATTCATTGTCCATCTCCTATCCCTGAAACCTAAGTTTGTTCCAAAGCTCATCTCTTTTCACTCTATCCTCTCAACCTTGGCATTCTCAAATACTCCCATGGGCTTAATTATCCTCTCTATTCAGATAATTTCAAATCTATATATTCAGTTCTAATCGATCACCAGAAGTCTGAGATTGCACCACTAAGTGCTGGATGTCCTCTCAGCATCTCAGATTCAATAGGTAAAAAACAAGCACTTTGTCTTTCCCCTAAATCTGCCCCCATTTCAAAGTTCCCCTAACTTGAAACTTCGACTTTTCTCTTCGACTTTTTCTCCTCTTGAAAGTCTTGTTAATTCTCCTTCACCAACATCTTTCATATCAGATTCCTCCTCTTATTATCTCTTGCCTGAACTACCGCAATACCTTTCTAATGACTTCCCTACCTGCCATCTTTCCCCTCGCCAAGCCATCTTTCATACAGTTTATGATCAAAATCAGCTTCCTAAGGCACTGGTCTTATGATGTACCTTTCCCATTTAACAAAAAGAGCATCGGAAGCAGTAGTAATAACAACTTTTAGTGACTTCCTAGGATGAAATAAAAGATTCTTAGCCCAGCATTTAAGGCCTTCTACTATCTGGTTCCAGATGACTTCTTCAGTACTTCATACATACTGGTTTCGAAGCCTGAAATGCGCTCTTTGCTTATCTTTGCCTATTAAAAATGTTCTCTTCCCTCAAGGTCCAGTTAGGTACTACTTTTTCTATGAACTTTCCCTGATCCCTCCAACTAAAAGTGATCCTTCTTTTCTCAAATCTTGCTAGAGCATTTTGGTCCCCTGACATTCTACCTTTTATCATATGTTGTTATGTGCATCATGACCTAGACCTTCAGGCATTAGACTATAAGCTCTTTAAGAGCAGAGGCTCTCTAATTTTTCATCTTTACAGTCCTGTAGCCCTAATACAGGGACTTGCAAGGGGTAAGAACTTAATGCATGCTTATTGAACTGAAGTCAGACCTTTATCCTGAACTTCTTTCATTTTGGGGATCCCTTAGTAGATGCTCCAGGGAGAGAATATTGGAAAAAGTGTGGTCCCTACCATAAGTAGGCATACAGAATAGGGTAGTCATGCCCTTGTGGGTCAACACACTTGGCTCACCCTCTGTGTATAGTTATGCCCCGACTGGACAATTCATTCTTGTTACTAGAGACCACATGTGACCTTCTAGGTCCTTGGGTGTGATCTTTTGGCTGAGTCCAAGTTTTATAGAACAAATCCATTTATTAAGAGGATTTGTTCTGTGAATTTTGGATTCAGTCAAAGGGCCATACTTGAGGACCTAGAGGGCCACACGTGGCCTCAAGTTCCCCATCCCTTAGTCTAGTAAGAGAGATAAGGATATACACATACATACAGTTTAAAAGTATTTTTGAACATACGCAAACTAATGTGTGGTTGAATATGTAGATATATCACACTCTAAATAAACAACTTATCTGATAGGTAAAAGAAGGTCCCCTTAGAGTGTCAAGATTTGCAGATGATAGAGGCCTAGGTTAAGATATGTTTAGAAAAGGATATTTAAAAGGATACAAGGAAGAAAGGTAAAAAATTAGCCCTTCTTGTGAGTGATAAAGAAATGTTGCCAAGGTACCTGTGAAAGTGTTACCACCCTTGTAACGGAGATTTCGTATAGCCTCTAGAACTTCATCCTTGGTGTTGAATGAATTCAGGTCCCATTCAGTCCGGGGATCTCCACTGTATTGGGACAAACCTGAGAGAAGGTGAAGGGAACCACAGGTATGGGCAATTGAGAGTTGCATAATGACAGGAGAGATGTGCTTTTGAACAAAATTACTTCCCCTTAGCACTACTTTCTTCCCTAAGTAGTTTCTCCTGTCATTGGACATATTCAGCAAAAGCTTAATTTTTTTTGCTTCTGGATATCTCTTGGAGGTGATAAATCCCAATTTCTCATGTAGAAAAAAACCACTGAGTTCCCTCCCAGATAGAAGATCTTATTAGAGCACAATATAGGTGAATTGACCATATGTTCAATTTAGAATCCATTTTTTTCTGGAAATTTTACACTTCTCTAGACTCAGAGCTGGGTCCTTGCCCTTAGTCAAAATGATGTTCCTTTAAAGCAGGGTTTTTAAACCTTTTTGTGATGGATCCCTTTGTCACTCTGGTGAAGCCCAAGCATCCCTTCAAAGAAAAATGGTTTTAAATGTATGAGGTAAAACATGTAGAATTAAAAAGGAAACCAATTATATTAAAATACAATTATTGAAATACTTTTTGGAAAAAAAAACTAGTTCACACACCCACCAGGTTAAGAATACCAGATATAGAGGTAGGAAATAGCATTTTGTTTACACAAGCATTCTTCATGAGGAAGAATGTGAAGCCTCCAGCACTTTGCCATATAATTGATCAACCAGACCAATGCAGAAAGCAGTGCAGCTTCTGCCTCCTCTTGCTAATGAAGAAATTGCAGGAGTTACCCCAGGGAAAACTAAAGAAGGGGTACTGCTGTTTGAATAATCACATTTGATGTCATTCCAAAGCATTAAGCTGTTGTCTCCACTCCTTCATAAAGGTTCCTTTATATTTTTTATTTCAAAACCTAGAGGAGTCAAGCCTTCACTGAATTAGTCCCCAGTTCTTGATTATGGCTGTTGGGGAATCACAGCTATTATCACCAAGGACATGTGAAGGGCCAGCAAGAGAACTTTGTACCTACCAATTCGGACTTTATCCTGGGCAATGTGAAAAGGAGAGATGATGTTGGCCAGGAATTCTCTGATGAGTCTGAAGTTACTTCGGCCAATACTCCAGGACCCATCCACCAAGAATACTATATCCACAGGAATGGAAGTATCACAGAGGAACTGAGGACCTTGGAAGATGGAGAGAGACAGCTAAGACAGAAGCAGAGAGATCAAAGAGTTCTTTATCTAGAATGGAAGGGATGCTTGGGCTTCACCAGATTTTACCGATTATCCACTCCAATCTCCTCATTTTACCAGTGATGAAACCAAGGTCCTGAAGGATATGTGACTTTCACAAGGTCACACAAGTAGTGAGTAGCAGAGCTGGGACTCAAACTCACCAAGTCCTTTGATTTCAAATCTAGTTATTTTTCCATTGCACCCACAGGGCCTGAAAGAGTGAGCTTAAGTGGGGTAGTTTCAGAACCATGGACAGTTGCTAATGCTCTGTATGCTGGACTTCTACACCTTGTCTAACTTTTAACTTTTCCTATATAGGTTACTCTTTCAAGCATCTCAGGCTGCTTATATTAGAAGGGTCCTGAAATGATTACAGTAATTACTTGCCCAAAGGGGCGCATACTTTATGCAACTATCTTCTGTCCTGATTTGTAGAAAAATACAGTTGTTTCATCTTGAAGAACTGTTAGACTGCGAGAGAAAATACAGTCTCAGACCTTAGGGAATCACTCATCTCATGAGACATATGCATGTATGTATTCATATGTTATGTGTGCATATGCATGCATGTCTGCATTCTGTATGCATCACATATATAACATATGTGTATATACTGTAGTACATAGTTGTTTGCATTTTGTCTCCCCTGTTAGACTGTAAATTACTTGGACTTTTTCTTGCATCCCTAGCACTTAATGTGGTGCCTGGCACATGAATGTTAATTTACAACAAATGTTAGTTGACCACCAGACATATGCATATATGTATATGTACATGTTGTACTGCATACATTACACAATATATACATATGCACAATGCAATATATGCATATATTGTGTGTATATGTTTGCATTGTATGTGTATACATCTGTATCTCTCTCCCCCTCCCTCCTTCCCTCGCTCCCTATCTTCCTGGTATTAGGGATACTTTAATATTATGGGAGAGGTGCAACCACACCCAACAAACCCACATAGTTTTAAGAAATAACAAGTATCTGTCATTTCTCTCCTTTCTTCTCTAATATTTCCATCTTACTTCAACCAGCTAACTACCTTCTGTCCTGATTTATAGTAAAAATATAGCTCTATATCTTTGGGGAGCTGCTGGTCTGCTGGAGAAAATATAGCTCTGAACCTCTGAGAAGATGAGTGCCATCTTCTCTGTCCTTACTTTCTGGACCCACTAGTTCTTAGATGTACTTTACAAGCTTTCTCACTGTGGGAAGTCATCTCCCAAATGTCAGTGGGTGTAGGAGCAGACTTTGAAGAATGTTTCTAGCCTTTAGCGACTTCCTCTCTGACTTTTCCTGCTCCCCATAGGGCAGATATGGGAGAAGGAGGGTCAATAATTCAACTGAGTATCCTTTGAGGAAATTTGAGGACAAGCATGTCAGACTAAGAACCGGGACCTTGGGACTTGGGCCTCCTGAAATTTCTCTATGACTTTGCAAATACTTTTGTTCCACCACCACCCTGTCCCTTCTCTGAATTCCTACAGTTAAGTAGCATACAATTGGTGTTTGTTTTGAGTATAAGACCAATTAAACAATATGATCCATGAACACAAGAAGCATGCATTTCCACTCTTTTGTAACCTCCCAATTCCCTTGCATATGAACAGTCACACAGAAATGCTCAATAGACTGGCTGATCAAATTAGAATATATAAAGCATTATATAAATGTCAGCTCATGTGATGGCAATGGCAACACAATGGTGATGGCAAAAGTGATAATGATGATGATAATAACATAGCATGGATGACTTGCGATTAGGTGTGGGATGAATTCAGCCAATGACACTGCTGTGAAGCAGTGTTGAGGTCAAAGAAATAACTTGGGGAACCCCAAATTGAATGACTCCATAGTCATCTTCTTTGCACCAATACCTCCAAACCTTCTTCCTGGGTCTGTACCTACCTAAAGTGGGAGCAATTCCACTCCAAGTTGCTGAAGTTGCTTCAAGCTCAGGAACCTGTTCAAATTCCTGATTTCCTACTGAAGAGGGAATGGGTTCTAGGGTTTCCCCTGATGGCTTCCGGCTATTCCTGCCCATGGAGATGCTCTTCAAATCTTCAACTATAATTAACATAAAACATTACCCAGGGCCAAAGTCCAGCGGCTGGACTGTCACATTTATTATCTCCTCTGATCTAATATTACAATTGGGTGGGAAGAATACTTACTGTTAACCTCATCTAATGGAGAATCTGAGGCTCCCAGGGATGGAATTACTCACCCAATGTCTCACAGCTAATATTGCCCAGGAGGGAGAGAATCAGGGATGGCTGTAGATGCTCATTCCTTCTGCCCAGATTTGCTTCATAACTTTGATTTTGAGTCAATTACCTAATCCCTCTGATCCTCAGGTTTCTCATCGCAAAAATGGTGTTAATAGTCTCACAACTATTGTTAGAGGCAATGTCTATTGCATGGGATTCTGCCACCTTTTCCCAGTACTTCACTTTATCCTCCTGCTTCCCCTCTCATGAGGGCCTACTTATGAAAATATACTAAGAGTCCTAGGGAAACGTCACCTAGGAAAAGGAGAGGCTCTTAATGAGTATCACAAGACTTTAGAGCTGGGAGAACCCTAGAGACCATCTAGTCTAAGCCCAACATTCCATTAATGAGGAAATGAGGTTCACAGAAAGGGAGTCATAGCTAAAGTCACACAGCAATCCACAGGCCCACACAGATCTGGGTCTAGGACTGAGGCCTACAAACTTTCAATTCAAGATCCTTTCTATTAGATCCTTCTATAGACCATTCTGACTTTCACATTATAGACTGTCTCACTAAATTCATTCTGTTTCTTGGTCCCCTGCCAGAGTTCTTTGGGGTCTATGCTCATTTTTTGAGTCTGAGTTAGGTGAATCATCCTCAGTGGATGACACTGGCAGTATTATCCAGCAGGAACAACTTACTCACAAACCTCCGCCTGGCCAGCAAGATGTCACGGGAGCCACTGAGTGCAAATATTTGGAGTGTGTATTCCTTGGTGGGGCTCAGTCCAACCACAGTGACTTTAGGCGTCTTGGTGGTCAGCATTACTTCCTGCTCTGAGTCCCCTTAGGGAGAAACAGTGATTACAGTAAAAAGATGCATCTTAATTGGGGTAGGAACACATTGCTCTTAATTATTCAGGGGTGAAGGTTCCCACTTAAAGAACGTAAAGGTCTCTGATTTCCCTCATTCCCCCAGATACCTCCTTCTATATAGGGTTATATATAGGACCAGAGACAGAATACTCACAGGACCTCAATGCCTCTGGACATACTTCTGAATGGTTAGGAGAGGGATGTAGAGAAGTTATATAAGCTGTAGGCTTTGCATTATGTATAGATTACCCATACACTTCCTCTCCTGTACTCTATGCTCTAGCTTTTCACCCTCTGAACATACCTCTGCTTCTCTGGCTTTGTATCTTCCTCATTCTTTCCCCAAGTCTTGAATGTCTTCCCCCAACAGCTTTACCAATTTAAGTGCTGCCCATAATTCAAGATGCCTCATCCTCTATGAAGCCTTCCTTGATACCCATGACCAGAAATCATCCATCCCTCATCAAGGAGAATTCATGCACCAGATCTGGGCTGTACTAAATGACTTCTGAGGTCTTTTCCAACACTGAGATTATAGATTCTTCTGAAGCCTCACAAAACTCATTTTGATAAATATTTATTAAGCACTTACCATGTGCAAACATCATTAAGCATCTTTATCATATCACATCTAGGATATGACCTCTATCATATTTAAAACTATGAGATCCTTGAGGACAAAGGCTGCCTTAGGCATCTTTGTATCCTTCTCAGCACCAAGCAAAGGGCTTTACTATTACAACTAAAATCTGCTAAATGAAAATTATCGAATGAATTCAATCTAAAGACTTAGTGTAAAAAACAAATGCAGTTTGGAAAATGAGGTCCCAATTTCTCAGCCTTGAGGATAATAGGTATTTGTACTCTGGACTTCTCCCACCCAAGAATGACAAAAAAGAAGATCTGTGTATTTCAGCCCAGGCCCATTCCCTTGCCTAGCCTTGTATCCCCAGACATGTTCTCCTATTCCCACTGTCTTTGGTACCTGCCATGGGCTTTACTTGAACTTTGTAGCCATTGATATTTCCTTCAGACTCCTTCCACTTCATCTGGAGCCGGTCTTCAGACAGCACAGTCAACCTCAGTCGGCTAGTCCCTGTAGGAAAAGTCAGAGTCCCTGAGCTCACGAAGATGAGGCTTTGTTTTCAAGTAATCTCAGTCTGAGTCAGAGTTTTCCTAACCAGGAAATCTCTAAATCTTGTAGGGGAGTGGTAGGGACAACAAAGCAACACCCAAATTGTTGGATAATTTTAATATAGTTCCATACATATATGTGTGCGTGTGTGTGTACTTCAACATTTTTCAATGAAAACAAAATTCAAATCAAAGTCAACAAGACTGACACTAACATAATGAATTCCCAGTGACAACGAAAGCAATGCAGCCATTAGATTGGGAGCTCCTTCTTGGCAGGGAATGTCTTTTGTGACTGGCACATAGTAGGTGCTTAATAGATGGTTACTGATTGACTGACTGACAGTTATTTACTATGGTTTGAGTAAATGAGGTAAAATCTGAGTAAGTGGGAAATGTGTCACATCTCAAGGAAAGTACCCACAGCTACCATCATTAGTCAGAGCAGGTTCATGGCAAATATACGTTGTGCTGTCTTGATGCTTGTGAAAGTAAACATATAAACTCCAAATTAAACAATATTTTTGAAGAGGTTAAAAGTATTTTAATACTTGTTATATTTCTTAATGTCATTCATTTTGATAAGCACAACATAAGCCAACCCCATCTCTGAAATGCTTAAAATTGCAGTTACTTGAGAAGTTATAGCAAATTATTTGAAATTATCAACAAATTTAAATTTCACACTTAAATATTTTGTTTCTAATTGTTTTACTATGAAAGGTATCCCTTAAAGATTGATAAATATATAATTGGCTCAAAAAGAAAATCCCCTGGAGCATCTGAAACTAAAAAAAGCAAAAACTATAGTTTAGATAATGAAAATACAGAAAAAATGTAAAAAGTCTCAAATTCAGAAAATATTATCCACTATATTTATCATTCCATCCAAGTTATATTATTGTCGCATGTCTTACCATTACATCCTCTGTACTACTGAACCTCTGGAGACCTGGGTGACTCAGTTTGACTTATTCTCCTCAATTTTATGCTTCCACTTGGGGATTTCATCCACTGTCCTTACTAGTGAGTCTACAACCCAAGTTCACATGGTCCACTCTATCTAACCAGTCTCGGGCATGCTTCATATTCCACCAAAGTCATAGTCTTGTCATTACCTATATCCCCACCCAGGCATTATAATTGCACCAACTCTGCCATTGTAGCTAGAACTGGCATATTAATCAACTCCCTTTTGACTCTGCTCACCAACCCTGTGAATTCTCAGGTGCAAACACCTGTCTCTGTCACCATATCCCTATTTCTGTCATCTCTCTCTTCAGGTCCCCTATTAGAATGTAAAATCCTGGAGAGTAAGGACACTAATACTTTTGCATTTGCATCCCCTGTTGTTAGCATAGTCCTTTGGACATAGCAGGCACTTCATAAAGTCTTTTTCATTATTTTTATTCATTCTTTCATCAGCTTTCATGTTTATTGCTATTGATCAAGCAGAAAGACTGCTGTTTGCTTTGTATAAATATTTCAACTGCAGATAGCATGAAACCTAATAATTGGAAGTCTCTTGAAAGAGAGAGAATACATACATACATACATACATACATACATACAGAATATACTGGCAAGATGAGATATTTTTTCTAAAAGAAAATCCCAAGCTTTTAATAACAAAAAACCAAAATTTAAAATGTCTATGGCATAGAAAGGATTTCTCACATCTTATAGAGATGCTTACAGAATTGCTAAGTTTAGAAAGTCTCAGTTGATAAGAGAAATGTTAGTACTGTATAAAGCTATTGATATAGTAAGGAAGATGCGTGATCAATCGTTTGCAAAGCAGCTTTAATGGATTCTACACACTGATAATAGAATTATTCACATGCAATCAATTAATTGATAAATCAAAATTTTCCTATTTTGCACTGTAAGTAGATAAGATATTCATTTTTTCAATTCAATAAACATTTATTAAGAACCTACTATGTGCCAGGTACTGGGCTAAGCGTTGGGGATACAAATAAGAGAAAAATACAGTCCCTGATATCAAGGAGCTTACAATCTACTGGGGAAGACAACAGAGAAAAAGGAGTATGAAAGTGGGATGTGGGGGGATGACCTAGGGATATATAGCAAGGGTATCCAGTTCCATGGAGTTGAATCAAGGAAAAACATCAGATGCAAAGTAGAGTGAGTTGAAAATCCAATTTTTGCCCTCTATAAAGGAAGACTTTGGGAGGATTTTGTCCTTTTACTCTCTAGCTCTCCAGTTAGAGGGAAGAAGAGAATGTGGGAGGCAGTGTCCAGCCTTGGCCGAGCAGCCTGGTGATAGGATTAGAAGTCGTGAACTTTTCCTACAAGGAGCATCTGGTTTATCGGAGTTGAAACCAGACAGAGCAAGAAATGCAAAGTGGAGTGAGCAATTATTTGATTACATATGTATGCTATATTGTTAATCTGATGCTAATATCAATTTGTTACTTTCCAAACTGATTGACAATATCACATCAACAGCAAATTTCAATATAATAAATGGAATTTCTAACAAAATGTAATGAAAATAATACAACGTGGGAGAATTGTACTGAACTCAATATTGAGAGAGCTCAATAGATAACAGGACAAACACAAATCTATCAGTAATACTTTAAAAATAGTACTCGTGAAATTTTACACATTGAATGCTTCACAGACAACGGTATGTTTTAAGAAATATGATTGGAAAACTACTTTTTTTAGATGGACCTAAGATTTATTGATGCATAGAACTCACAATGAGAAAACTCCTTCTAGTAATGCAAATGAATATTCCCTCTAATATTTATGGTTTAACAGATTTTCCTGGGGAAACTGAGAGTTCAAGTGACTTATCCAAGGCCATATAACCAATATGTATCAGAGGCAGAACTTGAACCTAGGACTTCCTGACTGGAGCCTGCTTTTTATCTACTATGAAATAGAATAATTTTCTCAAGTTACAGTACTTTGAACTAAGTTTAACCTAAAAAAAAGAAGTTAGCATTTTTCTTAATAATAATAATAGTGAAAATAAAGCAAACTAACTTCTAACAAAAATTTCCTTCTCAAACCCCATATTTGGTGGATATTTTTGAAAAATTCTAAATAAAAAAACATCAAATTATGATCTGATCCCGAAAGACAAAGTGACTGCATTTACAAAAAAATATAAAGAGCAATGAATATTTAAAAATTAATAATTTTATTTGCCAGTTTTAAAAATCTCTGTCAAATGAAATAAAAACAAATAAAGAGCTGATTATTAATCACCTGATTTATCAACAGCAGAAGAATTTTTTACTTTATGTTCAATACATGTTTCTAGATATTAGTGGTAAGGAATTAATTCACCATGGGTGATTATGATATATTCAGTCTCGCTCCTTCTGAACAATAATTGTTAATAGACTTGTCCCATGATAGTAAATTGAAGCAAGCATTAGAATCAGAAAATTTATGTTTGAGTTGTGAGTGAATAAAAGGCTCTAAGGTTTAGTAAATTAAGTAATGCTGTACACTATTTGCAATATTTTATTAGCATTAAAGAGTTTTTCTATTTTGGGTATTATGAAGACAAAATTATATTCTAGATTAACGGTTGAAAAAGAAGTAATAATATCATCAATGACATCATGGTTTGAGAAATTTTGGGCTGAAAAACAACCACACATCACATTAATATTATTATGAGGTTTTTTGTTATAAATATGAGCACTATAAGTCACTTTATCAATAAATTAATACCTATGCATATTATATTATTTTATTACATGTTGAATATTTATAAGCTATAAAAATTGTTACAAATTCTTAATTTTATTTTAATAAAATATTACCTAAGAAAATTATTTTTGGGAAAATTTTTATGAAGAGATAGAGCATGACAATTTTTGGAGGAGGTAAAAAAGCAAGGTGTTGTTATGCAATGTTTAGAAAATAGCTCTTCCCTCAAAAGCTCTGTGAGAGTGTGTGTCAGGGGTGAGGTGGGATGGGAGTAGGACAGAGACTCAATGTTACTATCACAGAGCTCCGGTCTGAAGAAGGCCAACTCAAACAGAAAATGACCCACAAAGCAACATATAAATCCATAACTTCAGCTATGTTGAATATGATCCTTGACTATGAGAAATGAAATGGGAAACCTGGGGTATGCACATCCTGGAGGACACCACTTTCAGTTGCTTGAGTAAATTTTCCCCCAAGGAAGCCAGTTCAGGCCAGCTGCAGAGAGAAGACTCCAAGCCTGGCAGAGCATGAGAAATTACTGATGACAGAAAGAGCTGAGACAGCAGCTGGCAGCTTGTCCCAGTCCTGGGGCCCCAGGGCAGGCCACAGATGTGGATTTCCTAGCACAGGCATACTGATACAGCACTAGGGCAAGAAACTGCTGATGGAGACATCAGGGTGCAATAAAAGTGGGATGGGAAGAGGACTGGTTTTATACTCGAGAGGCTTGGTTTTGGATTCCATCTCCAATACTTATTACCTGGGTAATCTGTTTTTGACCTCAGTTTCCTCATCTGTAAAATGAAAGGGATGGGCTAGAGGATCTTTAGGAGCCCTTACAGCTCTAAAGCTAACAACCCTCTTACTGACCAGTCACTCTTACTCTCAGACTCACTTTTAGGGCAAGCACAATGCCCTACACATAGTAGGTGGTTAAAAAAAAAAAAAAAAAGCTTGTGAAATTAGATTCTATTAGACCAGCATTGAACTCTCCATTGTCTCTTTGTGTTAATGGGGTGGGAGCAAAAAAAATGACTCTGACAATCTAGAACAGCAAATAGGGCTAAATCAAATTTCTATTGGCCTTGAGTATGCCTGAAGTAATGGAGCAGTGGGAGAGAATGGGGATTTAGTTCTAATTCTCTCTGATTCGTTGATTGTAAAATTTCACATACCTGTAGTTCTCCACTCTTAGATCCTACAACATCCTAACAGAATATTTGCTCAAGGGCAGCCATCTCCCCTCACTCATTCTCCTGAATAGCAATAAGCATTTATTAAATGCCTATTATATGCCAGGCACTATGCCAAGTGCTAGGGATGGAGTAATCTGTGGCATTGATTATCTTGCATTTATTACAGGAGAGAATATGCACATAAATAAGCTTACACAGAAAAAAGTTTACCTAAAATAAACCCAAGGAAATTTGGGAAGGGGAAGACACTAGTCATTAAGGAGGATTAGGAAAGTCTTCACGTAGAAGAGCCTAGCTCTGAAGGAAGTAAGGAACGGATCTAGCGGAAAGGGCACTAGCTTGGAAATCCTAAGACCTGGGCAACATTATATAAGTCTCTTAACCTCTCTGGGCCTCAGTTTCCTCCTGTGTAAACCTGTACAGGGACTAGGTGTTCTTTTAAGTCCCTTCCAGCTCTAAATCCCCTTATTCTATCACCATCTTGTCCTCATCACTGTGCTGTTGCTCAAATGGCTCCTCGAGTCTCGATGACTTTTTTCTTCCCTTGGATTTATTCAAATCCCACCCATCCTTCAAAGCCCAACTCATGACCCACCTTCCCTGCTCTACTTCCTAGCCCCCACAGATAGCCCTTTCTCTCAGTCCTATAAGATTTTCATTCTGCATTTCATTCTATGTGATGTGAATATTATATAGTTATAACATTATATAACATATACTTCATATAGTTATTATATATAACATTATGTAATTATATATCATATAATTATATTATATATAGCAATATATAATATATGACATATATCATATAATATCATATACATATGATTTTATATAATAATTATATAGTTAAAAACATCAGCACTATGAGTGTTGGCATTCCCTCCACCGGTGCTGACGTTGATGATATCATCATCCACATAGAGCTTCTCTTCCTACATGCCTCTTATCTGTGTCCCATGCATCTTCATAGAGGGTTACTCTACAAGGTGATACCTTTCAATATAGTTACCACTGTGACCCATAAAACAAGACAAAAAATAACCACTTAATAATATGCTATCGCAAAGTGTTTTCTACTTGTTTCTGGATATCCTCTTGAACTCCCTGAAATAGGGGATGTATTACCCCTTTTGAATCACCCATGGGTCAATCATAGGATTTAGTATATGATATAGCCTCAATAAAGAGTTATTTATTATAATTGACTTACTGACTATAGTGGAAATAACATAGGATTTGAAATCAGAGGATTTGGGTTTGAATATTTGCTCTATGACTACCTTGGGATAGTCACTTATTATTTCAAGGACTTTGTTCCCTCATGAGTCAACCTAGGTTGTACTAGATGACCTCAAAGTTTCCATTCAACTCTAAATCCATGATCCTTTGAACTTTAATTGCTTGGGGAGAGGGGAAGATAAGAATGGGATGTCCAAGGAGGAGTACCATCTTATAGTTAGAAATTCTTCAGATATGGGTAGGGGTGAATTCTTAAACAATAAACAATGAAAAATAAAAACAATTTTAAAAGACAATAGCAAAAGATATAATTTTGATTACATGAAGTTGAAATGTTTTCACACAAATAAGATTAGTTTATCTAGGATAAGAAGGGAAGTAATTGACTGGGAAGAAAAATCTTTTTGTATTAAAATCCTCTAATAAGGGTTTGAGATCCAAGATATATAGACAATGGACAGAAGTATATAAATCCAAACACCATCTCCAAACAGAGAAGGGGTAAAGGGATGTGAACTAATAATTTCCAAAATAAGAATAGCAAACCATTTTAAAAAACTTGGTCACAAATCATAAGACAAATGTAAATCAAAACAACACTAAGGTTTCACTTTATACCTGGAAAAATAAGTTGGAGGGATTGTAGTAAGACAGGTATGCCATACAACAGTATAATGTATTTTTGGTTGTTGTATGAATTGCTACAACCATTTTGGAAACCAATTATGAATAAAACATCGACAGCTTTCTTCCAGAGATTCCACTGCCAAGCATATATACCAAGGAGGTCAGTGACAAAAAAGAAAGTCTCTATATATTCTAAAATGATTAAAGCAACATTTTGTGGTAGTAAAGACCAGAAAAGTAAGTACATGCCATTGAAAATTATAAACATGATGAATTAGAGCAACATGGAAAGACTTATATGAACTGATGCAAAGTGAAATAAATAAGGCAAGATAAATATATACAATGACTTCAACAATACAAATGAAAAAGGACAGTCACAAAAAATCAAAACTAATATTACAAAATTATACAGATCAAGCTTGGTCTGAAAGAAGTGATTATGAGAAAACATCTCCCCTTGCTTCTTTGCATAGGTGGGGTTCTACAATATGAAACATTACATATAATGTCAGACTATTTAGGGGTGTTGATTTGCTCTGCTGACTTTTTTCTCTTCCTTTTAAAAATTCTTTGTTATAAAGTATGACTCAGAAGGAGAAGAAGAGAGAGAGAGAGATTCCCTGGGAAATGTGGGTAATATAAGAACAAAAGATATCAATAAAATCTATTTTAAAAAATAAAATATTAAAAAAATAACTGCCCAAATGAATAATTCACAATCAGTAAACAACTGAGACTATTGATATAGGGAAGTACAGTTGGGAGTATAGAGTCCAGAAGGAAAATTAATTCCCTCTTCTCACCCCTTGTCTACTCTCTCCATACTAAGTTCAAGGAAAGGTTCCACTCCCCATGACTGGGAAGACAAAGATGATATGCAGAAGATGCATAGGTGCACTCAGCATGAGTTGGGGAAAAATGTCTGTTGGTCTCTGACCTAGAGAAGAGAGAACACCAGTGCCTGAGACCCTGGACATTCAGTTTCAAAAATATGGCCTCTTGGGAACAATGACAGTTTTAGGGGCCACCCCTGGAAGGGAAAGTTAAGGCCATGTCAATATCCTTGCTTTTAACAGGAACTCCTTGAAGCCTTGTGCTATGTGGTTAGCTATTTGGAAAAACAAGGATGAAATTCATTAGCTCCCTAGACTACCCTGTACTAGGAACAAAGCTTGGCTTCTTCTTACTGCTTTGAAAATAAATTTGTAAGGGGAGGGTGCTCAAGAGGACAGCCATAAGGGGAAGAGAGGCAGGAGAAAGGGACAAAGGAGGGATTCACAGCTGGAAGAATCCGAGAAATCTCTCTCCTCAGGATACAATCATCTCCCTGGGAGCTCCCAAATTAAAAGGCAAGAATTTCCTCAATGAGAGAATTTGAGGTGGGGATTTTGAAAAGGCCAGTTGTGTACTCAGGGCACATGGGTCTCCTCTCTTTAAATAGCTTTCTGTTTCTTGTCCCATGCCTACCCCAGAGCCTGGTGACACCATCTAGAAAAGGATCCAGGATGACCTTCTGGGCTTAGAGTCAAAGCCTGCCTCTTGTCCAGAAACTTGAAGAGTAAATATGGCATAAGGGACAATTTATTGAAGCTCAAGTCAGGAAGACTAGAGTTGGTTCTCCATTTTGCTACTTACAAACTGTGCAACCTTCAGTAAAATATTTAATCTCTGTTTCAGTTTCTTTCCCTATAAATGGGGTTAATGACCCTTTCTTTACTGCTAGGTGATTACATTATATTTCCATCAACATTTTCTCACTTAGGAAGTTTTTTTTTACTAAAGAAAAGAATAAATAGGAATATCATAAAATTATGCTATATGAATGAAATGAAATATTATTGTGACATAAAAATTCCAAACATGGTGATTCAAAGAAACTTGGGAAGACTTGAACTGATGCCAAGTGAAATGACCAGAACCAGGAGGGAACCTGACACAGTGAACACAATAATGTAAAGGAATGCAAATAATGTAAAGCTTTGAAAAATTGACCAATTCAGTGACTAATCTTGACTTCAGGATCCTGATGATGATGTATGCCTCCCATTCCCTGTCAGATAGGTGGAGAACTAGAGGCACAGGATGAGATATAGACTATCAAACATGGTCAGCATGTTGATTTGTTTTATTTACCTATACATATTTGTTATGGGAGAGTTTCAGTTTTAGGTGGAGTGGGTTATAAGTAGCAATAGAGATGTAATGATATAGAAAAAAGTAGGAGGTAGAGGGGAAAAGAGAGAGGAAGGATGGAGAGAGAGAAAAAGAGAAAAATAAAGAAAACATTAAAAAATACACAGGATGAAACAAAAAGAAAGACACCATAGGTGTCACAAAAAAAGTGATTTGTCACTAAGGGGTTAAACTTCATATATATTTATATATATATACATATATATACACACACACATATTCTATTAAAAACAAATTGTATGTAACAGAAACTTGCCATTTCCTATACAATGCTTTTTTTGTACTTACTTGCATATTGAAAAATTCATTGATGGTTAGTTAAATTCATAACAAAAAAATCAAAATCAAATCAAATAAAGATAGTCTACACTGTTCAACTCTGTCTCCCAATTTGTGCCACAAATAGGATCAGGTTTAAGGTAAATGTTTGATAAATGAAACTTGCATGGGATCAAATTCTTCTCAAGCTCCCCTCCTCCCAGGCAATACTACATTCACCAGTGGTGTTAGCACTGATTTTAATCATGCTTCCTCACTCTCAGCTTAAATTTCCATTTTGAAGCTTGCAGCTGGAAAATCCAATTCTGGTTTTTTGATGTTGGATAAAATTAAACTTTACATCAAAATTAACTAGCACTGTTGTGTAGACAGGCTGAAGTCAGCATCCAACCCCAGGGCTGTTCCTAGGCAGGCAGATAGAACCCTGGTTTGTGAGAAGGCAGTCAAGTCCTGCTCATAAAGCAAACATTATGCATGAATCCATCCATGCGCTACCTCTGGAGACAACTTCAGTGCAAACTCAATTCACTCATCCCCATTCCAAATGCATTGAAGGCTGCCCATGAAAATGAGGCTACCCTGATTATTTGACATTTATCACAGAATCCAATCCTGGACCTGTATCTACTCCACTGGCCCTGAAAATGTATAGTCAACAGTGTCTTGGATCAGGGTTAGATACAACTGAATCTTTTTGTTAATTCCCTATTGAACTGAGTGCCAGGGATGATGATGCGGTGGAAAGAATATTGAATTTAGAGTGCTAGGCCACCTCTAATATGTGTGACCTTTGGCAAGTGATTTCACAAACACACACACACACCTCAGTTTTGTTATCTGAAAATTGAAGGAGTTAGACTAAAATCTTCTAAGATTCTTCCACATCTAAACCTATGTGATGATGATGGAGGTAACCAAGAGGCTTAACATTTATATCTTTACAATTCAACCTCAGAGAGAAAAGTTTTATCTTCTAAGACAAGGAGAAATAGTTTCTCTCATATGACTTCAAAAGACAACACTAAGGTTGGTGGTGGAAATTAAAAGAAGACAAATTTTGGCGTAATATGAGGAAAAACTTTTCTAACAGTCAGGCATCTAAAAGAAATGCTTTGGAATGTCCTGAGCTCCTTGTCACTGGAAATTTTCAAGTACAGACTAGATAACCAACTGCCTGCAAGGGTGCACAGGAGATTCCTACAGGAGAAGAAAATTAATCTAGACAATTTCTAAGGTTCCTTCTAATACTGAGATTCTACGATACTTGGATGGCTTGAGTCTATGATTCTATTGCTTACCTAGGCTGGGTCCTTGTGCGTGGATGAGGTCCAACAGTGAGGTCCAGACCAACCAGACGCAGATGCATACCTTAGCTGACATGGCACTTGGAATCTGGGGAAAAAGACAGGAGAAGATAGCATCTGCATATCTGTTTTGTGTCATCTCTCAGTCCAAAATCCCATTGCAAGTATGAGAAGCCGTCACCTCCTTCAAATTTCATGCCTTGGAGGGAGGGTGGATATTGACCAATGGGTCCTTTGTTTAGGGGTAATAAATCAGAAGGGAATTTGACTCCAAAGGCTGATCTCCTGGAGGAGAATCGGCTAGCTGAAGAAAGAGTTGCTCCGTTCTGCCTCCAACTGTTTTCAAAAGATACCAATGCTTTGGAATATTTTTACCTTTTTGGAGGCCACAGTTGTAGAAGCTAGACTGTCAGGGTCATCTAGATATCAGTTGGTTCTTCTTCCTGTCTCTAGACAAGATAAAAACAATTTCTTTCTTCTCTTCCTCTCACTCTCAATTATTAGCATCATGCACAGAGAGACAGATATCAAGAGGCCAGCCAGCTGTCAGGATGCAATCACCCAGACAGAACCTTTTCTTTTCTCCCTCTGGGGAAGAATATTTTAAGAGGTGAGTTTTCTAATTATCAGGAATTCCTATTTACGGTCATCTATCCCTTAGTGCCAGAGAGGGTTCAATGGATAAGAGGAGAATTTTTCCTCTGATACTCATGGGGGAGCACAAATCCTGAAGATTTCTAGGATGAGCAGGGAAGAATATTTAGAAGCTAGGAGCAAGCAGAACAAGCCACTGAAAGATTTAACAAAAGCACTACAGCTTTTAATAGTGCCTATTTTCAGTGAGTCAACTTTTATAGAGTCCGTGCTCATGGACATCCGTGGAATTTCTTCCTTCAATTTTGAGGGGAATTTGAGTTAGTGATTTCTTGATTATCCATGTGTGAAAGAACCCCGGAATGGGATTACTGTTATAATTGTGAGAGCAAAGACCTTAATCCTAAAAACTACAGTCACTCCTAGCCCTAGCTATTTAACTGTGAGAATTTAGGACACTCCAGGGTCACATTCAAGCTTCCCTGAGTTTACTGTCCCCAGGCATCTCTTAGGCTAATCTTAGTCTTGTTCACAAAGTCAGCCAGAACCCTCATGTTTCCTCTCTACATGTTCTCAGGATTCTGGATCTATGAAAAGTCAAGCAGCATGATAGTGGATTGAATGAGCCTATGCCAATGGGGAATTTGAGTCTCCAATGATACACCCCAAGTCCACTTACAGATTCTCATTCTAATGTGAAGCCCTAAACTCTTGACTTCTTTGGAAAGCGTTTTGCCTTTAAATGTACTTACATATCTATGACCTCATTTTATCCTCACTAAGGATCTGTCAGGTAAGAGTCATTATGTCCATTGTACAAGCTCCAAAAAGTTGTAACAGATACAAAGGCTATAAAAGTTGAAAGTGGAACGTAGGTCTCCTGAGTACCTAGATCCAATGTTTTTCCCAAGATCCACTGGGTCTTCAATAAGCAGTCAATCTTGCTAGTATTAGCTTACTTTGGGGGCAGTCTTTTCTAGAATTTTACTCCTAAAAACTCAAAACTACAGAAATTTAAATTTTATTCCTAATTTGCCAGACATTTTTTGGTCTCTGTGCCCATCTTAGTTGGAATATGCACTCAGTTATACACACTCTCTCATTCTGCCCAGCACAGTCTTTCAGAAGTTAACCTCCCCCACTCCACCCCTACTCAACTCTGCTACCCTGAGGAAAGACCTTAAAGTAGATGAGAATTGGGTTCCATCACAAACCTTCCCCTTCAAAGAAACTTTCTTGCAGACTGGTCCAAGAGGGAAGTGAAGGAAGATGTGTCATCTACATTCCTGATCTCAGAGAAAGAGTCAAGTTGTAAATTGCTGCTGGTCTGACCCTAGGGGAACTTATGAAACTCCTTCTGAGGCAGTGACATCATTGCTAAAGCAGGATAGAATACCCGTCCCCCTACGTTTTCATTTTTTCCTCCCCTCCTCTTTTCTTTCCCAGGCCTTTCTCTTCCCTTCACCTCTTCTTTCTTTTTCTCCTCTATATCTTTTCTCCTCCTCCCTTCTTTCTACTCTCCTTCCTCACCCTCTTCTCCCCTCCCTTCTCTTTTCCTCTCTTCTCTCTTACTTTATCCTTTTTCTCTCTCTTTCCTTCTCCCCCTTTCCTCCCTTTCCACTTAAGGCAAAGGATGGTAGATTCTGCTTCTCTGAAAGTCTTTAAAATGAAAAGAAGTTTTTTGAGATGGAGGTAGAGACTGTTGTCTAAGAACAATATCCAATTTGAGGAGAAAGGAGAAAAAGATTACAAATTATAAGTCAACAGCATTTTTTTTTCATTTTCCCTCAATTACACATAAAAACAATTTGGAACGTTTTTTTTGAGGGACTCAAGGTTAAGTGACTTATCCAGGGTCACATAGTTAGTGTCTGAAGCCAAATTTGAATTCAGACCTTCCTGACTTCAGGGTGGTGCTCCGTGCACTGTGCTGCCTAGCTGCCCCTTTACATTCATTTTTAAAAATTTTATTTCCAAATTCTCTCCCTCCCTTTCTCCCACCTCATCAAGAAAGTAAGCACTTTGATATAGGTTATACATGTGCAGAAGGCACAGTGGATAGAATGTCAAGCCTGGAGTCAAGAAGTTCAAATCCAACCCCTCAGATACTTACTAGCTGTGTGACCTTGAGTAAGTCATTTAACCTTCATCTGAGTTTCCTCATCTGTAAAATGAGCTGGAGAAGGAAGTGGCAAACCACTCCAGGATCTCTGCCAAGAAAACTCCAAAAGAGAGCATGAAGAATCAGACACAATGGAAATGACTGAACATACATGGGCAGTCATGCAAAACATATCTCCATATTAGTCATATTGTGAAAGAAAGCACAGACCAAAAACCAAAGCAAATCAAGAAAAATAAAGGTTTTTTTTTTAAATAAAAGGAGCATATTTTGATCTGTAGTCAGATTTTATCAGTTCTTTCTTGAGGTAGATGGCATTTTCATCCTAAGTCCTTCAGAATTGTTTTGAGTCGTTATATTGCTAAGTCATTCACAGTTGACCATCATATAATATGGCTGTTATTGTTAAACTGTTGTCCTGGTTCTGCTCATTTTACTTTGCATCAGTTCATATAAATCTTTCCATGTTTTTTTTAAAAAATTCTGCTCATCATTTCTTATAGCACAATAGTTTTGCATCAAAATAATATACCACAACTTGTTGATGGGCATCCATTGAATTTACAATCCTTTGCCATCACATAAAAGAGCTGCTGCATGTTTGCACAAATAAACCCATTACCTTTTTTTTGTTTGGTGTTTTATCTATTTGGAATATAGCTCATAGAGTACAGCAGTTTCAAGAGGTTGGAAATCAAATTCTTTGGTAACAGAAGGTCTTTATTAATCACATTATCAAACAGAATGAGCTCTTCGGAATCATCCTGCTTTCATGAATCTCCCAGACTGAGACATAGAGAGATATAGGTACGAAAAAATAGTACATATAGATAGCAGAATAAAAACCTTAACCAAGATTCCAAACATGTACACACAGGAAAAAAACTGTAAAACATGTCCTAAAATGAGAACAAGGTTAAGATCCTCCTCTTCCAGGAAGTTCTTCTTGATATTAAAACTACATACCCTTTTCTTGAATTCCTACTGTTTGGATTTAGAGTTAGAGCATCTGAGTTCTAACACAAGCTCTGACCCTTACCATGTGAGTTGGGACAATCCTCTGGGCTTCATCTTTCTGACCTCTAAAATGAGAGTGAAGCTAGATGACCTCTGAGGCTCCTTAAGAGTTCTAAATCTGTTAGTCTTAACCTCTGTTTCACCAACTTAGCATGATTTGGCTCTCCATCTCCTCAGATGTTAGGATTTTCTTCTCATTGAGCATTTATTTATTCCTTCAAAAACTATTTTAAATGGTTAAGTCACTGAACACACAAAAACAAAGAAACAATCCCTACCTTCAAAGAACGTACATTCTATTGGGGCAGGACAACAACATGATGAGCACAGGTGTGTGACAGCCTGAGCAAAGATATGGAGACAGGAAATGCAAAGAGTTGTGAGCTCCTGTAAAGTAGAAAATATCTCTTCTTCACATTGTGTCATCTTCATAGCACTGAGCATAGTACTGGACATGTATCATTGCCGTTTGGTCTTCGTCTTTGAAGAAGACCAATGACATCACTATGTTGGGTATGAAATGTTCGTTTGGCTGTGGCTGATCAGTCCAATACAAGCTCAAAAGATATTACCACAGATTGGGCATATGTGGTCAATTGGAACATTTGTAGTAAAAGTAGCTCTGGATTTGACCAACTCATCCTTCCTTTGTGCTTCTACAATTCTTTTTTGCTCCTGGAATACAGCACCTGCTTTGATGTGGGCACACCATGATGGGTGGTCCTGTTCCAGCATTAACCAAGCCTCAGAATCAATGTTAAAATTCTTCAGAAATACCTTGAGAGTGTTCTGGTATCACTTCTTACCACCATTACTCATCTTGTGTGAGTTCTCCATCTTTGGGGCAAGTATACATTTGGCATTTGAACTATGAAGACAGGACATTGGAGTTGCACTCTCTACAACAGAGTTTGAATGTTTGGCAGTTCATCTTGAGAGAGGACCTCAGTATACAATACCTTATCTTTCCAGGTGATCTTCAGGACCTTCCTGAGACAATTCAAGGGGAAGCAGTTCAGTTTTCTGGCACAGAACTGACTGTCCAGGTTTCATAGGCATACAACAATGTAGTCAACACAAGGTTCTGTAGACCATTAATTTGGTATGCATTCTGATATTTCTTCTCTCTCCCATTTTCTTTCAGAGCTTCCCAAACACTGAATTAGCTCTGGCAATGTGTGTATCAACCTCATCATCTATGTGGACAGATCTGGAAGCATACTGCCAAGGTAAGTGGACTTATCTAGAGCATTCAAAATTTCTCCATTTACTACAATGATTCCACATATGGATGGTGCACTGCTGGTTGATGGAGGACCTCTGCTCTCTTAATATTGACTGTCAGGCCAAAATTAGAACAGGCAGCAGAAAACCAATCCACACTCTGTTGCATCTCAGTCTCAGAGGCTAAATTGAGGTACTGAACGTGTGCAATGTACTATGAAACATACTGATTTTGGGGGGTAATATTATTTCCCAAAGCAGGCACTGTGGGAAACTCAGTGAATCAACCAATTATTAGTCTGGGGATCCCTTAAAAAATTAGCAGGTTAACAAAGTTTGATTCTGACATCTCAGAGTATCTTTTTTTCCCCTTCTTCCTCTCTTTCCACCAATTCTAATATTTTCTCTTTTTGGGGCGTCTTGATTCAGAAGATCTGTGTCTGAGTCCTAGTTCTGACTTCCTAAGAAGTTCAGAAAGTCATTTAACCTTTCTGAATCTGTTTACTCATGTATAAAATAAAGATGCTACTTGTAATACCTACATACTGTAAAGGTTTCTAAAGAAAGCGCTTTTTCAAGGACTCCAGGAATGTCCATTGTGGATAGCAGGTTCATATCTATTATCTCACAACCACTATCCTGACCGTGGACAGCAGATATCTCCGTGGACAGCAGATATGTCTCTGTATCATCAAACAGATGAAGATACTGAGACTCAGTCATGTAGTCAAGTTCAATGGCAGAGCTGAGAGTTGAGACCATCAGTTCTCCTGGTTTCCGGGCCAATACTCTTCCCACTATCCCCACAGTGACTAGAGTCAACATTTGAGGAATAGGAAATCAGATGTGGAAGGAGAAAAGTAGTCAGAGCACTCTATTCTGAGAAGCATTAAGTTTGGAGTCTGTGGGAGAGTGGGGAGGAAAGGTGTTCTCACACTGAACTGTTTCAATGCTGATCATGCCTCCCACCCCACCCCCAACACACAGAGAGGAAAGTCTCTAAAACACTATCTGAAGTTACGCAACTGTTCATATTCTTTTGATTTAGCCATCCCACAACTGGACCAAGACATACATATGTGTACACACACACACAAAACAAAGGTTAATGATAGGGAAATAAAAAGGTGCCACATATCATTAAATATTCCTAACTTCACTCTGTGGTAACAAAAAAAGCTTCAAACAACATGAGTGACTATCAATTGTTTAATGACTGTAGTGTATGAATATAACAGAATAATATTACATCATAAGAAACAAGAGATGGTGTGGACTAGTACCTAATGAGCTGGCTCTGGAGTCAGAAAGATCTGAATTCAAGTCCTTCCTCTGACACATACTGACTGCAGTGGCCCTGAGCAAGTTAGTGAACTTGCCAGCATCCACCCCCCAGCTCACTCTCTAGGACTATAAGGTGCTAATCAGCATGGGGAGAGTTTTCCTGTTAGAAGCTTCCTTACACTGAAAAAGTCACAAGTCTGGTTCAAAAAAGAAAAGGAAGGGAGAGAGGGAAGGGAGAGAAATAAACAAGGAATGAAGAGGAAAGAAAGAGAAAGAAAAAAAGGAAAGGCAAGAGAAAGAAAAAAGGGAAAGAGAAAAAGGAAAAAAGAAAGGAAGGGAATGAATATAATTCAAGAAAACATGGAAAAACTAGGATGGATTGATAGAAGGTGAAGAAAGCTGCATTACTGAAACAAGCACAGTCACTACCACTGGGCAAATGAACATGATACTCAAAGATGACTGAACTCAGACTGATTTCGATGTTTGACCATGGAGGATGTAACATGTAGCCTTCTCTTAGAAGACAGGTGGGGAACGACTAAGCAAAGGATGTGATATACACTATCAGACATAGTTGGTTTTTGCAGGTTGAGTTTGCTGAACTGATTTCCTTTGTGACAAGGGAGGATTCAATGTGTAGGGAGAGGGATTATTTGAGAAAATGATCCCAATGGACAAAGCAAAACAAAAAGCATCAAGAACAAAATTAGCGAAAAATAATACTTTCTGAGGAACTGTTAGAGTAAGACCTAGAATCTTAGGTTCTGGCCACCTCTTGGTTAGAGCACTTCTGCTGGCACAGAGCCTCCCTTGGTCTGTGTCTACCATTGTGAAAAAAAATCTTATTTTCCCTGTCTCTTTCTCTAGGTTTCTTATTTGTTTATGCTTGTGTTGAATGTGCAGAGCTGTTCTGCCAGGTCTACTGGAGGTGTTCACACAGACTCAAAGTATGGAGGCCACTAAACAATGACAAGAAGACCTCATGCCATCAGAGCTCCTTCCAATGTGTATCATAAACTCTGAGAGTCACAAACTCTGAGGGTTGGACAATACAGAAGACCAAGAAGTCTTGCCCTTTGTCCTGAGACCAGGCTTTGCTTCCTATGGTATGACAACAAAAGGTGGTATGCCAGACTAAAGTCATGACCAAATGGTAAAAGAGCCCAAGGTCTATCTTTGATGGTGGCTTTAGGACATGGGGTAGTCACCTCCAGGGTTGAAGCAGGGCACAGTACCTCCTTCATTCTTCAGACCCTCTCCATTCCTCAATTCACTCTTGCTTCAGCAGTGTGGGCCTCATCTTCTTACAGCTCCTTTAACTCTGCAAAGATGTATTTATAGACACTGTCTCATAACAGCCCTGTGAGAAGGACTGAAGTTCAGAGGATGGAAATACCTAGCCTCAGGTACAGAGTCAAGTTAATGGAGGTCCAAGTCAGAACTAGGCCCCTGGTGGTTAGATTTCTAGTCCTGTGGTCCTTTCTACTACACCACACTATCTTTCATATAAATATCTGGTCCATCTCTGGACACCCTCATTGCCATAGGCATGAGGTAGCTCTGGATATCTTTGGAAAGCTCCTGATAAAAAGGTCATCTTGTCTATGATACCTCCTGGATTGAGTTCTTTAAACAGAAATGATCTCATTCTTCTCTGACTCCTTCAAACTGTACATGTGAATCTCTTCTGGTCAATAATCACATCCTACCTTCTACTATATCTATACATACACATACTATATATAATATATACATCCACGTACCCATATATGTGTGGGATATATATGTGTGTGTATGTATTTTTGTGTGCGTTCACATGCATGCATACACACATACACAATATCCTCCCTACTGAATTGCAAACTCTTTGAGGAAAGGAGCATATCTTACCCATTTATGTGCCTACCACAATGCCAGACAGAAAGCTTTGCACATAGTAGATACTCAATAAATGTTTATATAATGGGCAACTTGGTCATTCTCAGGGCTTCGGAGCATCTCTCTAAAGTTACATTCCCCACCCCACAAACATTTTAGTCTTGGCCTTTTGATGGTTGGCAAAGGGAGTCCAGCACTGGGGAAGGGGCAGGGGAAGGTTGGCAAAGGAGACTCTCAGGTTCCTTTCACTCTATGTCTTCCATGATCTCCATAATCAGTGTTCGTGGCCCCGTCACAATGAGGTTGCTGACTGTCTGGTAGTCCAGATGTAGCACCAAAATGCCATTCACTGAGATCACAAACTGGCATACCTGGATTGGAGAGAAAGAGGACCTAAGGAACACTGAGATAGGGGGAAATGGGCCATGATATCTACCAGAAACAGCCTGGTCTTAGCATCAAAGGCATCTTACTCTTCTGGTGTATATCCCTAGAGCATTTGCTAAGGCCAGACCAGGTCTGCGAGGGGAAGAATCATGTCTGTTCGTTTGATTTAAATGTGATGTGATGAAGACTTTGGCTCCACAATCATCCCATTTAAATCTCTTCACTAGGTCACACTGCTTCCTCTCCTATCAGTCTCTCAACTCAGATATACTGCACTGAGACACAAGATCTGTAGGCCTCCTCTCCCAAAAAGCACATTCTCCCCTACAGAATCTTGGGACATGTGTTCAGCATAATCTTGGGAAAGTCTTGGGATGACTCTGACTTATGGGCCCTTTCCCAGGTCAAGGATTAACAGGACGTACCTGTTCTTACAGGAGGAAGGGCTTTAGGTCACAGACCCACAAAAAGGACCCTGGTGTTATGGTTTCTAGTCCTCTGCTTTTTCCACTAGGAGACGCTGCCTTTCATATGGTAGGCACTTGGGCCCGACCTACCAGAATGGACCTAGTTGGTTGTGGAAAAGGTGGGATTCCATCTTACTTCCACATAATCCCAAGAAGCCAATGTTTTAAGGTACTTTTAGTCTAATCTTTTTTTCTCTTATATTGAACCAGTGGTCAACTGTTTCAAAAGGCAACTTGTTGCATCTGGTTAAGCATGTTGTACTTTCAAGCATTCTCTCTCTCTGCTTTGTTTTCCTTTTTTATTTCTTAACTATGAAAAGAGGAGTGGAGAGAAAAAATAGGGAGAAGAGAAGGGAAGAGAAGGGAAAGGAAGGGAAAAGAAAAGAGGAAAAGGGAAAAGAAGTCTAGAAAAGCTCTCTATGAATCCTAGCTTTTCCTTGGGGAACCGCAGCCGGAAGCAGCATTTGATTCAACTACTGTCCTGAATGGCTTTGAAAATGGACAGTAAACTGTTCTAAGCTCACAGTGCCCATCCCTGAGTGCAACCTCTCAAGGACCATGAAACAAGATTACAGGAACACAAATGCATAGGAAAAAGCTCAAGTCTCCCCCAAGAGCCCATCCATGAGGTACCTTCATGCCTGCAGCAGCAGCTGGGCCTCCAGGATCCACAGCCTGGATGTGACAGGGTCTTCCTCCTCGGACTACAAACCCCCAGCCCACAGCATCCCCCACAATCTGGAAGGAGAAGGCAAAAGATTATTGTGGCACAGTGGTGCAATTGAAAGAGGCCTGAATTTGGAATCAAAGGGCCTAGATGCAAATCTTGACTTTGCCACTTAACTCTCTTGTCTGACAGATCTCAGGCAAGTCATTTTATCTCCTCAGGAGTGTTTCTTCATCTATACAGTGAGGTTGGACTAGATGGCCTCTAATGACCTCAAACGATCTAAATTTTTGTTTCTGGGACTATATGCAATATTGGGTGGCTACCAGCCTCAAAGTCCCTGTGCCAGCCCAGAGTGTCAAGATGTTAGGCCCCCACTACCCAAAATACAAAGAGGAAAGCAAAGACTGGGAAAGGTGAAGCAGAACCAAGAGGAAGGAGGAGAAAGATGAGAAAAGGAAAAGTTAATACTCTTCTACAATTTGATCATAGATCTTGTCCCTTTTCAACAAGTTCCCTGAGGGCAAAGATCATCTCTCTTCAATCTCTCTGCCCTGCAGTGCTTAGCCTGAGGTTTGGCACAGAGAATTATGAAATCTAAGGACCAAAAGGGACGTCTAAGGGCTTCTAGTCTAGACTACCTCTGATTAAAAATCCTTCCTAAAACATCTCCAGCAGATGGTAATCCAGCCCCTGCTTAAAGACCTCAGTGAAGGGGGAATCCATTACTTTCTACGGCTGCCTTTTCCACTTAAATACTAATAGGAAGTGTTTTTTTATATATATTATTTTTTTCTTAAACATGGTTTTACTTACTACCAAGCCCAAATCCGCCTGTCTATAACTTCCACCTAATACTCCTAGTTCTGTCCTATGGGACTAAGCAAAACCAGTCTACTCCTTCTACCTGATAGCCCTTCAAATACTCAAAGATGACGGTAGTGTCTTCCCTAAATCGTCTCTTCTACTAGCCAAACACCCTTGGTTCCTTCAACGGGTCCTTGTATGGTCTATTTTCCAGTCCCATCTGATTATCTGATTACTCTCTTCTGGACAATTTCCAAGTTATTTATGTCTTCCCTAAAAAGTGGCACCTAGAAATGAATGCAGTGCTCTAGATGTGAATGACCAGGGTAAAGAATATCCGAATTATTATCTCTCCTCTTTGGAAACGATCATTCTCTTAATACAACTAAAATAGCACTGACTTTTTGGCTGTCATGTTGTACTGTAGACTCACGCTGAGCTTGTGTTCCACTAAAACCCTCAGATCTTTTTCAAAGATCTTTTAAAAAAAAAAAGCTATTGCCTAGTCATGCCTTCCTCATCCTAAATTTGTAAAGTTATCTTATTTCACTCTGCTTGCCTTTCCAGACTATCAAATTCTTCAGTTAGCCATCTCCCCAAGCTTCACATATTCAAATACTTTGACAAACATAACATCAATGCCTTCATCCAAGGAACTGATAAAAAATAATGACCAGCACAGAGGTAAGGACAGGTAACATTAAAGTTCACATTTGCACAGCAATTTCTTCACAACAATTCTTTGAAGGAAGTAGCACTAGTTATTTGTTACCTTCTATAGATGAGGATACAGGTTCAGATAGGTTAAGTGACTTGTCCATTGCCCTACAGCTAACAGATGTCAAAACTAGAATTTAAACTTAGTACTGCTAACTCCAGCTCCAGCACCTGATTCACCATGCAATAATCCCTTGAACCCACTGACTATAACCCTCCCAAAGTTGACATCAACACAGGAAGAATCAGTGACTTGTTCAATCAAATTGAGCTAAGTTATAGAGATATAAAATTTTAGAGCTGAAATTGAGCTCAGATATCATTCACCACATCCAATTCCTTCAATTTACAGATGAAGAAACTTGAGTTCTAAAGAAAGAGAAATGACTTCCTCAAGGTCACATAGTAGATGGTTGAGACTAGAGTCAGGTTTTTCTTCTTGATTCAATGTTCTTTCCATTACACTGTTCAGCTTCCTACTTGCCTATGATAATGTAAGGGGAAGTTTAAAAAAAAGGTAAGGATGGAAGGGAAGGTAGAGAAAGGAAAGGAAGGAGAGAGAACAGGTATAACAGAATGGTAGCACAAAGAGTCATTCTAGGTTCTCCCTTAATTTCCTGCCCTTCATGGGGTTTAGGGGCTTCATGGACACATTCAAATCTAACATTGGAAAACCCAGGCTTTGTGCCAGGGCATCAATATTGGCAGCTGATGGGGGCAATGATTTGGGAAGGGGTTCTTATTCCTCTCCAAGAAGATGCCTCCCTGCAATAACTTCATTCCCTTTTTATATCAACCAATCCATGACAGGACTGCCCCTAGGCTTCCACCTCTAGAGTTCCCTTTCCATTATTCTGTCCTAGGACTTACTTTTATTCCCAATAAACACTAAGGCACTGGTCAGATTTACTCTTGGACAGATCACCCACTCTTCCAGCATGATTGCATCCATGATCAACCCATCCTCTGTACCTCAACATTCCCAATCAAATTTTCTCTGGGTGCCAGTACTTCTAGCTACAAATGTCCACTTACTGTTAGAGTCTTCTTCACATAGGGGGCTCCTGGGGACAATAGCTCCTCACTGGTTACCTGTCTCTTCAACACTGATGTGGAAGAAGGGGTCATTTAGTTAGAGTTCAAGGAGGTCCATAGAAGGGAATAAGGAGGGGTCCCATTCTTTTGTCCCAGTGAAGCGCACCAACTCTGGTCATGCCTTTTAATTTATCCTCAACTTTTATCTTGGGTAGGGGAAACATTCCCTTACCATACTAAGAAAGTGGCCTATCTCTGGGATGGACAAATGGACACTCAACCTATTACAGTCAGGTAATGAAGACCTGGAAAGGAATCCTGACCCAAAGACCCAGAGATTTGCATTTTAAGAAAAAGAGCCACAAGTTTTGGCAAAACCTGTGCCTATAGCACAGAACCTTCAATTCTGGCACAAGCAATGTGTCACTCATTCATTCACTCATGCCCAATATGTGCCAGGCTACTCTGGGAGATACAGATAAGGATAAAATATAGTCCCTGACAATAGGACACTCTATACTTAATGGTCTGTAATTGAATATTTGTATGAGCATGTGTGATACTGCATGTGAGTGTGTGTGTATGTCTACATTTGGGAGTCTGTGATATTAGTGTTTATTTATGACTGTGTCTGTGGGACTGCGTGGGTTAGCCAAGATCATATCTGCTTCACCCCACTTAAAGCATCTGATACCACCAGGTTATGGACAATACCTCTCAACTTCAGGTCTAGAACTCTGCCTCTCCAGTCATGCCACCTAATGGCGTTTTGAAGCACTAACTCCTTGATGACTGGTAACTTAGGAAATCACCCTTGAAAGAGCCACAGAGATAAATAAGGTCAGCTGATGGAGTTTGTGTTCAATTTGTCCAAGATCGTATAGCAAGTGGGTGACAAAGAAATAGGCCTCAGCCTTCTGATGTGGACTTCAGGGCTCTTTCTCCTGTACCACACCACTGAACTGAAGAGTGATGTTGACCGAGATGAACAGGAAGCCTTACCTGACTTGGGGTTGCACTCAGAGCCTGGTGGGAGCCCCAGAAGAGGTGGACTGTTATAGAAGGGGCCAGCTCCCCCTGCTAAGCTGGTGACACTGCTTCTCCTGACAGCAGAGACCACTTTGATCTCCTTGTTAGGTTGAACTAGAAGAAAAAACGTAAGGCATTGGTTTGGGAGAGTATTAGAAGAAAGAGGCCTTCCTGCTCCCACCAGAGCATAGTCTGGATCTCAGTTTTCACTGAGACATGTACCCTGACAGTAGCCAAATTCAAAACTTTCTCTGGATGAGATAGCTACACCTAGCACAGCTAGGGTTAGGGATAGGGAATTCTTGGGTATTTTCACATTGAACAAATAGCAGAATCACAGATAATCCAAATTTCCGTTGACTTCTATACATTATGTACAGTACTCCCACTCAAGTATATGTGTGTGTGTGTATACATTTATATATGTATGTATATTACATACACATGCATTACCTCTCTGCTTATCCCTGAGACCTGTGTGGCATGGCCCTGTTTTCAAAAGCCTGGATCTCAGTCAAATAGCAAAAATATAAGGTCATTTTGTGGAGAACTGAGCACTGGTACCAATTAACATTCCTTCTCTGAAGAGGCCCTGACCAGTTACCTGAAAGGAAGCTGGTATTGCCCTGATCAGGGTTGAGCTTTCGAAGACAGAAAGGACTATCAGGACTCTCGGGGACAGCTCGGAGATTGTCAGTCAGAAGCTCTGTCAGCCGCCGCCTCCTACGGAAATTGATCCGGAATTGGTAGAGGAGATTGCTGTCAAAGAAGTGGTGCTTGGTAGAAACTGGGCAGGGAGAGAGGGAGAGGTCACAAAGGCTGGAGAAAGACCCTGCCTCACCCTCCCTATTCTCTGTTTCTCTTTCCCTTTCAGACTAAGTCTCTTCCACGGCCACCTACAAATGAGTACCAGAGGGTCTCCTGCTTTCAAAACATTTCCTCCAACAACCAAACAACTCTGTTCACTTTCAAAGGCTTCCTTACCCTGAGCGTTGCACTTGGAGTCAGGAAGGCCTGAATTTAAATTTCCTCCTCAGAAACTTACTAGCTATGTGGCCTTGGGTGACTAAAACTCCATTTGCCTCAGTTACCTCATCTGTAAAATGAGGAAGTGGGACTCAATGACCTCAAAAGTTCCTTCCATTTTTATGTTTATCATCCTATGTTTGACCTAGAATGCTACTTCCTGCTTCATTGGCATCCCCCTTCTCTGAACTCCTACAATTCAGAATACTGGTTTCTCATACAATGAGCCCTGGATCACAAACTCTCTTGTCTTGTTCTGTGTATAAAAGCTTGGTCTTCCCAGCCAGAGGGACCTCCTTGAAGGTAAGGCTAAGGACTTTTCCTTTGTCTCTTTCCACAATGGTGTAACAGAGGAAAGAACCATCCTATAGGAGCCAACAGTAAAGACTTACCAAACGATTTATTGTTTTCTGGTGCCTGAAATTCCAGCATTAGTGTGGCATTCCTTGAGGGCATTCATTGCAACTCCTTAAAATACAGGAGCCATCCCATTGTTTGGGAACAGAGTGAGAGCATAGGACAAGGACACTATACTTCTCTGACTTTATTATAAAGTTGCCCCAAAGAGCCCCTCCACACCAATCTCCTTGTACCTTATGCTCTCCTCCCCCTCACCATGTTGAATAATCCCATGTTCCAGGAGAGTCCGACATAACTCCACAGCTTCCTTCCTGCTGGCTGCCTCTCCCTCCTGAGTAAGCCAGTCCACCATCTCACAGCCCAGGAAAGCTCGCTGGTACCTGACAGACTTTTCCTCTCGCACTTTAAGGATTGAGTCATCTGCACTCACCAACCTAAAGGGAGAGTCACATTGGAATGAGGATATCTCCAGCCCCTCCTTAATAATTCTTCTTACGGCACTTTGTAATATATAAGATGCTTTAAAATCCATTAGTTCTTTGGACTTCTATGGCATCCTTGGAGATCCACTGTGAGGTGGGCACAGCAACAGGTATTCTACTCTTCCTTCTACAAAAGAGGGGGAGTGACTGGTGCCCAAAGCCATGGAGCAAATTTGTAGTAGAGTCCTGGGAAGGTCATGTGTGAAAGCAAAAATATGAGGAGTCTTCTGACTTCGACTGACTTCAGTTTTGGCTCTGCTACTAAATTATGTATGTGACTTAGGAAAATGATCCTCAGTTTCTCTATCAATTAAGGAGGAATAATAATGCATGCCCTGTCTACCTCACAGAGTTGTTTTGAGGAGGAAATTATATTAATGTTTGTGGACAATACAAAGCTCTTTACAAATGTGTGGAATGTCACTGCTTTTTGTTTGGGGTATGTGTGTGTGCGTACATGTACAGAGTGCATGTATGGTCTGTGTGTGTACATGTATGTGGGTATGTGTAGGTATGTGCATGTGTTTCCAACTGGACAGAAATAAGTAGGAGGCTGCTCTGCCAAACACTCTGGTGAACACTATAGGTCTAGGACCTAGGCATCTCACTGAAGAAGGCTCAGGCTCATTGCTCTGGTGTAGGACTGACTCTCTCCCAGCCCTGCGTAGGTGGGTACCTTGGGACACTTGCTTCCAGGACCAACCACCAGAGGGGTTGATCTTTAGCATTCCCCACAGAGTAATGGAGAGCAACCTGCATCCTTAGAGATGGTCAGCAGAGGGAGCCCCAGGCCTGTGGATCCTCTGACCAGCTGTTTGCTCTAAAAGGGAAACTCATAAAACTGGAGTAAAGATAGGAAAGACAGGTACACACACACACAGGCGATCACAAGCACACAATGCAAGTGTAGCTCATGTGACATATAGACAGGAATGAGCTCACACTGTTCAAAGACATGTTCCCTCGGATATTACACAGACATACATGTATACTGCCCATTTACTCACATGGGTACTACCAGGCAGACATGGGGCCATAGATTCAAAGACAAAATCTTATTTTACAGATCATGGGACTGTGAATTTAGAGCTTAAGGGACTTTGGGGGCTAACTAGTCTAGCACCCTCACTTTACAGATGAGGAAACTGAAGTGCAAAGAGGTAACATGACTCGTTTGAGGTCCAGTATGTAGTAAGTGACACACAGCTGGAATTTGAATGCAGGTTCTTGGACTCCAAATCCACCATGCTTGCCACCAGATCATTCTGGTCCATTCAATTAAATTGGATAAGAATCTATTTAGCATTTCTATGCCATGATACAAAGAAAAAATGGAACAGTCCCAGGCATCAAAGAACTTACATTCTACTTAGAGAAAGCAACATATATAGAAAGGAATACACAAGAATATGAATACTAAATCATTTGGGGTCAGGGGAAGCACTAACTAGAGAAATCAGTAAAGATCAGTAAAGAGTATGGCATTTGAGCTAAATCTTAAAGGGAGTACAGGGTTCTAAAAAGGCAGACATAAGGAAGAACAGGATTCTAGGCACCCTGTGTCATCAGGCTGCACCAAAAGCCATAGATATGAGAGATGGCGTGTTGTATATGAGGAACATTCAATAGGTCTGTTTGTCTGGAAGATGAACTGTTTAAAGACAAGTAAAGTACTATAACCCTGGAAGGGAAGACTGGAGCCAGCCTGAGATGGGCTTGAAATGCCAAAGGAAGGTTACATATTATCCTAGAGGCAAGAGGGAGACACTGGAGCTTCTTAAATAGGGGAGTGACATGGTCAGATGTGTACTCGTAGGATGTTACATTGACAGCTGGATGCTAGATGGATTAGAGAGAAGAGAGACCATGAGGCTAATTAGAAGTGGTGCTATTGCCAAAGTTCAGGCAAGATGTGGACCCAAACAAGGGTAGTTGGTCACATGAACAGAGAAAAGTGTACAGAAGAAAGAATGGAGGTAGAATTTAAGCTACTTGGCAATTGATTGACTACCTAGGGTGAGAGACAGAGTCAAGGATGAAATCTAGTTTATGCCCTAACACAAATGTGGAATGTTAGGAAGAAGAGTGAGTTTGGGGCCAGATTAACAAGGCTGATTTTAGACAAGCTGAGTTTGAGGTGCCTGAAGGCTATCCATCTGGAACAATCCAATAGGCAGTTAGTGAGATAGAACAGTTCAAGAGAGGGAGACAAGGGCTAGATATATGGATCTGAGAATCATTGTGTAGAGGGATAGTTGAACCCATGGGAACCAGTGAGATCACAGAGACAAGCGAGTGGGAGGTGAGAAAAGTGAGATGAGTCCAGACAATTTTTTCTAGAAATTTGTCTGTGGAAGGAAGAAGATATATATAAGACCATATTTGCTGGAGTTGGCATGGTCAAGTTTTTTTTTGGAATGGGGCATATCTGGGCATGTTTATGGGCATCAGCAAAGGATCTAGCATATAAGAGTGACAGGATAATAAAAACGGTAAGTTCTCAGAATAGCCTGGAAGGAAAAGGATAGAAGGCACAAGCAAGGGCTGGTCTAGGCCATGCTGACAAACTCCCCTGTACACTATGTATAAATATACTTGTGAACACAGTAGAAAGAGGCATGGTCACATGCGCACACACATGTTTGTATATATGTATGTGTGTGTGTATATATGTGTTCCCATGGACTGTGAAGGCAGACATATACAAAAGGCACTGATGCATTCACATGGACACTGAACATAGGCTCTCATGTACATCCAAGCATGTTCACATGTACAACAAACAGGCATGCTCAAATGCACACATACTAAAGACATGCTGAAGGTACACAGACAAGAATGTGCTCACACATCAACAAACGTTTGTAGAAAGTGGGGGTATGGAAAGGAGGACAAAATCAAATGTAATCTTTTGTGGTCAGTGATGGTCCCAGGGCTACTAAGAGAAAATGGCAGGGCTGAGATTAATCCCCCCTCCCCCCTCCCCAAAACATTCCCCTTGTTTCCCACCCTGCTACATACGTTTCATACAGACTCTGGCCTCGAAGAAACACCTTGACATCCTTGTTTAAAGGGAAGGTCCCATCGTCCTTGCGGAAACGGTACAGCAGTTTGGCATCTTTGTAGTCTGAGTGCTCATCACACACTGTGGAGGTTGGGATGGGCATCACTCAGGGCACCCCATACATAGGAATCAAGTAGCCCCCTCCCACTCAGAACAGAATCTTTGTGATGTCTTGCCAAACAAATCAAAAGATTTCTGGAGTCACTGACAGATAAGCGAGTAAACAGATGTTTATGAGAGCAGATGGACAAATGACCCTGATCAGCTGCTCACCAGTGTTCTCTCCTTGGTCTTTCATGGCCACAATCTGGCCTTGGCATAAGAACAGGATACATTTTTTTCAGGGAAAGTGTTGATCTCATTTGAACAACTCTTAGCCCCAGGGGCCAATTGGCAGGAGAGGAATGTTCAAAGAAAGCAATTAAAAAGCTTAAAGTCAGAAAGACAGTGAGTAGTAGAAATATGACTGAAATTCTGGGCTGATGTCTTCCTCCATTCTCTCCTGCTTCATCCCTTCCTCCCATGAAGAGGTGGTCCTTTTCCTTGCCAGGGCAAATTCCCCTACAAGCATCCTTGATGCCATCTCTTTCCATCATTTCCAGCAGTTAGCCCCATCTATCATTCCCACTCTCACTAATTCCCACTATTTGCTGATTCCTCCCCTGCTGCCTACAAATGAACTCTTCCTTTAAAAATCCTCACACCCCATCTGACCATCTCCCTGGGTGTTGTCTTATATTTCTCCTTCCCCAAACCCCTTCTACCCTTGTTCTTGGTCCTTTGTTCTCAGACGATCATGACATCAGGGAGGTGATACTATGACATGCAAGTGAATTGGATTTAAGTGAGGGAGGGCTCTGCAAAGTCACCAGCCTCACTCTCTCCTCTGGAGGCAGCTGGATCAGGACAACTGGAGATGGCTCCCCACTTCTCCCCTAAACTCTGTGAGAAAGCAGCCTATCCTTGATGTTCCTATTCCAACCTCTCACATTCTTAACTCTCTGCAGTCTGGCTTCCAACTTCAACATCAACTGAAACTGCTCTCTCACAGGTCATTAATAATCTGTTATTTCACAAATATAATGGTTTTCATTCAATCTTCATCCTCCTTGACCTCTCTGATGCCTTTGGCACTATGATCAATCTCTTCTGGGTATTCTCTCCTCTCTACGTTTGTGACAGTCCTTTCTCTGGGTTTTTCCCCTATCTATCTACCACTCCTCCTGCTCATTTATCTCCTCTGCCGGATCTTCATCTTGCCCATGCCCACTAAGCATGGGTGTCCCCCTAATCCCAGGTTCTGTTCTTGGCCCTCTTCTCTTCTCCTTTTATACTATGGTATTCAATGAACTTCTATGCAGATGACTCCCAGATCTTTATCTCCAGCTCTTACCTGTCTGCAAAGCTTCAGTCTCATACCATCAACTGCTTTTTGGAATCTCAAAGTTACCATATCCAAAACAGAACTCATTATCTGTCCTCCCAAACCCTTTGCTTTTCTGAACTTCCCCATTACTGTTGAGGAAACTACCATCTTCCTAGTCACCCTAGCCCACAACTTTAGTGTCATTCTCCATTTCTCTCTTATGTTCAGTCTATATATCCATTCTGATACCAAATTCCGTCATTTCTACCTTCACAACATCTCCAGAAGCTCTCACCTCTCCCACAGCCACCCCCTTGATCAAGCCCTCATCACCTCATACCTTCTAAGTAACCCCCCTTCCTCCATTTTCTCCCCATTCCAATATTTTCTCTTCTCGGGTACAAAGTAATCTTCCTAAAGGTCTATTCAATAAAACTCCAGCAGCTCCCTCTTACCTACAAGGATCAAATATAAAATCATCTTTTCGGCATTTAAAGTCCTTTATAACTCTGTCCCTTGCTACCTTTACAGTTTTCTTACACTTTACTTCCCAATAGGTACTTTGTGATCTAGCAACACCTACCTTTGAACATGCTATTTCCAGACTGTGTATTTTCTTTTGTTTCTTTAATATAAATATATTTATTTAACTTTTTACATTTATTTTCACAAAATTTTGGGTTCCAAATTTTCTCCCCATTTATCCCTTCCCCCCACCCCAATACACTGAGCATTCTAATTTTCCCTATCACCAATCTGCCCTCTCTTCTGTCATCCCTCCCTTCTCTTGTCCCTATCTTCTCTTTTGTCCTGTAGGGCCAGATGACTTTCTATTCCCCATTAACTGTATTTCTTATTTCCTAGTAGCAACAACAATACTCAACAGTTGTTCCTAAAACTTTGAGTTCCAAATTCTCCCCATCCCTCCCTCCCCACCGGTTCCCTTTGGGAAGGCAGGCAATTCAATATAGGCCATATCCGTGTAGTTTTGCAAATGACTTCCATAATAGTCGTGTTGTGTAAGACTAACTATATTTCCCTCTCTCCTATCCTGCCCCGCATTGTTTCTATTCTGTCTTTTGATCCTGTCCCTCCCCGAGTGTTGACTTCAAATTGCTCCCTCCTCTCATTGCCCTCCCTTCCATCATCCCCCGCACCCTGCTTATCTCCTTCTCCCCCACTTTCCTGTATTGTAAGATAGGTTTTCATACCAAAATGAGTGTACATTTTATTCCTTTCTTTAGTTGAATGTGATGAGAGTAAACCATGTTTTTTTCTCAGCTCTCCTCTTTTTCCCTCCACTAAAAAGTCTCCTGCTTGCCTCTTGAATGAGAGATAATTTACCCCATTCCATTTCACCCTCTCTCCTCCCACTACATTTCTCTCTCACCATTTACCTTAATTTCTTTTAAGATATGGTCCCATCCTATTCAATTCACTCTGTACTTTCTGTCTCTGTATGTGTGTGCGCGCACACGTGTACCTGTGGTTGTGTGTGTGTACATGTGTTTGTGTGTGTGTATGTGTGTGTGTGTGGTCCCACCAACTACCCAGATACTGAAAAGTTTTAAGAGTTACAAATATTGTCTTTCCATGTAGGAATGTAAACAGTTCACCTTTGGTAAGTCCCTTATGACTTGTCTTTGCTGTTTGCTTCTTCTTATTCTTGTGTTTGAAAGTCAAATTTTCTTTTCAGCTCTGGTCTTTTCATCAAGAATGCTTGAAAGTCCTCTGCTTCATTGAAAGACCATATTTTCCCCTGAAGTATTATACTCAGTTTTGCTGGGTAGGTGATTCTTGGTTTGAGTCCTAGTTCCTTTGACTTCTAGAATATCCTATTCCACGCCCTTCGATCCCTTAATGTAGAAGCTGCTAAATCTTGTGTTATCCTCATTGTATTTCCATAATACTTGAATTGTTTCTTTCTAGCTGCTTGTAATATTTTCTCCTTGACCTGGGAATTCTGGAATTTGGCCACAATGTTCCTAGGAGTTTCTCTTTTTGGATCTCTTTCAGGCGGTGATCGATGGATTCTTTCAATACTTATTTTGCCCTCTGATTCTAGAATATCAGGGCAGTTTTCCTTGATAATTTCATTAAAGATGATGTCTAGGCTCTGTTTTTGATCATGGTTTTCAGATAGTCCCATAATTTTTAAATTATCTCTCCGGGATCTATTTTCCAGGTCAGTTGTTTTTCCAATGAGATATTTCACATTCTCTTCCATTTTTTCATTCTTTTGGTTTTGTTTTGTGATTTCTTGGTTTCTCAGAAAATCATTAGCCTCCATCTGTTCCATTCTAATCTTGAGAGAACTATTTTCTTCAGTGAGCTTTTGAACCTCTTTTTCCATTTGGTTAATTCTGCTTTTGAAAGCATTCTTCTCCTCATTGGCTTTTTGAATCTCTTTTGCCAATTGAGTTAGCCTATTTTTCAAGGTGTTATTTTCTTCAGCATTTTTTTGGGTCTCCTTTAGCAAGGTATTGACCCATTTTTCATGCTTTTCTTGCATCTCTCTCATTTCTCTTCCCAGTTTTTCCTCCACCTGTCTAACTTGATTTTCAAAGTCCTTTCTGAGCTCTTCCTTGGCCTAAGCCCCCTGGATATCTATTTCGGGTGTTTGGGGTACAGAGGCCTTGACTTCTATGTCTTTCCCTGATGGTAAGCATTGTTCTTCCTCATCAGAAATGAAAGGGGGAAACATCTGTTCCCCAAGAAGGTAGCCTTCTATGGTCTTATTTTTTTTCCCTTTTCTGGGCATTTTCCCAGCCAGTTACTTGACTTCTGAGATTCCTCTCCACCCCTGCCTAGATCTGCCCAGCTAGTGCTTGGGGTCTGAGATTCAAATGCTGCTCCCCAGACTCAGGGCTTTCAGCAGCGGGCAGAGCTGCTATTCAATGTGAGCTTAAGTTCTGGTGCTTGGGTGGGGGCAGGGCCCCCTCAGGGGGTTTATGTGGAGACCTTCAGTAATGGAGAGGAGGTCCTGCCTGCTCCAGGAGCCCCTGGCCACCGCTGCCTCTGTCACTGCCTCCCGAGGGGGCCTGAGTCATGGAGACACCCCACTCCCCTCTTGGCCAGCCCAGAAGACTCTCTCACTGACCTGTAGCACCTGTGGGTGGAGGGACCTTGGCGGCCGCTGGAGATTCCATCCCTGAAACCTGCTCAGATCTGCTCCTCTGGGGCCGCGCAGCCAGGGCAGGGGCTCTGCTCCATGTCCGGTGCACAATGGACCTTTGGTGCTGGTTTTTCAGGGCTCTCTGGAATGGAAATCTCCTCCACTGCATTGCTGCGTGGCTTGCACTGCTCCAGAATTTGTGGGTAGTTCTTTTTACAGAAAATTTATGGGCTGTGGGTTCAGAGCTAGCATACGTGAGTCTTTCTACTCTGCCATCTTGGCTCCTCCCCAGACTGTGTATTTTCAAAAATGGTTTCTCTGGCTTCCTTTAAGACTCAGCTCAAGTCCCACCTTCTGCAAGAGGCCTTTCATGGTCATTTCTCACTCCTCAATCCCCCACTCACTAAAGCCTTCCCTCCAAGTTTACTTCCAGTTTACACTGTATATTTTGTTTATACTTAGTTATTTCTAAATTGCCGACCCCACCTCTCTCACCCCAATTAGAAAAGTGAGTTCCTAGAGGGCAGGAATGGTTTTGTTCTCCTTGTTGATTGTTTTCCTTTCTTTGTTTCTAGTAGGGAATGGTTCACAGTAGCCTGGATACACAGTAGGATCTCAATAAATACCTCTTGCCTGAAAGGAGATTTAATCTGTTTAGACATCCATCCATCCATCTATCCACGTACATATCCACATAAGACTTCTGTATTTTTCAGGAAAGGCTGGTCCAACCTAGGATCGGGGAGGAAAGGGGCCGAGGGAGTAGGTGGGCAGGGAATCTTGGACCAGAAGGAAACGAAAGGAATCTAAGTAACTACTTCCATGGAGTAGTCAAGTCACACCCTCTCTACCACAGCTCCTCACTGAATAAACAGTCATTAAGAAGAGAGAGTTCTAGAACTAGAGCAATTGGCCCAGTGACCACATTAATATAAATAAAGTCACCAAGAAAGACTTCAGAAAGATGATCTATTTGGTGCCAAATTGTAACTTCAAAGGAGTTAAAGCAAGCTTCCAGTCTCTTAGATGAAAGGTGGTGGATAAGGTGGTGAATCATAGGTGCTGAATGAGGCATACATTGTCAGAAAGGGATAACGTGTTTCTCTGTTTTGATTAACTGAACCTTGTAATATAGGAGGATACCTAGGAGGAGCTAGGGAGTAATGCAGATATGACAATAAGGTTTTTGAAAAGAGGTTCAGTATGTTTTTCTTAAAGAAAATATCACTTTCATTCCCAGAAATAAGGGGCAGAGTAAATTAAGAGAGTCAGTTTCCATCCTATGTCATTTGCATGTGGAGAGAGAGGGAAATGAGAGAGGCAAAGATGCAGGCCTGAGAAGCCAAGCCTCATTCCTCTGTGGCTTTGGCTTCCTGGACCACAGTCCAAGGTCTGGGCAAGGGTCAAAGCTGGTTCTTGTTCCATCAAATGACTCTGTTCATCATTCATCCATAATTATGGCCTGGCCACACAGGCCCTGCTTAGGAGAACCACCCAGGAGACCTCCAGGAAGAGAAGTCTGTGAAGCTGTGTGGGCCTACACACACACACACATACACACACACACACACACACACTCAGTCTTTCATACACATACTCTCCATACTCATACCCACAGAACCTTACATATGCCTCACACTCTCATGTGTGCTCATTCTCTCTCTCTCTCTCTCTCTCTCTCTCTCTCCTCCTTTCCATCCCTGCCTCCTTCCCTTCCTCCCTCTCTTTTCCCCTGAAGTATGGAATTCTCTAGATGAATTTACAAACCAGACAAGGGACTAGTGTTTCCCTCCCATAATCCAATCATGACTTAGCAGAAAAAAAGACAGTCTATTCCTCTGACCCAAGTTGCAGACTATTAGGACTGCCTGACCTCTATGATATCATTGGAGGGATGTCAAACAGTCGCCCTATATCCAAATATCCCTCTGCTTGGGGCCTGAATTAACCAAGGTGGGCAGTACAGGATGTACATGAACTTTCTCTGAAGTCACAAGATTCATACTGAGCTTGCTGTAGGATGAAAAGTCCAGATATTTTCATAGAACCTATTGTCTAGTTCATACATTTTCCATCTTATATTTGTGCATATATTTCTGAATCCAAGTGTATAATCTTATATATGTGTATATATACATACATATATGTGGGTATGTGTATATATACATACACATGTGTGTATATGTGAATATGTACATATACATATTATATATATTATATATCCCTATTAAATTATTAAAATTTAACTTGGCTCATAATTCCAATCTACCAAGGTTCTTGTATCCCTCTTTCTCAAGTTTTATGTCAGCTATATATTTGATAAACATCCTATTTATGCCTTTATTCAAATAATCAATGGTTCAAACACTGCCTTTGATGCTTACTAACTGTGTGATCTTGGCCAAGTCACTTAATTTCCAAGGGTCCCAGGTTCCTTGTCTATAAAGAAGAGGGAGAAGTTGGCTTAGATAGCCTCAAGTCTCTCTCAGCTCTAAAGCTGTGACCCCATGATCTTTCCAGGTTTCCTTCTTTGGGTGGAGCATTACCTTCTCCAGGTTCCTCTTATTAAGCCTGATGTTAACTAACAACAACTCAGAACAAGTGAAATTATCATATGGATTCCAAGATGACTTGTCAAAAGGGCAGCTTCCCTGGGCAGATGCTGAGCATGGGGCTGAGTCAGGAGGGGTCGAGTTTTTCTATAAAGCTCAGGTGAGAAGTAGAGCAGAGCATTAGCACACACCAGCAGGAAAAGGCATTGTTACCAAAACACTCTTTTTCTCTCAACTTCAAACACAACTGGAATCCAGTGACATACAGGGAAAGTATTGGCTATTATCTGTGGGTCATGCTGCAATGACTAAAGCCACACACAGGCTGACACTGAACCATTGTCTTTTTATACATGGGGGTGGAGGAAATTTTTGAACATGGGGGCAAAAGAAAATTGAAAAGCAAATGTCCAGAAAGGGAGGAAGGAATTTTTTAAATGCTATGGCCTTTGCAGAAAAAAAAAATGGGGAGGGAGAAAGAAAATGAATAACTAATCATAGCAGAGGCCCTCTCCATATCTTAAATCCAAAGGAATTAACCACAGTGGGAGGGATGTAGGCCAGATCCAGCTGAGAATGTGAGACACTGGAGGAGATTATTAAATAAGGCTATGGATATTGAAGGTGAAGTCAGGCAACTGTAAGAAGCTGAGGGGGAGAACTTTCTGAGGGGAGGAGAGTTCTTCGCAATGTTCTACCCATCTCCTATCCAATACACATATATCCCCACCTACTCTGACCATAAGTATGGTTGACCTTCTCTGTCCCTTCAGAAGTGAAGCTGTTGGACTCTACAGATGGGATGGGAGAGTGGGGAGGTGAGGAGAGTTGGAAGAGAGACCACATACCATGATGAATGATGTAGTGGTCCATCAGTTTCTGCATCAGCCGAATGCCTGTTTCTCTGTCTGGTGCCTCCTTGTGGTCTATCAGCCAATCTGTGAGTTCCTTGGCCACAAAACAGTTGGGATATGTTCGAAGATGATACCGTCGATCCTTGATGAGCTTCCCATCATGAAGTCGAAGTCTAAAAACAGATGAAGGAAGGCAGAGGAAAAGCTATAGAAGTGATATACTAAATATACTAAAATATTTATAGCAGCTCTTTTTTGGGTGCAAAAAATTAGAAATGAGGGAATGCCCATCAATCGGGGAATGGCTGAACAAGCTGTGACATGTGACTATGATGTAATACTACTGTATTATAAAAAATGACGAGCATGATACTCTCAGAAAAACCTGGAAACACTTCTGTGAGCTGATGCAAAGTGGACCGTACTGTGCACAAAGAAACAGCAATACTGTGAGATGATCAGCTGTGAATGACTTAATTATTCTCAGCAATACAATTATCTAAGATAACTCTGAAGGACTTATGATGAAAAATGCTATCCATTCCCAGAGAAAGAACTGATGGTGTCTGAATACAGATTGAAGCACACATTTTTTAACTCTTGTTTTTCCTGAGGTTGAGGTTTTTTGATCTATGTTTTCTTTCACAACATGACTATTATGGATATGTCTTGTATGAGTACACATGTATAACCTGTGCTTGCCTTCTCAGTGAGGGGAGGTAGGGAGGGAGGACAGGAGTGAATTTGGAACTCAAAGTTTTAAAAACAAATGTTAAAAATTGTTTTACATGTAACTAGGAGAAAATAAAATACTAAATAAATACCTCCCCCAAAAAAGAAATGACATACTTTCTCCTCCCATACTTTTTGCAGAAAGTTAGGCCACTTAACAGATAAACCACTGAAAACTGAGACTTAGTGGCCTATGTATTCCAAGAAATATAAAGATTGCAGTGATATATCTTGATGAAGAGGAAGACCAGTGTGGATAATCAAAAAACAGGTAAAACCCAAAAGAGTTAATCTGAAAGAGTGTACACTTTTTAAAAAAATCACACAATAATCTCCAGACAGAAAGGAAGATGCAACAGTGAGTAATTTAAAAGGCATTGCTGTCTAACTATGGAATACATTGAGTGCCATATTAAAATCACACTTCCCTTCCTATCTATACTTTGTACAAGATGGTATTACCCTGATGACATAAAGAGACAAGCAGTTCTGGGATAAATACAACACCTCCAGTATATAAATACTGCCTAGCACAATGTAGATGCTAGGTGAATGCTTGATTAGTTGTGTTAATTACAATTAATGGATGCAATTGGTGAATGATAAATCTATAATTCATTCATGCATTCATTCATTCAACATCTATATACATCTGAAAATGTGTCACACTCTCCCTGAGACTCCTAGAAGTTTGCTCCATGTATGGCAGGGGACAGAAGGTGAAGGGAATTCTCAATCTGAGATAAGGCTGGAAGAAGGTGCCCCAGCTGTCTGAGGATGCTCCACTAATTCTTGCTTAGATCACAGAGATTAAGGAAGATACTTTTCCAATGTCACACAACACTGCATAGCCCTGTGACCATGAATAATTTCACCATGGGATCTGACATAGTAACTTTCAAGGTTCTGACAGCATCACTGCTCTGTGCTCTCCCTCCCACCTCTCCCCATCCCTGTGGGCTTCTCCACATGCCTCAGTGATCTGCATTCCTCTTTCATTAAGAACCCTTGTCCTTCCCAGGGCTTCAGAATCTTACCTGCTCTCAGAAAAAAGGGTAATTGTGTCCTTTTAAAGGCAACTCCTCAAATCATGTGTATACACAGTCAACACACCTTCATCTAATACTAGCACACACCATCCACCACACACACAAACACACAGAGACACTCATGGATGCAACACAGAGGTTATTACTATTGCTATACAGACCATACCCTTTGCATGTTTCTACCTGACTGGCTCCCTAGCCTCAGGTGAGATCTCTGAAGTTTTCAATTAACTTGGAGCAAGGCTCTGCAATCAAATTCCGCCAACACTGCCTGCCTTTCCTGAGGTAGCTTAATCAGGTTTCTGGTCAATAACACTGGCCGCAGAGGTCTCACTCCTTCACACAGGGTATCTTTGTCTTCTCTCAGATCTTGGAGGGTCTCCCAGCTCAATTCCAACTAGGACCAAGTATAATTTTGTGCTGGATTTTGCTTAATGCAAAGGAACTATAATTTCCTAGCAAGGGCAATTCCAAAACCTCCCCTCCTCCCTCAGTATATCTGTATTTGTAAGTAAGTCTTCTGGGTACCTCAGGTACCCAGAGGTGTAGTGACTTACCCAGGGTCACATAGTTAGTTACAGATAGGGGATCTGAACTCAGGTCTTCCTGACTTTCCAGCACTCACAATGTTGTCTCTTGTTTAATGCAACTGAGTTCATCAGAGAGAAGTTGTGCTTCTCTATATTTGGGGGTGAGGAGGAGTATGATATAAACTTTCAGCCAGTCAAAGGGTAAAAGGTCCAGTCCTGGCAGCCTAGTCACTAAGGGACCAGGGCCCAAACTGAATCACTAGTCACTATCTCCGTAATTCTGCCACCTATCAATTTGCCTTATAGCATGAAGCTGTAGCCTCGAGGGTCACACTTAAATTCCACAATCTTCAGCTGCAGGGGGGAATTTCCCTACCCCTAGCACATGGAGAGTGGGGAAGAAAGAGGAAAAAATACCCGGATGTTTTTGCAGCGACTTCCCTTCCTCCCTGCTGCATGGGCCCCGGCTATTGTTCACCCCAAATGCCTTACCATTATCCAGTGGACATGTGGGAAGTCCCTATTGTCTCAGACATCACAGATGGGTTCCTACATTAGGGTCTCATGCAGGGATCTGCCCCTTCCCACAATGCTTCCCTTCCAACCTCAGAATTGTCAAATATATGGTCTGCAAGTGGAAGGATAAAGGTCAGTCTGCATATCCAGCCACCAGTGACTGAACCTGGAGGCATAAAAAGGAGACAGCTAGAAATACTATCCATCCAATGCTACCCCTAGGAGCCTAAACTACCAGCAGTTTCCTGCCTTTGGAACATTATTAGCACCAGTAAGAGTCAGGGACCCTGGGGAGGGACTATACTAGCATATATGTAAGGTATTTTAATGGGTACTGGAGCTACAAAGACACAGGAAGAGAGAAAAAATGCTAATTGTTATAACTGGGGTGCATCAGAAAAATAACTATCATTTACAGGGTGCTTTAAAGTTCTGAGAAGTGCTTTCTGTAGTGTCATATCATCTGATCTTCTCACAGCAGTCTGGGGAAGTAGGTGCTATTATAATCCCCATTCTACAGATAAGGAAATTAAGACAGATAGAGGTTGAGTGACTTGCCTAGGGTCCAACAGATGGAAAGTGTGAGATAAAATTTTAACTCATGTCTTACTGACTCCAAGTCAATCACTCTAGCCATTGGGCCACTTAGCTGCCTAATCATGCGCTACTGCTGATTTTCATTAAGCATGTTTGTGCCTAGTCACCCTAGCACCCAGCTCCGGGCTCTGCATGCAGTGGGAACTTAATAAATAATTCTAAAAGTTGAAGAAAGGAGGTCAGGAGGAAGGGTTGTTTGTCCTTTCTTCTGAAAGAGGACCATGACATTAGGAAGGTTGATGCCATGAGCTGCAAGTGAATTGGATTTAAGTGAAGGAAGGCTGTGCAAAGTCACCAGCCTCATTTTCTCCTCCAGAGCCATCTGAGTCCAATGGCCAGATAGAGATCAAAACAACTGGAGATGGCCCCCAGGAGGAAGGACAGGCAGTCCAGAGAGGGAAGCAAAAACTCCAGAGGATTCAGAATCAGCAGGCCTTCAAGATGCACCATTCAGGAAGGCCCTCCCCCCCCCGCCAGCTGTAGGAATTATGGGGAGTTTTCATTCAGCTAACACCCAAGTAGGAGTGCCCCAGACAGGTGATCAAGATAGTCTCCCAAGAGCCTCTACCTAAAGCAGACTTGGTGTCAGGGCTTGCAAGTTTGCCCATCCACCCCGCAAGGGCAGCACAACACTGGCCTTCCTTGGTCAGTAGAAGTTGATTGTAAGACTCAGCTCTAAACTTTTACAAGATTCCTAGTCAGGATAGCCTATCCAGGGATACATCGATGGACCCATCTTTCATCATAAAAGGCTCTCTTGTAAGAGGGATTAGGTGTGTACTATTTGGCCCCAGCAAGCAGAAGTAGAAGTCTCAAAGGAGCAAATTTAGATCTGACATATGGAAGAACTTCATAACAACCTAAGCTATCCAGAAATGGAATGGGCTGTCTGCCTACAGGGAGATTCCCCTTTACCTGAAATCTGCATTGGAGGTGAGTCCCTTAGGATCACTGATTCAGAGATGCAAGGGACCTGAGGTCATCTAGTCTAACCCCACCCCACCCCCATTTTACAGATGAGACAACTGAGGCTGGATGATCACTTATTAGGTATATTATTGTGGGGATTTGGGTAGATGGCTGCTAAGGACCCTTATGACTGTGATACTCAGTGATTCAATGAATGTACTCTCTCCCTTGGGGCAGCTCTCATCCCGTCCACACATTCTATACTTGTACAATTTTCCATCCCTGTCCCTCTGTTAAAAACTCTAGAGGATCTCTGCTGCACTGGATGCTTTCTTCTAGCTCTTTCAACATTTCCTGGATACCATCCCAATACTCAGGATATCCATTAGTTATCCCTGTCTCATAATAAGCCCTTATTCGTGGTAAATTGGGGTGGAGACAGGGAGGTTAGATTAAACAGGTCTGATGGAGGAAGGAAACTGCCATTAGCTGTTTCCATTTTCTTTAAAGTTGAATTCCTGGCAATTTTGGGTTACCTTCACCATTAATCACATGCTGCTATAGACAAGGGGGGATGGGAGGGGGGAATCACTGCTTACACATTCTGCCATCTAAGAGCTATTTGAAGCTGGGAGGAGGCAGCATTAAAAGGTGTCTCAAAAAAAAGGTTGAATAAAAAGCTTCACAACAGGTGTGCAGAACACTGCTCTTCAGAAACATGGCCAATCCACACACACTTCCCAACCTTCTCCAAATCAATGTGGCAAGAATTTTAGCTAATCCTAAAACAGGGATAACTGGTGGGTATAAGACGAGGTCTAAAGGTAATGAGCATATGGCTGATGTAGCTCCAGCTTTGAGGTAGAGTCAACTCTAAGCCTTTATCTGGCTGTGGTGATAGCAGGGATCAGTGCTCAGTTTGGGCGGGGATTGCTGAGAATGGAGTATTTTTTAATGCCAAACTGGGGGAGGTGGAGAGAATGGAAAAAATACATTTAATCTTAACTTTAGGCAGGGAAAACAGCAAAAACAGATGAGAAGCAATCAAAACTGAAAGGGAAGCACTCTATATTTTCTCTGTCACTTAGCTCTGTCTCTCTCTCTCTCTCTCACACACACACACATACACATACACACACACACACACGCACAAAATATAGTGGGTATGAATTATCTCCAAAGCTATCCACAGTGGTCCCTGTTTTAACTTAAAGTTGTTTTTGCAGTGGGTCCTATGGAAAAAAGAACCAGGACGACACTATCTTCCCTAGCTCCCAAGAGAATCCTAAAGAACATCTTACCTCTGTACAAGTATCTGCTCTGGATTCCTCTTCTTCTCTGCCCTTAAACTCTAGGACAATAAGGCCCTTGACCCCATAATCCTAAGCAACCTAATTCAGTGTAAAGCACATATACACTCTATCCCAACTTCCACAAAACTCAGAAAGGATCTCTGGAGCTACCAGACGGTAAGCGGCCATTACAGGGTGGTGATTACCCACTACAGACTTCTGAACCTGTCAATCAAGAAGGTGAGAAGATGTCAGAAGAGTAAGAAACAGTGACTGATTTTTCTGGGGATTGAGGAATAAGGAAGTTTAGAGGAAGTGAGAAGTGGAAAGAGAAAGGGCAGGGGGGAAGAGAAATATGAGAGGACAGAGGAAGATAAGAAGCAAAGAGAAGGAATGAGTAAACAAAGAGGAGGGGAGAGAAATGGGGAGAAAGGGAAAGGAAAGTGGTGAGACAGAAGGGAAAGATGAAGTGGGGGAGACTGGGAAAAGGAAAAGGAGAAAGAATTAGGGGGGAAAAGGGAAGTCAAAAAGCAAGAGTGAAAAAGAGACTGAAAAGGAGAAAAAGGCAGCCCAGAGAAGGTAGAGGAAAGAGAAGGGACGCAGGGTGAGAAATGTGGGAAAGATAGAGAAGAGAAATGAGAGGCAGACAGAAATTATTGAAGCCTCAAGATGGTATCACAGAATCATAGATTTAGAGCTAGAGAGGATTTCAGAAGCCATTAGTCCTAAACCCTCATTTTACAGATAAAGTCACACAGATACTAATTAATAGAGGTAGGATTAGAATCCACATCTTCTAACTCTAAATACGTCTTTTTACTGTGGAATCTGCTCCTATGGAAGTTATAGGAAGAACAGGAGAGGCTCTTAGACCTGGTTCACTTGAGGTCTTTCTGCATTCCATTCCTTATGAATTGATCGATTGTTCCAAAGCTTCCAAATGTGATCATTCAGGGTGATTCAGAGGTAGGGGGGGTTTAGCTGTTTTGGGGAAGGGGATTGTGTCATTTGGCAGGTTGTGCAGAAAGCATAGCATGGCTTTTTGAAGCACAGTGGCTGAACCCCAGGAAAAGGTATTCTGTGGCCACCCACCTTCATCTTCTCTAGAGACACAGTCCCATTCTGGATGGGATTCTCAATGAACTCATAGACTCAGAGAAAGTTAGAGCTGGAATAGACTTTAGAGATAAATCATCTAAACTTGCTTCACTTTTAAATACATATACATATATATATACACATATAGTTATTTTGAACTTGACAAACACAAATACGTGCATTCCCATGAACAAAGAAGAATAGAAAAATAGGATTATATATGAAAATGCAAATCTCTATGGTGTACTATTTGTATTTTTAAAAGGATAGATAGGGACAGTATGTATAATTTCATTATTACAGGGAACACCTAGGTTAGGAAAATTCCCTGTAGCCACGCAAGTATATACCTTCTTTGAAACTTGTAAGCATAGCCTAGAACACTGAGAAATCAGCTGACTTGTCGACACACACACACACACACTCACTCCAAGATGTATCTATTTCTCTGTGTCTCCACTGAACTTCCTTCTGCTTTCTTCTGTGCATTTTTTTAAAAAAGTTTTTGATGACATTTTTCTTTCTTTTCATTTTTAGGAAGCATCACTACCTCTCTTCCACTATACAACTCCAACCAAAAAAAAATAAAAACTCTACCAAAAAAATTGCTCCCTTGCAACAAATAAACGAAGCCAAGCTAAACAAATCCACACGTTGGGCATGTCTGAAAATATGCATCATTTCTACATACTTAGTCCATTAACTTTGTGCTAAGAGGTGAGTGGCATGTTTTATCATCAGTCCTACAGATCAGGGATTGGCCATTCATTGAATTGATTGGAGGTTTTAAGTCTTTAAAGGTTGTTTCTTTTTATAGGGTTGTAGACCTTGCACAGCCCTCCCTCACTCAAAACAAAGTCAAGTGCAAGTCATGTCATCATTTCTCTGATGTCATGGTCTTCTTCGAAAACGAAGGAAGAATACACAGTTGAACAAATTGTTCTGGTTCTGCTTACTTCACTTTGTATTCATTTATATGTCTTTCCAGGTTTCTCGGACGCTCTTTTGTCATGGCTCATGTTGTCATTAAGTCATTTTTCAGTCATGTCTGATTCTCCATGACCCCATCTGGGGTTTTCTTGGCAGAGATGCTGGAGTGGTTTGTCCTTTTCTTCTCCAGCTCATTTTACAGATGAGGAATCTGAGGCAAACAGGGTTAAGTGACTTGCCCAGGGTCACACAGCTAGTAAGTATCTGAGGACGGATTCGAACTAAGAAAAAGGAGTCTTCCTGATTCCAGGCCCAGAACTGTATCCACTGTGCCACTCAGTTGTCATGATTTATAGCACAACAGTATTCCATTATATTCATATATCATAATTTATTCAGCCATTCCCCAATTGATGGGTACTGTCTTATGCTTAGTAGTGATGTTCCTGGGCTAAAAGGTATGCAGTTTAGTGACTGGTGAAGTTATAAATCTAAATTGTTTTCCAGAAGAGACAGAATTCTCACCTCTATCAATAGTGCATTCAGAAGGAAACAAATATTTATTATCTATTATGTGCTAAGCACTTTTTACATTTGTTATCTCATTTGATCCTTATAACCCTGAAGGTAGAAGACCATTATTACCTCCATTTTATGGTTGATAAAACTGAGGTAAACAGAGTTTCCAGAAATTGATCAGAGTCACATAAGTAGTAAGTGGCTGAGGTTAGATCTGAATTCAAGTCTTCCTGACTGCAGGCCTAGCACCCTATCCATTGTACCACCTAACTGCCTATTAGGGTGCCTGTTCTCCCCACATTTCTTCCAAAAATTGTCAGAACATCAGAGTTGTCTTACTTTACATTTCTCTTATTATTAGTGATTTGGGGTGTTCTTTACATAGTCATTGACAATTGAGAACTTCCTGTTTATACCCTAGAACCATTTATCTATTGTGGAGTGACTCTAATTCTTTGACCAAATCCCCATTTATCATGGACATCTGGCCTCATCAGAGAAACTTTCACAATTTCCCTTCTAATTTTCCTTGATTTCTGGCTGCCTTGATTTTGTTTGTGCAAAAAGATTTTTGGTGTTATATAACTACAGCTTTCTATTTTACCTCTTGTAATAGTTTCTATCCCTTATTTGGTTAGGATCTCTTCTTCCTCAATAGTTGTGAAAGGTATCTCTATTCTTGATCCTCTAATTTGTTCATGATGTGGCCTTTTGTATCTAGGACATGCGTCACTTTGGAACTTATTGTACTATATAAAGTGAAATGATCATCTAACCCTAACTTATGTCAGGCTGTTTTCAAATTTTCCAATAAGTTTTAATGGGATAGTGGGCTTTTATCCTACTAATTGGAGCCACTTTGTTTATTAAATGCTCTGTTTTCTGTTCATTTGCTTTTGGATCTTGTATGCCTGACATTTTACTAACCAACTTTTTTTATTTTTTAACCAGTACCAAGTGGTTTGGATAATTAATGCTTTGTAGTATTGTTTAACATCTGGTACTGCCAGGCCTCCTTTCCACTTTTTTTTCATTATTTCCCTTAAGATTCTTAACCCTTTTTCTTCCAGATGAATTTTGTTGCTAATCTTTTCTACCTCTATAAAGTAACCTTTTGGCAGTTTGGCTGGTATTGTTTTTTTCACTGAATGACTGAAAGGTCACAGAAGAACCCAAGTCTTCCAGAAAAGATTTTAAAATTGCAACAGACTGACTAATAATCAGATAATTCAAAGAGAAGCTATAGTAAGTGCCTTCGTTTGGACTAGAACTATACAAAAATTCAGTCAAGAAGCCTATGCAATATCCCAACCTGGGGAGTCAGAAAAAGCCAGGTAAACAAACTGGAAATCTGACTGGAGAAGCAGATTAGATTCAGAGGCACCTGAATCCTACAGTTCTCTATACTCTGTTTCATTATGTTGGCATAACCCAGCCATGAGCAATTCATTTCTCTCCAACTATTTGTCCATCTTTAGTTCTATAAAAAGTGTTTTGTATTTTTATTCATAATATCCTTGCATTTGTAGATGGACTTTCAGATATTTTATATATTTATGTACACAGTCTGAATTTTATTTTTGAGTCTCTTCCTGCTTGGTTTTTTCAGTAATATATGGAATATATGGAACATATGGAATATATATGGGTTTGCTTTATGTCCTGTTACCTTGTTGAAGTTATTAATTGTTGCAATTAGTTTTTAGATGAACTTCCAGGGTTTTCTAAGGAAATCATCCTACCATTTACAAGAAGCAATAATTTTGTTTCTTCTTCTTTGCCTGCACCCATTCCTTCAATAACTTATTTCTGTCTTATAGCTAGTTTCTAGCATCACATGAAATAATAGAGCATCTGAAGTGTCTTAAATCAGATTGCTTCAGACTCCTCATCCCCTGGGCATCTCTGGATCAGAGCAATTCCAGCTTCTGCTCCCCGCCCCCAAAGGGGGCCTCACTCTCCAAATCCTCAGCCTTTCTCCCTTAGCTAGAGCCTAGTACAGAGAATTGTAGGATTTAAGTGGCTCTGAACCTTCTTGGTTTAACTTAATCTTCTACTTAACCAGAAGTCTCAATCCACTTCACTTTGCAAACAAAGTGAGACCCATAGAAAGAAATTGCTTACCCAAGGTCAAACAGCTAGTCTGTAGCACAACTAGAACCCAGGTCTCTTTGCTTCCAGACCAATGCAGGTACTAGGTAACAGCATCATCCTATAGCTATAATGTCCCTCTTTCTTCCTCTCTTCTAGAACTTCTGAGAATAGGATCTTCCTGGAGTTGAGCCTCTCAGTAAGCTACACAGGGCACCTTCATTCAGCAGTGCTGGATATTTCTTCTGAAGCTCCACCTCAGAACTACCATACATGTGCATGCAGGTCTGAGTGCCCAGACCATGAGCTCCACCTCTACTGTCTTCAGGTATTTGCTGAAATGACCTAGAGGAATATCAGAGACTGAAAGGAAGGGTGGGAGGACCTAGAAATAAAGCAATGCAGGCCTTCCAAGTATTCACTCACTCTCAGAAAGCTCTCATGCACTGAATTTCCAGGTATTTCCAGAGCTAGCTATCTGTATGTGCCCCAGTGGGCTGAGCCCCGTTAGACACCTACACAGATTGCTCTAATGTTTTCTCCTCCCTCTACCTTCCCAAGAAATTCTTTCCTCTCAGATACCAAATTAATTTAGCCATCTTAATATATCCCCCAAGTCCTATATAAATCAGAATTTGAGAATTGGAAAGAACCTTTTAGCTGTCATCTACTCCAACCCATACTCAAAAGAACCTTCAGTATACTAAATCTGACAAGTGTTCACCCAGAATTTGGATGAAAACCTCTAAGGAGGGGCACATATTATCTCTCAAAATAATCCATTCTATTCTGGACAACTCTAATTTCTAGGAAGTCTTTCATAACCTTAAACCTAAATTTACCTTTTTTGAAAATTCTATTCATTTGTTCTTGGTTATGTTTTCTGGGGCTAGACGGGTCGCACCTTCTTTCATGTGGCAGCTCTTCAAATATTTGAAGACAGCAAATATTATTGGGTCATATCCAAGCAAAACAATTTCAGAAAAGATACTAGGGTCAGACCCTGAGTCCCTGCAGACGTGGTATCAGGGGATTGATTGGAAGGGGGAATGACAATTCTCTAGACAGAGCCCAGATCTTAAGATGCTAAAAAGTTAGATTTAGAAGGGACCTATAGAGGACATGTAATATAATCTTCATTTCACAAATAATGGTGCAGAAAATTTAAGTGATTTTCTGAAGGTCACAGAGGTAGCAAAGAACAGGACTGAGATTTGAACCCAGGTTTTATGAGCACTTTTTCCATTGTACCAGGGAGAAGAAGTGATTTTTCCAAGGCAACTTATGTAGTAAATGATAGAATTGAGATGTGACTACAAGTCCTGTATCATTCCACTCACAATCTCAGAGTTGAAAGAGATCATCTCACAGATTATTAATCCAGAGATTCAAGAGTATTTTTATTTTATTTTGGGGGACTTGACTTCCAATCAATGAATTTACAGTTTTTTGGGTGTAGCCTTGAGAAGCATATCCAATCTTACTCTTCTTTGTGAAAAATTAATCTGTTTTATCTCTTACATGAATATGCACAATGAACTTAAGAATATATTTCCTTTCAAACTGAATAGATTTACTGAAAGCCAAGGGGACTGAAGCTCTGTATGGATCTGAAATCTACCTCTCTATAACGTCTACTCATTGCTCTCAGTTTTGCCCTCTGGGGCCAAGTAGAACAAGTATAATACTTCTTTCACATTACAGTCCTTCCAGTACTTGAAAACAACTGTCCTACTCCCTCTCCCTCACCCCGTAAGTCTTTACTTCTCCAGGCTAAACACCCCCAGACCTTTCATAGATCTATATATGGTATAGTCTCAAATCCCCTTGCTATCCTTCTTTGGAACCATTCCAGTTTATCAATGTCTTTCTTAAAATGTGGCACCCCAAACTCAAGTAAAGCACATGAAGAATCTCATTGTCTTTGTTCTGAGCACTCTTCCTCTCTTAATGCAGCCACAAATCAGCTTCCTTGGTTGCCTTGTTGTGGCTGACTCATTAAACTTACTATCCACCAAAACTCCAGATTCTTTTATTTAAATAAAAACAAACTGTTATCTCACCACCTCTTAAAGCCCCTCAATCCTCCCCAGTAACTGTTTACTAATCTTTCTTTCTGAACTTTTTTAAATGTTTACATTCCTAGCCTGCATCTTCTCTAAATTTACTCTGTTGAGTGCAAGCTTAGCTGACTTCTGCTAGAATAGAACTCTCCCCAAGAGTGGAGTTCCTCTCCTAGTCCCCTGATTGATTGAACAAGTTCCTTCTCTCAAGCCCTTCCATGAATTCAGACCTCCATCAGGGGGTCTTCTCCTCCTCTCCAGAACTTCTCTACTACAGATAACTTATCTTTTCCTCTGAACCAATCTAGCTCTATAGTTCTCTAACCTGACCACACTCTGGGTTCCATTGAGACTAGAGTGGGTTTTCCTTTACGTCTCCCTCCAGACCCCTGCTTTGTCACTTTACCTTACACTGTATTCTAGCTTAGCACAGTGCCAAGCACATAGTAGGCACTTAATGTTTATTGACTGACCTAGCCAAAGAATTTCTCGTTCTTCATGGATATTTTGAAAGGAGAGTGTGGAGGGGGGGTGGGGTTGGGCCTGTGGTGTAGGCATGAAGCCAAAGTTATGGGAAAAAGCCAAGGACAGACTCAAGGGTAAAAAGTTAAAAAGCTCATAAGATTGGAAGTTCTGCAGGGAGAGGGAACAGGTCAGTTCTCCTTACAGTGTTGGACTCACCACAATTAGTAAGCAAAGGAAGAGGAGGGACATCCTACCAATTCCAAGTCCAAGGGAGAGAAAAGGAAGCAGTTGGAAACAGTGGCCTGGAGCAAAGCAGTCTATTCTCAACATTCAAATTCAGGCTTTCAGCATCTCCCAACTAAGCTTGCTTTAGGGTTTCCAGTGGTGTGCTGACTCCAGCCCACCTGTTAAGATTTTCAGTTGTATATATTTACACCTACAAAATCAGCAAATGCTACAAATCCGGGCTTGATTTATTGTTTTGTTGATTGTCTATACATATACTTAAGTTAATAATGCAAATTAAAATTCAAAGTGTGCCCATTGTAAAATATTTACCAACAGGTCTATTTCTCCAATCTGAGTAAGTTCCACAATCCCTAACAAGGAAAGAAGTTTGAATACACTCTGGAGAAGGAGTTGCAATATACAACACTGCAATGGAGGAAGGGAAATGGAACAGTGTCTGGCTCGGTAGGGCGCAAGAGACCTCGGGAGAGGGAGAAAGGGAGGGGAAGGAGAGAAAAAGAGGGAGACGGAGGGAAAGAGAGGGAGATACAGTAAGAGGGAAAACGAAGGAGGGGGAGAGAGGAAGGGAAGAAAGAGAGGGGGAGAGAAGGGGAGAAAGGAGAGGAGGAAGGATGATAGAGATAGAAATACAGATACAGGGACAGACAGCGACAGAGATGGAGACGAAAGGGACGCTGTCACTTGCCTTTTTCCCAGACAACCAGTACTCTTAAGTTTTGAAGCACTCGGGACACAGACGATCAGAAACACCACACTAAGAGATAAAGATCGTTGTCGCTGGCTCTGGTTCCAAACACATCCCTCTACTCTCGCCCCGCCCCCACTCCCATCCAACTCTCTTAGACGCCCTGTCTCCAACCCAGTCCGGCCGCTGAGTCCTTTCTTTCCTGTAGGTTTCCAAGCTTCAACAGCAGAGCTTTGCCAACGCATTCATTAGCCGCTTTTCTTTCATCCAGTTTCACTTCTCCCTGCATGATGTATTGTTGAGAAAGAAGGAGCTGGAATCAGAAGATAAGGGATTGAATTCCAGCTTGACCACTTAACTAGTTTTGCCACCGACCACAACAAATCATTTCACTAATCAGCCTCGGTTCCCGCGTATGTAAAACGGGGATCGGGTTTAGAAAAAGGAAGCTTTGCACTAGAGGATTTATAAGGTCCCTTCCAGCTCCAAGTCCTGTGAGCCTACGGGGTCATCTGTAAGGAAAGAGTGAGTTTCGTGCCCTTCAGGCCCGGGTGCCTTTCTCCTTCGTCCCGGTATGGTACCTACCTCAGCTGCTCTCCCGCCAGCATCACCTCCGCCCGGTGCTGCCGCTCCGCCGCCTTCTTCCGAAGGCTACTGGGCCCGCCCTCCATGTCCCTGGCTCCACTTGGACCCTAGGGCTGGTCTTCTTCTATAGCACCTTCGGTGCGGTCACCTTCAAGGAGCGCAGCACCCTTACCTCTCCCCTACTCACTCCCACTCCGTCCTGCGCCCAGACTCTCCAGGATCTGGGTGGTCCGGGGCTACTAGCCACCCGGCCCGGGACCCGACCAGAAAAACACAGCTCCGCCAAAGATACTCTCAAGGACAGGTGCCCGGACGAGTGGCCGCTCAAGTTTTTCCTCGGGGGGCAGGGCTTAGAAGGGGCCCGGGGGCCTCCGCCCGCTGATTTGCAAACTCGGAAGCTGGGGCCCCGCCCGGTCCCCAGTCCCACCTGGACTCCGCCCCTAGAGCCACACACAGCCTTCTCTGTTGCTGTTTCACACGCTGCCTTATGTGCTCCAAGTCTTACACCTCCAAAACATTCAGGCCGTGGCATAAAGGATAGAAGACCAAGAGTGAGAACTTAGCGGTTTTTAAGGAGCTTGGAAGGGACTCTAAGGAGACTCTAATCCAACCACCTTCCTTTAAGGATACGGCAGCAGGGGCTGAATGATTGTAGTTCAGATAGTCCCACCAATAATAGAAGTCAGGATTTGAACTTAGGTCCTGTGACTTCACAGCCTGAGCTATGGAAGTGGGTTCGAGTCCCAGTCCTGCCACTTACTACTGTGAGTTAGGGAAAGTCGCTCTCTGGGCTTCAACTTCCTCATTTATAAAATAAGGGACTCCCACTACTTGGTTTCTACGGTCTTTCCTCACCTTAATGTCCGACTAACCCACAATCATCCATATGTATGTACATATACAGACCAGAGTAGACTTGTAGAGAGGTGTAGATAGGATGTCTCAAAATCCTCTTCTCTCCAGGCTCAGGATTTCACATTTGCCTCTTTAATTGAGTGACCACAAGACCTATTGAGATGCTCAACCTTAAGGGAAAGAATTTATTCAAAGCTATTCTCGTTCACTGACACCTGAGGGTAGTTAAAAGAATTGGGGGAAGTGTAAAGGGGGAGAGGGTAGGAGAACGTTGCTGGGGGAGGTTTATATTGAGGAAAGACCAACTTTGTCAATGCTTAGCAAATGTTTAGCTTTAATTGCTTAGCCTCAAACACATAACACACACACACACACCCACACACACACACACACAATTTGCTGTTCTCTTACTAACTTGTGTGCAAGTGTGTGTTAGAGTACACGTCTCTCTTGTCCAGTCCAGTAGGACAATCTCAAGAGCCTATTCACTGTTGGATATTAAAAGAACAAGACCTGGGATTAAAGTTGGCACCAGGCAAAAAAAACTCTGTGTAGGAACAAATGACATTGGCCAAAGCCATTGTTTAGAAAGTCTGTAATTAGTTACTAATTGGTCAGAGAAAGAGCCAGGTTCGTGAACTTTTGGAAGGGAAAAACTGGCTCAGGAAAGTGCCTTTTTTTCTGCCATGAAGTGAGGGGGAAGGGGCATAAAAATCATACAATGCTGTGTTTGACCCAACCCACATATTTTTTAGAAGAGAAAATTGGGCCCATGATGAGCAATTAACTTGCCCTAGTGAGTTAGTCAATTTAAAATTGGCTCTCCATCCTGATTTCTAATGTTATTCTCTCTATACCATATCACCTCCTTTGAAGGTAGCAAGTATACATTTTTTTCTGCTTAGCTTGTGAGACAGTATATAATTTGACCCTATCCAACTTGCCTACTTTATGTTAGGATCACAAACATAGACATGGAGGGTACCTTAGAAATCATAAATCCAAAACTTGTTTCCCATTCTCTAAACCACTTTTCACAAAAAAAAAAAAACAAGTCCACAGAGGTTAAGGTCACAGAGGCACAGGCAATAAGTTAGCAGGGCAAGCATTCTGGTGAATCTGCTCACTATACACACACACACACACACACACACACACACACACACACACACACTCCATGCTCATTTTGTTTATCCACTAACTCCTTAAGGGTAGGGGCTATTTCATTTTTGTCTTTATATCTCCAAAAATCTAGCACAGTACCTGACACAAAGTAGGCACTTAATATTAATATTGATTTATTGATGCAAATTGGAATTAGCTCCCTGTAGTGTGGTGTAGTAGTAGAAAAGTACTAGATATAGTCACCCTTCTGGAGCCTAGAGGACTTGGATTTGAAAATTGCCTCTGACACTACTTGGTTTTCCTTAGGAAAACTACTTAAGCTTTCTTGGCCTCAGTTTCCTTATGTGTAAAATCACAGTTAAAATAGAGGATGGCTAAAATTCCTTCCAATGCTAAATCTATGATCCTGAGATTCCTTTACATATATACTTTATCCTATCAAGCCTCAAGCAAAGTCTCACTTCTTCAAGCAAGCTTTTCTCTTCCTCCCTTGATTGCTCCAGGCCACAAAAATTTTCCACTCTTTGTAAGTTCCCTCAGCAGTCTATACAATATGTCTTTCTTTCCTTCTTCCTTCCTTTCAGTATTTTTTTTTAAACAAAGGGAGCTCCCTCTATGAATGCAAATCAGCAACTTAAAGAGTCTTAGAGGTTTACCTGGGGCCCTGAGAGTTCTAAGGACTTGCTCATCTAGGATAGCCAAGGAATGGCAGAGGTGAGATTTGAACCCTGGCTTTCCTGACTCAGCCTTCCAGCCCTCAGCCTATCCTTTTATTCACTGTTTCAAGCAAGTCTTGTTTCCCCAGCTGGACTATAATAAGCTGCTTAAGGCCGGGGACTATGAGTGTCTTCCTGCTGTATTGTCTCTTTCACAGTACCCAGTGCAAAGCTGAGCACATAGTAGGCCCTTAATAAATAGTGACTGGAGAACAACAGAACTGAACCTGATCACAGAGAGGGAGAGAGAGCCTCAACCCCAGCACCAGAAACCAATGAATAATTGCAACCTTAGAAGAGCACTGACCTAAATGAATTTATCTGAACCCAAAATAGAGGATTTAATTAACAGTGACTCTGGACAATCAACAGGAACCAATTGTGTTATTTCACTAATTTCTAATTATTTAGTGGCTAATCTCTGCCAGAACATTTCATTTCAGATCAACTCAATCAAGCCATTTTAATTCCAGGAAATGAACACACAATGCTTTATGGCTACAGAAGGAACCCAGGTTTGGTACTTCCCTGGGAGTGGGGTGGGGGAGAGGTTTAGTCTGTGACGCAGTTTAGAGGACTCATACTCAGTTTAGAAACCACATCTGCCCTTAGCTCAGTATAAATTCCAATTGTGGTTTATGTGCTTCCAGGATACATCAGGGTGCTTATAGGGTATACTAGATGGAAACCTGAACTGGGGTTTCCCTGTTTATTTTTGCTTCCTATAATCTGGGCAGCCTTCTCCTTCAGTTTGGCCAAAGTGCCATTTGCAACTAGGTGCCTGAATTTATATGCCAGGGTGGTATAATGAAATGAGTTCTGGATTTGAAGTCAGAGGATGGGAGTTGCAGTCCTGGCTATGACACTTACTAGTTATTTGAACCCCTATAAACCTCTTTTCTTTATCTGTATAAAGGGGACAATAGTGTTTGAACTATGTAGCCACAGGAGTGTAGTGAGGAAAGTGCTTTAAACCAAGAGATGTCATTTACATGTGAATTTCAATTACGATCACGATTATCCTTGTCTTGGAGCTTCAGTTTTAGTTTGGCCCTGTTTCCTTCTCAAGTACCCCATTCCCCGAGTTTGAAGCAAATGCTTTTCTGGATTGCATGTAACTCAAAGGCTCCTGGAGACAAAGGATTGTCTCCAGTAAGATACCACAGTCAACAATCCCCAGCTTGCTCTTTAAGAAAACAATATATATGCAAAAACCTTAATTTACAAACAGGTAAATGAGAGAGGGGTAGTGAATTTTTGCATTAGAAGATCTTTACCCATTTCTCAAATCAAATATTTCAGATCTTTTCAGTTCAAGTTCCCAATTGCACCCTCATCTCTACATACTTCACCAGACAACACTGAATGGAAGCTAAAGATTAGAAAAGATAAAATGGATAATTTTTATTTCAAAAATTGAAACACTTCACACACAAAATCGATGCAATTAAAATGAAAAGGGGAACAGCTGGGAAAAATCTACAACAAATATCTCTGATAAAGATCTGATATCCAAGATAAACAGGGAACTGATATAAATATATAAGAATAGTAGTCATTTTCCAGGCAGTTCTAAAAGAGAAAAATGCAAGCAATCAACAACCATGTAAAAAAATGCTCCAAAACACTAACAAAAGAAACACAAATTAAATCAGCACTGAGATTCTGCTTCGTTCTCATCAGACTGAAAAATACTGACTAAACAGGAAAATGACACTTGCTGAAGAGGCTGTTGGAAGAGCTGTGAATTGGTCCGATTATGGAAATCAGTTTAGAACTATATCCCCAAAATTATTAAACTGTACTTTTTGCCCCAAAAGTATTACTACTAACAGCATTTTATGAGAGCAACACACCACACACACACACATACATACACCCAAAAAATAAAGCCCTGGGGAAAAAAATAGATGTCTATTAACAGGGGAAGGGCTCAATGAATCATGGTATATAGTAAAGGAATATTACTATATTGTAAGAAATTATGAAGTAGGCAGACTCAGAGAAAACTGGGAGGACTTGTATGAACTGAAGTACAATGAAGTTGACACTGGAACAGTTTATACAATCACTGCAATTTTGTAAAGAAAAACAACTTTGAAAGAATTAACTCTAATCTTGACTTTATACTGATAATAGAGCATGCTTCCTACCTCGGGACAGAGAAAGATGATGGACCAAATATGTAGAATGAGACACATACTTTCAGCCAACCCGCCGGTGAATTTGGTTTGACCTCGTACTTATATTATTTGCTCCAAAAGAGGGCTTCTATTTGGGAGTGGGCAAGAAGATGGTGAATAGGGACTGATGTAAAAAAAAAAAAGAGAGAGAAGAATATCAATAAAACATTTAAAAATACACAGAGAAGAGCAGAACGAAGTTCAGAAACTGAGATGGAAAAGCAAAGTGGTTTTGTTGCTGTCATGTTAAATTTTATGGACATTTAAAAACACAGTAAATAAGGATTTATAGTTTTAAATACATTTTTTATTCTTTATACATTAAAATATTCTTTAATTAGATTTGTCAAGTTTGCAAAAAAAAATTTTTTTAAATCTAATGGCATATATGCATCCAACCCCTTTCTTTAATATCTCAAAACTTATCAGCATATTCATCTTTCTCTTCCATATCTCAAGAGGATTGACCCCATTCAGGATCTTGCTCCACTAGTCATCTCCTCTCTTCCTTTTTACTGGCTCCTTCCCATCTGCTTTCAAACATACACAGATCTCCCAAGACCTAGGAAAGCAAACCAAACAACTTCCAAACTCCACAATCTATTACCTTCTTCAAACTATCACTTCCTACTTCTCTTTCCCTTTTATAACTAAAGTTCTTGGAAAAAAGTAATCTAGGCCTGAAGTCTCTTCATTTCCCACCTGGCTGTACCTCCCTGGACCTTTCTATCATGTCTCCAGTAACCTCATCATTCTGGAAAATCACATCAGTTGTGATACCCCATACCTCATTAGTACCCTCTGTTCTTGGGACTTCTCTAAAGAGTATACTAGTGCCTTTCCTTCCCTTCGCTTTTCCAAACCCTACCCCACCTCTATTCTCTGCAGTTTCCTTTTATGTATCTTCTCCCTTTAGACTGGAAAATCCTAAAGGGCAGAGACTATCTTTCTTTTTCTTATTTAAATCTCTCAGTGCCTGGAACATAACAGACACTTTATAAATATTGACAGACTGATACATTCTCACACCAGTTCTACTGAAACCAAAGTCACCGGGACTTAGTTATCACCAGGTCTGAAAACTTTTCCCAATTTTATCGGCCTGAATCGAATTTCTGTATCTGAATTTTTTTCATTTTCATTTTTTTTTTAACTTCCACTGACCCAAAGGTTCAGACACAGAAATAAGAATCAAAGAAACACAATGTAAACAAGACCATAAAAATGGTAATTACTAGCATAGAGGAGAAACAAAACTAAAACGGCCTCAAATGATTGTACAGACATACTACTGCAGTCAGATGTTACAAGAAGTGAAGATCTTGCGCATTAACTTAAACAATGCAGACACATTTCCTTGAATTTTGCTGTAAGTTTTGCTACGGTTTGACGTCATTTACATAGTTGGAGCCTGTGTATACACTGATTTGCTCCTGCTTTTCCCCCTTTGCATCACTTTACTTTCCCCCTTATTTTTTTCCTTTACATTTATCACTCTTTACAAAGCCAATGTCCCACTCATATATCACAATTTACCTTCTCATCCCTAATCACTGAAGTTTCCTTTTTTCCCTATTATGATGCAAATTTTTTTTACAGATAGGTCTTTTCTCCCTTTCACTAATCTCTTTAGGGTTAAAACTAAATATAAAATTACTGGGTCAAAGTGTATTAAACGTTTTCATAACCTGTATTGTTCTATGTTGTTTCCAAAATTCATTTACAAAACAAATCAATTCACAGCTCCGCTGGCCATGAATTAGCATGCTTATTTTCCCATATCCCCACCAGTATTAACATTTTTTTCATCTTTTACAGATGTATAAGTGGTGCACCTATAAGATGCTTTAATGTGCATTTTCTCTGTTAATAATTTAATAATTTTTAATGCCTTTCCAAGTAGTTGTGTGGAGAACACTCTTCATACCCTTTGACTGAAAGGAAACTACCTATTGGAGGAAGGATTTTAACATTATAAATTTGTATCAACTTCTTTTAGATTTGGGATGTCAAACTTTTATCAGACATGGTAAATCTTTTCTTAATGCTTAATAAAAAAATTTTCCCCAACATGCATTTTCTTGGTACTCAGGGTGAGTTGCTTTTTTTTGTGCAATTTTTTTTCATATAATTGAAATTGTGTTTGTCTTTTATAATATCCTATAAATTGTGATGGGCCTTTTACTTCAGACACTGATGACCAGGTCCTCCTTTTGGATACATTCTTCTCCCAGAAAGAATGGTATTTGTAATAAAAGGACCTGAATTTAAATCCTAGTTCTACTTACTATGCAGTCTCAGGCAAGTTACTTACCTCTACGGCCCTTAGTTTCTTCATCTGTAAGTTGAGAGGGTTGAACTCAATTAACTTTAAGATACCTTCTTTTAATTCTAAAACCCGGAATCTAAAGAATTCCATGACATCACAATGTATTGATTGCCTTCTCTCTTTTAACACTTTCTTTTTTCTTCTACTGTCCATTTTTCTTTTGCCCAATACTAAAATAATGATATTCCCAGTCTTTCTCTGTTTTTTCAAGCATTTCCTTGTTGCTAATGAGCACTTTCAAGAACTACTTTTGCCCAGATGAATGACATTGAAATTTGTATCTCCAGTTCGGACCTTTAGACTCACATCTCAAACTGTAAGACTCTCACTTAATGTCCCACTGGTATTTCAAACTTGGGTTTAAAACCAACTATCTCTGCTCCTTTCCTGCTCTTCTCTTCTGATGTCCCTATTTCTATATAGTGGCATCACCATTAACCCAATTAGCTATGATAAAATCTTCACTATTCACTTTTACTCTTTCCTCTGTTACCACCTACAATCAATCAGTTGTCAAGACTTGTCAATTCTACTTCCAAATGCTCTCAAATTCAGCTCCTCCTTCTCTACTCTGACTAGAACAGGCCTTCATTATTACCTACCTGCACAATAACATTAGCTTCCTAAGAGGTCTTTCCACCTCAGTCTCTCCCCACTTCAATTTAGTCTTCACAAAGCTGCCAAATGAACATTCTTTTGCCAAGGTCTGATAACAGCATTCTCAACCGTAGAGGCAGAGAGCTAGGTGGCACAATGTCTAGAGAACAGGGCATGAAGTCAAGAAAAAAATGAGTTTCTAGTATCTACTATCTCAGACACTCACTAGTTATGTGACCATGGGCAAGTCATTTAACCTCTTTTCTCTCTCAGTTTCCTCAATGTAAAATGGGAGTAATAGTAGCTATCTCGCATGGTTGTGAGGATAAAATGAGATATTTGTAAAGTACTTAATAGAGCATCTGGTACATAGAAGGCATTTAATATATGCTTATTCCCTTCTCTTCAGTAACATCATTTAATAATTCTATGATTGCATTGATTAGAATATTTCATCTACTGATACAGATTGAAGCCCATTCATACCTTCTTACTCAATACAATACTCAATTACTCAAATACAATGGACAATACAAGTCCATGTTCCATCATTCATAGAATTGAGCGACATCCTGGAAGCCTTCTCTAAGCGCTTTTACATTTCATAGGTACGAATGCAGGATTTCAGATTGTTCATCTGTTATCTCATTCTTGAGTGCCATGTGACTGGCCCAATTCCTTTTCTGGTCATACATTTCCTGACTGATGTCCTTTCTTGGGTGTAGGTCATCAATGGAAATATATTACAGCCTATTTTTAAGCCCATCATGCACCTTTCTGCTGTTCCTTATGTCTCCTGACACGTTAATTCCTCAGAGAATGAAATTTCAAGGTTCACAATTATATAGCATCACTGGGAGAATATTGGTGTTAAGAAGTTGAATTTGCGTTAGAATAGCTAGAAATCATTAAAAACACTACAGAATTTTTCAAAAGTAATCCAGCCCACTTTTTTTCTCCAATTCTAGGCCCAGTGTAATGTCCATCAACAGTGCCTACCCTGGATATACATTAACTCAAAAGCATGAACAATAAGCATATTTCATTCATTAACTTTTTCCCATATGGATTATTAGGATTACCTTAAGTAACTACAGAAGGGTGCAGAGAATACATGATTCCACTATTTGCTAAATTACAAACTAAAAAAACCCCCCATATTTGATATGGTACAGACCTTAAAGTGTCAAAAAGCAACAAGACTTTCATTTACATATTAAGATTCTTTGATAAAAGAAACCAGATATAACAGGTCACCTGATCCATGATCCTCTGATTATTTTTAGGCAAGGCACATATAACAAGGAGTCAATTGTGAGCCAAAGATGTTTGCCACTATCTACCATGGAGGTTCTCCTGCCCAGATCCCAAGTGGAAAATGAGTTTCCTCATATGTGGTGAGACTCTCTAGATGTTCCTGCTTATAAAATGATACTCTTCTAATTCCAATACCTACAACATTACAGGGTGCAAAGATCTATAATTAATTTAAAAAGTCAGCCAAATAATCCATATGGGAAAAATAGCTCTCTATTGTCTTTCAAATAAAATTCAAACCTCTTTGCTTGGCATTCAAGGTTAACCCCTGGGTACCACCTTAACTTTTCAAGTTACCTCACATACTATCTGTGGCCCTCCATGGCAAAAACTTCATCAAAACAAGACTAATTTCATCGCCCTCCATCTACCCTCTGTACATCTGTGCTTAGCTACTATCATATTTTTATTTCCCTTTGTTGTTCTCTACATCTGGAACACCACTCTCTCTCATTCTCTGCTTATTGAAATTCTTCACATTCTTTTAAGGTCCAGCTCAAATGCCATTTTTCATGAAGTTTTCCTGGTTCTTTCGGTAAGATTCTTCTTCGCCTGAAATTAGTAATATTTGGTTTATGTATGCATCATATAGCTTGTATTTTAGTTATGCATGTAGTATGTCACGTAACTAGATATTGAGCTCCACGAGGACAGGAAACATGTCTTACTTTATCTCGGTATCTCCCTCACTTCCTACTGAGACTCTACAAGTTAATAAACATACAAGTGTTTGCTAAAGCTAAAGGAGTGAGCTACCATTAGATTCCCTTAAATAGGAACCCTAAAAATCTAAGGGTTTATCTGAGGAAGCAGAATAGCAAGTGGTAGTGGAAACTGAGTGAACCACACTGACTCCCATCTTGTGACTCATTTCTGGAGCTAGATCTCGATTCAGTTATAAGTATAGTCCAATTTCTGTCTTGTGAGAAAACTTTATTCAATTGTGGAAAATAGGAGAAAACTTTACTGCATTGTTTGAACCTAGCCCTGTGTGACTGAGATGTGGGACCACCTCTACCTAATGCTGATCAGAAACCCAATCAGATCTGAAGACTGATGCAACTAAAATCATACATCTCAAGAAATCTATGTCTTAACTGAAAACTGGCCTCATACTAGCCGATTTTTTTTCACATTCCTTTGATTTAACAGACATTTAGCTGGGAGTGGGCCACTTCTTTTCCTAATTTTAAGTAAATGCACCTGTTCAGTCTCCCCCTCCCAACTTGGAAAATTCCTAATATTTCCTCCAATTAGAAATTAAATTCTTATGTTTTTAATACATAGAAATCTGTCTTCTCTCGTATTCACAGTTCAGTGCCAAGTGCTTTGTTTAGTAAATCAATATACTCAGAAGCTCAAACTTTTGTTTCCTAAGTCATTTCATCTTTCACCTGCCTCACAACATAATACATTTTTTTTTAAGTCAGATCTCTAAGTGGCCAATCATAACCTCTCTGAGACTGAGATTCCACATATATTTCCAACTACTTGTGATTTTGTGTGTTGATACTCTCTACATCAATGCAAACTAGGTAATAGTCCCTCTTACAGGTGAGTAGTCGGAGAGGTGCTATGGCCAAAAACAAATTTAAAAAAATTATTTTCCTGAAGCTTATCCTAGTAATAAGCCTCTCCAAACTTAGGTAGACTGCTCCTCAGGAAACAGCGTTAGGCCCCTATTTGAAGTTTTTCTAGTTTGATAGGACCTGCCAAGAGCTTATGTTCCATTGGCACACTTTTTATGACCCTTCTACACTCCCCTTTACACCACAATGCATTATTAAGACTAGGGCTTCAGTACTTCATCTAGAGGTATTAAATGGGATGGAAACATTTTCTACAGAGGTCATTTTCTATTCTAATGGAACAGAATGCACAAAAACATTTTTATTGGTTGTTTGTATTGGTATAGCAGATAAAAACACTGGTAAGAGTTCTTAATCCCTTTTATTTACAGGTGAGGGAACCCAAGGTGAATGATTAAATGTTTCTGGCTCAGTGTTCTTATGTGTATGAAGGAACTTACACATAAAATCACTTGGAAATGTACAGAAGTAACTGATTCTGTCAGAGCAGGCAAGAATTCCTCTCCTCTCTCAACTCCAGCCAGTTTGGTGTCTAAATTCATCATTCGAATCAAACTGGTGTCTCCAAAGTTAATAACCATCTTTTAGCTGCCAAATATAAGGGCCTTTTTTCTCAGTCCTCATCATTTTTGACCTCTATGCAGCCTTTGACATACCTTTCCCATGTTTGTGTGTGTTCTCTTGCCTACCTGAGCCCTCTTCAATGCTCTGCTGGAGCTTGATCCAGGTCACACACACTGATGGTCCCACAGGGGTCTGTCCTGGGCCTCTTCTTCCTCCACACTATTTCACTTGGTGAAAATAAATCAGTTCCCATAGATTCAATGATCACCTCTATGCTGATGATCTAGTTATCTAGCTCTAACCTTTCGGTTAATCTTCAGTTTCACATCTCCAAATGCCTGTTAAAGAGACTTGAACTGGATGTCCTGTCAATATCATTAATTCATGTCTTAAAACTCAACTTGTTATCTCTCCTCCTAAACCCTCTAAAGTTCCCTATGACTGTCAAGGGCACCAGAATCCTGTCACTGAAGCTAGCAAATTAGTTGTCATCTTCAGTCCTTCACTCTCTCACCCTCCATATCCTCTGTTGCCAAGGCCTACTGATGTTTTTTGGTAACGTCTCTTGTATATATCCCCTTTGAAACTCTACTTTTCCAAGTCTTCTCACACCTTATACCAGGGGTGGGTGGGGAGCCTGGAGCATCAAGATTACATGTAGCCTTCTAGGTCCTTGGGTACAGCCTTCTGATTGAGTACAAAACAAATCTTTTAAGAGGGTCCTGAGAAGTTTGGATTCCATCAAAGGGCCATACCTGAGGACTTAGAAGGTCACATGTGGCCTTAAGGATGCTGGTGCCCCATCTCTTCCTTACACCCTCTACAAATTCTTTGATCTAATAACATTGATCTCTTTGCTATTATTTGAACAAGACATTCCAATTTGAAATTCCAGGCATTTTCACTGGCTGTCTCCCATGCCTAGAATATTCTCCCTCCTCATCTCTGTCTTTTGGTTTCCCTGATGTCACAGCTAAAACTCCACTTTCGAAAGGAAGTCTTTCTCAATCCCTCAATTCTACTGGCTTCCCTCTGCTGATTATTTCCAATCTATCCAGTACATAGCTTGTTTGTTTATAGTCATTTGCATGCTGTCTTCCCCATTAGATAGTAAATTCAAGAGTTTTTTATGTATCACTAGTAAACTGGTGCATAGTAAACAGTTAATAAATGTTATTGACTGCTACAACAAATATCTCAAAAAAATGCTTTTAAAATACACACTGTGAAATTTGAGAAATACTGGAAAGTATCTAAATCCCATAATGATTGTTTTCCCTACAACATGTTTTCCATAGCAATAGATAATTTAAGTTAGAACTCAGAAGAGGGGCAGCTGTGGTGCAGTGCATACAGCACCAGCGCAGGAGTCAGGAAGACCTGAGTTCAAATCTCACCTCAGATACTTGACACTCACTAGTTGTATGACCTTGGGCAAGTCACTTAACCCCAACTGCCTCATCCTGGGTCATCTCCAGGCATCCTGAGAAATATCTGGTCACTGGATTCAGATGGCTCTGGAGGAGAAATGAGGCTGGTGACCTGCACAGCCCTCCCTCACTCAAAACAAAGTCAAGTGCAAGTCATTATTTCTCTGATGGCATCATCTTCTTCGGCAACAAAGGATGAACACACACAACTTACACCAGGTCCTTCAAGAAACCCTCCCTTGAAACACCTCATTCCTCTCAAACTTCTTCCCTCGTCCCATACATGATTCAACTTTGCTGAGCTCTTTCCACTTACTGCATTCTCCCTAGAAAGTCATTTGTGTGTGACTTTTCCCTCACTATATTCACCTGAGATCTTTGTATTTCCATTGCCAAGCATGAGACCTTTCACATAGTACATACTTAACAGTTTTTGAGTTGCATGTAAGAATAGAATCTCAGATTCAGAAGATGACTTTGGATATCCAAAGCCCTTCATTTTACAAGTGAAAGAACTGAGAGTCAGAGAGATAATACGACAGAGGTCAAGTCCCACAGTGGCAAAGCTAAGATCAGAACCCAGGCCAGTGATGCTTGCAGACTGCATTTTATCTCCAGTCAAGTATCTTGTATGTCCTTGACAACACTGGACTAAAAACAATAGGGAAATGTTTACCTTTAGGTGCTGTTAAGGAGGTAGAATAATTGCGAACTGAGATTTAACCAAGTATCACTGTTAGTACTTGGAGATTAAAATATATGCTTTTTAGATGCCCAGGATAGTTTCAAACAACAAGCATCCTTATAATTTTTTTACTGCTACTTTCCAGGCATCAACCATTCTTGCTACAGAATGCATAACTTTGAGGGGGTTGTTCCTCCTCATTCAGCACTTTCCCCAAAAGTTCTCCCCTAGACAGGGTGTTCAGATTGTTACTTGTAATTCACAAATGTTAATAGTCAATAAATATTTATTAATGTTTAGTGTTACTTATCAAAGAACATGTAGGAGGGTAGAGGGTGTCAAGTGTAAGACTGAAATGGTAGGGGAAAGCAAGTTTTGAAGGGGCTTTGAATGTCAGGATTTCATATTTGTTTCTGGAGGCAATAAAAAGCCACTGGAGGGGGAGCAGATTTTGTGTGTGTGCGTCACAGAGAGACAGAGTGTGAGGTGAGAGTACCAGAACTAGGAGGGTGGCAGTCAGAGGAGGCATTTTTGAGACATTGCAAAGTGAAGTTGATAGGTTTTGGCTATAGCTATGGTAGGTGTAGGGTGTGAGAGATAATAGTACTGAGCCTCTGATTTCACTGGTATAGAGAATTCCCTCTCCCAATATAGGTTGGCACCCTCTCTACTACTTATATTCCTAGAAAACTGCTGAGACTATTGAGAAGTTAAGTGATTTGCTCAGGGTCACAGAGCCAGTATGTTATCAGGGGTAGGACTAGAACCCAAGTTTTCCTGGCTTCAAGGCCAGATCTCTATCCTGAGCAGTTCCCATTCACCACACAAGGGGAGTTTAAGAAATACTCCTGCATTTCACAGAAATTTATACATCCTACATACACCTACACACATACTACTACTGATGAGGTAGGGAGATTCAAACAACTGTATCTATTTCTCTTTGCTTTATTGTAATGCTCATTTAAAAGATGACATGGCAGTTTAAGTCCAATATCATTTTTATAGAATAGCATAACCAGTCACTGAAATTTCCAAATCCTAAAAACACCACAAAAACAGGCCAAGAAAATTAAAAGATACAGTCTCCCCTTCTCTTGGATGGCATGCTATAAAATTATCTGCAACTAACACTGAGAAAGAACTGTTTTCTTTAAAATAAAATGAAGGTCTCATCTGACCACTCTATTCTGGAAACTGGCTTTGGAATCCATGTTTTGATTAGTACTGGGAATTCCTTCGAACTTCCTCTTAGAGGAACAACACAAGTTTGAAAGTGAGGTGTCTACTACTCTAATCTCAAAAAGGGAGATTGCACCTTAAAATTTTATTTCCTGAATTAGATAAGAAAGGCAAATTCATTCACACTTATTAAGATATTGCACAATTATTACAATCATAACATAAGTTCTTCAACTACCAGAGGAATGTCACAAAGTCTGGACTGGAAAAAAAAGTGCCAGTGTTATCCTTGAGACCAAAAGATGGGGGGGAAGAGGGAGAAGGGAGGGGAAAATCAAAATCAAAAACCAACTTTGTAAAGTTCAAGAGCTAAGACCTAACAGCAGCAACAAAAACCTAAAGTATTCTGATCTGGAACACTGGAAGACAGGTGTGCCACACCTGGTGGCTCAATTACTTGAACTTTTTCAGAGATTGCTCTGTTTCCAAGATGCCACCAGAGCTGCTACTGCGAAACATACAGGTTAGTCCCTAGAGACTAACATTCACCTATGTAAAATTCTTGACTTCCTTTAAACTGCAATTTGTTACCTCAGCTTAATATGCCCATTATGATTTTATGGAGAACAGATGCCAAATAAACAGAAGTGCCTTCATATTACCAGTGGACTGGTAGTAAGTCAGCCCACGAACCTTCCATAACCACCTAATCCAAAAGGGCAAGAAGTACTAATTAGAGCAAATTATTACCTGAAGAATGTAACATCCCCATTAGGCACTGGAATCCAATTACAACCTACTTCACCCAGGTCATTAAAAAGACTTCCCATGGCAAAGGCTTCTCAATGTCCACCAAGAGGCTTTATTCTTCACCCAAACTATTACTGTATTTGGAGTGAAGAAATTTTGAGTTTCCCCCTGTTTTAAAAACACACACAAATTCCTAAACTGAAAGTTGACTTGTTTTTATTAGCGGCCTATTCATACACTCTTTTGAAATGCTATTTGAACAAACACTTATAGCGGTACTTGGTGACTGCCAACCATACCTCCTGGAGCTGTGCGCTTCAGAAATATTTTTCTTCTAGAAAAATTTCACTTTCATCAAGTTGTGCTTCACTGAGGTATGGGCTAAAAATATTCCACTTCATGAACTGAATTAGACTTACACAAATCCTAGAAATATGAAATAGTTACTGATGGGCCTAAATATTAACGTAAGCACAAAAGGATAAATAAATGGAATGTTAAAACAAAAAGAACATGCAAGAGATTTTTGCTCATCTCAAAGTCTATCCTGACATGGGAAGGTGACTGATAAAATCCAACAATAATAAGAAAGCATACCGATAGCCAAAATGTCTCTGGATCATTTGAGGTCATAGATAACTTCAGCAACAGTTAGATGACCCACTCCACTGAATAACTTCTGCTGACATAAATAAAACTACCGTCATACAATCTACATACTGCTAGTCAAGAGAGGGGGAAAAACATCTCATATTTAAGTTAGACAACAAGGCTTTCAGATTACATGCACTACTGGTTCAAAAATCCGCAGATGACAAATGATAAAGAGGTAAAAGCTGATGGAAAAAGATTCACAATCAATCAAATTTCATGTTAACATGCCCTTAAACTGTGGAGTCTTCAGAACAAAATGACAGGATGGATGAAAAAAGTCTAGACATTCCTAAGAGAGCAGAGAATCTTGGCCTTCATGACAGAACCCATCATCAAAATACAGATCTGTTTTGTTCAGATCTATTTTGTTCCTTGTCTAAAAGAGGTCTCCATGTAGAAGAATACAGAGGTGGTAGAAAGAAGTAAGGTTTCAGTTAAACTTGTACATTTAGACCAAATAAAACTCCCATATGGAGAAGTAAAAATAGACAAGTAAAAAAAAAGAAAATTCAATAATTGCAAACACAGAGAAGACATTTATAAAAGGAAAGATAGCAAAATAAAAAAAATCAAAATAAAAACATGAAAATTTAACTTGAAACAGGGGAAAATGGTCCAGTGACATCAATGATGTCAACTTCAAATATGCAAAGTATGATTTTTCCATCTTCAAATCCTGACACTGCCTTGGTGACCAAGATCTAGTACAATTACGATTTGAAAGGAATGCCCCCCGCTACCCCAAAAAGAATTCTTCTTTGTGGTTTTTGACCAATTTTTTCAATACCAAAGAGTTAACATGAACAAACTTGTGTAGACAATAAATATCACCCCTCTTGGGAGTGTAAAAGTTCTATGAAAGTCAGTTAAAGGTTTAAAAGGGTGTCACATTTTCTGAGGAGGATTTTCATCCATGGCACCATGATTGAAGGTTTGTGAGTTCCAAAACTGATTTTTTAAAAAAGTTATATTAACACTGAAACAGCAAAGAAAATTTGCAGGATGCTTAGAGAAAAGCACAGTGATATATTTGGAATAAAAAAAATCTGCTTCTCTGGTACATTTCCCTATAAAATTATTCTTTTGGGCAATTTTGTTACAATAAATAGTTAGAAATAAATTTTAATGCTCACTGCACTGATGACTGAACTACAGTGCTAGCAAGAAAGAAGAAAAACTGAATCCTTTTCTCAGGTATAACCCAGAGGAAGCAGGCAAGAAGCAAAAGAAAGCAGAGGTTATTCTAATGATTAGCTACACAAAAAATAAAGTAAAACTAGATTTCGAGAGCCAGAATGGAGATTAAAAATAACATTTCCATTTGGATCCAAAGTGGTTTGCCATTTTATTTAATGGCATCTTATTTTTACTCCTTTCATTTTGATATTGTCCCAGTTGCATTCTCTTACACTATTAACACTGATTTAAAGGTTTCAAATCTAGGGATGTGACTGTGGTAAAAAGACTTCAAAATAGGTATTAGGAGAAATGCTAGGGGAAGTTACTAATTAATGTTCATGTTAGCAAGTTAGAACAGAAAGGTAAAAAGGAATGACAGAAGAGTACTCTTTTGTTATAATGTTTTAAGTTGAGCTTTGCAATATAAATATTATCAACCTGAGGGATTTGAACAATGGGTATACAGATCTGAAATGGTATGAGACAGAGAAAAGGCAACAGTGACTATGTGGACATCCAAATGGGGCAGGATGGCCAAAGGTCAGTGCTGTCATGATATTGCTTTCTAGATTTTTCAGTTTTCCAACTCTAGGATTTCTTTCTAGAGAACAATGAAAAAAAATCAAAATCCTTTAAACTCAAAAGGCATTTCAATTTAAAAAGATATTTCATAGAAGATCAAAAACATTTCACATAATTTCATTCAGTCCTAACAATTCAGGAAGATGTTTTATTTAGAGTCACTCCAATGAATGTCTTTCATTCTGCATTCAAAGAACTGCAGTTCTTTCTGTTGCCCCTTGATGACATCACCTTTTCCTGGACTCTCACATGTCATTAGAATGAAGGCTGCACAAGAAATTCTAGAAAAATTGCACATGCAGTACGGGGCCACAAGAAAGTGCTTGCACTTGAACTCGAAGTTTCTGGGGCAGGACACCTGAAGGAAGTCACCCAACTTCAAATGGTGGCCCAGGGAAGCTCAGGTGCCTGCAAAGAGCTTTGATGAATGGAGAGCAATGGCCCACCTTGCTCTGTGGGTTATTTTGTCTCAGGTAAAACAGATGTTGGGAGAAATGAACACTAAGCATAAGATGACCTATAATCATCATGGCCAAGGCTGTGTCTACCAGTTGTGGTTGTCCCACCCTTCGTCGGAGGATGTTGTTGCTTTGGCTGCCTTCTTGGTGGTCTTGGTGGTTTTGCCCTCCCCTCCAGCACTTTCCCAGTTGGTTTCCCAGTTCTCCCAGCTGTCGCTGTTATTACTGTTTTTGTTGTTGGAGACAGTTCCCGAGCCCCAGATATCCCAGCTATCTGAGCTCTTCTTCTCTGTGGAATTGTCTGCATATGTCCAGCTGTCACTGCTAGGTGATTTATGTGTCTTGGGGTGATCTGAGTTTCCAAAAGTTTCCCAGAAATTCTGATCCAGAGCACTGTTCTGGTAGTGTCCTCCTCCACTGTTCTGGTAACTATCACCCTCAGGTGGTCTTTTAAAGAGAAAGAGGAAGGGAAAAAAAGACTAAATACCATTTTTTTGAAAATTAGCAACTTAAAGCACATTAGCATTTCACAGAACTTTTAGGTCTTACCTAATTACTATGACATTTAAAGAAAACACCTACACTAAGAGGTGGTATGTTAAATTCCTGTTTATCCAGAATGGTTGGGAAAAAGAATGCTATAACTGAAAAATTATTATGTATGCCATACGGTGATCAGCAATTTTCAAAGAGCACTAAATGTGTTTTTCAATGTTTTAAAAAAAAGACTGAGAAGTCATTTCAAGATCTTTTAGTACTCTAGGGTCATTATTCTAGACTTCAATTAGTATTGAATACCACTATAAACAATATTTTGAAAGAAAAATTATAAACCACATATTGGGTTGGAACTAAAATCAAGGCTTTCAACCATAAGTTTTGCCATTTTAGAAGAAAAGAACTAGAAATGACTCCAGAGGTCTCTTCCATCAAGTCCTGGGCTCTGTACAAAGAAAACAAATAGGTTTGGCTATTTGGCTATCAGATAGGCTAGTATATACGCAAAGTTGGTGTTGAATTTCTGTGTGAATGCCTTTCTTCTTTCTAAAACAAACACAGAGAATCAAACTCTTATGTAGTGTGAGGTGCTTTGCAGTTGATCATTACTTGCCCATTTCCACTACAGATAAACTTTTTAAAAAATATACAACAAATTTTTGAAGAAAGTGAACTTAACATTCCATTATATGCAAGGAAAAGACTATATTTACTCTCTACACTTAGCTAGAATGATCTTCAGACAATAGACAAATCCTGCTTGAAGCCTTTCCAGTTTACTAGAACTGACAGAGCTTGCACTCCATCAGAATAGCCTTTAAAGAATCCAGAGTCATCTTCATGCCAGAGAGATATTAGAAGACTTTAAAATATTCTCCAGAAATTACCTATGTGAAGGACAAAATTAACAAGGAAAATAAAAAGAGGCAGAAGAGAGGCATACCTCTCTGAAGGTTCATCTGTTTTTCCTGAAAAGAAGGTAGTGACATCTCTCCATCCTTTACTGCCAACCCCCTGTACCTAGAAAGGATGACAGACTCTGTCATGACCACAATGCTCCTGAACACCACAAGAACTCAGATTTCAGTTTATGCAATAATGTTTAGTAAACAGAAAAAATAATTAAATCTGAAACAAAAAACAGCAAATAGAATAATGTACAGAACATATTTCAGATCTTTTTATTTCTTACCTCTGAGCACTTTTCACACTGTCCCTGACATCAATCAGATCATTACTTAGTATTTACTAGTGATTGTTAGGGCACTGCACTGGGGATAAGGGTTGATTCTAACCTTGAAATTTCACATACTAATGATACACTACTAAAACCCAAAATGTTCTAAAGTTTAAAATTTAATCAAATAATTTGTAACATTAAATTAATGTGAAACTTACTCAGCTTTTTCAACAGATAGACACAAAAATCCTCTTTAAAAGCAGCATACTTACAAAGTAAGTTCCCTTTTATCTAGAATTCAAGATGTCCAAGAGTTTGAATAACCAATATTTCTTTTGTACTACAGTATGATGAAAATATTCATCATTATGTGTCTTGATACCTTCTGAATCAAATGAAGAGCATGTTTGTGGTAAGTATTAGTTTTAATGGTAAGTATATTTTGTGTTCTTCTTCTCTGGAAATTGATAACTCATAAATGGCATATAAGGCAATTCCCAGCTAAACAAATTCAATTACATTCAAGGAACTTTTACTGGGTGCCTAACACGTGCAAGGTCCTATGCTGGGCACTACAAAGGTTAAAAAAGATATCTAAGAAACTGTCCCTAATTGTGAAGGGGTTTTAATGAATGAAGCAGAGCAGCTCACAATCCCTAACTCTTGTAGATAAACAGTAGTAACTTGCTGCAATAATCTTTTCTTAAACATCATTTTTAAATTCCACAGTAGTGAAGTGTGGGAGAAAATGAGCAAATAATTCAATTCTAAGAAAGGAACTAAGCATTTAGATAGCAGCTACTATGCATCAGGATAAGTACTTTATAACTGTGATTATTATCATCAGGTCATCTGAAATTCATGACAACCCTGGGAGACAGGTGCTATTGGTGTTATTATTATCATCTCAATTTTAGAGTTGAGGAAACTAAGGCAAACAGGTTAAGTGACTTGCCCAGGGTGAAACAGCTAATAAGTATCTGAGGTCACATTTGAATTCAGGTTTCCCTGATTCTAGGGCCAACACCATATCCACTGCACCACTAACGACTTCAAAACAAAACAAAACAAAAAACAAAACAGAACAGGTGAATTGTAAAACAAAGTACAATAGAGCATGCAAAGGAAAAATAATTTAAAATGAGTCTATTAAGAGTCAGAGTTCCTAGCTTAAGAATGAAAATAAATAGTAGCTTATTTTAGCTACCAACATTAAGAATTCATTTGTGACTTGAAAGTCTATTCACTAACATTTACTTTAGCAAAATGAAAACACTGTCAAAACTTCCAAATAATTTTGGCAACATCTCATACCAATCATTCAATTGTTAGCTTTTGCTAATAAACATTTGCAAATGTCACGTGTTTCCTTTAAAACAGCAAACTATTCAAAAATCAGGATATTCCCCAGGAGAGAGAGGATCTTTTGCTGGGAAACGGGACAATGTACACACATTCTCAATATTGATCTTAAGTTAATAATTTACTCTTCTGAATTCAAAGTTATCCAAAGTGACAGATACTTTAGTAAAATCCTGCAAGGCACATCCCAAATGGATAGTTAGAACACTTACCATGTAACAAATCAATGGCAGCAAGATAAGAACAGGAAGAAAAGAGGCAATAGATGTTAATAACCTTTAAAAGTCTACATATTTAGTTTAAGCTGTCTCCATATTCCTCAAGCACAATGGATAGCCCATCTTGTGCCTTGACAAACACCACCTCACAGGCATGAAGCAGATGTCACAGTATCAATGGTGTCCCTTCAGAGTTAGCAGAGGAGGAACTGAACAGTCAAAATGATAGCAAGAAGTGACATTATTTCTTCCTTTCAGGAGAAAGAAATGTTTCAATCGCTTTAAGACTTTCACAGTGCAAAACAGGATATGGAGACTGGCTTAACATTTATGCCTGGTTTTTGACAGGCAAAACCATTCCCTACCTTGGTTGCCAAATGAGATACCCCACTGGACACATCATCAAAAATCTTTCCCTCTTTCACCTATGTGAATCAAAATGTTAGCAATTAGTTATGAAAAACCATGGCAAAAAAGGGTTTCCCTCTAACTTTGAAAATGGAAGAGACCAAATTAAAAAACAATTAAAATGTACTGACAAACTCCCCAAATTTTACTTTAAGAAGATTATTTCTTAAGCAAAAAGAGGGCAGAGGGAAATGTCTCTAAATCACTTTTCAATTTTCTTATTCAGTATCACATTAAGAAATCTGATTATGTGTGTGTTTGTCCTTTGTTGCCGAAAACGACCATGCCATCAGAGAAATAATGACATGACTTGCGCTTGACTTTGTTCTGAGTGAGGGAGAGTTGTGCAGGTTACCAGCCTCACTTCTCCTCCAGAGCCATCTGAATCCAGTGACCAGATATTCATCAGGATGCCTGAAGAGGACCCAGGATGGGGTTAAGTGACTTGCCCAAGGTCACACAGCTAGTGAGTGTCAAGTATCTGAAGTGAGATTTGAACTCAGGTCTTCCTGACTCTTGCACTTCTCTATCCACTGCACCCCCTAGCTGCCCCCAAGAAATCTGATTATGCATTAATGAAATATATTACAGTTAAATCTTTCAATTTTGGCATGAAAATCTTAATTCTTTAAATACTATTCTGTCTTGCAGAAAGCTTACATATACTTCCTGTCACAGAGGAAAAGAACTACCTTATATTTCAGGTTATAACAACTTGGTGAACTTTAAAGGAGTTTTTGCTCCCTCAAATGCTTTTTGTAACTATTTCCTCCCCAAGAAAAAGGAAGGATAGTCTACAGATGAATGGTGTGATGTCTACCTGAGGTATTCTGTTCTTACTTTCTTTGAAAGATGAGAGATGCAGGGTACTCTCTCAGCTTTAAACTATCTTTTAAGGCAGAAAGTGGCACCTATGATGTGGCCATCATCCCAACAGAGTAGCTAGTATGATATTTAGGTTACTGAACATGGAGTGAGGAAGACCTACGTTCAAATCCTGCCTCTGACTAATACCACCTACATGATCAAAGGCAAGTCATTTTAACTGCTTTGAACCAGTTCTGTAACCTATATTTAACAGTGCTTCCTAAACTATGCATTGTAATCCTCATATAGGGTTCACATAACTGAATGGGGGGAGGGGGGGGGGGGAGTTGCAAAAAGTGGCAAGAGGAAAAGGTTTCTGAACACACAACCAAAAATTAATTCAAAATCAAATGCATAATTAATTCAAGGTGTTTCTGGCAGCACCTGCTCATGAAGCATTATGCAGCTTCACTGTGGCCTTGGTTGTGAAGACACAACATGCACACCTTGTTCTGCACATGCTGTCACACCACACCAACAAATACTGCCAGAAACACCCCAGCTCATATTCAAGACTATTGTATATTATGAATTGCAGTGTTTTTGCATTAGTATGTAAATCTGCTTTTGTCTTTTAAAAAGGGTAAAATGATATGTATATCAAAGAATTGTTCTAAAATAAATTTCTTTATGATTTATTATCAATAAATGTTTAATTTCTATACCTGTTCTGTATACCTGTGTACCCAGTGTTGCGTAAAATTTTCTTGGGTGAAAATGGGTCATGAATGGAAAAAGTATAAGAAGCACAGATTTATAAACTAATGGGGCTGGATTGGATGGCTTCTAAAAATGATGGTGTTGGACTGGATAGCTCCTAAGGAATCTTCCATCTTTAAATCTAGGATCTAAATCTAAGATTTAAATCTAAATCTAGAATGCCAGTAACAGCCCAGAGCTTTCTCTACACTACCATCTTCCCATGTCCTATCTTTTTCTCTTCATTCTCTTTTACTTTTTCTTTTCCCTTTCTTATTCTCCCCCTCTTTTTGTTCTCCCTTGCTTTTCCAGTGAGTCTGGAAGTATTTCAGACTGCAAACACTTCTGAGTCTTACTGGCCATAGGTACTCCAGGCTAGAGTATGACTGCTGCATAACCCATCACTTCAGCTTGCTCTGTTGTCTCAATTAACAATCTCCAACATGGAGCTGGCAGTAAATAGTACTGATCTGTACAATTATTTAGAGGTTATCATTCATAGGTTAAATTTTGTATCTCATTTATCCTTGACTGGAACAGTAAGTAGTCCTATTATATCAAATGAAGGAAAAGGAAAGCTTGCATCAGAAGATTTAAAGGCAATACAAACAAAATGGAAACACTGTTGCCATAGACATTTTTGCCACATAAATTTTTGATGCTACAAGCATTTAATGTAAATGAACACTTAACTGGTCCAAAGCAGAAATGATACATTTAAATATATCTAGCTGCTACGTAGCTAGATACTTGTGGAAGGACTGAAAAATTAATATCTTATAGAACAATGATTGTCTAAGTTATTTACTGGTTGCCAAAGTTACCTTTTCCTGTGCGGGTTTGAGAACATTTTCATTTAAACTGTGACCTAACTCTGAAGCCTATTTAAAATAAAGCAAACAAATAAAAAGAAGTCAGTTATATTTTCCTTTATATAAACACAGCCAACATTTATTGCCTTCAAGAAGCTGGTATGCAGGAATCACTAACACAGAAAAGACTCAAGCACAGCATTACAAAGGCAATGGATGAGCAGCTAAGCAGCTAAGGGTATGCCATAGTACTCTGAAAAAATGTTATAAGACAAAAACCCCAATTAGTTCCCTTGTCCCCAAAAGCTAAAACAAGGTATATATGAATTAGCCGGGAAGCAAGCATGACCTCCACCCCTAAGCCCACAAGGATGGCCTTTCTGGTTAAACATTCAAGCTAAAGAGATATACACATGCACAGGTATACAAAGACTTAGATATAACATCCCCACCCAATTCAAGGCAATCTTGTAATTCTGCACTATATTCTGCTTCTAACCTTTTCCTGTCAATTATCCCAATTATCATCAGCCACAGGTCTTACTTTCCATCCAAGAAATATGCTCTTTCTTAAACATGTAAGTATGGCTTCCTGATGCAGGCAAGAGCATCTAATAACAACTTCAAATTCCTTGTTACTAGGCAATAACGGAAACCATATCCATGTCAAAGGACATCAGTAATGTTTTATAACTTATTTTTTTTCTGTAAGAATATGAAAATACTGTGGAAGGAAATAAATTCTCTACTTTCTATTTTGTGCCTTTCATTGGGGAAGAAAACTAAAGATCATACGTAAATGTATGCTCCATACAGTGCTATCACTTAAATACGGTTGGTTTGGGGAAAGTGGAAACAAAAGGGATAAAAAAGGAGCAAATTGTAAGTCTTACAAAAAGTACAGTCCCACTCATGCCTGTAAAAAGCAACAACTCCAGTATTTGAATTTTACATCCATCCTGCCCTTAATTCTTATCAACTGAACTGCTTGTAAGGCCCTCAAATTGGCCATCAGAACAAAGATTTAAGAAAGCTTAATTTTAAGCAGTTCAAATAAAGCAAACTTTAGAACTAAATACCACTGGCAATGACAGGAAAGCAAAATGAGCCACCTTTTAGTATATGCTGAGAAATCACTGAAGAAGGGAAGAGATGCTCACCAGGAATCTAGTACTACAAAAGCAGAACTGCTAAATAATTGTAGGGAGGAATTATTCATTGTAGAAAGGCCTCTTAGAGAGTATTTGCATTAAAAAAGCCTTTTATTTATTCAAAGGCTATACAAGTTGATAGTAGTTTTATTTTTTTTTAAAATAAATTATTTAGGAATGAAATTCAAAATATGGGAGCTTTAAAAAGTACACTGAGTCCACCAATACAAATCTAATGGAAAAAACACTGCATTTGAGGTTAGAGAATCTAGGTTCAAATTCTAGCTCTGCTATTTAATACCTGTGTAATCTTGGGTAAGTAATTTCATCTTTCTGATCTAAGGTTTAGAATCTTCTGATTCTATAACATAAGAACAAAGTTAATCGAACTAATTAAACCATAATTCAATAACTAAGTTTCAAAAAGGCCTTCCAGAGATTGTCACACAAAAAATTGAGGCTAGCTTGTTCAGAAGAGGCCACCTGAGTACTAGTGAAAGTATATATATCATGCAAATGCCCCACGTAAAAGTTTTACCACCAACTGGTACAGCTATAAGCTACCATTCCACAGATCACACAGCTACCACTGCCACAAATTCAGATTTACTAAGTACTCATGAGGGCAGGTTACTTACGCAAGCAGCATAATAATTCAAAATGACTTTACTTAGGCTAACACATACAAAATGATGCACAAAACAACATCAAAGACAATGAACAAAAACTGCAAAACAGCTAATGAAGAGCAGTCCACAACCCAACAGCAATAAGCATATACTCAGCACAAATGGTGGTAAGGGCCCATGCACAAGAATATATGTGAGGGCTTTACCGGCTCTGGCTGCTGCTTGTAGCCCCAAAACTTGACCCAAGAAAGGGGGCAGAGAAGAAAAAGAGAAAGAGAGCAAGGAAAGTAGAAGCAGTATTTAGCAAAAACTGGAAGCACTTTACAAGCACGTTAGGGCAAATGTTAAAAATTTATTTCTCTATTTACAGCATCTACTGACAAGGTGAAATTCTTCAATGGATATGAAATGGGGATAATTTTTTTTTACAGGCGTTAAATATGGCTGCTGAAAATACATTTCCAGTTATGGTTAATAAGTGAATTTCAACTGCCAGGCATGCCAAGATTCAGATTGAAAGCGTTATAAGGAAACAATATTCTCAGTCTGCACACTCTTGTTAAGAAAATACTTTATAAAATGTGTTTTGTAAATGAGAAATCTTAACTTATGCCATATTTCCATAATTATAAGGGAGAAAAAGGGGAGATATTGTCTATGTTGACAACATTTACCTCAGTCAAACCGGGAGGCAAATATCTGACTAAATTTTGGGTCACACACTCAAGTAGTACTGAATTTTGTTGTTTCTGATGCTCCATTCTGAAGTTTTAATGGAAAACAGTAAGACTGGTGATGAATGCAAATTTTCTTAATCAAACTCTTCAATGCTTTGATCTCAAAATTTTGAGATCATTTGATGAAAGTATGTAGAATAGAAAAGACTGAGTTAAAAATCCATGGCAAACTTAAATCTGTGTCAGGACATAATCTCTCCCTTAAACTCTGCTCTCATCACAAAGAGGCACTTTTTTATTCCTGGAAACACTTCAAGTATGTAACTTCTGCTTGGCTTCTTTGTGTCTAATTTTTAATTGCTCTGTGCAGTATTTCATTCAGAACTAAGCACAATTTGCCTAACTGTCCATATGTTTTAATTAAACTACAAGAGCATGCACTGCTGCACCTTTACAGGTAAAGTTTAATTCTATAAGAGTCTTAAAATTCTTCCATTTTGCTCCATGCTAATTTAGTTCATGCAAGGCCCTAAGCACATGCAGTTTTTTTTTTAACATACTTGCTTATAGAACAACTTCACAAAATTATAGGATATCTGAAGAGCAGACTTTCTGATATTCTATATCCTTGTAAACTATGATGTGCTTTTGATTTTTAAAAAGATTTTTAAATGGCTACAAATATTTTCCTGTTAAGGTCATTTTATTTCAATCACTTGTGAACATTAAGGTTTACTAATTACTCAGTTTTAAAACAGAAATTTCAGTCCATTAACTTATGTGTTTATTGGAAGCAAAAAGGAGGTGTAATCACCTATTATTGAGAATGGTCTCCAAAATGAGATTAAACTAAACTCTGAAATAGGACTTGTGAGGTTGTGAATAAACTACATCTGAAAAGAGAGTGGCAACAGCTATCATGAATAATGATGGGGTCTGATGTGCCCATTTTAATTCATTGAATGTTACTTTAAAAGAATTAGAAAGACACCAGAAAATTACACAAATTGTATGGTCAAGTTATAAAATCTATTATTTCACTACCTTTTGACTTGCTTGAGATCCAAATTTTGTAGCCTGTAAAAAAAATTACAAAAAATTTCATTAATCAAGCAACACATACATCAATAGGATTCCATTTTAAAGTTTAGCTATTAAAATTTCAGTTTCAAAAGTTTCACAAGCTAAAATTAAGACCTGCAACTACAGCAGTAGTACCCATTTTGAGGATCTCTAAATCAGCATTTCCATCTATTGGCCTACAAAACTTTGTTCTGTGTGATATGAATGACAGTTCCCTGAGAAGATTCAACACAAAAAAAATTTTCACCAAAAGCCTTGATTAAAATATGCAATTACTAATCAAAATTAATTTGGCAGTTTTTTCAAGTATGAAATGGATATATTTTTATTGTTCTGTTCCCTGATTGTTCCAGATGTCATTTCATCCTAGAAGTATTCTGTATCTCAAGGTCCCCTGGAAAAACCTATGTTCCGTCAACTCCCCAAATTGTTTTGGAGCCAAATTAGTTTCAGAAGCATTGCTACAAGTCATTCTGATACTTCCTGCAGTTCTCTCTGAGCAAGTCTAATGAAAGGCCATAAGAAAACTAAAATTTAACAATAAAAATTTAACAGGGAATTGTTATTTCTGTAATACACATCTGATTCAGCAATTAGTCAAGGAACACATGGCGAGGACCTATATGCAGAGGACTCATTTAGGTGTTAATGGGAACACTAAAGAAACCAGAGTTACCATCCTTCCCTTACAGAACAAACATAACATCTAGCAACCACTGAGATAATGACAGAGGTTAGGGAAATGGGGTGTTCTATTTTCAGAGGGTTTTTTTTATTCCTGTTATTGGATAGCTAGAATTATAAATAGGATAACAGGGTCTCAGTACCAACCTTAACCCCTGACAAGATCCCACCCATGAAACAACAGAGTCAGTAGGAGAAAGAGTGAAATGCAAGGGGGCTTGTTTGGAGTGAAGCTGCCTCATCAACTAATCAAACAACACTTGTTACGTACCTACTATGTTCCAGGCACTGCATGGATATGATTGCTGGGGCCAGACTGAAAGCACTGAATACGAGCCTTGCTGGCACTATTATTTCCAGGACTGTTCTGGATTTTGAACGATGTTTAGAACATGCTGTCTCCTGTCTCTTCCTAAGGTGCCTGCTTTCTTCAGGCAGTTTGGTTTGTTTGCCCCATAAACAGTAAACATAGTGTGAGAAGCACAGATAATGCAAATCTGACTGGACTGCAGAGAGCAGGAGGAGTACTATACAATGGGACCAGAACAACAGGTTGAGACCAGGTTATGAAGTTTCAATAGTTAAATAGTGAAGTTTGCATTTTATTCTAGAAGCAATAAGACAGCGGAATTTACTAATTAAGTGAATATGACTTGATCTGTATTTAAGGAAAATTATTTTGGCAGCTGTGTGAAGGGTGACTGGAGTAAGGAAAGACTTGCAAATAGCTATATATGTGAGGTGAGAGAGAATGAGAAGTCAAGGAAAATGCCAAGGTGACAAACTTAGGACATGGGAAGAATGGTGGTGACTGTGAGAAAAAGGATGGGTTTCGGGAATGAGTTATGTTTTGGACATGTTGAACTGAAATGTCTGGAAAATTCAGTTCGTAATGTTTGACGGTACCATAAGACTGAGGGATAAACTATGGCTTGATCTACAGATCTGATAGTCATATGCATAAATGATAATTGTGTATATATTTTTTCTCATATATGTACACACACATGTTCCAGAAAGCAAGTGCCTCAGGACAAAGCTAAAGAGAATACCAATAAATTAAGGAGCCTGACATGGAAATGAACTAACAAGGAATGAGAAGGAGTAGTCAGACTAGTAGGCAGAGAAGTATCACAAAAGCCCAGAGATGAGAAAGTGGTAAAGTGTCAAATGCAGTTGAGAGAGGTCAAGAAGAATGACTGACAAAAGATTATCAGATCTGGCATAATCACCCCTGATTGCCAATGAAACTTTAGCTGCTCATCCTGAAAGGGGCATTTCAGACTACTTCGATTTGTTTTGAAAGCTGGCAGGTACCCCAAATGAACAGGCACATCAGAACTTATCTGAGAAAATTATAATTAAAAAAGAAAAATACTCCAGTACCAAATACATTCGCAAGTAATTTTAAACATTCAAAGAAAAATTAATTCTAATACTACATACACCATTTGTATTAATAAGAGAAGAAAGCACTCTTCCAAACTCTTTCCATGATACAAATATGGTCATACAAAGTAGAAAAAGAAACTATATGGATCACTGTATGTAGACTACCGAGGAAAAAGTTTTAAACAAAATATTAGTAAGGAGGCAACAACATATTAAAAAGATTATATATTATGATCAGGTTGAATTTATACAATTAGACTGTGACCTCCTTGATAGCAGGGACTCTTTTTCTTTGTATTTCCACTACTCAGCACAATACTTGGCCTTTAAACTCAAATCAATTTGGCTCTCAACGATGTGGCAGTAACAGGGCCCTGCCCAAGCCTCACTTATTCACGGTTTGGGTTTCATAGTTCAGAGTGAATGATAATAGATTGTTTCAACTCTGGTCAAAAACTAGGAATCTTCCCCTCCCAGACTGGTTCTTTAGGCCATTTTTTGCCTCAATTTTTACCTAGCCTTTAATCACTGAATGGGTGTTGCCTCAGATAAACTGACCCCAGGGAAAGACCTTAGCTTAAAAAGGCCAGGGGCTATCTCCCTAACCTCTGTCATGGTTCCAGAGGAAAGAGTATAACTGATGCCTTTACAAAGCCCTGCATGATTAAAATCAAAATCACTTGCAAGTCAAGACCTCACTCTCTGGATGTCACTGGTCCTCTTCCACAAAGAAGGACAAACACAATAGAGTTTAGCATAGTACCTGGCAAACAACAGTCACTTAATAAATGCTTGCAGACTTGATCAGAAATGAACGGTTGGTTTAGCATAAGGAAGAAAATGAATATGTAAACCATGTTGATAATATAAATGATAAAAATCACATGATAGCAGTTGATGCTGAAAAGGCTTTTTGACAAAATCCAACATTTAATCCTATTAAAAACTGTAGAAAATATAAGAATAAATGGACCTTTCCTTATATAGTACTTTTTATCTAAACAGAGCAAGAATAGACATATGTAATTGAGAAAAGGTATAAACTTTTTTGAATAAAAGCAAGGAGGTCCATTATCACTAATATATTAATATAATATTAGAAATGAAAGCCAAAGACTAGAAAAGGAATTTGAGGGACTAAGTATAACTGAAAGAATATACATTGGCAAAGAAAAAACAAAATTAATCATTTTTTACAGAAAATTTGAGAATCTATTCAGCAAAGTTGCAAGAGATGAGATAAATCCATATAAATAGCAAATATCCCTATGAAGAACTAATAAAATCCAGCAAGAATAGCTAGAATGAGAAATTCCATTCAAAATAACTACAGAAGATAAAAAAAGTACTTGTGAGTATAACTTCTCAGATTCATCCATGGATTATGTGAATCCAACTACAAAACACTCTTTGAAGAAATGAAAACAGACCTAAATAACTCCAGAACTCAAGCCAATATAACAAAAATGACAAAATTAAATCAATTTACTTATTTGGTACCAAACTCTCAAAATAATAAAGAACTAGAAAAAAATAATTAAATTCTTATAGGAACAATAAGTCAAGAATTTCAAAGGAAATACTGAAAAAATGATCACATGAAAAAATGTGGGAAGAAAGGCAGTGTTATAGTACCAGATCTCAAACAGTACTACAAAGCAGTAATCATCAAAGCAGTTTGGTACTGGTAAAAAAAGGTACTGAAGAGGACAGTTAGAGAGAAAACTGGGAAGACTTTTATGAACTAATGTAGAATAAAATGAGCAAAATTACAACAATTTCTAAAATGCTACAACAGTAGTTTAGGGAAAAACAATTTTGAAAGACTATCACAAGAGCAAAAGAATGCGGACGAAAGATGTCAATCTGAGAGAAGTGATGAAGTTAAAATGCAGGAACATGCACGTTTAGACACAGTTAATATGGAAATTAGTTTCTGACAGGCTACGTAGATAGGTGTTGAGGGATTTATTTTTCAGGTGTCAAAGAACTACACTCAATCAATTAGTAAGCACTTATCTTAGTCAGACAGCAACTGCAGTACTGCGTCCAGTTCTACTAATCACGTTATAAAAAGGTTACTGAAGAACTGAAATGCTTCCAGAAGAGGGCGACCTCCAGGATGCTTGAGAGGACTTGAACCGTGGAACACAAGGAAATATCCAAGGAAGAATATTTAGCATGGTGAAGAATGACTTAAGAAGTATTTGAATTTCAGCTATTTTTAAGGCTTGTCATACAGAAGAGGAATTAGAATTATTCTGGCTTGGCCTCAAAGGCCAAAAATAGAAGAAATGGGAAGAAATTGTAGAGGGTGATATAAAAGAAAACTTCATAACAATGAGAACTATCCAACAACATAATGGACAGCTTTGGCAGGCAATTAGAAGCTGGACAGACCACTTGCTGAGACATTTTAGAGACAATTACTACTATAGTACAGTTTGGAGAAGTCTTTTTGAGTCTTTTTTCATTTTTGAAAATTGACTTTTTCTTCCCTGAATTTATACCAAAACAAATACTAACATTTACTTCATTACATGGAATAGGATAAGAGAGCTGTTCAATCCTATTTGTTTTTTGACCAAAACAACCATTCAGGCTTGTCTCATTCTTTCAATAACTTCTATATACTGCAATAACAAAATCCCATAATTTCAGGTTACACACACACACACTGCAGTTCAGATGACTATGTCTCACACCTATACAATCTTCAAAAAAAATATTTTGAACATCTTAAGTACGTGAAAACTATTATGTTCCCTTACAGGTCATTTATATAAGTAATAAACTAGACCAAAGCTAGCCATTTACTACCTGTGTGACCTTGAGAAAAATCATTCAGCCTTTTTAGGATTTAGTTTTATCAACTGTAAAATGAAGGGATTGGAGGGGAAAGGAAAGGGAGTAAGTACATGTATATAGCACTATGTGCTAGGGCTTTAGAAATTATTATTTTGTTTAAACTTCACATCAATCCTGGGATGTAGGTGTTGATATTTCCCTATTTTACAGTAGGAAACTGAGGCACACAAGTTAAATGACTTATAGAGCTATGAAGTTTCTGAGGCTGGATATGAACTCAGGTCTTCCTGACTCCAGGCCCAGAACTCTATCTTATACAGTTACCTAGCGGTCTAACTGGGCTGGAATAGATGATCTCAACTTCCTTTTGAATATAAACCTATGATCACAAAATCTGAGATCTGGAAGGGATCTTTGTGGCTATCCAGTCCATCCTATACCCAAAAGGAAGCCCCAATATAACACCTGACAAGAGAGAGAACTTGAGAGGAAATTAGTTATTTCACAAACTGTGTTAACTTTCATACCCTCTCTTACATGGGTATGAGAAAAGTGTTTTCAAATCATATCATCAGTTTTAGTTTTTAATTCACAGCTAAAGTTGGAGCTAATGTACAAGTCAAATTTTGATAACTATACTAAGTTATAAATTCAGGATGTTCCACTGTATAAGGATGGGTAATCTTGAATGTCTTTTACTCTCTTTACTGAAGGAAATAAAATCTTCACTTGGTAATAAAAGTTCAGAACATTTGTAATTAAGTAATACTCACAATGTCATCTAAGGACACTGACTCAAGCTAATCTTTTCACCCTTGTTCTAAAAGGAGCTAAGCAAGCTCTATATAAACTAGTTTTAAAATAGTTTGGTGGTTGTTTACTTACACCTTCTTTAGCTGCTGAAGCAAACTTGCTTGCTCCAGTTGTAAAACTGCTCCAGCCCTGAAAGAAGTAACAGAAAATTATTGCACAATTAGTCAAATACATCAAGAATCTCCTCTTACTCATTTTTTTAAAAAAAACTGCAAAAGCAACTAAACAGAACTGTAACATTAGCACTGCATGTTTACATTATTCAATTATAGACCCTACATGAAAAAACTTGATTATTTCACTGGCTATACTGGACAATATTTTTACTGTCTGCTTTTGCTTTCAGTTTCAAAATGAGAACTTTTCAAAATTACAGCAGCAAAAGAATTCTCCCACCTCTGAAGTCCTATAAAACTTACTGTCCAAGTCAATTATTTGTGACTTACTATGTACTATTTTGTTAGTAAGTTCTCTGTAAAGGTTCTTGAGAGCACAGATGAATCTTGGAGACTTTCACATGCCTTGCTGCATGTATTGCAGTATTTTGCAGAGTATGCACTCAAAAATGTGTTCATTGTGTGATCACAACGAAGTTTAACTATGCATGATTCACTGGTTCAGGACCAGAACTAGAAGGATCTAAGAATTAAACATAATCTTTAACACAGAGTAGGGATAAACCAAGTTTTAGACTCAGAAAGGAAAATAAGTCTCTGGCCTAGAGAAAGCTTATAAAAAGGAGAAAAAAAATAAACATTCTGACTGGTCACTTTGTCACAATCTCTCAATGAGGTTACGACAACTAATTTAACAGTCTACAGTTAAAAATGCATCAGGAAATAGGCACCTTTGAATAATTTTATAAAACTTCCTATTTAGACAAGAACAGCAGAGATAATACTCCTCTATTCTACAAAATGTGTGCATCCTGACAAATTTGGTGGTACGCTATGTGCTTTTAAAATTTGTCTTGCGAATCTAGGTAAAGAGCTTTATTTTGTACAAAAGATGTCAGTTTACTGAATCAACAAGAGATCACTGACAAAACATGTTTCTTGATATGAAGAAAGATCTTGATAAACTAACATAATGAGCTGAACCTAAGACAATGAACCTATTTAAGGTAATTTCAAGTCCTACACTTGGGGACCTAAAATAAAATATCAACACAAGAATAAGATAAAGAATGTATAATTAGAAAAACCAGAGGGGTGGAGCCAAGATAGCGGAGTAGAAAGACTCATGTATGCTAGCTCCGAACCCACAGCCCATATATTTCCTGCAAGAAGAACTCCCCACGAATTCTGGAGCACTGCAAGGCGCACAGAAACACAGTGGAAAAGATTTCCGTTCCAGAGAACCCTGGAGAGCCGTCCCCAGGGGTCCGTCACGCTCCGGACAGCTGAATCCACCCCTGTGCTGCCCTGGCCGGGCGGCCACACACAAGCACATTCGAGCAGGCTTCAGGGACGGAACCTCTGGCGGCCGGGAAGGGTCCCTCTGCCCACAGGTGCTACAGGTCAGTGAGAGAGACTTCTGTGCTGGCTGAGAGGGGAGCGGGGTGTCTCCACGACTCGGGTCCCCTCGGGAGGCAGCGGCAGAGGCAGCAGTAGAGGCAGAGGCAGCAGCCCAAGCAGCAGATGCAACTTCAGGGCCATTACCAAAGATCTCTGCATAAACTCCCTGAGGGAACTGAGCCTGGGAGGCAGCCCTGCCCCTACCCAAGCACCAGAACTTAAGCTCACATTGAATAGCAGCTGCTCCTGCCGTGGAAAGCCCATCTGAATCTCAGACCCCAAGCACTAGCTGGGCGGATCTGGGCAGGGGTAGACAGGAATCTCAGAAGTCAAGTAACTGGCTGGGAAAATGCCCAGAAAAGGGAAGAAAAATAAGACTATAGAGAGCTACTTTGAGGGTGTACAGATGTTCCCGCCTTTCAATTCTGATGATGAGGAACTATTCTTATCATCAGGGAAAGACGTGGAGGTTGGGGCCTCTGTATCCCAGACATCCCAGGTGGATGTCCGGTGGGCTCAGGCCATGGAAGATCTCAAAAAGGATTTTGAAAATCAAGTTAGACAGGTGGAGGAAAAACTGGGAAGAGAAATGAGAGAGATGCAAGAAAAGCATGAAAAATGGGTCAATACCTTGCTAAAGGAGACCCAAAAAAATGCTGAAGAAAATAACACCTTGAAAAACAGGCTCACTGTTCAAAAAGCTAATGAGGAGAAGAATGCTTGCAAAAGCAGAATTAGCCAAATGGAAAAAGAGGTGCAAAAGCTCACTGAAGAAAACAGTTCTCTCAAAATTAGAATGGAACAGATGCAGGCTAATGACTTTCTGAGAAACCAAGAAATCACAAAACAAAACCAAAAGAATGAAAAAGTGGAAGAGAATGTGAAATATCTCATTGGAAAAACAACTGACCTGGAAAATAGATCCAGGAGAGACAATTTAAAAATTATGGGACTACCTGAAAGTCATGATCAAAAAAAGAGCCTAGACATCATCTTCCATGAAATTATCAAGGAAAACTGCCCTGATATTCTACAACCAGAGGGCAAAATGAGTATTGAAGGAATCCATTGATCACCACCTGAAAGAGATCCAAAAAGAGAAACTCCTAGGAACATTGTGGCCAAATTCCAGAATTCCCAGGTCAAGGAAAAAATCTTGCAAGCAGCTAGAAAGAAACAATTCAAGTATTGTGGAAATACAATCAGGATAACACAAGATCTAGCAGCTTCTACATTAAGGGATCGAAGGGCGTGGAATAGGATATTCCAGAAGTCAAAGAACTAGGACTCAAACCAAGAATCACCTACCCAGCAAAACTATGTATAATGCTTCAGGGTAAAATATGGTCTTTCAATGAAACAGAGGACTTTCAAGCACTCTTGATGAAAAGACCAGAGCTGAAAAGAAAATTTGACTTTCAAACACAAGAATGAGAAGAAGCATGAAAAAGTAAACAGCAAAGAGAAGTCATAAGGGACTTACCAAAAGTGAATTGTTTACATTCCTACATGGAAAGACAATATTTGTAACTCTTAAAACTTTTCAGTATCTGGGTAGTTGGTGGGACCACACACACACACATACACACACACACACACACGTACACATACATGTGTGCATGCACGCACACACATACACACATGCACGCACATACAGAGACAGAGCACAGAGTGAATTGAATAGGATGGGACCATATCTTAAAAGAAATTAAGGTAAATGGTGAGAGAAAAATGTAGTGGGAGGAAAGAGGGTGAAATGGAATGGGGCAAATTATATCTCATTCAAGAGGCAAGCAGGAGACTTTTTAGTGGAGGGAAAAAGAGGAGAGCTGAGAAAAAAAAAACAAGAAGTTTACCCTCATCACATTCGACTAAAGGAAGGAATAAAATGCACACTCATTTTGGTATGAAAATCTATCTTACAATACAGGAAAGTGGGGGGAGAAGGAGATAAGCAAGGGGGTGGGGGGATGATGGTAGGGAGGGCAATGGGAGGAGGGAGCAATTTGAAGTCAACACTCAGGGAGGCTCAGGATCAAAAAACAGAATAGAAACAATGGGGGACAGGATAGGATGGAGGGAAATACAGTTAGTCTTACACAACATGACTATCAGGGAAGTCATTTGCAAAACTACACAGATAGGGCCTATATTGAATTGCCTGCCTTCCCAAAGGGAATGGTGGGGAGGGAGGGATGGGGAGAATTTGGAACTCAAAGTTTTAGGAACAACTGGTTAGTATTGTTGTTGCTACTAGGAAATAAGAAATACAGTTAATGGGGAATAGAAAGTCATCTGGCCCTACAGGACAAAAGAGAAGATGGGGACAAGAGAAGGGAGGGATGATAGAAGAGAGGGCAGATTGGTGACAGGGAAAATTAGATTGCTTGGTGTATTGGGGTGGGGGGAGGGGATAAAAGGGGAGAAAATTTGGAACCCACAATTTTGTGAAAATGAATGTAAAAAGTTAAATAAAAAAAAAAGAAAAGAAAAACCTCAATGTGAAAAAGACTTAGGTATGAAAATTCAGGCAAATATAATACATAAAGCTGCAACCATAAAATCAAAGTGAAGGCTTATATGCCTTTACTTTCTGCTAACAGGAAAACAGTAAAGTATTTTTCAAATACAACTACACTACTGGTGGTTTTGCTTAACTATCTTGGGAAAACATAATATGTGTTGGTGGGGTGTTTACAAATATCATTGTGAAACAAAATGTGTATTTTTTTGTAGAGTCAACAATATGACATGTAACCAAAAAACGTTTAATCTTAGGCTAGCTCAACAAAAGTGTTCAACTCTGAGGTATCCCCTTACACCTATCAGATTGGTTAATATGACAGAAAAGGAAAATGATAAAGATTGGAGAAGATGTGGGAAAACTGGAACACCTAATGCATTGTTGGTGAGGTTGTGAATTGAGCTAACCATTCTGAAGAGCAATTTGCAACTATGACCAAAAGGGTATAAAACTGTACATACCCTTTGATCCAGTAATCATACTAGGCCTATATCCCAAAGGGATCATAAAAAAGGAGAAAGGATCTATTAATACAAAAATATTTATAGTTGCTCTTTTTTGCAGTAGCAAAAAATTAAAAATTGAGGGATGCCCATCATTTGGAGAATGGCTGAACAAGTTGTTGTATATGAATGCAATGCAATACTATTGTTCTGTAAGAAATGATAGGCAGGTAGACTCCAGAAAAGTCAGGAAAGACTTACATGAACTGATAATGAGTGAAGTGAGCATAACCAGGAGAACATCATACACAGTAACAGCACATTGTGCAATGATCAACTATGATAGATGTAGCTCTTCTCAGCAACACAATGATCCAAGACAATTCCAGGCTAACCACATCCAGAGAGAGAATTATGGAGTCTGAATGCAGAGCGAATCATATTATTTTCCCTTTCTCATGGTTTTTCCCTTCTGTTCTGATTCTTCTTTTGTAACATGACTAATGTGGAAATACTTAACATCACTGTACATGTATAATCTGTATCAGACTGCTTGCTGTCTTGGAGAGGAAAGGGAAAGAGAATAATTTGGAATGCTACCTTTACATGTAATTGGAAAAAAAATACTATTAAGAATAAGTGGCCAGATAGTATATACACTTGTACTGCTATCCCACTGTTGGAACTGAGTTCTGCACCACTGTCAGTCAAGCCAATCTGGTATTCCTACTAAGTCCTGTATTAATATGGTGAGCCTTGGGGAAAAAAGCTGCTGAAGGATGAGTGAAGTGGCCCAAGTCAGAAAAATGGAGCAGATTAAAGCTTCCAAGGTGATCTATAATGAGATGGTCAATCAATCTGCTGTATTTCCAGAGGTAGGCAGGTAGGAAGAGGTGGGAAGGGGAGGGAAAGGGGAAGGAAGGGGAGGGGAGGGATGGGAAGGGATGGGAAGGGAAAGGGAAGGGAAAGGGAAGGGAAGGGAAGGGAAGGGAAGGGAAGGGAAAGGGAAGGGAAGGGAAGGGAAGGGAAGGGAAGGGAAGGGAAGGGAAGGGAAGGGAAGGAAAGGGAAGGGAAGGGAAGGGAAGGGAAGGGAAGGGGAAGGGAAGGGAAGGGAAGGGAAGGGAAGGGAAGGGAAGGGAAGGGAAGAGAAGGAGAAAGTGATGATTCTGCTTTATGTGGCCTAGGTAAGACTAGCTTCAATTCTATGTACCATATTTTAGGAAGCACGCTGACAAGTAACAGGGAAACTGGTTCGGTGACATAAGGAAAATTCATGTTATTTGAATATCAACAGATAAAACTAGACATCATTAGCCTGAAGAAGACAAGACTCTAGGGTGGGAATGACAGCATGAAAAGGTTTGAATTATGATATGCTTGGCACCAAAGGTCAAAGAAAGGAGCAGTAGGTGCATGTTGCATAATGGCAGATCTTGACTGAAACTAAGAAAAAAAAACTTAGCAGGAAATGCTCTCTAAAAGTGGAATGGGTAGCCTTGGGAGGGAAAGTTTCTTCACACTGGATGTCCTCATGCAAAAGCTGGACATCCACTTGCGAGAAATGTAGAGAGATAGTATTTTTGTTTGGGTATAGACTAAATTATAGGAGCTCTGAAGTTTGAGACATTATGATTCAATGTAGCTTTTGCAGTTTGGGGTATGTACAAAAACTTTCCAAAGAGAAAAGAACAACAAAAAACAAACAGAAAATCACAGAAAATCAAAGAGAAAATAGACTATTACCTTGAAGACCAACTTCAAGGTTGTAAGACATTTGCTGGTAAGAATTTTAAGCCAATATATATTCGAGCTGTTTAAAATCTTAAATATCTGCGACCTAAGACATCTTATTTCATTCCAAAGGGATGGAGAATCAAGGTTCTTTAAATATGAAAAGGGTATATTAAATACTGTTATTAAAAAAAATCTAGAAAGTTAAAAAAAAACACAATCTAGAGGATAGTTTCTTTAATGACCACACAAACATGCATTTGTCAGAAACCTTACTTCTCTACTTCTCTAGAGAAGGTTCAAAAACAACCCTAATGGGAAACAACTGTAGTTATTATCTCCTTTCTTTATTTCTCTCTATGGTTCCAAGTTTAAGGTGAAGTTGAAGTGAAGCAGATAAGAGATTAGGCATTTAAACAATAAAAGTTTACTTGGAGGACAAGAGTCTAAGAACACATATTTTCATTTTGGGGTACGGGGAAGTCTTTCAATGTGCATTTTTAAGTACTGCATGATTCTTATACTCTACATTTCTGAGATATATGGTTACTAAATTACTACTAAATAACACTGAATGGTAATAGTAATTAAGAGTTTATATTGATACAACAGTCTGTATTTACAGAATATACATTACCTCAGGAGTTTTCAATAATTCACTCACATTTTTGCGGCCTTTTTTTCTGGTCCATACCTATGATTTTACTAGGATAGGGAGCTTCCCAGTGAAGAAAACTTTTACCAAAGCAGATCAGCAACTATTCTACAACTTATAGTCTTTGAGTTGCCTAGGCCACTGAGAGATGAAGTGACTTTCCCAGGGTCACACACCTACTATGGATAGATAAATAGGTACAAAGATCGACAGATAGACAAACAGATATGTAGATACAGACAGATATTTCAATGGTGGGATATGAACTGTGATGTCACTTCTCCATCCACTCTATACTTCACTCTCCATACAGCTGCTTCTGATAGGCAGCCACAGCCAAAAACCTCAATGCCTGATGGCTAACCTACTGACAACATGCTGCTTGGTAGAGCCGACCAAAGGTTATGTGCTGTTGGCGATGCCTGAGAACCCAGTGACCTTATAATTAGATGCAAGAATAACACTTCTGTGGAGGATAACATAAAATGATTAATCTCAGAATAACTGTGACCTTCCATTAGCATAGGTCTTCTCCATACAAATGAAATTTCTATCTCTTCTACAATCAGCAAACATGCTAATACCAGGGCATCAATGCAGTCTACTTTCAGTCTTACAGCTCAAGTATAGCCTTCTATGAAGTCTTCAGACTTTCATTAGATATTCTCAATACAGAAAAGCAAAAATGTCATCATTTTCATTTTGGATGCACTTTGTGGTTTTAAAAAAGATACCATATAAATTTTATTACTTTTTTAAAAAGCAATTTATTGAAGTGCCAACCAAAAAAAACATTTTCTTTCTGTTGAACTGTATGTTTTAAGTTTCATTAAGGAAATCAGGATTCTTTTTTTTTCTTTTGGAGGAAGAGGAAAAGGCAATTGAGGTTAAATGATTTGCCCAACATCACACAGCTAGAAAGTCTCAAGTTTCTGAGGACAGATTCAAACTTAGCTCCTTCTGACTCTAGGGCCGGTGATCTATTCACTGCATCACCTAGCTGCCCCAGTCAAATTCTTTAGGTAAAGAACTACTCTTGGTACAATGACTTTTGATTGAGAAGAACAGCACTGAATAGATCTATCCTACCTTGAATTCTTATCTCTTGAGCTCCTTAATTTTATTCTACATAGAGAAAGAACCAATATTACAAGTGTCCAAAACAAGTCAGAATATAAGCTCAAGGAGAGAATGTCCTTACCGAATACAGTGATGACATGGCATTATTGAGGAAGTCATCCTCTTTTTTCTGAGGGGGTACTGTGTTACCAAACCCAACATAGCGATTCTCTTGGCCTCTAAAAACCATTAAACACAAACAAATTAACTGAACAAATCTTTTCTACAAGTAAATACTAGCACCTCTCAGTCTATCACATAATTACATATCTTAAAAAAGGAGAATCTGGTAGTGCTGAAAGAACTATTTTTATTAGAAACAGAATGGTGAACAAACATTGTTTGAGCTTTCCAAACACTTTTCAGTCAGTGCACCTTGGCCTGTATACAATCACCACGAAAGAAACTGATACTCAAATCTTTTGCTATCAGATGTCAGATGGAGAACACTGCTTCTCTAGTTGGATACAAAGAGTAACTTGTTTTTCTCTTGGTCATTTATTATGACGGGAACTTTATGAAAGATTTCCACTTGCCTTGTGAGCGTTCTATCTATGTGCAAGAACTGAAAGAACCAAAGTTCTAAGTAAAATAAGTAAATCAGCCATAAGATATGATCTACTCAAATTCACTTGCAAGTCAATAAGACTGCTAGAAGAAGGATGATTATAGCCCTCTGACTAAAGTAACCACTATAAAGAAAACTAATTTTAAAATATATCAAAACAATATCTTGTTCACAGCCAAATCCTGCTTAAAAGGCTTTGATTTTTTGAACTCTACAACGGATAAAGTATCTCAGTTCAAAATCTACAAAAAGTAGTATATTCCTGACACACTCATAAGAAGAAAGCCATAGGGTGATAGATTAAAATTAGATTAGATAACTATGTATTTCTTATTATTCATGAGGCCTTACCCTTGATATGAGTTGATATCATCATTCAACCAGTCTTCAAAAGCTTTGTCTGAAGATGCAGCTGTATTTTGGGGTTGGCCAGAAGTACTGAAAACCAAGGAATAAAGGTTAATAGAACCAAACCTTTGTAGAAGAACATAGTTCTCTTTCAACACTTCAAGGATCTGTGATAAAACTAGTGTAAATACTCCCTCCACTTCTATAGATCACAACCTTCCCTAAGCCCTAGCAAATTGTCTCCATGAAAGGCTATGCCAGAAAAATTCAATGCTTAGCAATGAACCTTCTGGTGCTGAGCCTCCCCAGGCTAAGTTGAGCAGGCCCTCGGATAAGAAACGTACACTCTGCAATCATGCCTGAACTTAAAGCTCTATAGTTGGGAAGAGCCTGTCAGAACTTGAGCTCCCACTGGCATAGCTTTGAGAACTCAGGGTTACCTCCATATCATGAAGTTGACATTAGGGTAATATTTAAATGGAGGTACAAAGAACGTAACAGAGAAAAAAAACAGGCCCACCTAGTGAGACTAAAATGCTAGCTAATGAAATGGATGTGATTTTGCATCTTGCTTGTCACTTCAGGTATGATTTGTTCTGAAGGGTAAGGCCAAGATAACAAATTTCTTGTTTGAAATGAAGTTTAAGGAAAAGATGAAAACAAGTAAGGTGATCCATTCCAACACTGTGTAAACCAAACAGCAACTGCTACTGGGACCATTACATATGTAGCAAAGCCAAGTAATAGCAATTAGCTAGAAAATGGAGGGAATGAAGGGGAAAGGGAGGGCAAAAATTTAAAAAAAAAAGTCCTTCAGAAAATCTTCAGATAGAAACACCTCAAAAGTAAAAAAAGTTTAATCCTAGCAACAAAGTATGAATGCAGAGTTTTAAGTATAAGAACAACAATTTTTAGAACAAATCAATGAATTAAAAAACCATTTATGTTAATCAAAACTGGTATTAAAATTTAAATATTAATAGAATTCTACATTGGAGCTGAAATTGGAACACAGAAAGAAAATGGCAAATAAGACCTACAGCAGAATTTCAGTACTAAAAGGAAGGAGTCTACATGTAAAATTTATGTACCGGTGAGCTGAGGATAGAACCATTTTAGGTTGAGGTGGAGTCCAGTTTTGAGCAGAAGAAGTTTCAAGTGACCATTCTTTCCCTTCAGCTAATGTAGCCACCTAGAGAGAAGTAAATGACAGAATAAGAGAAGGTGAAGTCAAGTAAGAATTTAGAGATCATGGACTTTTTATCTGTTTTGCTCAAGGCATACCTATACAAATCTACGGTACTTCAAGCCAAAACCTTGCCCCCCAAAAACCCCCAAAACAAAGCAACAAAACAACTCCTTTTATAGTCAACTTCTTCATATAGCAATTAATGTCCAGTTGTATCTTAAGTCAAGTTTATATGTACATTTTTCATATTTTAAATCTGTGTCTCAATTTTGATTGCAATTGAAAACAATTTCAGAAAGATCAACTTGATTGTTTTAGTTTTACACATAAATCTCTGGGAATCCACTTACCTATCCCATAATGCAGTGTGCCTCACTGCCCTCTGAGAATATTTTTTTCAAGATGCATATGAGCCTTTCATGTTCAATTATTTATAAAACTCAATGTTCTGCTCCCTCTTTCTTCAACTCCCTCCCCTGCACTAGAGGTAGGGAAGAAAGCATAGTTTCTGTCACTCTGTTTATCTAAAGTTACTTGCTTACCCTATAATCAAAAACAACAGTTATTGCTCTTTAGCACCATTAGGCAGTCTTTTGACTGGGGGAAAACTCTGACCTAACGATGGCCACATCCTCAGTGATTTGTAGTACCCTGCTGTTAGCCTCTGAAGGCTTTGCCAGAAATTAACCCAATTATTCTACACAAACGTGTTTGACTTGCAAAATGTTTACTACATAAGTACTAGGGAAAGCTCAAGCCTCACTTACTAAAAATACTACGTTAGAATTTATACTCCTCTAACCATACAGAAAGTTGACACTTAAGCTTACCTTGTCCCTAAAAAGAGCCGCAGCTTTACTGTTGTATTTCTCCTGCATAGACCAACAAGGATCATAATCTTCTTGAGATTCCAGGAATTCTCGAAATCTGGCATTTCCCCCAGCCTTCATCTTCTCAAGCTCTATGTCCTTCCATTTGTCCATGGTAACGGAGCGCACAAAGCTAGGAACCAATACATACTCATCATCTAATAGTTTCTTCAGTTCATTTTATCTGGCCCATAACAATGCTGTGTGCAATGCTCTGGCTTTTTAACTTCTCAATGGGTAACTGACCTGAGGTGAACTCCTAGGCCTCGATGTTTCCCTGAGCATTCCAAGCAGATCCAAATCCCATATGTCACACTCACCCACTGGGGATTGAATGCACCACACTCAAAACAGACCTGCAAAAAAAAAAAGTATCAAAAACAACTCATAACAGCCTCTGCAAACATAAAGCAATGTACAAAAAGCAAGAATAGGGAACGTGAAAGTCCTTCAGAACCAATGGGTAAAAGAAAGATGAAACTGACAGAAGAGATTCCAGAAAGGATGGCTAACGAAGTATGAGAACAAGATAAAGAAGTGACCCAAGGTGTCCAGATATTGGGTCGATTTGTTTAAACACAGCAGGCAGAACTAGTAGGGTTACTATGAAAAAGAGGTCCTTGAGTTGGGCTAAGAAAAGGTCAGTGGAAAATACTGGAAACGTGGTTTCCATGAAACAGTCCTAGTGAAAATCAGAATGTATGGTTTCAAAGACAAAGCTGAAAGAGACAGATGGTGGGAAAGGACAGTACATTTCCTTTCTCAGAAATCTGGATGCACAGGAATGGCAACATAGAAAAACTAAAGTGAATTCAAATTAAAATATTCCTTCAATAAATGCTATATAATAAACATGGTGGTAGTAGGAGTATACACTTCTCATTTAAAGTTCTCCTCAAATGAAGCAACATTTACTAATCACCAGAAATGAGATTACTACTTTATAATTACATTTTTAACTACTATGCATATAATTACACGCCTTAACTTTCAGAAGTTATGCTAATAAAAATGAAAAGAGTATTACAAGAAAGAGCTCAGTCTACACTAGATCATTAAAATGATTCACAACTAATTAACGCTTCAAATGAGACACAAATCCTTACATTGTTTTCATCTTGTGCTCTGACTTCTTTAAGAACCTTCCTTGTTCTTGGACTTGCCATGATTCTGGGAAAAGGAAGGAAGAATGTGTATTAATTTTTTAAAAAATATAACTCAAATGAAACACTTTGCAGGAAAAAAAATGGTTAAATCAAATGCACAAAAGTCAACTACAATTTGAGAAGTTCTCAATTCCTTGATTCCAATAAGGACTAGAGTAGAACTGCTACAGAGATAGCCTAATAATACAAACTTACTGACCTGTAGCCTGGGACCTTGGAAATATTTCTTAAGTAAAGTGAAGTAAAAGAGCTTGTTACCTTAACTCTTAGAAAGAGGACACAGTTTGAATACTCTCACAGTGGAAGAGAATCCTATGTCTTTTGAGTGGAATTTAATTTTTGTAACATTTTTCAATTTTGACTTAAGTATTATGTATACTAGGAACTGCACATTATTTCCAAAATATCACATTCTTTATAATTATAGTTATAATCGATGTCAAAGTTTTAAATTGTGATCTTTTTCAGTCATGATACAAAAATGATATTGAAATAAATTTGCTACCGGAATAGACCCTAAATTTGATTTAACTTTTTTAAATGAAGGGAAAAATTTCAACCTGTTGCTTCTTACAAATTTAGAAGTTAATATCTCTTTCTTCTCCCCTCAAAGTAAAGGTAAGACATTACAAAAATCACAAAACTGTGACATGTAATAAGAAAGCGACACCCCACTGCCACCACTCTTCCCTCCTAAAACTCAAAAAATGAAGGTCCCTTACTGGCCAACCAGGTCAACCCTATCATTTTACAAATGAGGCTCAATTAGAGGAAAGCAGGATTAAATGACTTGCCCAAGGTTAAACAGGTAGTAAGGGCAAAGCCAGTTTTTTAACTCAGGTCCTATGACCTCCAATGAATCATACTGCCTCTTTTTTTACTTAAGTTATAAAAACATACTTTCAAAAAGATGGATATAAATATGCTATAGCATCTTACTAATAACAACTTGAGGGCAAGAAATGACATGGCAATTTAGCCATGTAACAAGATTTGGAGACAATGAACAATCGAATTACTAAGTCCATATCCACAAAATATAAAAGAAATGGAAGGCCTCCAATGCACAGGGTAGATACATATTTAAAGGAAAACATCAAGAACTCACAAATGTAGAAAGAATACATCACATAGTAGGAGCATTCACACTGATAAAAACTATAGATATACTGAAGCATAATATATAGTATATATATACATAGACAAACAGTACAAAGAGAAGCTTGGCATATATCAAGTGTTTGCTATCATAAGAAATGTAACTATATAGCAGCTTCCTCAATTTCCTCTTTTATATCTTTCTGTCAAAAGCAGATGCGGAATTTGTACTGCTTTGGGAGGGTGGGGGTGGAGAGGGAGGCATTTTTTCCTAAGCTACTGGAGTTACCCATCTTGTCACTGCTGTTACTATAAGAATTTATCGATACATCTTCCATTGGGGCCACCTTTTTTTCCCCTCCCTATGACCTACAACTATGGCAACTATGACAGCATTATAGCAGGAAAGCAATGCAAGGTCAAGTGCTGATGTCTCACCACTATCCCTTCAACATAATTCATAAAGAAATAGGTAGGAAGCTGCAGCAACATTACTACTGCTGAAAGGAATAGTTGTTTATTTCTCTACAGAACTGCTAGACTTAAAAGAATGCAATCTAAATTGTTTTTTCCTTTTAATTCAGCACCAAGGAGACAAACCAATGTAAAGCAATATAAAGCTTAAAGAAGAGCGTCTAATTTTTTGTGGAATGGTTTGAAAATTATTAATTCTCTTTCAGCATATGCTCTTTCTGATTATGGTTCAGGAGAACTAGCATTAGCATGAGTCAGAAAACTTAGGTTCTAGTTATAGCTTTGCCACAAATTAGCTGTGAGATCTTGGGCAAATCAATTAATCTGAGTACCTCTTTACTAATCTGTAAAATGGGTACAACAGCTGCCCAGTCAACTTGAAAGCTTTTCATAGGATTAAATTTAACTCTAGATACTGTGCGTTGAGAACTATAAAGCATCATTCAAATGTGACGTCTTACTATTGAGCATTATTTCATAATGTCTACTATGGTTCTACTAATCCTTCTGCAGTGACGGACAAAGGATTTCTAAAAAATAATTAGCTTTGCTATGAACATTTTGATTATCATGTAATACTAAAACAGCTTAAAAACTGGAGATAATCTTAAAGATCCAATTTTATTTTTAAGATCACCTGTGTTACCATCAGACTATTCACTCAGGATAAAACTGAATTTACTATGCCAAAAAACTTTCCAAATTTGAGAATGTATTAAGTTTAACACATATCAATACCTATCCCTTTATTTTCAGTCACTAAGTTCAGATCTGCCCTCCATCAACCCCTGCTTTTTACGCTCCCCCAAAAAACTTTCCCTTCATTTTCTGTGTCTTCTAGTTCCAAAAGTAGTATGTTTTGTATCTGTACTGTCAATTCCATGACGGGGACAAGGACCATTTGTGTCTTTCCCTTAATAAAGAGCAATACTACCAGATCAATTAGCATGAATCATTCAATTAGTTATCATTTATCTAATGCCTTTATAGGGAGGGCACAGAATGAGAACGTAAAAATAAGTAAGTTACTTACTTTATAGCACTTACTTTACTTAAAGATAAGCCATGCAAATACTGCCTAATTTGGATAACAGTGCAGAAGAAAAAAAAACAAAACCTCAATGAGAGATTTGGTCATTTTAAATCTTATGTAAAAATAATAAGAATATTCCCTTTAAGTAAGGAAACTGAAAAAGGTGACTAAAAGGTGATCCTTTATATGACAATTTTTTTACGACTAAGCCTCCTTCCTGACTGAACTGTACTAAAACTAAGAACTAGCACTCCTGAGTTTCCAAAGGAAAAAATTATTAGCCACAAACCTTTTATAGTTGGAAGGGACCTTAGACTTCATCTAATACAATCCTTTCATTTAAGCTGAGAAAGCTGAAGCCATATGATCCCATGTGAACTTGCAGAGCTGACACTAAATCCCAGTCTCCCAGTCCCCCAGTCCAAAATTCTTTCCTACTACAAGGTAAACGTTTAGATTGTGGAGGAAACTCACCAGAAAATATAAGATGATAAAAATTTTCAAAAAGACAAAATTAATTTAGTTATTAATCCACATTAGAATATAAATCCATGGTACTTTTACTAAGTAGATTAAACACTTTTATAAAACCTGTAAATACTTTGGTTCATAGGCAGAAAAAGTAAAAACACGAGTCCAAACAGATAAATTTACTGTCCCGGGTTAGTATAACACTGTGTATCATTTCTAGGTATCTAGGATGTGAACTTCTAATGGTGACAGTTATAGAAACTGGGACCAAAATAAACTAAAGAAAAGGCTTACTATATCATCTAATCTATATTCTTAAGGTCAGAGATACATTAAAATAAATGGAGTTTTAAGTATGCCCCACAGAATGGGGGTAGGGCACTGCAAAATGGACAGATTATTTTATGCTTTAATCTCATGAATTACTGAAAGACAAACCCCTCTATTTTTCCACCATGACCCAGGGAACCCATTATTGGAAAAAATCTCATCATCTTGTAAAATCTTATCCCCTACCTTATCACTATCTTAGGCCTCTCAGATTAGAGGGTGGGGCCATAAACTCCAAACCTCAATTTAAGGGTGAGAGCTCGGCTCAGAGGTGTCATTAATTACCCGGCTGCACCACTCTGGGACTTCTCTGACCTTTCCACCATGCTCCTGCCTAAAGAACCTTCTCCTCTCTTCCCTTTTCAGTTTCTTTTTGTATTTTGTCTTCTTTCATTAGACTGTAAAAGCTCCTTGAGGGCAAGACCTTCTTTTTTAAGTATTTGTATTCTGGGTGCTTAGCAAAGGCCATGGCACATAGATGCTTAATAAATGTTTGCTGACTTTTAAAGAGGGAAAGATGTTTCAGTATGAAAACAAAGTCGCACACAAAGCAGTATCTGGACAGAACCTACTTGACAGATTTCTTTTCTGCTAAAACAAAATCTAAAAGGAAATACAAAGGAAAGTTGGGATTTGGTTCAGTTGTCTAATTAGACATTCCTGTCATTCCTAAAACTGCTTACATTAATCTTCTCAGAAGGGACGAAGTATACCCATAAAAAGTTGTCTTTGCAATAAGGTCAAGAAGAAGTCCTTTTTTGTTTCACAAAAGAGGACTTCAGTCCTTCGTGAATTCAGTGCCCAGAGGAAGTTTCCAAGAGCCTGAAAGGTTGTAGAAAAATGGAATACAAGATGAATAAAAAGAAAGCAGGGAACGCTAGGAGCCGAAGAGGACGGAGGACTGGGCCTGAAGTCAGGAAAACCAGGCCTCAGACACTCCCTAGCTGGGGGAGCCGGGGCGAGTCAGGGTTTGCTTCAGTTTCCTCATCAGTAAAATGAGCCGGAGAAGGAAATGGCAAACCAAGAGAAACCCGAACGGGGCCACGGGAGGGAGCGGGACGGAACCAGGGCCGGGAGGCGACGCGTCCGGGGGGCCTGCGAGGAGCTGGGAGCCCGGGGCGGAAGCGGGGTCCGGGCCGTAACAGCTGACGTGGATACAAACTCTCCCGTTTTACGGCCGAAGGGACTGAGGCTCCAATCGTCAAGGGGCTTGGCCCAGATTTACACCGCCAGCAAGGCACTACTTGGAGATTTTACCTCGGGATCGAAATGACTCCAGATTTAACTCTCTCCACCACCCCCGGACTGGGCGGCCGTGGGAAGGGCCGAGGCAGGAGGAGACAGTCGGCGGCTCAACAGGGAAGGGGGAGAGGGGCGTCTGGCACAGCAGGGTGGCGGAGGACCCTGGGCCGAGGGATTTCAGTAGGCAGGAAGGGGCTGAGCTCCGGTGGGGGAAGGGGCAAGGGGACGCACCGATGCCCCAGGCACCGGGCACCGACAGCGGATGAAAGGGTGGGGGAAGGTCCAGGGGAAAACCAGACCGGGTCCGGGCGGAGAGGCTCGTCCCCTCGGAGGAAAGGCCCTCTGAGGGGCCCGGCCGATCCGAGGCGAGCACCGCGCCGGGGCACTTGCGGACGGCCCCAGGGAGGGAGCGGGGTTCGGGGCTGGGCCCCGGGAGGGGGCGCTCAGGGACGCGGTGAGGTTACCTGGAGGAACCGAAGGCGGCGAGGGGGCTAGGCCGGGCTGAGGGCTCGGGCAGGGGCGTCCGAGGAGGCGGGGAGTCGCTGGGGGAGCCCAGGTAGCCGCGGTTCTCACATCTACACCGCAGCCGCCATCTTCCGGCTACGTTGCAGTTTGCAAGGCATTGTGGGTAGACTCTGGACCGGAGGGCGGGAGAAAGGGAGGGACGAGAGAAAGAGGGGGGAAGGGGGAGGAGGGCGGAGGAGGAAGGGGAGGAAAAGGGGGAGAGGGAGGAAAAGGGAGGAGGGGGAAGGGGAAAGGGAGGGGGTGTGCGTGGGGGCACAGAGGCACTTCCGCGTTTACCGTGTCGGGTCCCAGAACGCGGTCCCGTCACGCCCCTCTACGCACGCCACGCAGTTGCCATGGAAAAGGGAGGCTTCTCCATCCCTTGCTCCCTCCTCACCCTTTCCTCCTCCCTTTTCCCTCCCCCTCTTCCACCCCCACCCCTTACGCTTCCCCATCTCCTCATCCTCATACCTCTAAAGGGAACGTGAGGTCAAAGGGACGTCGGAGGGCGCCTGAGACGACGTCACGTCACGGGGTCAAGGAAAGGGCACGTGGGGGCGGCCACTGGGGGGCGGCCACTGGGGGGCGCAGTGGAGCGAGAGAGGACCCCGGAGCGGGAGAACGCCGAGGAATCTGCCTTCCGTAGGCTAGGCGTTGTTAGACCCATTCTGCAGATGAGCGATGTGGAGCCCAGAAAGACTGTCATCTGTTGATGCGAACCAGTAAAACAGACACGTATGAAGTCATTGCTGTGTGCCAAGCACTAAGCTAGGCACCGGGGTTAAGGACCAAGACGACACGGGCTCTGCCCGCAAGATGTTTGCGTTTAGTCTGAGCTGAAAAACATGGAACCTCTAAGCACATACACGGAGGTGGGAAAGACCTCACGGTTCGGACATGATTGGTTTCTTAAAGAAGTTAGGGATTTTAAGAAGAATAAATGAGGAGGGAAGGCGCTGCAGTGCTAGGGTGGGGGTGGGGTGCAGTGTTTAAAGGTATGCAGGATGGTAATTGAATGTTTCATGTAAGAAGCAGCAAGGACAGTTTAACCAGGATAATAATGTGTCATGAGGCTAGAAAAGCGAGCCGGAGCCAGCTTGTGAAGGGCTTTAAATGCCAAAGAGAACTTTATATTTGATCCTATAGGCAGTACAGAATCACGGGCGTTTATTCAATAAAGGAGTGGCATTATCAGACCTGCTTGTTTTATATATATATATATATACATATATATGTGTGTGTATGTATATGTATGTATGTATATGTGTATATATGTATGTTATGTATGCCCATGCAAACATCACACACATCCCTCCAAACCATTCTCCAGGAGACATCAAAGTGATATATAAGCTTAATTATTGTAAAATAATATGACATCATTTTTATGTTATACAGTTCTATAATTATATATTATATACTTATGTAGCTATAGAATACATATATAATATGTAATTATGTAACTATAGAATATTATACATATTATATTGTTATCATATATTAATTTATATATAAAATATGAAATACAAAACCATGCTGGCACAGGCCCTCATCACCTCTTACCTGGAATATTACAATAGCTTCCTTATTGGTTTCTCTGTCACTCAGCTTGTAATCCATAATTACACAGATACCAAACACATGTGTATATACAATATACATAATTGATATGTGTGTTATAAATATGATATATGTGTATGTATGTGTGTATATGTTTGTGTATGTATGTATATGTATATATAACATTCCAGATAGAGATGATGAGGGCCTGAACCAGCATGGTGACCATGTGAGGAAAGAGAAGGGGATGGATGTGAAAGGTATTATGATAGTAGGACCATTATCTGAATCCACGTTTCCTGACTTTAAGCCCACATTCTTTCCACTACACCACATTATCTGTTGACTAGCCATGGACAGGGCAGCATTTTTTTTTTTCCTATAGAAACAGAGCCAGGACACCACTACCACCTTATGGAGCTCACCAGAACTTCAGAAACGGCTTCTCCTGAGTTTGTCCTAGTATTAAGGAGATTTCTGTCCTATCTTTTGGCATCTAGAACAAGAGGGAAAAACCCATGAATGAATGAATTTGTAATTGTTTCATTTTTCATAAATAGCAGTGTAGTGGAAAGAGTACTGTTTCTTGTATCAAGGGAGGTTTGATTAAAATCCTGGTTCTGATGTTTACTAGTTGTGTGTCTTTGGGCTTTACCCATCTGTAAAGTGAGTATAAGATACATGACCTACTTTGCAGGATTGGTATGAGAATAACACATATTAATGCTTAAAATGTTATATAATTTTGAGTCGTAATTATTTATTCTGTTTTTCCCCAAAGCCATTTGATTATATGGGTATAGAAAAAACCTATGTTTCATTTGATTTAGGAAATAATGAGCACCTCTTCAGCCACTGTTCTCAGACATATGCTGGAAGGGGTGGCAGAGAAGAAATAAAATAATTATGCACTGGTTTTGCCTTTAAAAGAGCACACAATTTAGTAGGGGAGATTGAGAAGGTCACAAGCAACTACAATAAAAAGGTAAGTTATACAGGTATTAGCAGTATCAGCACCATGGTCAGTAATTGTGGCAAAACAGAGGACTTTACTGTTTCAGTATATAGGTGGTGAAACACACAAAGATGCAAATAGGTAAGCAGTTTTAAACCATCGTTACAGTAAGTGCTGATGCAACATTTTTTTTTTCTCATTGAGCCCGTTGATTTCAATACTGTAGGGAATTCCCAATGAGGATATTCCTTCTATCAATGTAGATATGGCACTAAGAAGCTGCGTTGGGTACTATTAATTTAAGTGATCCAGACAAACATACATAGTATATATCAGAAGTGAGACTTGAAGCCAGATCTCCTCAGCTGAAAGACTAAATTCCTATCCAATACACTGCAGCATTACTTGTGATGCTGAAGAGGAAAGAGCGGTTACTGCAAAACCTGTACTGTTAATTAGTGTGGCTTTTTTTGTCAGTGTAAATTTTCCTTGGGTGAAAGATACAGGAGAAGAGAAACTTCTCTGAGATGAATATACCTTTGTGTTTCTTCTTTGATGCATTAACCCTTAGGGAAGCAGTTAAAAGAGAGGAGGGGGAAGAAAAGGAAGAAAGGGGGGAGGAAGCAGAAAGAGAGGGGAGACAGGCAGATAGACACACACACACACAGATTGAAATTGTGTTTCTCTGTCCCTTCTCCAGATGTCTGCTTTCTTGTGATAGTATTTAGTATTGTCTTCATATACAAGGACTGGGACTTTGATGTAAAGATCTTTCAGTGTTGGGTTTGGTTATATTATAGGTATGCATCATATGATATATATATATATATATATATATATAGATATATATATATATATATGATACATTATATTTTATATGCATTTGGTTATATTTCTTTTAGAACCAAAATAATGGGAAATGGGTTTTGAGACTCCATCCTGACCACTCTGAGTATGGTTTAAGAGTCCAGACGTAAAGTTCAATAATATTTGTGTGTGTGTGTGTGTGTGTGTGTGTGTGTTTAGCCAGGAGATTCTTGATCTCCACAGTTTATGCACACACTCACATTGCCCACTACCTCCTACAATAGTAAATTAATGCTCATAGATTAGAATGGGAAATCACATCTGGTGTTGCTAAAATTTAACAAATTTAATAAAATTAAATTAATAATTCGATAATCTTGGCTTAGAAAGAAAAACACCTTCACAAGTACAAGATTGGGGAGGCATGGTTAGATAATACTTTGCCTAAAAAAAGATATACAGATTTAGAAAAATGAGGCATCTTTTGGAAAGACTTAGTGGGCTGCAAGCTCATGAGTCAATGGTGTGATGTGGCAGCCAAAAAATCTAAAACTATTTTGGGATGAATTACGTGACACAAATTACAGGGTTATGGAGGTCCTTCTGTAATCTTCAACTCTTGGTTAGATTCCATCTGGAGTACTGTTTTCAGTTCTGGACATGACATTTTAGGCAAGATAGCAATAAACTAGAGAGTGTCTAGAGAGGAAGGCGACCAGTGAAAGGTCTCAAGTTTATACTATATGGAGATTGGTTGAAGAAAATAGGGACATTTAATCTGGAGAAATGATCACTTAGTGAGGAAATGAAAACTAGCTTTATTTGAAAGACTGTCACACCCTCAAGATTGATTACAATTTTTTTCTATTTGGCCTCGGAGGGCAGAACAAGGAACTATGAATGGAAGTCACAGAAACAAACTTTGACATGATATAATGAAAAACTTCTTAGCAGTCAGTTATCCATACTGTAATGATAGATAATATTTATTGGGATTATTTTTGAGTTGTTAAAAATGAGAATCTAAGGAGGTACCTATGAATTGAAGAATTGTTTAATAAGTTATGGTTTATAAGTGTGATAGAATATGATTTGTTGAATTCTTATATAGTTTCAGTGACCAAGGAGAAGGATTCAGAGTACAGAATGAGACAATATTTTTTTTTTGGACATGACCAATGTGGAAAGTTTTGATTTACAAAGTTTGTAATGGAGTTAGCTTTTCTTGTGATCTCAGTTGAGGGGTGAGATTGAAGGGTTAGAGGTAGATTTTGGCTGATTGAAACAAATAAGATATATTTGTTTAAAATAATCAGTTATCTTAAAGTGGAATGAACTGCCTCAGGGAATGGAGCACTCATTCATCCTTACTGAAGATCTTCTAGCAAAAGCTTGGATATCTTTTTGTTTGTTTCTTACTTTAGGGAAATTTTTATGTTTTCCAATTACATGTGAAAACAATTCTTAATATTTGTTTTTTAAAGTTTTGAGTTCCAAATTCTCCCCTTCCCTCCTACCCCCTCCCCACCTTGAGAACAAGCAATTTGATATAAATTATACATGTGCAGTCATGTTGTGGGGGGAGAAAACATACACACAAAAAAACCCCAAGAAAAATAGTTTTTAAAAAAATCTTCTATTTTGCATTCATACTTCATCAGCTTTTTTTCTCTAAAGGTGAATAGCATTTTATGAATGTCATAAGTCTTTCAGAATTGTCTCAGATCATTGTATAGCTGAGAAAAGCTAATTCACATTTGATCATCAAACAGTATTGCTGTTAGTGTGTAAAATGTTTTCCTGGTTCTGCTCATTTTGCTTTGCATCCATTCATGTAAGTCTTTCCAGCTTTTTCTGAAAACATCCTATTGGAAAGACTGGAATTTCTACCACCTTACTCCTTGGCAATACATGTTCCTGTGATACAGCCTTCCCCCCTCCCTCACCCCCCACCACAATGTAGCACTTCTGCATTCTAGAACTCCAGTCTTATGGTTAGTGATTATTCACCCCATATATTCTAGACACAAGATCCACCATGGTGTTTCATGGCAGTCTTCCTGTCGTACTCTTCCTCTACTCTTTCTAACTCTAACTCCAAGAACAGTAATTAAATTAAAACTACCATTCCTAGAAAGGACATGTCAATCAATTGCCCTATGACCACAACACTCCTCCCTTGATACCACTCTTCTAAGTGTATTGTCTTATTATAATGTAATTGCTTGAGGTCAGAGACTATTTTGCTTTTTTTATATTTTATTGCTAACACTTAACAGAGAATCATAAATGTAATAAGTACTTAATAAATCATTTTTCATTCATTCACTTGTCAGATATGTTGTAGAAGGGATTTTTTATTCATGTATAGGTTGGACTATATATGACTGTTGAATTCCCTTCTAGTTTTGAGATTCTAGGATTCTGTACTTTCCTATTCAAAAGCGATGGAACAAGAACAATAAAACTGAGAAAAAAAAACTTTGATAAGATAATTAGGCACGAAGGATTAAATATTGTGAACAATTATAATAGAATGCTGTAATAAGAAAAAATAATTCATGCCAAATCCCAAGATCACAAAACAGAAAAAGGAGGCAAGAGAATTGCTAATAAATTGTAGGATTGCATGACAGGAGACTCCTGGACGTTCTTGAACACATAAGAACATATATTGTTCAGCATAAGAAAAAGACCTTGTGTCAATATTATGTCAACTGGGAAACAATGTTTAGTAGAGAGAAGAAGCCAGAGTTGTTTGATCAAGGGTCTAAAAACTGGGATGATTTAGGGGAATTTTTTACTTTCTCTGGCATGCTACCTTCATGTATATATTCAGTCTACATGTATGCATTCTGGCTACAGTGTGTGACAATAAATAAATTTCTTATTAACTTGAGATACTTTCTGCCTCCTGATTTTTATGTCTCATCAATCATGATGATGAGTAAAGGACTGTCTTGATGGACTTGTGGTGGAGTGGAACTGTCATGTGGAAAAATGGCAGCTGCTAATCATATAAGAGGTCTTATGATTTCCATCTAAAAAGCCCCCTCAGAGTTGCTCCCACTTTGCTAGACCTGGAAGGCAAATCTAAATTACAGATTTAAATAATTTAAAATACAGAATTAAATTCTGTATAAGAGACATTTGGGTTGATTTTTACATGTACTCAGAGGATCTGGACAGTTAAAGGTACATTTGGGATTCCTCTAGAGGAGACGGTTGACAAATTGGACAGTCTGGTATGCTTCAGGACAAATTGGCTAATCTGATATGCTTCAGGAACTTGAGGTACTAAGTGTTTTATTTGTGTAATGTCAAGTATTTTGTCTCTATTTTGTCTCTTGGTAAATGCAAACAGAATTTTTTTGTGTATGTGCCCTGATCACTCAAAGGAAAAGGGTACAAAGAGTGAAAAATTTTCTTCAGAACTTTGGAAACTTCCCGAAAGATAAAATCTCTCTCTCTCTCTCTCTCTCTCTCTCTCTCTCTCTCTCTCTCTCTCTCTCTCTCTCTCTCTCTCTCTCTCTCTCTCTCTCTCTCTCTTTCTCTCTTTCTCTCTCTCTCCCTCCTCCCCTCTGAATTTCTAAGTTAGATAAGCAGACAAGAGACAGATATGAGAGAAGAAAATCATTTTTTCCCCTGGTCTACACAAATTTATGGCATCACAAATTAAGTAGTGACTATATTTGTGCCTACAATTTGAATTCCCTACTGTGAATTTCCAAATTGAATGGTTTTCATAAATGCTGAAATATCTTAGTGAGTTCTAGGGTGCTATTCTATAGAATTTTTTAAAGGAAAAATAAAAATAAAACGTTGTAAAAGTTATGTAGAAATAGCATTTGGATAATTTTGTCACTCTTTCCCTGGAGAGTGATAGAATTATTGTTTTAAAACAAGGGAGGAAGGTAATTTCATTGACTAAAGAAAAGCTGAAACTAGTTTGAAAGTATCATTGGTGAAATCCAGAAGTTTAAGAAAAAAAAGAAAAAAATTCATTTTCAGTTTGTAGTTTAAATATATCTGGTGCGTAAGAACCACCATTATTAATTCTTTCCTTGACCATGAGAATCATGACCATTAGGGAGTCACTTAAAAATTAGTAAAATTCAATTTGAGAGAATGTTTTATGATACCAGTGTATTTTTATCTGTGAATGATATAACAGAATTTGATTATTTAGGTAAACTAGAAGCAAAGGTACCTAAAAATTTTGGAAAAGGTCATGCATTTTTAAGCTCTTAAAAATGCAAAAAAGTAAAAGTATTAGTACTGATGAGTATTATGTTATAAAAACCTGTGCTAAATTAAAAAAGGAAAAATTTAGTGGATGGAAGATTTGTTCTATAGTTAGTCTGGGATGTGATTAGAAAATAAAAATGAGATAGAATTAAGAAAATGGAAGAAAGGGTAGTGAAGGACAGAATATGAAAAGAAAATAAGAAAGATGCAGTTTGGAAGTTTGGACTTTTAATCAAAGTCTACTGGAAGGAATCTTAAGAAAAAAAAGGAAGACAGAAGGATTAAGCAAGTAGGAATGAGAAGAGAATTAGTGGAAAGTAAAAGAAAGTTGTAGTCTGTTTTCACTGACAATTGAATAGAGAGGGGGTTTAAATATAAAGGTTTTGCTAAAACCAGAGAGTAAAATAGATATTGAAAGAATCTACCATTTGCCTCCTGGAGGAGCTCCCAAAAGGAAAAATCTTAAGAATATTGTAGTCAAATTCCAGAGCTCCCAGGTCAAGGAGAAAATATTGCAAGTAGTCAGAAAGAAACAATTCCAGTATTGTGGAAACACAATCACGATAATACAAGATCTAGCAGCTTCTACGTTAAGGGATCAAAAAGCTTGGAATCTGATATTCCAGAGGTCCAAGGAGCTAGGATTAAAACCAAAAATCACCTACCTAGCAAAACTGAGTATAGCACTTCAGGGGGAAAATGATCATTCAATGAAATAGAGGACTTTCAAGAACTCTTGATGAAAAGACCAGAGCTGAAAAGAAAATTTGATTTTCAAACACAAGAATCAAGAGAAGCATGAAAAGGTAAACAGGAATGGAAAATCATAAGGGACTTACAGTTAAACTGTACATTCCTGCATGGAAAGTTAGTATTTGTAACTCTTGAGAATTTTCTCAGTATTAGGGTAGTTGGAAGAATTATATACATATAATACAAAGGGCATAGGATGAGTTGAATATGAAGGGATGGTATCTTAAAAAATAAAATTAAGGGATGAGTGGAATATATTGGGAGAAGGAGAAAAGGAGAAATAGAATGGGGCAAATTATCTGTTGCATAAATGAAGCAAGACAAAATTTTTTCAATGGAGGGGAAGAGGGGACAGGTGAGAGGGAAAGAGGGAACCTTACTCTCATTGGATTTGGCTTAATGAGGGAATAAAATGCATACTCAGTTTGGGATGTAAATCTATCTTGCACTATAGAAAAGTAGCAGGGAAGGGGATAAGCAAGGGAATGGGAGGAATGATGGAAGGGAAGGTGAATGGGAGGGGAAGTAATAGGGATAAGTGCTTTTGAGGAGGCCCAGGGTCAAGAGAAAGAGTAGAATAAATGGGGGTCAGGATAAGGTGGAGGGAAATATAGTCTTTCACATGATGACTGTTATGGAGGTGTTTTACATTGTTATACATGTATAGCCTATATTGAATTGCTTGCCTTTTCAGTGGGGATGGGTGGGAAGGGAGAAAGGGAGAGAAGTTAGAGCTCAAGGTTTGAAAGACAAATGTTAACATTTGTTTTTACATGCAACTGGGAAATAAGACATACAGACAATGGGGTATAGAACTCTATCTTGCTCTTGGGAAAATGGAGGGGAGGGGAATGACAGGAGAGGTGTGATAGAAGGTAGGGCAGATTGGGGAAAGGGGTAATCAGAATGCATGATGTCTTGGTGGAAGGGAGAGATGGGGAAAAAATTTGGAACTCAAAATCTTATCGAAGTGAATGTTGAAAATTTAAAATAAATTTTTTTTTAAAAAAAGAGTGAAGGGTTTGAAGTTTTGGAAAGAGAGACTGGAGGAAGGTTTTTAATCTCATTGAGATAAAGAAGGATATGAGAAACATTTGAATAAAGGCCTGTTAGCAATTTGAAATTTATGATATTCTATCACAATGTTTACCAAATGAAATTAAAGTGGTAAATTTGAAAATGGTATTATTTGAGGATGCAAAATTCTGTCCTTGAAGAACCACTAAAAGGGTTTGTTTTAATTCTTATATGGGGAATGTAGAAGTTATTTTTACAATTTCCATGTTTCAGAAAATTCCCATGGACCCTAAAAGGTGGAGAGAGTACAAAGAAATCTTTGGCAGAAGACTAACTGAACATAGCACGTCTTATAATTTGAACTGCAAGCAGTAAATGGCCATTGGGAAATATGATATTCTGTATGATATCACTTGTAAATATAGATCCAAATGTTGCTGAATTTATTCTAGTCTCATTTTAAGAGAGATGTGATCTCCAGTTAGGATTACTCTGATATTTGACTCTTTATACATAAATCAGGCCTTAATATACATGATATTTGGCATTTTGACAATGGTTATTGCTTATTAAACAAACATGCTTATTAAGGCAATTTAAATTGCAAAAATATGTTTTGTCAAAAGTATAATTATATCAAAAGCACTCTATACTTGCCTTGAATGTAATCAGCACAAAATGCCAAAATGGTTAAGATGAAGTGATTTTCTGTGTAAGATAATTAAAAAATACATTCAAGTGAATTAATGTTATTTGCCTGGCAGTAAGTTTTATTTCATGTTTTATTATTATTACATGTCTAGATTTTCTCACATTGCAAATTTTGGGAAATGATTGTATAAGAAATACTGTTAAAAAGATGATACAATTATATCATTAGAAAATCAACTACTCTTTTGATATGGATGTTGTAAAGCTATTAGAGACTTTTGTTATAATGCAAAAAACCTATCAGTTATTTAATTGGGCATATTTTGCCTTAAAAGGAAAAATAATAATTATTGTATGGGAAAAGTTAGAAAAAAATCTTGTGAAATTTCTTTATCTGTGAACTTGCCAGTTTCCTTGGAATCTTCTACTTGAACAAGGTGATAAAATCTTATCATCCCTGTGAAAGAACTTGCTAAATGTTGTGATATGTTAAAATTATGAATTGGTTTACTGATAAATTGGGGTTTCCCCCTTTCCATCATAAACATTAAGAGATGGGAGGGGAGGGAGGACTTACAAATGTGCTAGTAGTGTAGAAGTGATTTATACAATGATTTGTGATCATGAAAATTATTCAATTATGCCCACAATAGTATATTTTGAAGTTCTATTTTAAACCAACATAGTCTCCAAACACACCCTCTGTAAGACCTACTTTTGTCTAGGGAATTTTTATATAATGCCTTAAGAGATGGATGTCTGTTCATCTGGAGACTTATAGTAAATAACCAATGTCCCCCCACCCCCCAACCCAGTCCTGTGTTTTTTAGTGAACTCTCATGTATTTACTAGCTATATGGAATTCCATCATATCATTATTTTCTTAATTTCTACTGATTGATTTTTATACCAGGGTGGGTTTAAACTAGAAAAGAAAAAGGAAAAGAAAAATCTTGTTGTTGTTACTACTTTGGAAAGGCCTGGAAAACTTTTTATTGTTAACTGTTATTGTAACAATATGAGAGAAATAATAATTGTGTTTAGTATTAATTTATGGTTAGTAAAACTTGCTATTTGAGGTAAAATCCCTTGTGACTGTAATTTGATGTTGTGCTGAGTTTTGAATTCAGGTATGGTTATCTCAGTTATCACTGTCAGTAATCTACCATTCAAGGAAAATGCCTCAAATTACTCAAAGGGATTGTGATCCAAGAACTGCTGCTGATGTATATCTGTGCATGGGAAGATTGAGAGGATGATGTTACAAGGCAATGGCAGGATCCTTTTGACTCAGTTTCCCCATTGTATTTGTTCCTTTTTGAACAGAAATGGTTTGCAGCTATTAATTCTAGGCCTAGCTATACTACCCTATTAATAATGTGGAACTTTGCTAAATGGTTGGCTGTTTGAAAAGATTAGCTATGACATCTGAAATCAAATAAAATTTAGTGTGCTTTATCCTATTACACTTATGTTAAGTTATTCTGTGCTCTTTGTCTTAGGTCTGGAGGAATAAATTTGATGCTTCCACCATGTCCCTCCTACCTCCTTTCATAGAAAGTTTCTTTAACCATAACATGTAAATATATGATGAATATTGTTGTGTATAATGTGCCAGTACCTCTGAAGTACTATAATAGGATGCAAATATAAGGTACTTTATTAGGTAGATTACTTTGATGTTCTTATAGTTCTGTTGTTTATAAGGTTAGCTCCAAAATGAACTGTCTTTTACCACATGAACTAATTACTGTTAGGTCAATCTGATTAGACTGTCAGGTTTTTACTAGATTATATTGTCTTATTATTAACAGGTTTAGCATCATTACCTTGAGAACCTCCACAAGTGATCTGAAACACAGATGATGATCAAAGGGGAAATTGAGAAGCATCTTGGTTGGAATTGTGTCCTTCCTGGGGGTGGTCAGCTGAGAAATGGCAAAAAAGGATGTGCAGGGGTGCTTGAGAGATTCACAGAAAACACTTAGCAAATACCTAAAGAAACAGATCATGGATACTGCCAAAGGACTTGATACCATTAAAGCTACAACTATATAGGATTTCTTTTTTCCACTTTATTTGTAATTTGTAAAACAAACAAGTAATTTTGCTTATTTAATTAGTTCTATGCATGTTATGGATCTATTATCTATTCCTTAAGCTTCATATTATTTCTGTTCAGACTGATACTGCTTTAGAAATTGTTCAAAAGTTGTAAAGCTACTAATAGTCTTAAGGGGGAAAAATTAAAGGGTTAAATTTTGTGAATGACTATAACTGAATGCTGTAATAAGAGAAAATAATTCATGCCAAATCCCAAGGTTGCAAAAAAGAAAAAGGAGGCAATAGAATTGCTAATAAATTGTATGACTACATGAAAGGAGACCTCTGGATGTTCTTGAAAACAGAATGCCTTCAGCATATGAAAAAGTACTCATGTCACTATTATGTCAAATGGGTAAATGTTTGGTAGAGAGAAGAAGCCAGAGTTGTTTGATCAAAGGTTTAAAAATTGGGGTCATTTACAGGAATTTATACTCTTTCTGACATGCTACCTGCATGCGTTTATTCAGTCTACTGAATGGCTACTGCATGTAGCAATCAGTAAACTTCTCATGAACTTGAGATAATTTCTGCCTCCTGTTTTTTATGACCCAACAGGTACACAGGTACTTAGGAACATAGACAAGACACATAGGTATCTACTAGTACATTTGAAGTGATTTGAACCACTTGAACTGTATTGACCACCTTGGATTGAATATGGGCACTGAGCAACATGTGTGTTCATCCTTTGTTGCCAAAGAAGATCATATCATCAGAGAAATAATGACATGACTTGAATTTGACTTTGTTTTGAGTGAGTGAGGGCTTACTAAGCATGGTAATTAGGTCTGTAGATAAATAGTTACTTAGGTCCTTAGACACTTAGGTTATTGTTATTGGCTTAGTCCTTCATCCTCAAAAGAGTACCATGACATAAGGGAGATGATAGCATGACTTGCAGTTGACTTTGATTTGAGTGAGGGAGGATTGTACAAAGTCACAAGCCTCACTTTCTCCTCCAGAACCATCTAGGTCCAGAAGCTAGATATTCATCAGGATGACTGGAGGTGGCCCAGGATGCAGTAGGAGAACCTGGCCCTTTTAAGCTAAGTTCTTTTCAGGTTATCACTTTGAGTGATGTAACATCCATTCATGTATAGGCTTCTTTAAGAAGTGAGTCAAGGGATGGCCCCCTTAATAATTAAAAAAAAATCAACCTGTGAGGGAAGACCCTCAGGGTTGCTGGTCAAAGGAGAAACAGTTACTATTTAAGTTCACTCTAAGGTAGGAGGGCAAGGACCTATTGTTTTCCAATCTATGAGCTCTAGAGTGAATTGGGTTTAGGGCCTGGTCTTGGAGAAAAAAATCTAGACAGTAAACCCCAAATTAATGAAGTAGTTTTCAGCCATCAAAATGTACTTTAGGGCAGAGCACCCTTAGATAAGGGAAGGAGAGAGGAGGACAGGATTACTCACAGGTTGGGTTTGTCCTTCTTCGTTGTGTTTGTGCTGATTTTGATTTGAGGGAGGGAAGGCTATGCAAGGTTAACCCAGACACTTAAGTACTCAGGTACGTGAATATTTAGGTACTTATGTGCTTTTCAATTACCTTTAGATTGGATTGAATCGGTTTGAACTATATTAAACTAGTTATAAACTAGATTTAACTAATTTGACATAGAGTTGAGTTGAACCAGAAAGGTTTGAACTTGATTAAATAAAGCAATTTGGTCTAGTTAAATAAACCATTTGGTATATATCAAGGTCCATAGGTAATCGGGCACTTAGGTAATTAGATAATTAGGTAACTTCATGCTTAGGCATACTGTGCTTAGTACTTAGGTATTTAGGTAATTATTTAAGTACTTATTATCTCTTTAGAGACCTAAATACTAGTGTATTTACTAGTGTAAACCATCTTGAACTGATTTGAACCAGGCTGAACCAGTTAGAATTAGACTGAACCAGTTGGAACTAGAATAAACTAGTTAGAACTGGATTAGTATTAACTGCATTAAACATAGGCACTTAGGATAATTAGTACTTATAAACAAGCACTTAAGAATTAGCTAATTAAGTACTTAGATATTTAGGTAATTAGATAACAAGTACTTAAGTCCTTAGGCAATTAGGTAGTTACATAAATATTTAGGTAATTAAATGATGACATACTTAAGTTCTTAGTAACTAGATAATTAAATCTTTAAGTTTTTAAGTAATTGGTTCATGAAGTACTTGGTTCCTTAGGAAATTGGGTAATGAAGTATTTATATCCTTAGGAAACTAGGTAATGAAGTACTTAGGTTCTTTACCAATTTGATGATTAAATAGTTAGGTCCTAGGGAATTAGATATATAAATACCTGGGTACCTGATATTTAACTACTATCTTTGAACCAGTTGAACTGGTTTGGAACTGAATTGAACCAGTTTGAACCTGATTTAACTAGTTTGTAGTACTTAGAACCAGATTGTTATGGTTACAATGTGATTGAACAGATTAGAACTAGTTAGAACTGGTTTAAACCCTTTAGTCTGAACTGCTTTGAATATAGGTACCTATTTTAGTAATTAATAACTAATAACTATTTAGTAAGTAGTATGGTATTTAGGTGGTTATCTACTAGACAGGTTCTTAGGTCCTTAGTTATCCAGGTAATTAAATACTTAGGTCCCTTGGTAATTTGAACTGTACCAATACAGATTGGATTGAACCTGTTGACCGAGACTGAAATGGATCACACTGGTTTAAACCAATCTGGTTTGAACAGGATTGAATTTGGGTACTTAAAGAGGCTCTGTAAGAAATTCAGTGCTTTTGCTTAACCACTTAGATTCTTAAGTAGTAGGGTACTTGGGTACTTAGGTTATTAGTTATTTAAGTACTATTTAGATGCCTTTGAACTAGATTTAACCTGACTGGGGTTTATGGGATATTCAGGGAAGACTAAGGTTTACTGAACCCTTTTCAGGGCTGCTCATCCACCTTTGGTGTCCAGCTTTCACCTAGCTTTCACCTGTGGTTGCAGGAGACTAATGAGTTAGAGGGATGTCTACTCCAAGCATGTGAAGACTTCCCTCATGCTGAGAATATGGAGGGCTTAGAGACTGTTCAACATCAAAGATGCCAAAGTCATCTGCTGCATCCCAGGCCATTGACAGTAGTCCTCACTCTTGTCTTGCCGCTGGACTCCAGACGAATATGGAAAAGAAAATGAGGCTGAAACTTTGCACAACTCTGTGTCACTTCAATTCAATTCAGAGTCAGTCAAAATATCACCCCATAATGTCATTAATCCTTTTTCAAAAGGATGAACTACAACCTGATTGAGCCAGTTTGAACTGATTTGAACTAGACTGAATGTGTAGACTCTTAAGTATGGTAATTAAATACTTGGGTAATTGGGAAATTGTTTACTTAAGCACTTAGGTTCTTAAGTATATAGTCACTTAGGTACTTAGGCACCTAGACACTTAAATGCTTAGATAATGGGTATTTAGGTAATCAGTTAGCTACTTAGTTCATAGGTTCTTAGGGACATAACCACTTAGGTACTTGAATCCTTAGATAATTAAGAACTTTTCCACTTAGACACTTAAGTCTTAGTAGGTGATTAGGTATTTAATACTTACATACTTAAATATATCAGTATGTAGGCACATACTAGTTAGGTAGAAAGTTATTTAGGAGATTGTGTTATTTTGTTCTCTATACTTGATAACCTATTAATTTTTAATTTGACTCTTCCACCATGCCTTAGGGAAGCTCATTTTGGGGATAACATCATTGGGTAAGATCCCATAAGACTAGGTACTCCATCTCATCACTACTTTCTGCTCTCTTATTGGAAGGAGGGACCTTTCCCTATTAAACTACAAACTCCTGGAGGACGGGGACTTCCTTTTTGCTTCCTTCCTTCCTTCCTTCCTTCCTTCCTTCCTTCCTTCCTTCCTTCCTTCCTTCCTTCCTTCCTTCCTTCCTTCCTTCCTTCTTTTCCTTCCTTTTTTGTACTTGTACTCCCAGTGCTATGACAATGCCTGGCATATAGTACCTGCTTAATCAAGATTTCTTTACTATTTGTTGATTTTATCCAGGATCCTGATTTAACCTCAAGACTGTCTCTGATGTTTACTACTTTCTAATCAAATTCACTGCTACAATTTTTGAACAAGTCTTTCTGTTGTCCTTCAGTTTTCCTTTATGTATCTATACACTGAATATATGCTTTGCCTCTTTAATTCTGTTTCCTGTTCCATCTGAATGAATCATCATTCATTCAGTAAAACATTTGCTTTTACTAGGTTAAGCATTTACTAGGTACTCAGCACTGTGCTAAGCACTGGACATACAGACAACTCCTGCTCTCAAGGAACTTAAATTCTAATGAGAGGAAACTACGTAAAAGGGAACTAGGTGGATATAGATTGCAAATTGGTTTGGAAATGACTGAGGGGTGAAGTAAAGGCCTGGGTAAGATAAGGAGAAAGCTCAACTATTAAAGTTCAAACTTCCAGAGACAGAGACCAAGGTTTTGTTATAATGGAGGGATGAGGAGGATGTTAGAAAAGAAGGTGGCATAGCTTGGAAATAGCTGGGTAAAACCAGAAGTGTGAGACTTCCAAGGGTCCATGTTCCTGGAAGAGACTCTGTGTCTGGGAGCGTCAATAGATGAGAAAGGGACCCCAATAATAATATAGTCTGAGTATTCAAAATATGAGACAGATTACTCTAAACTTAACAAATGTCAACACAGACTAGATACACAAAGCTGATTTTGGGAAGAGCCAGAAGAAAAGAAGCATATGCACATATTGAGGTCATACACTTAGCAACAGAGTCAGGGGCATCTGACAGAGTAAGAGGAAACATCAGTTCAAAGTCAGAGGAGTAAACATCTATCATTCACCTATTTTGCTTCAGTGATTGAGAGGCACCTGTGTCTGGGTGGTAGTACATACCCTAGCATTGTTATGAGGGTGCCATCTCTCACTGCATACTTGTGAGGCAAATTGAAACCACAGAAGGTATCTGCATTCTCTACTGGCTAATCACTACTTTCCATTTCACCTTCACGAGATAGAGTCAGTTGAGATAGCACAAACACACACACAAAACTTCTTTGTTTCTTCATTTGTGATAAGTCTGAGGAAGAGTATAATTATATGCATGCATAGATATTGGGCTGAGTGTGCTGGCACATCCCAGGGGAAGCATTCTTTTGAAATCAAATAAGATAATATTTGTAAAGTGCTTATCACAGTACCTGGCACTTAGTAGGTGCTTCATAAGTGCTTGTTCCCTTTCTTTCTCTTCCAGTGCCCTTTCCCCTCACAGTAGAATCATTATTTGATCACTTATGGTGAAAGAATATTAATATTGTTCCTCCAGAGTATACCTCTATATCTGGTATCATATAACCCTTACAGTTGCTTTCCTTGATGAGTGTCCATACCACTACCTCTGAGGCCTGAGCAAATGATAGAGTAGACTTTGTCTTTCCTCTTTCTTGGTCCCCTAATCTCTTCACTTATTCCTTACCTTTATTAATTTTTCTTTCTGTTTGCTGGAAGCTAATGGGTTAGATTGTCTCATGAGGTAGCTTAGTATATCTTTGGGCTTGATATCAGAGGATTTATTAATAACTCTGCTACTTATTAGTAAATATCACTACTAGTGAGAACTAGGCTGCTTTGCCAAACTTCTCTGAACCTCAGTTTCATCATTTATAAAATGAGGTTAGAATAGGTAGCCTCTAAGTTTCCTTTCAATTATGGATGCCTGATTCTATAATCTCTCTCACCAGAAATATTATAATTAAATATTTAATAATAAATTATTAAATAATAATTTAAAGACTAAATAATTATTATAAATAAGTAGAGTCAATTTGGGGACCATCTATCAAGGATGTTATACATTCGTGCATGGAAGATTGAATTAGGTTATATCTAAGGTCCTTTATAATTCTGAGATTCTAAAATTGTGTGATTCAAACCCTTTCAAGATATTAATGAATCATCAGAACTTATGTTGTTTTTTCTCCAACCTGAGGGGCATTTGTATTTTAGTAACAGACTAAGGAAGACAGAAAAGTCTTCAAGATAATAAAGAGTGAAATTCTAATACTGGGATTTCTGGAAATATGGCTAGAGGTAAAGAGATATTTGTGGGTAGAAAATTTTCTGGCATCCCATTCATACCACCACCATGCCATTTACATTTAGTTCTGACCTTGCCATCTTTTTCCACAAACCATGTAGATAGTAGGGAGATAGGAAACTTGATCTATGGAAGTTGTCTTGTTGAGTACCTTGGACAGTTCTAGGTGAAGTAGGCAATAAGAATCTGCAAGTCAAAATCCTGCTGCTTCAAGTATTATTCAAAGTCTTTTACTATCATAGAACCAAAGAGTATTTGAGCTAGTAGGAGCATTAGAGATCATTTAATCTAAACCTCACCCTCCTATCTCCCTACTCTCTAATATTTAGGAAACTAGAGACCAAGAAGCTATATGTTCAGATTCATACAGTTATCTAGTGGTAGACCTAACATTAGATATATTATCTGAGTCCCAATTTTCTAGAGTTCATATGTAAAAAGATCTGAATGGGATCAATACAATAAGGTAAAATTTGATAAAGTTTAGAAACATAATGTCCAGAACAAGGACAAAGAGTTCCATTGTACTTCAACCAGATCACATTGCATCTGTGATTTGTATTAAGTTAGATGTAATATGTTTTAGAAAGATCAATGTCAAACTGGAGGATATCCATAATATTGTGACTAGATGGCAAGGCTAGAGATCATGTTACATGAAACTTGGCTGAAGGAACCATTGATATTTAACATGGAGAAAATGACTTGTAAGTGAGAGACATAATGTTGTGAAGAGGTATTATAGCTGTTATATTTGGCCAGAGAAGATGGAACTAGAACAATGAATAGAAGTTGGAGAGAGACAGATTTCGGAAAGAAAAGTTCTTAACAATCAGTGCTATATAAGGGTTGCCTTAGAGTTAATGTGTTCCCAACTATTAGTGATTTTTAAGTGAAGCTGTATGATCATTTGTAGGGGGATGTTATATGGATCATCCAAATTCAGGGACACATTATTTTAGATGTGGTTTAAAGTGCTCTTCATGTCTGAGATCCTTTGATTCCAATATACCACATTTTCTTCCAGCTTCAGTCAGTTCTTGATATGGCATAATGACAAGAACACTGGACTATACATTAACTTCTCACCTTGGTTCTTACTCTCCATTTGACCTTGGAAAAGTAAATGGACCTTTCTGAACCTCAGTTTACTTTTCTATAAAATGCACTTGCCATATCTACTACACATTGTGAGAATCAATCAATAAGCATTTTTTAAGTCCCCACTATGCTTCAAGCACTGTATTAGACATGAGAGATAAAAAGCTAAATAGTCCTTGCTCTCTGAAAGTTTCCATTCTATCAGGGGAGTCAATACTGACATCTCTAAGTGCCTGCATGTATGTGTATATGTATACATGTGTATGCTTGTATATACAACACCTATATTGTGTGTGCATACATATGCACATGCACATGTGTACACACACATCTGCAATATGCATATGTGTAAACATGCATGTGTGTGAAAATATACATGTGTATACATATATGTACATGCATTGTGGATGGATGGATGATGGATGGACATTGGACCAGTGAACACCAAGACAAGAAAACTCTCTACCAACATAGATTGACACATTCTCTGAAATTTATGATCTTAGAAAATCCCTGGAGGTACTGAGAGGTTAAGCATAACTTGTCCTGTTTCATACAACAAGTAAGTGTCAGAGGCAAGACATTAAGCCACTTCTTCCTTACTCTGAAGCTAGCTCTCTAACTACTAAGCAATGGTACTACCATTCAAAATATATACAAAACAAACACAAGCTAATTCAGGGGATAGGAGAAAGATTAACAACTGAGAAAACTCTGGAAAGGTATCATGCAAAGTTAGACTTGAGCTGAGCTTTGAATAAGATAATGTGTATATAACTACTTTGAAAATTCTAAAATATTAACTTCCTCTGTGACCAAAGGTCATATAATAAGTGATAATAGAACCATTACTAGAACCCAGGTTTCAGAGTCTCCCAACTCTCAATCCAGCTGTCTTCCCACTAAAACAGATTGCCTCCTTCCTTACCACCCCACCCCCCAGTCACTTTTTCTCCTCTCTTCTTTTCTTGGTTACTTTTTTTGGTGGGGCAGCTAAGTGGTGCAGTGGATAGAGCACCAGTGCAGGAATCAGGAGGACCTGAGTTCAAATCTCACCTCAGACACTCACTAGCTGTGTGACCTTGGACAAGTCACTTAACCCCAACTGCCTCATCCTGGGTGATCTCCAGTCATCCTGATGGATGAATCTGGATTCAGATGGCCCTGGAGAAGAAGTGAGACTGGTGACTTGCACAGCCCTCCCTCACTCAAAACAAAATCAAGTGCAAGTCATGTCATTATTTCTCTGATGGCATGGTCTTCTTTGGTGACAAAGGACAAACACACTTTTTTGGGGGTTGTTTGTTTTATCCAATAGATAAGTAAATATAATTTTGTCTTTGTGGACTTGATACGGTAATATTTCCACCCAGGCCCCAGGCAATCTTGCCTCTTATCCCTGTCACCATGAAGGTAGGAGGGAGACAAAGAGGGAGACAGATAGAGGAGAAAATAAATGAAGAAAGGGGGGAGGAGGGAAAGATGGAGGAATGGAAGGAAGGAGAAATAAAAAGAGAAAGAGGAAAGAAGAAAAGGGAAGCAAAAAGAAGAGAAGAATAATTGTCTGTCTGCCTCTGCTCTGCCTGGGGAATAAATGGAAAATTACAAAGACAGCTGGACTGAGATTAATTTGCCCTGTATGGCAAAGACTATGAACCTGAGGTGTCATTCAATGCATTTCATCTCACAGTCACTATCCAAGGCATTTGAAGTTTCTTTGTACTTGACAGTGAAAGCTTAACCTAGTAGCACTGGGCATGCAGTAAGCATTTAATAATTGATTATTGATTTATTGATGAACTAATGAGGAAAGTGTGATGTGAGGGGAGGGTATCTGCTTTTCTATTTCTGATGCTTATTTTAATGACTAAATTGGAAACTCTCAATAACAATGTGATATACTTGAAAAAAATTAGATGTAGAGTCAGAGGACCTGGATTCACATTCTAGTTTTGCTACTTACCGCTTCTGTGACCTTGGGCAATTCATTTCCCCTTTCAAGTCCTCAATTTTCATATTTTAAAAATGAAAAGATTGAATTGTATGGTCTTGAATTCCCTTCTAACTCTAAATCTTACAATTTCCTTATTTCTCCATGAATTTGGTTTTCTTTAGGAGTTTGGCTTCTTTAGGGCCCTGGTACTAAATCTATTACAGGCACTTTTTGTATCATTAATAATAGTGATGGACAAAATCAACAACCACAAACACCTTAAGCTTATTTATGTAAGGTCATAAAGAACTGAAACTATTTTTTTCTATGTTGAAATCATGTGCCTAGAAAGTGAGATATTTTTAGCCCCACAGAGTCTCTGCATGCAAGACTAATGTAAGTAAAATAACAGTGAAGAAGAATATGACCTTGAGCAAATCATTCCTCTCTGGGATAGTTTCCTCATCTATATAATGAGAGGATGGATGAGGGCTGGGCATTAAGATGAGGATTGAACTAAATTACCTCTCAAGTTCCTTCCAGTTCTGAAATTTTGGGTTCAGATTCAAAACAGTGTATGAATAAATGCTGGAAGTTGTGGCATACATATTAAGTGCCATGGGATATGAGAAACAGGAGAATTCAATGAAGATTGAAAGAATCAAGAAAAGAGGGCTTCATGAAGGAGATGGGACAATATGAATCAATATTTCACTTCCACAAGGATTGTTTAAAATTCAGTTTTACTTTTAGATCTGAATCTTCTCTGTGTCTGAGGTCAGATTTGAGTCATCTTCCTGACTTCATGCTTTCTGCTCTATCTACTGTACCACCTAGCTGTTTCAGTGTGTCCTTTATTCTCTCGAGTATATCTGTAGAGGAAATGACTTTGGCAAGAAGGGCCAGCTTTTTGTCAGAAGCTAGGGGAAAGGAGGAGAAAGTGGGAGATAATGCTAAGGGGGCTTGAGTTAAAGAATATGAAAAGAGGGACTTCACATTGAATGGCCTCAATTTTCTTGATAAAATTAAAAGCAATCTCTTCATCGAAAATAGGGGAAGAATGAGATGTGAGAGGCTTGAGGAGAGAGAAGATTTGAAATAGTTTCAAATGGGGAGTCAGATAGGGAATTAATTATGGAGGAAAAAAACCCTGTCTTGCAGCACTAAGGTCCCAGATTAAGCTGGGTAACATGAACTTGTAATATACCCAATCAGCATGGTTGTGAGACCTCTTTTAACCTTATTTAGAATCTTGTGTGTAGGATATGAGGACAAAGATGGTGGAAGTAATCCAGAGCAAAGATTTCAGAAAAAAAAAAAAATAAGTGGTGATAGGACAAAGCACAAGGGATTTGAGAGTAGAGGCTAGGGTAAAATTGATAAAACTTTAGGATGAGGAAAGGGAAGGAAGTGAAGTCAGAGCAAAAGTCTGAGAAAATATTGAAGGATTCAAGGTCTCAATGAGGGAAAAGAATAAAAAGAATTAGTTTAGAAGTGGCACACTCAGAGGTGTGCTGGAGCCAGCTCAAACCTGGAACCAGTTGTAAAATTTCCAATATGAGATTTTACACCTCAGAAATCAGCAAACACTACTAAACAGTGTTTGATTTATTGTTTTGATGATTGTCTAGACTTAAGAAAGTGATAGGGAATAGGTTAATAATGCTGATTAAACTTAAAAATATGTTATGCTACACTTTCCCCCTCTTCCCCACCACCAAAAACTGATTGTTAAACATTTACCAACACACTCCTACTGTGTGATACAAGATTATGGTTAAATAAGGGAACCAGAGTTCTAATTAAGAAAATAGAACACTTGTAGGAAATCAGAAGATTTAGTATATGTCCATTCCCATGTAGGGTTGAGATGGAATGGAATAGGTCTTGGGATTTTTAAAAGCACAGAAACTGAGAGGAGCAGATCCGAGCAGGCTTCAGGGATGGAACCTCCGGCGGCCGGGAAGGTCCCTCCACCCACAGACGCTACAGGTCAGTGAGAGAGACGTCTGGGCTGGCTGAGAGGGGAGTGGGGTGTCTCCGTGACTCGGGCCCCCTCGGGAGGCAGTGGGGGAAGGAGCGGCAGAGGCAGCAGCAGAGGCAGCAGCGGCCGGGACTCCCCTAGCAGACAGGAGCTCCGAAGGTCTCTGCATAAACCCCCTGAGAGAGCTGAGCCTGGGAGGCGGCCCTGCCCCAGCCCACTCCATTACCGAAGGTCTCTGCATAAAGCCCCTGAGAGAACTGAGCCTGGGAGGCGGCCCTGCCCCCACCCCAGCACCAGAACTTAAGCTCACATTGAATAGCAGCTGTGCCCGCCACTGAAAGCCCTGAGGCTGGGAAGCAGCATTTGAATCTCAGACCCCAAGCACTAGCTGGGCGGATCTAGGAGGGGGTGCAGAGGAATCTCAGAAGTCAAGTAACTGGCTGGGAAAATGCCCAGAAAAAGGAAGCAAAATAAGACCATAGAGAGCTACTTTCTTAGGGAAGAGATGTTCCTTCCTCCTTTCATTTCTGATGACGAAGTACAATGCTTGCCATCAGAGAAAGATGTGGAGGTCGGGGCCTCTCTATCCCAGACATCCGAGGTGGATGTCCGGTGGGCTCAGGCCATGGAAGAGCTCAAAAAGGATTTTGAAAATCAAGTTAGACAGGTGGAGGAAAAACTGGGAAGAGAAATGAGAGAGATGCAAGAAAAGCATGAAAAACGGGTCAATACCTTGGTAAAGGAGATCCCAAAAAATGCTGAAGAAAATAACACCTTGAAAAATAGGCTCACTCAATTGGCAAAAGAGGTTCAAAAAGCCAGTGAGGAGAAGAATGCTTTCAAAAGCAGAATTAGCCAAATGGAAAAAGAGGTTCAAAAGATCACTGAAGAAAATAGTTCTCTCAAGATTAGAATGGAACAGATGGAGTCTAATGACTTTCTGAGAAACCAAGAAATCATAAAACAAAACTAAAAGAATGAACAAATGGAAGAGAATGTGAAATATCTCATTGGAAAGACAACTGACCTGGAAAATAGATCCAGGAGAGACAATTTAAAAATTATGGGACTACCTGAAAGCCATGATCAAAAAAAGAGCCTAGACATCATCTTTCATGAAATTACCAAGGAAAACTGCCCTGACATTCTAGAACCAGAGGGCAAAATAAGTATTGAAGGAATCCATCGATCACCGCCTGAAAGAGATCCAAAAAGAGAAACTCCTAGGAACATTGTGGCCAAATTCCAGAATTCCCAGGTCAAGGAGAAAATCTTGCAAGCAGCTAGAAAGAAACAATTCCAGTACTGTGGAAATACAATCAGGATAACTCAAGATCTAGCAGCTTCTACATTAAGGGATCGAAGGGCGTGGAATAGGATATTCCAGAAGTCAAAGGAACTAGGACTCAAACCAAGAATCACCTACCCAGCAAAACTGAGTATAATACTTCAGGGGAAAATATGGTCTTTCAATGAAACAGAGGACTTTCAAGCATTCTTGATGAAAAGACCAGAGCTGAAAAGAAAATTTGACTTTCAAACACAAGAATGAGAAGAAGCATGAAAAAGTAAACAGCAAAGGGAAGTGATAAGGGACTTACCAAAGGTGAACTGTTTACATTCCTACATGGAAAGACAATATTTGTAACTCTTAAATCTTTTCAGTATCTGGGTAGTTGGTGGGACCACACACAGACATACACACACACACACACACACACACGTACACATACATGTGTGCACGCACACACATACACACATGCACGCACACACAGAGACAGAAAGCACAGAGTGAATTGAGTAGGATGGGACCATATCTTAAAAGAAATTAAGGTAAATGGTGAGAGAGAAATGTAGTGGGAAGAGAGAGGGTGAAATGGAATGGGGTTAATTATATCTCATTCAAGAGGTAAGCAGGAAACTTTTTAGTGGAGGGAAAAAGAGGAGAACTGAGAAAAAAAAAACCATGAAGTTTACCCTGATCACATTCGACTAAAGGAAGGAGTAAAATGCACACTCATTTGGGTATGAAAACCTATCTTACAGTACAGAAAAATGGGGAAGAAGGAGATAAGCAGGGAGGGAGGGATGATGGAAGGGAGGGCAATGGAAGAAGGGAGCAATTTGAGGTCAACACTCTTGGGGAGGGACAGGATTAAAAGACAGAATAGAAACAATGGGGGGCAGAATAGGATGGAGGGAAATACAGTTAGTCTTATACAACACGACTGTTATTGAAGTCATTTGCAAAACTACACAGATATGGCCTATATTGAATTGCCTGCCTTCCCAAAGGGAATGGGTGGGGAGGGAGGGATGGGGAGAATTTGGAACTCAAAGTTTTAGGAGCAACTGTTGAGTATTGTTGTTGCTACTAGGAAATGTGAAATACAGATAATGGGGAATAGAAAGTCATCTGGCCCTACAGGACAAAAGAGAAGATGGGGACAAGAGAAGGGAAGGATGATAGAAGAGAGGGCAGATTGGTGATAGGGAAAATTAGAATGCTTGGTGTATTGGGGTGGGGAGAGGGGATAAATGGGGAGAAAATTTGGAACCCACAATTTTGTGAAAATGAATGTAAAAAGTTAAATAAATAAATTTAAAAAAATAAAAATAATAAAAAAGCACAGAAACTGAAAGTTAGGGAGTTTGAGGGAGCATCTGTCAGGAATTTTAAAGCTTTTTGTTATGGACCCCTTCTCAGAATGATATATCAAGTGCATAAAATAACATATAATTTTACCAAATAAGTCAAATATATTTGAATATAGTTATATAATTTTTTAAAAAGTTCATGGACCCCAGGTTAAGAACCCCTGATTATGTAGCTATTAAAGACCCTTGACCAAGGGCAGGAGATGGAGAGGAACAGATGGTGAGTTAGGTACTGAGCTCCTTAAGAAAAGAGGGCAAATAACCAGCTATAGCTACAATGATTTGGATTTGGGAAAATTTTGATTGGGTGAATACCAAAGAAGGAAAAGTTGCTGGGTGGTAGAAAGAAAGAGAGAGGTTAAAAATAAGAGTGAGGAACAAGAAATATTCTGATTTCCCTCCAAGATCTATGTGTTGGGGAGTACAGGTGAGAGAAGTACAACCAGTGCTGGAGAGGATACTTGGAGATGCAAGGTTGTCAGAAGGGGGTCAGGTCTTGGTAAAGGCTAGTAGATGGAAAGAGTATGAGCCATGATTAAGAGATGAATGGGTCCTTGAAGGCCATTTAATCCATGATTATGATAAATAGATAGACATTATTATAAATATTGCAGTATCCTTAGAGGAGTACCAGGTCTCTATGAGAACAGTAGATGGAAGAAGTATGATCAGCAATCTAGAATTAGAAGAAACCTTAGAATTCTCTTTTGTCTTCATTGTCCAATGTTACTAGTGGAGGATCTGATTTTTTGTGACCCCATATGGGGTTTTCTTGGCAGAGGCACTGGAGTGGTTTCTTCTGCAACTCATTTTATAGTTGAGGAAACTGACGAACAGGGTTAAGTGGTTTGTCCAGGGTCACACAGCAAATAAGTGTCTGATGCCAGATTTGAAGTCAGAAAGACAAGTCTTCTCAGACCAGCTATTCCATACACTGAGCCACCTAGCTGTCCCTAGAAATTATCTAGTCCATTGTTATTACAGATAATCATAGCTAATGACTAATATTTATCTAGTGCTTTACCATTTGCAAAGCGCTTTACATATATTTTCTCATTTGATCCTAAAGACAACCCTGTGTGGTAGGTACTATTACTATCCTCATTTTACAAATGAGGAAACTGAGACTCAGAGAGGTTAAGTGATCTGCCCAGGGTCAGTCAAGCAATGAATGGCAGAACTAGGATTCTAACACATACCCTGTCATCCCAGATCTAGTATTCTTTTTATTATACTACAATGCCTCAGCGATTTTAATGAACTGCTGTGGCCTTTAAAAAAGAACTCATTTCCTGGTGGTCTACCTTCTGATTGAATTTAGCTAAGCTGGCTTTTGGACAATAGGGCACCATGTGAGTCCACTTAGAGCCATTCAGCTAGCTGGGACCTGCCTGAGCTTGCATTCTGCCCACATAGACTTTGAGAACCGAGGGTCACCTCTACACTCTGATAAAGCATCAGAGGAGAGCTTCAGTAGAGTACATCTGTGTCATTACAAGAAGAGGGCAACCTTTTTTTTTTCATAAGCAGCTTCAGTCCCACACTTGTCTATTTACTTAATCTTAATGTCTGATCTAGCTAGCAGGGAGAAGAGGAGATAAAAAGCTCATTGCTGATGACACAATCTCAGTAATAAAGTAGTGACTCAGGCAGAGCATGTAACACAAATGGAAAATACTTTATTATACAATTTAAAATATTTAGATAATTTGGGGTTTTTTCTCTGTTAGACTTAGCACTGGGCCATTAGCTTTCTGCTATAATAATATAGTCATCATCATTGTTCTCTCCTTGGGCACTTATCCATCATCAGCCCTGGGGGATGTAGTTGATACTAGCAAAACAAAAGTAGATAGAATTGTGGGAAACAGAAGAACAATTGAGGGGGCTGATAGTCTGGGTAAGTAAACCATTCTGATTTTAGGGTCCTTGTAAAAATCACAAAAGTGGACCAGCCACCCATGAGAGAATGACCTGATCAAGTGGAAAGGGCAATTATCTGGGAATCAGAAAACTTGTATCCTCATCTCATCTCTGCAACTAAAGAGCTGTGCAACCTTGGACACGTTGCTCTTACTCTCTGGGCCTCAGTTTCCTCATGTGTAAAATGAAAGCATTAAACTTGCCTATTGATGATCAATGACCTCTAAGGGCCCTTCTACTTCTAATGTGTGAGTCTATAGTTTCTGTCTCCATCATCTCCAGATCACCACTCTCCACACTTCTAAAGTCAGTGTACTAGTTCTATTTATTTAAGTTGCTGAGACATTGCTTAAAGGGTGGGGAGGGGAGGGACCGTCTATATTTTCATATGACTTTGTAGAAACATTTGCTTGTTCTCAATTTGTCATCAAAATTTAGGTGAAACCTGTCTTCCTATAGCCTCTGCTTTTTTTAGCTTAAGTACCCCTTCCATTTCCAAATCTTTCAGAGAATCGCAGAGTCTCAGTCAGAAAGGACCTACAAATTACCTAATTCAATCCATACTGAAGTTGAAGGTCCCCTCTCTATCTGATGCCCAATAACCTGTAGTTTCACTAATATGGGTCCTCCTGCCATTGTCACAGATTGCCATCATTGTACAATATAGTATATGGTGTTTGAGAGTTTCTATGGATGATAAAAATGAAATCATCACCTTGTGTCCCATATGCTGAAGATGTTCTCCAATAGAATCTTCAGATGACGGATATATAGTCCATCATCTGGCCTGTATTCAGAGCATTTCCCACGTTGTTACTCTCTGCTAATCTAGTCTCCAGCTGTTCAGGGTTATCTCCATACTATGCCAAGGCAGCTAGGTAGTGTAGTGACTGGACATGGCATCAGAAAGAGCTGCCTCAGACATTTATTTACTGTTGCTTTCAAGCCTTAAAGTGCTTCATAAACAGCAATGATAACAATGATGAAGATGAGGAGGAGGAGGCATCTGTGTAGGACTCTTAGGTTAAGACTCTGCAATATCCCTGACAAAGGGATATTCACTTACCTCTAATGAAAGAAAATTCACTACTTTGTGAGGCAGGAAGTTTCACTTTGGGATGGTTCTCCATAAGAATACTCCTTTTGGCTGCTGCAATCTTGACCCCCCCAAAAGATTTTTGTTCAGTCATTTGTAAGTTGTGTCTAACTCTTCATGATTCACTTTCGGGTTTTCTTGGCAAAGATGCTGGAGTGATTTGCCATTTCCTTCTCCAGTTGATTTTATAGATGAAGAAACTGAGGCAAGAGAGGTTAAGTGACTTGCCCAGAGTCACATAGAGTAAGTGTCTGAGGTCAGATTTCAAATCAGGAAGATAAGGATTCCTGACTCCAGGTTTAGCACTCTATACACTGCACCACTTAACTGCCCCTCAAAGAGCAAATACTATACAGATATTGGCAAAAGATATGACTAAGGAACATTGAGTATTTCTAAAACAAATAAATATTCTTAACCTTTTAATCTATCTACTGGCTTTAATTAGTCAAAATCAGAAACATTTTCAAACTAAGCAAAAGCAAATAAGCTGAGAAAAAAGGAACATGGATATTAAAAATTCAGAATGACCACAAACTCTACTTTTATTCTACTAATCTCTAAACTCTCCACTCCAGCACTGTACTGTATAAGCAGACACTTGGCAAGGCTACTAGCAATGCTTTATCATTTATGTTGAAAGGTGGTCAAGGATTGGGCTGGAAGATCTGGGATCCTTCCAGACGGGAGTATCTGCTACACTAGAGTAAGGAAGATGGAGAATGTGGCTGCATAAGTAACTTCAGGATAGCTTGTTTCTGTGTTTAGTTAACATCATTCCCAACACCCAGCAGTGCCAATTTCAGCCCCACATTGAATTTGAGAACTTTATTATCCTGACACTTTGAAGAAGGCTGGAGATGATCCCAGCTGTATTTAAAAAAAAAAAAAAGGACCCAAACAGCTCTCATTAGCACTAACAGTGGTTCCATGTGCTGTGTGCATCTCTCCCCACCCTAAGCATTCTCCCCTACCCCCCACACCCACACATGCAAAAAGATGTACACTATGGAGAAATGAAAGTCAATAAGACTAAGAATTTTTTCCTCAGCTCTGGGTATTGAAAGCTGTCATAATGGAAAGCACACAAACAAACAGGAAGCATAGCAGAATTTTTCTGTTGCCACCAGTGCTATGTGTATGGCTGTGGTATTCTAAACTCTACTTATAATTTGATGTTTTTAATTCCAACATTAATCTTGATGTAAAGCATGTGACCCAGTGATTAGTATCTGTGTTGGTTCTGCAGTGTATGTGAGCAAAGCTGGTATGCTGGGTTTCTATATTCCACCACTCACAGCCTCAGGGGAGCAGTGCTATGCAATATTTTTTATCTGTCACAATGCAGAGCAGTGAAATTAATACTGTTTCTTTTCCTGCTTCATTTGCAAAATGTTTTCCCAGTCCATCCCACCATGACATTAGCAGTGGGGATATTGGATGATGCACTGCTTTGATGTTAATGAAATCACCAGCCAATTTTTTGGAGATAACAAAAAACAAAAAAAGTCATTTGCAGAGGAATGAGTGTAGGGGGAAGGGGGAGAGGAATCCTCACACCAGAATAACTTTTTAATGACAAATTTAGATGGAAAGATGGCGCCTTCTTCCTTACCATCAGGAACCTTACTACATTCCTTACTCAGGAAGGGTCCTGAGACAGGGTTGCTGACAATGGTCTGGGAATCTGGGCAGTATTTGCATGAGACTCCGCTGTGCTGTATTTAAAATGTGAAGTAATCATGCAGAGTACAAGAAGAGAAACACTGAATCACCAAATGGAAAACAAGATTCCTCTCACTTGCTAATTCAGTCAACTAGCTATATGTACAACAGTCAACAGAAGATGAAAGCAAAAACTAAAATATATCTTCACTCTTGGGTGTTGCACCTTTGGGGGATCTATTTGCTCATTTGGAAGATATCCCTCACCTTAGTTTTATAATCCAAGAGATTAGAAGACTCAGTGAAAAGTTCAGTGAAATTGAAATTCACTTTGCAGTCCTATCCCATTTCTGTCCCTAGTCTACTGTGTAACCAGATTCTGACCTGTGGGGAGGATGAATTTATCACTTAGCCTCTTTGTACCTTAATTCTTTTGATGTAAAACAGAACAAACCCTCTTTACTCGCTCTCAGTTTCCTATATATAAAATGTGACCAGAAATAATCATCCTTTCTTAACTCACAGGGATTTTGAGAAGAAAAAAATATATGACAATGAATGAAAAGACTAGAGGTTCTCAGAATAATGCATTTATCTGTCCAACATGAATTCATGGAAGAGAATTTTGAACTCAGAATTTTAAAAATGAATGTTAAAAATTGTTTTTGCATGTAATTGGGGGAACATGAAATGCTAAATTAAAAAAATTTAACAATGATAAAGAAAAAGTTATTGAAACACATTTGCTAAGTACCTTCTATGTTGAGGGCCTTATGTCATGGCTTCTAGAGAAAGGACATCTAGCTGAGATCAGGCAATCAACAGAGTTAAGGGAAAGTCTCTCTCACTCCCCCTCCAAAAGTGGTAAAGTTAAAAACAAAATCCAAGAAGGGTAAACCAAGTTAGGTTAGGAGACAAGGTTTGGGTTTTTTTGTGTGTTTATTTTTTTCGGAATGTTAGAATACTAGTGGCTGATCTAGAAGTGAGAGGCTAGGGAAGAGATTTCAGATAAGGTATGTCTGTAAGGTATCAAGAGGCATGTCAGCAGGAATTCTAAGGAAGCAACTATTTGTCTTACCCAGTCTACCTCCCCTAGGCTTTGTTTGCCAATGCTCATTTATGGTGGCAAGTGTTCCTAATCCCACCTTGCTCTGGTGTGTCCATGTTTTCTCCATGACCATTTATGTATAGTCCTGACTCAACTGTGTCAGTAAACTGTGTGCTCAGAAATCCTGTGCTAGATGCTGTGGGAAAATGTAAGGGTAAACATAGGAAGATCTGATCTCCATCTCCCAGTCTTTATCCCCCAGCTATCGATCACTACCCTCCCAGTCTTCTCACATTCCACACACTCTACAGTCCTGTCCTATTTGCTGTTCCACACATATGAATCTCCCTCCCACTTCTGTCTCTAGACCTTTGTCCAGGCAACTGCCCATACTTGGAATGTTTTCTTTCCTTAACTCTAATTCTCAGAATCTCTGATTTCCTTCAAGATTTAGCTTAAGTGCCACCTTCTACATGAAGCCTTTCATGATCTCTCCAACTAGTAGAGCTTTGCTTCTCCCAACTACTCTTAACTTATTGCATATATTATTGTACAGGTACATGTTGTCTCACTCTTTAGAATGTGGGCTCCCAGAGTTCAGAAATTCTAGTGACTAGTATGGTGCCTGGCACATAGTAGTGACTTAATAAATTCTTCCTTGATTTTCTCTTGAGTGCAATCATCTTCCCTCCCCAATCCTTTATCTCTCTCCTTCTACCTCTGTGGTTGTGAAAAACTCAACTGAAGATTTTCTTATGTCACTTCTTTGCTCTGAAACTACTTGTAGCTTCTCAGTGGTTACAGAATAAAGTCCAGTGAAATCTTTAGACTGGAATTCATGATCTCCACAATTAGTCCAACACAACTCTTCAGCCTTACCTTCCAAGAGATCTATATAAACCCTCTGTTCTACTCAGATGAAATGTCCCATCTCTGTACCTGTATTGTTCTTTAATCCTCCTTCCCATATCTTCTTTCCTCCCTTTCATCTGTTAAAATCTCACTAACATTTCAATTTAGATCTTGTCTTCCTTCTTCCAAGAGGATTTTCCTGTTTACTGCAGTCTGAAGGGATCTATTCTTCTTCTAATTTCCCACAGTTTTATTTTCTGTACAATTAATTTGGTACATAGAATGGACTACCTTTTATAGTGTAATGAGGGACTGGCCAATGAGCTCAGCCCTGATAAGCAAGCATTAGCACACTTGACCAATGCAATTTTTCAAATGGAACAGGCTGTTGCTACTTCTAGGAGAGTCAAGATGAACAGTGATATAAGTACCTTGGGGACATTTGAAGAATGTGTAGACTTTTGTAACTGGTTCTTGCCTGCTTATTTTCCAGTGAGGAAGTAGCTCTTTGATTGTTTGCTGAGCCGGATCTGAGGAGGTCTTCCAAAAGCACAAGCTGAACAAGATCATGGCCCTCTCTTTGTACTACTTTGACTCTGACAGTGTACCAATGACAGAAGAGAAGTGATACTTTGAAGGAAGAGGCCCTGGGCCTACCCCATCCAAGGTTGATCCATGACTCATGATTCAGATGCCAGATCTTTGCCTTAGTATTATTATATTATTATATATTATTATATAGTATTATTATAAAGGACATTAGAGTGCTGAGACCTTGTAAGTTTCTCAGTGCCAGGACAGAGGCCCACCCAATGTCTGAGAGTCTGGGAGTAGAACTCAGGTGGAGTTTTTCAGCAAATCCAGCACTTGATAAGTGAGGAAAAGCATGTAGCTCAGTGGGAGTTATGACAAAGGCTCATCAAGCAACAGCGCCACATTTAGATATGAACTTGTTGAGACTGCTATATATAAAATGAGTAAAATATGAGTTTACTCTCCTCAAAGACTGAGGTGATGTAGGGAAGAGTATGTTTGGGTAGAAATGTTTATACTTCTGTTCTTGCAATAGCTTTAAAGTAAATATCCCTTTTAAAAGCTAATCGATGTTAATTGGTAAATGCAAGTAGAATGCACTGATAACTAACAATAGGGTGAGGGAACAAACTGGAATGGGGGCTTGAGAAAATAGCAATAGAGAAGATACACCTGAGCCTTCAATAGTTCCCCTAGGGGAGAGAGAGAGAGAGAGAGACAGACAGACAGAGACAGAGAGAGACAGAGAGAGCAAAGAGACAGAGAGACAGAGAGAGACAGAGATGGAGCTAACTTAGATTTGGGATAGTTAGCCTAGAGTCAGAGCCAAGATGGCAAAGTGAGAGCTCATACTCACCTAAGCTCTAAGAAAAACTCCTTCAGATATCTCTAAAAAGACAATTTGAACAAATTTTAGAGTGGCAGAATCTAATGGGAGACAGAGTGTGGCAGATTTCCAACGCAGGATAGACAGGAAGGTCAATGGGAAGGATCTGTTTCCTGGGGCTGGAGGAGCACACAGTGCATGGTGCATAAGCTATACCAGCACAGACCTGGCCACAGCAAAGCTGAACAGGAAGCCCTGGGCAATCTGAATCTGCAGCTGAGCTGCAGATTCTCAAACATATCAGCTCAGGATGGGACTCCAGTGGAAGTGAGTGGGAAAGAACTGCAGGTATCTGCAGCAGCCACTTCTGAGACTATCAGCCCCCAGATTGAATGTCTGTAAGTCACCCACTTAAACTTCCAGGAGCCCAGATGGTGGAGTGATTGGCAATTGATATCTCCCTCCTCTTGTTGACCTTGAAAAGCCCAGAAAATATATCCCCAGGAAAAATCCTGGAAATATGGGATCAGCCAAAGGGGTAAATGGTCTCTTGGTCCATGAGGCTAGGAAAATCTCATAGGGGGATCCCTCTTGCTGTGGCTGGAGGGGACCAGTGCAGGACTGGAGCTGTCCCAGACAGCCTCACCTCAGGGAACTGGGAGGAGATCCTGAACCCCAAGGGGTAGAGCCCATAAATCGCCAACATCAGGACCACAGGCATGCCTCAGCACTCCAGGGGAATCTGGAAAACATTAGTGCAGATGGGTTCTCCAAATTCTGAGCTTCCCTATGCTCTAGCTCAGCAGAGGAGACCTCCTGTGGCCAGACCACCCTTCCCCCACACTTAATGCAGCTAGCTCCAGGGTAAGTCTAGGGAAACCCAGAAAGACTTCATTTGACCTATGCTTTATCACACCAACCAGCTCAACGCCAGGTAAGCTGCAGCATTTTAGCTTCTAGCTAAAAGGACCAGAGGCCACAATACACAAAGGCTCAAGTTCTAGGCCCAAGAACTATGGGACAGAGCCCCCTGTGCCCCAGAAGCAGAGATCCACTTTAAAAGTCAGGAAAACTGTGATCATCATGAGTAAGAAGCAAAGCAGAAAAGAGAAGACCATAGAATCTTTCTGTGGGGACAAGGACCAAAATATAAATACCAAAGAGGTCAGCATTGAGACAGTACTCACATGTGAAAAGTCAGAAGGGAATACGAACTTGTCTTAAGCCCAAAAAGCATTCTTGGAAGAGCTCAAGAAGAATTTAAGAAGCCATATTAGAGAAATAGAGGAAAAACTGGCCAATGATTTTAAAAATATGAAAAAAGAATTCACTGAAGAGAACTTTTAAGAGCTTCTTAAAAAGGAAAATTGGACAAATGGAAAAGGAAGTATAAAACCTAACCAGAGAAAACAACTCCTTAAAAGGAACAATTGCATAAATGGAAAAAGAGATGCAAAAATTAATTGAAGAAATAAATGTATTAAAAATCAGAACTGGGCAAGTAGAAGCTAATGACTCTATGAGACATCAAGAATCAGTCAAACAGAATCTAAAGAATGAAAAAATAGAAGAAAATGTAAAATATCTAATTGGAAAAACAACTGACCTGGAAAATGGATCCAGGAGAGAAAAATCTAAGAATTATTGGTCTACCAGAAAGCCTTGATGAAGAAAAAGAGCCTGGACAATATCTTCCAAGAAATCATCAAGGAAAACTGCCCAGAGGTCCTAGATCCAGAGGGCAAAATAGTCATTGAAAGAATCCACCATTCACCTCCTGAAAGGGATCCCAAACTGAAAACACCAAGGAATATCATTGCCAAATTCCAAAACTATCAAGTGAAGGTGAAAATACTGCAAGCATTCAGAAAGAAACAATTCAAATATTCAAGATCTACAGTCAGGATCACACAAGACCTTGTAGCTTCTACATTAAAAGATGAGAGAGACTGAAATATGGCTTTCTGTAAGGCAAAGGAGCATGGACTACAATCAAGGATCAATTACCCAGCAAAACTGAGCATAATATTTCAGGCAAGGAGATGAACATTCAATGAAATAAGGGATTTCCAGACCTTTCTGATGATAAGGTCAGAGCTCAATAAAAAATTTGATCTTCAAACACAATTCTCAAGAGAGGCATTAAAAGGTAAACAGGGGGGAAAAACTTGTTATTCAATATGAGCAAACTGTTTACATCCCTATAAGGGAAGATGATATTTGTTAATCTTGAGAATTACATATTTACTATGATATTTAAAGAGGATATACATAGATAGAGGGAGTGGGTAATGATGTGATAATAAAAATATGATTTAAGGGTATGTAGGGATTGTAATGGGAGATGTGAAAAGGAAGAGGCAGAGAAAGATAGAAGAGGCAGAAAAACATATTACAGTACAGCAAAAGAGGGGAGGGAGATGAGCATTGTTTGAGATTTACTCTTATCTGATTTGTTTCAAGGAAGGAACAACAAACTCAGTTAGGTATAGAAATCTAACTAGCTCTATAGGCAGTAGGAGGGGAAAGGTGAAAGAAAAGGGAGAGGAGGCTAAAAGGGAGAGAAGAAGTAGTAAGGGAAAGGGATTAAAAGGGAGGGGGGCTGAAAGAAGGGAGGGAAGACTGAGGGAGGCAGTGGTCAAAAATTAAAACTATTGTGGAGGGGAAGGGAGAACTAAAAGCATAAATGAGGGAAAGAGGATGGAGGGAAAGACACAGATAGTAATCATAATTGTGAATGTGAATGGGATGAACTCTCCCATAAAATGGAGGTGGATAGCATAATGGATTAAAAACCATAATCCAGCAATATGTTGTTTACAAGAAACACATTTGAAATGCGTGGATACACATACAGGGTAAAGGTAAAAGGTTGGAGCAGAATATATTGTGCTTCAGCTGATATAAAAAAAGCAAGGGTAGCAATCCTAATCTCAGACAAATCAAAGCAGAAATACATCTAATCAAAAGAGATAAGGAATGAAGCTAAAAGGCACCAGAGACAGTGACGCAATATCATGCTTCAAGTGGTATAGCATCCATAGTCTTAGACGATACATTAAGGGAGTTACAGGAAGAAATAAACAGCAAAACTATAGTAGTGGGGGACCTCAACTTCCCCCTCTCTGAACTTGATAAATATAACCTCAAAATAAACAAGAAAGAAGTTAAAGAGGTGAATAAAACTCTGAATAAGGTAGATATGATAGATCCCTGGAGAAAATTGAATGGGAATAGAAAGGAATATACCTTTTTCTCAGAGGTACATGGCACATATACAAAAATTGACCATGTGCTAGGGCATAAAAACCTCACAAGCTAGTACAGAAAGGCAGAGATAGTTAATGCATCCTTCTCAGATCATAATGCAATAGAAATTATATGGAATAAAATGCCATGGAAAGAGAAACCAAAAATTAATTGGAAACTAAATAATCTGATTCTAAAGAATGAGTGGGGATAGTTATCCCAGAGAGTACTCACTACATTAGTTACTTTTGAGGTTATGTCTTTATCTCCTCAACAAGATTGTAAGCTACTGGAGCCCAGGAGCCTATTTTATTCATTTGTGCATCCTCCATTGTATCTAGTACAGAGCCATGCATGTCTGAGCTCTACTGAGATACTCTGATCAAGGGATTGCTGATCAAGAGGGAACACAATGTTTCTCTAGGGATTACATTGGGTACCCCAAATAATAGTACATCTAGGATGAAGGAGCCTCCCACTTTTAGCCTAGAACATTCCTAACTGCACTTACAACTTAGAGATTTCATCCTGTTCGTTAAAATTTCTAGGGCAGGAATTCCCACAAACCAGTTCCAACTCATCCAACTGAATCATTCAACTAAATCCTAGGTCATTGTCACCGCTCAGATTAACTCAAAATGCTTCTGATCCTCAGTGGATGAAGCCAACAGGTGTGACACTAGAGATTTCTGTTCTGCATTCTCATGAGCTCTGAATCTCCATAAAAGCCTCAATCCCTTTAAACCACTGTCAAATTCTTACTGAAATGACAGCCAACATACCCTGTTTCATTCCACAACCTTTTGGATGGGAAAGACTTGGACTCTCTCTCATGAGTCATACCCAGGTAGTAGAAGTCTATATGCCCATACATGCTCCCATGGTCCATAGATTGACTATGTTCTTTATGACAAATAAAATACAATTCTTAAGGTAAAGGGCAATCCTGGTGCTCCTTGGCTTTTTCCAGTTGTGTCCAATCAGGCTCTGTCTTGCTGTGTTTATTCACTATAACCTTCTGGAGTCTGGGAAAAGATGGTCTAAGGATGACTTTTATTTTCTCTACAACATAACAAAAGGTTGCAAAATGATTCAGTAGCATCTAGATCATAAGAAGAATAAATTAAGATTGGGAAATCTGGAAAAGAACAACAAGGAGATATAAACATTTGTTGGCATTGTTAGTTTGAGTTGTCTATAAGAAGCAGCATAAAATATTACTATCACTAGGTAAAACAAACAAGAACAACATGAGTATAGCTCATGACAGTTCATCTCAATTCAACAAAATGTAACTAAGCACCTACTATGTACAAAGCACAGTACTAGCTAATAAGGATTCAAAGATAGAGATGATACAGATAACATGGTGGATGGCCTGAGTGCCATGTGAGTACCCCTAAGATACTAAAGATACTAAAGAAAACCCTACAATATATTTGAGGATTTATGGGAAAATATGAACAGAAATCTTAGAGAACAATGGAGAGGTTTCTTTGCATTGGTAGATGGAATACGTTCACTGATGAAATAATGGATCTTTCAGAAAATCAAAGTACTATTTCAAGAGGTTTTCACATCATTTGAGAAATGCAACTGCTCCATGAAACTCTGGACAATCATTTAGTATGAAAAAACCATGGAACTTGGCAGCTGAACTGAATTACCACTTGGTCACACTGTCTTGTGGAATTACAGCTAGAAATGTGTCTGCAGTAATGCCAGCTTCTCAGATTACAGGAGCTGATTTTCTCAGATGTTTGCTGGGACATCAGTTCCCTTCTTCCCTTATTGCCACCTCCCTTTCTACCCTCATGACTTCCCTTTAATTTAATTCCTCCACTCATGCTTTCTCTCAATGTCCATTGGAGACCAGGAGCTTTCAGACATTTAAGCAACTATTTGGTCTTGTTCTCCATCAAATTGCTGAAAAACAAAGAGATAATTTCCATAGGGTTCCTTTAATGGAGATAATGACCTTCCCTGAAGTCTTGGTTATGATTAGTACACTTTGTGAATAATATAGAGAACAGCTTCTATTACTTCAGGGGCCTTGGGGTGTTCTGAAATGGGACAATAATCTTTTTCCTGAAAGCAGAAGAGCGATGAGTTGCCTGAAGGCATACTTCATAGATCATACTTCAAGACCACGAAAAGTGGATGATTTTATAGCACAATAACTTACATTTTGAGTGTTGATCCATACAAAATTAGTCTACAAGAGCAATCAACAAGTTTGGGGAGAATGGATCAATTTTGTTCTCAAAGGCATGTTTTTCATCATTATCTTTTTCTATGTTTATACCATTACTACCAACAACAGCAATAAAGCCAACTCACAAACAAACTGGAAATACATACTGGCTCAAGAGAAGTCAATTTGATGTTTGGATATGTCATAATACCTGGATGGAATCAACTGTAATGTTTTTCTGATCATGCAGAGATTACATACATACAAATACACATATATATGTAAAATCTAAATTTTTTTTTCAATATAAAAATGGTGTGGACACAACATACTAGTACCTCTGCATCCATTTTATTATTTTTTCCTGTAAAATTTATCTTCCTTCTTTCTTTCCTTCCTTCCTTCCTTCCTTCCTTCCTTCCTTCCTTCCTTCCTTCTTTCCTTCCTTGTCTGTTATTGGCAAAATCACATCATTACAAAAAGGACATCAGGTAAATGTCATTAGGGGCAATGTTCTATTGACTTATTAGTCATAGAACTCATCAGTTTAGTTGTGGAGGGGATCTTAGAGGTAATTTAGTTAACTCCTAATTTTACAGTGTTAAAACAAGTGTAGATTGATTAAGTGACTTTTCCAAGATTAGACAGATAGAGCTGGGATGAAAATTCAAATCTAATGACTCCAAATTTAGCATTCTTTCCACTGAACCAGTAGAATTCAGGTATCTCACTATTTGACTTAAATGAGTTGAGTTCAATTATTCAGTCAATAAGCATTTATTAAGTACCACTATGTGCCAGGAAATGTGTTAGGTATCGAAAATATAAAGACAAAAGTAAACAGACTCTCAAGGAGCTTACAAGCTTACAATTCACCAAGGAGAGGGAAAAAACCAACATATAAATATATATGTATGTAGATATATATATATATATCTACATACATATATATGCATATATATGTATATCTAGGTATATATGCAAAACAGATAAATGATATCATGGTAATTTTTATTTTTGAGGAGGGAAGCATTAGTAGTACTTGGGGAGATTGGGAAGTGTTTAACATAGGTGTCACTTGAATTGAGCTCTGAAGGAACCTAAGGATTCTAAGAGGAAGAGGTAAGAGATGAGTGTATTTCAAGCACTTGGAATTGAATCTCTGCTATCTCTGTTTTCAGATTTTTCTTTTCCTCTCTTATATTTAATTTTTTGTCAAGACTTCTAGACTGGTAAATGAGAAGAATGTGGTATATATAGTTTGCCTCGATTTTAGCAAAGCATTTTAGCAAAGCTGTTTATGAAGTATCTCATACTATTCTTGTGGCAAACAAGGAAAAGCATGGCATAGAACATAGATGATAATATATTTAGGAGGACTGAGAACTAATTGAATGGCCAAACTCAAAGAGTAATCATTAGTAGTTCAATGTCAACACAACAGAACGTCTCCAGTAGAATGGTCTGGGGATCTTCTCTTGGACCTACAATGCTTAAGATTTTTATTAATGATTTGGATAAAAGCACAGGTGATATGCTTATCAAATTTACAGATGGCACAGAGCTAGAAGGGACAGGATGTGTGTCATCCCACACCAGATGACAGTAAGGATCCAAAATAAATCTTGATAGATTATTATTGATTTAATTCAATAAAAGGAAATTCAATAGGGATAAACCTAAAGTCTTATACCTGGCTTTAAAAAAATAAATTTGCAAGTATAAAATTGCAGGGAGGAAGGGAGGCCAAGTTTGTCTGTAGTTGGTTTATTAGTAGTTTGATAAAAAAAAAAAAAGCCTGAGGGTTTCAGTAGACTTTTAAGTTCAATATGAAAGATAGGACAGCCAAAAAAGTTAATGTAATCTTGAGCTGCATTAAGAGAGGTGTAGCTACTTGTAGTAAGCAGTTGAGAGTACCTGTTTTATTGTCCCAGATCAGATAACATATAGAACATTGTGTTCAGTTCTGGGTGGGCCACAGCTTTGGAAGGACACCGATAAGTTGAACAGTGCTCAAAAAGGGTAATTGGGCAGTTTGATTCCATGCCCATTAGTTGAAGGAACAAGGGATGTTTAGTCTACAGAAAAAAATTGGAGGATGAATGATAGCAGTGTCCAAGCATTTGAAAGGCTGTCTTTTGGAGGAAGGATTAGACTTGTTCTCTTTGTGTTGGGAGGTTAGAACCAACAGCAATGGATATAAATTGCAAAGAAGAAAGTCACCCTCTGTAGGTCTTTGTTTTCTCATTTGTAGAATGGAAGGAGGTGAATTTTTAATGATAGTAGTAATAAAAATAGCTAGCTTTAAATTTTGCAAAGAGTTTTCCAAATTTTATCTCATGTTATCTTCACAACAACTCTTGGAGGTAAGGGCTGTTATTGATTTTATCCCCATTTTATGTATGAGGAAACTGAGGCAGATAGAGGATAAGTGACTTGGCTAGGGTCACACATCTTGTACGATGTCTGAGATAGGCCTGCATAACATATGGCTCGAGAGCTGCTTGCACCAAAGGATTTTGGGTGGCCCACAAAAAAAGTAGAAGATACAAAAGAAAATAAAGTAACAGGTGCTCTGTCCATATGCAGCTTAACCTGCCTTCCACTAGTCACTATTACACCTGTCTGGTAACTTAGTGGGTGGGTTGCCACTGCACATGCTTTCCTGTTTGTCATGTGATCCACACCAACCAACCATTGTCAGTCCGTCTCTAGTCTGAAAGGAGTGAGTCTTATTTTTTTCACTGTGTTTTTGTTGTTACTGGCTTCAAGCAGGGACAAAATAAGTGCAGCCATGTGCCAACAAAGCTGACCCCCCATGTAATGAGTGGCAACAAGGCTAGGACTTCTTCCTCTCTCTTGCATGGCCACCTTCCAAGTCACATAAGTGTCTGGCACTGTCTCCATGGTCAGACACTCAGTTAAGTGTTTCTTTGAATGTGAGTGGTTGCTGAGATTTTTGGATTCTAACATTAAAGTTTTGGGGGTGACTTCATAAAATGGATGAGAAAAAGAAATGAAAAATCAAATCAGAATAGAGTTTTTTATCCAAAGTGGACATATTTGTTTGCTTACATGAGAGACAAAATATTGTGCCTTGTTTGCCAAGGAGTAATAGCCATTCCAAAGGAATATAACCTTCATCGCCATTTTGAATCAAAACATCCTGACTTAAATTGGAAAGCAATGATGCACAAATTAAAGTGTCCAAATTCTTGAAAAATCTCAGTAGGAAACAACAGTTTTTTAAGGAAGTAAACTCCAAAAATGAGGTGGCTTCTAAGGCCAGTGTTCAGATTTCTAAAGAAATTGATTTAAACATGATTCTAGAGCATGACAAACTGATGGCTGACAAGAAGTATAGTATGTCCATTGACTAAATGTAAACAGTAAGAAAACCAGGAAAATGGATTAAAACCTGTACTGGTTAGCAAAGTAATTTTTTAAATGTTAATATGATTTCATAATAAATAAAAATCTTAAATCATGAGGGTATTTAACTGATATTAATTGAAATTTCTCTTTTAATTAATCATTAATTGCACCTTTACTTGAAAAGTGAGGAACAAAAACCCTATCTGTGGCCTGAAGAAGTTTATCCAATTTTAATTTTGGCCCTTACCTACTGCCAAGTTGAGCAGGTCTGGTCTAATCTTAAAAAACAAATCTTTGAGTTATTCTCAGTAAAAAATTCCTCATTTTATTTATTTTGTTTCATTTTCATTTCCCAATTACAGAACTGGTAGAAAAGGGAAAACAGCTGCAGTAATAACTGCTCTTTTCCTTTTGGCCAGACTCTGAATCCCTGGGATGCTGAGTTCAAGGTTTGCTCTCTGAGAGGATTCCCTTAAGACCTTGGCAGCTGGTGGATCCCTCCAACTCTATTGTGAACTGTGATCATATGCAAGATCATACTCAGACCAGTGCCCTGTGCAGAGGGAGGAAGATGACAGATTTCACAGATTGGTTCTGGAAATTTTCACAGATTGTACTGAATTAAGCACAATCAATACAATTAATTTTGTTTTAAGACATTCTGAAAATACATCTAAATTATTCTCAAGGAAAAAATGTATAGGTTCTTTCTCTTAACACTTATTCATTCCTCTTTATCTCTAGCTCCCTTCTGTCTGTTTCTGTCTGCCTGTCTTGCTAAATATTAAACTCCTAAGTAACTGGGAAAAGCAAAAAATGTGTTAGAGGTATGCGTGTGTGGGTGTGGGTGTGAGTGGGTGTGGGTGTATATATACACATGCATAAATGTACCTCCATGGGAAGGTATTTTTGTAAATGAATATGGTAAAAATGAATGTTTGAAATGTGCGTGAGATTGTGTGTATATGTGAAAGGGTATGTGAATCTGTAGAAATACATGTTGTGAGAGTGAGTTTAGTATTTGTGTCTGTGTTTTTATAAGTATGAGTATGTATGTATATTTATGGTATCTATGTGTGTCAGTGCACATTTGTATGTAAATGTGCGTAGATTTATAAATGTGGGGAAGGATGTTTGTTTATGAAAATGTATTATGGTATGTGAGAGTAAGAGTACATATGTGTGAGTCTGGGCACACACTCTGGGACTTTGCCAATATCACTTTGCTTTGTTTTAGGGGGGAGGAAAGGAGGAAGATTGAGTATCTTTCTTATACAACAAGCATCCCCTCAAGGCCTGCCTAAATTACCAGCAACATTCTAGAACAGCCCTATTTTATGCATGCAAAACCTCAGCACTTGTTTATCAAGTGCCTTGAAAAGGGTGAGATCCTGGAACCCGATGCTGGGGTGGGGGTGGGAGGAAGTAAAATCTATTTGGCTGAATATTTTTAAGAACCCTATAAACTCTTGTCTGACTTCCTTGTCTCATCCTAGTGGCAGCAGAATCATCTCCTGAATTCCCTGTCTCTATTATCCTATTTGTGCATGGATGAGGAGAGCAGTTGATAATCAATAAGAATTCACTGAGTAGGCTTCTGTTGGTCAGACCTTGTTCTAGGTGCTAGGGGAAACATTAAGGGAAAAAAGAATCCAAGAGATGATTCTTGTCCTCAAAGATTAGTTGGGGAGATAAAAACAGCAGATATTACAGTGTTAGACAACAAGTAAGTGCCAGCTACATTGTATAGATAAACAGGGCAAGTCAGAGAAAAGAAAGCCAAGGGTAGGTTGGAGTGGTGAAAGATGGCACCATGGAAGAGGATGTGGGACTCTGGATAGACTCAAAGTACTGTTAATATTTGGGGAAATGGAGGTGATTAGGAATTCCAGTGGAAGGACTTAATTCAATAAGCACATACTGTAAACATCCACTATTTACCAGTAACTGGGCCTACTAGTAGAGTTACAAATGCAGTCATGAAAATAGCTTGAGTAAAGGCAAGAGACGGGCCAACAGAAGGAGCAAGGTAGAGTAGAAAGTCTTGCATTTGGACCTGGGTTCAAATCCCACCTTTGAGTTGACTTTAGGCAAATGACTTAACCTCTTATGAGGTTCTTTTATGAGAAGAATAGATTAAATGACTTTGAAGACCCCTTCTGGCTCTGACTATGATCCTTTGACTATCCAATGTCCTTGGTAAGTGGGATAAGGAAGAGATCATTGAGGAAATAAGTACTATGTATACATTAAGAAATAGTAGGAAAGGGAACAGATATGTAGTGTGGGCCTGACTATAGGTCTTAAAGTGTCTGGCAGAGTTGTGTGGGTAAGCTGATAACACCTTGGAGAAGCAATGGATTATAGAGACAAGAGTGCTGAATTCAGAGTCAGGCAATACCCAGGTTCCATTCCTGGATTAAATGTTTACTAAATGTGTGGTCTTGGACAAGTTATTCTCCTCTCGACCTTCAGTGTCTTCACTTATAAAATGGGGATGATATTTCTTATGCTCTCTGCCTCATATGTAGAGTTACTATGAGAAAAACATTTTGTGACTTTCCAGGGGCTCCAAAAGACTCATGTAGCAAAGGTGAGACGGAATGTAAGAGAGGCTGTGGGGAAGTGAATCAGCTGGGGTCATGGGATGATGACAAACTGAATTAGAGTTGCAATAGGAACAAAGGGGCAAGGCAGAGTCCAAGAGACATTTTAAAGAAGAGGTGCCATGTAATGACTTGAAGCACAGAGAGGACATAGGGAATAGAAGACAGGAAAAGTCAATGACTCCACGGGTTTCTAGACTGGGTCAAGTGTGTCAAGAGTAAGAGAAATGGTGGGGGATATTGAGCAGAGACAGTCATGGGAAAAGAAGTTGCCCTTGATTTTGAAGATTTGAGTTTAAGGTGATGTCAAGACAGTGAGGTAGAGTTAGTTTTGGGTAAGAGTCACTGCTTTCAGAAGATATAGACTTGGGAAGTCCATAGAGGTGGAAGGATGGATGGTCTGACCACTTATAGCAACCTCTGTTTATAATTTGTGAGCACTTAGTAAAGATTAATTGAAATTGAGGAAAGCCATAGCCCGTTAAGAATCCTCTCTAAAGCTAGGAGGCAGTGTTACTTAATAAGTAGAGATAATACTGAAAACAAAAGACCTGAGTTCTGGTCTTAACTCTATCTTAATGTACTAGGTAGGAAAGTTTTTTAACTTTTTAATGAGATGGTTGGACAACGATCTCTAAGGACCCCGTAGCTATAAAACTCTATGATTCAATGAAAGCTAAATGAATCCTGCATCTACCATTTAGTGCCTCAGTGACATTGGCTAAATCCCTTAACTTCCTGTGGACTCAGTTTCCTCATCTATGAAATGAGGGGATCTATACTAGATGACCCCTGAGGTCATGCCTAGTTCTAAATATGATTTAGTGGGGAAACAAAGGCAGTTAAAAAAAATTGTAGAGGCTTTTTTTTTTCACTGATCAGGGTTTCTTTAGCTGGCATTGTATAATCTTCCAGCATATAGGACTCCTGGTCAGTTCAAAGGAGACATGATCAAGGACTAGCTACAAGGTCAGGACTGAAAGCCTATCAACGAGATTTTCCAGCCAGAACTTACAGAGCTGTCAGTAAGGTTTATCTCAAGACCCATTCTTTTTGAGATGGAAAACCTTTCAAATGTCCTTCCCTCTTGGGGTCTGGCCCACTTTTCCCTTTAAGACAGAAATAGTGGTCAGACATAAAGCTGCCTCTCTGTGAGAAAGGTTCTCTACTTTGGAGAGTAGGTTTATGTTTTTTCTCTGCCCCCTCCCTTCCCACAATCCCTCTCCTCCCAGCATTATGATAAACAAGAGGTTTATCACCATTTTCTTTCAAAAGAACAGCAGAACCGAGGGCACCCGCCTGTTCGCCTTTTCTCTGGACCAGATGAAAGGCCCCTTGAGATGTCATCTTTGTGGAGAACTACGAGCTATCCTTTTTTCATCCTCGGAACATTTGTTGACATTTGGAAATCACCTCCCAATTTCATGTGAAAATATTTGTGCACACGGCAGTTTCCAAGCACATAGAGATTGAAATATTTTTACAGAGGCGAGGCACTTCCAGGCCCAGCTGTGAGCTGACCTTTTGCCAACAAACCTCAGCCGATAGCAGCAGATCTAACCTGAAGCCTGGCCTCATGGAGCTCTTCCTGTTGTTGCTGCATCAGGGAGAGAAGGGTTGAGTAAGGTTGGGGCAGGGAGGGGTGAGGGATAATCAGTCAGGATAGTGCCCTGACTTAGGAAAGGAAATAGCATGACAATATTCTTGTTTGTTTTTATCCTTGAGGCTCACAATCTTGCTTTCTTTGGGTTTGTTGCAGAAGGGGAAGAAAGAAAAAAGTATTCAGATGTTAGGCCAGAACATAAACAGGCCCCCCAAAGCTCCTCCATCTCAGCAGTCCTCTGAGAACAAATCCTTTTCTTTGAGGGTTTTTATGACTTTGGCTGGAATAAAATGTGCTTCATTTTATATGTGTCAACACTAACTGGTATGCGTCAGGACATACACAGCCAACAAGTCAGATAATCGATATTTTCTTCTTTGGAAATCAGTGTGGATTTTCATTCTCTTAAGCTGTCCCAATGCTTGTTGCCAAGGGTCACTTGAACAGGGTTCTTCTGTGATGAGCACATAATGCCAGTGCTAAGTCGTAGTCAATATCTGACATTTCCTGTTACATTATTATGATTTATTGCAGATGGGTTAAAAGTACACAGGTGTGTACACACACAACGCAGTATGCAAATATTCATCAGTCCCTCCCTGACACTAGTGTCCTCACAATGGTAAATCTGTTGGCAGTGTATCCTAGATTTCGAGAGAAAAAAATCAGATTAGTGTAATCTAATCTAACAAGCCTCTATTAAAGCATGTTTTCTGGAAGGCACTGAACTAGGTGCTAGGAATTCAAAGACAAAAAATATTATCCCTGACTCCAAGAAACTTATATTCTGTTGTGTGGGCTGGAGGTGGGGGTGGGGGTAGTAGTTATGGTAAGTAATATAAACATGATACATGACATTCAATCAGTCGATAAGCATTGATTAAGTAAGCACAGAAGAACATTTATCATGCTGGAAATTTAGAGACTATAAAAAAGCAGGAGAAAAATTGGTATTTGTGTATTGGGGAGGGCCCTTTCTAGTAGTGTCACTGTATCAAGTTAACTAGCATTAATTAAGCACCTACTATGAGTCAAATACTGTGCTAAGTGATAGGGATACAAAGAGAGGCAAAAATACCCCCAAAAACAAACAATCCTTGCTCTCAAGAAATTTGTGATCTAATGGTAGAGGCAATGTGCATTTATAGGAACAAGGTACATGCTGGAGGGATTGGGAATAAATTCAGTGGTAAAGTGCTTAGCATTAAGGGGGACCAGGAAAGCCTTCTTACAGAAGATGGGATTTTACCTGAAACTAGAAGAAATCTAGGAAAGTCAGGAGGAGAATTTGAGAAAGGAAAACATTCCAGACCAGTGAAAATGTCCAGCATTGAGAGAAGGACAGTAAGATGGTAGAGAGAAGGCGCAAGAAGACTGAAAAGGTAGGAAGGGGTCAGGCTTGGGAGATTTTGAATGCCAATAGAGGATTTTATGTTTAATCATGGAGGTGATAGGGAACCACTGGAGTTTACTGAATATTAGGGCAGCCTGGTCAGACTGCATTTAGGAAGATTAATTTGACAGCTGAGTAGAGGATGGACTGACCTGGGGAGAGACTTGAGGGAGGGAGATAGCACCAGCACAGCATCTTGTGCTCAGTAAGCACTTAATAAATACTTGATGATGGATTCATAATTCCAGGAGGGAGAGAGCATTCACAACTACTGCATCCAATCAGGGATATTTCTATTTTTATTCCCATTTTCTATTTTCTGGTCGAAGACAGGAGGATGAACATCTAGAATTCTGTGGTAATAATAAAACTGAAATTTATATAGAGTTCAGGTTGGCAAAATGCTTTAAACATATTATCCTCATTTGAGTCCTACAGTGATGCTGTAGGGTAGGGTACTAATATTATTATCTTCACTTTCCAGATGAGGAAATTGAGACCACAGACAGTAAAAATTGGATTGGAGCCCAGATCTTTCTAGCTCCCAGTTCTGTACTCTGTCCAAGGTACCAGGTGCCTCTCAAGTAGACCAGTCAATCACTAAACATCTATTAAGTTCCTACTACGTGTCAGGAGCTACACTGGATGCTGGGAATATAAGTACAAAGAGTGAACAATCCCTATTTATAAGGAGATCATATGCTAATGGGGGAGACAAGTATGTGTGTGTATAGATATACGTACATGTGTATAGATATATCTATATGAAGCAAATATATATATATATATATAGTTGAGAGGATATATATGAGAATAATTTATATGTATATATATTTAAATTTTAAAATTTATTTTATTTTTAATTTATGGGGAAAAATAAGCATTTCTATAACACATTATAATAAAAATTGATTGCATATGAAATTTCTAATCTAATATGTACAACTTGCTATTCTTTTCAAATATATAAAAAAGTTATCATATAAATTTCTTTTTTTTCTTTTTTTCTTTCCTCCTCACTGTCCTTCCCACCCTAAAGATGGTCACCATTAGACACAAATATGTATAATCATTCTATACTTCCTTCTATTTTATCAATTCTTTCTTTGGATCCACATAACATCTTTCTACATGTCCTCTGTAGTTAATCTGGATATTTGTAAGAGTTAAAATTACTTATTTGTTCAAAGTTATTCTTAAAGCAAGATTGTGGTTACTGAATATACATTTTCTTGGTGCAGCTCATTTTGCTCTTCATTATTTCATGCAAGTCTTTCCATGTTTTTCTGAGATCATCAAACTCATCATTTCTTACAACATAGTAATATTCCATCACAATCATATGCCATAACTTGCTCAGGATGATATATTTAAATCATTTGGCTAACCTGAATTCTATATAAATTTCAATTTTAATATTACTACAGAATTCTGGATGTTATTTAGCCCATCCTTCTATCTTCAACTAGGCAATAGGAAATTAGGAAACTTGAATAAAACTAGAAATATAACCACCTGAATAGAGTACTTGTTAATACTTTCTTTCTTCTCAAATTATCAATCATCACATATTCATTTATTAAGTGTTTACCATACATAAGCCTCTATGCTAGGTGCTGAATGTCTCCCTGCCTCGTCTCTCCCCAGGCCAGTCCATCCTCCTACTCAGCTGTCAAATTAATCTTTCTAAATGCAGATTACACACACATGCATGTTACATATATATATATGTGTTTTTGTATGTGCATACAGTGTAGACATGAATATACACACAAAGTAATTAAAGACAAGGCAGCTTTGGAGAGGGGGTGCTAGTAGTAAGGGGAACCAAGATAAGATTCATGCAGAAGATGGTGTTTGAGCTGCATCTTAAAGGAAGATTCTTCTTGTTATAATGGTAATGGAAGAGATTAAGAATTATGCCACCCCAAACAGAGCACACATCTCTATGTGACTTGTGAAATAGAAAGAAATGTCAATATAAATTATAGGACTTTATAGTTCCTAGTCATTAGTTGTTTGGAACTACTGAAAGATGAAAGGAAAAGATAACCCCATGGAAGAGAATGAGTGTTCAAGAGTCTATTACTGTCAGTCAGGTAGACTGCAGTGCAAAAACAAATTCTTTCAAGAGGAGGATCCCAAACCCTCAGAGTAACAAGGGATGACATTTACAGATTTTACACAAACTCCTTCATGCCTATGCCTCTAATTGCACACCTCCATGTAGTTGCTTTCAGACAAGCTAAGTGCCCTTCAGGAGTAAATCTCATGACAAAGTACCATCTCACTCTACCTAATGGAGCACCTCATTATGGCTCTGCTGTGTTCACAATAGTAGATATGCACCAGCTTCTCATGCAGTATCCCCAGAAGGCCAATAAATTGTTCTGCAAAAAAGGATATAGTCACACTGGTGGCATTTTGTCCTTGGGAAATCTTTTGGGCGGACAGAGATGCAGAGATGACTCACATGACAGCAACATTAAAAACCAGAACTTTAGAATATGAGTTGGAAGATATAACAGTTACAGAAGGGACCTCAGAGACCATTTAGTCCAATCCTTTCATTTGAAAGATAAGAACAATGAGTCCCAAAGAGATAAATAGAATTACCCAAGGTCATACAAGGTCAGTGTCAGAGGGAGAATTTGAATTCAGGTTTTCTGATTGTTTCTGATTCCATAGATCTGTCATAATGGCCATGTTTTCATATAAATTCTCTATTCACTCACCCATATCACAGTTACCTGAACATGGTTTAATCTAGCTTTGGACTGGGAACTCTACTCTAAGATAAGCTCCACTGATTTTGGAGTTGTCATCAGCCTGTTAACTTTTCTCATGCACAATTGGTAACTGTAGAAACCCACCTATCTTGGCAGGGTTACAGTCAATTTCATGTCAATTCAACAAGTATTTTTGAGTCCCTAATTTATGTTTCATAGAGTTGTGTGTGGAAATCATTTTGACCTTAGAATTGAGGTTTAAGTCCTCTGATTCCAAGTCCAGCATGCTTGCCACTAGACCATGTTCATGAGTTCAATTAAATGGAACAAGAATCAATCTGGTACTTATATAAACTAGGTACTGAGGATGAGGATACAAAATAAAAATGAAAGTCCCTGCTTTCAAGGAGCTTCATTCTACTCATTCATTCATTCAATAAACATTTAATAAGTCCCTACGATATGCTAGGTACTGTGCTAAGCCCTGGGAATACAAAGAATTTTGTCAAGGAGCTTACTGTCTAATGTAAGAGACAACATACAAATATATACAGTTAGTTATCCACAGAATAAATAGGAAATAATTTTAAAAGGGAAAGTTTTGGAATTAGAGGGGTTAGGGAAGGATTCCTATAAAGTAGGATTTCAGTTGGGACTTAAAGGAAGCTAGAGAGGTCAGCAGTCAGAATAGAATAGGGAGAGCATTTCAGACATGGGAGTCAGTCAGAGAAGATGCCCAGAGCCAAGAGATAGAGATGTTTTTGTCTGTAGAACAGTCAGAAGGCTATGTCACTGGACTGAAAAGTACTTGTTGGGAAGTAAGGTATAAGAAGCCTGGAAAGGTGGGAAAGGATTTGATTATGAAGGGATTTGAATGCCAAATGGAACATTTCCTATGGAGGCAATAGGAAGCAACTGGAGTTTATTGAGTGGTGGAGTGACATGGTCAGACCTGTGTTTTAGGAAAATCACTTTGGTGGCAGAATGGAAAAAAGAATTAGAGTGAGGAGCCTAACAGGCTAGAGCAGGAATCAAGACATGAGGTGATGAGGACCTGTACTAGAGCAGAGGCAGTGTCGAAGGAGAGAGAAAGGTTCATATTTGAGAGATGTGGCTAAGGTGAAATTAAAAGGCCTTGGCAGCAGCTTGGATATGTGGGAGCAGGTTGCAAGATAGTAAGGAATCCAAGATGATTCCTAAGTTTCTAGTCTGGGGGACTGAGAGAATGATATTGCCCTCTACAGTAATAGAGAAGTTGAAGGTGGGGAAGGTTTAGGGGGAAAGATCATGAGTTCTGTTTTGGACATGTTGAGTTTAAGATGTCCACTGGATATCCAGCTCAAGATATCTTGAAGGCAGTTGGAGGTATGAGATTTGAGATCAAGGAAGAGATTGGAGGAGGAAAGGTAGATTTGGGAATCATAAGCATAGAAGTGTTAATTAAATCCATGGGAGCTGATGAGATCACCAAGTGAAATAGCATAGAGGGAGAAGAGAACCCAGAATAAGGCCATGAGGGACACCTACAGTTAGAAAGTATAATCTGAAGGAGTGTTTAGCAAAGGAGACAGAGAAGGAACAGTTAGATAGATAGGAGGAAAACCATGAGGCAGTGGTGGTGTTCCAAAAAGTTTAAGAGAGAATCCAGGAAGAGACAGTAATCAATAATGTCTGCAGAGACATCAAGGAGAATGAGGATTGAGGAAAGGCCATTGAGTTTAGCAACTAAGAGATCATTAATAACATTAGAGAGAGTAGTGGATTTTCAGTGGAATGTTAAGGTCAGAAGTCAGATAGTAAAGGGGTAAGAAGAAAGTATGAGGAGAGAAAGTGGAGTTACCTATTGTAGGTCTTTACAAGGAGTTTAGCTACAAAGGGTAGAAGAGATATAGTACGATAGTTAGGGAGGGGGTGTTTGTGGTGGAAGGATCAAGGGAGGGTTATTTCATAACTGGGGAGGGGGGGTCATGATTATGTTTGTAGACATTAGGGAAGGAGCCAGTAGAGAAGAAGAGGTTGAAAATAAGTGAGAGTGGAGATGACAGAAGGGCAGTCTGTTGGAGGAGATGGAATGGATGGGATCATTTGAACAAGTAGATAGATTATTATTGGTAAGAAGTTAGGTCACTTTATCATGTGAGACAGAGTGAAAGAGGACAATGGCAGAAGGCATTCGAATGATAGGTAATCAGGAAGATGGAAGAAGGAGTTCAGAGAGAATGGCTCCAATTTTTTCTGTAAAATATGAGACAAGATTTTTAGCTGAGAGAATGGGGGAGGAGAAGCCAGGGGAGGTTTGAGGAGGGATGAAAAGGTTTAGAAGAATACTGTGGAGAGTGGGATAGAGAGTGAAGTCTTTAGGGAGGTTTAATAGGATTGCCTAGCAGCAGTGAGGGCCTAGTTAAAGCTTTGTAACATTACTTTGTAGTGGACCTAGTCAGAATGGTTGCATGATTTTTTCTACCTTCATTTAGCAGCAGTGTGTAGATGTGGGAGGTGTCAAATAGTGGGCATGATCTGAGGCTGAGGCATGGCTGAGAAAAATTAGAGATATGTTAAGGTAAGGGATTCAATGGAAGAAGACAGTATGCAGTTCAGTTGGTTCACCAAGGAGTCAAGATGGGGAAGAGGGAGTGGGTAGTGCAGTGGAGATAGCCAAGGAGAGAACTGAGGGGTCAAGGGATTAGAGGTCATAGTGAGGATGAGTAGGGTTATATTACATAAGGGAAGGCAGAGAAAGAGGTGAAAAGCCAGTAAATTACAGTCAGATAAGGGGATTTCAGAATTCTTGAACATGGGGATAGTATATTTGTGGGTGATGGCAAAATCGAGAGTATGACCATCTTTGTGTGTATCTAACTTGGGATGGAGAAGTAGCTAATGGAAAGACACTAGGCTGAGGATCTGAGCAGTTAGGGTATTTGAGGAAGAATCCATATGTATGCTGAAGTCCCTAGTATGAGGGAAGAAACTGGGGAAGTGAGAAAAATTGTAAGTCAGGTACTGATCTGATTGAGGAAGAAAGGGGAGTGACCTGGGGGGTGGTGCATGTAGACAGCTGATACCAGCATTTTGATTGGGTGATAGATAGGAATAGCATGGCTTGCTATTTGTTTTCTCAAAGAGGACTGTGACATCAAGGAGGTGAGGAATAGCATGAACCTTAAAGGGAAGACATTACTGAGTGAAGGAGAAGGGGAGAATCTGGGAGTGGCAATGGAAAACTCACACACACACACACACACACACACACACACACGAGATGCAGTATAGTACACAAAAGAAATACAATTGCAAAATCATTTTGGGTCAAGGGACACACTAACCTGGGGAAATCAGGAAAGGTCTTTTGTCAAAAATCAGAGTCAAAGCCTTGAGGAAATGAAAAGGGAGACTTCTGCCAGTTCTGGGTTAGGAGGCAGCTAAGTGGTTCAGTGGATAAAGGGCTGGGCCTGGAGTCAGGAAGACCTGAGTTCAAATTCGGCCTCAGACACTTAGCTGTGTGACCCTGGGCAAGTCACTTAACTCTGTTTGCCTTAATCCACCGGAGAAGGAAATGGCAAACTGCTCCCCTGTCTTTGTCAAGAAAACCCCATACAGTCTCAAGAAGCCAACATGACTGAACAAGAGAAAGGTGAAGGGTGAATGAGGTTGCTATGTAAGAGAATTACAGTTAAAAAGAGCACCACCACACCTGGTTAAACCTGAGGCTGTACGTGGTTGAAATAATGAATGAATGAGTTCAGAATGAAAAGCAAACCTGGGAATCAAGTAGATAAACTCATCCAGCAAAAATGTGCCATTTGAAGACTCTAGAGTTTGATTTTCTGCCAAACCCAGTCTAGTGGCAGCTGCTTCAGAGTTGAATGATTTGCCTGTCCTAGGCCAGAAGTAGTAGTGGTCTAGTGATCTGCCCAGTCCAGTCTAGTAGTAGCCATGCTCAGCAGCCCAGTCACCTGCTTGATTCAGCTCAAGAATGAGTTGATCCATCTAGATGAGGCCCTGCACCCTACTTGGCAGCCCAACCTAGGGACGCAGTGACATACCATAACCAACACTGATAACTTGCTCCATAGTGAACTTCACGAAGACTCTTGGGAGAAAGAAATACTGGGGCCCTAAAGTCATGAATTGCCTGGGGCACAGGTATTCCCCACATTTATGCTTCACTGTCATAGCATTATAAATCTATAGAGAGAGGTAACTCTCCTTTTCTTATAGACTCCAAAAGTCTTTGTTGAAGAATGTTCTCTGAGCATTGTAAGTACTGTTTTTGCTCTGCTATTTGAATAAAAGTGTTTTCCAAAAGCCAAATGAGTCTACTGGCTGATTGTTAAGGGAAAGCAGAATGGTGGTATCTCAGGAGCTAAAATTTACCCCTAGAACTGGAGGTAGTTATTAACCCTTTAGAGACCCAAACTACCAATGTTGTGGATTGAGCTTAGGGAATGTGCTACATTCAAGGAAAATTAGCCCCATAGAAAGGAAATAACCTGTCCTATGTTACTCAAGTAGTAGGCAGCAGAGCTAGGTTAGGCACAAACCTAAGAACTTCAAATGCAGTGTTTTTTTCCTTTAGGCTTCATTGGATGAAATTGATAACCTGGTTTTACTCTGATTAGCAGATACATCTCTGGTTTGCCAATCAATTTTCATTCTATGAGTTTCCCTATTATTTTATTTTGGTAGACACCGCAATAATAGTCGAGTAAGTTGGAGTAAGATAGTGATATGGAGTCAGTAAGGGAAGTAGGGGGCTGGGGTGATCTGTGCGGTGGTCTCCAGAGGATCATGATGGATACTATACTATTAGAAGTTTATAGGGACCGGAGCTGGGATGACAATAAGAAAATAGATATATATTATGGAATAGTACTTTGCTGCAAAATAAAAGTTGAAAAAAAACTATTTTAGAAGAAAACGGATGAATAAGCTGCTTCTAAAATATTTGCAAATCCATAACTTCTTGCAACAACGCACTAAGATAAAACTCCAGCGCATAATACCTTTAGCAGCTCGAAGTCATCGCCCCTTTAAGAAGTGGTCCTTTCCCTGGCTTCAATTCCCTCCCTTTCTCTCCCCTCCCACCCACCCAGGCGGAGAAGCCCTGTAGCGGGACCGCTCTCCGCTCCCCACCCCAGCAGCGGGAATAGGCGGAGCAGCTGTTATCTGGCTGCTGCCACGGCTGGGGAGGCGGATAGGGGGCGGGGGCTCTGGGCGCTGGGGAGTCCGGCCAAGCGGCCAGGGAAAGGCGACTAGGAGCCGGAGGCAAGGGGGCATGGTCCGGGAACCAAGGCACTGAGTCGGGGCTGGCGGCCAGCAGCAGCAGCAACAGCAGGAGCAGCACATCGGAACTTGGGCCGAATCGAGCAGCCCTGTGCGCGCCGGGACCATGGGATGCTGCACTGGCCGCTGCACGCTGATTTTCCTCTGCACTTTACAGCTGGTAAGTAGCCTTGTCCACTTTCCCCAAAGAAGCCTTCACCAGCCAGAGAAGGAGAGTCAGGGCCCCCTGTCTCCGGCTCTTCTAGAGAGGGCTCTCCTGTACAAACTTTCGCTCCCCCTTGGGACTCAGGCTCCGCGGCCAGGGTGGTGCCGTACCCCAGCTACCTAAAAAAGGCCGGGGACGAAGGGACAGGTGGTGGCCAGGTTAAAGCGGCGTCACGGGACCCCGCCTGGCGAACAAAAGCTCGATTCCTCCGGGGCAAACAGAAGAAAGGGGAGCCCCTTTGGTAGCATGTTGGGGGACTCGGGCTGGGGTGGGAAGAAAAATGCTCTCATTCAATCCCACTAGAAAGCTGGGACTCCCGTCTGTCTGTCTGTCCATCTGTCCTGAAGCTAGAGACCCTTCAGCTCCTAGGGAACTGAGGGTTTGGACTGGTGACGGTGAGGTTAGAGCGGTATTTAAGGTCCTCGTAACTTTGCACCTTCCGTTTTTATGTTAAGTAAAGTCCGACAATAAATAGTTCAACAAGTATTGGGTTTTCTTGAATCTTCATTGTGAATACGGGATGTGTATCCTTGTGTGTCATTGATAGGGGCCGTTGTATGTATACTGCCAGTGGACCATGCATGCACACACACACACACATATACAAATATGCATGTCCAGATTCATTATCGGGAGGGTCACTTTTTATTAGACAAGCAGATTGAGAGAATTGGAAGTGGACCGTAATCGAAATGTTCCCCTTCCTGAAAGACAACCGAGACCAACCTATAAGGAGATGAGGGATTATGTGAGAGTTCCCTCTGCGTTTCTGTGTGTCTCCGTGCGTTCGCGAATGTGTGAGTGTGCTATTGAAGGAGAGGGAGAAGGAACAGGGGTGGTTTTGCGTCCCAGTATTTGTGAGCCCGACATGCTACTTTAAAAGTAGCTAACAGTAACTTAGACATTCCGTTTAATTCAACGATCATTTTACCCTCTACCTCAGGAAACCTTGTGTACTGTTTAACAGGCTCTTTTTGTTCCGCCAAATAAGTGCTCTGAGAAATCCTGTGGGCAGAATGCTTTTTGAAAAGAAACTGAGTTTGATAGCTTAATCTCAACAATGCTGATTTCCAAAATTGAACTGACTTGCCTTTCTATCTGCTGGCCTGACAGCCCAGATCGGGATAAACAAAGGTTCTCTGTTTTGTGATTCTCTGTTGGGCTTGGCTTGTATCTGGTGGTTCCCTAGCTTATCAATTGCTAATAGACTGGGGTTTCTCCCATCTTAAAAAGGAAATGTTCTCTCTTTGTTACTACAGTTTTTGTCTGGACGTTTGGTGGCTGCGAGGGACTATTGTTTTTTCAGCTTTAGAAGGGAAAGACAATCTAAAAAAAAAAAGCAACACAGTTTTTAATGGAAATGCTGGCCCATCTTCACATTATGCAGCTTATGTTCCGTGGAAGTTGGGTTTTTTGTTTTTTGTGAAGTGTGATGGGGTTGAGGGTGGGGTTGGATCAAAAAATAGTTGAGGATGATTTCTAAGGCCCGCTCCAGCTCTAAATACTATGTAAAGTAGGGGCAGAATCAATACTTAAAAAAACAGCAACAACTATTCACATAACAAGCATTAAAGGATGAAAACTGAGAGAAGACCTACTATGTGGTGGCTAGAAGATACAGAACTGAACAAGACACAACTCTTGCTTCCGACTTCACAAAACTTTGTCTAGCTAGGAAGCTAGGATATAAGCACATTTAAAGCCAGAGAGAAGTTTCAGAATTAAATAAAAAGAGAGGTCATGAGGTGGAGAGTAATAAAATACCAAATAAAAAGTGTATAGAATAAAGTCCTTTGAGCTCTAAGGAGGGAAGAGAACTCCAGTAGGACTCACCTAGCCTCTAAAAATAGATTTTTTTTTATTGTAACTCTCAAAACAATTTAATGCTAACGTCAAAATGTAATTTAATTACCAAGTATTTACTGAGTACCTACTATGTGCAAAGCACTGCTTTGGGGGGCTGTATGGAATACAAAGATGAATAAGATACCTTCCCTCTTCTCAGAGAATGCATGGCTTGGTAAGGGGTCAGAGTAAAGAAAAGACCCTCTCTCCCCACTACATCCCACTTCCCCTCAACACACATATACATCTGCAATACAAAGCAGAATGTGGTACAAATTGAGTACTACTCTAATGAAGAGCAGAGGAAAGATTATTTTTAGCTGGAGTGATCTAAAAGGTAACATTTGAATTGATCCCTCCCTGAAAGATGGATAGGATTTCAATAGGGAAGATCATTCCAGTTGGAGGTAACACTCTGAGCAAAGGCACGGAGATGGGTCATGGTGATGGAGGGTTTTTGTGATGATTGTTTAGGAATTATTTGTCCAGTTTCTTTTGGATTGCAGGACAGGTAATTAGAAGCAAGTATTTTCATTTGTAAAATGAAGGGGTTGGACTAAGTGATCTCTAAGATCTATTCTATTCCTGGATCCTATAATATCTTGGGAGAAGATCTAGGAAGGTATTGAATGCAAAGATAAGGAATTTGAGTGTATTCTGCAGGCAAAATGCAGAATGCTTTAGAAAGGGTGGTCTGGCACCCTTCACAGCTTGGGTTGAAGAGGGAGTAGGAAGATAAGGGAAGGTATTCCAGTAGTTTGTCATGATATAATAAAGACCTGACCTAGGGATTGTGCCAGAAAACTTAGTAAGTGAATGTTTGTTTAGTTGTGGGGAGAAGAGGAGCGAAGATAGAGGAGTCTGGTTTCCAATCAGTCTATGAATAAGTATTTAAGTCTTTATTTTATGCTAGGTGCTAAAGCTTTCAGCCTAAGGTGGTGCCATTAACAGAAGCAGGGAGGTCTGAATTTAAATAAACAAACCCATAAATACATGAATAAATAGCTTTAGGTGGTAGGGAAGGGCGTTTCAAATAATGAGTTTAGAAGTTTTGAATTTGAGCTGCCAGTTGCATGTAAATGTAGAGATATCCTTGCATGCTGTTGTAAGTGCTGAACTGGACTAAAAGGGTCCCAAGTGAGGACTAGAGACACTGATTTGGGAATTACCTGTCTCCCAAATCATTAAGTAATTGAGCAAAGGGGCAAACTAAAAAAATTTGGCCTCAGGAATCTGACTCACCTGAGGTTATCTATTTTTAAATTGTCAGTCATTGGCCTTAATAATTTCAGATGGCTTTCAACAATGAGTTAAGAAAGAAATAATTCAGTTACTGAGAGTGTGATTTGCAATTCACTGAAAGAGTAGGTGAGACTATTCCTTTGGACACACCACTTCTGTGTTACCTGTCCATGATGGTGGGCTGGGTCCTTGGGATCCTGGCGGTAGCTAGGTAGTTGTTTTCTGGCCAGGCAGAGAGTGCCCTGAAAATGTACCAGGGCTGCCTTTGAATGGGCTATTGTTCTAATAGATAATTGCCGTCTGTCGGTTAAATTCACCAGTTCATCATCCTGCTTTGGGAAGGAGAAGAGGGCTTTACACCAGCCACTGCTCTCTGGTCACTGGGATTTGATGTGGTGGAGGGAGGGGGATAAAAAGGAGAGGAGTTTACTTGACAACCGTGGGAGTTTTCTAGTTACCAAGATACAAGACAAAGACCCCCAAGCATTTCTTCTTGGGAGCCTCCTTCCCAAAGAATAGTGTGAACTTTGCCATTCTGAAGCCAGGCTGGATACGATGGACTCAGAAATTTCCCAGGATTCTTACTTCATTACAGTGATGAGATAAGAAACATAGGAGAGAAGATTTTAAAATTCACCCCTGAGTTGGGTTCTAGGGACCGAAAATCTGGAAGAAAGTCTTAGGCAGTTGCCAGCACCTTCCTCAATTACAATGCTTCTTTCTGTTGGGAGTTTCATTTGCTTCATATGTGTTAGCAATTCTCATTATCTTGTCGTGATCCATTGAGTGTATTGACATCAAGAATAAAGACTTCCCCAGCCTCTCTCCCAGACTCCTACCAACCCCCTACAGAGACCCTTTTTTATCAATAACATCAGCTCTAAACTTGAAGTATCTCCCAAATTGCCTTGAAGTTCTTTTTAAACTTTTAGTTAGGTCTTTTCATTCATTACTTGTAACAGTAAAAAAAAAAATCTCAAAGAGTGCCAAAGTGAAGAAAAAATCAGGGTGTAGACTTGTAAGCATTTTAATAAAACTTAATAGAACTCATCGCAGCAGAGGGCTTTTAGTGGTCAGAACCTTTACTATTATTTCTAACATGAAATAAGATGGCCATTCCCTTCCCTGCTCCCAAAGCTACAAGTCTCCTTCATTTGGGGAATGGAAGGGGCATCAAATTTGAGAAACTCCCTGTAATGGTAGGGGCAAATTTTTGTGTGGATACCAGGAATACAAATCACAGAGTTGACAGGCCCGAGGCAATAAACTATACTTAGAGCAGAAGTAGGATCCACAGTAAAATCTAAGGGACTACTGAGAAGCAGGGTTAAGGGTTGGGCTGCAGTAGTTCAGGGGTGGAGGTAGGTAATAAGATGTCAGGTTTGATAGAGTTCCCTAAATTTGCCATTTTCAATTATTCCTAATGTGGATTGTTTTATGCCTGGCTCCCCTTAGCTTCCTCTGAAAGCTGGAAATTTCCATCATCATCTTCCATAACTATACATTCTAAACAATGGCAGACTAGTGGGATGGTAATATGGGAAGAGCTGTCCTACATAGTGCTAGACTATGAGCTAGACCTGAGTTCCAACGCTGACTGTTGATTTGTCTTGAAAAGGTGGGAATCGCTTAGCCTTTTAGAGATTGTCTTGTATCCATAAAGTGAGAATAATATCAATAGATCATTTATTAAGTGCCTATTATATGCCATGTATTATGCTAACCACAGTGGATGCTGAGGCAGAAACAAAGCAGTCTCCCTCAAAATGCTTCCATCCTGTTGCTGTGGAACAATATATACATAGTTTGGTAAATGTACAGTAAAAACAAAGCGATAAGGGGAGGGTGGGATGTGGAATACCAGTCACATAGGGTTCAGGAAAGGTCTCCTGAAGAAAGTGGCATTTGAACTGAACCTGTTAGGAAGCCAAGAATTCTAAGAGACAAAAAGGAGGAGGGAGTGAATTCTGGGCATTGGGATGGGGGACAGGAAAGAGGCAGATAGTCCCTATAAAGGCACAGAGATGGATTATCAAGGATGAGGAGTGGCAGATAGGCCAGTTTAGATAGAATATAGAGTGTGTGAAGGGAACTGTAATATGCAATAAACCTGGAATGGTAGACTAGCCATATTATGAAGGACCAACAAAAAACCAAAAGTTTGTGTTTTATCCTACAGGCAGTAGGGACTTCTGGAATTATTTGAGCAGGGGACTGACATGATCAGACCTTGATTTTGACAGCCCTTGGGGGATGGATTGGAGAGGGAAGAGACTTCAGACAAGCAGAACAATTAGAAGTATTTGTACATATCTGCCTTTCAAGATTGTCCTGAAGAAATTATTTCTTAAACTATAAAAGGCAACAGATGTGAAGTATAATTATCGTTATCATTATTATTATAGACAATATTATTCATCCTTATGCTTATAAGAATAGGCTGTAAGGAGTAAAGCAGATAGGCTGTGTTAATTCTTTTAGACCATTGGGGTACTGATAGCCAGTGTCTGCATCTCCATAAAGAAGCCAATTTATTTAAATTTGATTAGGTTTTGGTAGATGACTTTTTCAAGAAAAGGTATTTTTTATGGCCAGCCTACTCCTTGATATATAAGGGCTCCTAGGTGGTTCAGTGGGTACAGTGCCAGGCCTGGAGTCAGAAAGACCCAAGTTCAAATCTGGCCTCAGACACAGTTTACTAGCTATGAGACCCAGGGCAAGTCACTTAACCCTGTTTGACTCAACTTCCTCATCTATAAAATGAGTTGGAGAAGGAAATGGCAAACCACTTCAATGTCTTTGCCAAGAAAACCCCAAGTGGAGTCATGAAGAGTTGGACACAATGAATGACTGAACAAGAAAGACCCTTAGTATGTGTATATAACTGATTTTCTTTAGTTTCATTCCTGGCCCCTCCAACATGAAAGCACATTAATTATGCCATTGTATATTCAGGTCCTTAATTAGTGTATGTTGTTGATTCTGTACCCATTATTTCTGTTTTGTTTTGTCCTTGGAAGCTTGTTTGGCTTCTCTGTGTGCACCTTTGATTGTGAGACCCCAATGGGGAATGGTCAGGCCAGTACAACTCTCAGAGAGCACCCAGCAGGCTTTGAATCTTGGTTTTGCCGCTTAGCATCTGGATGACTCTGGTTGTCACCTTACTTCTTTACAATCAGGTGCTAAATAAACAAATCCCTTTTGAAAAGTCAGTGTGACCCTTGGAAAGAGCCCTAGACTCTGGGCTTTCATTGCGGCAGAGCAAGGAGAGACTTCAGGGTACATGTGGTCCATGGGCAAGGCAATCAGCAGAACAAACCAAGCCTTCCTATTCACCACATCAATGCCCTTTTGCATTCTATATTCTCCTTGACTCCATACTATATCCTTACTGACTCCATACTATGTTCTCACCCACTCTGTGATACTTTCCTTGTCTCCACTACTGCTTCAATCTCTTCATTTGTGGAGTAAAGAGTTTGGTCTGGCCCAGATGTTCTGGCCCCATATCTGCAATGTACTCCTCTCCTCTACTTCTTAGAATCACTATCTTAGAATTGCTTATCTTCCTTAGTATTTACCTAAATGGTTACACCTCCAATAGAAGACTTCTGTTGATCTCCCCAAGCCCTTGCAAATGATTATCTGTGTTGTGTATACCTTTGTATGATGTCTCCCCTTAGAAGTAGGTAAGCTCCTTGAGGGAAGGATTATTTCACTTTTTCCTTTGTATTCTGCATAGCACACAGTAGACACTTAATAAATGCTTGCTTATTGATTTATTGGACTTCAGTGATCCCTAAACTCCCTACCAGCTCCAATGTTCTCAGATGCTATAAAAGTTATGGCTTTTCCCCATTTCACAGGGGAGGGAATCTGCTCAGCATTCATCTGTTATTTACCTTGTGCAGAAGCTGGGCTTGCTCACATAACACAAATTATTTGAGTCTCCTTTTAATAATAAACTCAGACTCGATGCATGTTTATTATTTATCTAAAATCCATAATGGAAAGCCTTTTTTGTCTAATGAGGTGGCTTCTAAATGTATGATTCCCCAAGGGGGGAGAGAGCCTTTAAATGCATGGATCAGTTATTTGGCATTAAAACTTGTAATAGAAAATAAGCTTTCTTTTTGGACTGAAACAACCTTAGAATACATATATTCAGCAGGGAGACCTTCTTAAAAGCAGTCAGGATGGAGGATGGGGAATATACAGTGATTCCAATGGATTTCCCACATGAATTCATCTTCTTTCACCATCCCCCTTCCCCTGCCCCCAACTGGGATCCATTTGGCTGCCAAGATCTCATTTTGCTATCTCGATTATTATCATTATTAACAATAACACTGTTTATGACTGTTGCAGCAGAATTTTTCATCTCCTTACAAGTAATGGATCTGCTAATGGAAGAGGAGGGGGGCACTTAGCAAAGGCTTTCAAAGCCCCCTCCTCACTATGCCCAAAGGACAATCAAACTGTGTATATACCCTTTGATCTGGCAATACCACCATTAGGTCTGCATCCCAAAGAGATAATAAAAAAAAAGAAAAGGACCTATTTGTACAAAAATATTTATAGCAGCTCTTTTTTTTGTGGTAACAAAGAACTGGAAATTAAGGGGATGCCCATCAATTGGGTAATAGTTGAACAAGTTGTGGTATACGAATACAATGTAATACTATTGTGCTGTAAGAAATGATGAGCAGACAAATTTCAGAAAAACCTGGAAAGACTTACATGAACTGATTCTGAGTAAAGTGAGCAGAACCAGTAACAATAATATTGTGTGATGATCAATTATGATTGACTTAACTCTTCTCAGAAATATGATTGAAGACAATCCCAAAAGATTCTTGATGGAAAATGCTACCCACATCCAGAGAAAGAACTATGGAGTCTGAATGTAGATTAAAGCATACTATTTTCACTTTTTTTTTTTGTGGCTTTCCCCATTTGTTCTGTTTTTTCTCTTCCAACGTGACTAATGTGGAAATATATTTACATGATTGCACATGTATGACCTATATCAGATTGCTTGCCCTCTTGGGGAGCAGGACTGGAAGGAAGGGAGGGAGAAAAATGTGGAACTCAAAATCTTGTAAAAAAGGAATGTTGAAAACTATCTTTACATGTAATTGGAGAAAAATGCTATTTTACAAAAATAAACAAATGAATATATTTTTAAAAGCCTCCTCCTCTACTTAGTCAAAGGTAAGATAGTGAAATGTGATTTGGAGATAGGATCTGAGTAACTGACCTTGGGCATGATGGAAATGTAGTGTTGTCTGTCCACCCTTCTACAACTGCCAGACTGACATGGCTCTGGCTGTCATTTCATAGCCCAGTGCCTATGTTGTCCTGGATATCAGAGGAGGAAATGGTAGACTTATCAAGGATACAACTTGGGTTCTGGGAAGAATAGGATTATGATTGAAGTTTCCAGGAGGTCAGGCACAGCTTTGGCTTAAATAAGTATACTTATAATGAAGGAAGGAAACAGACATTTATTAAAGCACCTACTGTGTGTTAGGCACTTTGCTATGTGCTTTACATTACTATCTCATTTGATCCTCACAACTCTGGGAGCTAGGTGCTATTATTACCATCCCCATTCTACAACTGGGGAAACTGAGGCAGGCAGAGGTTAGAATCACTTGCCCAGGGTCATATAGTTAGTCTAAGACTGAGTTTGAACTCAGGCCTTATATACACTGTGCAACCTAACTGCTTTTAAAAATGAACAAATAAATAAGACTATCACCTATGTTGGACTGCACTGGGAGTCAGGAAGACCTGAGTTCAAATCTTGACTCAGACATTAGCTCTGTGATCCTGGGCAGATTCACTTCTCCCAACTTCAGTTTCTTCATCTGCAAATTGGGATCATAATAGCACCTACCTCTCAGTATTGTGAAATACCATATGCAAAGCACTTTTTGAACTTTAAAGCACTCCATGAATGCTATCTATCATTACGATTGTTTATAATAATATCTTTCCGCTAAATAACAGGAGGGAGAAGAAGGTAGTGAAGTCTCAAGGATTTGTGTCATTGTTACTGATAGATCTTATCCCAGAAACTCTCGTTATGGATGCATGGATAGAATAGCTTTTTGCAAGTATGAAACTCCTCTTATACGCCAGGCACTGTGCTAAGTACCTTACAAGTATTATCTCATTTGATGTTTATTATATCTATCTTGTTCCAACAAATCCTATTACATAATCTTATTATTACAAAGAAAGTTACTAAGATTATTTTAAGAAGAAAAAAAATAATCCATTTAGGGATGTTCTAGAATCCAAACCCAACCTTGATGTTCTTATTAATTGGACTTGAGTCCAGCATAGGTGGACCCTCCTTTAAAAGAATGGAAAACATGAAAATCTGGCATTATGACACAAATAAATGAGAAGTAATTTTTCTGTTACCAAAATATTTGATTTACAAAAAATTCCACTGCAGTTAATAAAGTTTTTAATGATAATATCAAATTTTTGTTGTATTTTCCTCACAACAATGCCATGGCATAAATAGGGCATTTTGAGAACCAAAAGAGTGAAATGACTTACACAAGGTCACTTAGTGAATGAGCCTCAGAGCCAGAATCCAGATAATGGTGAATTTTGAGTCAGAAAATATGGGTTCAAATTCTGGCTCTGTCTTTTCCTATCAATGTGATTCTAAGCAAGAAACTTTCTCCCAAGGTTCGAGTTTCGTCATCTATAAAAAGAGGTGAGGAAACTGGTCTAGATGATACCTGAGGCCCCTACACGAGCTAGAAATCTAAGATCCAAACCCAGCACTCTCTCTATTGCCCCACAGAGTCTCTGTGCTCAATAGTGAGTTCCCTTAGTATACATAAAATAGGGTTTAATTTATAAAATAAAATTTGCACATACCTTTTTTCAAGTACATATCCATTGCTAATGAGGTGCATCTTCTGTACCATGTTTGTTTGTGCTGCTGGTGATCCTTGAGGCAATCTGTCTTAGCTTATTCTGTTGTATAGGAAAGGATATTGGATAGAAGGGATCAGTAGAAAACATAAAAAAATAAATATTGGAGCATCGGGTTTGTCTTGTGTTAGGGGACTCCTCTGCCACCAGCACTGTGGATTAGTTTAGGCAAAAGAAAAAGAGAAAAACAGTTGTCTCAAGAATTTGATTAGGGTAAGTAGTTGACCCAGATTGCTTTTCTCTCAAATTTGTCAAGTTTGGGTGATTTGCCTTCCTTATCAGGGTAATACTGTGGTATCTTACTTCTTATACCTGCTGACCATACAGGTTGCCCTCAGCTCTGTACTAAAGGTAAAATTGTCCCAGGATGTTCTGATTCTTGAGTCATTATTGGAGAGCTCAGGAAACAGGAAATGGAGAAAGGGTGTAGGGTGTGTATCACAAGAAGGAGTGACTGTATCCCCAAGAGATCATAAAAATGGGAAAGGGTCCCACATGTACAAAAATATTTATAGCAGCTCTCTTTGTGGTAGCCAAGAACTGGAAATCAAGGGGATGCCCATCAATTGGGGAATGACTGAATAAATTGTGGTATGTGAATGTAATGGAATACTATTGTGCTATAAGAAATGATGAATAGGAAGACTTCAGAGAGGCCTGGAAAGACTCAAATGATTGGATGCTGAGCAAAAGGAGCAGAGCTAGGAGAACTTTGTACACAGCAGCAACCACAGTGTGTGAGGATTTTTTTCTGGTAGACTTAGAACTTCATTGCAACGCAAGGACCTAAAAAATTCCTGATGGTCTTTTAAGATAAAATGCATTCCATATCCAGAGAAAGAACTATGGAATTCAATCACAGAATGTAGCAGATCATCTTCTTTTGTATTATGTTTTGGTTTGTTACATGATTTCTCCCATTCAATTTAATTCTTCTATGCAACATGACTATGGTGAAAATGTATTTAATAGGAATGTATGTATAGAACCTACATAAAATTCTAAATTATATGGTAGTGATTATAGAACACTGAAAATAAAAAAATAATAAAAAAATTAAAGAAAGAATGCGTAAGTGCTACCTGGGGGACTCACATTTGCCTAGCTATCAATGACTAGAACCATAGACTAGATACCTGAATCTAAATCTATACGTTTTTTGGTTTGCTGTGCTTTAAATAATAGTTGGCAAACGCAAAAAAAGGATAGAAGGATACATGCCCCAAACAGTGCCAGTCACCCAATTACTCAGCTGTATTATTCCTAGCACTGAGAGACAAAGCATTACATATAAGACCAGAAAAATTCACCCTATTCAGTACTACCTATTATGTCTGAGCAGAGGTAGTGGTTAAGAGCAGTATTCAAGAAAGAGGAATTGTATCTTTTCTCCAAATCTTATGGTAGGTGATGAGAGAATATTCCCAAAGGGGGAAAAATAGTGTGAACAGAAGAATTAAATTGGAATTGAACATGATTTGTGTTGAACACAAGAGAGGGGACTGGCCTGGCTGAAACAGGCTGTTCATGTTATGCAGAGACATAACTGCAGTGGACAACTGGGGTGTTGTTACAGGGCAGAAAGCTTGGAGGGTGTCAACAGCATCTTCCTAGGGTTACTTCCTCCCCTTCTTATGACCCATCCTCAGCATCATCATCTCATCCAGCTTCCTCTACCAACCATCTTTCTCTGTGATGGTGGCATATTTCTTCCTCTCAGTAGTTATGCTTTCAGTAAAGTATCAGTATTAGGGTATCTTGAGATATGCTTTTTTTACCTACTGGCCACGTCTCTCCCCTGCTTTGGGCTTACTTTCTCTGGGTTATACATCAGATGATCCTGTTCATATTCCCATCTTCAACCTGCTCCCTACCCTGCTACTTGCCCTAGGTGAAATTATTGCAAATTATTACCCTGATTCAAGGGAGCAGTTATGGATAAAGTAGATCTGAGTCAGATTATGAAGGACCTTGAAGGCCAGGCTAAGGTGTCTGAACTTTAACATGTAGGCAATTGGGAGCCATTGGAAGTTGTTGATTAGGGAAGTGATATAATGAAGTGGGTTTTGAGGAAAATTAATAAGATAATTTATGCAGTATGACAGAAGAGAGACAGAAAACCTGTTAAATAATGTTATATCAGTGTTAGTGCTGGGGCTTTTGCTTTGTTGGATAATATGGAACAAGATTTGTGAGCTACATTTTCTGAAAGGGGGCATAGGAAATCAGAGACATGGTCCATCTCCAATTGGAAGAGAAAGAAAAAGGCTTGGGTTGAGTGGTTGGATGTGTGTGCACAAGCACACAACCGCATGTGGTATGGTAAGACTGTAGCCCCTCCAGGATAAATCACATTATTCAATTTATGTGCAATCAGACTCCAGATCCTTAAGATGGCATATGATTTTTTTTTTTTGGGCAATTGACTTTGAAGAATTGTGCATGAGTCTCAGGACAAAACTTGACAGGAATTTCATTTATTTTTGTTAGGTAGTTACTCTTGTAACCGTATTACCTGTGGGCACTAAGACATTAAGTGACTTGCTCAGGATTATATAGCCAGTATGGTTCAAAAATGGGATTTGAACTCAGGTCTTCACGACTGATAATAGTTCTCTCTCCATGCTGCCTATCAAACTTGAACCTGTAGTAACTCAGAACTAGACATCATCATAGCATGCACATGCATATACAAATATGCACCACTGGCATGTGCAAGCACACAGGGGCAGTAATATTTTTGTCATTTTAAGCATTTTTGTGGAGATTTAATTTTTAACTTTTACAGGGATCCAAAGTCCAAACAAGAAAGTTATGTCTTTGAATTTGGAAGAATTTAATCAGAGAACCATAGGATCTTAGAGGTAGAAGAGACTTTAGAGATAATGTAATTGAAACCCCTCTCTTTATAGATAAACAGGGGCCTGGAGAGGAGCAGCAACTTGCCAGTGATTGTACTATCAGTCAGTGCCAGAGTTGGGCTTCAATTCCAGGCTCCATGAGCCCCAGGCCAGTGCTTTTTCTGCCTCAATCATGCAATATAATAGAAGAATTCTCTACCTCAATTTCACTTGGGGTTTGGGCAGCATCTTTTATAAATCCATTTCTCTCCCACTAACCCAGTCTGAAATGACTTTGTCATTTCTACCCAGTTTCTAATTTAATCTGGGCCTTCATTTAGGGATCATGTACTTATTGCCTGATGCTAATGCTGTTGTTGCAACTTGTTCAGCCATTGAAGCAGTGGGTGAGGAGCCGATGTTGGCTGATGATCTTCCAGGTCGGTAAAATAAATGCTTTTGACCTGTCTAACAAGCTTAGACTTTCCTGCCATAGTCTTTCTTGATCATCAGATTGCTGTTTTGTATTCCAGCATATCAGTGATCTGTGCCTCTGATTGGCCTTTCTTGTAGCCAAAAACTTGTCTGCTTAGCTCCTAATCAAGCAAGGTGGGGGCAAGAAAGCATCAACTAGTTTTGCTCTTGGACCCCGTTTCTATCAACCTGTGAAATAGTAGTTTCCCTTTCAGATCAACTTCAAACAACCCCAATCTGAGAGGAAACTTGCCTTGCCCTAACACCCCCTTTCTCCCCCTTCCCTCCACCCCACTCCTTAGCTTCATTTACCAGGCTTTCCCTGTGCATGTTTTGGTTTCCATCAATACTGGCTGCTGGGGAGATTGGCAGAGCACCAGCGGAGAAGCCAATCATGTTCTGTGACCCTGGGAGAACACACCCAGAGATAAGTAGAGTGGGGTTTAGCATCTGTGTTTCTATTAAAAACAGCTAGTCAGGTTGAGTCCTTTCAAACAGACTAGAACCTGACACTCTCTGCCAACCCTTTGTTCCAGAATGCAAATACCAGGCTTAACTGAGTTATTGTCAGTCAAAGGGTAGAATGAAGGTCACAGTTTTTTTTTTTTAAAGCTCTTCAATAGATGTTAAATCATCATAAGATTATAGATTTAAAACAGGAATGGACCTTAGAGGCCATTGAGTCAGAACCTCCTAATTTTATAGACAAGGAAACTGAGGTCCAAAGAAGTTAAGTGACTTGGCTAGAGTCACGAAATTGGTGACTAGGACAGGATTTGAACCCAGTTTTTCTTGACTCTACCTTCTCTTCACAAAACCTACAAATCTACTTTAATTTAAAGAAGTCTGAACACTTTAAGTAAGGATGGTACTTTTTATTCTAGGACTGCTTCTCCCTGTGTCGGGATCCTTAATGTCCAGAAGCATCCTCCAACAGGGGAGGTGTAGCTCCATTCCCTTAGTGAGGTAATGTGGCCTGTCAGATGGAGATGTCTGGATGACCCAGATTTCCTAGCCATATACTAAAATCGCTACAATCCTAGTAAAAGTTTGCTTGTTCCTTCTCCTTTCCGGTCTGGGGGTTTTAATTAGTTCGTTTATTGTGGGACTAATAACTTTGAAACCTTCTGGCGAAGAAAGTGGCTTTCTAAATTAGTCTGTTGGCTGTGCTGGTACTTGGGCATAGGGGTCATTCCCCTGGTGTTTGCTACTGGACATCAAGACAGCTGCTTCAGGAATAGGGCATCATATACAGCTGTGTTGCTGGGCAGAGAAACTCAAGTGCCAGATTTCATTCCAAGATGAGAATAAGGTCTTGATTTGAATGTTATATTTTATAATCCCTGCCTACTCTCTCTACCTCACCCCCACTTCACCCTGCCAACCTCTGTCACCCCTCTTACTTGCTCTCTAGGTGAATTAAAATTTGTGATTGATGCTCTGCTCTGCTACCTAGTAAAATGATATGGGAACTGTGGCCCCAAATGCCATCTGCTGCCCCTTAATGAAAATATAATGGGGGAATCAGTGCTCCAGCTTGCCTGTCACCTGCTTGCTGAAATCACACATGGAGAGCTATGGGGCCACAGAGCCAACATGTTTGCTTGTTTTTTTTTTTTTTGGCCAGCCTATGCCAGCAGCCAGATACACACAGCTGATCTCAGCTCCCAGCAAGTAAAGGTTGATAACTTACTCTCCTTGGCCCCAGAGGGCTGAATTGTGGATAGAAATTAAAGAAAGTCAGACTTACGCACTTGAGTAAGGATAAACTTTCTAAGTGTACAGTGGAGAGTGCTGACTCTGAAGTCCAAGGACCTGGGTTCAGATGCTGTCTCTTGTTCTGGTCACCTGAGTGACTGACCTCAGGGAAGGTCCTTAACTATCTGTAAAAAGAGGGGCCGGGACCAATGGCCTCCGAGATTACTTCTGACTTCAAATCAATGATCCTAATACTCAGCTACTTAGAAGTGGCAGAGAGAGGGAGATCTAAATCTATAATCTTATGATGATTTCACATCTATTGCAGAACTTAAAAAAAATGAAGAACAACTTTCCTTCTGACCTTTGACTGACATACACTCTATTAAAACTTGTTTGGATTAGTGAAGGTTGGGATTACAAACTATTTTCAAAGAAATGCTGTATTATTTTCAAGTAGTTATGGATTAATAAAGTTGTCTAATTGTAGCTTTTGTTGGATTTTGATGTCCAGTTAGGTAGGATTTATTATTAGGATATTATTTTATACAATTGGGTATTGCTGATATAGTCATTTAAAGAATTTGAAAATAACTTTTTTTCTTCCATTAATAATAGTGTTAGTTTTTATTTATACAGCCTTGAAACGATGCTGGATAGCCACTTGTCAGGGATGTTCTAGAGGCCTTTGTTAGGGGGTACCTTGGATGAGATGGCCTCAAAGGCCCCTTCCAACTTGGAAATTTTGTTATTCAGTGATAATCAGTTCCTCTTCTTTCCTTCCTACCTCAGACTATTCTTGTAATTGGGGCAGCTAGGTGGTGCAGTGGATAGATCACCAGTGCAGGAGTCAGGAGGACCTGAGTTCAAATCTCACTTCAGACACTTGACACTCACTAGCTGTGTGACCTTAGGCAAGTCACTTAACACCAATTGCCTCATCCTGGGTCATCTCCAGTCATTCTGATGAACATCTGGTCACTGGATTCTGATGGCTCTGGAGGAGAAGTGAGGCTGGTGACCTGCACAGCCCTCCCTCACTCAAAACAAAGTCAAGTGCAAGTCATGTCATTATCTCTCTGATGGTGTGATCTTCGTTGGCAACAAAGGATGAACACACAATTCTTGTAATTGCCATTTTCCATCCCCTATATCCTTTACTTAATTGGAAGCTAGTTGCCCTAGGTGGGATATGTCCCTGGAGCTGCTGAAAAAACACTTTGTTCTCTGGCTTTAGATCACAGTCTGAGTTGGATGGGAAAACAATCTGGTGCCTTCAGGGCTGGTCCAGTTCATATGCTTTTCCCTGCCCCCCTGCATGTCCCAGGCTCTGCCAGCTAACCAGCCTGAGAAACATCTTCCCAGGGCTGAAGCTAAGGCTAGATGTGTCTGATTATTGAGCTGTCTTCTAACAAGTGGGGCTAGAAGCATGGGAAAGACAGGTGGCTGGGGATTCTGTTCAATTCAGCAAATATTTATTGAGCATGCCTGCTGTGTGGAAAGTTCTGTGCTAGGCACTGTGGGAGATACAAAGGCAAACATGGTACTGCCTTCAAGGAGTTGAGGCATTCTGTGATTTACATGCAAATTGTAGTCTGGCTTGATTCATTCAGACTAATTAGAGTAAGACCTGTCTAAATTGGTGACAGGTCTGCATTGCAAACTATTTTTAAAGAAACGCAGTATTATTTTCAAGTAGGCTTGCTAATAACGTTAACTAATTGTAGCTTTTGTTGGACTTGGATGTCCAGATAAGGAGGATTTATTATTAGGACATTATTTTATGCAATTGGATACAGCTAAAGCAATCATTTAAAGGATTTAAAAATTGCTTAGTTTATTATTTTTTTCCAGCAATGATAATGATGGTTAACATTTACATTTATACAGTACAAGTTATTTCTTCCTGTGATGGAAGTAATACTAATTCTAACATTTTTTAGATAGGGAAACCAAGGCTCAGGCACACTCCCCTATTGTTTATACTATTTATTGGCTTTCTCAGAAACCGAACTTCTTGGGAACAGGGATGATTTTTTGCCTTTCTTTGTAGCTGAAGCACTTTGCAAAGTGCCTTATACATAGTAGGAGCTTAATAAATGTTTGCCAAAGAAAAGAAAAATTGGTAGAACAAAACATTGAAAGCAATGATAATGATTTTAAAAAAATGATTTCCCTTTTTTGGGGAGGGGGACTGAAAACAGAGTTATCTCTCAGGAAGTCTAGTATCATTGCAGTATCAAACAACAAGTATTTATTAAGTGCTTGCTAGGTGTCAATGACTGTGAGATACAGGGACCAAGGATGAAATAATCCCTACTTGCAAAGAGCTTATACTCTTTATATTTATATATAATATATACATATTATATATACTTTATAATTTCATACATGATATATTATATATAATTTATAAATATATACATAATATATATTATATTATACATTTGTATAATGCTTTGAAGCACCTCTAAATCAATTTTGTAAGCTGTTATGATCCCCATTTTACAAGTGAAGAAGCCAACTCTCAAGATTAACTGTCTTGCCAGAGGTCACAAGGAGAGTCAGCAGTTGAATAATGCTCACTCCATTACACTGTATTACCTCCCTCATGCATAGGAATGCAAGATGATGACCTGAGCTATCTCCTTTGGGAAAGCTATCTCCTTTATCCCTTTGGGAAAACTTAAGAGGAAATCTTCTCCATTGGGCAGAAAGGAAGTAGGGAAATGTGATGTATAGAGTAGGTTTATTGTACCCCAGAGAATTTTAAAAATATTGACTGGAGCCTGCTGAGGAGAGCTGCCTTTGGTATGTACTTCCTCTGGAGGAGAGTAGCCTCTTGTGATTAGTAGTTAATCACTGCCCATTGGGAGCAGAGCCTAGCAATTATCTATTGCGCAATTCTGAGATCTTAGGTCTTATCACCAAAGTGGAGGATCAGACTGGAGCCCAGCAGGCAATAAAATGAATATCTGTCTGTTATCCTGGGACACATTTTCCATAAGATCTTGCTTTTATGGGATAGGTCAGATTCCAGACATGATGATTAAATGAGGAGGCCTGGGATATATAGATTGAAACTTGGAGCCAGCCCTTTCAATAGGGGAGGCCAAAAGGGCAACTTCCCAGGATGAAATTATAGACTAAGTGTTAGAGATGGAAGAAGCTTTAGAAATGATCTTTTTCCCAAATCTTTCATTTTACAGATGGGAAGACTGAGACCTGATTCTCTGTTCCAAGATGCCTTCTATCTGGAACAGTGTAAATTTTGTAGTAAGATAGAATTATCCTTCTCAGCTCATTAGTCCCTGGAACATGATTATACCTATTTCCTTACAAAATGCAGTGACATCCATCACAGCTATATCTATTCCTTACAAGCTACGGTCACATCAGTATCAGGAGTACAATGATCCTCCATTGTAATAATTTGGATATCAACCATTATAGGTATTTTCTATGACAGTATGTATGCCCATCAGCCCCCTACAGAACACCTTTCTGGACATTGATTTGCCTCATACTCCACTCCCCTTCCTGCAACATCGACCTTCTTGCTGTTCTTGCAGAGGATTCTCTAACTCCTAGCTCTGTGCTTTTTCATGGTTGTGCTCTATGCCTGAAAGGATCTTCCCTGCTCATCTTTGCCTCTTGTCTTCCTTCATAACTCACCACAAATCCAATCTTCTGCATGAGGCCTTTCTTGGTTGCAACACAACAAGCAGGATACAGATAAAGAGAACTGGAAATAGATTTGAAAAGAAATATTTAAGGAAGTGGGATGTACTTCTCCACCCTCCACAATCCTCCAGTTAATGTAATCATGAGTTATTAGGAAGGCTAGCCACACCTAGTGATTCTTTTATGAAATGTGAATCCCTCTCTTATGAGTCAGTTGATGAGTCAAGAAGAGAAAAAGGAGAATGCTTGAATTTTTCCAAACTAGTGAATAGCAAAGTATTTATTTATTTTTTATTTTTTTTAATAAAAATTTATTTAACTTTTTACATTCATTTTCACAAAATTTTGGGTTTCAAATTTTCTCCCTTTTCATCCCCTCCCCCCACTCCAATACACCGAACATTCTAATTTTCCCTATCTCCAATCTGCCCTCTTCTATCATCCCTCCCTTCTCTTGTCCCCATCTTCTCTTTTGTCCTGTAGGGCCAGATGACTTTCTATTCCCCATTAACTGTATTTCTTATTTCCCAGTAGCAACAACAATACTAAACAGTTGTTCCTAAAACTTTGAGTTCCAAATTCTCCCCATCCCTCCCGCCCCACCCATTCCCTTTGGGACGGCAGGCAATTCAATATAGGCCCTATCTGTGTAGTTTTGCAAATGACTTCCATAATAGTCGTGTTGTGTAAGACTAACTGTATTTCCCTCCATCCTATCCTGCCCCCCATTGTTTCTATTCTGTCTTTTGATCCTGTCCCTCCCCAAGTGTTGACTTCAAATTGCTCCCTCCTCCCATTGCCCTCCCTACCATCATCCCCGCCCTTGCTTATCTCCTTCTCCCCCACTTTCCTATACTGTAAGATAGGTTTTCATACCAAAATGAGTGTGCATTTTATTCCTTCCTTTAGTCAAACGTGATGAGGGTAAACTTCTTGTTTTTTTTCTCAGCTCTCCTCTTTTTCCCTCCACTAAAAAGTCTCCTGCTTGCCTCTTGAATGAGATATAATTTACCTCCTTCCATTTCACCCTCTCTCCTCCCACTACATTTCTCTCTCACCATTTACCTTAATTTCTTTTAAGATATGGTCCCATCCTATTCAATTCACTCTGTGCTCTCTGTCTCTGTATGTGCGTGCATGTGTATATGTGTGTGTGCGTGCACGCATGTACATGTGTGTGTGTGTGTGTATGTGTGTGTGTGGTCCCACCAACTACCCAGATACTGAAAAATTTTAAGAGTTACAAATATTGTCTTTCCATGTGGGGATGTAAACAGTTCACTTTTGGTAAGTCCCTTATGACTTCTCTTTGCTGTTTATTTTTTTATGCTTCTTCTCATTCTTGTGTTTGAAAGTCAAATTTTCTTTTCAGCTCTGGTCTTTTCATCAAGAATGCTTGAAAGTCCTCTGTTTCATTGAAAGACCATATTTTCCCCTGAAGTATTATACTCAGTTTTGCTGGGTAGGTGATTCTTAGTTTGAGTCCTAGTTCCTTTGACCTCTGGAATATCCTATTCCACGCCCTTTGATCCCTTAATGTAGAAGCTGCTAGATCTTGAGTTATTCTGATTGTATTTCCACAATACTGGAATTGTTTGTTTCTAGCTGCTTGCAATATTTTCTCCTTGACCTGGGAATTCTGGAATTTGGCCACAATGTTCCTAGGAGTTTCTCTTTTTGGATCTCTTTCAGGCGGTGATCGATGGATTCTTTTAATACTTATTTTGCCCTCTGGTTGTAGAATATCAGGGCAGTTTTCCTCAATAATTTCATGGAAGATGATGTCTAGGCTCTTTTTTTTGATCATGGCTTTCAGGTAGTCCCATAATTTTTAAATTGTCTCTCCTGGATCTATTTTCCAGATCAGTTGTTTTTCCAATGAGATATTTCACATTCTCTTCCATTTTTTCATTCTTTTGGTTTTGTGTTGTGATTTCTTGGTTTCTCAGAAAGTCATTAGTCTCCATCTGTTCCATTCTAATTTTGAGAGAACTATTTTCTTCAGTGAGCTTTTGAACCTCTTTTTCCATTTGGGTAATTCTGCTTTTGAAAGCATTCTTCTCTTCATTGGCTTTTTGAACCTCTTTTGCCAATTGAGTGAGCCTATTTTTGAAGGTGTTATTTTCTTCAGCATTTTTTGGGGTCTCCTTTACCAAGGTATTGACACATTTTTCATGCTTTTCTTTCATCTCTCTCACTTCTCTTCCCAGTTTTTCCTCCACCTGTCTAACTTGATTTTCAAAATCCTTTTTGAGATCTTCCATGGCCTGAGCCCACTGGACATCCACTTGGGATGTCTGGGATACAGAGGCCCCGACCTCCACATCTTTCCCTGATGGTAAGAATCCTTCCTCGTCATCAGAATTGAAAGGTGGGAACATCTGTCCCCCATCAAAGTAGCTTTCTATAGTCTTATTTTTCTTCCCTTTTCTGGGCATTTTCCCAGCCAGTTACTTGACTTCTGAGATTCCTGTCCACCCCTGCCTAGATCCGCCCAGCTAGTACTTGGGGTCTGAGATTCAAATGGGCTTTCCGCCCAAATGGGCTGCTATTCAATGTGAGCTTAAGTTCTGGTGCTCAGGTGGGGGCAGGGCCGCCTCCCAGGCTCAGTTCCCTCAGGGGGCTTATGCAGTGATCTTTGATAATGGCCCTGAACTTCTGCCTGCTGCTGCCTGCTGTCCCGGGCCACCGCCACTGCCTCTGCCGCTGCCTCTGCCGCTGCCTCCTGAGGGGGCCCGAGTCACGGAGACACCCTGCTCCCATCTCAGCTAGCCCAGATGTCTCTCTCACTGACCTGTAGTGTCTGTGGGCGGAGGGATCTTCCTGGCCACTGGAGGTTCTGTCCCTGAAGCCTGCTCGGGTCTGCTCCTCTGGGGCCATGGCCAGGGCAGCACAGGGGTGGGCTCCGCTGTCTGGGGTGCGATGGACCCCTGGGGACGGCTCTCCAAGGCTCTCTGGAACAGAGATCTTTAACACTGTGTTTCTGCGCGCCTTGCAGTGCTCCAGAATTTGTGGGGAGTTCTTCTTGCAGGAACTATATGGGCTGTGGGTTTGGAGCTAGCATACGTGAGTCTTTCTACTCCGCCATCTTGGCTCCACCCCCCAGCAAAGTATTTATTAAACACTTACTAGTGCCAGGCAGGGCAGTTAGGTGGCACAGTGGGGAAGACCTGAGTTGAAATATGACTTCAGACTAGCTGTGGAACCCTGGACAAGTCACTTAACCCTGTTTGCCTCAGTTTCCTCATCTGTAAAATGAGTTGGAGAAGGAAATGACCAACCACTCCAGTATCTTTACCAGGAAAACCTCAAATGGGGTCACAAAGAGTCAGATGCAACTGAAATGACTGAATAACAACCAGTGCCAGGCATTATACTAAGAGTTGGGGATATAGAAGGAAGCAAAAATAGTCCCTGAATCAAGGAGTTAACATTCTAATAGAGGAAACAACATGCAAAGAAAAAGCATATGGTGGAGAAGAGTCCTTCAAGGGGCTGGTGGAGAAGACAAGGAGATTTCTATTCCTTTACTATGACATTTAGCAGCAACCTACCCAGAGGGAGACACCCTATCCAACAATTGAGTTCATCCATGCCTTTGCTACTTAAAACCCCTGTGGACCTGGATAATTCATTTTCTCAGCCAAGCATTCAGCAACCACATAAAAAATGCTACAAATCATTAATAGGAGAAGTACAAATTAAAGCAACTTTTACGTATCATCTTACTTCCATCAAATAGGCAAATATAGAAAAAGATGGAAGTCAGTATTGAGAGGTGCAGAAGACAAATGCACACAGAAACCATGATATGTGGTAGATGTGTAAATTAGTGCAACAATCTGGCAATAATTTGGAATTATTCAAGAAAAGTTACCAAATTATCCTTTCCATCTTAGTAACAGAAGGATTCCTTGGATAGCAAAATATCTGAAACAATGCATTTTTGTTTTCATGGCAGAAAACTAGAAACTAGGAAAAAACTGGAAAGTAGAGGTCTAGGATACCCTAAATAGAGAGCAGCTGAACAAATTGTGGGATTTAAATGTTATGAAATATCATTGGACTACTAAGTAAATAAGAATATGAGAAACTTAGAAAGAGTATAGAAAGACCTTTATGAATTGATAAAGTGATAAAAGCTAGATCAAGAGAACTATTATGCAATGATTTCAAGAATGAAAATGAAGATAACAGATGATAGATAAAAGCCAACAGAATGCAGATCAAATGCATTGATAACTACGGCTTCCATTGTTCTGATGCCAGGATAAATATTCTCTTCATACAGAGGTGATAGGCCATGGGTGCAGAATGTTCTATGCTTTTGTCTGTTGGGTTATTGTACTGAATCATTTTATTTATATTTTTAAATAAGAGAACACACAATGGATGGGAAAGGAAGAATTGTTTGGATAGCTCATAGTGTAAAAAAAGAAAAGTAAACATAATGGCAAAACATTTAAAAAATAGAGCAGTGGAAAAATTAGAGAACACAGTTTAGTTATTTTCTATCTGTATGACCTTGAGCAAGTCACTTATCCTTTAGGAGTTTTATTTTCTTCATCTATCTAGTGAGGAAGTTGAACTACGATCTCTTAAGACCCTTCCTGCTGTAAATCTCAAATATGGTATATCTTCCATCCTGCTAAACGGAAGTGTTCTTTGCTTTGGTACTTGGAGCTTTCTCGGTTGCAGTCCTAGATCCACCAATTACTTGCTCTGTGACACTGGGCAAGTAAATTACTTTAACACTTGTGGGCCTGTTTTTTAAATCTCAAAATCGGGAATTAAATTAGATAGTTTCTAATAATCAGAGAATCTACTACATCAGAAACTTGGGTCAGTGAATTTGTTTTTTAAAAAAATACTTTGAAAGCTGTATTTAAATAGAATTAGTAACCTTTGTAATCCTATATTTTTTATGCATTGAAAAACATTATTTTGAGAGGGACTTCACAGGTTTTACCAGAATGCCAGAAGCATCCATGACACACACACACAAAAAGGTTAAGAACCCCTGGAATACATTGTCTTTTTAAATAAATTTTTTTCAATGAATATATATGTATTTTCTCTCCCTTTCCCCAACCCTCGTTGTTTATCATTTGTTCTAGAGGAGGACCCATGACATCAGGAAGGTGATGTCTTGATTTGCAGGTGAATTGGATTTGAGTGAGACAGAGTGGTCATCAGCCTCACTCTCTCCTCCAGAGTCAGTAGAGTCCTGTGGCAAAACATAGATCAAGACAACTGGTGATGGCCCTGGGTGCAAGCAGGACTGTGGTCTATTTAAGCTAAAGTCTTTCCCAAACCCTTTACAATGAATACACACAGTCAAGCTAAATAGATTCCCACATTGGCCATGTCCAAAAATGTTTATTTCATCCTGCATATTGAGCCTGTCACCTTTCTATTTTCATCAATCCCTTGGAATCATGGCTGTGGGCAAAGAACTAGAGACTGTCTAGTCTTTCTTTCCAGCTCTCATGTTTACAGATCTGCAAATTCTACCGAGGCAGAACAGGCTTTGTAGAGTCTCTTATTTCATACCTGTCCCTAGGCAGTTAAAATCTCCAGAAATGACTTTGAACACATTTTGAAGGAGGAACTATGCAACGTTTATTTTATTTCTCTTTTTTCTACTTGGAGAATGCTCAAGCTGGGTGGGAAAGAACAAAAGTGGTTAATAAGGCATTGACTTGTAAGGCAAATGAGATGATAAGAATTTGGCTTTCAGCTACTTCAGGTTACCAGACAAAACTGTGTGCAAAAGCACTAGAAGAATTTGCAGGTATAAGTGCAAGACCTAAACATTTCTCATATCTTTTCCCCATCCTCATATCTTTCCATTCACACAGTCACTACTTGACCTCAGACCTTTATCACCTCTCACCAGGGCTTTTGCTATAGCCAAATAATTGGTCTCCTTGACTCTAGTTCCTCCCCTTCTCCAAATTATCTCCCGTATAATAATACCCAAATAAATATTTTAAAGCACAGATCTTACTTTGTGATTCTCCTTCTTCTGAAGTTTCAGTGACTCCTTTTTATAATGATAATAGTTATCCCTTATATAGTGCTTTAATGTTTGTAATGCATTTTATGTATGTTATCTCATTCAAGTCTCATAATAATCCCATGAGGTAGGTGCGGTTATTATCATCTTCAATTTGCAGGTGAGGAAACTGAGGCCCAGAGATGCTAAGTGTCTACCTAGTAAATAGAGCTAAGTAAATTTTTAAAAATTATTATTAGATTAATTTTTCTTTGATAAGAAGTTTAATTCTGATGCAACAAGTATTTATTAAGCACCTGCTGCAAGACATTGTACCTAGGTGCTGGGGAAACAAGGATATGAAAATCAGTTTCTTGCCTATAGTCTATTGATTTTGGTATGGGACAGGTAACACAACATACAAAGAGATAATTATACTTATATATATCTGATGACTTGTGTTAAGAGACAGAATGGTGACAGCCAGGGCAGTCAGGAAAGGATCTCCATGGGAAGTAGCGTGTGAGTTTGAAAGGAAGCTAAGGTTCTAAGAGGCAGAAATGAGATCTGAGTGAGTGCATTCCAGACATTTAGGACAGCACATGCAAAGGAAGAGAAGTAGAAAGTGGAATAGTGAGTCTGAGGAAGAGAAAGTAAGATAGTTTGATGGGAAGGTGAAGGGAAATGATATAAAATAAGCCTGTAAAGTTAGACTGGCATCATCATGAAGTACTTTAAGTGCCACTGAGGATTTTATATCTTCTCTTTAAGGCAAGAGGGAGCCACCAAAGATTCTTGAGTAGGGGGAGCTCAAATGACTAGATTTCTATTTTAGGAGGATCATTTTGGCAGCCATGTGAAAGATGGATTGGAGACAAGAGAGATGTGCAGTTGGCCCAACTAGGAGGTTGCTGCAGTAGTTCAGCAGGAAGTGATAAGGACCTGAGCTAGGATGGTGGTCATATAAATGGGAGAAGGGCATGGAAGTGAGATGTTGTGAAGAATGAATGATACTTGGATATTAAAGGGAGGAGACGGGAAAGGGTAGGAGAGAGAAGACTCAAGGATAACACCAAAGTTGTGATCCTGGATGACTGATAACCTCAGAAGAAATAGAAATAGAAAAGCTTGAAGAAAAGTGGGTTTGTGGAGGGAAGATAATGAATTCTGTTTTGGATATATTGAGTTTGAGATGCCTGTGGAGCATCCAGGTGATGTGGGACTGGGGCTTAAGAAAGGCTAATAATCTTTAGCAGAGAAAGATGATCATTGAACCCATTAATTTACCTGGTGAGATCAGAAAGAGAGAGAGAGATAGAAAGAGTGTGGCACAGAGAGAGAGAGGCGTGGTGGTGATGAGTAGTGGTGGTACAGAGACTCAGGGAGATTCTTCCCAGAACTGAAAAGGATTACAGCATAGCATTCCTTTAGATGAGTAAGTCATGGTGGAATCTCTTGAACTGGAAACATATCCTATGTAGACAGCATAAGGTCATAAGGCTATGTGTGGAAATAGACCTTACAGATCATCTAACATAGCTCCCCAACTTCCCCCCAAAAGCAGTTAAACCAGACTGTGCTTTAAAAACTTCATTAGGGAACTCCATTACATATTAAGGTAGCCATTCCATTTGGAGCTGATTAGTACCTTTAGGTCATTAATCTAGAGTGGGAAGGGACATTAAGGATCATTCAGTTTGATTGCCTCATTTTAAAAATGAGAAAACTGAGGCCCCAGTGATGAAATGACTTATCCAATGTCACAAAGGGAGTAAATGGCAGAGAGAGTCAGGATTTGAATTTGAGTCCTGTGACTTTAAGTTTGCTGCTCTTCCTACTTTACCAGGAGGTTAAGTTTAGCCTTTCTGCTGAGCTGAAATATTGGACAGGAGAGGACATAAGAGAGGAGATATAGGAAAATGGAGGGACAGGGACGAGGAAGGAGCAGAGAGAGAGGAAGACAGAGACATAGAGACACGGACAGAGATAGATAGAGAAAGAGGAAAATAACTTTCTTGTTCTGTTACCAACACAGCAAGCTGGAGCCAGACCCCTGTTGTGCCATCATCTGCCATCCTGTCCAATTGCATTAAGCTGACATTTTGATAAATAATGCAATTTGCTTAATTGGGCTGACACCCACCTCCTTTCCCCTTGTTCCAACCTACCATCCCTTTGCCTGCTCTTCTTCTCCTGGTAGAAGAACAATGACCTGGCCTGAGATTCAGGTTCCTGGCAGCAGGATCTTTCCTTTCACTTATCCCCATACACAGACTAGCTGATGGTCCTTTCTCTTCATACTTGAAATCTCTCATCTATAGAATTAGATTTTATATTTAATGTCATATGAGTCAAACCTAAAAGTGATCTCTGAGGTCATCTAGTTCAATACACTCATTTTTTAGGGATGGAAATGGAGGGCCAATAAGGCAAGTGATGTACTCAGGTTAATCCTATCATCAGAGTAGGTTTTTCAATACAGTGCCCTTTTGTTTAAGCTACATTGCCTTATCCATGCAAGACTTTCCTGGGGCATATTCGATTGAATAAGTCATAGGTAATTTCCCACCCCTGTCCCTCCCCAGTCCCTCTTCTGTATGAGACAGTATGAGAGTTGCCTTGAAATTCTGACAGCCTAGGTTCAAAACTGCTACATTCAGGTTGTGACCCTGGTCAAGAGACTTAACTTCTCAGTGTCCTAGGCAGCCATATGACACTATAAGTTGCAAACCAGGTACAAATCTAGAGAATTTCCTCATCTGGGAAATCCCTGCACCAATGAAATCACAAATCCAAGCCCTATCTCTTTTCATTAGATAGATGAGGAAAACAGTTTCCAAGAAATAAAGTGACTTCTTCAAGGTTACACATCAACTTAATGGTGGAGATGGGTTTGAAAATAGATATTGTGACTCCCAGTCCAATATTTAACTGTGTACTTATGTCTCCTGTCAGCCCTGGGCTGGAAACAGAGAAGTGGTTTGCTGTAGGAGACAGAGTGCTGGTCCTGGAGTTGGTAAGACCTGAATTCACATCTAGCTTCTGACCAGTTATGTGACTATAGGCAAGTTGCTAGTTGCCTCATGTATAAAACAGGGAAGACAGTATACATATAGGACCTGCCTTACATGGTTGTTATGAAAGTCAAAAGATATGCTATTTAAAAAGGTTTGAGAGACATAATTTCTGGGTAGTTAATAATTTTGTTAATAATGTCAGCCTTTTAATAAAAGGATGATCATTTGTCCAAAGACAATCATGGCTGAGTGGGCTCATGGATTATATACCCATTAGAAAGAGGAGTGTTCCTGAGGTAGCAATCAACTCTGATTGGTTAACAGTTAATTATTAAAAGTAATAATGAATATTACATTGAAGGGCTGAACCTATTCAAATGAATTTTGATTATGTCATTTACTTCTATATTAGCCTCAACCTTGGGCAGTCTATTCAAAGAATTTATCCCCACCCAAACCTGAGCAGAACACAATGGCTGCCTCACTTGAGTGGGGTCTGGATGGAGGAAGAAAGTTAGCTCAACCTTCAGAGACTGAAGTCTTGAAATGAGGATAAAAGAAAAGGGGAGAAATCTGAATTTCCCCAAACCATTGATTATTAATATCATTGCTCTCATTACTTTCAAAATTATAGCTACTGGTATACATTTTGAGCTGGAAAGGACCTTAGAAGAATTCTAGTCTACCCCTACCCCACCCCTTTTGTTTTGGGAGATTTTAAAAGTTTATCTTCTACTCTTCCAACAAGAAAATGAATTAGACATCTACACTGTCAATTTTAAACATTTGGTCATAATCCATCCTATTATAAAAACTTAAAATGAAATTAGAATTCTTGAGTAAGGAGAGAAAAAATTAAAAATGTGTGCAATAAACTAAGAACGCCTGAAAGCTGAACCAGGTTTGCAACAAACATTTTCAAAAAATTCTTACATTTTGATTCCATCACATCATCCTCATTATTAAGCCATATAAACAATGAATCAATTAAAATTAGGGTTAGGCATATGCAGATAAGGAAATTAAAGCTCAGAAAAGCTAAATGACTTAAGCTCTTACTATGTACCAAGCTCTGTGCTATGTGGTAGAGATACAAAGAAAGGTAAAAAACACAGTCACTGCCTTCTAAAAGCTTAATTCCAATGGGGGAGACAATATGTTTATAATTAGGTACACACAAGACTTCCAGCATAGATGAAGGTAATGTCAGAGGAGAATCGACTGGGAAAGACCTACTGTAGAAGGTAGCATTTAAGCTACATCTTGAAGTTAGGGAAACTTGAGGCAGCGGTGGAAAGGGGGACCATTCTGCAGGTGTGAGGGACAGCTGGGGAAAGTCAGAGATAGGAGATGTGGTATTGCATGCAAGGAACAACAAGTAGGCCAAGTGTGACTGGGTTATTGAATACTTGGAAGAGAGTCAAGTGTAAAAGACCAGAAGAGTAAGTAGAGGTCAGGTTGAGAAGAGTTACAAATGCCAGAGAACTTTGTTTTTGAACCTTGAAGTGATAGGGAGCTATTAGAGTCAATGATTGGGAGGATTACATGACCCGACTTGTAGCGTTAGCAAAACCTCCTTTTCAGCTGAGTATAAGATGGTTTGGAGTTGAGACTTGAGGCAAGGAGACCTGCCAGATTAAAAGTGATGAAGACCTGAAATTAGGAAAGAGAGGGACATAGAGGGAAGGGAAGGGGGTGGGGTCCAGAGAGGAAAGAGAAAGGGGGAAAGGAGGAAAATTAATGGTAACAGGGGCAATTGGCTGGAGAACCCAAGAGCCCTGACTCCAAGTCTAGGACTTTTCATTTGTACCACTGTCTCCTGGTTTTCTGAGGAATTTCAAAAGAGGAAAATACTCAACTCTGCCCTTGGAGAGCTTACAGGTGAATTGGGGAGGGGGGAGCAGAAAGGACATATATGATAAAAAATTTAAAGGATAAAGCAGTCAGTGATTCAGTGCCCAATGAGGTAAGCGAGTGAATGTTGTAAGAAAGTGAATGTTGTGGGAATGATCAGTGAATGGGTAATCAATTAGTCCCCAAACTTGGCTTATGCTAGAAATGGAGAACATATCCCCAGTGAAAGGTACTGTGGATGCTGATGAAGATGCTTTTTTACCTGTCTGTTGAGACAGGGGATCTCCTAACAGTAGAACATCCCAGTGTTATGTTAGGAACCTTGGCTGAGTTAAAACTGATGATACAGGGATTCTGAGGTAGCAAATTGCTAGTTTCTCCCAAATTCAATATGTATTTAAGATCCTTCTGTGGGTAAATCATTCTTCTTTATTTTCCTCTTCCTTTCCTTTTTGTCACTTATTTATCTGGGCCAGATGTTCTCATTTGGGCTTTTAAAGATACAGAGGGTCCAGAGCATGACAGGCTGATATTTACCATGATTTATTTCCAGTCATGGGCCTTCCATGGTATCTGTTCACCATTGTCTAGAATGTCCCTTTCTATAGCTTTCTCCATCTATCTTCATCTATCATACTGACCCCTGGTATTGGTGATTCATCCTTTTTTGCCTACTTACTCCCTTAGTCAACAAGTGTCTGATTCTTTACCAGTCGTAGTGCCAGGGAGCCATTTGTGTTTATACCTGTTAATATACAGTCAACTTCCCTCCACTGTAGGATCAGCTTAAACTCCTGTCTAATCAGCATCTGGAAAAGCCACCAAGCAAGAGGCTTAGGTTTGAAAAGTTCTCACCCAAATCAGCACAAGTGTCTTCTCCTCCCTGGCAAGGGTATGAATTTATTGGAAAGACAGGGGAAGAAAGGAGTCTTTGTAGTGTTCTCCATGCATGGATCTTTAAATTTATCTGACTTTTTCTTTCTTTCTCAAAAGTCAGCTCTTTTCTTGGTTCTTGGGCTGAAGGAAGACTTGAGGAGATGTGTACAAACGAGATACTAGAGTGGTTTGCGATTTTCTTCTCCAGTTAATTTTACGGAATAAGGAAATTGAGACAAAGATGGTTGAGTGACTTGTCCAGGATCACACAGCTAGTAAGTGTCCAAGGCCAGGTTTGAACTCAGGAATAGGAATTCACTGTGTCACCTACCTACCCCTTAAAAATTGGAAAGGAAATGAAAGAATTGGGTCAAAAGTGCAAAGCAAGTACAACACTCATGAAAAGCTAAATCAGAGGATGACTTGGTTGGAAGCCAGAAACATGCACAATGAAAACACAAGGAAAGAGCTGCCAAGAGGTGGCCAGTAATCAAGACAGGCAATCAGGAGGAACTGTGTTTTCTGGCAAGACAGAGGGGCAGCATTGGGGAGGTGGAGACTCTTGGGCAAATTAATAATAGTTGACATTTATATGTCTTTAAATCATATGTACTCTAAAGTTTACAATGTGCTTCACCTATGTTGGCTCATTCGATCCTCACTGCAACTTGTGAGACAACAAATGAATGAATGAATGAATGAAAATGCATTCACTAAGCACTTACTGTGGGGGCACTGTTCTAAATACTAGTGATGCAAATAGGAAAAAAGTCTGTACTCTCAAGAAACTCACATTCTAATTGGAAGATATTCTACCTGCAGGGCAGAGGTAAAGTTCTAGAATCTGAGGATTCAGTGGCAGGTCATATAGTAGTGCCTGGAAGCCTGGAAGGCATAGATAGAGGCAGGCAACACAGATGGCAAGATCTGGAGAATCTTAGGATATTGTGACAGGGCAGATGGTAAGATCTGGTGGTAGCTGGTGATTCCCAGCTTATCCAAGTGGTATCCATGTTGCTTTTCCTGTGTGGCTACTCTATGGGGTCTGGGTAACACAGTATTAGAGGGAAATGGGAAAGAGATGGGGGAAGAATTTCACTACTGACTGCTCTTCCCATCAGAGCCTCCAAGATAAGTATTTACACAGTTTTTTTTTTATCATTATCCCCATTGCACAGATGATGAAACTGAATCTCAGAGACGTTAAATGACTTACTGATGGTCACATGGTGTTGAAATTGGCATTTGAAGCCAGATCCAACCCTATTACCAATACACCATGCTGCCTCTCCAGGGTTCAGAGTTACGACACTGTGTCATCTCTATCCATGTCATAGATAGCAATCCCCAGCAGAAAAGTGGTTCTAGTCTTCTAAGTTCTATTAATTGGTGGCTGACTTTGCTCTCTTTCAAGGTAGAGAAATGGAGTCACAAGATGGGTATTTGTATCTTGACTCTGACCCTTTCTTGTATGATCCTGGATAAAGCATTTAGTTTCTTCGGCAATCAGTGTCTTCCTCTGTAAAATGGCATTAATCATCCTTGCACAATCTACTTCACAGGATTTTTGTAGGGAAAGTGCTTTGCAAACCATAAGGCATCATGTAAATATGAATTGTTATTATCTTTCCCTAGTCCTCTAAGACTTAGAATTAGCCCTTTCTTCCCAAAGGTTTTGAGCTCTGGGGCTCACTTAGACAATCCCCATTGGATGTATAATGGTATGAATTGTACATCTTAATGAGAAGCATGACAAGCACAGGTCTCCTGTAGATATTTTGCAATGACTTGCTAAAATTAAATTGGAAACTCAGCCATTTGTAGTAAAGGCAACAGGAGGAGTTTGTGTAATTGGTCATCTACAAAGATTGTTTTAGGTTCAAACTCCTAATCAGGCCATTGTTCGGTTTGCTGTTGAGCAAAATTGGTCTTTGAAGCACCACTATTCTCTAACTTTTCTCCGGGTCAGCAACCTTAGGGTATCTCTCTGCCTCTGTGAGGCTTTCTTAATACATGCATGGGAGTTTGAGTTTGGAAAGCTTCAAGCCTTTCAAATAAGTGTCTCCCTATGCAACTTTGTAAAGGAGGATCCAAGGTGAGTTGACTCTAACTCTGGTTCCTGCTCTTTTTTGGCAGTGAACCAGTCTTAAATCTGTAGTAACCTGCCACGACCAGGGAAAACCCAAAGACTGAACTTGGACACTCTCAGCCTCTGGCATAGTGCATTCCAATAATAGGTACCTTGTATATATCACTTTGTGGTTTGCTAAACATTTTACAGATATCTCATTTTATCCTTATAACAACCCTGAAGGTAGGTGCAATAGCTGTCCCCATTTTACAGATGAAGAAACAAAAACAGAGTGGTCACACTGATAGTCAGTGAGGTGAAATTCTAGCTCAGTTCTTTCTGATTCCAGGAACAGTACTCCATCCACTGTGCTACCTAACCGCCTCTGTGCAAAGGTATTTAAGAATTTCTTGTTGAATTGAACTGAGTTCAGACAGTGATTGAAGCCCAGACTCTTAAGTGATGTCTAAAGGTTTACAGAGTCATAATTTGGAATTCAAGTTTATAGCTTTACAAGCCTAGCACTGGCTCTTGAGTTCCTGTAACATATAATCTGGCTTAGCTCCCCAGATCAATAACAATTCTAAAAAACTCTCAGCTTTATAATGATTGGCTCATAAAATACAAGTCCCAAGGGAAGTGAGGGAGGGTTAGATTTGTTACCTGTAATTACCAAGGTGATTAATCAATTATTCAACTAGTATTGATTTTCTTCTGTTAGAGTAATTAGGAACTGAAAATCAATGTTGATTGATTCAATCTCTGAGCCTCTGTTTAAGAGGGAAAGTGGTTTTAAGGAGGGAGGGAGGAGAGCCTTGTGGTTTTGGGTGGGGAGGGGGAAAGTCCTTGGAATAATGCCTTTTGTGAGATATTCTCTTATTTTAGGTCTGTTCCTAGAATGTGTGATGTTGGAGTTATTGTTTCACTGTATAATGACTGTTTGGGACACATTGGCTTATATGAGGAATGTTACATAGTTAAGAACATCTTAAGAGCCCCTCTCTTAATATCTTAAATGTCTAAGTGGACTAGTCCTTTCCTTGGTAATGCCCACTGGCTTGTAAAATGAATGAAGGACACTCACCATGAGATGTTTATTGATTTAGAGAAGGAAGAAACCTTATAGAGATCATCTGCTCCAATCCTCTTATTTTACATATTAGGAAACTGAGGCTCTCTAAAGTTCAGTAATCTCCCCAAGATCACATATGCCTAGAAAATTCTGTCTCCTTGTCTCTGCCTCAGTGAATCCCTTCAAGGCTTAGCTTAAGGACCACTTCTTCCTCAGACTTCTCTGATTTCCTCCCCATCCCTGCTGAGTATTTGTGCTTCCTCTTTCTCTCATTCCCCAAATTGCTTTGAATTTTTATATGTATGTGTATGTATTTATGTGTTTTATATGTATATGTATGTATATACATACATACACACATTCATGCATATTATACTTACCTATGTATGTGTTATTCTCAGTAGAATGTAAGCCCCTTAAAAGTAAGAGTATTTTGCTTTTTGTCCTTGAGTCCCTAGTATATAGCCCAATATCTAGCATAAGGTAAGAGGTTAATAAATCCTTGTTTAAATGAACTGGATTAGTAAGTAACTGGATTAGTAATTGGCCCCAGTTTATAACAATCTCCTTGAGAATGAGTGCTTCAAGACTTCTGCAGAACTGTGTTTTATAAATTTCGCTCAATTCAACATGTATTTATTAAGCACCTACTGTATGTAGAAGGGTAAGTGGGGTGTTCATGGAGGACTAGCACCTCTGTTGTGATGGCTTGCTAAGCACTTTTCAGGGCTATACATCCACCTTTGATATCACCTATCACCCAGTTCTCTACTATGACTCCAAGAAGCTGTAGCGTTGTGCAGCAACCACACTCTAGCAAAACTGTGTTGGTAAAATGAAACCAGGTTGATGGACCTCAAATCCTTTGGTGAGTTAGGGGGTGTCTACCCCAAGCATGTGAAGACATCCTGTACAGGAATGGGCAGATGAGAACAATTTGTTCCAAGGACCATGAAAGTAATTGAAGAAGGTGCTGTGGTGCACTTAGAGCTTGGTCAGACACCAAGGATGCCAAGGTCATCCACTGCATCCTCAGCCATCTCCAGTCATCCTGACTTTTGTCCTGCCTTGGATTTCAATGACTCTGAAAGAGAGAAGCTGATGACTTTTGTGTACCTCTACCTCACTGAAATTCAATTCACACTCAAGGCATCACCTCAGATATCATTCAAAAATGAAGCAACAACAGCACTGTGTACAACACTTGATGGTCATTGGGTCAGATAATTCTTTTCCCTCAGGAGTGTTAGGTAACTGACATAAAATAAAGCAGGAATATAAGAGAGGATTAAACAAGCTGCTGTATGAGGTCTAAAGAGTTATTATGACCTGGAGAGATACAGGACAGCATTGGCAGAGTGCCTCATACTACTTTTAATATAATGGCATTTACTATGTGCCAGGCACTGTGTTGTTTTACAAATACTATCTTTTTTAATCCTCATAACAAACCTGAGAGGCAGATGCTATTATTATCCCCATTTTTCAGTTTAGGAAATGAGGCAAATGGAAGTTAAGTGACTTGTCCAGGATCACACAACTGGGTAAGTAAGTGTCTAAGGTGGAATTTGAACTCAGGTCTTCCTGAGTCTAGGACATATACTTGGTAGGAACTTAATAAATACTTGTTAATTAGTTTGATTTTAGATTGGCATTTTGATTTAGGCTTTAAAGAATGGATAAGAATTTCACAGTAAGGGCTGGAAGTGGAGGAGGACATTAAGAAGTATAGGAAACAGCATGAAGGGAGTCACAGAGATAGGAAAGGGTGGACTATATATGGAGAATAGCAAGTATTCCGTGGTTTAGCTCAGTTAGACTGCTTCAAAAAGAATAGTGTGAAGGAAGGCTGGAAATCTAGAGTGGGGTCTGATTGTGAAGAGTTTTGAGTGCTGGTTAAGAGAGTTTGACTGGATTAAAGAATAACTGGAGATGTGTCCACTGGGCAGGAGATGAGAGCCCTGGACTCAAAATAGATCCTTGTATCAATAGCCTAGCTCTGTATTGGCTAGAGCTTCAAGCTCAGTTTCCATTTTGAGTGTACAAGGAGCCCTATTTACACGTATATACTGGGAGACATGTGACTACGCCAGGAAGAATAGACTTTTAGAATAGTTTTCGGTATCTTCTTGGCCTTTCCAGGTTAGACCACAGCAACCAACTCAGGGATGGGTTGATACCAGCTTCCCCAAGTGAACATGCTGGGTCATAGGTTCAATCTCTAGGGAGATTCACTCTATTTATTCTCTCTATTTAGCTTCACGGTCTCAAAGGATCATAGCCTTCAGCCCTAACCAAGCCAATTACCTGACAAATTTTTGCCTTGGATGGTTAGAATCAAGTAACAATTGAGTTGGAAGATATTTTAGAGACTGTTGGGTCAACCCCTTCATTTTACCGAAGAGAAAACCGAAGCTCAGGGAGTGTAAGTGGCTTCCTTAAGGCCATATAACCAGTTTAGTGGTGGAAAGTAGGACTTAAATCCAGGGACTCCTACCTCTAAACCCCATGTTCTTGGCACTCTATTGACATAAATTTCATCGCCTTTAGTGGATAAACAATTTTGAACTCATGTTCCATTGATTCTGGAGACATCATATGAATTGGGAAGCATTTAATCTTTAATCTTTTTTTTATGAGAGAATTCATAGGACCACACATTTACAGCTCAAAATGTGGAAAGACCTTAGAGATCATCTGGCCCAACCCTTCCAGTTTACGGATGAGGAAAATGAGGCCCAGAGAGGTCAAGGTCACACAAGTATTAGATTAGCATTTTATGGCCACTTCTTATTTTCAAATTCAGACTCATAGAATTTTGGGACTAGAAAGACCTAAGCCTTCAAAGCCTGGGGGCTTGAGGCAGCCAGTCCCTTGTCACCCTGCAACCAAGGTGGGTGGCACAATTTTTGAGCAACAACGTTAGAACTGCTTGAGTGTGTAAATGTTTGGGGTTGCATTTACCCATGTATATGGATCTGTAACTCAAAGAGACAATGGCAAAACTTTAAGTGTGCTGCCTTTTACTGTAGTAAGGAAACATGGAGTCATGTTTGGGAGTAGATGTTAATGTACAAACAACTGATCCTGTAGACATCATTATCTGTGGTGCCTTTGAATCTCCAGCTGTTTTTGGATTGCCAGGTGAAACTACCTTAGCATGAAAGAAAAAAATAAGAAAATGGAGCTGTCAGGAGAAAGCAGGTGAGTTGTTGGTCTAGTTTCCTTGGAAGTGTTAGGTCAAGTCATCAAATTTTTCATGAATGCCTGACAGGCACTGTAACAAGCACTGGGGATACAAAAAAAGGGCAAAAGAACAGTCCCTGTTCTTAAAGACCTCAGTCTACTGGAGGAGACAACATAGTAAATTATATACAGACAAGATAAAGGGGGGATCCATTGGAGATTATGAACAGAGGGAAGGCACTAGTATTTAGAGGGATCAGGAAAGGTTTCTTGTAGAAGGTGGGATTTTAGTTGACACCTGAAGAAAGTCCCAGATGGAGACAAGATGGGAGAGAATTCCAGGAATAGAGAACAGCCAGTGAAAGCATCCAGAGTTGGGAATATCTTGGTCAGCAAGGAGACCTGTGTCATTGGATCACAGAGTACCTGTGGAGGTAAGATTTTTAAGAGGTAAGAAGATGGGAAAGATAAGGCGAAGGCCAGGTTATAAAGGCCTTAAAAAGCCAGTGAATCTTATACTTGATGCTGGAGGTGATTGAAAGCCCCTGGGGTTTATTGACATAGACCTGTGCTTTACAAAGGTCAGTTTGACAACTGAGTGAAGTCTGGCCTGGAGTGGGAAGAGATTTGAGACAGGGAGATTGACCAGAAAGCTTATAATACTCTGTTAGGTGATGAAGGCCTATGCCACAGTGGTAAGAGAGTAAGTAGAGAAAGGGAGCACATACAAGGGATGTTGCAGAGGTGGAATTGACAGTACTTGGCAAGAAATTGAGTAGGGAGGTGAAAAGTTGAAGGAGACACCAAGGTTTTGAGCATGGGTCACAGAGGGGATGGTAATGCACTCAACAGTAATAGAAAATTAAGAAGAGGGGAGGGTTTGGGGGAAAAGATAATGAGATCAGTTTTGGATTTGTTGAGTTTAAGAGGTTTTGGAGTAGCTGATTTAAGCTATCCAAGAGGCAGTTGGTGATCCAAGACTAGAGCCCAAGAGAGAGGTTAGGGCTGGATATACATATATTTATATCTATCTATCTATCTATCTATCTATCTATCTATCTATCTATCTATCTATCTATCTATCTATCTATCTAAGATTCATCTGAATAGGGATAATTGAATCCATGGGAGAAAGTGGGTGATTGACAAAAACTACAAGAAGGTCAAGAAGGATGAGAACTGAAGAAAGGCCATACATTTTAGAAATTAGGAGATCCTTAGTAACTGGAAATTGAACTATTTCAGTTGAATCATCATTTCAGAAAATTAAGAAGACAGCAAGAGGAAAAGAACGGGAGGCACCTATTATAGATGACCTTCTCAAGGACTTTACCTATGATGGATGGATCAAGAAAGGCTTTTTTGAAGATGGGGGAGACATGGGCATGTTCATTGACATCAAGTAGGCAATAGATAGGCAGGGAAAAATTAAAAGTTAGCAAAAGAGTGGGAATGATGAAAGAGAAAATCTGGAGTTAGGATGGAATGAAATCACTTGCACATGTGCAGTAGTTTGCCTTGGCAAGAAAGGTCACCTCTTCATGTGAAATTGGGGTGAAGGAAGAGGTAGTGGTAGAAGGCATCTGAATGATGTGAGATGAAGGGTGGGGAGAAGAAGGAGCCATGGGCAGCATAAATGTGGTCACAGTGACCTGGTGGTGGAGGTGAAGTACAAAGATAGGAATGATAATAATGCTATTACTATCTGTGAATATATCCACCCACCATCATCATTAATTGACTATACAAAAATATAATGATAGTAAGATAACATTGCAGGGATTGACTATTTCCATATGAAAAATGCTACAGATGTTGTAAGTAATCAGTTGAAGGATACCCATTCCTTTGAGGATGGGTTTGTAACTTCCTGATGGGGTTTCACTGAGCAATGTGGATCACATCAGTGTTTCGTGAGGTAAACCTGTAGATTATTTTGTTTGACCTTTGCAACAATCCTGGGAGGTAGAGATTATTTTCCCTGCTTTATTAATGACAGAAAAAAATATGCAGAGAAGTTTATTACCTGCCTAAGGTCTCAAAGCTTTATAGAAATATTAGAATTGGAGCTCAGATCTTTTGATTCTCACCCAGCCCAGTGCTCTTTGCAGTATGCCCCCCCCCCTCCATTTCAGTGTAAGAATCTGTATCAGTGTTTTAACTTAAGTGATCTTCCAGGAGATATGCCTTCCTTGAACTGGTACTCAGCAACTACATACCTTCCTAAAGTTGAACAAATTCAAATCATGAGACAAGTATTAAGCATCTCCTTTTTGTACAATACCATTGGACAGGGCTTATTTATGGCATAGCCCCTACCCTCATGGATCTTACAGTTAAGTTAGGAGGAAAAGACATTTGATCTTGTGGATGATAGTTAATTGCCTTGGAGAAATGCAGAACAAAGTACTAGTGAGGTCTGAGGTATAAATGGACCTTTCAAGGGATCAGGGAAAGCTTTGTGGATTTGGAGGAGGCTGTCCCAGGCATAAGGAACACCATGAAGAGCTGAGAAGTAGGGGAACACAGTGTGTTTGGAGTAGTGAATATCCAAGCCATAGTTCATATTGTCTGGAGCATAGAATATGTGTTCCATGGGGGAGACCGTGGAGGCTAGAAAGATAGGGTGGCACCAGAATACAGAAGGCCTTGAATGCCGCTTACAAGAGTTTGAACTTTACTCTGATGGCTATGGGAGACTTCTGAACAGAAGAGAGAAGTTGCTAGATTTATGGGTAAGTCAAATTAATTTAGCAACAGTATAAAGAATAGGATAGAGGAGAAAGAGAGTAGAGCTGCTTAGTGACTGGACTTGGAGTCAAGATTTTAACCTTACCCTCAGTGGCCCCAGGAAATCACTTTTAACTTCTCTATGCCTCCCTAGAAAATGAAGGGGTTTCTGTGGTGCCTTCCAGATCTAATGCTGCAATCCTGTAATTTAGAAGGAGGCTGCTGCAGGAATTCATGTAGTTGGTAACAAGAATTTGTACCAGGGTAGCAGGATAGAGGAGGGGAAGGCACAAATGTTGAGAGACAAGAAAGATATTACGGAGAAAGGATTGACAAGACATTGATGCCTGATTTCCTATGAAAAATGTGGGAGAGGGAAGAGTCAGAGATAACACCACAGTTTTGGACTTAGGAGATGGGGTGAGTGACATCAATATAAATAGTGAAGCGAGGCAGAAGAATAGGTTTAGAGGAAATGATAAATTGTTAAGTCCTTGAGGAACCAGGTAGTTTAGAGAAAGCTGAGATATTAGGAGATTGTTTGTTTTCCTCTGGTTGTATCTGCCTCTGCCCACACTAAGCTGGTTATCTGCCCTATTGGCACTGATTAGAGTGGACAGAGACCATCTTCTGATGTGCCCACCAGATCTAAGCCAACCTTCTCCATGCCCCTTAAAAGCCATATGACGTTTTCAAGAATTACTTTGTCAAGATCCCCATTTGCAATCTGGAAACCAGGAGGGAGAGATTTGACTTTTGCTTCTCCACACAGACCCAGAGCTGTCAAGTTCTACCTGCCCCAGTTTCAGTAATAATGATAATGATAATAAACAAAAGCCAACACATATAGTGCTTTAAGGTTTACAGAGCACTTTACAGATATTATCTCTCATTTTATTCTGACAACAACCCTGGGAGGTAGGTGCTATTGTTGTCATCCACATTTTACAGAGAAGGAAACTGAGGCAGGCAGAGATTAAGTGACTTGGCCAGGGTCACACAACTAGTAAGAGTTTGGGGCCAAATTTTAACCCTCATCTTCCTGACATCGAGTCCATTACTATAATCATCACAGCAACTTTAATGTCTTAAACACACGTTTGTTTATAATTCCTAGGCACAAAATGCATTGTCTGGGAAGGTTCTGACATTCTGTAAAATCCCTAACTTGAATAACTAATAACTTTTAACCCTGGGGAAGGTAAAAAATTCCTGACTCTGATTTGACTCAGCAGCACCAGGAAAACCATCTATACAATGTCTAGGCACTGAAGAGGAGAGGACAGGAAAAGAAAGATGGATGAATGTTTATTAAATGGAATGGCCAGTCTTGATCTTGGAGAAGAGATGAACAGAAGCATCTCTCTCCTTTGTATGGAGAGGTAGGGGATGATGGGTGTTAACTGTTGTATGTGTTGTCAGGCATGTCATTGGATTTAACTTCATTTTTTTTCTTTGTTACAAGATAAGGCACCTGATATAAGGGTGAGGAAGGGGTGTGTGTGTGTGTGTGTGTGTGTGTGTGTGTGTGTATCCAAAAATGACTGTAATGTTAAAACAAAAGGCACCAATAAACATTTTAAAAATAATTGTTTACTTAAGTGCAAGGAGCTGAGGGTCAGGCTATTATATTATTCTAGGATTACATATCAAGAACTGGGAGAGAATTCAGAGATCAGGGATCATCTAGTCTAATTTGCTTATTTTCTAGATGAGGAACTAAGGCCCAGAGAGGTTAAACAATTCACCCAAGGTCGTACGTTGTAAGTGGAAGTATGCAAATCCAGGTCCAGTGGTTCTAAATGCAGTAGCCGGTTGTTCAGTCTTGTCTGATTCTTTGCAACCCCTTGGACCATACTGTATATGAAGGTTTTCTTGGCAAAGATACTGGAGTGGTTTGCCGTTTCTTTTTCCAGTGGATTAAGGTGAACAGGGTTAAGTGACTTGCCCAGAGTCATACAGCTAGTAAGTATCTGAGGTTAGATTTGAACTCAGATTTCCCTTACTCTGGGCCAGCACTCTTTCCACTGAGCTATCTACCTGCCCCTAAGTGCAGTAGCATCCTTTGATACTGTACCACACCGACCTTCTGACAGACTCTTCTTGATTACTGTTCCTTGATCCTTATTTTTTCTTCTGGGATGTTGGTGGCTTCTTGGGAACCTACACACCGTTGCCTAGAGATGGGCTTGGCAGCCAAATTGGAAATCATAGGACTGGAGAGTTGCTGAAAGAGGGGAGCACAGGAACTTAATAAACAACCCTTTAACATTTTAAAGAAAAAGCTTGTTTTTGAAAAAAAAAAAGCAGTGTCCCTCCTCCCTTCCTCTCTCACCAAAAGCCATTTCAGGGGACAAGTTCTGAAGTTTTATTTTATCCCTTGATTTAGGGTCACACTGTTCTCTCTAACTGAGCCAAGGACTTTGCTCCTTTCTTAGACTGCCATCTAAGAACCCATTCTTCTCTGAGGATTCACACAGCCTGGACACATTCAGATGCTTTTAAGTGGGAGGCCTGAGTGGTTGTTCTGCTTGCTGGGCCATCCATGCATGGGATTTCAAGAAATAAATACCACCCATGAGTGGTACTTCAGAAATCGATACACCAGCAGCATGAAACCTGCCAGTTGACTACTGTAGTGGCACCATTCCTTCCCTGCCTACCATGGTATTACATGATGCCAAAGGCTGGCACAAGTAGAGTCTGCCTTTGTCCTCCTCCCTCTCCCCTCCACCTTGGCTCCTTGCCCCACTTCCAGACTGCTTTTTCTCTGCCAGCAAAGGCCTCCCACTTCTGCACCTGGCATGGTGTCCTTCCTTCAGTTTTTTCTTTCTTTTTAAGTTGCTTCTTCCGTTCAGGCTTTCAGCACCAAATTCCTTCCAAATCATTTCAGCTTGTCTAAATGTTTTTCCTTCTGGTAACAATCTGGTCCAAGGCCTCAGTTTATCTTTTTCTTGGGATGGGGGCTATCAAGTAAGATCATATTGAGGGCTGAGCTGACTCAGGTTTATGTCTTGCTCTGTCCTGTTGCATAGTGCCACTGACTGACAGTGCTGTACTTTCTCCTTTGTCTGAAGCTCAGCTCCAGATTCTCAGTCAACCAGAACACTTGGTTGGCCCCAGTCAATGAGCAAACATTTATTAAGTACCTACTGTGTGCTAGACAATCATTGGAGATACAAAGGCACCTTTTCCCCACCCTGACCAAGTCACTGCTCTCATGAACTTTACAGCCAGCCCCTTAATCTGCCAGCTTGTTGTTTTGACGCTTGTCACCCACAGACTGGCCCATCCTACCAATATTCTATTCACTGACCCAGAGGTTCACGAGGAGGTGGTTATCTTCAATTTCTGAAATGAGTAGGACCCTGACAGTCCTATCAGAGAAGTGAGCCCTCACAGGCAGAAATTAAGAAAGACATGAATGTAATATTTATTCTTCTAATAGGGGCATAGAACCTCCAGGACCCTGTGATCTTCTACCCAGGTACATGGGAAATAATGAGGGGCTCAAGAGTTGTGGTTACTGCCCAGGGCTTGGGTACCAATCTTTGCCTAAGACCCAAAGGAGCTTGTAGAAAGTGACCCAGGAGCAGAAACAGAGGGCCGTAGGGAAAACTGCCCATGTAACCAGAGCTGCAAAGTTCTTACCAAACTATTTTCTTCCCTCTTTTTCTCTTTCTGGCACTCAAATCTGGGACAATTTGCCTTGCCTACAGTTTTCATTTATGATTTCTTGAAACATAGCTCTGAAAAAACAGGCTTGGAATAAAAGCCCTTTGTGTTTCAAATGAAGCTACTTGACCAGCTTTTAAACCCAAATCACTCTGACTTTCACTGAATAGCTAATAATAGCCCTTTTGCCCAAACCTCTGGTTCATTGTTTAGGTTTTGATGGTTTAGAATAACTGTAAATAGCAGTTGTTTTCTTATCTGTCCAGTATCTCTGGGGATCTTTCCCCAGCCTGATTGGTATTTTTTATAGTGGTAAACGAGGACATCTTTTGTCTCAATTCTTACCCAGCCCTCAGTCATTGAATGTGTGTTGCCTCAGATAAACTGTAACCTGGGAAAGACCCTAATTTAGGACGGTCAAGTTCATTCACTGAATTCTGGCCATTGCTAGTCCTCTTGACTTTTTGTTGCCACTAGACTTCAATTGCTCTGGAGGAGAGAGTGAAGCTGATGACTTCTCAGTTCACAAGCAAGTCAGGACATCACCCTCATGATGTCATCGGTCCTCTTTGAGAAGAAAGAATGAACAGCTCAGTTCCAGAATCCTCCTCATCTTGAAAGCCTAGGTCTCAGGAAGACCTTGGTCGCAGTCAGTCAACAAGCATTTATTAAGCATCTACTGTGTACCAGACATTGTGCTAAGCACTAGAGATACAAAGACAACTCTTCTCACCTCCACCGCTCCCTGTAAATGTAGTGGTATGTTCTATCACCCCAGTATCATGGCTTGACCTAATACTATCTTTTAATATTGTAGCTTTCTCTCTTTTTATTTGCTGCCTATAGGCTGATCCAGAGTCAGAGGAAATAGGGTGGTGCCTTCATTAGGGCTAATGGCTTCAATTACTGCTTTACTGGTACACAAGTCCAGATGCCCTGCCTTCTCAATGATGGTAGCACCTTCCTAGAGATACAATGGAAGCAATATTGTAGAACAAGATGTGACTTAGAACCCTGGAAAGAAGGGGAAAAGGTGACTTTATGTGATGAGAGGCTGTAGGAACTCGAGATTTTGGTTCAAGATTCATCAATTTCCTGGCAGTAGTATGAGTGAAGAGTAAATAAGAAGTGTAGGGATAAAGTGAAAGAGATATTCACAGAAGGCAGCCTTTTTTTTTTTTTTTTTTTTTTTTTTTTTTACATTGGGGCCACATGTTTACCCCATTTTATTTTCTGAAGACTAAAGATCCATTCATTCAGAGTTGTTTTAAAACAGAGTTCTGCTTTTTCTCTTAGTTTTTCCAAAGAAAAATGCCCAAGCTAGGCATATTGGTACCCACCAAGGGTTGGGGGAAAAATAGCAAAAAATTCTAGTGCTCATATACACATACACACACCCATACACACACACATCTATACACACACACCAAAAATTGTGGAGGGTACGTGAGGAATTGAGCTTTGCCAGTGAAGGGCATTTGGGGCAGTAGGTAAAAAGTGGTTAATTGCCATTTTTTTGGTTAGCTTAGTGGTGAGGAACTCTCCGGGTTGATGCCATTGATGTGACACTCCCTCCCCTCTCCTTGCTGTGTCTCTTTATGTCCCTCAGGTTCTAAAACATCCAAGGACTGATTTGTCATGTAAATTAGTAGCCCAGCTAGGGCTGATCTCCAGGCTCACCATGGGGCTCTAATTATAATTTTCATTAAACTCCTTCTGTTTTGAATAACCAGGCAATCTGGGAGTACAGCAGGAGCAGATACAATTATAGCTGAATACCCACCCCAGGGCAATGCTGGGGATCGGAATGCCACTGGGCTGCTTAAAAGAAACTGCAGGAGAACTTTGTGCTCCCTTTCTCTGTCTCCCAAGGAGAAGTTCATAATCTAGCCAATCTGACTTTGGTCTAGGCTTAGAGGGATTTGTATTAGCTCTTGAGGCCTTTGGAAATTACCCAATCCTTCCATTGTGTTGGTTCGGAAAATGGCCTGCTTCCATGGTTTAGGAGTGAGCCACAGGTGACCTGAGTAGTAGTTGGTATGGCAGGGCCAAGAACATCAGCTTTGGGTCCAGGCAAGTGGTGTGAAGGACAAGGGGCCCAAGTATGCAGCAACGGATTTATAAGCTTCCCTTAGGGGTGGATAAGATCTAGGGTAGAATAGATGTTGGGGCTGAATTGGAGATTTCTGTGCTAATGAATTCCCACCTACCCAGGCTCAATTCCTAAGAATTATGAGGCAGCTGGGTGGCTCAGTTGATAGAGTTCTGGGTCCAGAGTCAGGAAGACCTGTGTTCAAGTCCAATCTCAGACACTATTAGCTGTGTGACCCTGGCCAGGGCACTTGACCTCTGTCTGCCTTTTTCTTCATCTGTCAAATGGGGATAATAATAGGACCTACCTCCCAGAGTTGTTTTGAGGACCAAATGAAATATTTGTAAAAAGTGCTTAGCATGGTGACTGGCACATAGGTGCTAGAGAAATGATTATTCCAGGTCTGCATATGACCCTCAGGACTCTTGTGTCAGCCAAATGTAGAGTTGCCACTGCATGCTCCTGTTTATTACCTGACTTGAGGCAACCAAGCATCATTAGTCTGTCTCTAGTCTGCCAAGTTGTACAGGTCTGGCTTATTCCATTCCCAAGAGAATGGTGATTTCTAGCCTTCTAATCTAGAATGGTGATGTAGTAGATCTGGACATGGATTTGGGAGGATCTGTGTTAAAATCCCATCTCAGACACTTAGCTTACTATCTGCGTGATCCTTAAGTCACTTAAACTTCTCTGTGCCTCAGTTTTCTCATCTGTAAAATGGGAAGTTTGGATTCACTGGCTTTTGAGATCACTTGTAGCCCTAAAATTTAGGACCCTATGTCAGTAATGCAGGATAGATTGAGATGGAGTGATTGGAGAAACTTGTTTTTCAGGTTGGGATAAAGTTGCCATTAGTGAATTTAAATTTCCCTTTCCTCACCTATCCTAATTACTTCCCTTTGTTCTTCCACTCAATTCTACCCCAATCAAGGTATTGACAGGTTGTTGGTATGGTTATTTGAGTGTAGATTCAATGCTTGTGCTGAGGGAACACACTGTTTAAAACAGGTACATGGAAGGAAAGGAAGTCAAGGAGCTAATGGCCTGTTAATGTGCCAGGCATGTTGCTAAGCACTTTACAATCCTTATCTGAGTTGATCTTCACAACAACCCTGGGAGGTAGGCACTATTATTATCCGTACTTTTTAGATGGGGAAACTGGGGCATATAGAGGTTAAGTGACTTACCCAGGATCACACAACTAGTAAATGTCTGAGACCAGATTTGAATATAGGTCTTCCTGCCTCTGGGCCCAATGCTTCATCCACTGAGCCACCAAGCTTCTCCATGCCAATGTATGTATCCAGGCGCTTGCAAATTAAAACAAAAACCAACAACTGTTGAATGGATGTTAAGCTTAGTTCTGGATAATTTGGATTTTGCATGGTAGCTGAGGGGAGGAGAAGTACCATGGTTAGCTCATAATAGCTAGAAATGGTGAATTTCCATCTAGGGCTAGGGGAATGTTGTGTTTGGGCCTGTCCTAGAGGATGATTGTGAATCTCTCCTTGGTCTGTTTCCAACTGTAAATTCAACTATAGCAGGAAGAGTGCTTGGCTAGAGGCTGAGAGGCTGTTTACAATCTAACATTTAGCAGCAGCTCTTGGCCATGTTGGGTCCTGGTAAGCTCCAATATAAAGCAACAGGATGAATCATTAGAAGACTCCATGAAATGGCATTTCAGGCACCTACCCATCAGGTCCTCCATGCCTGTATCATTGAGGGTATAATGAACCTGGGGCGTTTAAGCAGCTCCAGGGACCCCAGGGTCTTGGCTTAATTGAGAATGGTGTTTGCTTTATTAAATGGCTGTGCTGCCCAAACAGACCTCCTGGGGTACAGAGCTACCCAGCTCAATTAGACCCCAGACCTCTCTTACCCTGAAAAGCATGCTGGGGATAGAATTGCAAGCGCCTAGAGGAGGGTTACCTTGACAACACTTACAATAAACATTTGTTGAGTGAATATGGAATGAATTGTGCCTTTGGTTTGGGTAAGACCTTGAAAGGTTATTTAGTTTTCTACCTTGCAGTGGAGCAGGTTGTGGCTAAAACTTCCCAGACTGTTAAGAGGTTTAGATAAGGAAATGAGATCTTGGGAACATAATTATACATCAGACCCTAAGAGTGGTTTGGGGGGCAGGGGCAGCCAAGAGAGCTCTCATAATGTCTGGGAGCTATGTTTTTTGTTTGTTTGGTTTTTTTTTTCAGTAGAATTAGGTGTACTTGGGCAGCTAGATGGCACGGTGGATAGAGTGCTGGACCTGGAGCCAGGAAGACCCATCTTTGTGAGTTCAAAGTCAACCTCAAAAATTTAGTCGCTGTGTGACTCTGGGCAAGTCACTTAATCCTGTTTGCTTCCATTTCCTCATCTGTTAAATGAGCTGGAGAAGGAAAAAGCAAGCCATTCTACTATCTTTGCCAAGAAAACTTCAAATGGGGTCATGAAAAGTCAGATACAACTGAACAACAGCAAAAACATGTGCTTGGAATTGAGGGGTCCCAAAGTTGTAAGAGACCTAGTTTAAATTTACTCGGACAATCTCCTTAGTCCCAAATCAATGCATAGTAGATTAGTATTTGCCAGATGACTTTAATCTTCATTTGATACCTTGAGGAGAAAGTCCTAGATGGGCAAAAAAAGAATCCAAGTACCATAATCTAAATCCATACTCTAAGGCAGTGGTGTCAAACTCAAATAGAAACATTCCTTTGGGCTTATGTCTTGATTAGAAAACCACAAATCAGCATTATCTATGTTCTATTGTATTTTTATTTATTTTGTTTAATGTTCCTCAATTACATTTTCATTTAGTTCTGACTATACTCAGATTTGTTGGCCAGGAAGTTGACACCTCCTCTCTAGGGTTCTATTCCAGAATCTATCACTGCAATTTTTCCAAATGTTCAGAAGGGATGCCAGGAGGTATTGTGAGAATTCCAAATTCCAATTACTTCTATCAGCTGAGGAGATGTCTAGCAAGTCTGACGAATGTAGACATCTAGTGTGGATTATGAAGCATACGATCAGATTCATCAGGCAAGGTCAGCCCGGAAAGAGTCCTTCTCACATCAAAGTATAGTTTTAGAAGAGGGCAGGCTGTCCTCCATAGAATAAGGATTGTGGTCTGAGGCCCTAGAAACTCTAGTTGGCTTCCTGGGTTGGGCTTTTCACTTCATTTCAGTTTAGAGCTGAGGTTCCCTAAAGAACAAGCATAATTAAGCTAAGATTGTGATTCCAAGTCCTAGAGCCAACTGGGAATTTCTGCACTCAGAGCTAGTGGTACAAAAGGTTTTTTCAGTTGAGGGGACTGGAGTGGAGACAAAGACCCTGCCTAGAACATGGACAGGAGGTTGTTTTCTGCTGTTGTGAATGTCAGAAGAGGAGCTCACCACAGCTCACTACCTGGTGGCTTCCTATTTTAACTAATTATTCTTGCTAACTTGGTGCTAAGCTGTTCATTCTACAGCTGCTACTTAATAACTATAAATGATGTCAGTGGCTATAAATTTAGCACCCCTGAGCAAAGCCTTACTCACCCGCGTGAAACCAATGTGTTTCTGAACCTACGGTATATACTCCATATCAGAGCTCTTTATTTCTCTCTGGTACTAAGGACTGATTTATATCCATCCCTGAGACTCAGACATGCAGGGAGTCTTTTTAAAATAAATGATTATTTAGTTTGTCCTACTTTGTTTCTTCTCTGCTCTGGCTTGTCATGGAGTCAGTACCAGAACTCGAGGAAGGTGGGATGCTGAATATTTGTGGTTGTAAGGGGAAAGAACTCAGGGATGTACCTGGGCTCTCTGAGTCTGAGAAGAGAGAATTATGCACAAGCGTTGGAAGCAGCACTTATAAATGTAATCATGATTATTCTAAACATAATCCAAATAGATTTTTTTTCTTTTTTCTGAAATTTGGAGTGTGATTACCCTCCCCTTCCCTAAGTTTCTTAGTATGATGATGACTATCTCTAGCTGCCACTTACTACTTGTGTGACCTTGAGCAAATTAATTTTTCTCTCTGGGCCTCAGTTTCATTTTTTGGGAGGCAGTTGGACTTAAGTGACTTGCCCAGGGTCACATAGCTAGTAAGTGTTTCAGGCTGGATTTGAACTCAGGTCCTCCTGATTCTAGGGCCAGAGCTTTATCCGCTGAATCACCTACTTTGCTGTTGGTTCCCCTATTTCTAATCTGAAGGAGTTAGATTAGTTAACTTAATAGACATTGCTTCTTAGATATGCCTGAAAAGTAGGCTTCTCAGTAGTTTGGGAAAGGTTGTCTTTTCTACATGTTTAACGTAACCGAGAGCCTAAGGATAGAAACACAGGGGAAGGGAAGTGACCATAAACTTGCTTGGGAAATTTATTGTCAGGTAAACCAATTTGTTTTTCCTGTCCTTGCTCCCCAGTTATAGGCCAAGGGAAGATGAAAATTTCGAACTAATAAGATTGAGGCTTCAAGAGGTTAACAAGTAGAAATGCAGAATCTAGTGCCTCTTTCCTAGGGGAGACATAAAAAGAAAGGGCAGTGGTAGTAGCAGTGCAATGAACACTAGACTTGGAGTCAAGAGGCTGTTCTTCACTCATGTCTCTTTGTGACCCCATTTGAGATTTTCTTGGCAAAGATACTAGAAGTTTTGCCATTTCCTTCTCCAGCTCATTTTACAGATGAGGAAACTGAGGCAAACAGGGTTATGTAACTTGCCCAGGGTCACACAGCTACTAAGTGTCTGAGACTGATTTTGAACTCGGGTCTTCCTGACTCCAGACCTAGTGCTCTATCCACTGTGTCAGCTAGCTTCCCTGAATCAGGAAGACTTGCATCAAATCCTACCTCGGACACATTAGCTATGTGACCCTGGGCAAGTCACTTAATCCTCGAGACTCAGTTTTATCTTTATAAAACGGGGAGAATAATAGCTCCCATCTCTTAGGGATGTTGCTGTTCATTTGTTTTTCAGTCATGTCCAACTTGTGTTCAATTCCAAGCCTAGTCACTGCACCACCTATAGGGTTGCTACATGTATCAAATGAGATAATAGAAAATATTACATAATATTAGCTATTAGTATTGTCTAAATTGATCATAATCTTCCAACTTTCTCTGTAATATTTTAGGAAAAAACCAGTGTTGGTCTTGGCTGCCATTTCATTCCATTTGGTATGTAAATCAAATATTTGCTAACTAAATGCTGTTTAGGCTTTCTCTACGGTATTTAATTTATATCAGTTAAACTTCTGCATGAAATTATTGTAGCTTTTGTCTATGTCCTTTCTTCCTTCCATACCTTTTCATTATCAATAGCTTGTTTAAAGAGGTCAGGATGGGATTGTTTTAATTGCATGCCATATCTTTTCCTTACTTTCAGTCTTTTAACTTTGTACTAGTTTTGACTGGCAGATGGAGTCTCATCGTACACGGCCACTGATTCATTGAAGACACGCTGACTGATTTCCACATTATTAGTGAGACGTTTCTTGCCTCTTAAAACAGATAGTGTCATTTTCTGTGGTATCTATTTGGTGTTGACCATGTGCCTTTAGATTCTTGAAGAAAATATTTATGACTAAAAGGTAAGATATTTTTCTATTCTGTACAAGCCTCTGGTCTCTTTATTTTTCTGAATCCATTTTTTCAATACACATTTTACCTCCTTTGCATTGAAGTCTGAAAGCATACATTGATTTAAGTTAGAGGGTCCTAGGGAGTTCTTTGAAGAATTTTTCTATTTCATTCTTGTAATATATCAGTACGTCAGCTGTGATCTTTCCATAATGGTCTTTTTGTACATACTTTGCAAACATTGCAATCGAACATGGTCAAATGTTCCATTAAATGATACTTCTTATTGTTTTTGGAGGCAATCATCTCTGCCATTTACTTTATTTGCCTCTGCACTTAGCTGTAGCTTACATCTTCGTTTTGCTTTCATTTATATAGAGAATGCCAAGATTGATACAATTCAATTCCTTCAGTATTATGTCTACTTATTGGTCTTTGGACAAGGCTCTCACTTTTAGAATACCAATAGCCGAGTTAATGCTTATAAAGGATCTTAAATCTGAATTAAATGTAATTCTGAACAACCTCTCTGCCCCATCACTCTGCCTTTGTCCCCAAGGAATGGAAGCGGCTGAACAAGGATGAGGGCCATTTTGCATTTCTCCTTGTTCCATGGTTTTCCATGACCAAATAATTCATCCCCAAGTAGGCAGCCTACTGGTAATGAGTTGGTTCTTGAGCTGATCTTCAAAAAGTATACTCATTCTATTGTCATGATTATAATGAAAGATTTTCCAGCTTGGTAAAATCTGTTGGAGGTGGGCAGACTTCTAGAGTCCATAGGCATGGAAGGAGCAATGAGACCTGACTGTATAAATAAAGTATACTTACTCAGAATTATAGCAATAGTATGAGACTTAAGTCTCAGGGAACTTGGAATAAGTGTAGTACACTGTGTTGTAGAATGTAGTGATCATAACTTTATTACTCTGGAAAGACCACTGTGTTAAGTGTTAGGCATACAAAGAGGAAAAAAGGAGAAAATGCCTGTCCTCAAAGGGCTTACCAATCTCATAGACTCTAAATAGGAAGCAAAGATTCTAAAACTTTCAGCAACTGATTTTCTATTGTAGTGGTTTTGACTGGGTAACCCCATTCCAAGATATATTTTTAAGTTGAGGTAAATTTGATTGGACGGAATTAGAAAGCATCAATAAACACAAAATTAAGTGCATTCAAATGAAGTTTGTTTGGGAGAGGTTTTTTTAAAGGACAAGGAAATTCACATCTGAAAATCAAAATTTGTCTTTGGATATTAAAACATTGGTTAGAAGCATGGAATAGTAGAGTGCAGATTCTGGAGCTAACAGACCTGGTGTCAAATCTTACCTCTGATATTTTCTACCTTGTGACTTTGGGCATGGTGTTTAACCTCCCTGAGCCTCCTATCTACAAAAAGAAAGGTTTATATCGGATGGCTTCTGAGGTCTCTTCTAGGTCTTAATCTTTGATCTAAAATTTACAAATCCTATTATAGAAGCATTTGCATCAAAGTCAGGGAATGTCCTACTAGCCCCACAGTGTGCCTAAGTATCCATTTACTTCTATTCCTTGCTGTCTATCCAAATCTAAAGGAAAGGACTGAGGTGGTTAAGGGAGATAGGTGGTACAGTGGTTAGAGTTGGGAAGACCTGAATTCAAAACCATCTTCAGATACTTACCAGCTGTATGATTCTGGGCAAGTCACTTAACTTCTCTCTGCCTCAGTTTCCTCATATGTAAAATGGGGATAATAATAGCATCTACCTACCAGGGTAGTTGTGAGAATAAAATGAAGTAATATTTGTATTCTGTAAATCTTAATTTATATGTATATATAAGTAATATATGTATATATAAGTATATATGTATATTATATGTAATTTGCTATTATTAGAGGGTCACTAGGACCCTCAATATCATCTATAATGATGTACTCTATAAATCTTAAAGCACTATATAAATATTAGCTATTATCATCATCCATAATAATGAAAAACCTGTCCTGTCCAACAGAAAATAAATCATTCCAGGGCAGAAGTGCAGTGATCCTTCTGTACCTTTGGGTGATACATTCAATGACTTCCCTGAGTCTTGATATCATCATCATCATCATCAAATATTTGGGAGTAACCTTTTGCTCCTAGGATTATATTAAATGCACAATAGGCCTTTTCATAAGGTAGTGAACATATAATCTCTGTCCGGAGTACTAAGAACACAAACATATGGAACTGAGAATGTTATGATGGGGTACAGATTGAGCTAGATAACCCTAACATTTCCTTCTAATTCTCAGATTCTATTATTAAATACTGACAAAGAATAAAAACACTTGAATAGGCTTTTCATTTGGGGGCACATAAATTTATAGACATGCACATTTACAGCTTTATATGTCCAGAAGAAAGTAAGCAGGTATGATAGGGTTAATGTTATCCTACTCTAGAGGTGAATTTTCATCTGTTTAAATTAGAGAACACTGCACTTCTGGATGCTGAGTGACTTTTCCCATTATCACTGAAAAGCTTTATTTTAAACTGATGATAAATGAATGTTAATGACATTTTGTTATTTTCGTCTTCAATAGGGTTTTACTATTTGAAAGCTTTAGAGGTTCTTTCTTTATGGAGGGCCTTGAGTGGTTGTGGGTCATCAAAACAGCCACCTTGATTTCCACTTCATTGGGACAACAACATGAGAATCAATATTGACTAAGCGGATAAAGGAGGATGCAGGCCAGTGAAAGCTCTTTATCTCTGGGACTTCTAGTTGGGTAACAAATGAGGCAACTAAACAGATAGAGAATCATGAAAAGTAGCTACTGATTTGGACCCGTGAAGGTCGTTGTAATAGAAAAAAATGGATAATGGCTTATATTTCTATAGAGATTTAAAGTTAAGAACCACTTTACATGCATTAAGATCTGTATCCACAGAACTAAGTACAGTGACTGGCTCAGAGGAGGCTTTTGATAAGTGCTTCTTGATTGATTGCCAGTAGCCAATGAGAATTAAGTAGTCAGAAAAACTATTCCTCATTAGAATTAATGTTCAGAAGATATAAACAGGCAGTTTTCAAAGGAAGAAATCCAAGCTATTGACAATCATATGAAAAATTCTATAAATCACTAATATTTAGAGAAATGAAAATTTTTAAAAAGCCTGTGGTTCCACCTCAGGCCTAGCTGACTGGCAAAGATGAGAAAACAGGAAAATGACATTTGTTGGCAGGGCTGTGAAAAACAGGTACGCTCTTGGAGGAGCTATAAATTAGTCTAGCCATTCTGGAAAGCAATTTGGCACCATGCCCAGAAAGTTACCAAATGATTCAAATCCCTTGACCCAGTTATTTTATTACAAGGTCTTATATTTCAAAAGAAACCAAGGAAAGAAGAAAAGGATCTGTATGTATAATTTATGTATATATGTAGGTATAAATCTATATTTATAATATTTCTTCTCATGGTAGCCAAATATTGGAAAATAAAGTGGTGTTCTGTTGGCTAATGGCTAAACAAATTATTGTATATGAATGTGGTGGGATATTTTACCATAAGAAATGATGAAATGGACAATTTCAGAGGAAGAGCTTTATGAACTGATGGAGAGTGAAGTGAGCAGAAGTCAGAGAATGATTTATGTAGAGATGACATTATAGAGAAAAACAATTTTGAAAGATTTTAGAACTCTGATCTAAATGACTAATAATAAACCTCAAGCCCAAAATAATGAAGGTGCAATATGCCACTCACCTCCTGGCGCATGAATGATTCATTTAAAAGACAGAGACATTTTTGGACATGGTTAATGTGGAAATTCGTTTTGCTAGATTATAGAGATAAATATTGAAGCATTTTTTTTTTGTTTTCTATTATTTTGTTTGCTTAGTGGGGTTTAATGGGAGCCATTACAATTTTAAAGTATTTCTTACTTGAAAACTAAATAAAATAAATTCTAAAAATAAACAAAGGTACAAAAAGATATGAAAGTCAGGTGGAATTTTTTTGGGGGGAGGGGGAGATGGAAAGATTAGGAAGTCTGGTCTAGGCTGGATGTGTCCATTCACGATATTGATCAACATGGAAGCTTTAACTTGCTCTGTGTTTCTGAGCTGAACTAGTTTGCCCCTTCTTTAGCCATCCTGGTGACCTCCATACACTGGGGGCTTATCCTATTAGTTCTGGATTTGGTATGTATACCGAGTTGAATTTATTTAAAACTGTCACTCAAGAGTTCCACCAGCCTCAGCCTCAACCTCGCCAGCCTCCTCAGACTACAAATGTGTGCCAGTACACTGGTCTAGGCAGGAAAAAGTTTACATCCACCTAGTTTGCTAGATTCCTAGGAGACAGTTCATGGCAGGTATGAATATATAGTACCTGAACGCAAATGAAATGAAACCTGATGTCCAGCACCAATCCAAATTTAGGATTTTCAAAGGTCACTGGCAGCTGTGCATAAATCCCTTAGGTAGAGATTAAGCATGTAGCATATCACTATAACTGATGAGAAAGATAAAATATTTTGTGCCCATGGGGGCTTTGGAATTTGACTGTGGAATGAATAAATTCTTATTTCAAAGGCCAGGCTTGTTATCAGAGTGACAAACGAATGGGATGCATTTTATAACATTTTCCAGTTAGTGAAAACAGTTCAAAATATGACAGCATGTGGCACTTCAAGGTTGCTTCAAAGAAGATATTAATTTACTTTGGAAACACAGCAGGTTCTCCATCGACCTTTCTTCCTGCCTTCCTCTCCCTCCCTCCCTTCTTCTCCCCTCCCCTTCTCTCCTTCCCCACCCCTCATTCCCCACATACACAGCTGTCTTCCAAGGACAAAACCTCATCCAGCATGGGAGGCTTTAAATCGCTTCCTTTTAGCGACATGCTGTTTGGTTTCCTTCCTGGAAATTGAAATATCAATTCTTTGGCTGCCTCCTCTGATTTTGCATGCTGGCAGTGTCACTGCAGAATGCCATCTCAAGTGCTGATCCTTTAAATTCCCCCTCTAAGTTAGTCATTGTCACTTAAGCTTTAGACTTTCCGCTGACCTTTCCAGCAGTTCTTTCAAGATACTAATACTCCATGGAATCGTCACAGAGAGAAAAATGTAGGAATATGAACTTTCAGACAGGGTCAGATCAATGATCTATATAGTGCCTTGCCCATAGAAAATGCTCAATAAATATTCGAGGAATTTTTAAAAAATCAATGGAGTCTCTAGCATTCAATCTCTGATCATGGTGCCATGGGGGGAATTTGTAGATTATGATGATATGCTCATCATGATTTAGAATAGTGTTAGATAGAAAAATGGAAAACATAATCCTACCCTTCTAGAAAATGGTAAACCTTTTGGTTTTTCCAATATTGTTCCAGCATTCAATATTTTACTCTATATTCCATCCATTCTGGGCAATTCCTAGCCATCTACTTCGGTCACTGAACTTACTGACCTGAGCCACTGAAACTCCAGAGATCTTACCCTGGGGAATTTGATATAGTTATTCCTCCCACATCTAGAGGGTAAGGGGTGTAGTGCTATAGCACCCTGCCCCCACAATCTAGAAAATCTGTGTAAAAAGTTTTGGCTCTCCCTTTGTACCAGAGAAGTCTGAATTTTTTCTTTTATGGGGTGTTTATAGTACTTTATTTTAAGATTTGGGTTAAGTATTTGGTCATAGACTCTGTGTCATCTGTGGCTTCCACAAAAATCTCCCAAAATTCTCATTTAATTTGTTATGCTGACCCATGATGAAACTTTAGTGAAGAAATTCAGATATGAAAGAGGTAACTATACTCCACTTTGTAATTCCCATCTTAGAAGTAGTCCTGATTGGTGAGTGAGCTAATGCAAATTCACACAGTCCCTTTATCTAGCTGTACCAGTCATCTTACCTCAAATATACCCAACCTCCCCACCTCCCACCATCAAATCAATACTAATATTGCTCTTGGAAAGTGCATGTCAGTTAATTCATCTATGGTTCCCTGTGGCTTCCCATACTAAAGCATCTTTTCCTGGCCATTACTTTTTCGTACATATTGTCTTCCTCTGGTAAGCTCCTTGAAGACAAAGATAATCACCTTTTTGTATCTGTTCCTGAGTTCAGCAGTGCTTGGTCCCTGGTTAAGTGCTGAATAAATACTTTTAATTTGATCAATTTATTGAACTTTTTGGTAACTATACAACTTTGAACCAATATCTTCAGGGAATCATGTGCAGTGACTGCAAAATGACTCTTCTGGTCTATAGCTAATTCTTAAAGCCTGTCCTCACAATATGGTCTGGATTATTTATTTCAATAAGTGTCTGTTAATTATCTGCTATGGACAAATGGAAAAATAAAAGCCCTTTTCCTCAAAGATCCTACATTCTACAAAGAACTTACTTTCTATACATTTTCCCTAAATGGATCGCTGTACGCTATATATGTGTTCATCTGCTACTTGCCCACCCCTCACACAGCATTATGAGGTCTTCCTGTAGTCTTTATCTACTTAACATTTCCTTACTTTGCAGAAATTGCCATCTATCATCATAAACACATGGGATTTACTGGGTCATCTGAGTGTTATTGATACATAATGGAAAGACCACCAAGCTTTGAGTCAGGATACCTCATTAGGGCTCTGGCTTTGATACTACCTGGCTGTGAAGTATAAGGCAAATAGTGCTATTTCTCTAAACTTTATTTCTTATTTCTTTAACTTTCTCTATTTCTCCTTTTTTATCTAATTTCACCACTTTAGAGTTGAGGGAACCTTTTTTTTTTAGTTTATTCATTTTTCCAGTCTACTTCCTAATCTCGATCTTGCTGTTAGGGCTGGGCACTTCTGGAGGAAAAGTCCAGGCTGGTCCTCTTGTTATTACTGGCTTGTGGTAGCCCAGTATCTCAAGGCAGCTCATGCTGGGAACATGCAAACTTTTAAGGTTTCCAAAACGATCTGATCCAGGGCAAAGTCTGATTGTCTTCTCCCTGGTCTAAACTTTCTAAGTTTCTCACCTGGGTTTGGATATGAACGAGAGTAGACTATTGCTGGACCAGTCATTATTAGCCATCTGGCAGCTGTGCTGATTCAGAGTGATAGAAATGCAAGCTTCCCTTTGGTCTGTGATTCCTGCCTTGGTTATTCCTCTACAGGCTTCACACTGAGCTTGAAGTTGGAAGTGAGACCTGCTTTGCTTCTGGAATCGAAGTCACAGATGCTTCTATTTGCTTTCAAACTTGCTCTTCTTTTGGTACACAGCCCTGGACCCACTATCTGCCCATGGGTGCAGGGCCCCCATTCCATCTGTGACTCAAACTACAAGTTGGTGCCTGTTTGCACATCCTGAATGAAGTCACCGTGTCCTAGTATGATTCTTGGGAACTCCTCTTGCCCTTGTGAACAGGATCTTCCTGCATTGGATTGCTCTGGTCAGTAGTCTTATGGCCAGACCTGATCAACAGTATCCATGGACCTTTTTAGCTCTCCCTGCTGACTTGAACTGGAAAAAATAACTCACTGTGATTTTTAAATTTGGTTTCCCCCAATAGGATTCTCTCCAATGTGTTTCCTAGGTCTGTTTAGAGGAGATTTGGGGGAAAAGAGCTTATTGTACTTCATTCTGTAACCCTGACATCTTGACACTATTCTCCCTTAACTCCCAACTTTTTTACAAAATGTAAGGACTCTACAGAAGAGATGGAAAGCTAGACCAAACCCAGCCACTGTGTAGGATTCAGGGAAGATCACTGTCCTAGGGGAATTATAACAAGAATATAACAATCCTTTGTCCTGGCTGATGCCAAGGAACCTTCTGGTTGTCAATATTCATTCTAAAGAAAGTGGCAAAAGTCTATTTGAATTAACTGGAGAAGCTCCTCTATATCAGCCAGTACAGAGCTGCTGAGATCAGTTATGACCCAGTGGGCAGCTTGCCTCACAAGAAAGGGGTACTACAAAAACCAAACCTTGGCTTGGTTTTTGGAATGGGGAATGGGGAATCCTCGGGGTTGAAGGTCCACAAATGACTTTCATGGGAAGGAAACCCTTGAACTTCTTCATTCTCCTTGAAGAAAAGTTGGAAAGTGATCCATACACCATCTGGGTCTGCCTCTGCTGACTCTAAACACTTGAGTAAAACAGGTGTTAGAAGCATTTGGAATCTCAAATGTTCATTGCTGTATTGCTTGGTCATCAGAGATATAATGTTTTAGAAACCATGTTCTCCATATTCTCCTCCTAGAGAAGGAGCTTTTGGTATATTCATCAGTACCTGCCTGAGGTATCGGGGACATGTCCCAGATGCATAATGGCACTGTTTGACTTGCATTAAAGAGTTAGGGTCAGACTTGAGAAGGAAACAAGTTTAAACCAGAACATGTGGATATGGGGCGTGAGATGCTGAGAAAAACTGAAAGACTGGTTATCAATAGAGATTGAAAGATTGAGGTTGAGGAATTAGTGGGGAAAGATGCAAGGAGTGACAGGGAGTTAACAAATGTTATATCCATAGGATTCTTCAGAGCTTGTGTCGCTTCATTGTAGTAGCTTTTGGTCATTGTTTCTACTTGCTGTGGATATGTAGGAATGGTCATGGACACTAAGACCTCAGTGTATGTTTGCTGATGATCATGATTAGAGCAGGGGCATATAAACTTGTGATATCCTTTTTAGCCCTGTGGCTTTGTAGATTGATGGAGGTAGTAAGGTAGATATGTGTGGTCCCATCCAGGTGATTGGAAGGATTCAGGTAGAAGCAAATGAGTTATCTTTTGTATGGTTGAAATTGAAAGGCAGTCATGGTGGATGTAATGCATAGAGAGCCAGTCTTGGAGCATGAATGTCCTAGGTTCAAGTTCAGTCTTTGACATTCTGACTGTGTACCTCTGAGCAACTCACTTAACCTTTCAGTGCTTTAGACAAAACTCCAAGACTGCAAGTTGCAGAGAATGTGCAGACCTGCCCTTGTGGAGGGAGATTTCTCATCCTGGAGTTCCTTATACCAATGAAGTCACAGGTTTAATTCCTATCCCTAAAGTAGCCTTGGAAATATCCTTCCCTGGAACTTCTCTAATTGTGCTTCTGCTTTCCCTTATTGCATCCCTTGAGCACGGCTCCAATTTGCTGTCTTTCTTGTGTGTGTTCTCTCCTGGGGACGATAATATACCTGGACAAGTAACCCAGAAATGCTGGATCCTGTTAAGATAAAGTATCCCTGAGCTTTAATATTACATGGGTCATAACAAACCTCCGTCTTATTTATCTTTCCTCACCTTGTCTCTTCCTTCTTTACCCCTTCTAAGCTTGCTGCATTAGAGAGACAAGTATTCGATTTCCTGGGATATCAGTGGGCTCCCATCCTGGCCAATTTCCTTCACATCATAATTGTCATCCTGGGCCTCTTTGGAACCATTCAATATAGACCTCGATACATTGTGGTGGTAAGTGATATTTGCCTATTCTAGTCTTCTCCCTAGGCCAGGAGGATTACAGGGGGCCTGAGTAGTATCCAGAAAACAATGTATTGAAAGAGAACAGAACCTGCCTTCTGTAGAGACATAGAACAGTTTAGCATATTTTAATTCCTGGCTTCTGGATCAGTGTTTTGTGCCAAGATAAAACTGATTTTCCCTCTTGAACCTGTCCAGTTCATCTTTGTTTTATTTATAAAAAATGAACCTTTTCATAAGTTACTAGGACCAATAATGAACATAGGATGTTAATTTAAAAAAAAAAATAAGCAAAAACTCTTTCTTCTGGAACTTGAGGTTGGAAGGAGAGAAAGGAATTAATGTATCATTGTTGATGACTGTAAAAGCCATCTTCAAGCCTTTCTACTCTGACTGCCATGCTCTGTTTTTTAAGCCAGCCTCACAATCGAAACTGACAAGTCTCCCTTTCTTACTTCAGCAGAGAAGGAAAATTGTCAATTTAAATTCTCCGCTGATTTCACAGAATGGTGAAGGGAGAGAGCCAGCGGGAGAACCAGGAGAGTAATAAGCCGATATTCACTTGTGGGGTTACTAACAGTCTTGGTCACCCAACACTGACAGGCTGACAAAGACTTTATACACTATTTTATTTTCATAGAATCCTGGAATGTTAGAGCTGAAAGGGATTTGACAGATGATCTAATTCAACCTCCTCATTTGACAGCTGGGGAAATATAGGTCCAGAGAAGGGAAATGACTTGTCCACCATCATGAAGTGAAGTGGTGGCACAAGATTAGAACTCAGATGTCCTGACCCCAAGACTGAAGACCTTTCCATTAGAATTTGTTTGATAGCTGCAGTCCTCCTTAAAGATTTAAAATAAATTAAACCAAACATATTCAATGCAGTGTTTGTTATATTCCTTCTCTATTCACTCAAGTCTGCACTGGAATGAGAGTGATCTTTTGCTCACTAGGAAGCTGTAGTTCAGATAATTTTAGCCATTGTAGTCTGATCAGCCCCTGAATATACTGAAGGTGAGCATATCCATAGTCCCAGAGAAACCTAATCATTTGATATGTGCCTCACTGTAATACTGATGCCCCACCAATTCCTAAATTGTCCTTGGTCTTGATGGATCTTGTAGAAACTTAGTCCCATATTCTAACTTCTTGCAGACTGATTGAATAAGAAATGAAGGGGATTGCTTACATGCAGAAATCTGAAGTCAGACCAAGATTACTTAGAGTGCTTAGGAAGATTGATAATGACCTCCAAATGTCTTTTTCTCCCACTTATTAATTGAAATATAGTTAAGGCAAAAGCACACATATGAGAGATGGAGTGTCAGTGTAGTCACAGAGAAAAGACCAGTTTGGCTGGAAAGATGGCATTGGGCAGTTGTAAAGAGCATGTGCAAATCTTACCAGTGGCTAACTTAGGCAGAAAACAGGTCTCCAATAGCAGAAACCTTATCTCCAAAATTGCACAGACACCTTCATGCCACAAAGATCACAAAATGAAGGATCCTTTGAAAACATTCGGGGTCTGGCCACAACACTGATAAAAAGTGTAATGACTTCTATGCAGGTCAGCATTTAGTCTTCTCCAAGTTAGTTATACAAAGCAGGTGGTAGTCACTTTCCAATTTATATTTTGCATTCTTGATTTGTCTCTCATTTTTCTTCCTTCTAGTATGCAGTGTGGACAGCTCTCTGGGTCACTTGGAACATCTTCATTATCTGTTTTTATTTGGAGGTGGGAGGACTTTCAAAGGTGAGTCAAGGATAGGGTGCTATTTTGAAATATAAGAAAACCAGTTGGCTGTGGAAAAAAGGAAAGACACCCAGGCCCATGTGGCCCTCATTAAATTTAAGAGCAGAGAGGAAAAGAAGGGACGCTAATTCACTCATCTGGATGCATTCGTTGTGTGCCCCTTAATTCCTTGATTCAAAGTAATTAGAAATGTTCAGAAAGTCAAAGTGAATTTCTCAGATTCTGGGCAGCAACTGTTGTGGTTAAATTTTAAACTCATAATTCAAAACAGGACAAAGGAGTCCTGGAAGCAAAAAGGCTTGGTGAAACAGGAATTTAATAAAGACTTGGTGACCTTGCCCCATAGACACACACACACACACACACACACACACACACACACACACACACACACACACACACACACACACACACACACACACACACTCTATAGTAAATACTTCATGAAACCCAGAAGCTTCAGCTGAAAGCTCTGATTAGCTGCCTGCAATATGTTAATTGCATTTCATTATCCACTTATCATGGCCCTTTTTTTGTTGCCATTGTGCTTAGGGGTGATGATGGAGAGAGGGGGGATCCTTGCTTTCGTTTTTTCTTCATACTCAGCAACTAGCCCCTTTGGTCTTTTCAATAGATAGCTTAGTAGTACAAGCTGGGCAACTTACCTCCAACTTACCACAATGTGGATTGTGCTCAAAACCAATGGGGTCAAAGTTGCCAATCTTAAACTGGCTCTAAGTTGTCAACCAGAAAGAGTACGGAGCTCATAGAGAGGGTGTCAGAGAGACTAGCTGGTCTGGGTTCCGTTCTGGGTATTTTTCAGGGGGCCAGAAGGCTTAGGTCAAATGTCAAGTTGCAGATGTTGTCTTGATCAGGCATCTGGCTTTGGGGGGGGAGCCTTTTCTACGTAGGAGAAATAAGATTTCTTAATTCCATAGCTAATAGCTCTTTCTGAGGGTATTACCGAGTTCCCTCAGGGCGTTCCCTTAGTCAATGCCCTTCACAAATTTCAGTCCTGGTGGTAACCAATAAAACTTTAAAACTCTAACCCCTGGCCTGTATTTGTCTGTTGGCTCATGGTTTGTTGTGGCTGTTCATATCAATGAGGTCAGCATTCATCAAGCATTCACTGAGCATCACAGGCAGAATACAGTAGATGAAAGAAAGGGTGTTTTTTTTACAGGGAGGGTGAAGAGAAGTCACACTCCATTTTTGATGTTTCATTAACTATGCAGTGCCAGACACTGAGCTCTCTGATAGGATGTTTGATGTACCAGACCTTCAGCTTTCTCGAGTTATCTGGATTTAACTGCTTAGAAGGACTTTCTCTTGTCCTGCAATTCCTGCTGTAATTCCAGTGCCTTTATAATCAAAGAGCACAGGCACCTCCTTTGTTGCTTTCACTTAATTCTTTGTCAAAGATAATGGTTTTGGCTGGAGTCATTTCTTCTGTAATAGCTTATAAATTCATGAACCGCTACACCAGGCTAACCCCATGGGATTTTTTTTTTTGATTTTGTCAATTTTGCTATAACAGAATCTCATGGCTGTCAGCAGTGACAACATTAGACTAGAGAATGTACCTGTCCTTTGTCTTCTTTCTTCATTAGAAAAGTCTTTACAGGCAGATATTTTACAAGTTTAGTGAAAGGTTAATTTATCTTTCACTTTTGCAAACCTCCTCTTGCCTGTTCTCCCCATGAAGCATACCTACATGTCAGTCAGATTGGTTGGAGAGAATACCAACTGGTCCATATCCTGCTTTGGAACCTTAGTAAACAGAGCAAAAGCTGAGGCTCTCTAGCCCCCACATGATCTTAGCACAGGGGGAGAAGTAAAGTGGTGGAGCGGCACAGACAGGAGGATAATATCTAAGAGGAACATCAGTGATTACACACTGGCCTGCGGCATCCAGGCTGTTTAAGAAAGGGAAGCAATGCAAACATTGCCAGCAAATATTGTAAGACTGGCTGGCACAATTATACGATTGCAGGAAGCTTGTGTGTAAGGAGTAAAAAAGAAGAGCTAGGGAAGAGTCTTGATAGCCTGGCAGAGCAGAGGGATTGTTTGTTGTGGTTAAATTTTGTGGTAAAGTTTTATCTTCTGTGTGCTCTCCTGATCACCATCCGCACCTGGAAACAGAGGTCAGGACAGGTGGTATCTCTTTTCCCCTGACATTTGTCAATCTGTTCTCTCCCTTCACCCCCTCACAGTTTTGCTAGCCCAAAGCCAGGCACATTTACACCTGGGGAGTGGTTTATGATGATCTGTGCCTCAGTATTGGCAAATAGCTTCTGATTGTGCAGTTTGGGACCATTCTCCCATCCCTAGAAGGCTATCATGGTGGGAGGGTGGAGGTGGCATAAGGAGTGAATGAATTCAGAATGTTATCTATAGTCTATTTGCCCTTACTGGCTTTAACTGCTTCAATGCAATGTTCTCTCACTGCTCTACCTCACTGCTCCCAGTTGTTTCAATATACCCCATTCAGGCATAGAAAAGTTGGAAGGTGAATGTGATCATGCTCTCATAATGGTTGGTAATGATAATATTTGAATTTGCCTTGCATCTTTAAAAAAAATAATCAGAGATGTGAGAATATTTGCTGCTTTCTAACAAAGGTATTTTTTCACCCAGTTCTGATACCTAGGTTACACTGAAACCTGGTGCCAATGGATCACATTTAGATCAGATTTTGTGGTTTGCAAAGCACTTTTCTCAGGACACTCTTATGAGGTGCGTAGTACAAGCATTAGCAAACCCATTTTATAAGTCAGGAGACTGAGGCACAGGGAGGTTAAGTGACTTCCTCATACTCACATGGCCATGGTGAGGACTTGAATCAAGTCTTCTAGATTCACAGGCCAACAGACTTTTCAATACACTGTGAATACCTCCTTCTCCAGGAGAAACCACACTGGTGGTTATTGTACAGCAGAGATTGGCTAGAAGAAAGCAAAGAAATAGCAGCATTCACCCAACAAGGGGGAGGTGAGAGATGGCATTGGTAGTAATGATAATACCTAACATTTACATAGTGCTCAAATGTTTGCAAAGTTTTTACATAGGTCATCTTATTTACTTCTCACAACAACCCTGAGAAGTGCGTGTTATTATCATCACCCCCTCCCTTTTATAGATGAGTAAACCAAGGCTGAGGAGGTTGACTTACCCATGGTTATGTAGCTAGTGTAGTCCTGGAAGTAGGATTCAAACTCAGGTCTTCCTTTTTATAAATTAATTTTTATTCTGAAATTAACAAATGCCAAAGAGAATGGATATTTGCATGCGCTTCATAGAATAGGAAAGATAACATTATACATGAAGCAGCAGATCTTTATGATGTACAGTTTAATTTTATTTTTATGGCTATAGTAAGCTCCACATAAAACTTTCAAAGCTGTCTTATTTGTCTGGCTTGCTTTTTGGCTTTTCATTTTTTTCTCTCCATTAAAAAATATGCCTCAATGACTTTCTTTTTTAAAAAAAATTTTTAATATATATTTTATTCCCTCCAATTGCATGTTAAAACAATTTTAACATTTTTATTATTATTTTGTTTTCAGTTTTCTACATTCACTTCCATATATCTTAGATTTGTTCCCCTCCTTTCCCCTCCTTCCCCTCTATCTCCCCAAACCCTCCCTGAGACGGCATACAATTTGACATAGGTCTACACATAAATTCCTACTAAATACATTTTCATCTTAGTCATGTTGCACAGAAGAATTAAAATGAATGGGAGAAATCATAAAACAAATCAAAACATAATACAAAAGAAAATGATCTGCCTCATTCTGCAATCGAATTCCATGGTTCTTTCTCTGGATGTGGAGGGCATTTTGCCTTGAGACCACTGGAAATTTTTTAAGTCCTTGCATTGCAATGAAGTACTAAGACTACCAGAAAAAATCCTTGCACACTGTGGTTGTTGCTGTGTACTGCTCCTTGCTGGTTCTGCTCCTTTCACTCAGCATCAGTTCATATAAGTCTTTCCAGGCCTCTTTGAAATCTTCCTGTTCATCATTTCTTATAGCACAATAGTATTCCATTACATTCATATATCACAATTTATTCAGTCATTCCCCAATTGATGGGCATCCCCTTGATTTCCAGTTTTTGGCCACCACAAAGAGAGCTGCTATAAATATTTTTGTACATGTGGGACTCTTTCCCAGTTTTATGATCTCTTGGGGATACAGTCCTAGAAGCAGTATTGCTGGGTCAAAGGACATGCACATTTTTGTAGCCCTTTGGTGATAGTTCCAAATTGCTCTCTAGAATGGTTGGACCTCTCCCACATCTTCTCCAACATTTATCCTCTTCCTGTTTTGTCATGCTAGCCAACCTGATAGGTGTAATGTAGTATCTCATAGTTGTTTTGATTTGCATCTCTCTAATCAATAATGATTTAGGCATTTTTTTCATATGATTATAGATAGCTTTAATTTCTTCCTCTGAAAACTGCCTGTTCATATCCTTTGGCTATTTATCAATTGGGGAATGACTTGTATTCTTATACATTTGACTCAATTCTCTATCAATTTTAGAAATGAAACCTTTATCACAGATATTAATTAGTTGCAAAAATTCTTTCCCGGTTTTCTGCTTCCCTCCTAATCTTGGTTGCATTGAGTTTGGCTGTGCAAAAACTTTCAATCTGGAAATTCTGGGTTTCAAAGATTCAATAAGTTATTTTGCTTTGAGCCCCAGAAGACAGAATTAGAAGCAGTGGGTGTTAGTTCCAGTCAGATTTCACCTTGATAATAGGGAAAACATTCTAGCAATTATAGCTGTTCAAAAGAAGGTTGTATTCCTCCAGAGTTAGTAGGTTACACCTCATTTTATGTATCCCTCTATTATTACTTGAGGCAGCCAAGTGGCACAGTGGATAGAGCCGTGGGCTTGAAGTTAGGAAGATCTGCATACAAATTTGGCCTCTGACACTTATTTGACATAACCCTAGAAAAGTCACTTACCTTCTGTTTGTCTCCGTTTCCTCAACTGTAAAATGGAATAATAATATCACCTCCCTCTCAGGGTTGTTGGGAGGATCAAATAAATAAGATAGTATTTGGAAAGTGCTTAGCTCTTTACATAGCACATAATATTTGTTAACAAATGCTGGTTTCCTTTCCTTCCTACTTGTTAAGGATATGTGGAGGGGTTACCTCTTCAGGAGATGGACTAGATCTCTGAGAACCTTTCCTAATCTTAGATTTTACAATTAAAGGTGAGAGATAGGACTGCCACCTGTATATAGTAGGGGTTCAGCAATCAGTGATCTACTTGTACCTATTACAGTGCCTACATATAATAGATGACCAAGCCAGCTATTCAACCCTAAAGATTCTGGTGTAAATAAAATTGTGTGGTACCTCAGAGGTTCTGGAAACTCCAATGAGCCTAGAGAGAATTGTCTTTTATACCCAGTCCAACATACACACATACACATACATGTTCCTCATCATTGAATTAAGTTTATGTGGTTTGTATTTTTGAAGCTGCCAGTTTCCTTTAAATCTGTTATTGGGTTGGTAGTAATGGAGAAAAATGCTGATATATCTGTCTGATGTAAATTCCCACCTAAGAAAATTTTCACCTACTGCAAGTGAGCCCTTATTTGCATCTGGGCTTCAGATCAGGTTGCTCTTATGGATGCAAAACCATTCCCTTAATGGTCCATTGCCATAATGCCATTTCGAAGGAATGCTGGAGAAACTGGATTCCTTTTAAAAAGTTATTCCAAGCCTTTCTCATACTGAGGTCTCTTTGCAGTTTTAAGTCTGAGTAATAGGTTTGCCCACTAACCCCTGCTTTTCCTGGCTTATTTTCTGCCCATGAGGAAAAGTCAGGATATTTGTATTAGGGCACTGTTACCAAGAGAAATCTCTGTACCCCTCTCCCATACATATCTTCTTAAGAAAAACCTCCCCTCTCATTCCCAATATACATGGCCTCCATGTATCTTATAGGCTTTCCGCTAAGCCTGAGAAATTGGGAACTGACCTAGGGCATCTACAGTCAACTGATTGATTATGATAAGAATCAGTAAGGGTAGTGAGCTAGAAAAAATGGAGTTTGTTAACTCAGCAGCCAGAAGAAGGGATTCTTATGAGCAATAACTCAAATGGAGTTGAGTGAGTTAGGTAAGCAAGCAAGAGAGTATTTCTCCTTTTACAAGTTTAATAAATGTCTATGGGGATGAGAGTACAAATGTCAAGGAAATTGTTATATGGATTCATAGAGGAAGAGTCATTTCCTTGCCCTCTTCTGTAAGCACTGCAGCTTTTCTATTCAGGAAATAAAATAGATGAAATTAGAGGAATGAACACTTGTTCAAGCTCTGTGGTTTTCCTTGTTACTCTGCCTCCTTCCCTAGTAGAAGACCTTTAGAAAAGACGGGTGCTGTTATATATGAGGTCTATGTACCCTGCAAGGTCCCTATGATCCAACTGTGTAATCTGGAAGCCCTCTTTTCTCCCATCCCTCCCATTTCCCTACCAAAACCCCAAAACAAAACCTTAAAATCTAGCATAATCTTTTTTTTTATTAATTTATTTGTTTTCAGTTTTCAACAATCACTTCCATGTTTAAATTTTCTCCCCCTCCTTTTCCCCTCCCTCTCTGAGATGGCATGCAATCTTATATGGGTTCTACACATACATTCTTATTAAACACATTTTCATATTAGTCATGTTGCATGGAAGAATTAAAACGAATGGGAGAAGCCATGAGAAAAAACAAAGCAAAACATGACACAGGAGAAAAATATGCTGCTTTCTGCATTCCAGTTTCATAGTTCTTTCTCTGGATGTGGATGGCGTTTTGCCTGAGGAGGCCTTTGAGAATGTTTTTGGCCTTTGCATTGCTGTGAAAGGCTAAGTTTATCAGAAACGCACTGTGGCTGTTGCTGTGTATAATGTTCTTCTGGTTCTGCTCATTTTACTCAGCATCAGCTCATATAAGTCTTTCCAGGCTTTTCTGAAGTCCAACTATTTGTTGTTTCTTACAGCACAATAGTATTCCATTACATTTATATACCACAACTTGTTCAGCCATTCTCCATTTGATGAGCATTCCCTTAATTTCTAGTTCTTGGTCACCACAATATTTATGTACATGTGGGACCTTTTTCCATTTTTATGACCTCTTTAGGATACAGCCCTAGAAGCAATATTGCTGGATCAAAGGGTATCCACATTTTTGTAGCCCTTTGGGCATAGTTGCAAATTGCTCTCCAGAATGGTTGGATCAGCTCACAGCTCCACCAGCAATGAATTAGTGTTCTAACTCTCCCACATCTTCTCCAACATTTATCATTTTCCTATTTTGTCATGTTAGTCTGATAGGTGTGATTTGGTACCTCAGAGTTGTTTTGATTTGCATCTTTCTAATCAATAATGATTTGGAGCATTTTTATATGACTATAGATAGCTTTAATTTCTTCCTCTGAAAACTCCCTGTTCATATCCTTTGACCATTTATCAACTGGGGAATGACTTATATTCCTGTACATTTGACTCAGTTCTCTATATATTTTAGAAATGAGGCCTTTATCACACATACTAGTTGCAAAAATTCTTTCCCAGTTTTCTGCTTCCCTCCTAATCTTGGTTGCATTGGGTTTGTTTGTGCAAAAACTTTTCAATTTAATGTAATCAAAATCATCCATTTTGCACTTCATAATGTTCTCTATCTCTTGTTTGGTCAAAAATTTCTCCATTCTCCATAAATCTGACAAATATACTATTCCTTGTTCCCCTAATTTGTTTGTAGTATCAGCCTTTATACCTAGATCGTATATCCATTTGGACTTTATTTTTGTGTATAGTGTCAATCATTGGTCTATGCCCAGTTTCTGCCACAGTGTTATCTAGTTTTCCCAGCAGTTTTTGTCTAACAGTGAGTTCTTATCCCAGAAGATGGGGTCCTTGGGTTTGTCAAACAGTAGATTGCTATCTTCATTGACTACTGTGTCTTGAGTGCCTAATCTATTCCACTGGTCTGCTCTTATATTGATTAGCCAGTACCAAGTGATTTTGATGATTGTTGCTTTATAATGCAATTTGAGATCTGGTAGGGCTAGGCCACCTTCCCTACCATTTCTTTTCATTAGTTCCCTTGATATTCTGGACCTTTTGTTTTTCCAGATGAATTTTGATATTATTTTTTCCAGCTCTAGAAAACAATTATCTGGTAGTTTGATTGGTATGACACTGAATAAGTAAATTAATTTAGCTAGAACTGTCATTATTATATTAGCTCAGGTCACCCATGGGCAGCTGATGTTTTTCCACTTACTTAGATCTGACTTTATTTGTGAGAAAAGTGTTTTGTAATTGTATTCATATAGTCCCTGGGTTTGTTTTGGCAGGTAGATTCCCAGATACTTTATAGTATCTACCATAGCTTTAAAGGGGATTTCTCTTTCTATCTCTTGCTGTTGTGATTTGTTAGTATTACATAGAAATGCAGATGGCTTGTGTGGGTTTATTTTGTAACATGCAATTTTACTAAAGTTGTTTATTATTTCAAACAGTTTTTTACTTAATTCTCTGCAATTCTCTAAGTATTTATCGTCTGCAAAGAGTAATAACTTAGTTTCTTCTTTGCCAGTTCTAATTCCTTCAATTTCTTTTTCTTCTCTTATTGCTAAAGCTAACATTTCTAGTACCATATTGAATAACTGTAGTGATAATGGACATCTTTGTTTCACCTCTGATTTTATTGGAAATGCATCTAGCTTATCCCCATTGCATATAATGCCTACTGATGGTTTTAGGTAGACACTGATTATTATTTTATAAAAGGCTCCATTTATTCCTATGCTCTCATTTTTGTTTTCAACAGGAATGGGTTTTGTATTTTGTCAAGCTTTTTCTGCATCTATTGATATAATCATATGATTTCTGTTAGTTTTGTTGTTGATATGATCAATAATGCTGATAGTTTTTCTAATATTGAACCAGCCCTGTATTCCTGGTATAAATCCTACCTAATCATAATGTATTATTCTTGTGATAAATTGCTGTAATCTTTTTGCTAATCTCTTATTTAAAATTTGTGCATCTATATTCATTAGGGAAATTGGTCTATAATTTTCTTTGTCTGATTTGGCTCTTCCTGGTTTAGGTATCAGAACTATATTTGTGTCATAAAAAGGATTTGGTAGGACTCCTTCACCAATTTTCCCAGATAGTCTCTATAGTATTGGAATTAACTGTTCTTCATGTGTTTGATAGAATTCACTTGTAAATCCATCTGACCCTGGAGATTTTTTTCCTTGGGAGTTCATTAATGGCTTTTTCAATTGCTTTTTCTGAGATGGGATTATTTAATATTTAACTTCCTCTTCTGTTAATCTGGACAGTTTATATTTTTCAAATTATTCATCCATTTCACTTAGATTGTCAAATTTATGAGCATATAGTTGGGCAAAGTAATTTCTAATTATTGTTTTAATTTCCTCCTCATTGGAGGTGAATTCACCCTTTTCATTTTTTTATATTGGAAATTTGGTTTTCTTTTTTCTAAATCAAATTGGTCAAAGATTTATCAGTTTTATTGTTTTTTTTCCTAATGCCAACTCTCAATTTTATTTATTAGCTTAATAGTTTTCTTAATTTCAATTTTATTAATCTTTCCTTTCATTTTCAGTATTTCTAACTTGGTATTTACTTGGGGATTTTCAATTTGTTCTTTTTCTCGCTTTTTCAGCTGCATGCCCAATTCATTGATCTCCTCTTTCTCTATTTTATTCATCTAGGCTTTCAATGATATAAACCTTCCCCTAAGAACTGCTTTCTTAGCATCCCATAAGTTTTGGTAGGTTTTCTCATTATTGTCATTCTCCTGAATGAACTTATTGATTGTTTATATGATTTAATGTATGACCCATTCATTCTTTAGGATTAGATTATTTAGTTTTCAATTAATTTTTAGTCTATCTTTCCATGGCCTTTTATTACATATACTTTTTCACTGCATTATGATCTGAGAAGGATACATTGACTATCTCTGCCTTTCTGCACTGGATTGTGAGGCCCCAGAATATGGTCAATTTTTGTATATGTGCCATGTACCGCTGAAGAAAAAGGTATATTCCTTTCTATTCTCATTCAGTTTTCTCCAGAGATCTATCATATCTACCTTATCCAGAGTTTTATTCACCTCCTTAACTTCTTGCTTGTTTATTTTGAGGTTAGCTATATCAAGTTTAGAGAGGGGGAGTTTGAGATCCCCCAATAGTATAGTTTTACTGCCTGTTTCTTCCTGTAACTCCCTTAACTTCTCCTCTAAGAATTTGGATGCTATACCACTTGGGGCATATACGTTTAGTAATGATATTGCTTCATTGTCTGTGGTGCCTTGTAGTAGTTTATAGTTTCTTTCCTTATCTCTCTTGATTAGATTTATTTCTGTTTTTGCTTTGTCTGAAATTAGGAGTGCTACCCTTGCTTTTTTTACACCAGCTGAAGCATAATATATTAGGCTCCAAACTTTTACCTTTACCGTGTGTATCCTCCTGTTTCAAATGTGTTTTTCTTAAACAACATATTGTTGGATTGTGGATTTTAATCCACTCTGCTATCCACCTCCATTTTATGGGAGAATTCATCCCATTCACATTCACATTACTATCTATGCCTTTCTCTCCATCCTACTTCCCTCCATTTATGCTTTTATTTCTCCCTTTCCCTCCATGATAGTTTTATTTTTGACCACCACCTTCTTCAATCATCCCTCCATTCCAACAGTCCTCCTCCCTTTTATTCCCTTTTCCCTTACTACTTCTTCCCTCCCTTTTAACCTTCCCTCCCTTTTCTTTCCCTTCCTACTGCCTATAGGGCAAGTTAGATTTCTATACTTAAGTGAGTATGTTGTTCCCTCCTTGAACCAAATCAGATGAGAGTAAATCTCAAAAAGTGCTCATCTCCCTCCCCTCTTTCCCTCTACTGTAATATGTTTTTGTGCCTCTTCCTGTGATGTAATTCACTTTTTTCTCTTTCCTCCCTTTTTCTTCTCCCATTACAATCCCTTCACACCCTTGTCACATTTTTCATCATCACATCAGTTAATTTATACCCACTGCCTCCATCTATGTATATCCCTTTTAACTGTCATAATAAATATACAATTCTCAAGATTAACAAGTATCATCCTCCCTTATAGGGACATAAACATTGTCCATATTGAATAACAAGTTTCTTTTCCCCTGTTAACCTTTTTATGTCTCTCTTGAATCTTGTATTTGAAGATCAAATTTTCTATTGAACTCTGGTCTTTTCATCAGGAAGTTCTGGAAATCCCTTATTTCATTGAATTTCCATCTCCTTGTCTGAAATATTGTGCTCAATTTTGCTGGATCCTTGGTTGTAGTTTAAGCTCCTTTACCTTATGGAATATCATATTCCAATCCCTCTTATTTTTTAATGTAGAAGCTGTAAGGTCCTGTGTGATTCTGTCTGTAGTCAGGATTTGTAGAGTGTAGTTTCTCAATATTTGGATTATTTCTTTCTGGCTGTATTTTCTCCTCAACTTGATAGTTCTGGAATTTGTCAACAATATTCCTTGGTGTTTTCAATTTGGGATCTGTTTCAAGAGGTGAAGAATGAATTCTTTCAATGACTATTTTGCCTTCTGGATCTAGGGCCTCAGGACAGTTTTCCTTGATGATTTCTTGGAAGATATTGTCCAGCCTATTTTTTTTCATCATGGCTTTCCAGTAGGCCAATAATTCTTAGATTTTTCTCTCATGGTTCTATTTTTCAGGTCAGTTATTTTTCCAATGACATATTTTACATTTTCTTCTATTTTTTCATTCTTTAGATTCTGTTTGACTGATTCTTGATGTCTCATAGAGTCATTAGCTTCTACTTGACCAATTCTGATTTTTAATACATTTTTTTCTTCAGTTAACTTTTGTATCTCCTTTTCCATTTACCCAATTGTTCCTTTTAAGGAGTTGTTTTCTCCAGTTAGGTTTTGTACTTCCTTTTCCATTTGTCCAATTTTCCTTTTTAAGGATTCTTTCAACTAGAAGCTAGAATGCTCCAGCTTACCTGGTGCTGAGCTGGCTGGTGTGTGACAAGGCCACGGCCTGGTGAAGTCTTTCTGAGTTTCCCTGGGGTTACCCTGAAGCTCACTGCATGAGGTGGGGAGAGGGGTGGTGTAGTTGCAGGAGGTCTCCTTCCCTGTGCTGGAGTACAAATAGACTCAGCAGCTGGTGAACCCCAATCTGTGCTGGTGTCACCCAATTCCCCTGGCTGTGCTAAGGTCTACCTGGGGGTTTTGGTGTTGGCGCTTATGGGCTCCACCCCCCTGCTACTCAGGATCTCCTCCTGGTTCAGTGAGGTGGGGCTGTCTGAGATAGACTGTTTACCCCTTTGGCTTATCCCACTATTCGAGGATTTTTCCTGGGGCAGTATTCTCTCAGTTTTTCAAGGTCAACAAGGGGAGGGAAAGAGCAGTTACAGTTTATTCTGCCATTCTAAACCTAGCACATCTTAGATTGTATTGACAAAAGAATATTATCCAGAGAGAGAGAGAGACAGAGAGAGAGAAAGAGAGAGAGACAGACAGACAGACAGAGAGAGAGAGAGAGAGATAGATAGGTGATGGGTTTTTACCAAGACAGTGAGACTATCTGGGACATGCAAGCAGTTATGAGCACCACATTTTTAGCAAGGAAGTTGGTTAGATGGAGCATACCCAGAGGAAGGTGATTAGGGTGATGAGCAAACTGCATACTATGTAATAACAAGATCATTTGAAGGAACTGGGGGTGTTTAGGCTGAAGAAAAGAAGACCCAGAGGAAAAGGCATGACAATTATCATCAGACATTACAAAGGATGTCATGTGGAAGGGGAATTAGCCATGCTGGCTAGATGACTACTTGTTGGGGATGTTGTTGAATTAATTCCCTTTTAGACAGTGACTACTCTAGATAACCTTTGATTCAACTTTGATATTTTATGAGAATCATAGATTTTCTGGGCCTCAACAGCATGCTAATGATCTTAGAATCAAGAGTTTGACACCCAGATCCGCTTTCATCTTGCTTGTTGGTTGATTTTGTCTGGTTATTCACTTAAATTCTCTGGGCTCTAAGGTCTTTACTCATTTAATTGGAGTATAAATTCCTAATATATCACAGGGCTGAGTTATTCAAAACCCTCCATGATCTGATATTATCCTACCTTTCCAACTATGCTTCATTTCATCCTTGGTCTGTGTGTTCCATGTTCCTACTACTATATGGACTACTTTTTACTATATCTTTCTATCTCCATGCTCTTATACTTGCCCTCTCCCTCTGAAGTCTCACCCATCCTTTAAAACAGTGGTGTCATATGTAAAAAGAAACAGATTCCTGTAAGCTGCATATCGATTTAGAAAACCACAAATTATCATTATCTATTTTATATTGTATTTTTATATATTTTGTTAAACACTTACCTTTTAATCTGGTGATTTGCTACAGGATCTATAAGTCTGACACCTCTGCTTTAAAGTAGAAATTAAATTCTACTTCTCCACAAAGCCTTCTTTGATTTCCTCATTTGATAACAACTCTCCCCCTCCCCCAACCTCATTTAACACTATGCCTCCACAACTTTCTAGGGCATTTCTAATGCATCCTATGTTTCCATCTAGTAGCTGAAAATGATATAATCACAGATAAGCATAATTTCCATGAGGGCAAGGATGATGTTTCATCAAATCTGTATATCTCCATCAGGCCAACAGCATGATTTATACTCTAAATCGATAATGAATATTTGCTAAATAAATGGCCAATCAAGCTGATATATGTTGTTGCTGCTACTGGTCAGTTGTTTTAGTCATGTCCAATTTTTCATGACCCCATTTGATGGTTTTCTGGCAGAAATACTGGAGTGGTTTGCCATTTCCTTCTCTGGTACCACCTAACTGCCCTTAAGAAATCATATAGGGTACAGGACACATTAGACTTGGGAGTCCTATGACCTGGACTTGAAGCTTAACTCTGCCATATACTAACTATATTTTAGGACAAGTTACTTGACCCTTCTCAGGCTCAGATCTCTTTTCTATAAGATGAATGAACCCATTTCTAAAGTCCTTTCCTTCTCTGAATGTCTATACTTTGTAGTCTAAAGGCCCTCCCACCAATGACATTCTTGATTCTATGGTTCAGTGGCCCTCTCAGTAATGATAGTCTGTGCCTCCATAGTATAAAGTATTAGTCATAGAAATTTTTCTTCTTTACATGAATGTTCCACTTCATTCTTCTCAAAGAATTTTCTCATCTTCCTCCTTTTTTCAGGGTCTTATTCAGGGCTTAAGATTATAGTTCTAGAGCTGAAAGGAATCTCCTCAGAGTCCTATCACTCCAACTTCCTCATTTTTTAACAAATCAGGAAATGGAAGCCCAGACAGATGAAGAGAGGCCCGATCTGGGCTAAGGTCATTAGGGTCATGTCAGAGGTGGAATTTGAATCTAGGTCCATTAACCATAATGCTTAGAGAAAATCTTCTTCTGTGCCTTTCTCTCTCGCTGTCTCTTTGTGTGTTTGTGTGTGTGTGTGTGTGTGTGTCTTTCTCTCTCTCTCTCTCTCTCTCTCTCTCTCTCTCTCTCTCTCTCTCTCTCTCTCTCTCTCTCTCTCTCTCTCTCTCCCCTCCTCCTCCTCCTCCTCTCCTCATAGTCTGAATTTCAGTCTTTTCTAGTGAACAGAATCATAGACTTCAGGGGACTTCAAAGTCATCTAGTACTTTCTTCTGCCTTCATGCCATGAAGGCATTAACCTATCTTATAGAGTTGATTGTTCACTCTAGCCTTGATGATCTTACCCCAAGAAGTCTCCAAATCTCCCTTGGTAACTGCCTTAAGGAGTCTATTAAGTATAGAATCAAGGCATTTTTCTTCATCTCTTATCTGAGACTGTTGCTGTGAATTTGGCTTCTCTCTCTCATCTGACCCATTGTATAGATTGGACAGATTAATTTTAACCCCTTTTTAAAACTCCTCAAATTTCTCTAAGATAGGCCAGTTGTACATCAAAGAATTCTACTAATCCACACCCCTCTCCTCCCTGCAATGCACTGATTTGGACAAGATTATCTGTATTCACAAAGAAAAATAGAAGAGTTTCTAAGATACTAATCCTGAAGATTTTCCAATTCTCATTCAGATAATTAAGTTCAATAAACATTTACTAAGAATTTATAGTGTGCTAGATTTGGAGCCAGAGGTTCTGGTTTCAAATCTTGTTCTGCTATTTAATACCTCTGTGTCCTTGGTTAAGTTACTTGATCTTGCCAGGCCTCGGTTTCCTCATTTATAAAATGGTGAGGTTGATGGGGTAATGTCATGAAATGGCAGAAAAAGAGTTATAGGATCTGACTTCAAATCCTGACTCTACTACTTGGCACCACATGGGTACCTTTGGGCAACTTATATCACATCTTTGGGCCTTAGTTCCCTCATATGTAAAACTAGGTAGCTAGATTAGATGACCCTTAAGTCCCCTTCCAACTTTAAATCTATGATCCCACCATTATACTTAGAACATTGCCCTAGAAGCTGGGGTTAGGGGCACAAAGTTTAGTTAATTCATGATCCCTATTTCCATGGAGCTTATGAGGAAAAAGAGCAAGCATTTAAGTACCTACTGTGTGCCAAGCACTAAGAGCTTTTCAAATATTATCTGACTTGATAGTGTTATAGATCTTTGGAAATGTATCAGACAAACCTAGGATGGTGGTTACAGGGCCAGTTTCCTCCACTACTAGAATCCTTTGGATCCAACCTTCAACTGGATGACCAATACCATGCCTTACTCTGATGCCACAACAGAATATCCTGCCAGACAATTAGACAAGTACCTGATAAGGTCTTCTTTTTGTTCTTTCCCAGTCTTGCCTAGAAGCTTTTTGTGAAAAGGACAAGAGATATAAGCTCTGATCTAAGTTTGATTCTGTCTTACTGTGATCCTGTCTCCCAACAGTCTTTTTTCAGCTTGGGTAGGGTCAGGATTGGAGTTATGGAGGAGACTGCCTAGAAGCTCCTCTCAGCAGTGAGTTTCCCAAGTCCCTATTTCCTTTCCCTCCTTAGTGCACATGTAGCATCTCAGTAAAATACAGCTCAGCTAAGCCTGCCATCCAGCTGCTTTATATCATCCTAATTTATGGGCCTCAGCACTTCTGTGGTTGCCAGCTCGCCTGTGGCCTCTCATCATCCTTAAGAAAGATGACTTTGGGACAGAATTAAAGGATCTCCAGGTGCTGCTGCGTAAAGTTAATCTGGATAAGGAGGTTGGTGGGCTTCTCAGCTTTGTATTGACAGTAACCTTGGACTGCATTTTCAGAGCAACTACTGGGTTCTCTGAAGTGGACCATATGTCTATTGCAGGAACTCAGATCCTTCATCTTAGAAGAGACTTCACTCTTCTTCCTTTGGACCCCTTATTTTCTGTGATGTGGAAAAACCACCCACTTAACTCACCTACCCCATGAGGAGATCTATGGCTGCCTTCCTACCGAGAATCTCCTACTACATTGGAGTAGGAGATTAAAATTAAAATAAGCAGTGGATTTTAGAATCAGGATCTGGATTCAAATTCCTTTTCTTCCACTTAGTACCTTTGTGATCTTAAGCAAGTCATATAACCTCTCTGGGTCTCATTTCCTCATCTGTAAAAATGAAAGGATTGCACTAGATGGCTTCTGATTTCCCTTTTGGCTCTAAATCTGTAATCCTATGCCATGGCCAGAGAGTACCTGGAGATGGGGCAGGAAAGTGATGAGAGATTTTGGGATGCTCATCCTGTGTTGTGAGAGGGTAGGGAATCCATCCTTGTGCTGTGTGTGTTAAGGATTAATACAAACAAACCCAAGGAAAGTAAAGAATGACTCAGATGCCTTTCCACCAACAACTTATCTGAATAGAAAGCCTGCAGCACCCAAGGGCTCAGACTATGATCCAATTCATTTGGCTCTTGGTCCTCTAGCCTGATTGTTAAAATGGTTGAACAATCTATTATGTTCTTCGGCTCTCTAAATTTAGTCATAGTCAGCAGATATACCTTGGTGAAGCAGAAAATGCACAGAACTTGCAGTGTTGAACTTTGAGTCATGGGAACAGAATTCAGATCTCAGCTCTGCTCTTTCCTATGTAGCTTGGCCAAATCAGTTACCCTTCCTAGGCCTCAGTTTCCCCACATATAAAATAGGGTGAACCTGGATGACCTTTAAGATCCTTTCCAGCTCTATATCTATCTATTAAGTCTCTGATTCTGGGAAATCTTGGGGTCAGCTCCTGCTGAATTAGGTAGGCATCAGAAAAGCTACTCCAGAAACTCCTCGGTGTTATAACTAGTCAGGTGTTGGTAGAAGTTAGGAGCTACTGGCAACGGTGTAATGTCCACCTGTCCCTGGCTAACTTCAGATTCTATAATGCCTGGACTTGAAGCAACAGCTTCCCCTGTAGAACTGGAGCTATGTAGCGAGGTTGAGAAACTTGATCTGTTAAAAACAGGGCAGAATAGGGAGCTGCCCTCATTACAAGACCCCTTGACCCAATACCTCCTCCATTGCCTGTTATGGGGCCTGAAATATCACCTTTCAGGATCCATACTTGCCTTTTGAAGACTTTCTGTCCTTGAGATGCCTTTCCTAGAGAAGAAGTAATACTTTAAATCCAAAGGAATACTGGGAAATGTTTAGCAACCAGCTTTCTCTCCCCTTCTCCCAGCAAACATTTGATGTGCTTTAAAGTTTAATCTGCATTCTTAACTTTGTCTCCATCACCTTCTTAAATCAAGACTATCAACACAACAATAAATCAAGGCCCAATTTGTAGCATTCGCTCATGTTTGAGGTGTAAATGCGCAAGCTGAAAATTTAACCATTTGCTGTCCAGAGGAGGTTCCAGTTCCAGTCAGCTCCTGAAGGCTTTATTAGTGATTCCTGGGACTAATCCTGGAATCTGCTGACTAGCAAAGCCAGGCACCTGGGGAAGGAAAAGGGCCCCTTCTGTCAAGAAGTGGAAGATGAGAGTGTGGGGTGGTAGCAAAGGGATTGTCTAGGAAATGAATTGGAGAAGTCAGTATTAATAGTTCAGGTTATATCAATGACAGACTGATCTTAGGTAAGTCACTAAACTCTGAACTTCTGCTCCACCAGTAAAATGAAAGGGTTGAATTAGGTGATCTCTAAGATACATTTCAGCTCTTAAAAAAAAATTTCCCAAGTTCCTATATCATGTTGGTCACAATTTTAAATAGGACCAACTTTGCCTAGGAATATGCCCTGGGCCTTTAACAGAATCAGAAAGTCTAATGGTATTTCTGACTATATACATCCCATACTCCTAGGGACTAATGTTCCAACAATCTGACTACCCTTCCTGAGGTGGAGCAGAGAGATCCTAGGAGATGGTGAGGGCCAGGTCCTTAGGGTAAGTATGAAAGCAAAAGTCATTGGCAGTCATTGTGTATTTGGAAGGAGAAAAATAGTGGGAGTAGGACAGGAGTGTGCTGATAAATGTCTAACATGACTGAGGTGGGGGAAGTGTCTGTCCATAGGACGCACTTTGAATTTAATCTGCGTCATTAAAGTTTCTCCATTACTTTCTTAACTCTAAACAATAAACCAAATCATATATCAATTCCTGTTTCGTTTGTGTTTTTGTTGATTTCTGAGTTGTAAATAAAAGGAAAATTTAACAATTGACTCTCTCAAGCCTTCTCCTAGTCTACTGAGTGACACATGATGTTCAACATCCCCTGGGACAGGAGGGGAAGAAAGTGATCCTAACAAGGATGTCAGAATGTTTTCAGACTTCATGATTAATAATCTCCTTTTGACAAACAGCCCCCTTTTCATAGAACCTGTTCATCATGCTGGTCCTATGAAGCCCATCCCATTCCATTCCAGCCCCCAGCGGGCTCTCCCTATGTCTTTCTTCTCCAGAGGTCTGCAAGACCTTTGGGCTAGAATAGAGACAGTAGGGATGGAAAATTACAGCAGTTGTTCCCAGTGTTCCTCTTTTAACCCAATGCCAGGTAGGATTTCTAGGGTAGGAATAGCTGGAATCCCTTGAACATTCCCCTAACCCTCTGAAATTCCTGCCACCGGCCCTCTCCCCCTTTCCAGTCATTGCCACTCCATCTGCTATGCGATTAGGCTGGCACTTGGCAGCTCTACCCTACCAGCCAAAATCTCACTGATCATTTAATAGAATGAACAGATTTGCTTAGAATAGAAAGAGTTTGATGATGTGAAGAGTAGAGACGGCTGTTGAAGATAAGCTCTTAGAAGTGTTGACTTCTGTAATTAATAATTCATGTACTCAGTAGTTACGGACCATGTGACTTTTCAAAGTCTGTAACTAGGCTGAGGTTCTGGCCCTTGTTCTAAGCTGCAGCCAAGGCCAAGATTCCTACAAGAAGCCCATTCCAATAGTTTTGTTTTGTTTTTTTTCCCCTCTGGTCAGACCATTTTGCTGTATTAGAGGCATAAGGATCCTAGAGGAAGAAGGCTGGTTGCCTTAAAAAAAAAAAAGGTGTTTGAATTAATAAGGAAGTTCTATCCCCCTTATTACTAAGACTTCAACATTGTGAGCTGTTTCTGATTCCCAGAAAGAGATAGAAGGTCACAAACACAGGGATAATAATCATGAATGGAGAGAATAAATGAGTAAATGAAAAAGCATTTTTCAAGCACTTACTATGTTCAAAGTACTGGGGATACAGATAGAGAGACAATACATATAGGAAGTTTGTTAGATCAGATCTTGGTCCTATCACATATCTATAAATCAGATGTAAAGGTTCCATGGTTCTTAGGGTGCAGAAACAAATCAAATGATGGTGTATCTTTTCTAATGCTGTTTCCACTGATAAAACTGTCTGTTTCTGATGTGAACCATTTGACAATGTCAAGGTCTTTGGTGGCAAGAGCTTACTTTTTCATGTCTTCAATAACTGTGGCTGATAAGGAGGCAGGGGCTGTGGCCCCTATAGAGGTGGTTGCCATCAGCCAGAAGAAACGATACAAAGACACTCTCAAAGTCTCTCTCAAGAACTTTGGATTTGACTGTGCAGCATGGGAGACACTGGCACAGGACCGCTCAGCATGGCATGCCCACATCAGAAAGGATGTTGTGCTCTTTGAGCAAAGCAGAATTGAGACAGCACAAAGTCAACATAGGATGCACAAATTTGAGATATCCACCCCAAATATTTATACGGACTATCTGTGCCCAACCTGTGGCAGACTATTCCAAGCTCATATTGGTCTGATCAGCCACAGTCACACTGAAATTTCGCTTTATCATGGTGATGTCATTTTGGTCCTCTTCAAAGACGAAGGACAACAACCACTTACTTCATACTTATTTACTTACTTCACTGCCTTGAAGGTTATGGGAGCTGGGCTGAACCCAGGGTGGTCCAGACATGACTGTGGGGAGAGTTCTTGGGCACACTGTCCTAAGCTATCACAGTCTAAGGGGAGGTAGCGGCTTTGGTTGAGCTTGTTTGCCAAGTCCTTTTTCTCCCTCAGGGCACACTCCTGCTTCAGCTAGTCTGACCTACGTTTCCCATGGGTGGCAGTTGGTAGGAATGGTCTGATATTCCTATTTGGTATTGCAGTTCATGTGTTCAGCAGATTGCACAGAGCCTACTGTCCAGGGTGCTAGTTTGGCCTTGGATATGGGCTTAAAAACCGTCTGCTCTCCAGGTTGTGTTCATCTTTCATTTTTGAAGAAGACCAAAACATCAGAGAAATGATGACATGACTTGCACTTGACTTTGTTTTGAGTGAGGAAGGGCTGTGCAAAGTCACTTTCTCCTCCAGAGTCAGCTGAATCCAGTGACCAGATATTCATCAGGATGACTGAATATGGTCCCAGGATGCAATGGGAGACCTTGGCCTTTTTCAGTGCTAGCTCTAGCAACCAATGAACTGTATGACCTTGGGCAAGTCACACTAGAGGTTCAATTTAATAATTCTGTAAACTGATGTGATTAGATCTGATGATCTCGAAGGTCGCTTCTAGCATTAGATGTCTTATAATGAATAAGAAATGACAATTTCAATTTCTGGATTCCTTTTAAAACTTTTCATCTGTGTTCACTTGTTTCTGTTGTTCAGTACTTTTAAATCTGCTGTCCAAAACTTCCTTGGCCTTTTCTATCCATAAAACAGTGAGTGTCTTTGCCTTGAGAAGGGTGCCTCAGGTGCCTGGAGGCATTCAGGACAAGGCACAGGAATGACAATAAACAAAGAAGACAGTCCAAAACTTGGGCATCCAAGCGACTGACGTAGTGTTTATTTTGTTGCTGCTAAAGACCTGCATAGGTGAGAAGGTCCTTTGCATAAGCCATACAAGAAAGTCACCTTACTTTATGGACAGAAATTTTGACACCTCCCCCCCCAAAAAAAAAGAATCTCCAACCCAGTTGTCCATCTTATTCCTGAGACTTGTATCAAAATCACATTTCACTGTTTTCTAAGTCAAACCCATCCTTAGAGGAGAGCAATTTGTTGTCATCCACTCTTAGAGCTTGGTCAGACATCGAAGATGCCATGTCACCCATTGCATTCCATTGCCAGTTGTCTTGACTTTTGTCTTGCCAATGAACTTTGATGACTCTGGAAGAGAGAATGATGAACTTTGTGCAACTCTACCTCACTTACATCCATTTTATTTGAGAGTCAGAACATGACCCCAAGATGTCATTGGTCTTCTTTGAAAATGAAGCACAGGGGCAAGTTGGTGGTGTAGTAGATAGAGTACCAGCCCTGGAGTCAGGATCTGACTTCAAATTACCCTCCGATGCTTATTAGCTATGTGCTCCTGGGCAAGTCACTTGACACCCCAGTTACCTCAAGGAAAAAAGGAAATGAAGGATGAACTACAATCCCCCATAATGCTGCAGGTCAAGCTCTTGCTTTGTCTGAACTATTATTGATACTAAGAAATAGCTTTGATACAGAGCATCTGTTTGAACCACTGAGGAGACATCAGTTCTTGTTTGTAATAGAGCTAGGAGAGATAAGATGATTAAATCATTCCAACTCTTATTCATTGTTTAAATAAAAGACATTCCAGGTTGCTTCAGGAAGTAGGATTCAGGCTATAGTACTGTCTCAAGTCTGTGTACTTTTTCCCGTTTGTGAGTTATTAGTCTAATGTTCATCCCTCAACATGGCAGTTAGATTTCAAATTCCATAGTGCGTTATGATCTATAGCTGTCTCCTGAGTGCTGCCTCAGGTTCACTTTTTCCTCTGTCTCTCTGTCTTCCTCTCCTCCTTTTGTGCTTCCCCCCCTCCTTCCTTGGAATTGAGTTTGTCGATAGGCAGTTAGTTCAATTTTCTGCCCAATGCCCCTACCTCCATCCCAACCTGGGATGGTCAGTGCTATTGGAAGAAGGGCTTTGTCTTTTTCCAACAAACTTACTAAACCATCACACTGGAGCAACCCTGTAAGTATAGTTTATCTAGATTTTAGCAAATATTTGTTCAAGTCTCATGCTATTCTTGTAGGGAAACAATGAGAAAATACTAGTGATCTCCAAATTTTTTTTTATCATACTCCCCCAGGAAAAAAAAATTTGAGAACATCTCCACATATGATGTATTTACTTATTTGCTAATTACATATGTTTATATATGTACAATGCTTATGTATGTACTAGTGATTTTGAACATCATAAAACCTGCACAAAAATAGAAAATTCAAAAGGATGAAGTAAAAATGAAGTAATTTTATTTTAGAGTCAATAGGGAGCCACTGGAGTTTATTGAATAGGGGATTGACATGCTTAGATCTCTGCTTTAGGAAAATTATTTTGACATTTATGTGAGGGATTGATTAGAGAGAAGAGAAATTGGGTCAGGGAAACCAGTTATTGCAGTAGTTCAGATGAGAGGGAATAAGGGCCTGAGCTACAGTGGTGACTGAGGAGAAGGGACAAAGGACTTGAGAGAAGGAGACAGATGTGAGAGTTGTGGAGGTAAAAATTGTGACACTAGGCAATTGATTGGATATGTGTGAGTTTGAGAGTGAGGAGTCATGATGACAGATGACATAGAAGTCATGACAGCCCTGGATGACTGGGTGGTATCCTCTGCAGAAATAGGGAAATTTGAAAAAGGGGTAGGTTTGGGGGAAAAATAAAAGGTACTAAGATCTGTGATGCATATCACAAACCATCCATGCCTATTCATCTTATGCAACTCAGTCTGTCCCACCAAAAATGAAAAGGGAGAAAGGCAACCCTTTCCTGGTCACTGACCTGGTCTAGAGTCTGTTTGCCAAGAGACACCTTTCAATGTTGGCAAAGGGGGAGGGGGTTGGTGGGAGGAGGTTGGCAGAATTTTCCCAATGGCATCTACTCAACTTCCACTTTTGGTACCCAGATAGGGTTTAGGTTATCATTGCCCTGATGATTAGACTCCTGGTGCAGAAGGCAGCAGGAGTTTGGGAATTTGAACAAGGGAGGAAGTGGGAGAGGGGAGAATGTGGCAGAAAAAGCTCTCTTCCAGTTATAGGGAAGGTAGGATGTTACTCATCTTCCTGCTCTTTAACTGGTTGATCAGATTCTTTGGAATCAGGCCACATCCCCTTGGAGTGAGACCTCTTCCTTGGGCTCTACTTTGGAGACTAAATGGCTAGGTGGTTGAAAGGTCAGACTCAAAAGAGTAGTTATTAATGATTTGATAATCAACTTGAAAGTTTCTCATGGAGACCCCTCAAAGTCTCTGCTTGGCTTGGTACATTTTTTTTTAAACATTTTTATCATTGACTTGGTAAAGGTAAAGTTGCATTTTTAGCAACTTTGAGGATTGCCCTAAACTGGGATTTAGGGATTTCTAACATACTGAATGGCAGAATCAGGATCTAAAAGGATTTTGACAGGCTAGAAACCAAGAGCTGACTAATTAGATGAATTATAATAAGAATAAATTGGAAGTCTTTCACTTGGGGGGAGGGAGGGAGGGAGAGAGAGAGAAAGAAAGAAAGAAACAGGCAGACACAGACATAGACACAGATACAGATACAGAAAGAATGCTTCACCAGTATAAGATGGGAGAGGCATGGTTAGTCTGCCTAAGAAAGTTCTAGGGGTTTTAGTGAACTACACATTTGTCATGACTCAGCAATAAGATATGGAAGCCAAGAAGGAAAAGGGTTGTTTTAAGTGAGGCCTACTTTCCTTCATGAAATAAAGTGGTGAGAGTCCCCCTATTCCCTGCCCTGGCTAGACCCCATCTGGAGTACTCTATTTAGTTCTGGGTAACTCCATTTTAGAAAGGACTGATAATCTAGACCTTTTCCAAGGCAGAGCAGTCACAAGTGAAGAGCCTGGAGTTGCTGCCACTTGAGGACTAGTTAAAAGAATTGGGGTTCTTTAGCCCCAAGGAGAGAATAATTGAGAATAACATTGTTCTTGAGGGATTAGTCTTGTTCTTTTTGTTCCGGCAGGTGGAACTAAAAATGCTAGGTAGAAGTTACAAAGAGACTTACTTTAAATAAATAACCATTTAGTGATAATAACAATAAATAGCATTCATGTAGTGCTTTAAGGTTTGTGAAACATACATATGTTATCTCATTTGAGTCTCACAACAATCCTTTGTTTTTCATCCTTCATTCTCTAAGAGGACCAATGACGCCACAATGGTGATGTCTTGACTTGTGAGTGGATTGGAATTAAGGAGTCAGAGCTGAACACAGTGTCAGTCTCATTCTCTCCACCAGAGTTATACCCATTTATGGAAGAGCAAATGAAGGTAAAGAGAGACTGAGTGATTTGCTCAAGGTCAGACAGCCAATAAGTGTCTGAGTCAAGATTTAAACTCATTTTCCTTATTCAAGTCTAAATGTTCTTACCACTTTGTGACCTGGCTACCTCAGGAGGTGATGAGGTCCTACCACTCCTCAAACCATAGGAAGTCTTCAAGCACAAGCAATATGGTCACTTGTTGGTCATGTTCTTGTGAGATCCTTTTGTTGGATATGAGTTGAACTGTCTGACCACTAATATGCCTTCCAATTCTGAAATTCTCTGATTTGGTGATTAGTGTTTTTTCCTTAGTCTTTTATGGAATTAGATGAACTGTTTAGAAAAGATTTTTTTTCAGTCTTAGCTAAGGTGTTAGGACCTAGGATTCAGTCTGTGTTGAAATAATCCTGAAAGCACATTTCAACACCCAAACCTCTTTCCAAGATGTTTCTTAATTTTCAACTTGCTCCAGTTGCCACTTGGCTCTTGTGGGTACTCAGCACCCTCTAAAACTTTCATAGTATCGGTATGACCCTTTTTCTTTGATTTAATCTTGAACTATACTCTGGATACAAAAGCTTTACTTGGAATTAAAGAAGAAAGTAGGGAGAAAACAAAGTTAATTACAGAAGTATCAAGTTGTTGAGTTTATGGTAAGCTATAGTAGAAGGATTTGGAATCAGGATATACTTCTGTTTAAATCCTAACTCTGACCTCTTATTAGTTGTGTAAGTCAATTAACTTTGCTTATCTCATCGGTTAAATGAGGATAATGATGTTTTTTAACTACTGGGGTCAGAGGATTATCATGATGAACATACTTTTGAAAGAACTTAAGAGTTTAAAGACCTTCAGAAATATTACTGTTAATGTTCCCAAAGACATCACTGTCTCAAGTCTGACTCTGTGTCATCCTCTAGCCTCAACCTTTTGGTCATGTCTAGCCTTCATGTCTTCACCTGCCATGGTTGAGAGATGCTCTTCTCTTCTATGGAATTCAGCATTTTAACCATTTCTTCTGACCTGGCATTTGGAGATATCCAAGTCCATGGCACACGACCCCTCCATAGCTGTACCTTGTCAGTTACCAAATCTTGTAGATTCTGTCTTGACAACATATTTTGCATCTGACCCCTTCTCTTCTCATAGATAGCCACCAACTTATTTTAGAGTTATGTTGCAAATAGCATCCTTAACTAGGCTTCTTTCATTCAGCTTCTTCTTCTTCCGTTCCATACACCTGCTGAATCTGCATTCCTAAATGGTAAGTCAGACCATGTTATCTCTTGATCAGTAAGTTTCTAATTGTGTCCCAAATAAAATACGAACTTCTCTGTTTAACATGTCAAGACCTTCACAATCTGGTTCCAACATATCTTTCCATACTTGATTTCATAGCACTTTCATATCAGCCAAACTGGCCTGTACACTTCACCCAAACATGCTTTTCCCTGTATGTGATATTCCATCTGTAACCTGTGCAAACTTTCCTCTATGTCTGGAATGTTCTTTCTTTTCATCTATGCTTCTTGGAATCCCTGTTTCCCTTCAAGGCTTAGCCCAAGTACAGTTCTTACAGGAGGCCTTTCCTGGTAGCCTCACTGTACCCCATACTAAGTTAATATTTAAATTTCATTTTAGATTTGATTATGTCAGTAGAATTAAATTAAAGAAAGATTACTTTCTTATGTTTTATATTTACTTCTCTACCCTAAGTAAAATATAAGTTCTTTGAGCCTATCAACCGTTTTCTTTTTGTCTTCATAACTCTAGCACTTGGTAGCAATTAACAGTTCTTGCCAAATTGAGTTGAATTGCACGACATTAACTGTAAGTCTCCCCTTTGCTGAAATTCTCTCTTCCAACCTTCAGGACTGACTTGAGTTTTTCATTTTGAAGTTTGAAATACTTGATGGAAATAATCCTTCCAGGTCCAGCCAAAGTCTTACGTCCCTCATAAAACCTTTTCTTACTATTTTTTCTTCCTCCGAAGTCCTATGGCTCTTGTTTTCTGTGACATTCATTGGCTGCATTTTCCCTGGTACTGTTACTTTATGTAAGACAGTCCCAGAAAACTGTCACCTCCTTGAGGGCAGAAATTATTTCTTATGTATCTCTTTTCCTCCCACAGCTCTTGGAACAGGGCTGGTCATATAGGAAAATCAAGTAAATATCGATTGATTTTATTCTTATTTTGTGTATTTTAATGTATGTTTTTGTAGAGGGTTATTACCCTTAGAATAATGAAATGAATATTTGTTGAATGATTAGGTCACTCGACTGAAGTTTCAGCTTTGGGTATCTCAGCCTCCCTTTTGTTCCTCCAATTATGGGATCACAGATTTAGAGCTGAAGGGACCTCAGATGCTATCTAGTCCTTTTTCTGCAGATGAGGAAACTGAAACCTCAAAAACTTAAATGATTTGACCCAGACCACACAGCTAGTAAGTATCAGGGATAGGATTTGAACTCATGCCCACTGACTTCAAGTTCATTGTCTTTTTCTCTGTACCATACAACCTTATCTTTCCTGTCTCTAAGCACCCCCAGAGCAAGGGACATACACTGAGTTAATTCCATTTTTCAGCAAATGTTTTATTACTCACCTACTTTGTATAAGATATGGTACAAAGTCCTGAGGACACAAAAGTAGGTGCTTTGTTTGATAGCTGTCTCAGATGGGGAGGGGTGCCAAGACAAGAGCACAAGTAGGGTATAAGGAAGAGTAAGATTCCTACAAAGCAGATGTCTAGGTAACATGCTCTCAGAAATTTGATACATCCTTTTGGAGGGGAGGAGAATATCAAAGAAGGCTTCAAGGGAAGTAAGAAGAAGTTACTTTTTCATGGGAAAAAGCAACTGAGTTGGGCCATGAAGTAAGGGAGGTATCTCAGTAAATTGGAGTTGTCGTTGTGGTAAGTCCATTCCAAGGATGGGGATATGGCATGAGCAAAGGCAAGGAGATAAGAGAGAGCAGTCAAGAATAGAGAAGAAGAGGAGAGATTTCCATTTGGACCTGTTTTGAAAAGGAATATGATAAGCCTGTCAAGGCAACCTTGCAGAGGACATTGAATGCCAGGATCCAGTGTTTGTATTTTAGTTGTGAAGCAATGGAGAGGTATGGAAGGTTTCTGAGTAGGACTATTATTCACATTCCAAGAAGATTACTCAGGCAGAAGTGTGGAAAATGGATGGGATGAGAAGAGGCCGCAAGCAAAAAGAACCATATTAGAAGAACTGAAGGACTGCAGAAGTAGATTTGAAGGGGATCTTAGAGATCATCTAGTCTAACCTCTCTCACTTTACAGATGAAGTGACTGATTCAAAGTTGTGCAGGGAGTGACAGAGTCACAACCGAAACCTACATCCTCTGGCTTCATATTCAGTCTTTCCACTACACTGCTATTCTAGGCAAGAAAGAGGAAGGACTGGGATGGAGAGGAGGGACTAGATGCAAGAACTACTGGGATGGCAAAAACAAAAGCGGGGAGGGCTAGTAGAAGGTAAGGGGGTGATTAGCTACGTGGCATGTTTCTGGAGTCAGGAAAACTCATTTTTATGAATTCAAATGCAGCCTCTGACATATACTAGCTGTATGATCCTGGGCAAATCACTTAACTCTGTTTGCCTCAGTTTCCCCATCTGTAAAATGAGCTGGAGAAGGAAATGGCAAGCCCACTCCAGTCTTTTTGCCAAGAAAACAGCAACTCAGGTCACAGAGAGTCAGACAGGACTAAACAACTACACTCCCAATTTGTGTTCGTCCTTCGCTGTCAAAGAAGACCATGCCATCAGAGAAATGATGACATGACTTGAACTTGACTTTGTTTTGAGTGAGGGAGGGCTGTGCAGGTCACCAGCCTCACTTCTGCTCCAGAGCCATCTGAATCCTGTGACCTGACATTCATCAGGATGACTGGAGATGACCTGCAAAAGTATAACAAAGGGGAGGAGTTAAAAATGTCATTAAGCTTACGATGATTTTATTAATGAAAATTTGATGATTTTATTAATGAAAATTAGTAAGCTGGGGGAAGGAACAGGTTTAGTAGGACGATTATCAGTTCATTTTATCCTTTTCACTGAGAAAAGGGAATGTACTTATATTGCTAAGGATTTCCATTAGTTACCTAAGGAAAATCCTCCTAATCCTATGTGTATGTACATAGGCATACATATTGCACATATACATATATGTGTCATATTTTTAATAACTGCACTATTAATAATATTGATAAATGAATAAATGATATATTATACACACACACACACACACAACCACTTGGTTGAAACTGTTGAGCTGAGAGAAGAGGATGATAAAGAAAAGTGCCTCCAAGGCTAACAAAGGACTAGATGTCTTAAGGAGCCTTCACTGAGCAGATATTGATAATCATGGAGGTCAGTGCTTTAAAGTCATTTGACTCTTAAGGTTAATAGTCACAAAGGTTAATATGAGACTCAGAGATAACAAACCTGAATATGCAGAAAAGTCTCAGGAGGAAGAAAAAGATTTTCCAAACATCAGTGCCAGAATGGGTGGGAATAATAGGTTGGGGCCAAGCTTATAGAAGGTCTTGAATGCCAGACTAAAGTATTTGGATTTCACTAGTTAGTTAATGGGAAGCTACTGAAAGTTTTGAAGGGAAGGGGAGATGGAAAGGGAGTTGTAATCAGAGTTGCACTTTTGAAAGCCTCATCTGTGAGCAATGTGAAGAACTGGAAGAGGAAGACTAGTTTAAGTTTTGGTTGGCTTTTTATTATGACACTTTGAATCTGAGCATTGTAGAGGACATGCTAGTAGACCTTGGTTTTTATTTAATGTGTGTGACCTATGCCCTGAATATATTAATAGAAAGGGTTTAATGCACATAAAGTCCCCAATGGAAAAGAATAAAGCAGCTTCTGTTTATACACAATTTCTCCTTCCTTCTCCTTTTTTTAGGACAGCGAGCTTCTGACCTTTAATATTTCCCAGCACCAATCATGGTGGAGTGAGAACGGACCAGGCTGTGTGCGGAAGGAAGCCCCAGCAGCTGGGATTGCGGGCTTGGACAGCCATTCCTACGTCTCTGTGATTGGCTGTACTCTGGAGTATCGGTACATTGAGGTCATGCACAGTTCCTTCCAGATCCTTGTGGCGGTGAGTAGAATGAAAACATCTGGGGCCAAAACAGGTTTTCTGAAACCAGACAGATACCTGCTGCTGAGGGTAACTTTGTGGACATATAAAATCTTGCAAATTGAAGTTATTCTTAGAGGTCATCTTGTCTAACCAGTAAGCCTTTCCCATTCACCTTAATACCAATGCCTTCCCTGTTTTAATTATTTCCAATTTTTCCTTAAAATGTCTTGTTTGTATATAGTTGTTTTCCTGTTGTCTCTTCCATTATACTGTGAGCTCCTTGAGGGCAGGGACCATCTTTTGCTTTTCTTTGTTTTCTTAGTGCTGGCATGTAATAGGTGATAGGTAAATGTTTATTGACTGACTAAACAGGAATCTCTTCTGCTACATTCCCAATCGTTAATTAATTCTCAATTCAACTTCCATTTAGAGGCTTCCAGTGTGAGGTAGGAGAAACTTTACCTTTTCAGGCCCTACATTTTCAGGTTGTACATTGTGTTTTGGACAGCCTCCATTTTTAGAAGATTTTCCTTATATCCATCTAAAGTCTACCTCTCCTATTATTTTACCCATTGATTCTAATTCTTCCCCAGGGTTAGAACAAATGGGGTTCCTTCTTCACAAGCTAGTCCTTCAAATACTTGCTGCCAGCTACTACGTCCTACCCATTTCTCATTCAGGCCTGCAGTTACCTCTCTACACACCTTTCTAGGTGATGGAGCTGATCCCAGAGGAACCTGAATCTGTGACTTGAGAGTAGAGATATTTTCATGGTTAGATCTCTTGCAGGAGCAGTGGGTAATATGCCTGATTGCTTAGGTATTAACTTGCCTTGTTGTAGACTGATGGGAATACCTGGAGCATTGTGCCCCATAGCCTGGCCTGTTCAGGACTAGTGCTGCTGACTCTGAGGAGATAAGAGCATCTTACCCTGAATTTATTTCAAATTGGATTCTTATAATCTTTTCAGACCACTTAAGTTTTATAAATATAGAGTAAAAACTTGAACTTTACTTCTCTTTTGACGTTTTATTCCTTTTTCTTATAATCCCTCACCACTATGAAAAAGTCTCATAATATTTAGCACTCTTCTGGTCATTATAGAGAGCAGGATGCAAATGCGCTCTCTGCCCTCAAGGAATTGAAAGTCTATGGTACATGGGCACAAATACTATGCCAGGAGGATTAGATGGCTTATTTTGGTTTAGCATTCATTTATGGTCTTTGTTGTTTAAAGTTAAGTGGAAGAGTTTAATAAATTTCAAGCTGGTATCTTAGGGAAAAGTGGTTATAGAGGACTGGATTCTTACTAATCCTGCCTAACCTAACCTAAGAGTCATTGTGGAGATAACAGGATTTCTCAGAGGTGATCAGTGAGTATGAAGGGTGACCTGGTTTGGCATTGTAGTGCTCTGTGATTCTCTGGAGTACAAGGAATTTAACAAAACAACACTTTCATCTATACCACTCCTTTCTCCTCCCCATCCCTAAGAATTCATTGTGCAACCTTGGGCAAGTCAATTTCTTCCTCTTTAAATTTTAAAATATATTTTTATGATATCTTTTGCTTTTACATCACCTTAATTTCCCTGTATATCCATTCCCCTCCCAGAGAGTCATCCCATGTAACAAAGAATATTTTTTGAAAGGGAAAAAAGAGAAAAGAAAAAATAATGAGCAAAATTCAAGGTCTCTTCTAACTAGCCTTCTAGGATTCCCTCCTGATGCTTTTTTCTCATTATGGAATGTATGGCTGTACTCTATTCTCAACATTCCCATCAATCTCTTTCTGCCACCCCCCAATTTAATACCACCCTACCTCACCACTTAGGAGCAGCTATGGTTGCTGATGCCTGCTGGTTTGTACAGGAAAGAGAGTTCAGAGAGAAATCAGTCTGTATGTGTTCTGGGAGGCCTTAGGCTGGTGGAAATGTAGGGAGGTTGGGTCAGGCCATCCCTGCCCATCCCTGCCCATCCCAAGTCAGCTAAGCCTAGGGTGTTATTTCCACCATGCCTTTAGGCTGGCAGGCAGCCCAGAGTTCCTGGGAGCAGGGAGTCTAAATATAACAGTGACCAGTTTTATTTATGGAAAGCAGGTGCTGCATTAATAGCACTGAATCCCTCTCTGCAGGGACACCTGTCTTTGCTAAGCCTGGCCTCCATCAGAGGAATCCTAGTTACACTTCCAAAAAAATGAAATGACAATGTTGATTAAACCAATAAGAAATCTTGGCCTCTTTTTCCTCATCTGTAAAATGGGAGGGTTGGGAGGTAGCTTTCAAATTTCAGCCAACAAATGATAATTTGGGGATGCTAGGATGAAAATACTTTTTAGAAATAAACAGAGAATTGTATAGGGAATCCTGATGTCTTTCTAAATGAATAATGACAAAAGGATAATTGATATTATTCTGTAAGGATCTTAAATGCCACCTAGACTTCTGATCTGTCCTAGCAATGAGTCATCAAAGAAGGTAGGTAGGGCAGAGTTTTGAAATCTAAACAGGAAAACTGAGATCCAAACTGAAGAGATACATTCAAGATTACTTTGTAAAATGGTAACTCTAGGAAGAGTCATCTCCTTTTCAGCCTAGCATCCTCTTCCACTACAGCCAGCAAGCATTGCTTCTTCAGTATTTGGGGATGGGTGGGAGGGAGAGCTCAGTTACATGTAGGCCCTTCCCCAGGACGGTGCTTTTGAGGACAGTGTAAAGGAGAACAGGGTTCCTGGTTATGGGCTAGCTCATAGTGTCACTCCAGGTTAATTGGAAGGCCAGGTAATGGAGATAAGAAAAGGAATGAGGAGACAGCTGCCACCACTGTAGGGGTTTGGATGCCTCTCCAGGAACTCCCTCAGCCACTGGCTTCCTGAGTCTTGCAAGACAGTCAGGCAGTTTCCATCCTTGGTCATGCAAAAGACATTGAAGCGGCAGCCTGCTCATTACATTGATGAGGTTGCCATCTCTGCTGTTAGTTTCTCATTTTTCTTCCCTTTGTGTTGGGGTCTGGGAGTGATCAGGCCTCCCAAATGTTCCCTGTTAATTAATTCTTTGTCATCTGCATGTAAAATCACCTGCGATAAAAAGCTCCCATTGTCTCCAGCCTGCCCTTCCCCCTCCCTCTTTCCCTGGGGGTAGTCAGACTGCCTTACACCCACTGAGCAGTCTCTGCTTTATTTCTCTTCCTTTTCATGGCTACACCCTAGAAGGGGAGGGGTGTGGGAAAGGGAATCTTGCTTCAGCTGTCGGCAAGTCCCACTATATTCATTCATTCTTTCACTCATTCAATACATCTTATTGAGCGCCACTAGGTGCCCAGTGTTTGGTGCTGACGCTAGCTTTTGTGAATGGGGGGGAATAAATTGTGACACCAAGCAGCAGGCAGAAGAATTTAACTCTGAGTGTACTGGGATGAGGTGCCAGGGTTTTTCTTACTTAAACAGTATTGAATGCCAGAATTGGACACTAGAAGTCAAGAATCTTGAAGGCAGGGATTGCTTTACTCTTCGGGTTTGTTACCCTGCCATGCTGGGCACATAGTAGGCATGCTAATAGATGGTTGTTGGTTGATATTAGAGCTGAGAGTTACCTTATCCATCATGTAATAAATCCAAGGAGGGTTGTTTTACAGATAGGAAAGCTGGGGCTCACCAAGAGGAAGCGATTTGTCTGGCATTGCCCCAAAAAATCAGTCCTAGAGCTTGGGCTAGAATCCAGATCTCCTAGTTCCTAGTCACACAGCAACATGCTAAGAGTGCTTGGCTTTGAGTCTACAAGAACCTCAGTTCTAATTTTGCTAACATATGCTATCAGTGTGACAGTGGGCAAGTCACTCAATGTCTCTGAAACTTTGAATCTACGTCTTTGGGCAGCTAGGTGGCACATGGATAGAGCCAGGCCTGGAGTTAGGAAGACTCATCTTCCTGAGTTCAAATCTGGCCTCAGACATTTACTAACTGGATGAGCCTGGCCAAGTCACTTGACCCTGTTTACCTCAGTTTCCTCACCTGTATAATGGGCTAGAGAAAAAATGGCAAACCACTCCAATATCCCTTTGCCAAGAAAACCCCAAATGGGGTCACAAAAAGTTGGACATGACTGAAAACCAACTGAATAATCTACATCTTTAGAATCAGGATCTAGGATTATAGATTTAGAATTTTTTTTCTTCATTTTACAGATGAGGAAATGAGGCACAGAAAGGTTAAATGATAAGCTCAAAGTCAAACAAGGACTGAATCCAAGTTTTTTGACTCTAAATCCAACACTCTTTTCACCATGTACTGCTGGTTCATAATCATGTTTATAGTGCCTATTTCACAGGGTAGTTGTGAAGCTCAGATGAGAGATGTAGATGGCACAGTGGAGAGAGCAACAGCTCCGTAGTCAGGAGAAACTCAGTTCAAATCCACCTTCAGACACTTACTAGCTGTGTGACCCTGGACAAGTCACTTCATCCTGACTGCCTCCAAAAAGATAAAATAAAATAAAGGAAGATGTAAAGTGCTTTATAAATCATAAGGTATATAAACCTCAGCTCTCATTATATTAGGTTAGAACTCTGTGATCCCCTTGTTCACAGTCAATAAATAGGCCATGAAAAAGAGTTTCATTCATTTCTTGGAATGGTGATACATGCTGAGGTGTAGCAATGGTTTACCTGAGAACCATGATCTGGTGTTGCTGTCCAACTCTAGACTATGTTAGAAATGTTGGATCCTCAAGAATATGTGCTATGGTTTTATATGTCAGTTGTATACTGTGAGAACTGACTGACTTTGACCAAGCCTCTTTCATTGTGTGAACTAGCCTTGAGAAACTGCCGGCTGGGTACCCCATACTGTGTGTGGCCAACCTTGATCTCATCAGTCTCCTGCCTTGTTCAGTAGTAGTGTATATTTTGTCTTCAAATGAGTATGCAGTTAATATGCCAGATCTTATGCAAATCCTAATCTGTTTTGGAATCAACAGCCCAAATTACTTTGGGTTGTGTGCCAGCAGAAGTATTTCCTAGAGAGGAAAATCTTTAACAACCCCTAACCTTGGTCCTGGGCTTCTGATTCAAGTTACTAGAAAATAACTGTCTCAATAAAATCATAGCAAGTCATAGGCAGAGCCATTCTTACTGGGTACTGAATAAACAGGAGAGATAAGCCATTATTCCTACCCTTGAATCTGAATAACCTATAGTCTTCTCAAACTCACTATGTTCTAAAAAACCACATTTTCCTACCCGCAACTCCCCAAATCACCCCTTCTCCTAACTTCCCTGTTTCTTTCAAGGGTATCACCATTCCTCCAGTTACCCCTGTTGGCACCCTAAGAGACATCCATGAGTCTTAACTCTTGCTTTGCCCTCTTTATAGCCAATCAATTCCCAAGTTTAATTGTTTTTACCTGCTCAAAACCTCCTGCTTATATCTCCTCCTCTCTGTTCACACCACAGCTGTCCTAATTCAGGCCACAATGACCTCTTTCTTGTTTGGACTTTTGTAAGAGCTTCCTAGTGGATCTTCTACCTTTAAGCCTTTCCCCTTTTCCATCCATCCCCCACAAAGCTGCCAAATTGATGGTCCTAAAATATAAGCCTGACTGTGCCTCCGCCCTGCTTTCGAAGCTTCAAGCTCCAATTGCTTTTAGGATAAAATACAGATTCCTTTGTCTTTTAAAGCCTTTTACAATCTGATTACAACCTATCTTTCCAGGATGATTACACATGACTGCCCCTCACATTCTCTGTTTTACATTACAGTCAACTGGCCTACTTCCTATTCTCTGTACGTGACATTTCATCCCCTGATCCTGTTCTATTGCAGAGGCTGGCTTGTGCCCCAAATGTTCACATTTTTCACCTCTTCTACTTGGAACTCCTGGTTCCCTTTAAGTGTCTGCTCAAAAGCCACCCCTACCAAAGACCTATCCTGGTTTCCCTTGGGGTTAATGCTCCTTCCACATCCCACCTCATTACTTTGTACCTTTGTTTGACCAGACCTCAACTACATGTGAGATGTGAAACTGGCCTACATCTCTGCTTTTGCTGAGGTTTTAGTGAGATAACTTCATCACTGTGGGGCATCAATTCCCAAGTATGTGGATCACATGAGACACTTTTCCACTCTTAAAAATTATTAAGGACCCCAAAGAACTTTTGTTTATGTGGGCTATATCAGTATTTACCATATTAGAAATTTAAAGTGATAGATTTTCTAATTATTAGTTAATTTAATTAAAATAGCAATAAGCCCATTATACGTTAACATAAATAACATTTTTAATGAAAGATAACTTTATTTTCCAAAACGAAAAAAAATTACTGAGAAAAGTGGCATTGTTTTACCTATTTTTGCAAATCTCTTGAGTAGCTTGGCTTTGTAGAAGACAGCTAGATTTTCATATCTGCTTCTGCATTTAATCTGTGGCAACATGTTTTGGTGGACATACATGAAGAAAACCTGGCTTCACATAGGTATATAGTTGGAAAATGAAGGAATATTTTAATAGGCAAATAACGTTATTATTGTTACAAAAATAATTTTGACCTCTTGGACCCCCTGAAAGGGCCTTTGGACCATACTTTTAAGAACCACTAGTCAAGGGAGTTCCTAGGAAGACACTTCTATTGGGCCAGGTAGGTAACTTCTCTGAAATTTAGAGTCTTGGATGAGTTATCTGGGACTTGCTTGGGTCACACAGCCAGTTTGTGTCAAATGTGGGACTTAAATTTAGATGCGTCTCAGGCGTCTCAAAGGCCATCACACTACACTATACTATGCTTTTTATATTCTGTTTATTTTGTGGCATCTCCTCTATGGACACGTTATTTCTCCACAGAATAGAAGTTCCTTGGGAAGGCAGTGGATAGAGTCCTGAAGGCAGGAAGACTTGAGTTCAAATCCAGGCTCAGACACTTACTAGCTGTGTGACCCTGGGCAAGTTAGTTAATCTTCATGGACCTCAATTTCCTCATCTGTAAAATGGTGATAATAGTAGTACCTACCTTTCAGGATTGTTGTGAGAATAAAATGAGATAATCAGTAAAGCTGTTTGCAAAGAACTTAAAGTACTATATAAATATAGTATATTATTATCATTGTTGTTTATAAGGTCAGATACTTTTTGGTTTTTGTCTGTAGCTTCAGTGCCCAGCACAATGACTGGCACATAGTAGTTGTTTAATATATGCTTGTTGAACTGAATTTCATTGAAATAGACCAAAATATTGGATCAGATAATTGTGTAGTACATTTGGACCAGTTATCTCATGTTCTGCTTATAAAGTATTCTTTTTAAAGATACTCACTTTTCTATTATATGTGGGCAGCAAATTTTGTGATCCTGAATTGATTTAACTGTGCATTTTAGCATTCCATTATGACAACATGAGAAGCAGGGCAGTTGATTGGCAAATGCTCCCTGAGGAGACCCCATGGGGTAGAGACACTTCAGAAAAAGAATGTGCCAAGTTCTCACAACCTCTGACATATGTTGCCAGAGAGATTAGACACAGGCTCAGAAGGTGTTGTCAAGAATTTGGCTGTTGCTGACCTTGAGACAGAATTGTTACCATGGCTCAGCCATTTGGTGTACCTTGTGCCCAAGACTTCATTCAGACCTTTGATTAAAGAGCTTGAGGCACAGAAGTCTCCCAGGAATAAAGACACAGAGGAGGCCACCCAGGGAATCAGAGTCTTCAGAACTGGACTGCTCTGCCATGAAGACAATTCACCCAGCTCTCTTGTTTTTCCTTCTGTCAAAACACTAAACTCTAGAGCTATAATATAAGGGCCAGTTTAGGAATCCCAGCCTCAAAGCCTGGGCTTTCTGTGAAGTATGTGCTTCCAGCAGTCAGGTTTGGAGAGGGTGAGAGTTTCTGCTAAAGCTATTGGCAGCAACCACTCTTTCTGCTCCCACAGCTCAACTTCTTTGCCTCTGATTGTGGTAACAAAGCACTGGAAGGCACAGGAAACCAACTTGGTTTAGCCACACACTGATAAAAGCAAGGTGATTGTCTTTTTATAAAGAGAAGCACCATGAACAAAATGAACTCTCCAGTGTATTCCCTTAATGAAGTCTTCATAGAGTCCCCATTTACAGAGTGAATTGGGTTATAATCCTTTCCCTATCAGCTTTCCTTCCTGTCCCTGTCATTTGTAGGGCAACGGATCAATAATACAAAAGAACTCTCCCACAAACACATACACCTCCACTGCCTGTCTGAAATCCTGACAGAGCAGACCCAGGGTATGATGGGTGTGACAGTGACAAGCAAACCAGTCTGCATGGAAATAAGGTAGATTGGGAGGAATGCGAAATTCATAGGAATGCTCTGATCACAAAGTGAGATAGGATTTAAGGATAAAATACTCTTAATAACAGGTGCTAATAAGATAACCTGGACAGACATTTACAAGGTTGTTTGTTGTTTGTCCTTCTTGAAGAAGACCATGGCACCAGAAAGGTGATGCTGTTATTTACAAGTGAATTGGATTTAAGTGAGGGAGGGCTGTGCAAGGTCAGCAACCTTCCTTTTGAGCCATCTGGGTCCAGTAGTCAGATATAGATCAGGAAATGGCCCCACTACAAGGTAGCACTCCCACCTTAAAGCACCTCAAAGACAGATGACATCATCAGCATCATCTTACTTTGGGTCTAGAGCAGTTCTCTTTGAGTTCCTAGCAGCTGTATATATTTGTCCTTACCTTGCAGGAGTTGGTAGGAGACATTTTGCAGATATAGAGAATGAGACATTCAGAGGCTGTGACCTGCCCAAAGTCAGAAAGTTAATTCGTAATTTTTTTCTTGGTTTCACAATAGCAAGACTTCAGCACCATCTTATATTCATAGGTTGATAATTTTAGTGGTGGAAAGGACCCTAAACATATGGCTAGTTTAGTTCCTACATTTTACAGATGAGGAAACAGACTATTTCCCCCTTTCCATGTCATAATTTGGATTTTCCAAGCAATAATGATTGATAACATCTTGTATTTGGCCAGGTCTACCTTCAAACTATCTTCTCTTTCCCTCTCTCTAGGGTTCCTTGTAACCATATGTTCATTTTTCCTCAGTCTCTTGGGGAGAAATATAGGTATGCAATGTCTTTTCCCAGAAATGCTATGGGAACTGGTCTCTCTTCAGTGAGGAGAGCTCTAAGCTCTACTGTCAGTTGCCTTCACTCAGAAAGGTAGCTCAAAATGTTCCTAAGAAGGCATATCAATGTTTTGGTGGCATATAGTATGTTGCCTGGGGCAGCTAAGTGGCACAGTGGATAGTGTGGGGCCTGGAGTCAGGAAAACTCAACTCCCTGAGTTCAAATTCAGCCTCAGACACTTATTAGCTGTATGACACTGGGCAATCACTTAACCCTGTTTGCCTCAGTTTCCTCATCCATAAAATGAGCTGGAGAAGGAAATGGCAAATTACTCCAGTTTCTCTGCAAGAAAACCCCAAATGTCATGAAAGATCAGGTACAACTGAACCACAACAGCAACAAAAGTATATTGCCCAGGAGAAGAAACAGTGTTGTTAACATGTACTGTCCTTTCTTGGATAGTGAATTCTACTACCATTGGCATCTTTCTAGACAGTTCAGCATCTCTCTTGTCTTGAGTCAGACCAAAGCTTCACACATTCAAGAAAGGTGGAAACATATCTCTGCTCTTGAGAGTAGCCTAGTGCATCATTCTCTTTATTAGGTGTGATTTACAGAGTGGAAGAGAATGAAGATGTGTTGTATTTAGCCCCTTAAAGCTTGTTCAAGCAATTTTAAATCACCTTTGGCTTTGTCCTGTCCTCTTGGCCAACCACCTAAAGAAATTTACTGGAAGAAAATGCAGGGTAGATGCCATATAGAGGAATGGCTTTATAAATTCCAGCCTCTTGCTGGACCTACCTGGTTTATTTGCATTCAAATCTATTTTATGACCATCTGGGGTAGTATCAAACTTGCACTTTCTAAGGAAGAGCTTCTCTGGAAGCCTGGAAAGTGTCGAGATCATTTGATGTTGCCTTTCTGTCCCAATACCAGCCTGTCACTCAATGATAAAGAATGGAACTTTTGACAGCTGGTCTGTCTCAGGTTTTAGGATTCCCTTGCCCAAGGTAGTAATGGGAAATAATTTAGTGGAAGAAAGTTCCAGAGGCACACAGGACTTCATGTTCTTCAGCCACCTGGTCCTGTTAGCTATATGAGTGGTGCTGTGTGCAATCTGGAGTCTACAATTCTTGTATAGGTTGAGGACATCATTTCCCTGAATACCAAACTTGTTTTCCTTTAGAGTTGGAAGACCTTTGGTTTCAGTCTTGAGCTCTTAGGCTTCTTTGTGGGATGACCAGATGACAGGAAGTCATTTTACCACTAAGAGCATCCTTCTTCCTTTGCCTTCCCCTCCACCCTCTTAGTCCCACTTAGGGCCACTTAGAACCAATCCCAGCTGCTTTATTGTTCACTAGAGATGGAAATAACCAATTCTATTCCTTCTAATGATATGGGGGACCACCATCTGCCTTGTTACTGACTACCAAAGTCCTCAAAACCTTACCATCTGCAAACATTCTACACTCTGTTGATATCTAGTACTGTCATCTGACCTGTTGATGTAATCTAAGAACCATGGGCCTTGTCATTCAGCACCATAATTGCACCCTTAAGACTTGCATCTACCTTTCAGATGAATTTTCTTTTATGTGTAGTCTCGCCCAATTAAAAATGCAAGTTCCTTGAAAACAGAGAGTGCTTCTACCTGTATCTACTATACCTAACATAATGCTTGGCATAAAGTAAGTACTTAATCTTTTTTTTCCATTCATTCTTTCAATAGTAACTCATATTTACAGAACTCTAAGGTTCACAAAGCACTATCCTTACAACAACTTTAAATTATGTCTTAAGTTGTACAATTGTTACTATTCCCATTTTGCAAATGAGAAAACTGAGACTCTTAGATGTCAAGAAATATGCCCATCATCATGCTGTCAAGAAATGTCAGAGACAGAATTTGAATCCAGGTTTTCTGACTCCAAATCTCTCACTCCATTTCCCATGCAATACTTCAAGTAACAATCTCTCCATGCCTCAGTTTCCTCAGCTCAAGCATGCACTGCATGCCTTACAGGGTGGCTGTGAGAAAAGTTATTTTGTAAATATCAAAGCACTATAATGATATATGCCATTATTACTTCTCTAGCTTTCCACAGATGGCATTCTCCCTCAGTCTCCTCCTCTAAAACTCTTTGGTTGCTTCTGACCCGTTGAATAGTTCACTAAATCCATTTGTTTCCTGACATACTTTCTGAAATGCTTAATTGGATCTTTACTCCATCCCAAGTGAGCCAGGATGGAACATGTGGATCCAGCTGGGGGAAGATTCTGTGAAGTGTGGAACACGAGAACCGTCTTGGCAGAATCCCTGCATAGAAAGCCCCATGAAGCATGAGAGCAGCTTCTTACATCTTCTCTCTCAAGCAGGGTTGATGTTTTTCCCCCTCAGGAATCTTCAAGGAAAGCAATTTCATTTTATTCCAACACAGTATAGAAGCAAGAGTGCTAGACTTGGAGTCAAGAGACCCGGGCTCAAATCCAAGCTCCATCAAACACTTTAATAGCTTTGTGACTTTGGAAAGTTTTCCTTTACCTCTCTGATCCTCAGTTTTCTTACCTGTAAAATGGATATACTATTTCCTGCCTTTTGTGCTGTAATGAGAAACACGCTTTGTAACTTTAGAGCCTTGTAGGAATGTGAGAAATGATGATGTCATCACTGTAGTGACTTTGGAGCTTGGACCATGCTGGAAGTCCCTTTGAACTTGCTGGGAAGAAAACTTGGGTGGGGCAGATTACCCTTGGTAAACTAGATTGAGCCTAAATGCAGGTTACAAGCAAACTGACTTTAGAATTTGAAAGTGGTTTTCAAGAAAGCGTCAAACTGTGTTGATTCCAAGCTAATACTAAGTTTGGTGAATGTGGTCACAGCCCAGGAGCAGCAGAACCTTATGGGAAAGGCTTGACATTACCTTTTATTCCAAGAACCCACTACTTTAAATACCAAGGCTATAGACCCAAGAGAATGGAACATCAACCAAAGACCTGGTTTCCTTGAGCTAAAACAGCTAGGTTACAATGCCTACATAGCAGGTGCTTAAGTAAGTGCTCATTGATTGAATAATTAATGGGTAGATTATAAATTACTTAAAGGGAAAGAAAAGTCTTATTTTTTCTTTTTTGTAAATAAATTTTATTGTGACCTTTTTTATTCCCTAAATTTACACCTATATCTCTCCTTCTCCCCTTCTCTGAGAGCCATCCCATAAATACTTTATTTTTCTTTGTAACTCCTTCATTACATAGCTTGCCTTACACATAGTACATGCTTAATAAAAGCTTGTTGAATTGAATGAATGTTAAGCTAAAAAGGAGATAGGTTTCTCTCTGTTGGAGTTACTGTTTCTGACTGCTGTCAGACCGACTCATCCCTGAATATCCCCAGCTTTTCAGCTAAGACCCTAGACCGGTGCCCTTGGGAAGCTATTAATTCACCATCCACACTTGGTAAATTTGTTAAGTGCTACATGAATGTGAGTTATTTGTATTGTTTTTGTTTGTTCAGTACTAACTAGATGTGCAGCTAGAGAGACAAGACATGACAGAGGTCCTGTCCTGCAGGGGCTCATTCTTGCGGTAGAAACAAAACATATGCACATGAATCCAAGAGAAAATATCATCTAGTGAGGTATTATAGACTATGTACATGTACTAGAAATTCAAAGACTAATTAGAATTAAGAGAAAAGAAAGATTAGTGAAAATCATAGCCACTTAAGAAGAAATAACATTTCCTTTTGGGGCAGGTAGGCAGCACAGTGGATAGAGGGCTGGGCCTAGAGTCAGGAAGACTAATCTTCCCAAGTTCAAATCTGGCCTCAGACTTTTACTAGCCATGTGACCCATTCCATTTCAGTTTTCTCATCTATAAAATGAGCTGGAGACAGAAATGGTAAACTACTCTAGCGTCGTTGCCAAGAAAACCCCAAATGGGGTCATGAGGAGTCAGACATGACTGGAACATAACAATAAAAAGTATTATTATCCATATTTTATAGATAGTGAAGTTGTTAAGTGACTTACCCAGGGTAAACAATTAAAACCTGACCTCCAACCCACATTTTCTGATTTTAAAACTAATTTTCTTTCCATTGTATCATGCTCTTGGCAGTGGATTCTTGAGCTAGGAAGTAACAGCGATAGCAAAGACCCATAGCTGTTAGTGAATTCCTAGACCTTTTTCTGTGGTTTCTTACTATCTATGTTTTTTGACCTTATCCCTCATTCATTCTCTGATTTATTAGTGCTGGAGCTATCCTCCTGAGGTCCACAGCCTTATCCGGATTCAGCTGACTGTGCCATCTTCAGAAACATTAAGTGAATATCAGCCCTAAGAGACCCTGAATGCTTTGTCTTCAGAGAGAGTGAGCTCCTTGGAAATGAAATTGTCTAAGAGGGATAAAAGGAGTAGGGGTCCATGCTTAGCATGAATAATTAATATACCCAAACCTGACTAAGAGTATAAGCTAATATGATATAATCAGAGATCTCCTGCTTACCCCTGAAATAACTTTTGCTTTTCCTATATCCTTTTGTATTTCTGCTTTCAACTGTTCCAGGTTTAGGCTTGATGTATATCAGCTTTCAAGCATCTCTTATTCTGGTGTCAGAGAAGTAGTCTGAAAATGTTCTGATAATGACACAGAATGATTCAAAATCTCCTACATCTTTTCCCTAAGGCATGGGCTTTCAGTTATTCAATAATATATCATAGTAGTGATGAAAGGAATAACATTTCTTTGTGTTTGAATCATGCTTTAAAAAAATCTTTCAAGTACTTTCTGTTCTTGATTGTATTGACATAATGGGTCACAAGTACTTGATATTATAATTAAACCTATTTTGCAGATGGGGAAACTGATGCCCAGAAAGGTTAACTTGCAACATGGCCTAGTTTGAAGAGTGCCATTTGTGGAATCAGGAGATCCAGGTCTAAATCCAGCTTTAAATGCTGATAAGCTGTGCGACACTGGGCAACAAACTTTACATCTCTGAGCCTTGTTTTCCATATCTATAAAATAGAGGGGCAACTCCTTGATCTACACTCTCTATAGCTGACAGGGTCATTATGAGACAAGTGCTTTCTTTATAAGTGATTTGCCATTCAGACATAAAGTGGTTGAGACAGAACCCAGGTCTTTGACTTCCTAGTATTCCCTTGCCACTTGTTTGTATCTTTCAACTTCCTTCACTGAGAGAAAGTGACTGAATAAACTACATTTCAGGGAGAAAAAAGTCTTTTTGTAAATTGAGATTGTAGATGAATCTGTACTATTCATATTTTATGACTCTGTTTCGATTCCAAGGTAACCAAGACTTAATGTGCCTCTTTACCAGACTGCTCTATTTTGAGAAGTCACCAGGCCTGGGGGTAGAAGGGAAGGATCTCCAGAGTTTTTAGAGGTCAATAATAGGCTGGGTCACCCTATTTTATAAAGCATCCACAAGGGGTCCCCCTAATGAGGAGTTCTTCATTGCCAAATTAGAAACACTATCTTGGGGGCATCTAAGTAGTACAGTGGATAGAAAACTAGCCCTGGAGTCAGGAGAACCTGAGTTAAATCCGTCCTCAGATACTTACTAGCTGTGTGACCCAGAGCAAGTCACTTAACCCAATTGCCTCAAAAAATGCTCTTTTGGAATTCTGATTCTGGAATTCTCAGTTTCACCTTTTAGCCTTTAAAAAGGTGCCCTTGGGGGGGAGGAGCCAAGATGGCGGAGTAGAAAGACTCACATATGCTAGCTCCGAACCCACAGCCCATATAGTTCCTGTAAAAAGAACTCCCCACAAATTCTGGAGCACTGCAAGCTGTGCAGAAACACAGTGGAAGAGATTTCCATTCCAAAGAGCCCTGGAAAGCCATCCCCAGGGGTCCATCGTGCTCCAGTTGCAGAGCCCAACCCTGCTCAGCCCTGGCCCCACGGCCCCAGAGGAGCAGATCTGAGCAGGCTTCAGGGACAGAATCTCCGAAGGCCGCAAAGGTCCCTCCACCCACAGGCGCTCCAGGTCAGTGAGAGAGACGTCTTGGCTGGCCGAGAGGGGAGCAGGGTGTCTCCGTGGCTCAGGCCCCCTATGGAGGCAGTGGCAGAGGTGGCAGAGGTGGCGGCAGAGGCAGCAGCAGAGGCAGGAGCGGCCAGGGGCTCCCAGAACAGGCAGGGGCTCAGAGCCATTACCGAAGGTCTCTGCTAAACCCCCTGAAGGAACCGAGCCTGGGAGGCGGCCCTGCCCCCACCTGAGCACCAGAACTTAAGCTCACATTGAATAGCAGCGGAGCTGCCACTGAAAGCCCTGAAGTTGGGGAGCAGCATTTGAATCTCAGACCCCAAGCACTAGCTGGGCAGATCTAGGTGGGGGTGGAGAGGAATCTCAGAAGTCAAGTAACTGGCTGGGAAAATACCCGGAAAAGGGAAGAAAAATAAGACTATAGAAAGCTACTTTGATGGGGGACAGATATTCCCGCCTTTCAATTCTGATGAGGAGGAACAATTCTTACCATCAGGGAAAGACGTGGAGGGCAGGGCCTCTGTATCCCAGACATCCCAGGTGGATGTCCGGTGGGCTCAGGCCATGGAAGAGCTCAAAAAGAATTTTGAAAAGCAAGTTAGGCAGGTGGAGGAAAAACTGGGAAGAGAAATGAGAGAGATGCAAGAAAAACATGAAAAATGGGTCAATACCTTGGTAAAGAAGACCCCAAAAAATGCTGAAGAAAATAACACCTTGAAAAATAGGCTAACTCAATTGGCAAGAGAGGTTCAAAAAGCCAATGAGGAGAAGAATGCTTTCAAAAGCAGAACTAGCCAAATGGAAAAGAAGGTCCAAAACCTCACGGAAGATAACAGTTCTCTCAAAATTAGAATGAAACAGATGGAGTCTAATGACTGTCTGAGAAACCAAGAAATCATAAAACAAAACCGAAAGAATGAAAAAATGGAAAAGAATGTGAAATATCTCATTAGAAAAACAACTGACCTGGAAAATAGATCCAGGAGAGACAATTTAAAAATTATGGGACTACCTGAAAGTCATGATCAAAAAAGGAGCCTAGACATCATCTTCCATGAAATTATCAAGGAAAACTGCCCTGATATTCTAGAACCAGAGGACAAAATAAGTATTGAAGGAATCCATCAATCACCACCTGAAAGAGATCCGAAAGAGAAACTCCTAGGAACATTGTGGCCAAATTCCAGAATTCCCAGGTCAAGGAGAAAATATTGCAAGCAGCTAGAAAGAAACAATTCCAGTATTGTGGAAATAAAATCAGGATAACACAAGATCTAGCAGCCTCTACATTAAGGGATCGAAGGGCGTGGAATAGGATATTCCAGAAGTCAGAGGAACTAGGACTCAAACCAAGAATCACCTACCCAGCAAAACTGAGTATAATACTTCAGGGGAAAATATGGTATTTCAATGAAATAGAGGACTTTCAAGCATTCTTGATGAAAAGACCAGAGCTGAAAAGAAAATTTGACTTTCAAACACAAGAATGAGAAGAAGCATGAAAAAGTAAACAGCAAAGAGAAGTCATAAGGGACTTACTAAGGTTGAACTGTTTACATTCCTACATGGAAAGACAATATTTGTAACTCTTAAAACTTTTCAGTATCTGGGTAGTTGGTGGGACCACACTCACACATACACACACATACACACACACGTACACACGTGCACGCACACACATACACATGCACACACACAGAGAGCACAGAGTGAATTGAATAGGATGAGACCATATCTTAAAAGAAATTAAAGTAAACGGTGAGAGAGAAATGTAGTGGGAGGAGAGAGGGTGAAATGGAATGGGGCAAATTATATCTCATTCAAGAGGCAAGCAGCAGACTTTTTAGTGGAGGGAAAAAGAGGAGAGCTGAGAAAAAAAAACAAGAAGCTTACCCTCATCACATTCGACTAAAGGAAGGAATAAAATGCACACTCCTTTTGGTATGAAAACCTATCTTACAGTGCAGGAAAGTGGGGAGAAGGAGACAAGCAGGGTGGGGGGGATGATGGAAGGGAGGGCAATGGGAGGAGGGAGCAATTTGAAGTCAACACTCGGGGAGACTCAGGATCAAAAAACAGAATAGAAACAATGGGGAACAGGATAGGATGGAGGGAAATACAGTTAGTCTTACACAACACGACTGTTATCGAAGTCATTTGCAAAACTACACAGATAGGGCCTATATTGAATTGCTTGCCTTCCCAAAGGGAATGGGTGGGGAAGGAGGGATGGGGAGAATTTGGAACTCAAAGTTTTAGGAACAACTGTTTAGTATTGTTCTTGCTACTAGGAAATAAGAAATACAGTTAATGGGGAATAGTAAGTCATCTGGCTCTACAGGACAAAAGAGAAGATGGGGACAAGAGAAGGGAGGGATGATAGAAGAGAGGGCAGATTGGTGATAGGGAAAATTAGAATGTTCGGTGTATTGGGGTGGGGGAAGGGGATAAATGGGGAGAAAATTTGGAACCCAAAATTTGTGAAAATGAATATAAAAAGTTAAATAAATAAATTTATATTAAAAAAAAAGGTGCCCCTAAAAACATTGAAAATTGTTCTTTTTTAAATTAATTGCCAGCTTCTGCTTTTCTCCCAGGCTTGCCTACCTCATCACCATGCCTGGAAGCTCCAATGTCAAGGCCAAAGGCAGAAATCAGAGAAGTTAAGGAAGTCCTGATACTCTCAATGCCTTTCCCAGTGGTATCAGCCCAGAAATAGCAGTAGCTCCAGAACAGAGCTTCATGTTAAAATAATAAGGGGAAAAAGTGGCAAATTTTGGGTTGGACACACCTGGCTTTTAGTTGTTTTTCTTGGTGACCTGCCCTTCTCTCTTTGCCTCTTGAAATACTATCCAGCCTCAGTGGTCTAATTTAGATGTCATATCTTTCATGAAATATTCCTTCATTTCCAACTACAATCTTCCTCTTTCTTCTCTCTTCCCTACAAGTCTATCCCTCCTGGGAACTCCTATAACACTTTGAGTAATAGTAGTAGTATATTAAAACTAGAAAGAGGCTTTTGAAGTCATAGAGTTCAACACCATCAATTTAAAGAGGAAGAATCAGAGGCCCAGAGAAGGAAATGTGACTTGCCCAGGATCACATAGCTCGTAAGTGGAAGATATGAGACTATAGCTAAGACCTCTTCACTCTTAACCCTGTGCTCTTTTAATTATTCCCAAGGCTTTCTAATGAACTTACTGTATTTTATTTTATACCATGGTTATAATATAATATAACCCTATCCTTCCTCCCTCTTTCTTTTTCTTTCCTTCTTTCTTTCCTCTTCCTTCCTTCCTCCCTTCCTCCCTTTCTTTCTTTCTTTCTTTCTTTCTTTCTTTCTTTCTTTCTTTCTTTCTTTCTTTCTTTCTTTCTTTCTTTCTTTCTTTTTTCCTCTCTCCCTCCTTTCCTCCCTTCCTTCCTTCCTTCCTTCCTTCTTTCCTTTCCTTCTTTCTTTCATTGTGCTTAAGTGACTTACCCAGAGTCACAGCTAGTAAGTGTTGTCACCTACCTACCCCTATACTATGGATATACTCATATGTTTTATTACCCTACTAGCTTCAAAACTCCTTGAATGCAGGGACCATATCAGTTTCATTCCTATATATCACCAGTGCCTAATACAACTAGGCACGTAGTATTTGTTGGATGAGTAAATTTTGCCCTTTTGTAGGCTGCCTGAGTTCCTGGACAGAAGAAGATGATTTTGGATCTAAATAATCATTGCATTTAGAACTGAAAGGAACCTTAGACATCAACTGTCCCTACCCTTTCATTATATAGATAAGGAAACCAAAGCCCAAACTTAAATATGTTGCCCAAGATCACACACAAACAAGTAGTAGAACCAGCCTGTCTTTTGAGTTCAAATTCTGTGTCTTTTCCATTGTGCCAAGCTGTGAATGGTGAGCACTGTATGTGGTACTCCTTTGCTCTCCACTATATTTCATTCATAATGCACACAAGACAAGATTCAGTGTGTGTCCTAAGAGTTCACTTTTTCCCAGAGGTAATGGCTTTAATTATAGCTGAGCTCTACTCACAGAAAAATGCTGCTTGCATTCTTATATGTGCCATCTCCTTCCCTTCTTTGTTCATCTGAGAGTACTGGCTGAGCTCAAAGGATAATGTAACCTTTCTTGAAGAAAATAAAAGCATATCACTGAATAAACAGTGATTTATTGTTGATGAAAGGTCTTGTTATGGTTGTGACTTATAAAGTTGGAGGTCAGTATAGTAGATCTGAGACCAAACATAAAAATCATTTAGTCCAATCCTTTCATTTTACAAGTAAGGAAACTGAGGCTCAGAAAGGGGAAATGAGCTGACTACACAGACCACACAGCCAACAAATGGAGCCATGATGAAAGTTGAAGTACTCTAAATCAGTGACTTGCCATTACGCTCTGATGCTCTCTAGGAATGAAATGAACAGCAATGGCTCCCTAAAGAAGTCTTTGTAAGGTACTCAGAATTACTTAGTTTGTTCTTAAATCCATTTATTTGTCTGAAGGAGATAATGATGACATAAACACATGAGTGGTTCAGGTGAAGAATTCAGGATGAAGGCAGGTAGTCTGACGAGACTGGGATCAGAAAGCTCAGCCTAAACTATCCCTGATGCTTGCTTTCAACCAGGTCTTGTGGCTCAGAGTGGAGGCAGTCTGAGAGCTTCCCCTGTTCACAGGGCATTTGTCATTAGTGATGTCTAGTGCCATTCTTAAAGCCATCACCAACATTCTCCAGATTGGACTTTCTTCTGTCTCATCCACACATCGACGGTTACCAAATACTGTCATTTATGCCTCTATAACATATTTCTCATTGTCTCCCCCCTCAAATCCCACCCTAGTTCTTGCTCTTATTTCTTCTAGCCTTCCAATTGTTTTCCCTGCCTCTGATCGTTTCCTGTCTGATCCACTCTCTATGCTAATCCCCATCTCCTCTCCATTTTTCCAATATACAACTATGATAATGTTTCTCTTTTATTCAGAAACCTTCAGTGGTTCCCTCTCATCTGCCAAATAATGTCTAAAGTCTTGCCCTTGGTCCTCCACAGAAAACTTCACCTCACCCTCCTAATCTTATCCACTGTACTATTGCCCTTCACATACTCTATATTTAAGACAAGTTAGACTAATTTCTGAAGCAACTAGGTGGCATATTGACTTAGAATTAGGCGTGGGTTAAAATACTGCCTGATATATTAACTAACTATGGGGAAATCACTTAGTTTCCTCATCTATGAAATGAGGACAATAATAGCACCTACCTTACAGGACTGCTGTGACAATCAAATGAGATCATGTATTCAAAGTGTTTTGCATACCTTAAAGCACTATATAAATGCTAGCTATTATCTCCCTTCTCAATTTGCCCCTTCCCAATTCCATGCCTTTGCTTATACCTTCTCCTCCTTACCTGAAAGGGACTTTTTTCTACCTCAGTCTGTTGAAGGTCCTGTTTCATTTCAAAGACCAGTTCAGATACCACCATCTCCATGAGACCTTCTATAATTCTTTCCCCACCAGGTAAAAGTGAATTTTCTTCATTCAAATTTCTGAAAGCACTTTGTTGAACCTCTCTTTTGCACATCTTATTCCTTTCTGTGACAATTACTCATGTACTTTTCATTCTTTCTACAAACATTTATTAGGCACCTTCTGTGTGCTAGACACTGATAAATACTGGGAACATAAAGACAGAAATAGTCTCTTCTTTAAGGAATGTATGTTCTACTTAGCAATTAACATACATACTGACAGGTAAACCAAGGAAAATCATGGTGGTGGGGTACTTACAACTGGGGAAATTAAGAGAAGTCTCATGTAGGAAGCATCGTGTGCTCAGCTTTGAAGGAAACTAGGGATTCTAAAAGGCCAGATTAAAGGAAGAGTACAGTTTAAATGTGAGAGCATGACCCAGGATGCAGGAAATGAAATACTATGTATAAATGACAGCAAATAGAAGACAAATCTTACTTTGCAAACCTGAGTGAATTCTCAGAAATGTAATGGTCATCCTGACAGAAAAATGAAAGCTGGAAAGGTAGGTTGGTGACATTGGCAAGTGGAGAAAGATAATGAGTTCTGTTTTGGAACTGTTGAATTTGAGATAACTTTGTAATATTCAGGTAGAAATGTCCAATAGATATATGGTGATGTGGGACCAGAGCTCTGGGTAGACACTGATGCTGGATATAAAAATCTGCAAATCATCTGCATAACAGTGATCATTGAACCAAAGCGATACGATGAAATCACCAAGAAGAAGAGAGTTTAGAGAAAGAAGAGAAGAGGACTCTGAACAGGACCTTGAGAGATACCCAAGAGTGGAGTCAGGACATAGATGATGGTTCAGGGAAAGAGATTAAGGAATAGCCTGACACATAAGAGAAGAACTAAGGGAGACCAGTATCACAAAAACCAGAAAGGAAACAGTATCCAGGAGGAGAGGGAAATAAATTACTTGAAATATTGTACAAATATTTTTAAAAGGATAAGGACTGAGAAAAGACTATCAGTTTGATCATTTTGAGATCATTGGTAATTCTGAATAAAGTGGTTTCAGTTTTCTTACTGTTCGTCAAACTGAGAACAGGGATGCCATACCCTTTTTATCTTAACCTCCCACTACAGGACCTATTCTCTTACCTCAGAATATGATTATATATTATGATTTTGAAACCTAAATGCCTTTGTTAATATAAGGAACTGATGGAGTGAATTTCTTAAATTCTAAGTACTCACTTTTGTTTCTTTGTTTTTAATCATTTGAGTGTTATTTCTGAGTTACAGAGCCAAGGATACTGTGTGGGCCATTCTGATAAACTGAGATAACTGTTATTTCTCTATTTTCTTTTGACTATTCTTTCTGGTCTCTTTTGCTCTTAGCATTGGTAGAACCTACACAAAATTTCTGTGGTATTCAGAGTCTTCTTTTCTCTGGGAGGGAAGAAAAAGACCTTTGGGCCTTGGATATTCCTTTTTGAAGAAGTTCAGATAAAGAAAAGTGAAGCAAAAGAATTCCAGCTCAGGCTCAGAATAGTCTTCCTCTTTACCTTCACCTCTAGGCATCCCTAGTTTCATTCAAAGGTAGGTTCAGGAAACATCTCCTACCTTTCCTAATCCTCCTACCATTGTTAGTATTCCCCAAAGTCATACATTACTTACTTAATATTTATCCTGTATATATTTCTGTTTATTTTCAGGGGTTTGTGCAGGATACTAAAAAGTATGACTTTCATCCCTCGGGGAGCCTCATAGTCTATAGAATCACATAAAAATGGAGCTGGAGGTCATTTAGCCTAACCTCTTTATTTTATAGATGAGGAAACTGAGGTCTATGAATGAGAAAGACTTGCACATAATCACACATAATAAATGGCAGAACAGGATTCAAACCCAGGTGTTCTGACTTCAAGTCTAGGACTCATTCCACTGAGAGAACATACTACCTTATATGATTAGTTAAGTGCTAACTTAACTATATCAGCTAAAAGTTCAGAGAAGGAGAGAACACTATTGGTTAGAAGAATTTGGAAGATTTCCCAGGGAGTATGGGCTGCGGAGAGTGGCTAAGATTTGTCTCAACAGAAAGTCAGGGGGATGGTGTGAGAGAAGGCATAGTTTCTAGAAAACATATGTTTTGTGCAGAAGTTCATTGGAAAAAAAATCTAGTGGCTGGAGTGAAGGAAAAGTCAAATTCTTCTCAAAAGTAAGATATTGCCACTGGGAAAATAAATTTTTGTCTGGCTGCTTGTGTTGTGGTAAAAATTAAATGTATATTCCTTTAGTACTATGACCAGCTCCTAGTCAATCACATCCTTTGGTCATCCTTCTTGAATGTTTCCTACTAGCAAAATACTACAACAAGATATGGAAAATTTGTTGGTATAACTTCTGTAATTTGTCTTAAATAGCAATGCTTTGAGTCTTCCTGCCTTGGCATAATGAAAACACTTTATAGGATTACCAGTCAAATATAGCTTTGAGTAGGTTTAGCTGTTGATGTTGCCACCTGCCAGAAAAATGATTTGAATATAGCATATCCACATGGACTCCAGCTTGCTGAGGTGAGCTCCTCACCTCAAAAAGAATCCTTATTTTTCCTTGTGCTAGTAGCTTCTTAGAAATTAACAGAGCAGCATCAGTAACCCTGGCCATTGCCATCATTCATGTTACTTGAGAAGTCCAGAAGAAATACAAGGTTTTAATTCAACTTTTCCCAAAGTGCATTTGTACAAAGCTGTTCCTCCCTAGGGAGAGTTGCCAAACACATGCATGTCTTGGAGTCCCTCAATAGAAATCTCATTAGCTTGCCTTTGTTGTAGCTATGATATATTTTTCTGTCATATTATAAATGAATGACCCTGTTTCCTGGGCTTCTCCATGTATCATCCTGTCTTCTCTGGAAATGAATCATTTTTGGTTGTATTCTAATTCTTGTTAAAGAGGATTGAGTTTACTGTGGCAAATGAGCAGTCCTGCTACATGATAACTTTAATAATATTGTTAGTGTCATTTCAAATCAAGGAAAGTGGGAAAGTGAGCTGCTACTTAAAGCTTCCACTGAAAAGTGGAAGAAGGACTGAGTCACCTGAATGGAGAAGAGGGAAGCCTTACTTGATGTAATCTGCTTGATGATAAACATTCTGACTAAAACTTGAAAATCAGTGGAATTCTTTAGAAAGGCAAGAGTGCTCAATCACTACTTCCTTCTGATGGTGCCTTAAGTTTGAGCTGTTCGATCTGTTTCTGTGTGGAGAAGTGGCTTCCTTTCAGCTGAGTTTCATTCCCTAACCCAGAGAGAAACTAGGACTTTTCCTAAATAGAGTTCAGCAGTTCTTGGTCAGAACCATTTGCCCAAAACTTGATCCAATTGTAAAAGTATCTTGTGACTTTAGGCAATGTTGGCAGTCAGTCTACATCACTCCAGACATGAATGACCTAATGAATTGGAGTATTTTTTGCTGCTTATGCTGTGTGCTTTAGTAATTAAAGTCAACATTCCCATCTATTGGTCTGAATTAACCAGATGGGTCAAACTTGATGTTTACTGGAGAATTTACTGGAATACTTCTTAACTTTTACTTTGCTTTGAATGAGTAGTCCTGGCTTAGGTATGTATCAGGGTTCTCTCTACAATCTGAAGATGATGAGAAATGAGTGCTACCAGGGTGGCACTCAGTGGCCAAAGGAGAGATATTTCTTAGGGAATAAAAAGACAGTAAGAACTCTATTATTATATCTCTAAGTTTTCTTCCCAGGAACCAGGTTATAAATATCCATTTTTAATTTGTCATTATACTTCCTGGTCAACCTTTCACTGTATTTTTTTTCTTGTTTTTTTGTGCATATTTTGCATTGGCTCTGGTCCTTTCACTAAGCTCATTTTGCCATGTTCTTCCTCTGGCACAGATCTGGCATTTGACATTGAACCACTGAAACCTTATCAAAAGGTGGTAGACTTCCACATAATCTGATTATGTAAATTCATATTTCTGAAATTAGACTGAATGGCTTCTCACTTTCCTCCTCTTTTCTTATAGTTGGTGGGCTTTGTGTATGCCTGTTACGTGGTCAGTGTCTTCACAGAGGAAGAAGATAGCTGTAAGTATTCATCTAAAGATTTTTCAGCAGTGGTGTTGATAACAGTTCATTTCTGAAGGCATCACATCCCACGGTGCCACAGAAAGCTTAAATGAGAGCGAGGGACAGAAGATATGAGAGGAATGAAAAAAACAGGGAAGAGATGAAGGAGAATAGCAGAAATTACATGGAAGGAGATGAAGAAAAGGAGAGGAAATGGGGAAGAGAAAAGACAATTAAAGAAATGAGAAGAGAAAGAAGGAGAATACAGCAATAGGAGGTGGAGGGCAAATTGAAGAAGGAGTGAAGGGATTGAGGGGAAAGAAGGGGTAGAAGGTGGGAGAGGAGAGGAAAGGAGAAAAGGATAGGAAATGAGAGAGGAAAGAAAGGAAAGGAACAGATAAAAGGAAGGGAAAGAGGGAACGAAGAGTTGAAGATGGGGAAAAGGAGAGGGGAAGAAGGAGAGTAAATAGTGGAGAGGAAGAAGTAGGGAGGTGAGAAGAGGGGGAGGAGATGGGAGGTGGGAAAGAGAGTACAGAAGAGGAAGAGAGCAAGGGAGGAGAAAAATGAAAGGAAGAAAAAGATAAGGGTAGAGAAGGAGGTAAGGGAGGAAAGAGAAGAGGAAAACAGGGAATCCTAATTCTAAGGGGAAGGAAAGGAGAGGGGAGATAGAAAGGGAAAAGAAAGGACAGGAAGAGAAATACTATTTTTTCTATCCTAATTTTGTGATGTTCCCAAAACCTATTAGCATTACTTAGACGTGATGATGAAACTCTAAGCAATGAGGATTCTTTTCCTCTCCTCTGAACATTAACTTTCTCTGCTATGCCAAAGCTGGTTTTTGGCCATTCCTGCTGGCAGCTGTATAAAAGAGACAACCATTTGAACTGAGAGTCAGAGAGAACCCTGGGCCACCTGCATTTAAAACGAGGAAGAAACTTCAGAAGTTGTAGGTGTTCACTGAGAAGGGAACTCATCTTGTTATCCAGGTGGGATGCAGATGGCATTCAGGCACAAGTGGTAGGGAAACTGTTATTCCTATTTAGGATCATAGATTTTTCAGACTTTCAGTAGAGTCCTACCAGGGACGTAGTGCTAACCAAAAATAATGAGGTAGCAAAATCATAGGCAACAAGAATTTCCTAAACATAAATATACCTTTTTCACATGCCTTTAGTGTGTATGATGGCTTCTGATATCTTTGTCGGCTCTCCCTTGCCTCCAGCATACATGATTAGATGTGTAGGTGAAAAAATAAAGACTGCCTGCTCAGCATTTCCTTAGGCATCCAACAAAGGGTGGTGGCTGAGGGGGCTGGCTGATGGGAACTCAGTAGGTGTGAAGGGTCAGGAAGGAGACAACAGATGGATGGATGCTTGTGGCTGTATCAAGCAGTTTCCAAAGACTGATTTCCCTCAGTTTCCAGTGGAAAATGTCAAGAGTCTCAGGAAGTTTAGAGCCTGTTTATATTCCACCACTTTTCAGTAGGAACTGAAAATCCACATTCTTTTTGTATTTTTTTTTAAAGCAGAATTGCCACATAAAGCAGTCAACTAGCAAGGCCTATGGAGAGAGAAATCATTGGTCTAGACAGATAAGATGTAGATGCTCATCTTGGACAACTGTCCACCAGATTTTCAACTGTACTGATGTTAGTTGCAAAATAGAGTAGTTCCCTTTCCCTAATCAAAATCGGTAATGAGAATGCAGAGTGTGTGGTGGTATAAGTTCTCTAGGTGGCATGGGGTGGAATGTTCTCTCCAGAAAGCAAAGCCAAACTCACTCTGCCATTTTCACTGTACACTTTCAGCACCTGGACTTGCTTCATATTTTGGTGTTCAACTCTGAAAGTACTAAGTTAGTGGAAAGAGTTTGGGACCTGGAGTAAAGAGAAACTTGAGTTCAAGTCTTGCTTCTTGTATATACTAGCTGTGTGAATCTGGGCAAGTCACTTAACTTCTATGAGACCGTTTCATCATGTATAAAATGAGGCCAGTGATATGGTAATACCTACTTCCCAGTGTTATTGTGAATCTCAAAGGAAATCATGTGTCATGAGTTTCATTCCAATGCACAGAGAAATACCACTTTAGAAGTTCTATACAAGGGCTTTTGCCTCTCTGTATGTAAAGGAACTCTTCACATTTACTTAGTATGGGAGATCCTGTTGCAGGTGAATGAAGTCTCTAGAAATCCATGCAGATGGCTAGGGAAGCTGAGACTGCTGCTATGTTTCAGCCCTGTCTCAATCTCTGCTGGGGGATGCCAGGTTGAATAATTAACACTGACAAGCCATCAGTATTCTAGGCTTGCAGAAGAGGTCAGTCCTTTCACTGACCTGAAAAATTTGAGCAGCATTTTAATTTTCTCCTCTATTTGTGGTTGCTTTTAAATGCTTCTTTGATGTTGAGCATGCAGTAGTTCTAAGTATTCAGGCAGATTCATCAGCAAGTAAGCAGGGATGGGGTTTTCACGAGATAGTGGATCAAGGGAATCCACTTGTTCCAGGGAGCAGGCATGAGGTTTTCATCAAGGGAACACCTAATAATATACCAGTCATGTGAAACTGCCCATTAAAGAAAATCTCCCAAGACTTGAACTGAGAGCTTCCTATCCATTTATAGTCACAAATTACCATTGTTAAGAGTGTGTATGTTAGTAGTATTCCCCTATTGGAACTGTGGGCTGTATCCCTACCTGAAAATGAACCAAGGCAGCAAGGTGTCAGCTTGGTAGGACCAGGTCATGCTAGGATGAAATTTGTTCAGATTGTTTTCCCTAAACCACCACCCTCCACCCCCAAATGGAATTCATCCTGGGCCACTGCTTAAATAATGTCCTGAGTCCTGTGAATGGAGATGTAGAACTTCCGATAAGTCAGAATAACCTGCAAAGGATTCTGGGAAGAATATCTCCTTTCTTGTTCATGACCTTCCATTCCTCCTCATCAAGAGAGGCCTTGGTCAAGGAGGAAGTCTGGAGAAATTCACTCCAATCTCCATCCTTGGCCAAATTAGTTGCCAACTTCAAGGCACTATTCTGAAGATGCCCCAGAACTTTAGGTTTCCCAGACACATACTGCAGTTAATAGAACAATTTATCATTTTTTTCTATAATGATGTTTACTGGGCTTAGTGGAAGGCCTGTCAATTAAGTACCTTGTTCCATCAGAGGAAACAAGGAAGTCTTTGCATTTTGACTGTTGTTATTTATTTTAAGAAACACATAAAAATACAAAATAGCCTCAGGGTTCAATGATATTCAATTTTCTCTTCAAATATTAGCAGCCTATTAGCATTTCAGACACAAATTAATCTTGGCTAAACTTTCAAATATGTCTGATATGTCTGTGTAACTTTGAGGAAAAACTGATGGTATAGCCAAGTGGTATGGTTCTCCCCATCTTACCTCCCCCACCAACATCACTGGGGAAAATCCTTGTTCCTCTTTTCACATGGAGCTGATTGTCTACTTAAGTGACTAAGGGAGGGAATCAAGCCCCAAGAACTAGAATCTTGAGTGAGAGGACCTGGACTCTATCTCAGTGATCTTGGGTAAATCATCTAACCTCTCTGGGTCTCAGTTTCCTTGTTTGTAAAAACCTTTGGCCTACCAGGGGCTAAGACCCCTTCTGGCTCTAAATCTGTGATCTTATGAGTTTCTTTGTTTTAATCTGTTTAAAAACATTCAAGTAGGAAGTCACCTGCTACATTACTTCCTTTCCAGAGAAAGTAGACTTGCTGGAGTCCTATAGTGGGTATGGTGTTTTGATTTCCCTGAGGCTACCTATGGTGGGAGGGAGGAAGGGGAGGCAGGAATGTCCATTTCTGTCTATTGCAGAGGATCTCTCATGTGTCCATCTGTCATTACATGCTGCTGCTTCTGTTGGTTTCGTTTCCTTTTTTTCTTTTTTTTTTTAACACCATCTGCCATGCTTTGTTTTGTTTTATTTGGGTCTTAATTTCTTTCAGTTGATTTCATTGGTGGATTTGATCCATTTCCTCTCTACCATGTCAATGAAAAGCCCTCCAACCTATTGTTCAAGCAGACATACCTGTAAGTATAGGCCCTAGAGGGAGAGACCCTCAAAGCCCTGACATTCCATGTATGTTCCCTCACAGTAGGACTTCTCCACGAGGGGCTTGTTTATCTGGGATTTGACAGATGGAGGTCCTGGGATAGAGCTGGCATTCTTTTATTGTAATGCTTCTATGCAGTGAATTAAATGCTTCATTTTCCACTGTCCTAGATACACACTATTTCTCCCCAGAATTGTGTGCCTTTTAGCAGACAAAATGTTTCCTGTGCCCATAAGGCCCAATTCCTCCAGGCAGACATTCATACCCAGTCTCCTTCTACAATGTTATTGCATTTGGTACTTTTCAGTCCCCTGACCATCTCTTGTAAATACCTTTTATACTTCCAGTGAGAGCTCTGTGGGGACAATCCTTTGGATTGAGGACTGTGTCTTCATTTGTATAGCCATAAGGACGTACTTTGTAAAGCTAAGTTTGGAATCTTTCTCCATAAAGCTTTTTTCTCTCTCTCAGGTCTTCAAGACTCTAAAGGCAGATATTTTAGATAGGGTTAGGGAACCCAAAGAAATCTTTTGTGGATTTTATACAATTGACTATTCCCAGATTTTTTTTTATTAAAATTGGACATTCATCAAATTATCTTTGTAGAATTTCTGCAACAAGATTTATATCTCAACTTGGCTACTTCTGTTATTAAAAATCTTCTTATGCCACCTCTCTTCACCATCAATTAAGAAATGTGGTCCAAAAAGCACTCTAAAACCAGATTTAAGTGATTTTTAGATTAACTGCTATTTTTATAATATGTAATTGCCCATGCTTTCATTATCAAGGAACATTGAAAGTTAGTGATGTTAGAGAAGGAATGTCTCATCAGATATCACTCTCCCAGGCTCTCAAGTAATAGAAACTTTGGAGTCAGAGTCATTGGGTTTGAAACTCATTTTTGGTATTTATTCCATGTGTGACCTTGGGAAAGTCATTTAATTTTTCTAGACCTCATTTTCCTTATATGATATTAGATCTAAGATTTTTCCTGTTCCAAATCTTACAAGTCTATGAAATTAAGTATGCTATTACCCTTGCAGTGGCTAGGTGGAACAGTGGAAGGAGCACTGGGCTTGAAATCAGGAAGACTTATCTTCATGAGTTCAAACCTGGCCTCGGACAGTTACTAGCTCAGACACATTTACTAGTTGTGTGTTCCTGGTCTAGTCATTTAACCCTATTTGTTTCAATTTCCTCATCTGTAAAATTGGGCCAATAATAGCAACTACCATGAGGATCACCTAAGTTAATCATTGGGAAGGGCTTAGTTCAGTGTTGGCACAAATTGCTAAGTTAGCTATCATTTGGGGGAAGGACAGATTGATTTCCTTTATAGTCAGAGTCAGTGGATTTTTAAGCCTATTTCTTCTTCTTGACTCACCACGGAACAGTAGAATTATTTGGGAAACCCTTTGAAAACTTGAAGATGAGAATCTAGTTACTTCTGAGTCTTCTTTCACCAGCTTAAAGAGCTTTCTTTTGGAAAAGTTTTTGTTGTGACCTGGGCCTTCCTAATCCCAGTTCTTCTCACTTGTCCCCACAGGCCTTCGTAAGTGAAGAAGAGGATACTGCACCAGTGCTCAGTCAAGAAGGGTCCCTCCCTGTCATGTGGAAACCCTGATCTGAAGAATTCATCCCATCTTACTCCTTAACACAATGAATGTACTACACATGGCTGGTCCATTTCCGTTTTGAGTCTGAGTGTCCCAATGATCCTCATCTCCATCCCAAGTGTCCTAGGACCCTGGGCCTTTAACCTGCATTGCCTCACAGTCTGGAAGGCCTCATCTCCTCCCTTCCTCCAACCCCTGCCCATCTGGGGTCCCTGACCCACAGAGAGAGGCGTGGTCATGAACCAGCTGCAGATGCCTACTTTTTTTCATAATTTTCTTTAAAAAAAAAAAAAAGGCAAAAACAAAAATCACACATGTATATACTCACAGTTGCTCCTACCCCTTGGCTCATATCCCATGGGATGCTATTTGCATCAGGGGAGCAAAATTGGTGGACTTTGTATGTTGTTGTGATGCCTTCTGCTACCCCCAGCCTAGGTTTGCCTTTGAGGTACAACAGGTACCCCAGGCCTCTGGGATGAGTTTGTTATCATTATTCCATGACCTCAGAGCACTGACCTGAGTTCAAAGTGGAAGAGTTTGTTTGTGGGAAACAGGGTAGTGAAAGAGCTAGCAGACACAGGGGAGGAATATGTATGTATGTATGTATATATGTGTGTGTGTATATATATATATATATATATATATATATATAATATGTATGTACGTACACACGTTAATGGAATATCTTTCATGAGCCATGGTCATTGAGTGAACAATTAAATTCAGTAATCAAATGCCATTTCTAAGCTCATTGCAATTTTATTTATTTGGAAGCCAGTTGATCCTCTGGGGGCACCTCTATTATGGAGCAGTTTTACTGGATGCAAACTTTCTCTGGTGGTCCGCTGTTAGCAAAATCATCTAGCAGTAAAGCTATGGGCTGGGATTCAAGAGACTTTTCTCTCAGGTGTGACTGTCATTAGCTTACTGTGCAACTTTGGAGCATGACCTCTCTGGGCTTTACCTTTCCCATCTATAAAAGGAGCTGGTCGAACTAGATGTCCGCTTTAAATCCATAATTCCATGATTAAATCCCTGAGGTCCTTTCCAGCTCTGAGATCTGATGGTTCCAAGCCCATGAACTGACTGTTCATTTAGACAAAAGAACCAGTCTGATGTTTTTAATATATTCTAAGTGTGTAGGTCACTCCATTGACCATCATAAGCCCCAGCTCTAGGAAGCAGGAGCTGGACAAAGATAAAGCTGGTCTTCATCATTCATTGGGTCATCTTTGATCAGAAGGGCATTGCTATGCATGACCACATCTCACTAAAATGAGAATATCGCTTGATATCAAACCTGAAAGGCTCATGCTCCACATATCTATATGCCTGGCTCACCCAAAGGCTCTAAACTCATGGGATAATGCTGCCCCCTGCATGTTGAGGAGGGCAGCACCAGCAGCTGGGAGGGCCCCAAGCAAAAACACTGAAGCATACCCTCAAGTCTTCTCAGTCTCTCCTTTCTGTGCTACCACTCTCTTCACCCTTCATTCCTTCCTCCAGCCCCACAAAACTCCCTGTAACTCAGTGCTGGCCTCCACCCTCCCTTCCTGCTTCCAAGAAAGAATTCTAATCTCGATCACAATTTAGCATGAAGCTGAATTTTTATCCCTTCTAACTTGGATCTGCATATATTTAAGCTCTCTCTGACCAAAGGGATTTTAGGTACCAGGAAAATAGAATAGAGTTTTGGGGATTCAGAAGGTCCTGAAATTGCATCCCAGCACAGCCACTGCAGCCTACATACTAATCTAGATTTGTGTTGAGTGACTCATAGCCTAAAGTATGACCCCTCCCAGAAGACAATGCCTTTGCTCAGAGAAAATTTAGCGTATCAAAAAGAAAACATCTGATTCTTAAAATGTATATTCACATTTTAAAAAGAATACTGAAATCAAGATTCTTTAAGAAATTTCTTGCTTGCTTTGCAGATAGTGATTAGGATTTCTGAGTTTGATTGCTGGCTTTGCTGCCGACTCTGCATGAGTCCGCCTCTTCTGTCACTGCTCCTCCCCAGTAAAATTAGGCAGTTGAACTAAGTGATCTGCAAAATTTTATCCAGCTCTTTCTACTCTCTGTTGTATAAAGAAGGTCCAACCAAACTCCTAAAATAGTGGCCTTCCAGAGGGTCCTTGGATCAGACATCCATCCCTCCTCCTGCCTAGAGGCACATTGATTGGCAGTCAAATTCAAGGATTTCTTAAGATTCCCCACTGGTGGAATTTCATTCCGGTCAACCTTGGTCGAGGGTCAGCCAGGTGGCACAGTGGATCTGGAGTCAGGAAGGCCTGAGTCAAAATCTGGCCTCTGAGACTTCCTAGCTATGTGACTCTGGGGAAGTCACTTAAACTCTGCTTCAGTTTCCTCATCTGTAAAATGGAGGAATTAATAGCATCTACCTCCCAGGGATATTGCAAGGATCAAATGAGATGATAATTGTAACTTTCTTAGCACTGTACTTGGTACAAAGTAAGCACTATATAAATGCTAGCTATTAATATTATTAATGAACAAAAGATTAGTCCTCAGTAAATGCTTCCCACCAGCATTGATAATACTGGAAGAAACTTTATTGCAAAAAATTAAAGAACTTCAAACATAGTCATGGCAAAAACCCAAAGCAGAAATTCACACATATATATCCCAACCAAAAAAAAAAGTCCAATGAGACTTTTAGATATATAGTTTTAGATATGGGCTTTTCCCCCTATCCTTTAATACCCTCTACTTCCCAACTAACCTAACCTTGCTTGAAGTTGCAGCTGTGGCTCCTATGATGAGGTCAAAAACTGGGACTTCACTTGCTCCTTTATCTGGGTAAGAGGCTTGATCGCTGTATGCTCAGAAGGCAGGGTTACCAGTTCCACCATAACTCCAATGTCTTCAGGGCTCCAAAATCGGTATTGGTTTCCCAAACTCAGCAGTTCCTGGAAGGATCAAGTCAGAGAGTCTCTAGGAAGAGTTGGTTTTCACTTCTACTCAGACATTGAATTGCAGGGGGTTACCAATGGAGAAGGAAATAGTAACAGGGCTTGGAGATCTCTATAGGCCAACCTACCTTTCCATCACTCTTAATAAATCCTCACCCACCCTTGTGAGATAAACTAGGAAGAAGGTTTATCTAGACCCATGACCTCATTGTAATAGGGAACTCCCAGGTGAGGAAACTCCCTCTCTCTATGTATGGTGGCACCTTCTCTGCAACTGATAGCCTTTTGAGAGTTGCCCAGAGCATTAAGAGATTAAGTGACTTGTTCAGGGTCATATAGCTAGTTCCTGTCAGCAGTGGGACTTGAATCCTGGTCTTCCTGACTTTAAGGCTGTTTCTTTATCTACCGTGCAACCCTGCCAAGACCTTGAGTTCAAGTAAGCAAACCCAGGAGTTAAATGTAATGATACCTGGAATTCATATGACACTCTTTTTTTTTTTTTTGCAAAGCCATCTTTGCCCTCTCCAGGGCAATATTTCTCTCTGCCTCACAACTACTTTCAGATAAGCTTCATTTTACAACTAGGGAAGAGAAACAGAAGTTTTAAATTGCCATTTGATCTTGGCATAACCTAGAACTTCGGGCTGCTATTTCCCATTTGACCCTTCTCTCTAGGCCTATTTCCTTGCCCATTAGATGAGGAAGTTGAACTAGATCCTTAAGTCCCCTGACATCTCTGACCTGCTGGCATTATAGGTTAACTAATCTGACTGAAGTCACAGCCATTTTGTGGCAGAGTAAGTGTGTGGAGAGTCCCTTAACTCACCTAAGCGTGGCTCGGTCCGCCAGAGCTCAGCTAGGACAGGAAAGTCCTGACACTCCCATGAATGACAGCTCGGCAGATAGGGCACTGCTGGAGGTTTGGGGCACACTCTGAACAGACCAGGTGACCACAGGGAACAAAGACAATGGACACCACTTGATACATGCACACTTTGCATGTCCGTTCCTCCTTCAGCTGCTGCAACTGCTGCTCAGTGCTCAGGGGTCCTGTAGATGAGGTCAGGGAGGAGAGGCAAAGGAAGCCAGATAAAGGAACATATTAAAAAAAACAAACCTGTTCTTCATGTATGAAGATTAGAGAATCTCAACTGAAGGGGCCTCTGAGGTCAGTCAGGTGCCACAACGGATAGAGCCTTGGGCTTGGAATCAGGAAGACTCATCTTCCCAAGTTCAAATTTAGACTCAGATACTTCCTAGCTGTGTGACCCTGGGCAAGTCACTTTAACCAAGTTTGCTTTAGTTTTCCTCATTGTAAAATGAGATGGAGAAGAAAATGGAAAATCACTCCACTATCTTTGCCAAGAAAACTCCAAAGGGGTAATAAAGAATTGGATATAACTGAAACAACTCATCAATGACAGAAGCCTCTGGAACTGTGTTTGAAAAGGCATTCCCTTTAGAGTCCCTATCAAGTAACAATTTAGACATCTACTGTAGATTTTTCAGTGCTGAGAAACTATCTCCTCAAGAGACCCATTCAGTTTTAGACACTGTTGAGTTTCTTACATCTAATCTGAATCTGCCTCTACATCTTCCACCCACGACTCAAAAGCTTACTCTCTGGCAAGAAGCAAAAGGTCCAATCTCTTTTCCACATGATTCAAGTGGATCTATGATATCATTGGTTTGATTGGAACCCATTCATGACTGTTCCACCCTGGGTGTCTTTTGTCCATGTCCTCCCTAAGTCTAACATAAAGGGGCCAACCAACATACAGGGAGCCTTCCTCTCTCTCCTGACTTCATAAGAACGCCAATGGAATATTTGGGCCTTCTACCTGTCATCCCTCACTCTTATGTTTGAAGATTTTTATCAACAGTCTCCTCCTCCCTGCTCTTACCCCCAGTTCCAACATTGTCTTCTATTCCACAATTAAACAGTTCTTTTGGCCTTCCCTTCTTACATGGCATGGTTTTAAGTCCCCTCCTGGTCACCTCCAACTCAATATGATCTTTTTGTCAGCATCCTTCCTACATGTGTGGCTCCCTGAACACAGTATTACAGATGGCCTTGACTGGGGCTTGAGAAAACTCCTCCCTCTTTCTAAGCCCTGCACTCTATTAATAGGGGCACCTTAAGATTCTAGCCCAAGGACTCTATTGACTTACTGTCAATAGAAAATGTGTTCAGAGTTCTTTTGTTGGCCGTGGGGATGAGCTATATTGAAACATTCATGCTCTCTTGCCCAGTCGCCTAGTGACTAAATGTCCATGTGTCCAGAGATCTCAGTCTTCAGAGCCAGAAACAGAGTTTCTTTGAGAGCAACTGGTTTGCTTTATTAGTATTATGCATTAACCTTTGAACTGACCTGCCCAGGTGTTGTTGTTTAGTCATTTCAGTCAGTGTCCATCTCTTCATGACCCCACTTGAGGTTTTCTTGCAAAGATACTGAAGTGGTTTGTCATTTCCCTCTCCAGCTCATTTTACAGATAAGGAAATGGAAGCAAACAGGGTTAAGTGACTTGCCCAGGGTCACACAGCGTGTAAGTGTCTGAGGCCAGATTTGAACTCATGAAGATGAGTCTTCCTGACTCCACGCCTGGCCCTTTATCTGCTATGCCACCTAGCTGTTCAGGTACCAAGTGTTAGAACCAAGAGGTAAATAATAACCTTTAAAGTAAGCATATTGTATGGATCTTGTCTAGCCCCTCACCTGTCTCTGTGATCTGTTCAGGTTGACCTTCTCTTCTAGGTGTAGTTGTCTCAGGTGCCATCAGAGCAGGTGCTGTGGGAAGACAGGCTATAAATTTTGTCATGATCTCTAATCAATCAAAAGAAAAAAATGTCAAAAGAGCCCTTCATGTGGCTGCCTAGATAACTGGGATAAGGTTTTTCAGGAGAGACTCCAACTCTAATGGGAAAATTTTCCTCCATAAAAAGAATCTCATTCACCTAATTACAAAATAATATGAGGGTAAGGACTGGGGGAAGGGGAGAAGAAATACTGAATGTCCCCTTACAGTAGTCAACAAGCTTTCTCATATACACAGAACTGAGAGGCAGGAGTGATCCCCAAATGAACCAAGATGAGTTCTAACATCCAAGCTGACCCCCTAAGAAGTCCTTCTCCAACCTTTTTTAGACAAAATCCACAGTATTAAGTCAAGGGCCTCATTAGGTGGAACTTAAGTAATTATCTTACTTTTCCATTAAACAGTCCCAGACTTTAAGGAACTTATATTATAATGTGGTTGGGAAGACAAGACACTTAAGTAACAACAGAAGAGCAGTGTGAAGGTAGGAGGTGATACGTACCTAAGGGAAAAACACAGATATCTGAGATTCTGAGGTCAGAGAAAGGAGAGACCAAAGAGGCCTCCTACCCAAGAGGATAGGAGGACTGGGGAAGGCCTCCGAAACGAGGGAGGTTCAGAGACTTGAGCAAGCCCTCCCCACTTAAAGCAGGCAATGAAGAAGTCTTTGTACCTCTGGTCTCTGTTGCATTCCTCTCTTCCTCCTGGATTAGATCAGAGACCAGCTGAGACACTGATGTGCTGGCTGGTGTTGCCAGCCTGTATTTACTCTGAACCAACCTCTCCACCATGCTCTGCTCAAACCCCATCTGCAGCACACTTTTTACCACTGTGGATTGCCGCCAAGCTGGCCAAGCTAGCCAAACCTGGCTTCCTGGGCTACCTGCAAAGTGGAATGAAGAGTCACTGAACCCCAAGGGGAGATGTTCTGCTGTTACTGCTGCCCATGGTATCCACAGGGCAGGGTCAGAGATGGAGGGGCATCTAGTCTAGTCCCCAGCCTCTGTACAACATTGCTTATATCTCAGCTACATCCTGAATACAATTCCATTTAGCCTATTTACTTGAAGGTAGTTACTGCCTCTGTTTAAGCGTAGGCCAGGCTTGGGTTTTAAAAAGTCAAGAAAATACAGTCATTTCAGATGGGAAAATCTTGTCTGTATTGATGACAAGTCTGCTATATGAGGAGGAAAATTAGAGATCCCTTACATAATAGAAAACCTCATCTTAATACTATTGGATTAAATCTAGAGTTCTTAACTTTAGTCCTTAGAGGATTCATATATAGATTTCAGACAGTCCAGGAACTTAATTACATTTTAATATATTTTTATTATTTTTTTATTTCATATTATATTTTTTATTTTACTTTATTCATTTTAAAAACATTCCAAAATTGGGTTCATAAGCTTCACCAGATTGCCAAAGGGGTTCATGACACAAAAAAAGACTGAGAACTCCTGAATTAAAATCTATATCAATAACCACATAACCTGAAACAGTCACAGCACACAGCAAAAGCCTGAGAGAACATGGTTAATATATAACAGTAGCATTAGACCTAAACCCTCTCCCCACAAACACCACAGAAACAGAATGTCAGAAGTGGAAGGGACCTAGGGGGCATGTAGTCCAACCCCTTCATTTCCTAGAGGAGGAAACAGGTGCCCAGGGTTAAAGTGAGAAGCATAGACACAAAGGTGAGAGGAAGGCCTGTGACTTCGATATGGGCTTTCTGACTCAGTCCAGTGCTCTTTCCCTGGAGGCATGGTCTTGGTTTCAACTCCTTAAACGTGGGTCTTTGACAGACAAGTCCAAGAGGGCCTGAACCATAGCGTTAGAGGTGAGATGACAGATGATATTGGTGGAAGGTACTCTCCCAACCATCTTGTCTGTATCCTTTTCTACTGGACTATACATTTCATAAAAGGAGAGACAGGCTCATATCTAAGATGTATGTATCTCCTTCAGTGCCCAGCTAAGTACTCTTCCAAGCCAGTGTTTAACAAATGTTTGCTGAGTGATCTGCGATGCAGAATCCCTGGAAAGACTCCAGAACCAAGTCCCAGTTTTCCTAGAGTTGTTCATGAGGCTGGCAAAGGCAGACTTCCACTATGGGCCCGATGAGGTCTGACTTCTCCGGATTTAAAGAGAAAGGATTAGGACTCACAAAGCTTGCTTCCATAGTTATGCCCTTCACAAGCCACCCAACAAAAGCAGTAAATAGCCTATGGTAGTAGAGGGAACTTCAGGCCAGAAATGTGGGTACGCGAGCCCACTCTATAAACAGGAGTCGATCATTTAGGCTCTCTGGGCCTCCATTTTCAAATTTGTAAAGGGGGAGAATAGCCCCACAAAACTCATGAGAGCAGGGCTAAGGCAGCGAGAGCACTTCAGACCAAAGTTTTCCTTTCTCTATTGCCCATCAGGAAATAAATGCTTTGATCTATCAAAGCCCCTGATTTGAGCTGGGACTTGTTCTGAAAGAATGGGGACTTGGAAGGGGAACCAAAGTCCATCGGCAGATTTTCTTAGCTTCCCCTCCATCTCCCACCTTCAGGAAACAATAGAACTGGACAATATCAGAGCCGATGGAAGGCAGACTTCACGTGCTTCATGTCTGGCAGAAGTTAGAACATGGAAATCCTGTCTAAGGCTTGCTTTTGAAGTCCAGGTGCTAGAGCTCCTCCTGGGCTGTGCTCAAGCCTAGCCTGAGTTTCAACAATATCAGTGGGCATTTACTGATCATCTACTAGGTGCAAGGCATTTTTCCTGTAGTCTGTAGGAGCCAAACTCTAAAGGAGGTGTAGAAGAGAAGATGAAGGTTAAAATAACCAAGCAACCTCTCAGTTGAGGCTGGGGTTGGTTATCGCTGGGGAGGAGAGCAGTCTACCAATTCTGGCCAACAGGACGATCAGGGTAACAGGATAGCTCACTCTTGAATACAAATGAAGTGCACAGATCACCAAGGTAGGATTATTCGAAGGAGTAGCACATTAACATTTTTTAAAACTTTATTCCATTTTAAATTTCCACCTTGTATATATTTGAATAAAGGTTTCTGATCAGGGATAACATTTCCATGACCCCTAAAAGAAAGGCTAAATTGTTAGTTCTTTTGGTAGTATACTACGTCATAGTGGCCAGAATATTGGATCTGGCATCCAGGGGTATGGGTTTCTGCCTTTGCTATGTATCATAACTAGCTCTTGTGACCTCAGTTGTAAAATGAGGGCATTAAACTAGATGACTTACAAAAGCCTTTCAACTTTCAGTATATTATCCTTTATGCACAGCTGGGTGGTGCAATGGATAGGGCACCAGTGCAGGAGTCAGGAGGACCTGAGTTCAAATCTCACCTCAGATACTTGACACTCACTAGCTGTGTGACCTTGGGCAAGTCACTTAACCCCAATTGCCTTATCCTGGGTCATCTCCAGTCATCCTGATGAATATCTGGATTCAGATGGCTCTGGAGGAGAAGTGAGGCTGGGGACCTGCACAGCCTTCCCTCACTCAAAACAAAGTCAAGTGCAAGTCATGTCATTATTTCTCTGATGGCATGGTCTTCGGCAACGAAGGATGGAGGAACACACACATTTGAATAAAATAGGCAGTAGGCAGATGATACTCAGCATAACAGAGGAGAAAGGGCACTAGTCTGGAAATCAGGAGTCCTGTGTTTAAATACGAACTCTGCCCTGTGAATCTGGGCAAAACCTTGGTTTCCTCATAGATAAAATGAGGGGGTTAGATCAGTATCTCTCAGGACCCTAATAGTCTATGATAAGAAGAAAAATGTTTCCCAACTAACCTGGGGTAGAAGAAGTGGAATTTACCTCTGCTGGATCTTCTCCATGGCCCTAAAAATTACAACATCTTTTTTAAAATAAATAATGTGGCAGGATTTTTTTTAAAGCATCATACCCTAAAGTCCTGTAAGGAGAATCAGATGAACTTACCCAGGAGTCTAGCAGGCTGGAGGACTCCTGGATGCCACTGACATAGGCTCTGCCTCTGGACTGAAGCAGAAATTCACATCTGAAAAGGAGCAAAAATAAAGACAAAAGATACAACTGGGTATATTGGGAATGAGTTAGGAAGGGGAGGGGGCAGAAGAGGCTTCTAAATCCAACATAAACTTCTCCAAAGCAGGCCTGGTTCTCTTTCTCCTTCGGAAGCACAACACTTAGCCTGGGAGGCGGGGGAGGAGGGGACATAGTACAAAATGCTATCAGAATGAGATGTTCCAAAACATATGATTGCCTTGTCTCCCCTATTCAGCTGTGAGCCCCTTGAAGGTGGGCACTATGTCCATGTGTGACTGGTATACCAAGTACCTAGATCAGAAAGCTGGGGATATTCAGATACATAACAGTCCCACAGGACCCCAAGTTACCTAGGGAACCACTTGGCATGTTCTCTCCAAGGGTCATCCCCTCGATCCCAGTTCCTCAGGCCCCCATCACAGTAGTAACACTTCACATGGTCATGCTGGCCTGAAAGACAGCACAGAGAGGTTTCCAGGGGCAGCTCCATCTCATGGATACTGATAGATAGCTGGGACTATTTCTTTGGAGAAAAAGTCAGATAGCCTAGGCCAGGTATACCAGTTAACTACCTTGATGAAAGTTTGGACTAGAAGCTCACCACTATCCCAGTGACTTATTTAATTTATTGTAAGGCAATATGGTATAGTATGTGGCAAACCAGCCTTGGAATCTGAAAGACCTAGGTTCAGATCTTGACTCTGACTCATACTACTTGTGTAACCATGGGTAAGTCACCTTACCCTCTAGAATCTCATCTATGAAATGAATATAATGCCTTCACCTTCTTCACAGGACTGTTGCAAAGATTAAGAGGCAATGTACGTAGAACTCTTCACAGACCTTAAAGTGCTATATAAATGTTAACCACCATTATTACTAAATAACTAAAGTTATTTTTCCAGTGGCTCCTCAACCCTCTAGTAGGACTAAATCTTACCTAAGATATGGCATTTAGCTACATTTAGGGTTGGATGCTCTTACTGGGTATGCTGAGGAGACTAGAAAAACATTAATAAAACTATTCCTTACCCAGAGGAGTAAGTAAATCTGGCACTTACCCAGGGAATAAACAGTCCTAAGTCCCAGGACAATGGACCCCATGACCAGGGGACAGTTTCCAAGGGACAATCCTGATTAACTCACAGGAAGGATATCCTTCTCTGAAATTTCTGACATTGGCTCTCTGAGGAGTCATACACCTTTAATAAAGGCCCCAGTAAACTACTGTGAGAGAAATAAGATTAGATAAATTCCAGGGCTCACTTGGGACCTGGTCTGGGATTAGCCCAAGTCATTGAAAAGTTATGACAGCAGTTTGGTCCTTTCTACTAGGAAGTCGCCATCCAGTCTACACCAAGCAAGGAAATATAGCTAAGGAAATTGTGTTGGGAGTAGGGGTGGGGGTGCAGCGGAGTCTTATTGTGATGATAAATGACCACAGTATTAAATGGACAGAGGACTCAGAGGTGACTTCCAACTGAGCTGCAGGTTCAAGTTCCAAAAGTTGGTCCTGAAATTGTTTTCTGCAAGAAAACATTCAGGATCCTTTGGCTGATGACAAGAAGAAATATACCTTTGGAGGTAAGGGAGTTGGGGTAGAAAATGCAGCTGTATGATTTCTTCCTATTTCCATTTCCTCTCATCACAATGCCCTGGTATCTCCCACTTCTTTTCTCCTAGTTTTCCCATCTCTACAAGAAGACATTTCTACCCTCTTGGGCTGCTTCCGATTCTAAATTCAAGTTTTCTACATCTGGACCAGGTCTCAGATGGAAGGAGCAATCACAGACCAGTTTGTACCCTTGGAGTCAGGATAGGAGATTCCAATGCATCTCACAAAAATGCTCTTGATCTCCTATGACTACTCCATTTCCGAGTGGGTCGTTATGATTTAAGCAATAAAATAACACAAGCATGATATGCTAGATGGGATACAGCACTTATATTTGGGAAGATCTGTGTTCAAATCCCTCTTTAAGCACAATCTATATAACTCTGGGCACTTGTTTAACCTCTGTCTGTTGACTTTACCTTCTGGAGATTCTCTCATAAACCCCCTTCTCTCCTCTGACCTGCCACTCACCCTGGTGCAATCTCCTATCACCTCAGCCAAGCCTGGATTATTGTTGTAGCTGACTGGTTGGTCTCGCTGTCTCAAGTCCATCCTCCACTCAGATGCCAAATAAGTCTTTCTAAAGCACAGATCTGTGTTCCTCCCTTCCTCCCAAGTCAATAAACTCCAGTGGCTCCCTGTCACCTTCAGCATTCAAATCCCTTTGCAAGTGGACCCCCCGCCTACCTTTCAAGTCTTTTCACACCTTATGCCTTCTCTGCCTTGTGTACACTGTGATCCAGCGACACTGGTCTCCTTACTGTTCCTTGAACAAGATGCTCCCTCTCCTCGACTTAACGCCTTTTCACTGGATGTGCTTTGTGTCTGCAATGTTCTCCTTCTTCACCTCTGCCTCCTGGATTCTCTGCCTTCCTCCGAGTCCTTCTTCTAGTAGAAGCTTTCTTGATCCCCTTAATGCCAGTACTTTCCTTCTGCTGATAATCTCTACTTCATTCTCTATATAACTTGCTTGGAGATAGTTGTTTGTATGCTGTTTCTTCTATTAGACTGTGAGCTCCTTTGGAACAGCGACTGTTTTGCCTTTCTTTGTATTTCTAGTACTTGGGGCAGCTAGGTGGTGCAGCGGATACAGCACCAGTGCAGGAGTCAGGAGGACCTGAGTTCAAATCGCCCCTCAGACACTTGACACTCACTAGCTGTGTGACTTTGGGCAAGTCACTTAATCCCAACTGCCTCATTCTGGGTCATCTCCAGTCATTCTGATGAGTATCTGGTCACTGGATTCAGATGGCTCTGGAGGAGAACCTGCACCATCCTCCCTCACTCAAAAGCAAAAGTCAAGCACAAGTCATGTCATCATTTCTCTGATGGCATGGTCTTCTTTGGCAATGAAGGATGAACACACACACACACATACACACACACACACACATATCCAGTACTCAACACAATGCCTGGCACACTGTAGGTGCTTAATAAATGCTAATTGATTTGTTGACTGACTCAGTTTCCTCAGGTGTAAAATAAGGAGGTTGAACTCAATGCCCCCAAGGTCCCTTTGTGTTCTCAGTCTGATTCTAAAACAAGGCAACCTCGGGGAGATAGTAGCAACCTATGACAGTGTGTATATGTTATGGCATGGTGTTGAAATAGTTCCAAAGATACAAATAGCATTTCCCTTATATCTACCTCATCCCTTATAAGTAAAATCAGGACAATAATAATAGATCAGATCTCACAAATTTCCCAGAGGAAAGTGGAGAGAGAAACTACAGGCCTATGCTTGCACCCTCAGAGGGGAAAATGGCTGGTGTCTCCTGGGTTTATTATTTTTTTAAGGAGAAAAGCCACAGTGAACATTGCCAAAGGAGAGAGGCTTCCTTTTCAGAGCAAAAAAATGGGATCCACTCACCATCCCACCACTCTTCTGGCCTCTTCAGAGACTTTAACTGGTACTATATGACTAATAGATATGATCTGCAGTAATCTGAGACAAAGACCCAACACCCCACCCCTATAAATATACTCCCCAAGCTGTAAAGGAGCATGAGATAGAAAAAAGATCAATGAATTCAGATCTGGGTCGGAATCCTATCTCTGCCACTACTGGTCTGACTTTGGACAATTGCCTTCTCTGGGCTTCTGCTTCATCTGTAAAATAAGAATTGGATTAAGTGATCTTGAAGGTTGTTTCTGGGCTTAAAACCTAGGACTTCTCCAAAATGGCTTTCAATTCCACAAGTTCAACTCTAGCCAGGCTGAGCTCCTCACAATAGGAGCTCCCCACAGTAGGTTTCTATTAACCCTCAACTATAAGTTATTGATCTTATCCTAGAACAGGTTTTAATATGGAAATGTGTCCAAATCTATGAAGATATCAGATGTTTGAAAGAGGTAATAGAGCTAAGGAAAAAGGAAATGTTCACAGAAAAAAGAGGCACCAACTTCTCCTTATAGCCATTTATAGACACATGGCTTCCTACAGTCTGAAAAATGGCCAAGTAAAGCCAGCTCTCCTTGTCAGAGATCTGTCAGGGCTACCAGACTCAAGTCAAGTACATGAAAAAGGGGTGACCTAGAACTAAAACCCGGGATCTCTTCTCCAATCTAATACCTATGCTTCAGGCCTCACAATCAGCTTATATGAAGTAAAGCATCCGACCTACCTGTATAGAAGAAACCTGCTCTGGCCAGTTGCTGCGGGCACACCATTGCAGCTGATGGCCAGTTGTGAAATGAGGCCAGTCGGAGCTGTTCTATACCCATCTCTGGATAGGCGGGTCTAGAAGTCAGGGTAGCCTCATTCCCTTCCACTTCTTCTTCCTCTGCTATTCTTTGCAACTGGCTCAAGATTGGGCCATCCACACTGTCAGAAGTGTCCTGTTCAGGATTATTTCCTGTATGCTTGCTGAGGGCAAATTGACACTTGGGGAAAAGCCTCTGGTGTTCTTGGATGGGGCTATCTCCGGCTGTCCAGTTGTCCAGCATCCCACCACAGTAGAAACATTGAACCCTGTCCTGAGGCCCTACGTAGAAGAAGCCAGCTCTGGCCAGGTCCTGGGGAGAGACAGGGCCCTCAGGAGGCCAGTCTTGGAATGTCTTTCTTCTGCTTGCCTCACTGCCCATTCTGGGCTCAACCACTACACCCTCTTGTCTCCTGTCTCCCTCAGAGCTGTGTGGCCTCCCCTTCAAAAAATTGGGAAGTGAAAAACTGGTATTTCTATCATGCCTGCCTTGGGCCAGTTTGGGGGAAGGGAAATGGGAGGAAACCTACTCTGGACTATTCCAAATCTGCTGGCTTAGCCTTCTGGAAAGCACTGGGTCAGGGATTCCACCTCACATGCTCTGACTGTGGTCAATCCTAGAGTCATAAGGCTCGCAGCCAGAGCCTTCCCTGAGATGACAGCAGCTCCAAAAGAGGTATATATCTGGGCACTAAAGTGCCAGGGAGAATGGCTGGGGAAAGAAAGAGGGAGGAGAACAAACAAGAGACATCCTTTATCAAATTTTGCTTTATGGTGCCTGGTAAGAGTAGATTGCTTCTCAAGAGCAGCCCAGAAGAGATTCAGGGCTGCTGGTTGTAATCGGACATAGAGTAGTTTCTGGTTCACTGAAGTTAGGAAGACTCATCTTCCTGAGTTCAAATCCGGCTTTAGCCCTATTTGCCTCAGTTTTCTCATCTGTAAAGTGAGCTGGAGAAGGAAATGGCTATTGCTCTAATATCTTTACCAAGGAAGCCCCAGATGGGGTCACTAAGAGTCAGATATGACTGAAACAATTAAATAACAACAATAAAGTTGGATCTGCATAATGGGAGTTTATGTAGAGCGAGAACTGTCTGTATGTTCCTTTCTCTCCTCTGACACAGGCCCTCATATCCTCACTCATGCCGGTACCATCGCATCAGCCTTGTGATTAGTCTTCCTGCCTCAAGCCTTTCTTCATTCTAGTCCATCTTCTACTCAGTTGTCAAATTAATATTCCTAAACATATCTTACTATACTGCTCCCCTATTCAATAAAGTTCGGTGGCTCCCTATCAGCTCTAGGATTAAATATAAAATCCTCTGACTGATACTCCAAACCCTCCACAACCTGGTCCCTCCTACTTTTCCAGTATTCTTACTCCTACTGTCTGCCTCTGCACCATCTCCTGGCTGATCACCAGCCTCCAGAGGAAAGAGGAGAGGTAAGGCAGAGCCTTCCATTTGAACATGTGCCTTCCATCTTACTCTGTGTGTGTCTCCAGCAGGAAAAGGAGAGGGGGCTTTCCATCTTGCAGTGCCTTTTTCCTGCCTGATCTCCAGCTACCAGTAGGAATATAAAGAGGAGTCTCTAGAGGGAAGGGTTCCGAGAAGAAATAAGGGCACTCTATCTGATTGTATGCCTTCCATCTTATGCTATGCATGTCTGCTGTCAAATATTTCCAGCCTCTCCTGGGAAGAAGAGGGGTATCTTTTATTGAATGATTAACACATACCTGGTCATACTCTTCACATCCCAGAGATTCAGAATTCCTGTAGGTTCTTATCCAAATTCCATTCCTCATTCCCCATTAACCAGTTTCTTATTCCTACTACCATGAAGTCCCAACCAAATGTTATCCATTTCTTCCACTGCCCTCTGGAATGTCTGCTCCATAGTCAACAAGTCGGCTTTAATCTTAAATCTTTTCCTTTCCTTCCATCTTCTGGCTATAACAGAGCTGGCTCAGCCCTGATGAGAGAACTTCCCTGGCTACCTTTTACTGCACTAGCTGGAGTAAACTTATTCCTCATAGCCACTTTCAAGTTTTTTCACCATCTTCATTCAGTAACCTCTCCTCCTTTGAGGCTGTGACAGATGATATCTGAAATAAACCAGGAAAGAAAGGTTTGAACTTCTGGAAATATTAACTTATTAAGCAATGCATGCCAATTGCATAACAGATTGGGACCAAACCTCCTCAACTTGGCACTGAACCCCAAATACAGGGAAAGGCAGATTTCTATGTATTGAAAGGAAACAATTTACAGAATATAAACCAGGATACAAAATGAGATAATCTGATTTCTAATTGGATGAAAGGTTGGGGGCTTTTAGAGTTGAAAGCGGGAGAGCAAACAGGTACATTTCCCTGAAATCAGAAAAAGAGATGTCCCATTCCTCTCCAAGTGTCTGAATTCAGTCAAGGGAACAAAGGAATAGTAACTTATTATAGGATCATTTTTAGATTAGATACATTAGTTGCTTGAAATGTATAATTTTGAGAAATTTTTTACATCAATTTTCAGATCTGACTGGGTTTCTGGTCAACATAGCCTAGGTATTTAGTTGAGCAGGTAGAAGACATCCTGTTTCCCCGCCACCCAGAGCTAGTTTCAAACAACGCTCTAAAGTCTTCTCATAATTCCCATAATCAAAGTTCTCTCACAAGATGGAAATTGGATTAAACCATGATTGAATAGAAAGGGAACTGAACTGAAAATTGAGTCACAAGTTGAAGTCAGCGTGGTTCACTCAATTCCCACAATGTCCTTATAATCTACATATTCTATCTAATCAAAATCCTGATAGTTGTCTATAGACCTCCAGTACATTCCTCTTTCTTCTTCAATGAGTTCAGTACGTGGCTTACACTCTTTCCTCTCCAAATCCTACCTTCCAAATAGGGGACATCAACACATATATATTGATACTCCCTCAAGATACTGATATTCCCTCCTCTAATTTACCAGTTCCTCAATCTACTTCTTTCCCATTAATCTACTCCTCTACCCCAACTCAGCCACAATCTTACTCTTGATCTTGCCATTACCCATAAATGTACTGCCTCCACATGCAAGAATTTTGAAATTCATTTATCATGTCACAAGCTATTGGCTTTTTACCTTTCCCTCTGCCTTTCAATACCAAACCCTACTCTTCCATGACCTCCAATCCTTTGACCCCTCAGTTCTCTTCTGGGCTGTCATGTCTGCACTAGCTACTCTCTCTTTTCCCCATCTATACCCCTTGATGAATCATTTTAACTCAATTCTCTTTTCTTGAGTCCCTTGACTCAATCATATTGCCAATTATGTCTTGCCAAGCCTCAGCTTTAGGTCATTCCCACCACCCTCTGCCTTTGTTCCTACACATGTGATGCTGAATGAAGGTGGAGAAAATTATGCAGCCATTCTCACTGGATCCACTACAAATTTATATTCCATAATCTCAACTGGATCCTCACTGCTCCTATGCAATCCTTTTATACCTCCCTTATCAAGTCACTATCCCACTCTCCATATTTGTTCTTTGAAACACTTTGTTCCTTCCTCAAGCCTCTCATGGCTCCTCCTCTCCCTACCTTCTCATCAGAGAACCTTGCTGCATATTTTACTGGAAAAAATTGAGGTCATTTGCTGAGAACTCCCTCTTCTCCCTCACCTTTTCATGCCCAAACTATTGCAATAGCCTGCTGGTTGTTCAGTTTGCCATAAGTTCCTCCCCACTTCAATCTATCCTTTACTCAGTCACCAAAGTGATTTTCATAAATCACATGGCTGGCCATATCACCCTGTCCTCCATAAAATTCCAGTGGTTCCCTATTGCCTTCAAGATCAAATATAAAATCTGATCAACATTCAAGGCCTTTTATAACCTGCTCCCTTTTCAGTCTTCTTACATTTTATATCCCACTAGGTACTCTTTAATCTAGTAATGTAAGACACTCCATCTCTTGGCTACACATATTTTTTTTTGGCTGTTCCTGATGCTTGGATGCTCTCCCTTCTTATCTTTGCCTCCTGGTTTCCCTGTTTTCCTTCAAGTACCAACTAAAATCTCACCTTCTACAGGAAACCTTTCCTGATCCATCTTAATTCTGTTGTCTTCTGTTCGTTGATTATTTCCTATTTATCCTGTATGGAGCTTGTTTGTCCATATTTGTTTGCATATTGTCTCTCCCGTTAGACTGTGGGCTTCTTGAGGACAAAGGGTGACTGTCTTTTGCCTTTCTTGGTATGCCCAGCACTTATCCCAATTACTGACACATAGTAAGTGCTTAATAAATGTCTTATTCCCAACTCTGTGACACATTCAGTGACACTGGCTATTTCTTGTACCTGACATTCCATCTCTAGACTCCAGGCATTTTCATTGGCTGTTCTCCTGAAATGTTCTCATCCCTTATCTCTGCCTCTTATCTCCATCAGCTTCCTCAGTTAAAATCCCATCTTCTACAAGAAGTCTTTTCTGATCCCTCTTAAATGTCACATTAAAAAACAGCATTAGTGATTCCATTTTGTCTTTTATCAACAATTTCGTAAAGTCAAGTTCTAAATTCCAAGTTTACTTCCCCTCACCACTGTCATTCAACCATGAAAGTACCCCTCTACCCTTCACCTGAGTGAAGTCTCCTAATCCCTTGTACCAATAAGAAACCACGTGTCTTAATCCCTGTTTTTCACTCTCTCCAAATTGTATATTAACCAGAAGAAATCGAGCTTCTGGGTCCTTAACTAAGAAGACTTTTGCTCCTGGTTTATTTTGCAGACTGCATGCATTGCTGAATAAATCATTCTCTGGATGTAACTACTTAAGTTTCTTTATTCTACTGTAACATTATGCTGGTTCTTCCTGTTGATTACCTCCAATTTATCCTGTATATAGCTTATCTGAATATGGTTGTTTGTATATAGTCTCCTCAATTAGACTATGAGCTTTCATAAAGCAAAGACTCTCTTTTGTATCCCCAAAACTTAGCACAGTGCCTGACACTTGGTAGGTGTTTAATAAAGGTTACTGACTAGCAATCTCTCTGTGCTCTAAGAAATTTAGACTATAAGTTGAAGAGAAGGTGCTGACCTGCATTGGTAGAGAGTGTGTCCTCACCCAGGAATTCCTTATACTAATAAGATCACAGGTCTAGTCCCTATAATCACTCCTTTAAACCAAAAACAGTAGAAGGTAATGGTTTATTCAAGAGTCCTATCTCTGGAGTATAGCCTATCCTCCAAACAATACCTATGAAACATCTTGGGGTCATTGGACATGGGTTCAGGGAAGGAATTTTACACATGGCGCTTGTGTAGTTACTGCTATAGATTATTACTGTCCTGAAGGATCTATGGCAGGGGTAGAATGAGGAAAGTTGGAAGCACAACAATGGGGAAGAGGTAGAATAGGGAACTGTTTGGAGAAAATGAGTGAAAAGTAGGTGTGGTTGTGTTGGAGGCAAGTCCCAAAACTCTTGATTTGACTCATCTTCCTATGATCCATTTGGTTAATCACACACCTCTTCTGGCTATGACATATTCTCCTTAGGTTTTATCATGGCCCTCTAAGAGACTCCAGTCATTACTCTGATGATTGTTCTAAGTCTGTTACTCTACAGGACTCAAGATAACGTAGGGTAACTACGTGAGAAAACTTGTGCTAAGGTGCTTGGCCAATGAAGCAGCAGCTAGATTTTGAGATAAAAAAGTAAAGACCAAAAGTTCTCCTCCAGTAGACAAGAGGTCAATATATATATTGACCACTTCTATATATTTTATATAAAATATGTAAAAAATAGACAGTTCTAAAAAAATGCAAACAATGAATGTTTCAAATCATTAATATGAAAAATGCCAATCAAAACAACCCCAGCATATTTGAAAAAAAAATGACAAAAGATGAGAAAAGTCGATATTGGAGCGGGTAGATAAAAAGGATAATTGCCAATATATTGTTTTTGGAGCTGTGAATTGGTCCAACAATTCTAGAAAGTAGAAATTATGCAAGGTAATTGACCAAAGAATATCTTTGATTTCAGAGTTTCCATTGCTAGGCATATATCCTGAGAAGGTTAATGACAAAAAAACAGATTCCATGTGTACCAAAATATTTATAGCAGTACTTTTTGGGGTAGTAAAAAACTGGAAACAAAGTAGATTCCCATGGATTGAGGAATGGCTAAGCAAGTTGTGGTACATGAATGTAATGGAATGCTATTATGTTGTAGGAAACAAGGAAGAATACAGAGAAGCATGGAAAAAATGGAAACTGATATAAAATGAAGTATGCAGAACCAGGAAAACAACATACATGACTACAATGATGTAAATAAAAATAATAACAACAGTAAAACAATTGGAACTGAATGTGGCAAAATTATTACAACCAATATTGGCCCCCAAAAAGATGTGAGAGAAGATTCCTCCTCCCCTCAACCCTGCCAAGATGGGGGTTATAGATGGGAAACACTACTTAGAAAGTCAGACTTTTTCAGCATGTTAGTTAGTTTTGCAGAACTTTTGGTTCTGCTTTTTAAAATTCTTAACTATAAAGGATAGTTTGACTCAGAGATTGTGAGGGAGCAATACAGCAGGAAATATAGGGAACTTAAAAACTAAAGATACCAGGAAAAAATGTATTTTTAAAAAGAGTGAAGAGGGGGTGGAGCCAAGATGGCGGAGTAGAAAGACTCACGTATGCTAGCTTCGAATCCATAACCCATATATTTCCTGCAAGAAGAACTCCCCACAAATTCTGGATCACTGTAAGGCACGCAGAAACACAGTGCAAAAGATTTCCATTCCAGAGAGCCCTGGAGAGTGGTCCCCAGGGTCCATTGTGCCCCGGAAAGCAGAGTCCACCCCCGTGCTGCCCTGGCCGCGCAGCCCCAGAGGAGCAGATCTGAGCAGGCTTCAGGGACGGAACCTCTGGTGGCCGGGAAGGTCCCTCTGCCCACAGACGCTACAGGTCAGCGAGAGAGACGTCTGGGCTGGCTGAGAGGGGAGCGGGGTGTCTCCATGGCTTGGGCCCCCTCGGGAGGAAGTGGTGGAGGAAGAGACAGGGGCAGGAAGCAGTGGCGGCAGCGGCCTGGGACTCCCCGAGCAGCAGGCAGAAGCTCAGGTCTCTGCATAAACCCCCTGAGGGGACTGGGCCTGGGAGGTGGCCCTGCCCCCACCTGAGCACCAGAACTTAAGCTCACATTGAATAGCAGCCCATTTGGGCGGAAAGCCCATTTGAATCTCAGACCCCAAGCACTAGCTGGACGGATCTAGGCAGAGGTGGACAGGAATCTCAGAAGTCAAGTTACTGGCTGGGAAAATGCCCAGAAAAGGGAAGAAAAATAAGACTATAGAGAGCTTCTATGGGGGGGGGGGCAAATGTTCCCGCCTTTCAATTCTGATGACGAGGAAATATTCTTACCATCAGGGAAAGACGTGGAGGTTGGGGCCTCTGTATCCCAGACACCCCAGGGGGATGTCCAGTGGGCTCAGGCCATGTAAGAGCCCGAAAAGGATTTTGAAAAGCAAGTTAGACAGGTGGAGGAAAAATTGGGAAGAGGAGTGAGAGAGATGCAGGAAAAGCATGAAAAATGGGTCAATACCTTGGTAAAGGAGACCCCAAAAAATGCTGAAGAAAATAACACCTTGAAAAATAGGCTCACTCAATTGGAAAAAGAGGTTCAAAAAGCCAATGAGAAGAATGCTTTCAAAAGCAGAATTAGCCAGATGAAAAAGAGGTTCAAAAGCTCACTGAAGAAAATAGTTCTCTCAAAATTAGAATGGAACAGATAGAATCTAATGACTTTCTGAGAAACCAAGAAATCACCAAACAAAACCAAAAGAATGAAAAAATGGAAGAGAATGTGAAATATCTCATTGGAAAAACAACTGACCTGGAAAATAGATCCAGGAGAGACAATTTAAAAATTATGGGACTACCTGAAAGCCATGATCAAAAAAAGAGCCTAGATATCATCTTCCATGAAATTATCAAGGAAAACTGCCCTGATATTCTACAACCAGAGGGCAAAATAAGTATTGAAGGAATCCATCGATCACCGCCTGAAAGAGATCCAAAAAGAGAAACTCCTAGGAACATTGTGGCCAAATTCCAGAATTCCTAGGTCAAGGAGAAAATATTGTAAGTAGCTAGAAAGAAACAATTCCAGTATTGTGGAAATACAATCAGGATAACTCAAGATCTAGCAGCTTCTACATTAAGGGATCGAAGGGTGTGGAATAGGATATTCCAGAAGTCAAAGGAACTAGGACTCAAACCAAGAATCACCTACCCAGCAAAACTGAGTATAATACTTCAGGGGAAAATATGGTCTTTCAATGAAACAGAGGACTTTCAAGCATTCTTGATGAAAAGACCAGAGCTGAAAAGAAAATTTGACTTTCAAACACAAGAATGAGAAGCATGAAAAAGTAAACAGCAAAGAGAAGTCATAAGGGACTTACCAAAAGTGAACTGTTTACATTCCTACATGGAAAGGCAATATTTGTAACTCTTGAAACTTTTCAGTATCTGGATAGTTGGTGGGATCACACACACACACACGTACACGCGTGCACACACACACACATACACACATGCATGCACATACAGAGACAGAGAGCACAGAGTGAATTGAATAGGATGGAACCATATCTTAAAAGAAATTAAGGTAAATGGTGAGAGAGAAATGTAGGGGTAGGAAAGAGGGTGAAATGTAATGGGGTAGATTATATCTCATTCAAGAGGCAAGCAGGAGACTTTTTAGTGGAGGGAAAAAGAGGAGAGCTGAGAAAAAAACAAGAAGTTTACCCTCATCACATTCGACTAAAGGAAGGAATAAAATGCACACTCCTTTTGGTATGAAAACCTATCTTACAGTACAGGAAAGTGGGGGGGAAGGAGATAAGCAAGGGGGGGGATGATGGAAGGGAGGGCAATGGGAGGAGGGAGCAATTTGAAGTCAACACTCAGGGAGGGACAGGATCAAAAGACAGAATAGAAACAATGGGGGACAGGATAGGATGGAGGGAAATACAGTTAGTCTTACACAAAATGACTATTATCAAAGTCATTTGCAAAACTACACAGATAGGGCCTATATTGAATTGCATGCCTTCCCAAGGGAATGGGTGAGGAGGGAAGGATAGGGAGAATTTGGAACTAAACAACTGTTTAGTATTGTTGTTGCTACTAGGAAATAAGACATACAGTTAATGGGGAATAGTAAGTCATCTGGCCCTACAGGACAAAAGAGAAGATGGGGACAAGAGAAGGGAGGGATGATAGAAGAGAGGGCAGATTGGTGATAGGGAAAATTAGATTGCTCGGTGTATTGGGGTGGGAGGAGGGGATAAAAGGGGAGAAAATTTGGAACCCAAAATTTTGTGAAAATGAATGTAAAAAGTTAAATAAATAAACTTCTATTTAAAAAAAACCTAAGTAAAAAAAAAAAGTGAAGAAGACTAGAGGGTTGTGCTTTTTAGTTTAGTTCCGACAAATGACCTTAACTAAAGGTTCTCTGTGAATTTATTTGTAAGACAATTGAATTTTGAAGCAAGCTGTTCATTTTTAATTTTGAAATTTTAGAATATTTATTGATAGTTTTATTTTTAGATTAGTTTCATTTATAATTATCTTTCCCTGCTACCCTCTCTAAAGAGCAATCCTTTACAATAATTAAAATGAAAAAAGAAAAAAAACAAAGCTGAACATCAGCATACTTAAGCAAAATATTTTCAAAGCATTCTTAATAAGCACATATTATCCTTGTCTGTGTAAATGGGCATGCCCTGATTACCTCATATAGAGGTTCTTTATATCCCTTACCACATGACAGAGACTAGCCTCCTTTGATTGCATAGTTAGAACAGGCTGGAAAAGGTCATGTCTTTATATGGCATGGCCCCTCAATAGGTTAGGACAGACTACTACTCCTACCCCTGTAGCATTGCAGTGTCCTGTGGCTTGAAGGGAGGCAGAATAGACATCTCTAGACTCTTTCCCACCCCACCCCCCACCTTCTCCAGGGGAGACTTTAATAACTAGCTCAGGGAAAGCAGGAAATTGAGGCTACTCTGCTCTCCTCTGAGAATGGGGTACCATCCTAGAATTTTATGTCTGCTCCCTTAAATATTATCAGTCTAAGGGATATAATTAGGTTCAATCTAACTTCTAGTTGCTGTGTCATTATTGAGGAGAAGGAACACTTCAAACTTTATGTCCAAGTCTTGATCCCTTTCCCACCAAATACCACTTCTATGATGAACACACATAACAAATAGTAAAGAAACTCATTTATCCAAGTCATAAACATAAATCAGAGAAGGTATACATAGGATAATATATACCAGACAATTCAGAGTGAAGGAGCTTTCCCATTGAGAGGAAGGTAACTCAGCTCAAACAAGTGAGTCCTAGATCTCACCTAAGGAGAAACCCTCAAAGTCTCTACTCTAACAAGCTGGAGACAGAGTCATTATGGAGACTGGCAGCTCCTTTCATGTTTCCCCAGATGTTCTTTCTTCAACAACCTGAGTTGGCCTCTTCCATTTTCCTTTTGAAAGCTTGAAGCCAGAAGCTTCAAAAGAGAGGACTCAGGGTCCTCAAGAAGACTGAAGACTAAAGCTCTCTACCTTAATGACTCTGCCCCACCCTTCAGAAGGGCCAGGTGTTCCTCTCCTCTGAAGAAGAGAGATTCTTATACCAATGGGTTTTGGGACAGGGATTCCATTCAAAACTGGTGAGACTAAGACAGTCCCTCTCCTTCCTTACTCTTTCCTGTTGCTTCCAGAGGGTAAAGATAGCTCAGCCATGTAGCACCATGAAGCAGTAAGGGAGAGGAAGTCTTCCCCTGCTCTTTCTCCTTTATTATGGTTCCAATTATGGACTGGAGAATGTTTGTCTTGTTCTGCTTCATTTCTCCTCAGTTTCAGGACCCTCCCCACAAAGGTTGCAGCCAGCCTGGCAAGGAAGCCCTGAGAAGTCAGGGTGACCAGGACTTGAGTCCAAAGAAAAAGATTTTGGACTTAGAATTGGGACTGCTGTGCTATGAACCTGATTGCTTTCTCCTTCTCACAGTATGAGGTGATACTGTTGATGTTTAGAAGTGATGCAACCCCAAAATAGTGACACACGGATCTTGCCCGAATGAATTCAATCCAAACTTTCTTTCAGCCTAAGGTTTATTAGAATACTGATAGAAGGTGGGAGTGATTCTAGAAATCCTTCATATTGGTCAGACTTAAGGAATCTAAACATTTGCTAATGTAAGCAGGCCAGATTGAATCTGAGCACCTTAATGGAGGTCAAGATGAATCTTATATACAGAAAGACCGTGGGAGGGATCTAGGAGTGGCCAACTAGTCTGGGGTAACTGGAAGGAAACAAAGAAGGGCTGGGAATGCCACAGACATGGACCATGTGACCAAGGGAGAATCCTGGACCATGTGGCCAAGGAAGAATGAGGTCAAGATAGGATCAAGGGTAAGATGTAGCCTGGGTGATCTAGAGGTACTGGATAATTGGAAGATTGGGCTAGATCACAATGAAAAGACCAGTTGTCAGGATTACTGGAATGAGTAGGTGCCTCAGGCAAATGCCAGAGACCTGACCAAGTGAGAAAGTTCAAGAAGAGTTATGGAGGGGCATTCCCAGAGCCTGTACCTTGTCATTCCCCTTTCAAACAAATGAGACCCAAATTCTTTTGGAGTAAGGGGCAAAGGTTTCAGCTTGAGCCTATACCTGTCAGTACCAAGGAGGGTAGAGATTATGTTCTACTTGTTTTGGAACATTGTGTATACTTGTGATTATACCTTTGAAGTAAATGTTCCTTTATAAAAAACTAACCTGTTAGTGGTTAAATGGAATTGGAGTGTAGGGAACCACCCCCTATAATTAGAGGGAACACCACTAGTGGGAAGCTGGAGCCTATGGCAAAGAGCTTAGATACTTCCTAATCCCCTGTACCAGAGAACACTTCAGGAGGAGAGAAATGTGACATACCTAGCCTTCTAGATAGGTGCAGGCCAGGGTAGTAAATGTTACATCTGATAGCTAGGGGGCAAAGTGGATAGAGGACTGGTCCTGGAGACAGGAAGAGTTCAGTTCAAATATGACCTCAGACACTTACCAGCTGTGATCTTGGGCAAGTCACCTAACCTCTGTTTGCCTCAGTTTCTTCAACTATAAAATGGGAATAATAATGGCACCTATCTTCCAGTGCTGTTGTGAGAATAAAATGAGATACTTGCAAAGCACTTACCACAATGGTAGGCACACATTAGGCATTATATAAGTATTTTTTTGTTATTCAGTTGTGTCCAACTCTCCATGACCCCATTTGGAGTTTTCTTTGCAAAGATAACAGAGTCGTTTGACATTTTTTTTCTTTCCCTTATTTTACAGATGAGGAGCTACAGTAAACAGGGTTAAGTGACTTGCCCATATCACATAACTAGTAAGTGTATGAGGCCAGATTTGACCTCAGGAAGATGAATCTTTCTGATTTGAGGTCCAGAACTCAATCCACTGTACTCCCTTATAGCATATATATGCTAGCTATTATTATTTTATTTCCTACGAGTGCATCTCTCCCCCTCCCCCAAAGTTCCTCAGCAGGAAACTCATCATCACAGAGATTTTATCACCTTGGGTTCTCATACCTTGTCAGGACCCTCAATCGTCTTTGCCCCTCTGGTTGGACAGCTAAGCAAAAATCTCCCGAAGTTCTCATTTAAAGAAGACTCAGAAGTCCAGCCTACTCTCCAGCTGCACTGCTTGGTTTTGACTCTACCACCATCACACTCCTCGCCTACCATCCCCTTTTCAGCTCTTTTTGTGTGCTTTCTTTTCCCATTAGATTGTAAACTCATTTTCTTTGAGGCTCCAGACTTTCTTTTTCTTACTTCTATCCCCAGCCCTTAGTACAATGCCTGGCATGTAGTAGGCACTTAATAAATGTTTACTGTATTGTATTGTAAAGAGATTGCCTAGGCACTGAATTGATCCATTTATTCCATTCATTCAAAACATATTTATTAAGTATTTGTTGTACGCAGAATAAGTGCTGACAGAGATACAAAGACAAGACACAAGTCATATATAGCCTCATGGAGTATAGGAGGGGTTAAGCTGTAAACTGTTCTGTTTCCTGTCCTCACTCACTCATGAGTCATGAGTCATAAGACCAGGGAGACCATGTTACTCCAGAAGGGGTGCCCCTGAGAGAGGGAAGAGTTCTACAGCCTGACTGAAAGAACACTGGTGAAATCTAAGAAGTCAGGAGACTTGACTCAATATCCTATTCAGACACTAACTCTTCTCTTTTATTTCCTGCTCTTTAAAATGAGATGGTCTTGAACACTGCTTCTAGCTCTAAGTAGTCTGAATCTAGACAAGTTTTATGTGACATTTAATTTGCCACTCTGGTTGACCTCACCTTCAAAAAGTTGCAGGGACCTTCCCTCTGATGTTAGACAAGTCACATCTACTCTCTTTTCTCCTCATAAAATGAAAGACTTGGACTAGCCCTCAGCACCTTCCAGGTTTAACACGCAATTATGAGGGTTTGGTTGGGGGGCCAGAATTGGTTCTAATCCAGCTGCATGATATTCTTTTAAATTTAATCTGCACTATTAAAATTTTCTCCATCACTTTCTTAAGTCTAGACAATCAACAAAACAATAAATCAAGCCCTGATTTGTAGCAATTGCCAATTTGAGGTAGAAATGTTTATAATGAAAATTTAACAGTTGATTCCAGGTTCAGGTTGGTTCTAGCAGCATGCCCCTCCTTCAATTCCTCTTTCAATATTCTTCCCCAAAGTATGTTTTTTTCTCTAAGATTCATCACTCACTCTCCAACCTACTGTAATGAAACTTTCAGGATATCAAATGTGAAAACCTAACTGACCTCAGCACTAAGTTAAATTTTCAAAAAAGGAAGTTGGTAGATGGCTTCCTTCCTCTGGGAGGATAGGTAACCTATCCAGCATCTGCCTCAGGGTGTCCTAGGGTTTCTCCTCTTGGAGGCCAATGATTGAGGAGTCTCTGTCTTCCACTGTGGGATTGTGTCTACTGGTGCCACTCCCTGCTTGAGAGTATCTTCCACATGGATTACCCCTAGTGGAAAGATTCCTAACTATGCTTCTAGTTACAAGGAAAGAGAATGAGGTAGTTTTCATCGAAATTTTCCCTCCGAATAGGGCATATCTCTGAATGGTTGTTAACATAATTCTGTTCCACTCCAAAATAGGTTTTCTCTTCTTTCTCTTTTCATTTTTAAATTTCTTTACCCCAGATTAAAAAATTCATATTTGCCAGTTTATTTTATTAAAAGATTAATGTAAAAAAAAAAAGAACAGGTTTATTCTACAGATGAAACACACTCAAATGTTAAGGTGACAAATGGTTCCACCTGCTGTCCTTCCAAGCTCCTACAGCCTTGTGTAAAAAGAATGAATATTGGAGAAACAAGTGGCCCATTAAATATTCAACTTACTGCCCAGCTAAGTGAGTTGCACAATAACTATCTAGCTCTGAGCCCCACAGACAGCCCTAGGGTAGCCCATTCTGTATAATCCTGTCTCATTGGCTAGGTCTGAGCTGTGAGAACCAAAGAGAACGTCCTCCCTGACATGCTCACAATTTCATAATGGCTGTTCATTCCAAATTTTTTTGCTTTACTTTTTTTTACAAACTTAATGACCACCAATAAATACAAACATTTCAATATATGAAGAACAAAAGAAAAGATCCTATGTTAAACCATACTTACGTTGCTATTCTGTTATTTCTCAGTCCTGTCCAATGCTTCCTGACCCCACGTGGGGTTTTCTTGGCAGAGACACTGGAGTGGTTTGCCATTTCCTTCTACAACTCATTCTACAGATGAGGAAACTGAGGCAAATAGGTTAAGAACCCCTCCCCAGGAGGGGTGGAACAAAATACACATTTTCAGACATGGCCAATTTGTTACAAGGGAAGGCGGTGGGAGTGAGGGGGTAGTTATAGAGATGAAGAAAGAACATCAAAAATTCATTAAAATATAGACAAAAAAATTCAGAAGGGGTCAAAACAGCATAATTTCATTACTACCTTGTGTAACTTAATATTGTTAGAAAACAAACCATATAAATATGGTTAGGGCAGGGAGGTGGTGTAATGGTTAGAGTGAAGGGCCTAGAGTCAGGAAGACTCCTGAATTCAAATCCAACCTCAGAATCTTACTAGCTGTATGACCCTGGGCAAGTCACTTTACCCTATTTGCTTCAGTTTCTTCATCTGTGAAATGAGCTGGAGAAGGAAATGGCCAACCACTCCAGTGTCTTTGCCAAGAAAACCCCAAATGGGATCGTGAAGAGTTGGATGTGACTGCAGAAGAACAGTAACAATGCTAACCTACCTTCATTCTTAACTTTTTTACATCATCAACATAACAGGGAAATAAAAAACTCTCTGCTACCAAACTACCCTGTGGTCCAAAAACTGTGCTCTTCTTTGAGGAGAAGGTGATGTATTCATGAAGGGCAACTGATGCTAGAATCTTTTCAGTTGCTATCCACCTCCACACACATGAAGCACAACTTCAATTACCCAGTCTTATCCCTGTCCCTTAATCTTTTGACTTTTTTTCATGCTCCCATCAGACACGGGAGAGGAGAACAAGGATGACAATACTCTATCTCAAAATCCTCCAGGAAGCTAGAGAAGAGTTATAACTTGCTGGCTTGGATGGGGGGAACTGAGAAAGGAGGACTCTGTTATAGGGTGCTTGTGGGAGGGAGGAAGAGGGAACAATGAAGAAAGCATATCAGCAAGGCTCTGAAGGTTTGCCATAGAGAACTTCTTATCTGAAGACAGAAGAAGGAAAAAATGTGCAGACATCAGATAAAGTGCCCTCTAGGATTCACAAGGCAGAAGATTGAGTTTGTCTCGGGCATCCTCCACCATTTTTGCATAGCTCTCCCACCTTCTGGTGCTCCATCAGCCACCACCACACCATACATGGAACCATTGGTTACAACAAATGGAGAAGTTTTGATTGCTGTGGATAAGTTCACTTATCTTGGTAGTGTACTTTCCAGGGATGTACACATTGACATTGAGGTTGATGCACGCATTACCAGTGCTAGCTCAGTGTTTGGAAGGCTCTGAAGAAAAGTTTGGGAGAGAAGAGGTATTAGACTGACTACCAAACTGAAGATCTACAGAGTCGTTGTGTTGACCTCATTGTTGTATGCCTGTGAAACATGGACAATTTACCAGCACTATGCCAGGAAACTGAATCTCTTCCATTTGAACTGTCTTGGGAAGATTCTGAAGATCACCTGGCAGGACAAGGTACCAGACACTGAAGTCCTTGCTCACGCTGAACTGCCAAGCATTCAAACTATGCTTCAGAGAGTGCAATTCTGGTGTCCTGACCATGTTGTTCGAATGCAAAATGTACGCTTGCCCAAAAGACTATTTTATGGAGAACTCACATGGGGCATGTGATCACATAGTGGTCAAAAGAAGTGATACAAGGACACTCTCAAGGTCTCTCTCAAGAATTTTGGATCTGACTGTGCAACATGGGAGACACTGGCATAGGACCACTCAGCATGGCATGCCCACATAAGAAAAGGTGCTGTGCTCTTTGAGCAAAGCAGAATTGAGACAGCACAAAGTAAACACAGGATGCACAAATTTGGGATATTCACCCCACGTATTCACATGGACTATCTGTGCCCAACTTGTAGTAGAGCATACTGAGCTCATAATAGTCTGATCAGCCACAGTCAGACACACTGAAATTTCACTTTATCATGGTGATGTCATTTTAATATTTATTACATTATGTTATATTATATTATATCATATCATATTACACATCACATCACACTATACTATATTATACTATACTGTATTACATTGTACTATACTATATTATATTAATTATATCATATATTATAATTATTATATATCATTATAATCTAAATGGAATAATGTTCAAATTTGAAGATGTTATAGAGAATTGATGTAAATAAATAAGACCAAGAGACATAAGTGATCAAAGAACATGAACAAATAGTTTTCAAAAGAAAAAATATTAACTACCATATGAAAAAGGTGCTCTAAATCACCTGTAAGAGAATGGAAATTATTTACTTTCACATTTATCAAATCAGCAAAGATAATAAAAGACAGTAATAATATTTTGAGGGTTCCAGGAGGCTGAGTACACTAATAAATTGTTGGTGATGCTATGAGTGTTCTAGAAAATAATTTGTAATTGTGGGACAAAAGTGAATGAACTCTATATCTTTTGATGAAGTGAATCCGCTTGTTGTTTAGTCATTTTTCGGTTGTTTCCAACTCTTCATGACCCCATTTGGAATTTCCTTGGTAAAGATACTGAAGTGGTCTGTCATTTTCTTCTCTAGCTCATTTTACAGATAGGGAAGCTGAGGCAAACATGGTTAAGTGACTTGCCCAAGGTCATAATGTTAATACATATTTGAGGTCAGATTTGAACTCAGGGAGTGAGTCTTCTTAACTCTAGGCTGGGCACTGGGTATGCTGCCTAGCTGCCCCTTAGTGATCCCACTACTGGAAATACTCATGCTAATACTTTTAATAGCAGCCAAAAACAATGGCAACAAAGTGAGTATTCATTGCCTGGGGAATAGCTGAACAAATTGTGGTATATGAATATAATAATAATATATCATTTCAGTTTAGGAAACAATAGTAGGAATTTGTTTCACAGATAACACACAGGAGGCCCTGGAGATTTCCATCTCCAGCCTCTAACAGGTTTGCCCTTGATCTGATCAGACGGGTTTCGGAAGGGTTAAATCTTACTTTATCCTAGTCTAGTCTTCTTAAATGGTTGCTGGGAGAACCAGCTCCTACAGCATTCCCTAACCCCATTCTTCTCACAGGAGCTGGCAAGAAGGGGGGTCAACTACCCCTACATCTTGATGGGGTTGAGACAGGCACATTTGTGCACGCTCCTAAATCCCCTCAAGCCTCAATGGGGGTGGTTGAGGCACACACAGATTCCCCTATAAGTTCCCCATGGTTTTTCCACACACACTGACCAGTAATCACTTGCTTTTATAGGGCAATTGACAAAAAAGCCATCTTGATAACATTAAGCTCACAAGTTAACTTTAGCAATATCGCCATTTGGTGCAAGTGTAGTAAATATAAATTGTGTCACCCCCATATCTCACAGCGCAGGCTCAGTGACTGTGATTCTGAGAATTACTACCTAGAATCCTTGAGACTATTCTAGGAATTATTATCTAACACCTGGAAACTAGACGTTCCTATGGCCACGGATCCTGAGAAACTAACTCGAAGGACAACAAAATCCTTTCATACAGAATTCAGAGAAATATGGGAAGGCTTATATGAACTGATACATAGAAAGAAAATATTCATGACTACAATAATGTAAAGAAAACAAGACTAAATGGCAGCTGAACTCAGATGAATTGTATCTTTCCTCTGAAACTCACTTTTTCCTAATTTCCCCATATTTATCAAGTGTCTACCAGTGTCCTAATACATCAAGTTCATTATGTAGGAGGTCTTGATCCTTTGTTCTCCATGGTCATCCATAATTCATCAGTTGATCAATTGGACCTTGCATTTACTTTACCTCCATGACGTCTATTCTATTTCTCCCCTTCTCTCTACCAACATGACCACCACTCTGTTTCAGACACCCACCATTTCTCATCTCAACTATTACAACCACTTTCAAACTGACCTTCCTGCATCTGTTCTGAAAATCCATCCTTCACACACCAAACAGATGATCCTAAAACATAGGTCTCACCTTGTCACTCCTTTGCTTGATTTTATTTCTTTTAATTTTGAATGTAATAAATTTCAAACAAAATAAGGATTTCCACACACAAACTAAAATAGAAAAAGAAGATTGTACATGAAATTATGAATCTTTATTATGTATAGCTTGCTTTTTCTAAAAGAAAAATGTATATGATAAATTCATGAGGTAACTTCCAAAGCCGTTGTCCTTGTCCATTATCTTCGAGCTTTCCTTCTGTTCTCTTTAAAACACATACTTCAGTAACTATAATTAATTTTTTAAAAATGACAGCTATGTTGCTAATTTCCTTTTCCCTCATACCAGTCTCAAACTGAATAGCAAAATAATACAAACAAAACAAAACCTTTGTCATTTTTCTGCTCAGGAAAATTCAGTGGTTCCCAGTTGCTTATATGATAAAACACAAAGTCCTTCATTTACATTTTACAGTTTGGGTCTGGATTATTTTTCTAAACTATTTTTCTTTATTTCCCCTCCCACATCCTTTCAGGTAAACTAATTTTCTTGTTGCTCTCCAAACAACATTCTGTTTCCTACCCTCATACTTTGTACAAATTGTCCCTGTGTTTGAAATGCTTTCCTTCTCTGTCTGTCTCTTGGAATCCCTAACTCTCTTTGAGGCTCAGCTCGTGCCTGATTCTTCCTGTCCCCTTAGCTGCTAATGTGGCTCCTTTCCATGAAATTACTATTTTCTTTGTATATATTTTGTATGCATTTATCTTGTGAGATAAATTTTTGCCCCCAGTGAAATTTAAGTATCTTGAAGGCAAAATTCATACACCTATTCGTTTTTCATATGTTTCCTTTGCTTGAGTTGAATTGGTCCCAGAAAGATGATGAAACACTTTGGCAGGGAGGAGGAAGACTACAGATGTAGAATGTTGCGCAGGCCATCAGTCATAAGTGAGGGTTCAGTGGGAGAAGGGTATCTTAAGAAATGGGATAGGAAACCAAAGGCATTAATAAAGCAAGGAAGAAAGAATTGACCATCTAGTTCTTTGCTTACCAAAAACTCCATAAAGATTCATTCATTCATTTTCTCAAGTATCTCATAACTGAGAAGTGGAACTTTGAGTAGCAGAAATTATCTAGTCACTGTAAAGTTATATTTTTCAGTGTAAATTCATAAATTGGCTTTGTGGGTTATAAATCAGCATCCTATGAATTTGATTAACAGGAATAAGTTGCCCAGAGCTTGATTATTCCCAGATAAGCTAATATAATTAAGTTGAAGAAGCTGAAAAGCTGAGAATCAGACCCTGGATCTATGGTTATCCCATCAAAGTTTGATTGATTCATGAAGTCTAGCAGGAGTGACTGACAAGTCCCCTTTTCTTTTATCATCTCTTAATATTAATAAATCTCTTTTTTTCCTTAAAACTTCTGCAGTTTCTCTCTAAATGATGAAATGATGATGATTATATTGATGGTGGTAACAATGGTGAGAATACAATAGGATTGAAAGAATAGAATAGAATGTGAACTCCCTGTGGTCAGGGACTTTTTGTTTTTGCATCCACATTACTTAGTACAAGGCCTTCCAGATACTCCAGTGGATATGTGATGTCATCAATAATATCATTAATAACCATTAGACCTAGAGGTCTGCAGCACTGTGCTTTCTTCCTTTCTACTCGGAGGTTCTTCTCAGTTCTAGGTTTAGTCCTGGGAGAGAATGACTACTTAAAAGGAGAGTTAGACTCTTTGTCTCTTTATGCCTTCATCCTGGTGTCCTGGAGAAAATTACTTAAAGTGTTGGTTTTATCTAATTGCTAGGGATTCCTCCCACCCCAAATCGAGCAGTGGAGAAAGTTAGTCAGTATACAAAGTAAAGCAGGCATGGAACAGCTACTTATTTCCACCAATCAGTCAGTCAGCTAATAAACACGTACTAAGTACCTACTACGTGCCAGGTACTACGATAAGTGCTGGGGAATAGAAAGAAAGGCTCTTGGGAGGTTCATAATCTAACGAGAGAGACAACATGCAAACAACTATGTGCTAAAAAGTTATAAACAGTTTAAATTGGGGAATATCTAAAAGAGGGAAGCCCCTAGCATTAAGGTGATCAGGAAAGGCTTCTTATAGAAGATGAGACCTGAAGGAAGCCAGGGAAGCCCAGGAGGCAGAGATGAGGAGGGACAGCATTTCAGGCATGGAGAAGAGCTGGTAAAAATGCTTGGAGTCTGAAGATGGGAGGGTTTTGTGTGAGGAGCAGCAGAGGAAATCAGTGTCAATGGATTGTAGAGTATCTGGCAGGGAATAAATTATAAGAAGACTGGAAAGGTAGGAGGGGATCAGGTTGTGATGGACTTTTAATTCCAAACAAAGGATTTTATATTTGGTCCTAGAGGTTATAGGTAGCCACTGGAATTTATTGAATAGGGGTGATACAGTCAGACATGTTTTAGGAAAATTAACTTAACAATTGAGTGAAGGATGAACTAGAGAATAAAAAGATTGAAGCAGGCAAACCCACCATCAGACTATTGCAAGTTTCCCATCAGTCATTCTCAGTATACTGCAGCTTTAAGGAAGCTGAAAGTCTTGCAGGACTTTCTGAGTCCTGAGGAGACTGAGGCAGCTGAGGAGAAAGCAGATGCAGAAATATTCTGAAATTAGAAAAAAAAAAGATTCCCTAAATATTCATTAAAAATATAGTCTGGGAATGAGATGATAAGGGCCTGCACCAGGGTGGTGACAGTGTCAAAGAGAAGGAGCATAGATAGACATGAGATGTTACTAAAGGAAAATAGAACTTGGCAATAGATTGGATATGGGGGAGCTATAAAAAGAGAGAAGTCAAGGATGTCACCTAGGTTGAGAGCCTTGGTGACTGGGAAGATGGTAGTGTGAAACTGACATTATGAAATCGAAAATTAATTTTTAATTCTATTCTATTTAACTCTAGGTCTTAACAAAAGACTTAACCAAGATAAATTTAATATCTCCCCTAGCTACTCCTTACTTTTGCAACCTTAGGTCACTTGGGTCCTGATCCTATTCTTACAATCTGTTTCTCCACCCTTGTCTTATGATTTGTACTTGTACCCTTGTAACGTCACCCCTCCTCCACATTTCAGAGACACTTGCTTAACTTAAAGGTCAAAGTGATTCAACCTAAGCTACTGTAGAAACTCATAAATTCTCTGAATCTCATTTGTGGTTAAGAGGGTTCCAGAAGAGGCGGTTCAAATCCTATAATATTGAGCTAATGTGAGTGGTTTTTACTTTTCAGCTAATCAAGAAAATACACCTATTCTGCTCAAGATTTTGCTCTGTCATCTTCATTGAAAGGCCACTAAGCCCATATACTGGCAACTGCTAGCCTTGCAGATAAATGGATCATGCTTGGAACTTTGAAAATTTCTCTCGAAAAAGAATGCAGGACTCCAATCCCCTGGGGCCAACCCTTTGGAAGAACTCCCCACAGTGTACTAAGGTTGATTTCAACAGGGGACTTCTCTTCAGGAGGTTGCCCCCTGAGGTTGGACTTCCCATCAAGTCCTATCCAAATTCCAAGCCAAGGTAAGACCCACAATAGGCAGGCCTCAGAAATTCTTTTCAAGGATCTTACTCAGTGGTTTAGAAGCTGATAGGACATGTCCCATAAAGTCTCTACAAGGGCTAGAGAATAAGTAGGCCTCTTCCCTACCCTCCCCACTCCCACCCAATGACATTGTGGAAAGAGCCAACAGGACTTGGAAAAAGAGCTGTTTATAAGATCTTAAGACCCAGAGACTGTGCACAAGGTGAAAGTAAAGTCTGGAGCTCTTAAATTAATAGTATAGCTACTAAGAGATCTGAAATTTGACCTGAAAAAAAGGGACTCTCATTTATCACAAATCAAAGTCTTTGGTATTGTCTGAGTATGTGCTTCACAAAGAGTCTAGCAGGGTGGGTTTGCCAAACATCACTTCCTGTTAGAATAAACTGTAACATTGCTGAGGGTTAAGGAGGACTTTGCCAGCAAGTACTTCTGTATACCTGTCTGTGTTTTTATGTCTTGGCATCAATGAACATTTGTTTGTCTGTCTACCTTGTGTTCAGTTTCACGTTATTAGTCTCTAAGCCTGCCCTTATACCACCATCTTTGTTCATAAACTGGTCACCCATTCTGGTAGAGTGGCAGCTGCCCCAAGGCTACTGAACATGTCCCTGTGATATCAGTCTTGACAGCAAGAACTATTCAAACCTCCTGGGTTTCATTTAGATCCATAAGCTGAGGACCAGGTCTCCACTTGGTGAGCCTGACTGAGTGAGCCTCAGTGGAAAGCAAAGGGCCAAATCATCTGATCTCTTATATAGGGACCCACAGAGTTTTAGATCAGATCTCTAACTGTTTAAGTCTCAATTTTACAGAGTTTTGCTTTTCCAACTGCAGGACAGTAAGAGTAGTTAGTAGCAGATAGTTCTGCTTTTGAGACAGAACAATCTCAGAGACTACATCTGTGTAAAGTCTGTTGACATGTAGAGTATCATGGGGTTATTTTCCCTGACATCTCTGATTAGCCCACAAGCCTTTTCTTGGTTGAATGGATGGTTGGCTGTTGTTCTCCATCCTTGAAGAAGACCAAAATGACATCACTATGTTGAGGTCAACGTACAGTATGTCCAACTGAAGGTTTTAGCATAGGTCAGGCTAGGCTTTTCCTTAGATATAAACTGGGTACCCAGACAAGGACTTAATCTATTGACAGCCACATCTACACTGGTGGAGTATAGAAATGTGAGTCCATTCATAGAAAACAAAGGTCAATAAGAGAACCCTACATCCTCCCAGGAGGGATTCCCTTATACCAGAGAATTGTCACAAAACACCCCATCTGTCTTGTCTGTTTCATTTAAAATCAGCTGACAAATCTCTCTGAAAGTGAGTCATCTATGTTTTTGTGTATCTTGGTAAATTAAACTAATTTTCTTTCTCTTTTTCTGTGGCCTGAATACAATGAAGAAACTTTTCAGATTAAATATCTCTCTTATCTGCAGGGTTTTAGAAAATTGACTGCACTTATAAAAAAAGGAATACCTTGCCAGCAAGTACATATCTATCTTATTATATTTGGATTTTTTTGCTAACTTTTCCTGTGGCTTGATCAGCCAAAAGAAAGAGGATAGAATAAAAACTTTTCTGCAGAAGAAACAGAAAGACAATCTATCTGTCTTGGCACTCCTAACCCTGGCCAGATTTGAGACTTCGGAGACAGGCACAAATAAGGAGGGAGTCTGTGTGTGTGTGTGTGTGTGTGTGTGTGTGTGTGTGTGTGTGTGTGTGGTGGGGTGGTGAGGGTGGGGTGGGGGCGATAGAAGTGTCTGTAGGTCTGTGAGTCTGTGGGCATCTGTTTTTCTCTGTCTTACTTTGTCTCTGTCTCTCATGGTGGTCAAGTAAAGCAGATAAGAGACAGATAAGAAAGAGGGAGATATTTGTTCTCTGATCTGCACAAATCTTTTGTAGCATAACATAATTAGAGACAAAATTTGTGGCCGCTAAATTTCCAAGTTGTGATATGCTTTTACATAGTAAAAATTTAACTAATTAGACACTGATACATTGAAAAAATCCCTTTAAGGGAAAAAACGAGATCCCATGATAGCATATCCATAGGAGTGCCCCTGGAACATCTTGGGACCAGGGGAAACTCCTGGTTCAACTGGGAACACACTATCAAATTATGTGCTGATGACATTTCCCCACTTTTTTCTGATATCTTTCCTTCTTCACCTTTTATCCCTCCTTTTTAACCTCTTACTATCAGAGAATCCAAACATGAGGGACTCAATGCTAGAGTCCTTCCCTCCCTAAACCAGCCAGATACAATGACTCCAATTAGATATCACCAAAATTTTATTCTCTGCTCTATTTGAGAGACAGAAAACCTGAGTTTTAACAAGGATCCTGATGGAAGAAAGTGGGGATATGAAACTTCCTTTTTAGGCTTATTGTATTGTCTGCATTTTAATATGAACTGCTAGCAAGTGTATATCTATATTACTGCATCTGTTCTGTATAAAAGAAATTAACTTTTTTTCTGTGGCTTTTTCAGCCCAAGAAAAAGACTATTCCCTAACTACAGCACTACTCTATAAAATAGAATTTTAAAGAGTGAGATCTCTGTAAAACAGTCCTCTTAACTACAGAAAAGGGGAATATATATGTCAGGAAAAAAAAAAATGAGAGGTTTAAAATCTTCATGAACTTAGAACTTTTCTCAAATATTTACAACATCAAACTAAAATTGTAGCTCTATATCACTTGCCTATACTCATATGACCAAAGAATTATAAAATGAAGGCCACTTAAGTTAAAAGATCATTATATGTCAGAAGGACGTAATCTGACAGTGAGAATTAAGTGAGTAAGAGCTAAATGAATTTAGCAAGTAGAACAAAGTCAGAGAAATGATGGGTTTAGAGTATGGAAGAAACAAGGAAGGTACATTTCTGATAGTCTTTTTCATAACTGAAAGATTAAGAACAAACACTGTAAGTCTCTTTCTCCTCCCTAGAGGATGAAGGATGTATCATTCTAGTAAAGGTAATTTCAAAGAAAAAAATGTATATATCTATACTGAGAGTATATGGAATAAGCAGAATATATATATATATATATATATATATATATATGTACGCATATATATGTTTATATAGAAGAGAGAAGAGAAAAAAAGTTTAAACAAGTAGGGATGAGAATAAGTGGAATGCTAAAGAAAGGTAGAGTCATGTGATTTAAGGTTAACATGAAAGGAAAGATTTGGAGTTGGAAGAGAGGTTTGGGAAGGGTTGATTAAATTCTTAGAAATGCCTCCTTGACAGGTATTGAAAGTCAGCTTCAGTACTTACCTTCACCCAATCAGTTTAAGATTACAAAAGAAAACTCCTGAGACTTCGAATAGGTCCAAGAAGTCATCTTCTTCTCTTTATCCTCTCTGATAAGACACTTACTGTGTTCATCCTTCGTTGCGGAAGAAGACCATGCCATCAGAGAAATAATGAATAACTTGCACTTGACTTTCTTTTGCGTGACTGAGGGCTGTGCATGTCACCAGCTTCACTTCTCTTCCAGAGCCATCTGGGTTCAGTGACCAGATATTCATCAGGATGACTGGAGATGACCCGGGATGAGGCAATTGGGGTTAGGTGACTTGCCCAAGGTCACACAGCTAATGAGTGTCAAGTGGCTGAGGTGAGATATTTAGTAACAGTCTAACAAATGCTAGTTATCTAACTGACTGGTAAATTGTTTTGTTTTGTTGCTCAGTCATGTCCAATTTTTTGTGACCCTGTATGGTGCTTTCTTGGCACAGATACTAGAGTGGTTTGCCATTTCCATCTCCAGTGGATTAAGGTAAACAGAAATTGAGTGATTATCCAGGGTCCAGCTAAGTAAGTGTCTGAGTTCACATTTGAACTCAGGTCTTCCTGACTCCAGGCCCAATGTTCTATGCACTGAACCATCTAGTTGCCTCCACTGTTTTCTTTCGTCTGGTGTAACTAGTTTTGCTAAAAGGCATTTGTATATATTTTTTAAAAATATAAGCAAGTATCTTTTCCCAGCCTATGTACCCTATCCTCTTTGACCTTCCTGAGTTACAACTGAAAAACCTCAGGGTAAGGGAGACCCGCTTAAAGTATCTCTGTGGGTTTAGAAGAAAAAAAAGAAATTGGTTTGGTTCTTTGGATGATTCTAAAGAAAAAAGAAAAGAGGAATGATCCATAAATAATGGATCCATAAATGATCCATAAATGGATCCATAAATGATCCATAATGGATCCATAAATGATCCATAAATGATCCTAAAATTTTGGACCTGAGCTAACTGAAAACAGTGGGTCCTTAGGAAAATTGGGAGACTTTAAATGTTGCTATTAGTGATAATAAATCCAGATTTGATTTAGCCGATATTTTTTTGGCAGCTAAATCATAATGTGGTCTCACTTACAGTGAGATACTATTGAAAGTTATGCTGACTCAGTGACCCTTTGTTCCAAGTTATGCTTATCAATTAGTATTAGGAGAGGCATCATCCAGGCTGCAGCTTTTGTATTACCTGCTATACATCACATAGCAGATCAGCTCCTACCTGTTAACTCTCAAATATTGCTATTGGGGAAGAGCTGAGATGCAATGATCCAACCACTTTTACTGACATAGACTTATCCAAATTGTCTTTTTCTCATTATTAATCAAGCTGGCTCCATCTTGAATCCTTTGATGATCTCCAGTGATCAGCCCATCTATATGTTGCTACTTGGATGAATTTTAATAAACTTTTAATTCTCTTTTTCCTCAGTTTTCCCTTGTTAATCTGAGTGAAAGACTGAACAAAGAATTTTCTCTTAAAAATACACTCGCCTATTAGGGTAATTGTAGTGATTCAGAACATAATGCAAATCATATTTTCTATTTGGCATTAAGGCATTGTTGTAGAAAGAAAATACATGGATCAGAAAACCTTAGTTAAAATTTAGTCTCTAACCTTAAGCAAATTGCTTCACCTGTTTATTTCAGTTTTCTAATCTATGAAGGTAAGGATCACATAACTGTGAAGTGTTTAACACAGTGCCTGGTATAAGGTAAGCACTCAATAAATGTCAATATTTCCATTGCTATTTCTTTAATTGAATGCTATTACTCCATACTAGATTACTATATACTGGGTTTCAGATGAGATTAGTATAAAATACCAAAAGTGACATAATGAGTAGTTTTCTATGTAAGATTAGTTAGAAATGCATTTAGCTAAGTGGTAATGAATTTTTTTTCATGTTTTAAATACATGATATTATGTATGTTATTATTGTGCTTCCAAAATCTTTTCTTATATTGTGAAATTTGGTAAACCCTTGTACTGGAAATGCTCTTAACTTCTCTTTTTAACTTAGATGTTGTTAGATTATGAGTTGAACTGTTAAAAGAATGTGGTCAAAATATTTAAAAACAAATATTAAATTGGCTATATTTTTCTTTAAAATGGATAATAATAACTTATTGCTGGAAGTAAAAAAATAACAAAATCCTCTTTAAGTTATCCCTACCTGTGCATTCCTTGGCGCCTTCTGTTGGGGCTAGGTCATAAGATGTTATTAGCCCAACTGACCACTTCCCAGTCAGAACGTTAGTAGTTATTTTGTAGTAAAAGATGAGTTCTATCTGATAAATTACTTGGTTATCATTTATGAAAATTATGAAATTGTACAATTCAGCAAAAAAGTTTATGTTGAAGTTACATCTTTTAATCAACTTAGTAATAATAGACTTTAGATTCAGAGATTTTTATCTTGTTTTAGAAGTTAATAGGCAATATGAATATCTGTTAGTCTGGAGATTTAAAATAGCAGCGTTTTTCTTTGTCTTTTTAGTCAACTAACAGGTATTCATTACATGTATTTGAAATGTGATTAGTTATCCCTTCCACACAGCAACTTTCCTCATCATGGTTTCAATATATCGCAAGTCAACATAAGAAATTAAATAGAAATTTTGGGGGAGTTTTGTGGAAGCTATAGATGACATGTGAAGGCCAGCAGATGATACCAAAAAAGTTTAGAGACTCGGAAATGCATAATTCATACATATATATATTTGTATATCAAGCAAAATTTTTATAAGGCACTGTAAATACCCCATAAACAAAAGAAAAAAAATCACACTTCTTCTCTGGTATTTATACCAGGGGGCTAAAAAATTTTACATGGATTTTCCAGATTTTTGGCACCATGCCTCTAACTCCCACAATGTGAAAGGGATAAATGTATTCTTAATTTACATATAAAGGACAAATGAAGTGTCCTTATGAATGTATATTGTTAAATATTATTACAATAATATCCTAGTCCTAAGCTGTGATTAGTAAAATTTTTCTATATGAGGTAGAATCTCTTGGAACTATAATCTGATACTATTCTGAGTTTGATTTCAGGAATGGTTGTCTGGAGTTTTATTAAACCAATATTCCACCATTCAAGAGAAATTCCCTGCACTGCAGGAATTTTTTCTCTGGAAAAAGTTGAGGAGATGACCTTGGCATAGACAAAGGCAGAATGCTCTTGACTTAATTTCCCCATTGTGCTATTTCCTTTCTAAATAGGAATTTTTTCCACCTGGTTAATTTTGAGCCTGGCTATAATACTCTGTGAATAAATGTAGAACCTTGCTACTTGATTGGCTTTTAAATAGACTCATGCCTATGATCAAACAGAGGCAAGGGGTTTTTTCTCTGTTGTTCCTTATATCAAATCAGTCTGTGCCTTTGAGGGGACGGTCGATATTGTCATAACTATGTTCCTTTTCTCCATTGCCAATCTGTGGCAAACTCCAGGCCCCTACCTTGTTCTGACTAGCAATTTACTCCCAAGGAGCCCCTTGCATATTCCAACAGTTTCTAGGCACCCCTGTTCCCAGATGGAGATAACTGCAAGGATATTTCTGCAACCTTATTTTTGTTACCCCTAAACACCTTCAATACTCCCTGCAGCTTGACTATTCTGTACAACCAGGCTGTATGTCCTCCTGCTATTTCCCACCACTGTGTTCTATAAGAATCCCCTTCTTCCCTTCCTCTCTGGGCATCCCTGTTTGAATAAAGCAATGCATTGTCTTGAATTGCAATTCCTTGACCCTGCATAAATGTCTCACTTTATTTACTGATTGCCTAGTTGGTCTGAGTTTTGCAGTGTTGACATTTGGTGTCAGAAGTGGAATTCAAAGGAGTGTATCCTCACACAGTCCCTGGGCACAGCCCTGTGAGTTCTGTACTCAGACCTATTTTGTCCATCCAGGGCCCAGGACCTAGCGTGTCCTTCAGTAAATCCTCTCTCAGACCTCTGAACTCCTGCCTTGGTTGAGTTTTCTGAGGATTTAGTCAAGAATTTCTAGTAACTAGTTATTAAGATTTGCCCATGGGTAATTTGATCTCTAGGCAAACAATAGTGTTGATGAACAGCCACCTTAAGGACAGCTGCCAGATATATGATGAACAAGTTATGGGTCACAGCTATAAATACCTGCAAGGATAGTAGGGAGATAATCATGCCTTTAAGATCATATCTAGGCAAGTAGGGGTTCTCCATTAAAACTCCCAATGGGAAGCATTTAATTTTGGCATCTAGAAAATTGCAAACAAGAAAATGAATCTAAATGAGCTTCTCTGCAAGAAAATGTTAATCAGATTAGAACGGATTTTAAACAGTCTAAGTCAGAGAATACAATCCTGTTTGTTATCAACCCCATGTTCGTTGTTATGTGTCTCTGTGTGACTTTAATTATATGCTTCAGCAGAGAGCCTAGAAGGATGGAGTTTTAAAACTACTTGACTGGCTAGCAGAGACTTAACCATCATAAATATATAGTGAGGGATAAGGAGGAAGACTTTGCCAGTAAGTGCTTCCGTATCTCTTTTGTCAGAATGTCTATATTTAAAAGTTAAACTAGCTTCCCCTCCCCCGAAAAGCAAGAGTAAAGAAAACTTTTTCTTGAGGGGAAAAAGAATCTGTCTTTTAACTCTGGCCAAGTTAGAAGGCAGATAGAGAATATAGACTGGGGGTGGGGCAGGATCTTTCCCCCAATTTACAGAAATTTTTGACATCATAAACTAATTGGAAGCTGAGTTTGTGACAAAAATGTTATCTAGTGTTCATTTCCAAATCGTGATTTGAATGTTTTTATAAATGCTGAGATATTCTAATGAGTTTAGTGTTTAGATCAGAAAAACCTGAGTTATACTTTACTCTCAGAAAACTTTAGCTATGTGATCTTAAACCAAGTTAACTCAGTTTATCAATTTGTGACATGAATGAAGATAGTTTCTAACATTAATTTGGCGATTCATGCTATTAGAAATATTGTTTGAAAAGTAATTCCTTTCAAAAATATGAATTTCTCTACTTTCAGGGCTTGTAAGAACTTAGAACTCTTCATTATACAGATGAGGATATCTTAAAAAGATTTCTGCTTTGTTGAATTTAAAGTAAGAAAGTTATCATTATCCATTGTATTTTTAAATGAACAGTTTTCTTTTTTCCTATTACATCATCCTGTGAACAACTTAATATATAACCCAAAAGAATTCAAATTTTTAAAAGGACTTGCCAAGTTGAGCAGTCATTAATCCTTATCATCTTTGTGAAAAAATCTGTGACTTTATTTACAACAATATAGCCTTCCTCATTAGACACATACCCTGAAATGTTGTAAGGGAATTTAAATACCTGTTTATAATATAGAACTAACTTATGTGATGATTTGTAATTATGAACATCATGGAGTTATAGCTGAAATAATATACACTGAAGTTACATTTTAATCTAACCTAATCTTTTTTTTTAAAGTCAATCAGGGTTAAGTGATTTGCCAAGGATCACACATCCAGTGAATGGCTGAGGGCAGATTTGAACTCAGGTCCTCCTGACTCCAGTGTTAGGGCTCTATTCGTTGAACAACCTAGATGCCCTGATCCAAGTTTCTTAACAGGCTCTGATCTTTGGGATTTAATTTTTTTCAAGGAATTAGTATATAACACTTTGAGAAAAGGATAAACATTAGTCTGGACATTATTGTCAGTTTTTCTGAGGAATTCTTTTTGAGTAAACTTCCCATATGTTCCTTATCTATGTGACATTACAGACTATAATTACTTGTTTTGATTGATTTTATACTAGGATAAGTCTAAATTGGAGAAGCATAATGAACAATAGAGAATGATATTGAATGGTTTTTTTTAAAAAAGGTCTGATAAATTTTTATTGCTAAACTGATTTATTGCAACAATATGAAAGCAATTTGTTAATAACCATATCTAGCCTTACGCATGTTTGGTGGAACTTGGTATTTGAAGTAAAACCTTGTGAGACTTAATCTGATATTATTCTAAATTTTGATTTTAGGTATGATTGTCTAATTGATTTTTAAGTCAGTAATCCAACCATCCAAGGGAAATTCCACAAGCTGTTCAGGGGGAATATGATCCTGAATTTGCTATAGGTAAACGTCTCTCTCTGGGAAAGGTTGAGCTAATAGCCTTGGCATGGCCTAAAATAGGATCCTCTTGATTTGGTTTCCCCATTGTGTTACTTCATTTTTGAACAAGAAATTTCCCACCTGACTAATCCTGAGTCTGGCTATGGCAAACTGTGACTCTTACCTAAAATCAAATAGATCTAAGAATGCTTCATCCTGTTATTCATCATCTGTTGAATTATTCTGTGCCCTTGGATTTGGGTCTGGAAGACCAATATTGATACTGCTATAGTCATGTCCCAGCTTCTTCCTTTCATAGCAAATCTCTCTAACCAGGACAAGTTAAGGTGTAATTTTTTCAATATATTGAATCTTGTTATTGCACTTCTTTAGCACCTATACGCTGCTATGGGAAGTAAGTTTATAAGATCTTACTGTTTTCAATCTGAGATTATATTCATTTCCATATCTTAAACCACAAGTTACCAGAGTGGGCTATACTGCTGGGGGCACTGGAACAACGGGGGTGTAGTAGCCTCAGGAACAATTGGGGGGCACTGAATAAAAATAAGGGGACAGTAGAAGCACAAGGAAAGAAGAGTAGAAAATTTTGAAAAACCATTTGTACATGTTTCATCTGTTGCGAAACAGAGTTAAAGTCATAGTGATTATATTATTTTCCAACTAAACACACAAAATGAAAGTAATAACTGATTAGTGATCAAGTCCACTGACTGGTCTTAATAAGCAAGTGTTGGCAAGGGCGTGTCAAGTATTGTCAGGAAGTCCAGCATACATTGGTAGGAATATGTGTATATAATGACTTTTTTACAATAAGATACTATATGGTTATATGATATAATATTGCATCATCAAAATTTCAATGCAAGAAAAATTTACAATTTACAATAAATTACAATTATATTACAATTTAAAAATTATAATTTACAATAAATTACAATAATTTACAATTTATAATAAGTTACTAAATTTAAGATGTGTCATTTAAACAAATATTTTCAGCTTTTTTGAAATGATGTGAATTTCAAAAATCCGTTAAAGGGTTAAAGAAAGTAGATTTCCCAGGGGGGAAGCAGTGAATAATTCTTTTTTTTTTGAAAACAAGGTGGTAAATCAAATAAGTTTGTGAACCTCTGCTCTAAGCAATTGAGTAGATAAGTATGTGGGCTTGTCATGTGCTTGCTCATGTATATTACAAGGTCCTTGAAATATCTCAGAATGATATGGAAGTAGGTAATGATGCGGAAGTTTGTAGGATTGAGATATAAATCTATTGATTAGTAACATTAAAATAAGAAACATTTTCTGCTTTGTGTTAAAGAAAAGAATTTCAGTGTCATCAGTTTTTTTTTAGAGGTCAGTAACTTATGGAGTAACTTATCTTGTGTTGCCTCAAAGGGAAACCCAATTTTATTTACGTTTTTAAAAAACTGATTTGGGATTAGGACCTGTGTGTAGAGCTTATTCCAATTGCAGACATATTTTACTATAAGGCAACTCATTTAATATGCATTATTCATTGTATACAATTTAGAATTAATTGCTTCAAATACTTACAGATCCCATCCCAGGACTTATTTTTTGTGGCTACAATTAGAGTACTATTAGCAACTTCTAAGTAAATTCGTTCATAAACTAGATCATCTGCTTGAAATGAGTGTTGTTACCTATGTTTTTTTAAAAAAATTATTTATTTATTCAGTTCAATCTGTGCTCTGTCTCTGTATGTGTGTGCATGTGTGTATGTGTGTGTGCGTGCATGTGTGTACATGTGTGTGTATGGAACCACCAACTACCCAGATACTGAAAAGTTTTAAGAGTTACAAATATTGTCTTTCCATGTGGGAATGTAAACAGTTCACTTCTGGTAAGTCCCTTAAGACTTCTCTTTGCTGTTTACTTTTTCATGCTTCTTCTCATTCTTGTGTTTGAAAGTCAAATTTTCTTTTCAGCTCTGGTCTTTTCATCAAGAATGCTTGAAAGTCCTCTATTTCATTGAAAGACCATTTTTTCCCCTGAAATATTATACTCAGTTTTGCTGGGTAGGTGATTCTTGGTTTTAGTCCTAGTTCCTTTGACTTCTGGAATATCATATTCCACACCCTTCCATCTCTTAATGTAGAAGGTGCTAGATCTTGTGTTATCCTGATTGTATTTCCACAATACTTGAACTGTTTCTTTCTAGCTGCTTGCAATATTTTCTCCTTGATCAGGGAACTCTGGAATTTGGCCACAATGTTCCTAGGAGTTTCTCTTTTTGGATCTCTTTCAGGAGGTGATCAGTGCATTCTTTCAATATTTATTTTGCTCTCTGGTTCTAGAATATCAGGGCAGTTTTCCTTGATAATTTCATGAAAGATGATGTCTAGGCTCTTTTTTTTGATCATGGCTTTCAAGTAGTCCCATAATTTTGAAATTGTCTCTCCTGGATCTATTTTCCAGGTCAGTTGCTTTTCCAATGAGATATTTCACATTATCTTCCATTTTTTCATTCTTTTGGTTTTGTTTTATGATTTCTTGGTTTCTCATAAAGTCATTAGTCTCCATCTGTTCCATTCTCATTTTTAAAGATCTGTTTTCTTCAGTGAGCTTTTGGACCTCCTTTTCCATTTGGCTAATTCTGCTTTTTAAAGCATTTTTCTCCTCATTGGCTTTTTGAACCTCCTTTGCCAATTGAGTGAGCCTATTTTTCAAGGTGTTATTTTCTTCAGCATTTTGTGTCTCCTTTAGCAAGATGTTGACCTGCTTTTCATGCTTTTCTTGTGTCTCTCTCATTTCTCTTCCCAGTTTTTCCTCCACCTGTCTAACTTGACTTTCAAAATCCTTTTTGAGTTCTTCCATGGCCTGAGCCCATTGAATATTTATTTTGGTTGTCTGGGATACAGAAGCCTTGACTTCTATGTCTTTGCCTGATGGTAAGCATTGTTCTCCCTCATCCAAAAGGATGGGAGGAGATATCTGTTCACCAAGAAAGTAACCTTCTATGGTCTTATTTTTTTTTCCCCTTTTTTGGGCATTTTCCCAATCAGTTACTTGACTTTTGGGTCCTTTGTCAAGAGTAGGGTATACACTGGGAATCTGTGAGATCTCAGTTCCTCCAAGGTGGCACAATCAAGCAGGTACTGGTCTGGACACAGAGAGGGATTTTTGTGCCCAGAATCTTAGCAGATACCTCTCCACAGCCACTTGGCCTCCAGTTCTGCCAAGTCAGCAGTAGGGGCTGATTTTCAGATAAGCTGGATGGGCAGGGCCGCCATTCAGTATGAGACAAAGACCAGCTTGGCCACGGCCTCCACCCAGGGCTAAGGTAAGACTCAACTCTTCAGTGCCCCTGGGGGTTTTTACGTTCCAACAATGGCCCGGTCTGTACCGGCTACTATGCAGCCTCAGTGGCCGCTGCCTGCTGCTGGAGCTATGGGAAGGCCCTTTTCCCTTCCTGGTCAGCTAATAAAACCCCGTCACTGACTTTTGGTGCCTGTGAGCAGAGGGATCTGAGGACCCCCTGCTGTGACTGGAGATTCCGCCCCCCGGGGTGTCCTCATCTCAGAGTCTAGTAGTGGCTCCGCATCTGGTGCAACCGATGTTTCTGTGGGCCTTTCAGGTCACCCTGGGCTGGAAATCTCCTCCATTCTGTTGTTCTCCACTTCTGCTGTTCCAGAATTTGTTGAGAGTCCCTCTCTACAGGTATTTTATGGGCTGTGGGGGAAGACCCTGCATAAGTGTGTCTTTCTAGTCCACCATCTTGGCTCCCTAACTATGTTTTAATACAAGGATTAGATTCTTATTAGTCTTTACTCCTCTGAAGTAGGGCGGGGGGGGGGAGTGGGGGGGAGGGACGGGGGTGGGATTGGAATTAATTGATAAATATAGTTTTAAATAATTTGGAAATAATTAAAGTGAAAAATTAATTGAAGTTGAATGGTTACAGCATTGGAATAAACAGAGATACCAGTTCATGATTCTATCAAGAAGGCTGTGCCACATCTTAGTGCTCTCCTAGCCCTGGACCTCATAATTGCCTTTTGGCTTTGATAGAATGATTCCTAAGAACTCATGGTGGTTCACAATGATTCAAATGTCTTATTCACAGCATGCTTGCTTCTGTAATCATTACTTCAGTTTTGCTAAAAATTATGGAGTGACAGACATACATGATTTTTACTCTACATTGATTTGTAACTTTAATCATGCTAAGTGATTCATGGACAGAATGGTGCCCAAGAGTCGAAGGAGGGAATTGTGAAATTGAAAATTGATTTTTAATTCAATTTTGTTAAGACTTACTCAAACTAGATTTAATATTTCCCTTCTCTATTCCTTGCCAGTTTACTCAGGTAACCTCAGGTCACTTGGGTCACGATTCTACTCTTGTGACTTGTTTCTCCACTCTTACGACTTATACCTGCACCTTTGTAACTTCACCCCTCACCCACATTCCAGCGAAACTTGCTTAATCTAAAGCTTAAGCTAATTCAATCTAAGTTGGCAATTCCCAAATTTCCCAAACCACAGGTCTTATTTATGACTAACGGAGTTTCAGAAGGGAAGGTCCAGATGTTGTACTATCAAACTTATGTGAGAGACTTTTACTTTCTAGTTAATCAGAAGAAGACATACCTATGTTGCTCAAGATTTTGTAGTCATCTTGTTAATCACTATACAAGACTGTGTCAAGTCTCACTTAGAGTCTTTGGTCATTGAAAGGCCATTGATCCCATTTATTGGCAATTACTAGCTTTGCTAATAAGTAGATCATGCCCAGAACTTTGTCTCTCAGAATTTCTCTTGAGAAAACAATAATAAGCAAGTTCAAAAGGGGGTAATATTGAAAAAGATAATGACTTCAGTTTTGGGTATGTTGAGTTTAAATGTCTATGAGACTTTCAGTTTGAGATGTCTCGCAGGCAGCTGGAGATTAGGAGAAACTTAAGGTTGAATAAGTAGATCTGAGAATCATCAGTATAGAGAGACAGAAGAAATGCTTAACACAAAGGTTTACAAATGTATGGTAACAAAAGATTTAAAAAACTATCTTTTAGCTAATGTAGCTTTGTTACACTATCCCAAGAAGTTGATCCTTAAAAATCAAAATAAGATACAGTTTGCAGAACTATTGAAGAGGCATTTGATATTTCACCTAGACTGTGCACTGACCGAACAGTCTCCTACATATCTTCTGGCAAGCCAGGCCAGAAGTTAAGCTCCTCCCTCTGTCAATAGTCAACTTTTATAACATGAAAACTCTCTTTGCCACCAGTTAGTTTGACCAAGGGTCCTAGGATGCTGACAAGATTGCCTGCAAGGCTAGACACTTCAATTTTGGGGTCACTGTTCAAACATCTATAATTAGGCAGGAAAAAAAAAACCAACCCACACACAAAGTACAGAAGACAGCTAAAATTCTGAGATCTAATTTCAAGTTTGCCTAAACTAAAAAATCTTTTGGCTCCCATGTGCAATCAGTTCACCATTTTTTTGGGTAAAGGAGGAAAAGCTGAGTCACCTTTGTCTCTTAGCTCTCATAGGAAGCCGAGTGAAGAGAGAGAACTATTTCTTCATACTCTAGATATAAAAAGAGGAGAAGTTAGAAACTATGTCTACTTTTTAAACTGATCCAACCTTTCTTGACCACATCATGGGACCAAGAGATCAATAAAGGGATAACTTTGTAATCACAACGCATCCAAGACCTTAAGTGCTGAGTCAGCACATGAAGAGCTCTGTTCGTCCTCCATCAGATGGTCTCTAAAGAAGCATTACCACATATGATCCCCAGGAAGCACTCACCAAAGATGTGATAAAACACAATGCTTATCTCAAGGAAATTACAGTCTGATAGTAAAGGATAAGTTATATACACAAATAATTATGTTACAAAGTATGATAAGGTAAATGGCAAATGGGGGAGAAAAGGGAGGCATTAAGAAATTGCTGAGATATTTGCAGATGAATAGATCACTTTCAGCTGGTGGTGGTGACAGAGCTCGGAGAAGCCTTCATGGAAAAAGTTACCCCCAAATAGGGCGCTGAAGAGAATTCAACAGATGTGTTCTGGAAAGAGTACATATCAAGCATGGAGGATAATTTTCATGAATACACAGAGAAGGCTGAATGCAAACACAAGCAAATAAACAAAACTAGGGAATATAGAATGTGTGTAGGGTAATAAGCTGCAATAGAATTGGAAAGATTGCTGAGATATGAAGCCTACACTTTGGGTTTTACGCTCTAGGAAACAGAAGTTTTGAAAGTTAGGGAGCAGGGGAGTGACATAGCCATACCTGCATACTTGGAAGATTATTTTAGCACTGATGTGAAGGAGCGAGGAGGCTATAGAGACAAGGAGACCAGTTAGAAGGCTATTTCTTAAGATGAGACAAAGGGGATAAGGAACTAAACTACTTTTACATTGGTAAGAAGTGGAGAGGAGGGAGTGAATGCAGTGATACCATGTAGAGGGAATTAAAAAGATTCAGTAGCTCACTAGATTGGGGAAATGAAAGACAGAGAGTAATCTCAAAGCTGGATGGATGCTTGGCAGTGTAGTGACACAATCAAGAGATCACTTATGGGAAGTTGTTATGAGAAAATGAAGTTGCATTGGACACATTGAACTTAAGGTGTCAAGGGAACATCTAAATGGAGATGTCCAGCTGTAACTGTGGATCTGGCTCTCAGAAGAGTAATGAGGCTGGAGGTGGATTTGGGAGTTGTCTTGCACAGAGTGATATTGAAGCCACAAGAATGAATGAGTTTGTCAAGGTAGGGTATATACAGAGGAAAAAAAAGAGGAGCAAGGACTGAACCCTGGGGGACACTCATACTTAAGGTTGGGAAAGAGGTAGAAGAAAGAGAAGAACAGTATCACAATCAAGAAAAAATATCACGCCTAACTGTGCCCTCCCTGTGCATTGTGATTGTAGGTGGGGATATTTAAAAAAGAGTATAGGGTAACACACATGTGAATTCTTTAAACTCTATGTATAGCCCCAGGTTCATGCTTACAGAGTAATCATTTCCTTGCTTTTACCATTTTAGACCACCTTTTCTTTATGGATACTAAATCATTGTTCTGTCCCTTGAGTTATCTACCAAATTCTAAGTCCCCATAGTGGTGGGAGCTACAATAATTATATAAGGATAGAAAACTGGGAAGGAAAGGAAGGAAAACTTTGTTAGGAAAGAGAGGCAAATTTGAAGCTAAGCTTTCCATGACTATCTTGCTTATGAGAGAGCATAAAAGCAATGACACATAATCCAAACTGGCTGGAAGTTTCCTTTTCATTGACCCAGGGGGTTTCTTTTCCAATACCAGATTTCCAACCTTTATAGTTCAATGAGATATATAGGTTAGGTTAGAAACTATGAAGCCTGGAGCATAGGAACAGGTGGGGTTGACCTAAATGGAGGAAAAGGGAATTTTTGAAAATATAAAGTTCTACTATTTTGAGTCCCCATTTACCAGGTGTTCAATGAAACTCTGAATTACTATACAGCATAGTTAATATACGAAGTCTGAAACTCAGTGTATAAGGAGATTGAAACTGCTTATATTTTATTCAAATCAAATCAACAAACATTTATTACGCATCTGCTACACATAAGGTGCTGTGGTATGGGCCCTGAGGACACCCTCCTAAAAATGTATACACTTATGTAGACATGTTATATCTCTAGAGAGAACATAAGCTCTTCCAAGACAGAGACTATTTCATTTTCCATGGCCATTTCCATGACCATGCACAACACCTTACACATATGAGGTACTTCTGTAAAATGTTTTTTAATCAGAAAAAACCCATTTCCTCTTTGTCTTATTCACTCACTAAGAATGAAAGAAAAAGAAAACCCATTACAAAGATGCATAGTTGGTTATTACTCTGATCAGATTTCCTAAGCCTTTCAAAGTTGTTTGTCTTAATATTATCATCATTGTATATTTTTTCTCCTGTTTCTGTTCACTTCACTCTGAATCAGTTCATATAAGTCTTCCCAGTTTTTCTGAAAACATCAATTCTTGTATTACAACAGCATTTCATCAGATATATACAACACAAGTTGTTCAAATACTCCCCAAATGATGGGTCCCCCTTCAGATCTCATTCTTTGACATATCAAAAAGACATATAAATAATTTTGTACATTCTTAAGAATTTATTTTGTTATATCTATCTTATTCCCCTTATTCTCTTCTTCCTTTTTCCTTCTATTTCCCTGACAAATTCAGATGAAAGTGAGGTTTTCCTTTTGGGCAAGTAGGTAAAACTGGATGCCTTGTTTTGAGGAGTGCTCAAAAGATGTTCTGAAAACATTAACCAGAAATACTAAAACCCATATTTTCAATCAACAAGCATTTATTAAGTCAGCTACATGACAAGCAAAGTGCTTGGCTCTGCGAATACAAAGACAAATAAAACTTCCTGCCTCTATAAGTTTATATGCTATTGGTGGAAGGTGGAAGGAAAAACATACTTACAGAAAAAGAAATGAAAGGTTTGCAAAAAATAAACACAAAGTAATCTTGAGAAGAGAGGTTGGGATGAGCTTTGTAGAGAAAATGGTGCTTGAGATAAGCCTTGAAGAGATGTGGAAATTTCGAGAAATGGGGAAAAAGAACATTCCTGACCTGTCAGCTTGTACAAAGACACGGCTGCAAGAGAGGGAATGATGGGCATGGGAAACAGCAAGTAGACCAGTGAGGCTGGTGTGATGACACCATTCTTCCATGGTAAGAGCTGATCAAGGATAATATTAATATTGTTGTTAATATTGTTTCTGTACTATAAAATTGGCCTAGAAAGACTGGACTGAACCCAGATGGTGATGGTCTTTAAGTAGTGAATAGGGGTATATATTTTACCCTGAAGTCAACAGGGAGCCAATATGACTTCTTGAGTAGGAGCATGATATAGTCAGGTCTGTGTTTTTGGTAGCTATGTGGAGAATAGATTGCAGAAGGGAGTGACTAGAAGCAGAGGGGCCAATGAGAAGTTTTTGCAATAATCTAGGTGAGGGGTGATGAAGGCCTGAATCAGGCTAGTAGCTGTTGTGGTTTGTCCATCATTCTCCAAGAGGACCATGACATCAAGGAGGTGATGACATGACATGCAATTTGACTTTGAGTGAGGAAGAGCTGCGCAAAGTCACCAGCCTCAGTTTCTCCTCCAGGGTCATCTGGGTACAGTGATAGAGATCAGGATGACTGCAGATGACCCAGGATGAAATGGGAGACCTTGGCCCTTTTAAGCTAAGGTCTTTTCATGTGCTCACAGACAATGCCCATTAAGTGGATAGGCCTCTTTAAGAGCTGAATCTAGGGATGGACACTTTAAGAAAAAAAAAATCAAACTGGGAGGGGAAGACCCTCAGGGTTGCAGGTCAAAAAGAGAAAAGGTTCCTATTTATATTCACTCTAAGTCAGGAGGGCCTAAAAAATAACCATTAAGTGGTGCTTAGGCAGACACCTATTGTTTTCCAATTCCAGAGATCTGGAGTGAATTAGATTTAAGTCTTGTTCTTTGAGAAAGAAATCTAGCCAGGAAACCCCAAATTAACTAGGTAGTTTTTGGTCATCAAAAATTTCCCATCCCTTGGGCTGGTAGGTATATGAGTAGAGAAAATGGGGAAAATGCAAGAAATGTTATGAAAATAAAATAGGCAAGACTTAGCCATTGTTTAGATATAAGTGGTGAGGGAGAGGGAAAATTCAGGGAGATAGAAAAGTTAGGAATGAATTAGTAATAGTAGGTGCTATTATTGTCCCCATTTTATAGATGGGATAACTGAGGCACAGATTAAATGACTTGCCCAAGGTCACACAGGGAAAAGGGCTGGATTTGAACTCAGGTCTTCCTTACACTGGAGCTCTATCCACTATACTACCACCTGGCACCCCTTAATAGTGATAGGGAATGTATGGGATGACAAGATCCCACTCAAATTGACTACTCAGAGGCATCTCATGGTAAAAACAGAAAATCTTCTTTATTTGGTTCTCGCGAAAAATCAGGCGGTCCCTTCACCAGTAAAGCTGAAGTAGGGAGGTGGTTTACAAAAGCAGAATGGCATTTTTATATAGACTCTGATGCGAAAATTCCCCTTCCCACCAGTGACCATTGTTCTCATTGGCTGAAAAAGTATGGTCTTACATTCTTGGTGCGAAATCTAACCAATCCCTTTTGAAACTCAGTTCAAATTTCCCACTCCTGGACGTTACAAAGCCCGTGAAAATACACGTCCTTAGGCACTGAGGAGTTAGTAAATCATTGATTCTAAAGCAATACATAGCCTCATATGGAAATCACCCGAATCTGGAGGAATGGACACCTGGGTCCAAGGTTTCCTCCACTCCAGGGACAAGGCTCCACATTCCTGAGAAGTCTTCACTAAATCTGTTCCCATTCAGGAAGTTGGGGAGAGTAAAAGATATGGGGAAAAAGATAAGAGGCATGTTTTATACAATTAAGTTTGAGATGCCTATGGGAAATACAGTTTGAGACATCTAAGTCGGTGATGGAACTCCGGAGAGAGTCCAAGGCAAGACATATAGATATGGAGATCATCTGCATAGAGAGGGTAATTGAACCTCTTGGAATTGATGAGGTCATGAAGTGAGATAGTATAGGTGTTTAACAACTCCTTTGGGGTCACACAGAATGCATCAGAGGTAGAAATAGTTCATTACAAGGCTGGCTCTCTCTCTACTACACCAAACTGTTTCTTTATGTAGATGGCTCACAGATCTAAGTTTCCTTCCCAATCTCTCTCTCCTAAGCTGCTTTGCTACATCTCAATGAAAGACAAAAGTTGGAAAGATGTAAGATGAAAGTAAGTTTTTTATTTGTGGAGCAAGCATTCCAGACAGCATAGTGTAAGGAGGTGACAGCTTTTGAGTGGGATATTGGAGGGGCTGGATGAAGGGGATGAAATAGATGGGATCTTACAGGTCATTGAGTCCAAGCTCATTTTGCAGTTGGGAAAATGCTGTTATTACTGTTGTTCATCCTTCATTTCTGAAGAAGATTAATGACACTAAGGGGTAATATTTTGACTTGCACATGAATTGGATCTATCCTCATTAGGCCACATCTAGAGTACTGTGTTCACTTTGGGGGTCAGAGTTTAGAAAAGACATTGATAAGTTAGAGGGCAACCAAGGGGACACAGTCCTTAAGTCCTTGTCATAGAAGGATGGGTTGAGACAAAGGGAGATGCTATGCCTGGAGAAAAGAAGACTTCAGTGGAATACATGAAGGATGTCTTCAAAATATTACTATTCTTCCTGTGCGTGTGTTCGTCCTTCATTGCCGAAGATCATGCCATCAGAGAAGTAACAACATGACTTGCACTTGACTTTGTTTTGAGTGAGGGAGGGCTGTGCAAGGTCATCAGCCTCACTTTTCCTCCAGAGCCTTCTGAATCCAGTGACCAGATATTCCTCAGGATGACTGGAGATGACCCAGGGTGAGGCAATTGGGGTTAAGTGACTTGCCCAAGGTCACACAGCTAGTGAATGTCAAGTGTCTGAAGTGAGATTTGAACTCAGGTTCTCCTGACTCCTATACTGGTGCTCTATCCACTGGACCACCTAGCTGCCCCAGGCATCTAGTGCACTAACATAAACACCTGCTTTCCCAACACAGGGACCCAGTCCTTTACCCTTGCAGCCAGGGCCTTGGAGAATAAGAGAAATAGCTAGGATTCCAGGACAGCTCTGGCTGGGAGCCATCCCTCACCCTTGGGACAGCATGTTCCTCTTCTGCCAAACTCCAGGAATAGGAGCATAGTTATCACTTTACCCTCATTTTGGTATATTTTTATTTGAACTATGTTTTCATTGAAAAAAGTGGATGTACTTTTACGGGAGAGACAGCAGTAGCACAATGAATTGAGTCAGCATGTCTGCACTTCCTCCTTTCTCTCACTTCTTGGCCCTTTGCAATAATAGGAACACCATCATTTACAGTCTCTCTTCTGACCTCCAGTTCTGCATCACCAACTGCCTATTTGACAGGAACACAGGTCTGATCCATCTGTACTAAAAAATAGGTTTGACCTTTGTTCCAGGCTCCTCATCCCCCCTTTATCTCCCATACTGGATACCCAAAGTAAGGTTTTACAATTTAGAAAATTCTGCTTTGACAGTAAAACCTGGTAAATGCAGGGAATTTTAAAAAGTTTTTCCTTGCTGGGGATGGGGGAAGTGGAAAAGGAGAAGATAAGAATGGTTCATGTTTGCATTAAAAAGCTAGAATAATGAAAAACATTTTAATATTATGCTTGTGTAGTTCTTCCTATGGAAGAATGATCTCATCAATGATCTCAGAGCTACTTCCTCTTAGCTATTTTCCGTAAAAAAGAGGGAGGACACTGATATCTATTCCCTTATACCCTTTGCAGACTGTCTTTGAAAGGTCAGGTTCATTAACTATTCACTCAAGGTTCTTATAAAGAAATGAAAATTTAATATGAAAAAGAAGAAAAGCCACAGGATGTATTATTTACTTTTGCTTTTAAGAAAGGCCAGGTGACACTTATTCAATATCATCCCAATCAAACTACCAAAGGATCCATCTTGACTGGATGTTTTTTACATTTTTTATATCATGGATCATTTCTTCTGGCAGTCTGGTGAAGGAAATCAATGAATCCCTTTTTAAGTGTTTGAAATAAAATATGTAGAATTACAAAGGAAGTCATTTATATTGAAGGGCAGTTACCAAAACAGTTTAAAAACAAGTTCATGTACTCCAAGTTAAGAACTTCTAATCTAAATTTGAGATTACAGAGGAATAAAAGATCCATGGTCACAAGGAAGAAAAATATGAAAATAAAAGCACCTACTAGTACCTAATCTATTATTATACTACAAAGCAATAATCATTAAGACTATTTAGTATTGGTTAAAATACTGAGTGTATCAATGGAACAAACTAGGTACACAAAATGCCAAAGCAAACAAACATAGCACAGTATTTGATTAATCTAAAGAACTCAGCTAGTTAATTAGTCACTAATTATTTATTAGGCACCTATGATATACCAAGCCCTGTGCTAAGCACTGGGAATATAAAGAAAAGCAAGACAGTCTCTGCTCTCAAGGAGCTCACAGTCTAATGGGAGAGATGACAAGCAAACAGCTATGTACAAATTGTATATATATGTGTATGTATAACAGGCACACACAGGATAAACTGGAGATAACCAAGAGAGGAAAGGCATTAACCTTTAAGGGGTCTTGGGAAATCAATCAGCTAATAAACACTTATTAAGCAACTACTGTGTGCCAGGCACTGTGCTAAGCACTGGGAATACAAAAAGACAGAAGATAGTCCCTGTCCTCAAGGAGCTTAAAATTTAATTGGGAAGACAACATGAGAATAAATATACATAAAGCAAGCTACGTACAAAAAAGGAAATAATTAACAGAGGGAAGGCACTAAGATTAAGAGGGTTGGGAAAAGCACCTCATAGAAGATGAGATTTTTAGTTGGGACTTTAAAGAGAGCCAGGGAAAGTCAATAGAGAGAATTGAGGAAGGAGAGCGTTCCAGGAATGCAGGATGGTCAAAGAAAATGCCAGAGACATGGATTATCTTGTTTGTGGAACAGCCACCAGCTCAGTGTCACTAGATTGAAGAGAATAAGGTGTAAGAAGACTGGAAAGGCAGGAGAGAACTAAGTTATTAAGGACTTTGAATGCTGAGCAGAGAATTTTATATTTGATTCTGGAATTGATAGGGAGCCACCGAAGTTTATTGAGTGTTTGTGTGTGTGTGTGCGCGCGCACACGTGTGAAACACGGCGCACGTGTGAAACACGGCTGGACTTGCGCTTTAGGAAAATCACTCTGGTGGTTGAGGATGGATTAGAGTAGGGGGAGAATTAAGGCACATAGACTCATCAGTAGATTAATGCAATGGTCCAGATGTTAGGTGATGAGGGCCTGTATCAGAACAGTGGAAGTGTCAGGGGACAAAAAGGGCTTTATTTCAGAGATGTTGCAAAGGTAAAACCTACAAGCCCTAGCAATAGCTTGGATTTGGGGAAGGGCACTAAGATATATGAGGAACCTAGGATGACTTCTAGGTTTTGATCTGAGTAACTGGGTGCTGCTCTCTACAGAAATAGGGAAGGTAGGGCTTAGGAGGAAAGATAATGAGTTCTGTTTTGGACACATTGAGTTTAAGATGTCTACTGGACATCCAGTGTGAGATGTCTGAAAGGCAGATAGAAGGAGGAGACTGGAGAACAGCAGAGAGAGGAAAGGGAGAATCAGTTGCACAGAAATGGCAATTAAATCCATGGGAACTGATGAGACCAGCAAGTATATAAGAAGAGAAGAGGGCCCAGGAGAGAACCCTGAGGGACCTCTATAGACAAAGGGTGTGATACAGATGAGGATCCAGCAAAGGAGACTGAGGAATGGTCGGATAGGTAAGAGGACAGCCAGGAGAGGGTAGTGATTAGGCAGGAAAAAGGTGCAGGAGGACATGCAAATTGAATCTGCATGGCAGGGGAAAGAAGTCCTGCTCCCCAACAACTTTTCTCTTTCTTTTCCTCAAAAGACAGGTACAGCAGGAGATGGAAGACCTGAGGTTAAAAGGTAGGTTCTCCACATCCCACTTGGGAGACTGGGAAGACTGTAAGCCAGGTGCTGAACTCCTTGACAAATGGAAAATAACCTGAAACTTTCACAGAATCCCTAGTGTTGGCCAAGACTTGAGAGGTTACCTTGTCCAACTTGTATCTGAGCTGTCCTTGTTTTGGACAACAAACTCAACAAATAGCTACCCAGGCTCTCCTTGGAGACCTCCAGTGACAAGAAAAAACCCACCAGTTTATATGGCAGCCCATTTTACTTGAAGAAAGTTCTGTTGGTCGGGAAATATTTCCTTCCACGTTTCTAGAATCTATGTCTGCAACTTCTACCTATTGTTTCTCCTTCTGCTCTAGGCAGGAGGCTAGTCTACTTCACTTTAAAGCCCTTCACATACTTCTTTTTCTTCTCTGTATTCTAAATCTTCTCTTCCTCAGGCTAAATGCTTTAAAATAACTATAGACATTTATTAAGCAGATTACCATGCTAGGTGCTGAGATGGGTAGTAGAGAAAAGTTCAAATAATGTGGTTCCTGCTCTTGGAACTTAAAATCTAATAGTCTGTGAATCATTTTTCTCATTGCCTTCTCACATCGGGTCTATGACGTAGGCAAGGCAAGCATTATTCTCACTTTGCAGATAAAGAAAATGAAGCTCAGGGAAGTTATTTATCTAAGGTTGGACAGCTAGATAGAGAGAATCCAGGTCTTGTGATTGTTCTGTGTTTTTTTCACTTCATCACATGCTGAGGCAGCTAAGGGTTAGCCCCTTCCTCAGTTTTCTATGGCCCCCAAAAGACTCTATACCAGCGTTCTAACTCTGTATTACTGTGGAGAGGACAGACTACTTTCTCTTTTTCTTTTTAAATTAATTAATTTATTTTCAGTTTTCAACATTCACTTCCACAAGATTTTGAATTCCAAATTTTCTCCCCATCTCTCCCCTCCCCTACCCCAAGACAGCATGCATTCTGATTACCCCTTCCCCTACATGGCCCTCTTTTCTATCACAATCCCCCCATCTTTTCTTATCCCTTTCCCCTCTATTTTCTTGTAGGGCAAGAGTTTTATGTCCCATTGCCTGCCTGTCTTATTTCAGTTGCATGAAAAAGCAATTTTTAACATTTGTTTTTAAAACTTTGAGTTCCAAATTGAATATTTTCTTAAAAGAAATGATGAGGGATAAAGTTTGGTTCACCCCTAATTCAGAGGCACCCACTTTTATGAGGAAAATTCACTCTCTAATTCTTTTTGGTCCCTCAGTTTATATCAGCTTGTACCACAGGCTTTTCAATATTAGGCTCTGGAAGTGGGAAACCACAATTTTATTACAAAGCACAATCAGCAAACAGCCACCCAGGGCTGGTACAATGAATGAAGCCTATTCCTAGAATTTCCTCCCTGAACCTTGAAGGAGAACCAGGACTCCCTGAGAGGCCAAGCTTGATCCCTGAAATAAAACATCCATCCTTGCCCTTAACCCTATCATGGAAATAGTGGAAATTATAGGTGTCACTTAATCTCTTAAAACCAGGCTAATTATGGACATTGCTTAACTTCTGCAAAATAGGTGCAATAATACTATCTGAATTGTTGCAAGTAAAGCACTTTGTAAATCTTAAATCTATATAGATCTAGAGAAAAACTATAAAAAGTATGTGTGTCATTCAAAACCTTTCCCAACCTAGCCCTCCACACCCTTCCCAGTCTTTTTACACCTTCCTCTCCAACACTTACTTTGATCTAGTGACCCTGGCCGCCTGGCCATTCCATGAACGAGATACTCCATCTCCTGGCCATTCTCTTAGACTGTCCCTCAAGCCTTGAATGCTTTCTCTTCTCCACTCTGACTCCTGAACTCCTTGGTTCTTTGAAGTCCCAACTAAAATCCCATCTCTACAGGAAGCCTTCCACAACCCCTCTTAATTTTCGGTGCCTTCTCCCTTTTAACTATTTCCTATTTATCCTGTATATAGCATGCTTGGTATGTATTTTGCATGTTGCCTCCTCCCTTAGATACAGTGCCTGGGACATAGTAGGTACTAAGTAAATGCTTCGTACCTTTATAGTAGATCACTTAAAAAGGCAACATAATGTAGTTGAATAAGATTTACAGTTTTACAGGGGTGTGGCCACCAAAGGTAGATGAACACCCCCGAAAAGAGTTCAACAAGTCCTCGCACCAGAGGTGCTGGTCCCCCCACCCCATCACATATTCATTTGGCGTCCACCTGTCACCTAGCTCTCACCTGCGGCTCCGGGAGGCTGTGGCATGCTGAGGCCACATCCCTGAAAAATCCTCTAGGCAGACCAGCTAAAGCGGGATTCATGAAACCAACAGGCCTCAAACCCAAGTACAAGAAGACTTCCCCCATCAGAATAGACCGATGAAAACAACTTGTTCCAACTGCCTTCATGAAAGGGCTGAAACAGGGGTTGCGGAATGCTTGCTGTTCGTCCTTCGTTCTGGAAGATGACCATGACATCAGGAAGGTGATGGCATGACTTACAAATGAATTAGATGTGAGGGGGAGCTGTGCAAAGACACCAGTCTCCCTTTCTCCTCCAGTGTAGATAGGACTCCTAGAGATGGCCCCCTGTGGAGTGCTTAAAGCTTGGTCATCCACTGCATGCTGGGCCATCTCCAGTCATCCTGACTTTTGTCTTACTGCTGGACTTCGATGTGTTCGTCCTTCCTTTTCCAACAAGACCACGCCATCAGAGAAACGATGCCATGACTTGCACTTGACTTTGAGGGTGGGGGGGGGCCCCGCTGTGCAGGTCGCCAGCCTCACTTCTGCTCCAGAGTCAGCTGGATCCCGTGACCAGGTGTTCATCAGCATGACTGGAGATGACCCAGGATGTACTGGGGGACCTTGGCCTTCCTAGGCTGGTCTCACTTACAGGGGGGTGACTGGATGAGGGGCTTTGTGCAGTTAAATCCAACTCACAGTCATCCAGGATGCGTCTGGTCCTCTTCAAAAAGGCAAAAAAGAAAGATAAAAGACCACCGCCAGAAACAACTGAAGGAGCGAACGGGCGACTGGAAACCGGGAGACCCGGGTCTGGTCTCAGATGGGTCAAGTCGCTTTTTCTGGGTCTCCGTCTCTCCATCTTGCAGAATGATCCCGTGGGCTTAGGAGGGCCTGCAGAACCGACTTCTCAAGAGTTCGGGAATGTTGCCAGAAACATGCGGCAAGGGTCCGGTGCATTCTGGACTGCGGACACGCACCTGACACGTGAGCCCAGCACCCCACCGCCTGCTCACCTCGCCCCAGCAGCGGCTAATACGCCCCGAGGGGACTTCCTGGTTTCCCTCCTCCTCCCGAGCCAAGCGCCAGAAAAATCTACCAAGTCGTGATTTAAGTCCCGTCGGGGCGGCAGCGCGCAGGCGCGCGGCACGTAGCGGGCCGCCGGTCGGTTCTTTCCCATCCTCCTTTCCTTCCCCTCACTGCCCCCACCTCCTTCCCGGCCGGGGCCGGATGGTTTCCCGGCCTGCCCCGCGCAGGCGTTGACGTCCGCACAGCTTCGTCCCCGCCGCCGCTGCCGCCATTGGAGTCGGCGCTTCCTCGGTCCATCCCCATCTTGAGTCTCGGGTCGCTGCCTCCTCAGCCTTCCCTTTTCCTCGTCTTCCGCTGCTGTTTTGCCCTAGCTCCGGGAACCTGCTGTCGCAAGGGAGAAGCTGCCCGGGCGGAGGGTGGGTGGGACAGGGTGGGGGGGTCGGTGGGCAGGCGGGCCGTGAGGAGCGGGAAGTGACAGGGCCTCCCCCCACCCCGGCCGGAGACGGAGCCTCGGCGCCACCCCCGCAGCCCCGGCGGGCGCAGGCCCTCAGCGCCGCGCCCCCCTTAGCCGCCCCGCGCGGGACCCGGCCCGACCCGACTCCCGGCGCCCCCGCCTCCCGCACCAGGGGCCAGCCCGTCCTCTCCCTTCTCCCCTTCCCCTCCCCTCCCCCTCCCCCTCTCACCCCCCCGGGCCTGGTTCATGAATTATGTCGGCCACCAGCGTAGACCCTCAGGTAAGTCACTGGGGTGAGTGTAGGGGGAAGGCTGGGGTTGCCTTCGGGGTCCCCGCCCCCGGAGTGCGCATTAGGGGAGGGGGGAGACCTCGGGCTATTCCCCCTCCTTTCCGCTGCTCATTCATCACACCCTCCCCCCACCCCCCCCTTTCGCGCAGTCTGGGCTGCTTTTCTGAGATCTTCCTGCCATTGCTTTTCTCCCCGCCTTCCGTAATTCCCGGTCTTCTCCTATTCTGGAGAAGCTCTAAAGGGGGGCTGGGGGGAGGAAAAGAAACTCTGTCTGACCGGGAAGGTGAGAGAATGTCCCCGCCCGGCGTGTAAACGAAACATAGGTTTGGATTGATCATTGCGATGAGGAATGAATACCGTACTGTGCATTGTTAAAAAAAAAAAAAAAAAAACCCGACAAAAACAGTCTTTTCAGTAAGACTTTTGTAACTTGGATGTTTTTCTTTTAAACTTATTTTACTGGACTTAAATGGATTTCCTCCACGAGTAACTTTCTTTCCTCCTTTCTTGGGCTTTTTCTGCGTTTGGTCTCCTCGGCTATGGCATTACAGAGAACAAAAGGACAAGATAATAAAGGTAAGGAAAGTTCTGGGAATTTGCATTTGATTGTATAATAGTATATATGTAGTATATATGACGACGGAGGATCTCTTTGAAAATGATTCATGTGTGCAGTAAAGACCATATGGAAACCACCTAGTGAGCTACTAAAGAAACCAGTGTTTTTTTCTTTAGATTTTTAAGAAACACTTTGGGTTACATGCAGGATAAGATTGTTAACTTGTTGAAGAAAATACATTTTGAAACATAAACCATCCCATGAAAGGCATGTGTTGTACAGGAATGCACAGGCCTGTAAGTCACAAGGAGGTGGCTTTTCATCACAGCTTTTTCACTGTGTGACCTTGAGCAAGTCATTAGGCCTCATTTAACCTCATTAGTGAAAATTAGAGTTTGGATCAACACTAAGTTTTAAACATCTCTGATTCTGTGCTTTTCCCTATGTTTTTTTTTTTTTTTTAATGATAGAAGTGTGAAGGGGTTACCAGACTGAATCATAACAGAATTGAATGATTTTAAATGAATGTTCCAGATCTTTTTTACTAGTTCTAAGATACTTTATGTAGAATTGTCATCTGAAAAGTCACTGCACTGATTCAATATGTGCTTTTCTGGGAAGAAAGTTTAATTTTCTTTTGTGGTCTCATACTTTAAAAATCTTTTAGAGTAATTGAAATTTTGTTTTTTAAAGTTATAAAACAAATAATCAGAAGCCTTCATATTTTTCCAGAAGACTGTTTTTACTTTGTTATATTGTGCTGATGTCATTAATTGCATTGTATATTCATTTTTCCAGGTCAGAATCATAAATGGGGTTGGAACTCAATTATATGACTTCGAATTTGTCATGTAATTGTAGTCATTTGTCTCAGCTATATATGCATTACAAATTTTGTATGTTGTCCTGAAAGAAATTTTCTTTGGTGTTCCTAGTTTGGGATGGAATTTGAGTCCCAATTACCACAAATTTTTGCTTTGCTTTTATTTATTGGGAGGTAGTCAATGTGGGCATGTGTGTGCATTTATTAATTAAATACTATGTGCCATCTTGGGGTTGGGGTTGAGTAGTCTCAGAAGGGCCTTCTGCAAAAGGTGATTTTTGGGAGGTGGCTTGAAAGAAGCCAAGGATTCTAAGAACAGGTGATGCAGAAGAGTATTCCAGAGATGGGGACAGTTAGGGGAAAGGCTCAGAGATAGGAAATAGAGCTTAGTGTGTGAGGAGCTGCAAGGAGATCACTGTCAGTATAGCTGGACCACAGTCTTCATTATTTACATGCATTCTGTATATGTCTAGATTTCTTCCGAAAATTTATAAAAATACAATATTTAATGTTACTAAAAGTTTTGTACTGTTACAGTACTATTAATGGTTATTTCCATTTTTACATGTTGGAAAACATGTAATTTTTCATAGAAATTAATGGAAAAAGGAACTTGACCTTTTTTAGTTTGCATTGTGGTACACAGGAAGGTGATTGTTGATAAAACTTTTAAGGTGTAATATTTTGCAATTTCTTATTCTAGTACAAAATGGTTCATTGCATCAGAAGGATACAGTGCATGACAATGACTTTGAACCCTACCTTTCTGGACAGTCAAATCAGGTTAGTATGTTGTTAATGTGTTCTTTAATAATTTATTTGAATTGAAATTTTTTTGCTCTATGTTTTGGGACTTTAAAAAAAAAATTCCTAAAGTATAAATAAAACACTATAGTTTGAAGTGAAAGAAACCCTGAAAAAACTTTAAATCAGAGGTCTGACTAGCCTTTTGATTCTTAAAATATGCTTCTATATTAAACATGGATCACCAATGCAGTGAAGATGAGGGTCTTTATTTCAGGCAATAGCATGGTATAGTGGATTAGAGTGCTGGATTTGGAGTCAGGAAGACCTTGGTTCAGGTCTCACCTCTGACACTTACTTGAAAGGCCTTAGATAAATCACTTAACTTCTTTTGACCCTGGTTTCCTCATCTGAAGTTGGGGTGGGGAGGAGTGAACTGGTTTGGCTTCTAAGATCCCTTCCATCTCTAAAGTCCTATGATATTCTTCCTGGTGGAACTGCATCCTGTGGAAGGATGGGATAGAATAGATAAGGGGGTCTGCCAGTGGCTTTGAGAGTGGTGTCTTTAGTCAGTCTTTGACCATTGTAGCAAGCATACCTTCGTAAGCTTCCAGAGCACTGGGTTTGAGTTAGATGGCTTGGACTTAAATCTTGTTTCTGTTGCTTCATCCTGTGTAACCTTGGGCAAATCACTTAATATCTCTGGCCCTTGTTTTCTCCATCTACAAAATGAAAGATTTAGACTAAATCAGTCTGAGGTCCTTTGCAGCCCTAAAATCTGTGGTCCTGTGACTTATATTTAGAACTTTGAAAAAGTCTTGTTTTCTTAGTTTTAAACTTGGAACATAACTTATTTTAGAAGAATGCTCCTCCCCACTCCCCACATACTTTGACCTTCCACAGAGCACCCACTTCTGATGACTTTCTTTCCTGGCTGTCTTAATACTGGCTCCCTGCCAGGTGTTAAGTCAGGGACTGTGCTATTAATAGCTCCAGTAGGCTGACAAGCCCCATAGAGATGAGCATAGGCTATCCAGAATTCCTCTGCTGCTTCTTGGTTAGTCTAACTCTCCTCCAGAGCTAACCAGACTCAGAATAATCTTCCCTATTTGCTCTCTAGTTAGCAATGCGGTGCCCTGGGCTTGGGAAGCAAAGATGACCTTAGCTCAAATCAGGATCATAGGTCATAGATTTGGAACTGGAAAAGGAGCCTCAGAAGTAATTTAATCCCACCCCCTCATTTTATGATGAGGAAAGTGAAACCCAGGGAGGGTAAGTGATTTTTCCCAAGGTCACATAATAGTAAGTGATAGACCTGGGTTCTGTCTACTCTCTGTAGAGCCAATGTTCTTTCCTCTTCACTGTCTTCCCTCAGGTCAGTGACTAAAGGCTTAATTTAGCTTCAGGTTCATTTCAGAAACTTTGCAATGAAACTGTTTCTTTCTCCATCATTATATTTTTACTTTAACTTAGTTTTGGATTTTTCTACATACAGTATGTTTGGCTCTCTCTTGGGCACTTAAACTTATACTTAGTTACTTTGCATGTATCTAATGTTTCTAGTTCCTTCATAAGTTCATTGAGGTAAAAGACTGTTTTGTTTCATGTGTGCATTCTGAGCACCTAGCACAGTGGTTTGCACATAGCAAGTGCTTCACAAATGTTTGAACAGTTGAATTTTTATATGTATGCTGAATTTTAGCAAAAAAAAAAGTTCTTTAAAACTAACTGAACTGGCTATTTCAAAAGTTGGAATAGCTACCTTGGCTACAATTCTGTATTGGTCTTGTGAGATAATGTAGAAAAACTATGCACTATTGACCATTAACCCGACAATTTTGGTTAATTTATATGAAGTGTTAAAATTCTTAGTGAGACAGAGTAAACTAATAATTGATAATAAAACATTTTCCAAATACCCATCTGATGTGGAAATCATATTTAGAAATGTTATTGGCTGCATGGAGGATGCTAGATTCTTGATGCTTGTAGAACTATAGAATATTACAGTGACAATTCATATTTCTGTAGTACTTTCAGGTTTACCAAGCCATCTCCTTACTACAACTCTTTGAGGTAGGCAGTGTTCTTTTTATTGATTTTGATTTTATAGTTGAAGCAATAGGCTGAAAGAGGTGAAGGGACTTGCCCATGGATACATAGCTAGTAAGTGTTATATCTAGGATTCAAATCTAAGGTTCGTTCTGCTCAAAATGAGATGCTCATTTGCAGTCTTTTTACATAAATGTAAGCTCTTCATCGAATCATGATATATCAGTCTAAGAACTGGCTGGGATCTCAGAGGTCATCTGGCTTACACATCTACTGATAAATACCTCATCCACAAATTTTTTTAGAGGATGAAGGAAATTGTGCCTGAGAGGTTAGTTTTCCTTGTCCAAAACTACACAGTTGAAACCAAAAAAGCTTTTCATCTTTAAAAAATTTTGATTTTCATATATATGTCAGATGTAGTTTCGCTTCTGTTTAAAATCTCCTTAAATTATTGCTACAAGTGTGAGTTACTTTGGGTGCTACTCTTTTTGGATTCTAACTTTTCTGAAATAGATCATTACTACTATTACAGAGATTTATTTCAAACAATCTTGAGTTTTAAGCTTATTTTCAGAATGTAATATGCTAATCCATTTTTCAGTAATTATTCTGTCTGATCATTGTAGTGAGACCCCTTTGGTTGATATATAACAAGCAGTAATCTTGCCAATCAAGATATTTCCAGATGCCTTGATTGTATTTTAGGTATCTAGATATTGTTGGTAATATCCAGACTAGATGTACTAATGTTTACTACAAAACCTGAACAATTTAGGCAAAATAACAAAGAATGCCTTTGTAAATTTTATATAACGTTATGCACCTTTAGACACAAGTCTCTTTTTACAAATTTCTCATTTCAGTGGAAGTTAAGTTGAATTGGAATGGAATAAAATAAGGCATTCACCATTTCCAAATGGTCTTCTATGAACCTAAGATCTTTAGTTTAAAGAGACTGTCCTATCTGGCCTCTTACTGCCCTGTATAGTGCAATAAGTTATTGTAATAGTAAGATCTTGACAGTTCTGAACTTCATTGAGTTATAGATAGCCAGTTTTCTATATGCCTGAGGCCTTACCCCTTTAAGGATCCAGACATTAAAAGAAGTTTTGAAAAAGTCTGTTTAATCCAATGTTTTGTCAACTGCCTACTATGTGTGAGCAATATAAGAGAGACAGTTTAGAATAAGGGATAGAGAGCTGGTCTTAGAATCAAGAAGACATAGGTTCAAGTCTTATCTCTGGCTATGTCATCTTGGGCAAGTCAATTGACTTCTCATTATGCCTGGAAACTTTTTAAGACAATAAATTGCAAAATGGGTATCAGTCTGTATTAGTGGAGAAAATTCTTCACCTTGAGTTCCCTGAACCAGTGAAAGCATAGATCCAGTTTAAAAAAAATGAATAAGATACTATGCTGGTATAAACTGTATTACACATATTCCTGCCTTCTCAGGGTATACTTGACACAAGCATTTTCTTAATTCTAGGATGGAGGTGGAGTATCATTATGAATGCTTAACTATACTGTTCCATAATTTCAGTCAACCAGTAAACATTTATGAAGTGCCTACTATGTGCCAGGCACTGTACTTAGCTTTGGAGATTAAAAAAAAGGGGGGCGGGGAGACAGTCCCTGCCCTCGGGGGACTTACCATCTAATGGGGGAAACACTGTGTAAGAAATATAAACAAAATAAAAGGAAATAATTAACAAGTAAGATAACAGTATTAAGTGGTTGGGAAAGGTTTCCTTAGAAGATGGGATTTTATTTGGGACTTAAAGGAAGCCAGGGAAGTTGAGAGATGGAGTTTAGGAAGGAGAGTATTCCAGACATGAGGGACAGTTAGTGAAAATGCGTGGAGCAGGGAGGTATAGTGTCTTGTTTGTGGAGTAGCAAAGAGGCCAGTGTTATTGCATCAGAGTGGTGGGGAGGGGGAGTAAGGAGTAAGAAAACTGGAAAGGTAAGAAGAGGGTTCATTATAAAGGGCTTTGAATGCCAAACAGTATTCTATATTTGCTCCTGGAGAGTTTATTGAATGGTGGAGATTACATGGTCAGAATTGTGCTTAAGGAAATCACTTCGGTGACTGAATGGAGGGGTGAATTAGAGTAGGGAGAGATTTGAGATAGACTAACCCACCAGCAGGCTACTGCAGTAGTCAAGGTAATAAGGATTTGCACTGGAGTGGTATTGGTGTGAGAGCAGAGAAGGGGGCTTATTCAGATGTTGTGAAGGTGAAATCTTGACAGGTTTTAGCACCAGCTCAGATATGCCAGATAGTGACTCCTAATGCCAGCTTGACTCTTCATTTATAAGCCTGAAGGACTAGGAGGTGGGGGGTATTGTGCTCTCTAATAACAGGGAAATTGGGGGATGGGGTGAGGGCTTAAGAGGAAAGATAATGAGTTTTGCCTTGGACATGTGAAATTTAAAATGTCTATTGGATATCAAATTAGAGATGTCTGAAAGACAGTTGGAGATGGGAGATTGGAAGTTAATAGATAGGTTGGGATAGGTGAATACAGTGACATCTATAAGTGCTTTTGAATTGCATAGGGCTGAATGACCTGAGAATCTTCACTCCCTCACCTCCTTTCAGTTTTTCTTGTCCCTTTCTTTGATGTTAGTTACCACTTCTTGCTGTTGGTAGAGAAGAGGAAATAGATTCTGCCTGAAGTGAGGGGTTGTCCTGTGTAGAATAAGTTACAGAGCATGAACTTCTGTAACATTTATTTTAGCTGTGCAAAAGCCTCTTTTTATTTTCGTGGCTCTTATTTATGTTTTAAATAGATAAGGTACTAGGATTATAGGATTTAGAGCTGGAATGAAATTTATGGATCATACTGTACAAAAGGTGTACCTCCACCTCCCATATTACAGATGATGATGTCGAGGCTTAGAGAGGGGAAATGACTCATTCAAGGTCACATAGGTAATAAGTAGCCAAACTGGGAACTCTTTAAATATTTTCCACATCTAATGAATAGAAGTTCTTTACAGTACACCTCACTTTCACTCCTACTTTTCCTGCTCATTTGCTCACTACTGTTTTTCCTGCTCATTAGTTCTGTGACCCCAGGCAAATCACAACCACTCCATTTCCTCATCTGTAAAATGAAAATAATAGTTTGGTACCTATTTCACAGAGTTTATGACAAAAAGATCTTTGTAGACTTTATAATGCTATGTAAATGTAAACTACTGTTTTTGTGCAATTTAGTTTTATTTAAACAATATATAAAGGCTTAGGTCTTGTTCAAAGTTGCACTATCTGATGTTGAAAACTTTTTGACTTTGAAAGAAGCAGCATGATCTTAGGTATTGTGAATTGGGGGTGGCAGATACAAGATACACTTAATGATAAGTGATTAACACTGAGTTTGTTTTGTTATGTTCTAAAAGTCTGATTTTATTATTCTGCAAACAGTGTTGAGAGATTACTTAACTGCAGCCTACCAATAGATGTCTGGTCAAATGTTTGGTTTAGATTACTTTCTGAAATGGTACAAGAATATATTGCCAAATTTTAAAAACTCAATTGCAAGAAAAACTCTTAAACTTTGCCATATCTAATGATTTGGTCTATTCTGAATTTTCATAATTTCACAGCTTTTCTGGTTCCAGAAGTGTATTAAAATCATCTTTCAGTGGATTTGGATTGCATGCAAATCCACTTTCAGTAGGTTTTAGAATTCGAATACTCAGAGGAATTGTGATCAGGATAGAGACTAGACTTGTGTTTTTATTTGTCTAGTAAATTCTCAGATGAGGAAATGACTTCTACCAAGGTAAAGTGACATTTTCTCTGAATCTTTTGGTCTTGAAGAATTGCCTAGAACATTGAGAGGTACAATGACTTGTCCAGCGTGACATAGCCAGTATATGTCAGAGGCAGGACTTAAACTTAGATCTTGCTAGCTTTGAGGTTAGCTCTCTGTGACATGCTGTCTTTCATGATATAGATACAGAAAGGAATAGAACCAAATTTTATTTTCTTTCTTAAAAAAGGTCACATTAAACATCATTACTATTTTTCACTTGTGGTTGACATTTTGTGACACTATTTGGGATTTTCTTGTCAACGATACTGGTTTGCCATTTCCTTCTCCAGCTCATTTTACATATGAGGCAGTTAAGGTTAAGTGACTTGCCCCAGGTCATATAACTAGTAAATGTCTGAGGACAAATTTGAACTCAGGAGAGATGAGTTTTCCTGACTACAGGCCTGGAACTATCCATTTCACCACCTAACTGCCCCCATTACTATTTATCTCAAGATTTTTAGCTTAGTCATTTAGAAGAGACTCCCCAAGTTTTTCTCCCTTAGAAATTCAAATCCATTGAACTTTTGAAGAAAATCATTAGATGACACAACTGTACAGGTGATGAGTGTTTTTAGCATCATAGCTCTGAAACTGGAAAGGATTTCAGATGTTTTATCTGTTCCAAACTCTATTTCCCCTTTCCCCCATTTTACATATGAAGAAATTGAGGCTTAGATTAAATGACAGGTGGTAATATGTAGAGTGGAGAAAAGGTATTGTATGTCTAATATTTGAGTAAGAAGAAAATTTATCTTTTTATTTAGAAGTCAACTTTATTTTAATTTTTTTACAACTTAAAATCATTTCTTTAAGAATTAAGTATAAAGGAGTCAGTTGAGCAATGAAAGGAATTGAGGAGGCAAAGTAGAGGTTAAGTAGTACAGGCTGTTTAAAAATCATAAGATTTAGTTGTGAATGGAATATTAATGGTCATTTAGTATTAGACTAGACAGCTAGTACAATCCCTTCATTTTTACAAGGTCTTCTGAGACCCAAAGAAAGGAAGTGATTTACCTAAGGTCACAAAGGTAAGTAAGTGGCAGAAGCAGGATTTGAATCCAGGCCCTCTGACTGTAAATCAAGAGTTGTTTCCACCACATACAGCATACAGTGTGTGGTCCATGAGTTACTCAGCTGAGTTAGACTGATTAGGAACTAGCGTTGTCAAATATATGTATAGTGCTTTTACTTGTGGGTTTTTCATTTTAAGTTTCTGATACGTAATCAAAATAACTTTGGCCTATTCTAAACTTTTGTTTCAGAAGAACATCTTGTAATTAGACAGCATTTTCAGGTTCCAGAATTGATTTATCTGATTTATTTAACCTACATTAAGTAGGTTTTTATTATTGAAATAGCTAGAAGACTCTTGATTCAATTTTGAGACTTAACTGTGTACCATGTTTGTAAATATTTGAATCATTATTGATATGGATAAATGAAAACTGTTATTCTTTTTTATTTTATCCATTTTTAATATTATTAGGTGTCCTTGATCTTAAGAGAAAGTTTTCCAACAATGGTTTTTTATGTATTGCTGAAAATAGAGTTAGCTCTTTAAGTGAAGACTGTTTTAGCAATTTTATTTAACTTCTCAGAACAGAGACAACTTGATGTGTTTCTTTATCAAAGTGAATTTTTAATTATATGTTCTATATCCTTAGTATAATATCTTAAAATAGGATCATTTATTGGTAGGTCTAGTGAATTCATTTGGGACATATGTCTGGGAGAACACAAATATTTTAGAGATTTACATCTGTTAATCTCAGTCATTTTTCTTGGTCTAGATTTTCTTACAGTGATTTTTAAAAATTGAAATAGCCTTAAAGTATATAATAAAAGTAAATATTAACTTTGCCAAGTTACTTAGAATCAGATGTGCTGATGGAATGATCAGTAAGTTTCATTATTCTTGTTGGTAGACAAGTTTTCAAAGATAATAAGCATATTGTATCATAAAACATACTGAGAAAAAGTATATATCAGAAACTACTGTCAGCATTCCATTATTGATCTTTCTACTAATGGAGAAAACAATTCAAGGGAAAAAATCCTTATGAATAATTATTAAAAATTACCAATGAAGTAAAGGAATTTTAATGATATTCTTGCCATAATGGTACCTGCCTACAAGGATTTCTTAAGCTTTCTGTGAATTTAAGATTATCTTTGACCTTGGAGTCTCTTGGCTATATGAATTATTTTATAGGGAGCAAAACCTCATCATTATGTTTGGCGAGTTTGCTCCATCTTTTAAAGAACTTATGAAACTAATCACATTCATCACATGCTTTTTAAAGGTAAAGATACCTTTAAAAGCTTTCTACTTAAAAAATTCTCTTCCTTTTCAATCAGTCCTTCCTCCATGTCACTGTAGTGTCTGAGTCATTTTATTGTTCATGAAACTTAAGTATTTACATAATTTTGAGTCTTGCTTCTCAGAAAAAAGGATATAGGAAATAAAGATTTCAGTTCCATGACCTTTTTATATGAATCAATTTCTAGTGATTATGAAACCACCCTTTCCTGCTTTTAGTTATAGAACCAAATGTATACCAATTTTAACTTTTGAATTTTTTTTTTGTAAGCAATCCTTTTTAAAGTAAATAAATCGACTAAGGATAAGAACCAGTGATTACTTAAATTTTCATTGTTTGTTAGGAAGTTTATAAACTTCTACAAAGAAACTCCCTTTTTTAGTTCCTGATTTACTTATCTTGGCTTTGCTATTTGGAGGAAACTATTAGTATTTTCTGTTTTAAAGAGGAAATTACTATCTTTATGCGATTTCAAGGTTTATGTTTTTTGAGATCGTGATTCATACCAGAGACTAAGATTATAATATCTTGATAACTAAGGCTATTAGTTGTCTGAGGTAATGCTTAGGCCAAAAGAATTGGTAGTTTAGGTTTTAATTCTTATTACTCTACTATGCTCCCCAAGCATTGTTTTTGTTAATGCTTCTGAGAATAGAAATATACTTTTTGTGAAACATCACAGAAGTATGCTATAAAGTTTTGATTTTTTTCATACCTTTAGTAATTAACCTACGTAAATGTTTTCCTTATTCTTATTTTATAATTTTATTTGTGTGGGTATTCTTTGTACCTGTGTTGAATGGAGCTCTTTTATATAAGGTGTTCCAAAAGTCTTAGTGCAATTTTAAGCTTGATAACTTAAAACTTTTTTGGTACATTCTGTATATAATCTTCATGAGCAACTGTGGCCAACTGAATCACCTTGGTGGGCTATGTTCTAATGTTAGCTTCTCTACATTTAGCAAGATAATCCTTAATGATAGTACTTTACTGGTACCATACTTGTTATCAAGTTGTTGATAACCTGCCATAGCTTATGTCAGTGCCGTAACCTTTGTGAATTCAGTTGCCAGTCTTGACATAATGAGGCATTCCTAAGAAACTCTGCTATTGTTAAAACTGAAATAAGTTTACAGTCCAATGCATTGAGGAAGTACAGAGATAATTTGTTTGTTATGTGAAAATATAAAATTAAGGAGTTTTTAGTTTGGAACAGAATTAAAGAATTTTTTGAGCCAGAAGAGACTTTATAGATAATCTTTTGTGTGCTCTCTGTGTGTTCATGTGCATACTGAATGTATATAGACAAGAGGGAACAGAAATCATATAAACTAAAGTAGGGGAGAGGAAAGGAGGCTCCATAGATACCTGTGTGTGAGCACAGAATGAGAATGAGTGATGATTATGTAAGCATGTATGTGAATGAAAAGGAATGCCACAAGATTGGTTCCTGGGGTATGTTTTGTGTGTCATTTTTGTGGTAAACCTACACAGGGCTTGAAACCAATAAGTGAATTTGTATTTATGTATATGTGAGGAGAAAGTTGTATGTAGGGCTAGAGATGACTGTGCAGGTCACCAGCCTCACTTCTCCTCCAGAGCTATCTGAATCCAGGGATCAGATATTCATCAGGATGACCAGGATGAGGCACTTGGGGTTAAGTGACTTGCCCAAGGTCACACAGCTAGTGAGTATCAAGTATGTCTAAGGTGAGATTTGAACTCAGGTCCTCCTGACTCCTGCACTGATGCTCTATCCACTGCACCACCTAGCTGCCCCAATTAATTCCCTCTATTCCAAAGGAAAAGGGAGTACCCTTCTTTGCTGACAGGGATCTAAGGAAATTAGGAACAAATGGGGGAAGAGCAATGGTTTTTACCAGATGGAAGGGAGATGTTAAAGGAAATTACGGGGGTCCTGCACTGAGGAAATCACTGGGGAGCCCAGGCTATGTGTGGTATCTTTTTTGAGAAAGTTTGGATGCACGAGACTGTATATGGTAGCTAAACAAATTACTGAAGGGTGAGCGATTTGCCAAAAGGTGAGCAAGAAAGTATTGATGAAGCAGCCCCAGGGATGTAGAAAGCCAGGACTGAGCCCCTTCTAGGGTATATAAGTGGACTTTATGGAAATGACACCAGTGGGAAAAGTAAAATATCTGTTGGTATTAGTAGACCACTTGACTGGTTGAGTTGAGGTTTATTCGCTGAGTTCTGCTGCCTTGTTTGGAGTTAGCAAAATAATACTGGAACAGATTATACCAAGGTATGGATTGGTGGAAAGAACAGACTTGGACAATAGAACTCATTTTACCTCCAAGGTATGCAGAACATTATGACAGGATTATAAATAGATTGACAATTTCACACTCCCTGGTACTTCTCTCCTCTGGTAAAGTGGAGCATATGAGCCAGACTTTTAAAAGACACTTAACCAAACTAATAATTGAAACTAGATTGCCCTGGACTAAATGCCTACCCATTGCCCTCCTGAGAATCAGAATTGCAGAATGGTGGATGGATAAAGGTAGAGAGGGTCTCCATTTTTATATTGTTCCTATTTGTATTTGAGCTTCCTGCTGAAGAAGGAAGTGACACCTCCCAGACCTTGAGGACAGAGAAATAGCATCTTGGAGAGGCTGGTCCATAGATTAGAGCTTCCTGTGGAAAAGTTGTTGGATTTGAAATTAGATGACGTGCATTCAAATCCTGTCACTTCTGCTCAATAGCTTTTGTCTTCAGCAAGTTATTTGACTTCCCTGGGCCTCAGTTTCCTCATCTGAAAAAATGAACGTGTTTAAATGGATGATCTCTGAGGCCCACCCCTTCCATCTTTAGTCCTATGATTGTTTCTTGTTAGCAGCACTTTTAAGTAAACGAAATGTCACCTCTCTTGAATATTGTAAATACCTATACAAAAAGTAAAGAAGAAAAATGTTATGTAAATGGAATCTTAGCTCTTCTCTCCCTCCATCAAGAAGCATTTGATATGTAGGGGTTAGAAAGAAATAGAAGACATAAATCCTGCCAACTAGGAAATTGCAGTCAAGTTTGGGAGATGGTAAAGATATATCATAAGATAACTGTCATATAAATTGAATCTTTATAAAGGAACTTAAATATGTTAGCGCAACCTTTGTGAAGGAGAACTTAGAGAATAAATGATCACCTCCAGTTGATTTGTGTATTTGATTTATTTGAAGTGGGAGCATACCTGTATTATCCTTCTAGTTTGCTCTTTGTATAGAAAAAATTATATGCAGAATAAACATGAGATAAATTGGGGGTGACAATTAGTTCTAGGGATCAGGGAAAGTTTTGAGTATAAAGGACTCTGAGTAGTTTTGAAAGAAACAAGGAATACTAAGAGATGAGATAAGATGAGAGAATGCGTTCCAAGTGTGGTAGACATCCAACACAAAGGCAAATAGGCTGACGATGGAGTGTCTTGTGCAGGGAATTTGCAAGAAGGCCAGTTTGGCTGGCAATAGGAATACTGTATAATAAGGTTGGAAAGGTAGTTTAGGGCTAGGCTGTAAAGGATTTTAAAATCTAAACAAAGAAAGTTATATTTGATCCTAGTTAAAATATGAAGGCATTTAGAGTTTATGGGGTTAGGAAAATGTTGTGGTCAAGCTTAAACTTCAGGAAATTCACCTTGGCTGTTGTGTGAAGAATGGATTATAGTAGGTAAAGACTTAAGGCAGGGAGACTAATTAGTAGAATAATGCCTTTGTTCATGCAACAGGTGATGAAGACCCATACTAAGATGGTGGGTGTGTGAGGAGAGAAGTGTGTGTGCGTGCGTGCGTGCGTGTGTGCATAGAAATTTCAACCATACCACTTTAGGGGTTATGGTAAAAGTCACTTTGGTGCATTGCGCTATTTTATATGTGTTTGCACATATAGCTGGATTTGATTTGCAGTTCAGTCAAGACTTAACTGTTACGTTAGAAGCAGCCTTTACTTCTGAGGGATTTTGGTTTTGTCACTATCTTCTCTTTGCTTCTAATCCTCTCATTCTTTGCTGCGGCTACAGACTAGGTCCTTAACTCTTCCAGGCTTGTCACAGTTTATTACAGTCATCAAGTTTTTAAAATAGCCTCCAATTAGGAATATAGGACTTACAGTTAAAAAGAATGTAAGAGATCATCTATTCCATGTCTTTTTTTTTTTTTTTTGGCAGAAGAACCTTTAGGCACATAGCAATAAACTTGCCAATAATCACATGAATACTAAAGAGAGTACTGGGATTCAAATCCAGATCCTGAACTTTTAAATCTGGTGCTTATTCTATTTTGTCATCTTATTTCTCCATATATTCAGAGTGCATATGAATATTCATCAATACACTTGCATCTGAGAGTGCATTGTCTTGACATTTTACATCTAAATCATGGAGTAAATTTGATATTTGGAAGAGAACTTTATCTTGAAGCAACAGGCCATAATAGGACTCTAAGAAGATGGTTTTAGTAGAAAGAGGGTGACCTTGATCATCTTGAGGTGTCTGGAGGGATTGGGGGGGCTTATAATGAATAAGTCTACTCTTGAGCTCTTGATAAGTAAAATTCCAGTTTGCTTGCTAGGTAATGGCTAGGAATGAGGAAGTAAAAGAGATTGAGAAGAAGCAGAATTTTTAAAAAATTAGTGCTGCCATTTTGTTGTTACATTTGCCTTCATTTGGTTGTATACACTACTCCCCTCTCCACCCCTCTATTATTATATCAAAGATTGTTTTTAAATTCAGGAAACCGCTCAATGATAGTCTGATAGCATATGTAGCATTCCACCTCCCCATAATCCCCTACTTCTTAACTGAAGAAAAATTGGTACATATACTCATTTGTGACAAATTTAAAAAGAAAGGAAATATATTTTCCATTTATTTTATAAGCCAGAATTTCTAAACTCATCATGAGGGCTGAATGGAGGTTTCCACCTTATGAACACAACCTGCCTCTAATATGATTGCTTAGGGCCACTACCAGTACCAGAATGATTTTGGTAGGCAGCCAGCTGGTGCATTGGATAGAGTGCTGGGTGTGCTGGGCCTGGAGTCAGGAAGATCTGAGTTCAAATGCATCCTCAAACACTTACTAGCTCAGTGATTCTGGGCAAGTCACTTTACTTCTGTTTGCCTAAGTTTCCTCATCTGTAAAATAGGGATCATAATAGCATCTACCTTCCAGGGTTGCTGTGAGCACCAAATGAGGTAATAATTGTGAAACATTTAGCACAGTGTTTGGCACGTAGTGCTATATAAATATTAGCTATTAAAAGTGGTTGGGATGGGAAGAGGGAATGTGGTTATAACATCATATTTTACAATGCCTGAGAAAGACTTATGTTCCAGATTGCTCCTTAAAATTTCTCAGGGTCAGCAATTCTGGAAGGATAATTTACTTGGAGAGATGAGAGCTAATAAAATGAGTATGATCAATATTGTAGGTCTCTTTTAGAACAGTTGGGTTTCTGCTGTCTTCTCTCTTCTTTGGATTTAGAAAGAAAGAAAGGAAGAGGTAGTAATAGAATGAGGGATTACAGTAGTCTGCTGACCACAGAAACTTGGCCTAGTGGTCTGGCACAACAGAAATTTACCTTTATTTTTCTACAACACAATAAAAATTGCACCCAAAGAGCTATATTATGCACAATTTACTTAATGCTGTGATCGTATGCCTACTAAGTTTCAAAATGAGGACTCAAACCAAAATAATCCAAAGCCATTCTTCCCACTGTTGCCTTCCAATAATTCTTCCTCTGATGGTGTTACCAAGTGACACAAAAGGTATAATTGTCTCCCTTGTTGATTTTAGGTTAGATAGATGCCCTCAAAATAGCCTAATTTCCAGTAATAAATTATAAGAAATCCATCATGGATGTACCTGACTCCTTTTTTGAGCTATTTACTCTTTAAGTGTATCCTGCCTGTGGAAGTTCTGTAAATTTCATTGTTAAAGCGTACAGAAAGGTAGAGTTCCAGCTCTGGCTCCATCTTTGAAAGTTAAGGGTAGAAAGAACTTTAGTCCCAGAGATGATGAAGTATGTTAAGTCAGTTACGATGTAATCAGATGAACTCAATAAAATTTTTAATTTTAGAGTAAGGAATTACTTTTTAGTGTAATTGTCACTTTATTTAAATTCAGATAGTCATAAATGAAATTGCTTTGTACTTTTAGACTGATCTGAAGTGTTTGAATTCTCAATCTGCCTTAAAAAACTTATGTCATTCTTAAATAAGCCTTTAGATTTTAATATGCCATTGATAGCTACTTTGATAATAAATTAGTAACCTTACCCAGCATGAAGCTCTAGTTGATCTGTGGTTTAAACAAAATATAGCAGTCTAAAAAGGAAAATTAATCACATAATTTTAATAAATTCTTTATATTTTTATAAATACAGACCTAACTCTAAAAAAATTTTGATTTTCTTTAACAGAATAATAGCTATCCCTCAATGACTGATCCCTACCTTTCCAGTTATTATCCACCATCTATTGGATTTCCTTACTCACTCAGTGAAGCACCATGGTCTACTGGTGGTGATCCACCTATTCCATATCTCACCACCTATGGACAGCTTAGTAATGGCGACCATCATTTCATGCATGATGCTGTTTTTGGACAACCTGGGGGTCTGGGAAACAATATCTATCAACACAGGTTTAATTTTTTCCCAGAAAACCCTGCATTTTCAGCATGGGGAACAAGTGGATCCCAAGGACAACAGACTCAAAGTTCAGCTTATGGAAGCAGTTATAGTTACCCACCCAGTTCTTTGGGTGGTACTATTGTTGATGGACAGACAGGATTTCATAATGACACTTTAAATAAAGCACCTGGAATGAATAGCATTGAGCAGGGAATGGTTGGACTTAAGATTGGTGGAGATGTGACAACATCAGCAGTTAAGACGGTAGGATCTGTTAACAGTGCTGTAATGACTGGTGCTCTTTCTGGTAATGGTGGATCAAGTGTAAACTTACCAGTTTCAAAACCAACATCTTGGGCTGCCATTGCCAGCAAACCTGCAAAACCACAACCTAAAATGAAAACAAAAAGTGGACCTATAATTGGAGGTGCTTTACCTCCACCACCTATAAAACATAATATGGACATTGGTACTTGGGATAATAAGGGGCCTGTGAGCAAGGCTCCCGCTCCCCAGCAGATTCCATCACCTCAGTCTCTCCCACAGCCACAACAACAGATTGTTCAGCCTATTCCAACTCAGCCTCCTCCTTTGGCCCAGACACAATATCAGAACCCTCAGCAACCACCCCCAAACCGCTGGGTAGCCCCTCGAAACCGAAATGCAGCTTTTGGACAAAGTGGAGGAACCAGTAGCGATAGCAGCTCTACTGGAAATGCCCAAACTAATTCTGTTACAAGTGGAGAATCACACCCTGTCCTTGAAAAACTGAAAGCTGCCCATAGTTATAACCCTAAAGAATTTGATTGGAACCTTAAAAATGGACGTGTGTTCATAATAAAGAGCTATTCTGAGGATGATATTCATCGTTCCATTAAATACTCCATTTGGTGTAGCACAGAACATGGAAACAAACGTTTGGACAGTGCTTTCCGCTCTATGAACAGTAAGGGTCCTGTCTATTTGCTCTTCAGTGTCAATGGTAGTGGACATTTTTGTGGAGTAGCAGAGATGAAGTCACCTGTGGACTATGGCACTAGTGCTGGTGTCTGGTCTCAGGACAAATGGAAGGGGAAATTTGATGTCAAGTGGATCTTTGTCAAGGATGTGCCCAACAACCAACTTCGACACATCAGGCTGGAGAATAATGACAACAAACCAGTTACAAACTCCCGTGACACACAGGAGGTACCCTTAGAAAAAGCTAAACAAGTGCTTAAAATTATTTCCACTTACAAGCACACAACCTCCATCTTTGATGATTTTTCTCATTATGAAAAGCGCCAAGAAGAAGAAGAAGTAGTGCGCAAGGTAAATTTGTATTTGATTTTTTAGTTTACAGAAAAGATAAGTATGCCATATAAAGAGGGGAAAGGATAGAAATGGAAATTACTATGTAATTGTTGGTATGAGTAATTCATATTTGAGCACTATAATCATGAAAATCACCAGGTTGGCCAAAGGTTGAATTTTTTTTTTGCCACAGCAACTCATGCCATCTAAGTTACAGAGCAGTTGTGATCTGCATCAGTGGAGGGCATATCCACACCGATGAAATTACAGATCCTTGAAGTATTAAAGTAGAAGTCATGAAAATAGGAAATGGAAGGAAATAGTACTGTAATGGCATACTTAGGGAGATGTAATGGGTTTTCTTTGTTTTAATAATCATAGACATTCAGTAGTTAACCTCAGAGACTCTTCTAGTACAGTAGTACAAATAGAAAAAAAAAACAGCATAAGGTAGCATCAATTCTACCTTATACTTAAGTTTTGTGGAGAACTTCCACCTTCTAGGATTTGCTAGACATTTTCACAAGATGGTAATTTATAAAGTAAGAGTAATTTCCAGTTTGGATTTTTAGCCATATTATTCTGAGTGTTCAAAAAAGTGATAATGTGCTTTGCTTTTTAAGGGTGTTGTGATTATAATTTGATGTTTTCTTGAGGTTGGGAATAAGTGGGGGTGGGGGGAATATGGTGCTGTTCTTTTATCCGTGTCAAAGCAGGTAAAGATTTAAGATAGAGAATTTGAATTCAACTATTTATTATCCAATGCCATAAATAGACTTGCTCATGAGTAATAAGCCACTTTCATTTCTCCATTCCTAGGCTAATCACATTTATTTCAATTTTCATTTTTTTCTTGCAAAATTTTGGAATGGAATGTAAATTTGAATGGGAATTGATTTCACGTGGCCTTTATGTTTTATAGTGTCCTAATTTGAACAGTAATTTCAACACTTCTCTATTCCATTCATTAAGTAAGAACTTTCATTTATTCATCTACCTTTTACTCTAATTCATTTCCATTGTTGTAAGGGAAACATGGGATTAAATGACTAAAGTGATTGTGGTATGCAAAATAGCTTTACTATGTTTGAATAATTTTTAGGATAAGACTGCATGGATGATCAAAGCTGGGGTCCATGAGCAAGCAAAGTGACATGCTGGTGATGTAGTATAGTCATTCATGTGTGATTGTCTCCAATCTTCAGGCTTAATTTTTCAGGTATGGGCAGTCTACTAAGGGAAGTCCTATTAGATCAAGCTATTCCTGACACATCGAGGATAACACATTCTTAAATTTTTATTTTAAGAAAGTATTTATATACAAGTTAAATAAAATTTTAATTTTAAGAAAGTATTTATTTATATACAAGTTAAATAAAATTTGACATCTGAGTTTTTTGGTACTTGCATAGTGTGTTTATGTGTATAGTAAGGAAATGATGTAAAAGAGCAATTTTAAAATAAAACTACTTGTAGTTTTATTTAACAGTAACTTTATATCAATATTTTCATTTAAAGTAAGAGGTAGCTTGAAGGGGTTGAACTTAGATGGCTTCTATAATCTCTTTCAACTCTTAATAGCTGACATTTGTAACGTAAAAAGATGGTATTATTGTTCCTAGCAGATGTTCAGATCAGGAGGCTTTTGACTCTTAATATATCTATTTTATTATAATTTTTTAATTGAAGGAAAGGAGCTCTCATAACTATGAGAGAAAATTGGAGCTCAGAGAGATCTGTTGATATAAAATACTTAAAGTCTATGTAAACTATTTAAGTGTGACCTTGTCTAAGTCATTTAATAGCTGTATCTTAGTTTACTTCTCTGAAATTACTCTGCTAACATGCTACCTTTTCTAAACTCCTGTAGATGTGAAGTCTAATGAAATTGTGTAATTTTTTTGAACTCTTCTAGCTTTTCAAATCAAAGGTACTACACACACGATACACACATATATACATGTATATGTATGTGTATATATGTAGTATGCTTAGTATGAAAATAGTAATCATGCTTTAACTCTTGTTTATGTAGTGTTTTAAGGTTATAAAGCCTTTTCATTGAGTTTCAGAGAAGTTCAATGACTTGCTTATTAGGTTATCCATCTAGTAAGTATTATTGTATATAAATAATTTTTGTTAAACCTGAAAAATTCATTAGGTCAGGTTATTATTTATTTTAATAACTTGTCTCCTTCCTTAGTGTAGAAGTTGGTAATATCTCTTTCTTCTAGTTGCTTCCCTTGAAATGTGTCAGAAAATGCAAACCAATTTTGATATTATTCTAATTAAGCACAATTATTACGGCAAATCTAATCATGCTCTCCAACCCTGCCTTATCTATTACACTGCCATGTAAGAACAGATAATTAAGAATTGATTAATAAGCACATTTTTCAAAAACTTGTTAATATTTTCAGAAAGCTTAAATCAAAGTCTTCCATCTCAGAAACATTCAACAGTTTTACCACATGATATAAATATCTGTTGAACTTCTTAAAATGCATGTTGGAAGTTAAGAGACTGTATGTATGTTTTAGGTAACAGGATAATATCAGTTTCAAGATTTTATTATTTAGTTTCAAGACTAATTTAGTTTCAAGACTTTTATTTATCAGTTTCAAGATTTATTTAATTAATAACAGAGTTTGACATATTTTCATGTTGGATTTAAATTTGTTTTTCTAAAATTTTGTTTCTATGGATTTCCAGTAAATGGTACATTCTTAAATGTGGAGTAAACAGAAATGAAGTAATTGGGACAGGGAAGATTAATTCTTATTCTGGTTGTAAAATTTTGGTATAATTTTAATTTAGTTTTACTCAGTAAATTTAAATGGTATTTGAAGCTACCATATTCACTTGGGTTTTTGTTTTATTTTAAAATTAAATTTCTGTGCTTTGTAACATGATATATATATATATATATATATATATATAAGAAATTTCAAAAATTTCTATTTTAAGCTATCAACTTTTATATACTTGTACCAATGTTTTTTGGACACAATTCATAAAATAAAGTGAAAATAATTTTAATGGTACTCTAAAATTTCATAAAGCATTTAGCCCTAATGACATAAATTGAAGAAATTCAACTTTGGAATTACCTCTAATTCCTTAGTAAAGCCAGGTTCTAGATTTGACAAAAGATTACTTAACTGTGAACAAACAATAAATGACTTTTGGATTGTCTTCAATCATACTAGATTATTGAAAACTTGAGTCTTCAACTTAAGAATAAAATTGAACCAAAAATTTCCTTATCCACATTTCAAACTCTAGTATCAGTTGTAGGTACTACTGACATGAACCAGTTCAGAATTATATGGGTCATGTCCCATATAAATAAGAAGGCTGCAATCTCAGGATAACAACTTTTTGACTGAAAACTGGATAAAGGCAAGAGAAATTAAAAATTAAATTAAGAGTAAACAGTTGCTGAGCTTTGTTGAGCTTTCAGCTAGTAAGGTTCAATCTGTCGTCTTTTGTTACCATTTTACTTATATAGAGGGGATGATACTTAACTGCTTACTGAATAATGATTTTTTGATGATTATTTGTTCCAAATGAGCGAGAGATTTTAATGTTCAGAAATGAGGCGTTATGTAGCAAAAAAGAAAACTACACATTATAAACATGAAGGTTATTAATAATGGTTGGGGAGAAAGAGGAACTGTTTGCTTTGAGAGAAGCCATTGGAGGAAATGGCTTCATTTCTCGGAGGAATACAGTATATGTTGTAGAGTTAAGTAAAACATTATTTTGCTCTTCTGGTCTAGACTTGGTTAATTTTTCATATTTTTTTAAGAGGTGAGGTTAGAGGAAATTAAAACCTTCCTAAATATGTGAGTTGTTACTTATCCAAGTATAAAACTCCAGATAAGGCAGAATAAAGAACCATTTCAGTAAAAAGCTATTTATATGATAGCCATATTTCACCTGTATAATGTAAGTAACTGAAGTTAATGGAAGACTTTAGTGTGTTTAAATTATGCTTTATCAAGCCCAGGGTTTTTTTTTTTTTTGGTATATTTAGGGGTAAGAAATAAAGGTTTAGGGTTTTATACTTTAATGCTTTTCTATACATCACGATTAGCAGTTTCATTTTTGGAAATGAAAGTGTACAAGTACTATTTTTTCTGACTAGTAATAAATTAAATAATTTATTTTTAGGATCAGATTTTTCTTCAATGCTTAAATTCTGTGCAGAATATGCCAGGAAAAAATTAAGATTGTTTCTAGACAGTTCCAGAATTAGTTGGTTATACTTTGGCAATAAAATAAAGTAGTTTGAAAGGAAACATAAATTGGCATTTTCTTTATTCTGAAAGTAAACTGAATAAAGTGAGTGAATATAAATAGTTGAATGGAAGCAGTGGCATTTTCTCTACAATGTTAGCAGCTCTTATTGGTACAAATAATCTTAGTATTTTTCCCATGTTACTCATTTAATCAGATAATTCAGGTTAAGAAAAGCTTGATCACTTAAGCAAATAGCCCCATTAACCAGAAATACTAAATATTTCTGCTTGCAGAAAAAGCTTTTGATGGGTCCAAACTGACTTTTTAAAGAGGAGACAGGTTAGTTTGCTTAACTAAAAAACCAAAACTAATTTGACCAGTATCATTAATTTTGTCTTTGGACTTTAAATGCAACTTATAGCTTGACACATTGGGAATCTGTAGTTTTAGGCATGCAATTGGTAAAAACTCCAATAATATGGTAGGTAAATTTTGTCATGGTGGGTATTTTACCTTTTTAATAGATGTATGAAGTATATAATGTTGTTTTAATGTATTTAACCTTCACTTATTTTCTTCTTTTACAGGAACGGCAAAATCGAAACAAACAATAAGAATAAAGATAAACTAGAACTGTTCAACTTTGAGAAACAAACTAAAAAAATGCTGGTGCTGTATCTAGGCATCAGGACTGACTAAAGCTTTCAGCTCCAATGCGTCTTCTTCTCATGCAGGGGAAATTAAGTTGTTGCATCTTTAATTACTTTGTAGCTTTTTTTCCTCAGGAGGATCCACATTAATTTGTATTTTTTCTACGTACAACGCCCTAGAACCCATTAATAAAGTTGTATTTTTTTAAGTTAGCTCTTAATCAGACTGACAAACTGTAAGACAAGCCACCTTCAAAAACAAAAAAGGCCTGTTACCTCCCAAAGAATTTTTTTTTTAAGTTTTGGCACAAATTATGTTCCTTTTCTTATATTCACAGTAATTTTATGTATCTATAAATATCAGCTTTCACATATTTCCCCCTTTTACAGTTTTATGGAAAACATAAGAAACCATGCATTGTTTTGTCATTTGAAACATTCTATTAAAATACTTTCTCTTAAAAATACTGAAATCAGAAGGCAAATCAGATCACTTTGTGCAAATGTTATGCCATTTATTTTGTCTGTGATTATACTTCTAAAAAGCCAGGATTGTCAGTTTGATTTTCTACTAAATGGGGAAAAATTAAATTTTAAGTTTTCACATGCTGTGGAAAATTGTTTAGATTTCTTTAACACAAACAAAAGAATCCCTTTCAAGTTCTAACCAGAGCTTTTTGAGTTCATTTGTTATACCATATCCTGCAGAGAATATTACTTTCTCACAGCCATAATTGCTTAATTGTTTATATAGCTTAATAATAATAATAATAATAATGATGTGATGCTATCAACATGCAGGGTTTTTGAAAATGTGTTTTAAACCTGGTTCAGCTTTCAGGTGTTATTAGTTTACTGCAGACATTTTTAATTTTTCCCCTTATTCCTTACTTAAGAATCCTAATGTCATTTTAAGTTTTTATACCAATAATGCTGAGCTTTAATATAGAAACTAATAGGATGGAAAGTATGATGGATTATGCCTCAAATGTTTAAATTTGACAGTGTATATGTCTAATTTTTTTCTGTTGGATGAGTAAAAGAAAACCTTTTAAAAACTCAGTTTGCTGTCATGTTTTTGTGGAATGAGGGAACCACTGAAGAACTCAACACCGAATGGAATTGGAATTAAGCATGAAAATGGTGCTCATGCCTGTTGCTCTAGCCCACTGAATCTGCACGTGTTTATTGTAGAGGATCTTTACTATATTAGAAAGCAAATATCTTCTGAAAACTATTTACTCCAAAAGATCCTCTGATTTAAAATTTAAACTGTATCATTTAGACTTGTATTTAGTACGTATAACTCTTGTCTCTAAACTATTACTGCCTGTATGGAGTAATGGACATCAGATTAACTTTTTTCCTCTAGGAGAATACAAGCCTTAATAAACAATACCTATTTAGCAAGTGTGATGTCATTTCATTTTTTTCCTCTTGAAAGGGGCAATATTTTAAAATTCAAATCTCAGAGCTAATTAGAGGTATACTTATTTCAAAAAATATTCCTTTGTGTTTCAGTGGTTCTTAACTCTTTGATAGGTTTTTCCTGGGTAATCATCTTAAGTGCATATCTTAACTCTTTGGTAGAGTCATAAAGCATGAGAACTTCAGAGAAATTAATGCATTTTCTTTTACTTATTCTTATTTAAACTTTTGAAAGAAAATCATAATAAAATGGTCCACAGAATTCATAATTTTTACTATGAATCCAACTGCTTTTTTTTATGAAGTACTTATCTATGAGGGAAGGAACTGTTTTTGTCTTTCCATGTATCCCCAGTGCTTAGCTTCTAATGTTTGGCATCTAGTAAATCTACTTAATCTTATGAAGGAAGGCTATTGGAGTTAAGACATAGCCATATTTTCATTTTAGAAATATCACTTTAGTATGTATAGAGTAGAGGTTCCCAAACTCATTGCCCCCCTTTAGAAAAAATATTACTTAGTGCCCCCTGAAAATCTACTTCCTTTAGTCTTTTTTTATTATTCATTAAATATACATTGAATATTTCTGTATAATGCATTATGTCATAATTATTAGGTCTAGAATTCTTCAGGACCATGACATATCTTGAACTCTTATTTTTTCTTATACTGCGCTGAAATAGTTCATGCATATGCAATATATATTGTAGTAGATAGGATCATTCCTTCTAAATGGAAGTTGACATATATTGGTGTTGATTGATCAATCTTTGCTGTCAGTTTGAGCATATACATCTAGCAGTGTATAGATAAAGGTAGTGGCATCTTTTTACCTAGTTACCAGAGAAGCACCAACATCTGGGTTTTCAAAGTGGGGGTGAGGGAGGGAGGAGGCTCCTTAGCAGCTTCCCTAACAAAATACTTGCAGTCAGTAAACCCCTCTTTAGTCTTTTATTGGTTTTTTAAAAAATTTGCATCACTTCAAAAAAATACAAATTTTTTAAAAAAAGATGCATCTTAAATTTAGTAAGTTGTTAATTTGTGGGTTTTTTCCTGCATTGAATTTCTGATCCCACAATATTGCCTCATGTAACCATATAGTATAATGTTATAAACAAATCATTTCATGCACATACTCTTGCCAATACATGTTGAGCTTTCTGACAATGTGTGACACACTTCCCTGCCAACACTTGCTCATTAAACTTATCGATGGACTTGACCACTGATCAGTTATAAGTTGCATTTTGTGAGTTTATTTGGAAAATAATAAAATCACTACTACTTGAACTCTGTCACACAACAGATGAAACATGTACGAGTGTTTTTTCAAAATTTTCTTATTCTTCCACTGCCCCTTTATTTTTATTCAATACTCCACTTTAGGAACCTATGATAGAGGATGGATTGGTGTGGAACAAGAAGGAGATGAGGAGTCTCTTGCAGTTGTTCAAGTGAGAAGTGACAAAGGCTTGAATGTGGGTAGTGATTGTGTGAGAGGAAAGGTGACATTTGAGAAATGTGAACAAGAGTTGACAATTAGTTTTATACCTTGGCGTAAGAATGAAGAGTTAAGGAAGACATTAGTTTTACAAACCTGGATAACTAAAAGAATGATAGGCCTTTTAACAGAAATCCAGGTGTTTTGATGAGAGATGAAACAAAACCAGAACATGAGAATAAAAGAATCTTCCAAATTAGTAATATGCTTTAGTATATTAGTCAACATAGTAGTTTTTTCCTGGAATAACCTCTAGGTGAATTTTTGCCTACTACCAGTGGATTTTGAAATAAGCATTACGTGTTTCCTGTGTGCAAAGCACTACAATGCTGAGGATACAAATAGAAAAGGAAGATAGTCCCTTCTCTAAATAATCTCATATTCTAATGGGAAGGAACATACATGGAAGACTAGTTTTAAGTCAGATGGAAAAGCCACATGATCTTTAAGGTGCAGAAGCAAAGCAAGTAGTAATTTTAGTGCATCCACCAATAAATCATATCACTTTTGGGTGTTGAACCATTAGTAGCTGTGGCTGTAGCTCCTGCAGTGGCCAGGTTTCATATGCACAGAATTGCTTCCTGGGAAGACTGCTCAGGGCAGCAAGCTACAAGTATTCCTATTCTTAAGGTTCTGGGGTTCAGGGTTCTGGACTGTCTGTATTTGAGTCTAAGAGGTGATGGTCATGGTGGTATTTTGATTTGTCTGAAATTTGCTGCCCCTTATCTGTCCCGCTTTAACTGCGCTGGCTTTCCTGCTCGCAGGTGACAATTGATTGTCAGTTAATGAGTGATTGGTCCCTTCATAGGAATTGCTTCCTCAAGTGGTTACAGAAAGCTGGGCTGGAATCAAGACCAGTGGCCTGGGGAGGCATATAATAATACTGATATTACTCATTAATAAATGTCTTCTACAAACTAGTACATAAGTTGAAAATTTTCTTCACATCTGCCAAAATCACACCTGGAAGAGTCCTTAAAGAAAATCTCCCACTTCCTTAAATTGCAAACATTTATTAAATGTTATATTAAAAGCATGTTACCACCAAAAAAACCAAGACATTCAAGATATTGGTCTATTCTTGACTCTTCCAAGTCAAGTTTAGGGAAGGTTTTCCATATAGGTCTAATACCGAATAACAAAAGTTTGTATGTGTTATGATCAATGTATGTAGTTTGCCCTAATGGTCTTTTATGAGCAAAAATCAAAGGAGCCATGCTGCAAATACGGTATTGAAACTCTGTGTGTGTCTCTGTGTGTGTGTGTGTGTGTGTGTGTCTGTGTCTGTGTCTCTGTTTTGGAAGGGGCAGCTTATAGAATACCCATTTGGTACTGAAATCATTGTTAGTTCCTGAGACTTTTCAAATACAAATAAATGTCTGAAAATGTCTCATTCTGTACCTCAAGACAAAATCTCTTTTTAATAAATACGTCAGTGAAGCAATTATGTCATTAAAAAAAAAACACAGTTATGCAAAGCCAATTTCTCTGCAGAACTTCTAACTTCATTATGATATTTAACCATATAAGGAAAATTCTATTTTGGTTGACTTGATACAGGAAGCCTCAACCAGTCAAGTTGAGAAAAAAAGTTGGCCATTAATAGTGAGTTTGCATTAAGACTAGAATTCTACTTAGAATTTTAGCTCAGGGTTACCACTTAACTATGTGAGATCAAGTAAGGCCTGGCAAATAATAAGTGCTTAATAAATGCTTGTTAATTAATACAAGGTATTGATTAATACCTTGTTTTTGTATCAGTAAGTAGAAATATTAGCACTTAAACCCTTGTCTATCTCAAATGGTTTATGTGGGGCTACAGTAAAGAGGAACTTTTCAGAAGAGACATTTAAATGATTTAAAAATGGGATTTAAAAAAAATTCACGTACATCAAATTTTCATCATATACTTTGCAAATTCACAGTTCATATTTTATATTCCTTTGCGATATTCATTTATTGTCATGGATTCATTCTTGGCCTTTTTTCCCCCAACCTAAAATGTGTCATGAAGTTTGCATGAATGATTTGTTCTAAACTACAGCAAAGCTATTTGACTTGCTCTCATAATCTTAAAAAAAGTCCAAATAACTTAAGTATAATGTTAAAGGTATTTTTAAGATAAGATGAAGTGGTTTTTTTGCTACATTTATTTTAAAGATTTTTGTTGATTTGTTTTGAAACAAGACACTTGTCACCAAAATCCCTACAATGTGCGCTCCCCAAAAGCAATTATGCAAAATTACCTACTTGTTGTTTTTTGTCCTTCAGTTTTTGAAGAGGACCATGACTAGGAAGGAGATGTCATGACTTGCAAGTGAATTGGATTTAAATGAGGAAGGGCTGTGCTAAGTCACCAGCCTCACTCATCCTCCTGAGCCATCTGGGTCCAGGGACCAACTATAGATCAGAATGACTGGAGATGGCATAGATGTAATGGGAGGCCTTGGCCTTTTTAAGCTAAGATCTTTCCCAGAACTCAGTTTGTCTGAGGCAACTCTCATTCAGTGATTAAGGGTGGGCAAAAATGAGGCAAAAAATGACCTTTTTTTTTTTACCTAGTCAAAAAATAAGTCATTCTGGCCACTGATTGCTATTTACACACTGAGACGTAGGAAACAAAACAATGACCAAGTGAGGCTTGGGCTGAGACCTATTATTGACTGATCAATGAGAGCCAGAGTAATTTGGGTTTAAGGCATGGTCCATAAAAAAAGAAATCTGTAAACCCCTAGATATCTTGCTAGGTTTCAGCAATCAAAATTTATATTCCTTTGGGCAGAGAACCTGCAGGTAAAGGTAGGGTTGTGGATGGAGGGAGAGGAAAGAAGGGAGGAGCAGCATTGGATAAGTGGAACTGGCCAGGTGGGTTCCCAGTGGGTCAGCTACTCCTCACAGATTGTTTGTTGTCCTTCCTTCTTGAAGAAGACCATAACACCAGGAAAAAGATATTATGGCTTGCAAGTGAATTGGATTTAAATGAGGGAGGGCTGTGCAAAGTCATCATTTGTGATTGATAGTATGTACTTTCTACATTGGAAATTTACTACCTATTGACTGAATGGACAGATGGATTGGATCTGCAAGGGACCTAAGCAGTCTTCTAGTGCACTCCCTCATTTTACAAAGGAGGACACGTTTGGAGTGTATGTGCATGTGTGTGTGTGTGTAATCCCACCAACTACCCAGATACTGAAAAATTTCAAGAGTTACAAATACTGTCTTTCCATGTAGGAATGTAAACAGTTCAACTTTGGTAAGTCCCTTATGACTTCTCTTTGCTGTTTACTTTTTCATGCTTCTCTTGATTCTTGTGTTTGAAAGTCAAATTTTCTTTTCAGCTCTGGTCTTTTCATCAAGAATGCTTGAAAGTCCTCTATTTCATTGAAAGACCATTTTTTCTCCCTGAAGTATTATACTCAGTTTTGCTGGGTAGGTGATTCTTGGTTTTAGTCCTAGTTCCTTTGACTTCTGGAATATCATATTCCACACCCTTCCATCTCTTAATGCAGAAGGTGCTAGATCTTGTGTTATCCTGATTGTATTTCCACAATACTTGAACTGTTTCTTTCTAGCTGCTTGCAATATTTTCTCCTTGATCAGGGAACTCTGGAATTTGGCCACAATGTTCCTAGGAGTTTCTCTTTTTGGATCTCTTTCAGGAGGTGATCAGTGCATTCTTTCAATATTTATTTTGCTCTCTGGTTCTAGAATATCAGGGCAATTTTCCTTGATAATTTCATGAAAGATGTCTAGGCTCTTTTTTTGATCATGGCTTTCAGGTAGTCCCATAATTTTGAAATTGTCTCTCCTGGATCTATTTTCCAGGTCAGTTGTTTTTCCAATGGGATATTTCACATTCTCTTCCATTTTTTCATTCTCTTGGTTTTGTTTTGTGATTTCTTGGTTTCTCATAAAGTCATTAGCCTCCATCTGTTCCATTCTAATTTTGAGAGAACTATTTTCTTTAGTGAGCTTTTGAACCTCCTTTTCCATTTGGCTAATTCTGCTTTTGAAAACATTCTTCTCCTCATTGGCTTTTTGAACCTCTTTTGCCAATTGAGTGAGCCTATTTTTCAAGGTGTTATTTTCTTCAGCATTTTTTTGGGTCTCCTTTAGCAAGGTGTTGACCTGCTTTTCTTGCATCTCTCTCATTTCTCAGTTTTTCCTCCACCTGTCTAACTTGATTTTCAAAATCCTTTTTGAATTCTTCCATGGCCTGAGCCCATTGAATATTTATTTTGGATGTTTGGGATACAGAAGCCTTGACTTCTATGTCTTTCCCTGATGGTAAGCATGGGTCTTCCTCATCAGAAAGGATGGGAGGAGATATCTGTTCACCAAGAAAGTAACCTTCTATGGTCTTATTTTTTTTCCCTTTTCTGGGCATTTTCCCAGCCAGTTACTTGACTTCTGAGATTCCTTTCCACCCCTGCCTTACCTCCAGATCCACCCAGCTAGTGCTTGGGAGCTGAGATTCAAATGCTGCTCCCCAGCCTCAGGGCTTTCAGCAGGGGGTGGGGCTGCTATTCAGTGTAAGATTAAATTCAGGTGCTCAGGTGGGGGCAGGGCCACCACCTGGGGAGCTCAGTTCCCTCAGGGGGTTTATGTGGAGACCTTCTATAATGCATCTGGGGTCCTGTCTGCTTTGGGAGCCCTTGTCTGCTGCTGCCTCCGCTGCTGCCTCCCAAGGGGGCCTGAGTTATGGGGACACCCCACTCCCCTCTTGGCCAGCCAAAAAGACTCTCTCACTGACTTTTGCACCTGTGGGTGGAGGGACCTGTGCTGCCACTGGAGATTCTGTCCCTGAAGCCTGCTCAGTTCTGCTCCTCCCGATGCCATGTGTCTAACGCAGGGCTGGGCTCTGCTCTGGGTCCAGTGCACGAGGGATGTTTGGTGTTGGTTTTTCAGGTCTCTCTAGGACAGAAATCTCCTCCACTCCATTGCTGTGTGGCTTCCGCTGCTCCAGAATTTGTTGGGAGTTCTTCTTTACAGGTATTTTATGGGCTGTGGGTTAGGATCTAGCATATGTGTATCTTTCTACTCCGCCATCTTGGCTCCTCCCCTCCATTCTAATTTTTAAAGAACTATTTTCTTCAATGAGCTTTTGAACCTCCTTTTCTATTTGGCTAACTGCTTTTTAAAGCCTTCTTCTCCTCATTGGCCTTTTGAACCTCTTTTGCCAATTGAATTAGCCTATTTTTAAAGGTGTTACTTTCTTCAGCATTTTTGGGGGTCTCCTTTAGCAAGTTGTTGACTCGCTTTTCATGATTTTCTTGCATCTCTTTCATTTCTCTTCCCAATTTTTTCTCTACCTCTCTTACTTGATTGTCAAAATCCTTTTTGAGTTCTTCCATGGCCTGAGCCCATTGAATATTTATTTTGGATGTTTGGGATACAGAAGCCTTGACTTCTATGTCTTTCCCTGATGGTAAGCATTGTTCTTCCTCATCCAAGAGGATGGGAGAAGATATCTGTTCACCAAGAAAGTAACCTTCTATAGTCTTACTTTTTTCCCTTTTTTGGGCATTTTCCCAACCAACTAGTTACTTGACTTTTGTGTCCTTTGTCAAGATAGGGTATACTCTGGGGATCTGTAAGATCTCATCTGCTCCAAGGTGGCACAGTCAAGCATGTACACTGGTATGGGAGCACCTAGAAACTTTTGTGCCCAGAATCTGTGAGTAGTAGAGTTTCTTCTCCACAGACACCTGGTCTCCAGTTCCACCAAGCAGCACTGGGGGCTGAGATTCTAATCTGCTCAATTCCCCCAGGGGCTTTATTCAGGGCCAGGGCTACCATTCAGTGTGTGATAAAGATCAGCTGCTCAAAAATCCCCCAGAAGCATTAGGTAGGGGAAGGGTCGCTACACAGAGCTCAGGTAAGAATCAGCTGCTCAGTTCCCCTAGGGGTTTTACAATCCAACAATGAATGCAGGCTGCTGTGGGAGGTGCTGCTGCCCAATGTGGCCTCTGCTGGCACTTGAGGCTGGAGCTATGGGACAACCCTGCTCTCTTCTTGGCCAACTGAAAAACCCTCTCACTGACCTTTGGCATCTGTGGGTTGAGGGATCAGCAAACCTCTGCTACTGCTTCTGGGGATTCTGCCCTTCTCCTGGTGCCATACTGAGTGGCCAAGGCTGTGCTGTGCTGTGCTCAGTGTCCAGTGTGACAGACCTTTCCCTTCAGCCTTTCAGGTCCTTGGACTGGAAATCTCCACGCTGTTGTTCTGGGTCTTCTGCTGCTCTATATTTTGTTGAGAGACTTTCTTCACGGGTATTTTATGAGCTGTGGGGGAAGAGCTAGTGTATGAGCATCTTTCTACTGTGCCATCTTGGCTCTACCCCAAGGATATTTTAATTTGTTTTGGTATTTTTCAAGTCTTTTCTTTGTACATTTTTTGACCACCCACTTTCCAACAAGCACACTCTTTCCTCCCAGTATAGGTAGTAAATAAGTACTTTTCTCCTCACAGCTCTCATGATGAGAAACTTACCTAATTCTTTGTCATGTTTTACTTATTCAGAAAGGCAGCTGGAGTTGACTTCACCAGGAGAGGGTATCCAGGTCCAATTGTCCAACCTGCTCAAGAACTTCACAGCCACCTGATTATCTGCTCACCAGCCAGAGCCAATCAATTGCCTAACAAACTACTTGTTGTCCAGAATGAACCACCTATGTCTGCAACTTCCATTTCCCAAATTTGAAAATAAAGTGGGGATCCAGTGATTTTAGTGAGGTGGAAAGTGCACCTGTCTTGAACTCTTTTTTTCTGTGAATAAATTTTATTAATAGTTTTCACCCAATAATTCTTGCAGTCAAATTGAAGTTAAGGAATCCCCCAAAGCTGACTAATGTACCCTCCAAATTTCTCTGCAGTTTACTTTTGCTTGTTATGCATGAACTTGAAGGAACTTTTTGCATCTTTTTCCTTTGCCAAACATGCTTATTATCAATGGTTTGAGTACAGTAGAATCAGAAAGATTGGGATTCAAATCCAGCTTAAGACACCAACAGTGGCCTGGGGAAACTCTTCTCTGCCCCAGTTTCCTTATCTATAAAACAAGGGAATTGGACTCAATTTACTCTAAAGGTCCCTTCTAGCTCTAAATGTATGAACTTGTGATCTAGACAAGCTTTAGAGATTTCCTGCAAGATTGGTATGAATTTTTATCAAAGTTCTATTATCATTCACCCCTCCCAGCCCTGATTGGAAGATTTTTGTTTCACCAGGGTCTAGGCTTGAGTTAGTGTAGAAATTCTCCTTGTCTTTAACTTGGAAACTTTATTGCTTCCTACATGCATCACCTCTGGGTAATTCCTATACCAGCTTCCTTCAGAACTCAACCATGTATTACTACTGATGCCAGCTTGGCACTAATACTGTTTCTATGATGAATTATCTATCTAGATCTCTTCCTCAGTAGTTTAGACATCGTCATAAGATTCCCGTGGGCACATTGAAGTTAATGGACTGCTCTTATACTCTTTTATTTTAATAGATTCTGAAAAAGCCAATGAAAACCAACATTTACATATTTTAGTTCCATTCCTATGGCCCATCCTAGGAAAAAAATTAATTTGCAAACTATCGACTGATGAGCTTCACTTCATTTTCTAACAAAATTCTAGAATGCAATACTAAAGAAATGGTTAATGAACGTCTAGAAAAGGAAATAGCTATCACAAAGAGCTGGCAAGTCTATATTAAAAAAAGACTGTCCAGACTAACCTGATTTTCTTTTTTTAATAAGGTTACTAAAACTCAAAGAAATGCTGCATACTTTACTTAGATTTTAGCAAGGCTTTGATAAAGTATCTTATGCTGTTCTTTTTTTGAAAAGATGAAGACATGGATACTAGACTATAGTATAATTCAAAACTAGGTGAATAGCCAGACTCAGAGTAGTCATTGGTATTTCTATGTTATCCTGGCAGGAAGTCTATAGTGAGAAAGCTTCTGGGATCTGTGCTTGGTCTGTTCAATAGCACAGGACCAAATAGCATATTTTTGTCAATAACTTGGGTGAGAGCAGAGATGGAATCCTTATCAAATTTGCAGATGACCCAAATCTAGGAAGAATAGCTAATATAGAAATTTACAGGATTAAAAATAATCTTCACAGCCTAAAACATCAGGCCAAAGCTAATAAGATGAAGTTTAATAAGGATAAATGTAAAGTCTAATGCTTCAGTCCAAAAAAATGACTTCGCAAGAATAAAATGGATGAGGTATGGTTAGACAGCACTTGAAAACATGAGGAACTGTTTAGTGTACCGTAATTGCAATATAAGCCAATACTGTAATATGGCAGCCAAAAAGCTAATTTTAGAATATATTGAGAGAGAGCACACCAGGAGTAAGGAATTTATGGTCCTGGAAAAAACAACTTAGAAAGGGAATTGATAAACTAAGGATGTCCTAAGGGAAGCCACTAGAGTGGGGAAAAGCTTTTGAGTTTATACCATATGAGAATAAATTGTAGGAACTAGGATGTTTACCTGGGAGAATTTTAGGGAGGGGATAAAAGAGACATAATAGCTCTCTTCAAGTACTGAAAACTGTCATGTGGAGGAGTAATTGCTCATTACTTGGTTTGGTTCTAATGTTTTTCATTTTTGTCATTGTTTTCCACTGCCTAGCACATATTAATCATTTAATAAATGTTTGTTGCATTGGAACTAGGAGCCAAAGGTAGAGATGCAAAGAGGTAATTTAGGCTGGAAATAAAAAAGATCTTCCTAATAACTAGCCCTAACAAAAAGTGGAATGGGATACCCTAGAGGGTAGTGACATTTCCTTCATTGGAGGTTTTCGATCAAAGACACGATGACCTGATAGGTGTTTGGTAGTGGGGATTGTTTTTTAGGTATAGGTTGAACTAGAGAGCTAAGAGATTCCTTTTCACTCTGAAATTCTTTGATTCTTTGAAAATATTCTTCTTTGTATCTCATGGGACTTTAGTTCCATTTTAGGAGGCCTATAAGTTTAGCTGAAAGGAATCTTAAGTTGTGTGCAGTAATATACAGTCTAACAGCTTGGAAAGAACCTTGTGGAACTCAATTCTCCCTTGAATAATTTCCTTTACTATAATTTAGATTATGGGAGCTCTTTATTATAAATATAGTCAGCTGTCCATTTTTCATGTATGCTTAATTTTAGGCTGGCTTCTCTCTTCTAGCATATTTCTTTTTTTCTACCCTGTTCCCTCCTCAAAAGTCTGTTTTGCTTCTGACCAATGTCTTCCTTAATCTATCTTCCTCTTATCACCACCTTTTTCTCTTAGCACCACCACTATTATCACCACCTTTCCCCTCCTTCCCTGCTGGGTAAGAAGATTTTCTTTCTTTCTTTTTTTTAACTTATTTATTTATTTTTAGTTTTCAACAGACGCTTTGACAAGATTTTGTGTTCCAAATTTTCTCCCCATCTCTCCTGCCTCCTACCCCAAGACAGAGTGCATTCTGATTACCACTTCCCCTAATCTGCCCTCCCTTCTATCATACCCTCTCCTTCTCTTATCCTTATCCCCATTCCCTTTATTTTCTTGTAGGCCAAGATAGACTTCTATACCCCATTGCCTATATATCTCATTACCCAGTTGCATGTAAAAACAATTTTTAACATTCATTTTTAAAGTTTTAAGTTCCAACTACTCTCCCTTCTTCCCTCCCCACCCATCCCCACTGATAAGGCAAGTAATTCAAAATAGGTTATATATGTGTAGTTATGCAAAGCACTTCGATAACAGTTATATTGTGAAAGACTAACTATATTTCCCATCATCCTATCTTGCCTCCCATTTATTCTCTTCTCTTTTGACCTTTACCCTCCTCAAAAGTGTTTGCTTCTAATTACTCCTTCCTCCCATTTGCCCTCCCTTCTATAATTCCTCCCACCATGCTGCTTATACACTTCCCTTCTTTCCTGTAGTGTAAGATAGATTTTTATACAAAATTGAGTGTCCATGTTACTCCCTCCTTAAGCCAAATCTGATGACAGTAGGCTTCACTCTTTGCCTATCACCTTCCCACTCTTCCTCTCCATTGTAAAAACTCTTGCTTGTATGCCTCTTATGTGAGACAATTTTCCCTATTCATCTTCTCCATTCTCCCAGTTCATCCCTTTCTCACCCATCTCCTTTTGAGATCATCCCAATATTATAGACTAACATCCAATGCTCTTTATCTAATAGACACCTTCTAACTGCCCTCATGATGATAATGTTCTTGAGAGTTGCATGTATCATTTTTTCATATGGGAATGTAAACAGTTTAACCTTGTGAAATCCCTTATGATTTCTCACACATATTTACTTTATGTTTTTCTTGAGTCTTGTGTTTGAATGTGAAATTTTCCATTCAGTTCTGGTCTTTTCATTGGAATTTTTGCAAGCCCTTTATTTCATTAAATATCCATTCCTCTCCCTTCCTCTCCCCCTCAGAATTATACTTAGATTTTCTTGATTGTAATCCTAGCTTCATTATCTCCCAGAAAATCATATTCTAAGCCCTCTGCTCCTTTACAATGATAGCTGCTAAATCTTGTGAATCCTGATCGTGGCTCTGTTGTATTTGAACTGTTTCTGGTTTCTTACAATATTTTCTCCTTGACATGGGAATTCAGGATTTTGGATATAATATTTCTAGTTTCCATTTTCGTATTTCTTTCAATAAGTGACCAGTGGATTATTTCAATTTCTACATTGCTCTCTGGTTCTAAGCTCTCTGGGCAGTTTTCTTTTATAATTTCTTAAGACATGATGGGTAGGCTTTTTTTTTTTTTTTGGTCATGGTTCAGGTAGTCCTATCATTCTTAATTTTTTCTCTTTGATCTATTTTCCAGGTTAATCACTTTTCTTATGAGATATTGCATATCTTTTCCTGCTTTTTTTTCAGTCTTTTGACTATTTTATTGTTCCTTGGTGTCAAATGCAGTCATTAGCTTCCATTTGACCAATTCTAATTTTAAAGGAATTATTTTCTTCAGTGAAATTTTACACCATTTGACAATTCTGATTTGTAAGGAGATGTTTTCTTCATTACCTCTTTTGCCATTTGGACAATGTTGACTTTTAAGGAATTTCTTTCCCCCTCTCTTTTACCAATGTATTAATTTTCTTCCCAAACTCTCATTCCTTTTTTCAATTTTTTCCTGCTGCTCTTATTTGATTTTTAAAATCAGTTCTTCTACTCTTTAAAAAAATCTTTTCATTAGCTTTTATAGGAATTCCTGTTGGGTTTGTATCAAATCTGCATTTTTACTTAATTCTTTGCTTGTAAGGTGTCTTCAAGTTGTTCATTGTCTTATCCCTTCCCCCATTATTTTATTTTTAATTTTTGGAATAAAAGAAGCATTTTCATAACATAGTATAATAAAAAAGATTATTGTACATGAAACTGCAGACCTATTATGTACAACTTGCTATTCCTTTTGACTATATAATATATATATATATATATGTTATGTAAATTTCTTTTTTTCCTTTTTGTCTTCCCCCTCCCCCTCCCCTGCCCTAGAGATGGCTACCATTAAACACAAATAAGTATATAGAGATAAAATTTTCCTATATGTACTTATATTTTTTAGTTCTTTCACTTCTGAGTTTATGTCTTGAGCTTCTCTATCACCACAGAAACTTTTTAAGTTCAGTTCTTTTGTTGTTGTTTGCTCATTTTCCAATCTTTTTTCTTGACTTTGGACTTTATGTTAGAGCTTATATAGCTCAGTCTGGGGAACTGTAGGTTTTTGGTGCTTCCAAGGCATTGTGATCTGAAGAGAGATCTGCTCCTTGCCCTCCTGGTCTGAGCTATGGTCCTTGCCCAGGTAGTGCCTCTGTGCCTTCACAACCACAACTGTTCCTCTCCACTCTGGAACTGGGTAATAGACTACAGAACTACCAAATGGTATCTAATGTTGAAACTAGTGCTAGCACAGTGGTCAGATAGCATGTCAGATAAAATAGTTCTGCCTACAAGGAGCTTACATTCTTTTTGGGAAGAAAACTTAAATAGAACTAGAAAAAATAATATCAAAATTCATCCAGAAGAAAAAAAGAATATCAAGGGAACTAATGAAAAAAATGCTAAGGAAAGTGTCCTAGCCCTACCAGATCTCAAATTGCATTATAAAGCAGTAATCATCAAAACCATTTGGTACTGGCTAAGAAACAGAGGAGTAGACCCATGGAATATGTTAGGTACTCAAGACAGAGTAGTCAATGAATATAGCAATCTATTCTTGAATATACCCAAGGACCACAGCTTCTGGGATAAGAACTCACTGTTTGACAAAAATTGTTGGGAAAACTGGATAACTGTGTGGCAGAAACTGGGCATAGACCAATACCTCTCACCATACACAATAACAAAGTTCAAATGGATACATGATCTAGGTATAAAGATTGATACTATAAACAAATTAGGGGAGCAAGGAATAGTGTATTTGTCAGATTTATGGAGAAATTTATGACCAAACAAGAGATGGAGAACATTATGAAGTGAAAAATGGATAATTTTGATTACATTAAATTGAGAAGATTTTACACAAACAAATCCAATGCAACCAAGATTAGGAGGGAAGCAGAAAACTGGGAAAGAATTTTTCAGCTGGTGTCTGTGCTAAAGGCCTCATTTTTAAAATATGTGGGGAACTGAGTCAAATGTACAAGAATACAAATCATTACCCAATTGATAAATGGTCAAAGGATATGAATAGGGAGTTTTCAGAGGAAGAAATTAAACCTATCTATAATCATATGAAAAAATATTCTAAATCACTATTGATTAGAGAGATGCAAATCAAACAACTCTGAGGTACCACATCACACTATCAGATTGGCTAACATGACAAAACAGGAAGATAGTAAATGTTGGAGAAGATGTGGGAGAGTTGAAACACTAATTCATTGTTGGGGGAGCTGTGAGTTGATCCATCCATTCTGGAGAGCAATTTGGAGCTATGCCCAAAGGGCTACAAAAATGTGCATACCCTTTGATTCAGTAATATTGTTTCTGGCACTCTATCCCAAAGAGACCACAGAAATGGAAAAGGCTCTCACATGTACAAAAATATTTATAGCAGCTCTCTTTGTGGTGGCCAAAAACTGGAAATCAAAGGGATGCCCATCAACTGGGGAATGACTGAACAACTTGTGGTATATGAATGTAATGGAATACTATTATGCTATGAGAAACAATGAACAGGGAGACTTCAGAGAAGCCTAGAAAGACTTATATGAACTGATGCTGAGAGAAAGGAGAAGAACCAGGAGAACTTTGTACACAGCAACAACCACAGTGTGCAAGGAATTTTTCTGGTAGACTTAGTACTTCATTGAAATGCATGGACTTAAAAAATATCCAATGGACTCTTGAGGTGATATGCCTTCCACATCCAGAGAAAGAACTGTGGAATTGGACTGCAGATAGAAACAGACCATTTTCTTTTGTATTTTATTTTGTTTAATGGTATCTCCCATTCATTTTAATTCTTCTATGCAGTGTGTATTTAATAGGAAAGTATGTGTAGACCCTATATAAGATTGTACGCCATCTCAAGGAGGGACTGGGGAGGGAGGGGGGAATGAGAAGGAGGGAGGAGAAAAATATGTAAGATATATGGAAGTGATTTTCAAATACTGAAAACAAATAAAATAATTTAATTTAAAAAACTTAAACACATGTTAAGTACACATGCAATATGTACAAAATAAACATGAAAATGGGAGGGAGATTAAGGAAAGGCATTAGTATCTGGAAGAATCAAGAAAAGCTTCATGTAGAGATGGTCCTATTTCAGTTTAGCCTTGAAGGAAACTGGAGGCAGAGGTGGATGAAACCGTTTGGGCAGAGTCCCACAGAGGAAATGAGGTGTCGTGTAAGGAATAAGAAGGCAAATTTGGCCACATTGTAGAGCCCATGAAGGGAAGTGTACAATCAAGCTGAAAAGGTACCTGGAAGGTTGGAGGCAAGTCACATAGGTCCTTGAATACCCCTAGAGGAGCCTGTATTTGAATCCTGAGATAAATATAGAGCTGCTGGAGTTCATTGAGAAGGGGAAGTGATAGGTCAGATCAATACTTGGGGAAATCACTGGAGCAGCTGTGTGGAGTATGGTTTGGCAAAGAAACAGACTTGAAGAAGGGGAAACAATTAGGAAGCTATTGAAACAGTCCACCGGAATTGGTGGAAACCGGGGATTCCAGGAGGTGAAGAGGAGCATGACAGGTGTGGGAATTAGCCAGGGCAAAGGATGGAAGTGCAAGATGGAGCATCATGGGTGAGACATAACAAGTAGACTTGTGTGACTAGATTGTAAGGTTAATGGAGGGAAGAAATATATAAAAAGCTTAAAAAGGTAGGAAGGGACCAGTTATGAAGAATTTTAAATTTTAAACAAGTCTTTTCAATTTGATCCTAGAAGGATTGAAGAGCCACTGAAGTTTATGGAACAAGGAGTATTATAAATAGACTTGCAGTTTAGGGAAATGACTGTATGTTATGTGGAGAATGACTTGGAAAAGGAAGGCAAGGAAATTAATAGTCTATTGTAATAATAACCATAGCTAACATTTACATGATACTTATGAGCCCAGCACTGTGCTAAGTGCTTTATGATTATTACCTCACTTGATTTTCACATTTATTATCTCCCTTTACAGATGAGGAAACTGAGGCAAAGATAAGTTAAGTGACTTACCCAGGGTCATGCAGCTAGTAAGTGTCTGAGGCCTGATTTGAACTCAGACAGATGAGTCCTCCTGACTCCTAGCCTGGCACTCTATCCGCTGCATCACCCAACTGTCCCCAATTGTTTTCCACATTGTTTCCTTATTTTATTTAGAAGTCTTATATAATCTCACCTTTTCTCTACTAACATGGCTCTCACTTTATTTCAGGACTTCATCATCTCTCACCTGAACTATTATGAACAATTGGGCAACAAGTTGTCACAGAGGATAGAGCGCTGGGTCCTGACTCTAGGGCTGGTGGTCTAATCATTGTGTCACCTAGCTTCCTCCCTATTTTTTGGTGAGGCAATCAAGGTTAAGTGACTTACCCATGGTCACACAGCTAGTAAATGTCAAGTATCTGAGTCCTGATTTGAGCTCAAGTCCTCCTTACTCTAGGGCCAATGCTCTAACCATTGCACTATTTAGCCGCCTCTTTTTTTTGCAAGGCAGTTGAGGTTAAGTAACCCCAATTGCTAACACCCCAATCGCCAAAAAAATAAGATATAGAAGAGATTATATATTATATAAGAAATTTTGTGTAGATGACACCTAGGTTGTAAACCTGGGTGACTAGGGAGTATGGTGGTGCCCTCAGAAATAATAGAAAAGTTCTTAGTCAGGAGAGTTTTGAGGGAAAGATAATAAGTTCAGTTCTGGACATGTGTATTGCCAAGGCAATAGTCACAGCATTGAGGGCAACTATGAATATGCCAGCATAGTTCTGAATTGCAAAGTATAACAGATTCTCCATATAGAAGGCAGAAGAAAAACATTTACTCAGACACCAGAAAGCCACATCCTAACACCAGAAAGCCAAATACATCATAGCAACAAAGAAATCCATCATGGTAACCAAGAAGTATATACACATTATCAGGCCTTCCCACAAATGCACACCCTCAAACAAAATGCCTTTCTCTCATCCACAGTCAGATGCCTGCTTTCTTTCTCCCAGATCTGACTAGTTTGACTCACTTCCTACTCCATGCATTCAGCAAACTCCTCCCACCACAGCCTCCATGTGACTCAAATTTCCATGTGAGAGATAATTTGCCCCATTCCATTTCTCTCTTTCTCCTCTCAATATATTCCTCTCTCACCCCTTAATTTTGTTTTTTAGATATTATCTTTTCCTCTTCAATTCACCCTATGCCTTCTGTCTATATGTATATAATCTCTCCAAATACCCAAATACTGAGAAAAGTCTCAAGAGTTACAAATATTATCTTTCCATGTAGGAATGTAAATAGTTCAACTTTAGTAAATCCCTTATGATTTTTCTTTCCTGTTTACCTTTTCATGCTTCTCTTGATTCTTGTGTTTGAAAGTAAAATTTTCTATTCAGCTCTGGTCTTTGCATCAGAAATGCTTGGAAGTCCTCTATTTCATTGAATGACCATTTTTTTCCCCTGAAGTATTATACTCAGTTTTACTGGGTAGGTGATTCTTGGTTTTATCCTAGTTTTTCTGGAGTGGCCACAGTGAAGGGGAGCACCTAGGAAACTGGCATAGGTTTTGTAATCAAAACTAATCTAGTCAGCAAGCTGGTTTGCCTGCCAAAAAGTGTGAATGACAGGCTCATGAAAATGTGATTGTCACTTGCAGGAAAATACCATACCACTATCATCAGTGCCTATGCTCCCACCATGACGAACTCTGATGAGGTCAAAGAAAAATTTTATGAAGATCTAGAGATCCTTATCATCAATGTGCCAAAGGAGGACAAGCTTCTAATTCCAGGTGACTTTAATTCTAGAGTAGTTTCAGACTACCAGACTTGGCAGAGAGTCCTAGGGAGGAACAGAGTTGGAAACAGCAACAGCAATTGTCATTTACTGCTAAAGACTTGTGCATTGCATGACCTTCTCATCATCTTCCATTTACCTAAATGCAATAAAACTTCATGGATGCACCCTTGCAGCAAATATTGGCATCTAATAGACTATGTGATTGTAAGGAGAAGAGACAGACAAGATGTGAGAGTGACAAAGGCAATGTGTGGTACAGAGTGCTGGACTGATCATAGACTTATCCTTTCCAAGCTAAATATTCACATTCATCAAAAGTGCCACCCCCAAGGCAAAATGACTACCAGAAGAATTAATGTCAACAAATTAGAGCTCTTCTCTGAGCATTAACAGCTTGTTGCTAACTTGGAGGGAAAGTTGGGCCAACACACAGTTGGCAACAGTGGAGTAGAAAAGGAGTGGGCAACTTTTGGAGAGTTGGTGTACAGCACTGCATTTGCTCATCTGGATCAGAACACTCACAAACATTAAGACTGATATGATGAAAATGATGGGGAAATCCAGAAGCTGCTAAATAAAAAATGAGAACTCCACAGGATTTATCAGCAGGATAGTTCATCCATCTCTAAGAATACAGCATTTAATTCCATCAAAAATAAAATACAAGCAAAGCTTAGAGAGAAGCAGGATTCCTGGCTCAGTAAGAAGGTTCATAAAATTCAGTTTTATACTGATAGTAACATTCCAAAGCTCTTTTATGATTCCCTGGAAGCTATTTATGAACCAAAAATCTATGGTGCATTACAACTACTCAGTGCTGGTGGAGCCACATTGATTAGTGATAAAGATATGATCCTAGTGTTCTCAACAGACCATCATCAATCAATACTGAGGCCACCGACCATTTACCTCAGGTTGAAGTCAATCTCTCCTTAGATGAACTTCCAGCTGAAGAAGAGGTTTTGAGTGCCATTAGGCTCCTTTCATGTGCTGCTTCTATTCCAGCTGAGATTTACAAGGTGGAGACCATTGCTCATACAAAAGCTGATTGAAATATTCCAGGTTATATGACAAGAGGAGGTTATCCCCCAAGAGTTCAAGGATGCTTCCACTGTCCATCTCTATAAAGGTTAAAGGAATAGATTGCCCTGCGACAATCACCAGGGGGTCTTTCTCTTAGTCATTGCTGGCAAGATTTTTTCGGGAGTCCTCCTTAATAGGCTAATCTTTCCCTGGAAGATAGTCATCTACCTGAGAGTCAGTGTGGCTTCAGAAAGGACCAAGGAACAATCAATATAGTGTTTGCTGCCCAATAATTCAAGGAGAAATTCCAGAAGCAGAACAGAGGTCTGTACACAACATTTGTAGATCTGACCAAGGGCTTTGACACTGTTAGTCATGAGGGCTTGTGGAAAATTATGTCAAAATTTGGTTGCCCAGAGAAGTTCATCAGTATTGTACATCAATTTCATGATGGCATGTTTGCCTGGGTTCTGGATAGTGGACCATGCTCCCATGCCTTCCCAGTTGCCAATGGAGTGAAATAGGGCTGTGTGCATGCTTGCATGCTTTTAGTATGATGTTTTCAGCCATGTTGTCAAATGCTTTCAGTGAGGATGAACACAGCATCAAGATCAACTACCATACTGATGGTAAGTTCTTCAATTTGAAAAGGCTATAAGACCAAAGTGGAGGAAGTGTTGGGTGCATGATTTTCTGTTTGCAGATGATTGTGCACTCAATGCAGCCTCTGAATCTGAGATGCAACAAAATATGGATCCATTCTCTACTGCCTGTGCTAATTTTGAAACACCAAGAAAACACAGGTTCTCCATCAGCCACCATATATCATCCATACGTGGAATCGTTGGTTACAAAAAATGGAGAAGTTTTGAATGCTGCGGATAAGTTCACTTAAGTGAACATACTGACAGGAATGTACATATTGACAATGAGGTTGACAGAAACATTGCCAGAGCTAGCTCAGTGTTTGGAGGCTCCAAAGAAAAGTTTGAGAGAGAAGAGGTATTAGACTGATTACCAAACTGAAGGTCTACAGAGCTGTTGTGCTGACCTCATTGTTGTATGCCTGTGAAACATGGACAGTCTACTAGCACCACACCAGGAAACTGAATTGCTTCCATTTGAACTCTCTTAGGAAGATTCTGAAGATCACCTGGCAGGATAAAGTACCAGATACTGAAGTCCTTGCTCAAACTAAACTACCAAGCATTCAAACTATGCTTCAGAGAGTTTAACTCCATATTGTTCAAATGCAAAACATATACTTGCAAGACAGACAGAGAACTTGCATGGAGCAGGTGATCACATGGTGATCAGAAGAAGCGATACAAGGACACTCTCAAGGTATCCCTCAAGAACTTTGTATCTGATTGTGAGACATGGGAGACACTGGCATAGGATTACCCAGCATGGTGTGCCCACATCAGAAAAGTTACTGTGCTCCATGAGCAAAGCAGAATTGAAACAGCACAAAGGAAATGTAGGATGTGCAAATTTGGAGTAACCACCCCAAACGTTCACATGGACTATCTGTACCCAATCTGTGGTAGAGCATTTTGAGTTCATATTGGTCTAATCAGTCACAGTCATATACATTGAAACTTTACTTTATCATAGTGATGTCATTTTGGTCCTCTTTGAGAACAAAGGACAACAACCATCCAACCAAACTTGAGTGGCTTCTTATTGCCACTGGAATTTACAAGCTAACCTTCCCTATTTACCTTTTAAAACCCTTCGCAACCTGGCCTCAGTCTTTCTTTCCAGGCTTATTGCACATTTCTGCATTTCCTACTTTCTATGATACTCCCAAACTGTCCTTCTATCTGTTACCCTTCCCCTCCCAAACATATGCCCCCTCATCTTCTATCTATGCCTTTGAAATGGCCCCACACTATCCCTCCTCACCTTCACCATTTGGAAGCTCTCTTTCTTCTAGACACAGTTCAGGCATCAGCTCCTACAAGAAACTTTCCGCAGTCCTCACAAATACAAATACCCTCCCTAACTTCCTACCTTGTACTTTGTATTGATTCTCTTTATATTAATATTGTATATACTTATTTATGTGCTTATTTTCTCCCTGATTAGGATGGAAGTTCTTTAAGAGTAAGGACTATTTAATTCTTAGTTTTTATTTATTTATTTACTTAGCACAGAGCTTGGGCTTAGTGAATGCTTATTCATTGATGAGCTGTGACAAACAAAACTGACAATTCAGGAAGCAAGGAGCTGTCCAAATAGCTGTTCTAGGATCGGTTTAAAGTAGTCCCCTCAGGGTGTGTTAGAAAGTAAAGAACTACTCCTATAGAGACCTATTTCCAATGTTCTTAGAGAATGAATTTTCCTCATGAATTTATTCTTTTCCCCCAATGATATGAAAGTCACTAAGAGGATTTTTTTTCCCAGTGACTTATAAGGGAGCTAAGCAAGATTTTATGACATTTCCCCCCGTTTGTTAGGTGCATTATTTGTGTGGTTCACTTTAATTCAATTTGAACCAACAAACATTTATTAAGTGCCTACTATGTGCCAGGTACTGTGGTAGCCATTGAGGATACAAAAACAAAATAAACTAACCTCTTCCCCTAAGGAGCTGACATTCTTTTGCGGGGAAAGGGGGACAATAGAATGTAAAAACTATTCCAAACAAGCAAAATGCTTTATTATTTGATTTCTGGTTACTTGTCTGCTCTGTGAGCATAATATGCCCTGAAATGACACTCTAGCAAAAATGTGTTTTCCATCTCTTACTCTGAACCCAAGGATAGTATGAGTACCCCCAGGTGGAAGCCTCCATTGCATGTATATGTTTTGTTTATTTTTTAATCTAAGTTGGTTTATAGATTTCTTGAACTTATACACTGGTCTTTTTGGACCCCCTTTTTGGACTCCCTTTTTCTTATCAATGAAAATGTTTGTTCTGTCTTCAAATTTCATTCTTGAGAGTTTTTCTTCTCTCCCAGGCTATTATTCCTTCTGGAATTTTAGTCCCATAGGATCTTATATATATTTTCTTTCAACCCTTTGAAAGCTACAATTTCCAAATCTAAGATACATATCAAACTATTCCAAGACTTTTCCCTTATCACAAATGCTAAAGTGGAGCTATTCCTCCAAGTTCCATGTCATTCTTACCCTTGCAACAGTTTACTTTTTGTTGATGAGAATCAACATACAACTTATCTTATTTTTCCATTCACTCTTTGAAGGATGAAATCCTTATTAAGGAAAAGTGAGAAATCCTTAGCTGTTCTACAGTTGACAGAAAGAGGGGGATAAAGGCATGAGAAAGAGGAAGGGGAGAGAGGAAGGGAGAAAGGGAGGAAGATGAGAGGGAGAGAAAAGAGAGAGGGAAAAGGAAAGAGAGAGAGAGAGAGAGAGAGAGAGAGAGAGAGAGAGAGAGAGAGAGAGAGAGAGGGAGGGAGAGAGAGAGAGAGAGAGAGATTCAGTGTAAAGATGATTGGAGTACTTTACTACTACTCCATTGTGTATCCATACCATACTTGTGATTTATTTTCTGAACTTTTCAGCTATTTGCTCTTTCTTTGCAAATATTCTATATTATGCTCTGGTTTTTGTTTATGGATTCATTGATATTTACTCAAATGCTCTTGGCCATGTTTCCTTGCTCTTTTTCCTGAATTTCATTACATAAGTCTATCTTTTAAATATGAGATGATATTCTACTTTCACAAACCCCTTTACGTACCCCATTCCTTCTCAATAAACTATGCTTTTCCAGAGCCACATTCTAGTCATGGATCTCATTTCTTAAAAGTCTCTGTGTCACTTCTGAGGTCAAATTTTTAGAATCTTTTATTCACTTTGCTTATTTCTCACAATAAAACTGGGAAGAGAACAATGAATAGGTCAAATATGTAAAAGATCTATAAAGGATGTTATCAGAAACTCTTTTCACCATCAAAGACAATAGAGTCACCATATTTTAGACTCTAACATCAAATCCCTCAAAATTGTCTTGTTCTTAACAATGACCTCCTCTCTGCATACCTGATCTAGTCTCACTGCGTTTCTCATATTTTCTCCTTTAGTATCAATGCAACAGTATGGATCGGTGAAATGTAGCTTAAAACCTTTGGACTCTGTCATTCCTTACTCTTGAACCATATTTTCCAATATATTCTTTCATCTGAAGTAGAGGAAGACACAAAGGAAAAATTTTCCAACCTTATTACTACCTGTAAAGACTGACTAAAAGAACATCATCAACAACCTACTCAGAAGACTAATTTCTTATCTATGTTTTCTTATTTTGCCATCTTTAGGTAAGTTATTTCCCCTTTCATTTTTGGACAATTTTATTTGTAGAAAAAGGCAGAAACATGAACAGTTCTGAGAGAACCACTGAGAAGGAAGTCCCTCAGAGGACCTGAGATAGAATAAGTAGCCTTCAGAGAGAAGTACTTACCGAAGACAAAGATAAAGGAAATGTCGTATTTCTTAACAGCTAATTTGCATGGGACTATTATGAAGACTTTGAGGTTGATAGCTAGGAATCATGAAAATTTACTTTTTGGTGGCTATGTGATGATGGTGCATTTCTTCTTTTTATGAAAGACTTGTGAATCTGGTGTCTTACATTAAAAGAAAGATAAGTCACTTCACATAAGGAGACCCTACTTTGGTGTTCATGGGACTGAGACCAAAGTTGAGGAAGACCTAAGGAGAGTGGAAACAAAAGCAGAGAAACAGGAAAAAATCTGAATGGAGTGAAATGGAGACTGGCTTGCCCCCTGCTGTTTGAAGAGAGCTGAGCTCAACTGAGTGGAGAGCTCAGAACTGAGGCAAAGATACAAACTTCAAATAAAATATTAGCAGAGGCTACAGCAACATATCACAAAGTTATAAACTATGGCCAGGTTGGATTTATACCTGGAATGCAGGGTTGATTTAATATAAGAAAAACTATGAAACTATATTGATTCATAGTGAAAACAACAAAAATCACATGATTTTTTTAACAAATCTGTTTAAAAATACACTAGACAAATACAAGAATAAATGGACCTTAACTTATATGCAGATAGAATATATCTAAAATAAAGAGTAAGACTTATACATAAGAGGGATAGGCTAGAGTCCTTTACAGTAAGATGCAGCAAAGGTGTCCACTGTCTCCACTTTTATTTGACATAGTCCTTGAAATGCTTGCTATAGCAATAAGAAAAGAAAAAGGAATTGAGGAAAAACATAGGTAAAGAAGAAACAAAATGATAACTTTTTGTAGATATCAATGGTATACTTAGAAAACTCTAGAGAGTCACCTAAAATTAAATGAACAGTAACTTCAGTAAAGTTGTAGGATATAAAAAATATTTACAGAGATCATCAACATTTCTTTGTGATACTAATATACCCAGCAAGAAGAGCTAGACAATTTCCATTTAGAATAACGATAGGATGTATTATTAAATACTTGGGCATCTACTAAGCTATACACAACATCATTGCTTACAGAAATAAAAACAAAACTAAAAATTTAAAGAACTATTAGTGACTCATTGATAGACTGAGGCAGAATAATAGAAAGTTCAATAAGGCCTAAATCACTTTAATTTTTTAGTGTCATAACTTTACTACAGAGCCCAAATGAATGGATGGCTCATTGAGAACCCAAACCAACCAAACATAAAAAACCATCTTGAGAACTGAGAGAAAGGCCTGAAGTCTGTAACCCCCACTTCTTATGCTAACTGGAAAGACAGACACTGCATTTATTGCTGCTGGTACTTGATTGGAGGAACAACTCTATTGGTTGAAAAAGATGACTGAAGAAAAAGTATTGTTGCTGAGAACTGATTGGAAGAAAAAAAGTCATCTGTACCTTGATGGGGGAAAGTGGAAGATTGTCTTTCCTTTCAATGTCATCTACATCATGAGAGAAGGATTCCATCAGAGGCTTTTCTGCCTTGTTCTTTGTTGTAATATCAGGCTCAAGAGAGAGAAAAACTCCCCAGAGCCCAGCCAAGAGAGCAAACCTGAATAACTGCAGATTCCATGCTTTCAGAAGTACTTTGCTAAAACAAACAAACATGATTGGAGAAATGCAAATCAAAACAACTCTGAGATACCACATCACATCTATCAGATTGACTAACATGACAAAACAGGAAAATGATAAATGTTGGAGAAGATGTGGGAGAGTTGGAACACTAATTGATTGTTGGTGGAGCTATGAGCCAATCCAAGAATTCTGGAGAGCAAATTGGAACTTGCCCAAAGTGCTACAAATAGGTACTGGCAATATCACTTCTAGGACTACATCCCAAAGAGATCATCAGAATGAAAAAGGGTCCCACATATGCAAAAATATTTATACCAGCTCTCTTTGTGGTGGCCAAGAACTGGAAATCAAGGGGATGCCCATTAATTGGGGAATGACAGAGGAAGTTGTGGTATATAAACGTAATGGAATACTATTGTGCTATAAGAAGTGATGAACAGGAGGACTACAGAGAGGCCTGGAACGATTTATATGAACTGATACTGAGTGAAATGAGCAGAACCAGGAGAACATTGTACATGGTAACAATCCCGGGGTGTGAAGAATTTTTCTGGTAGACTTGGCCCTTCCCAGAAATACAAGGACCTAAAACATTCCCAAAGGACTCTTGAGGCAAAATGCCATCCACATCCAGAGAAAGAACTATGGAATAAATGAAGTAGACTATTTTCTCTTGTGTTATGTTTTGTTTTATTCTTTCTCATAGTTTGTCCCATTCATCTTAATTTCTCTATGCAACATGACCAATGTGAAAATGTACTTAATAAAAATGTATATATGGAAACCATATAAGGTTGCATGCCATCTCAGGGAGGGAGGGGGAGAAAATCTAAGACTTATGGAATTGATTGTAGAAAACTGAAAACAAATTAAAACATTTTTTTTTTAAATCTAAAAAACCCAAAACAAACAAGCAACAAAAAAAAAAAACACAAAACGAGCATGTTATTGCCTTATAACCTAGACCAGGAAGGATTTGAGTAGAGTAGTTAATAAAGGAGCAATCCTTCCCATCAGTGACTTTTGGTGTAGACTATTCCCCTGAAGAGACTGAGGATATCAAGAATTATGAGTTTTCCCAGAATCATGAGTTTCTTCAGGGACATAGATTTTCCTACTCACATTACTCCCTGCAAGGTTTCTACAAGTTTATACCTATGTTACCTCATGGATACTGCTATTTGCATTTGTGGGAGAGTGACTCGGGATCATGAGTGAACTACCAGGTTATGATTATTTTTTATTTTGTATTTAGTATAGTTTATGTTTTATAATTAAGAATTAATAGTATCATCTTGGCTGATGTTCTAAATGGAAGCATACAGGTGAGTGCTGAGGAGCTACTGTTGAGAATAAAAACTTATAGCTCCTTAATATTAAAGTTTCCATTAGGACCCTGAGAGTAAGTTGTAGTAGCAACAGCATGACTGACTGGCAAAATCTCCCTGACTTTTTGGCTTCTTTCAGGTTGAACTAGAAAGATTGCCTAGAAAGAGAGGAGAGTTGGGAGACAGGTGCTCACATGCCTTGGCCATGTCCATGATGTGTACACACATTTGTTTTTGGAGGTAATCAGGGTTAAGAAAGTTGCCTAGGGTCACACAGCTAGTAAGTGTCTGACATGGATTTGAACTCAAGTCCCCTTGACTCCAGGGACAGTGCTCTTTCCACTGCACTGCCTAGCCGCCTCTGTTTACATACTTTTTTCATATATTGAATATTTTATTTTTTCCAAATTACATGTAAAAACAATGTTAACATTTGTTTATTTTCAAACCTTGGGCTCTAAATTCTCTCCCTCCTTCCACTTCCCCTCTCCCCCGCCACTGAGAAGGCAAGCAATTTCACCTAGGTTATACATGTGTAGTCATGCAAAACACATTTCCATGTGAGTCATTATGTGAAAGAAAACAGACAAAAAATCCCATAAGAAAAATAAAGAAAAAGTATCTTTGATCTACAGTCAGTGTCTAAGCAGTTTTCTTTCTGAAGATGACAATACTCATCATCATAAGTCTACAGAACTATCTTGGATCACTGTATTGCTGAGAATAACCAAGCTATTCATAGGAGATCATCAGACAATACTGCTGTTACTACATATGATGCTCTCCTGGTTGTATTCACTTCACTTTGCATCAGTTCATGTAAGTATCACCATGTTTCTTTGAGAGAATTCTTCTCATCATCTCCTAAAGTATGATAGTATTACATCGCAATCATGCACACAACCTATTTAGCCATTCCCCAATTGATGGAATCCCCTCAGCTTCCAACTCCTTGCCACAACCAAAAGAACTGCTACAAATATCTTTGTGCACATAGATTACTTCCCTTTTTTAAAAAATCTCTTTAGGATACACACCTAGTAGTGGTATGGGTTGGTCAAAGGGTTTTATGGCCCTTTGAGTATGGTTCCAAACTGCTCTCCAGAATGGCTGAATCAGTATACAACTTCACCAATAGTACATTAGTGTTAATTTTCCTACATTCCCCTCTAACATCTACCATCCTCCTCCTCTGTCATACTAGTTAATCCAACAGATGTGAGGTGGTAGTTCAGAGCCATTTTAATTTGTATTTCTCCTATCAATAATGATTAGCAGGATTTTAAAAAATATGAATATGGATAGTTTTGATTACTTTATCTGAAAACCGCTTGTTCATATCCACCAACCATTCATCAAATGAGGAATGGTTCTTATTTCTATAAATTTGACTCAGTTTTCTATGTGTTTGAGAAATGAAGTCTTTATCAGAGAAATTCACCATAATTTTTTTCACAGTAATGATTACCAACTATGCATTTCTCTCCATTCTATTTCTCCCCATTTATCCTACTCTCTCTCTGTCTCTGTCTGTCTCTCTCTCACCTGTACATTATCAAAAGTGTTTTGCTTCTAACTTTTACCTCCTCCATACTGCCTTCCCTTTTCTCAACTCCACTCCCTTCTCTTATCCCCTTTCCTTCCCACTTTCCTCATAGATTTCTACATGAGTCAAGGTTCATGTGTTCCCCTCCTCACTACTACCATTTCCCCCTCCACAGAAAAGTTTCTTTCAGGCCTCTTTCATGTCAGATAATTTATCCTTTTCTACCTCTCCCTTTCCCTTTCTCCTAGTGCATTTTTCTTTTTCATGCCTTAATTTTATTTTTTTAATAATCATATCATAACACTCACCCCTCTGCTTTCTGTCTATGTATACTCCTTTTAACTGCCTTAATAAAGAGAAAATTTTTAGGAGTTATAAGTATCATTTTCTCATGTAAGAATATAAACAGTTTAACTTCATTGAATTCCTTATGATTTTTCTTTCCTTTTTAACTTTTTATATTTTCTTTAGCATCTTGTATTTGAAAGTCAAAATTTTTATTCAGCTCTGGTCTTTTCATCAGGAATGCTTGAAAGTACTCTATTCCATTGTATATCCATTTTTTCCTCTGAAGGATTATATTCAGTTTTTCTGGGTAGGTGACTCTTGGTTGTAATTGTAGCTCTTTTGCCCTCTGGAATATCATATTCAAAGCCCTTCAATACTTTAAGGTAAAAGTTTCTAAATTTTGTGTAATCCTTACTGTGGCTCCATGATATTTAAATTGTTTCTTTTTGGCTGCTTGCAGTATTTTCTTCTTGTCCTGGGAGGTCTGGAACTTGACTATAACATTCCTTCGAGTTATTTTGGGATCTCTTTCAGGAAGTGATCAGCTGATTCTTTCAATTTCTATTTTACCCTCTGTTCTAGAATATCAAGGCCATTTTTCTTTCTTTTATTTATTTATTTATTTAGCTTTTTACATTCATTTTCACACATTTTTGGGTTCCAAATTTTCTCCCCTTTTATCCCCTCCCCCCACCCCAATACCCCAAGCAATCTAATTTTCCCTATCTCCAATCTGTCCTCTCTTCTGTCATCCCTCCCTTCCCTTGTCTCTATCTTCTCTTTTCTCCTGTAGGGCCAGATGACTTTCTATTCCTCATTAAGTGTATGTCTTCTTTCCTAGTTGCAACAATACTAAACAATTGTTCCTAAAACTTTGAGTTCCAAATTCTCCCCATCCCTCCCTCCCCACCCATTGCCTTTGGTACGGCAGGCAATTCATTATAGGCCATATCTGTGTAGCTTTGCAAATGACCTTCCTGATAGTCGTGTTGTGTAAGACTAACTGAATTGCCATCCCTCCTAACCTGCCCCTCATTGTTTCTCTTCTGTCCTTTGATCCTGTCCCTCCCCAAGTGTTGACTTTCAATTACTCCCCTCCTCCCTTTGCCCTCCCTTCCATCATCCCCCCCCAATATCTCCTTCTCCCCCCGCTTTCTTATACTGTAAGATAGGTTTTCATACCAAAATGAGTGTGCATTTCACTCCTTCGTTTAGTCAAATGTGATGAGGGTAAACTTTTGTTTGTTTGTTTGTTTGTTTGTTTTTTCCTCAGCTCTCCTCTTTTTCCCTCCACTAAAAACATCTCCTACTTGCCTCTTAAATGACATATAGTTACCCCCTTCCATTTCCCCCTCTTTCCTCTCACTACATTTCTCTCTCACCATTTACCTTAATTTCTTTTAAGGTATGGTCCCATCCTATTCAGTTCAATCTGTGCTCTCTGTCTCTGCATGTGAATGCATGTGTGTATGTGTGTGCATGCGTGTACATGTGTATGTGTGGTCCCACCAACCACCCAGATACTGAAAAGTTTTAAGAGTTAGAAATATTGTCCTTCCCTGTATGAATGCAAACAGTTCATTTCTGGTAAGTCCCTTAATACTTCTCCTTGCTGTTTACTTTTGCATGCTTCCTCTCATTCTTGTGTTTGAAAGTCAAATTTTCTTTTCAGCTCTGGTCTTTTCATTAAGAATGATTGAAAGTCATCTGTTTCATTGAAAGACCATATTTTCCCTTGAAGTATTATACTCAGTTTAGCTGGGTAGGTGATTCTTGGTTTCAGTCCTAGTTCCTTTGCCTTCTGGAATATCCTATTCCACGCCCCTTCGATCCCTTAATGTAGAAACTGCTAGATCTTGGGTTATCCTGATTGTATTTCCACAGTACTGGAATTGTTTCTTTCTAGCTGCTTGTAAGATTTTTTCCTTGAGCTGGGAGTTCTGGAATTTGGCCACAATGTTCCTAGGAGTTTCTCTTTTTGGATCTCTTTCAGGTGGTGATCGATGGATTCTTTCAATACTTATTTTGCCCTCTGGTCCTAGAATATCAGGGCAGTTTTCCTTGATAATTTCATGCAAGACGATGTCTAGGCTCTCTTTTTTGATCATGGCTTTCAGGTAGTCCCATAATTTTTAAGTTGTCTCTCCTTGATCTATTTTCCAGGTCAGTTGTTTTTTCCCATGAGATATTTCACATTCTCTTCCATTTTATCGTTCTTTTGGTTTTGTTTGGTGATTTCTTGGTTTCTCATAAAGTCATTAGACTCCATCTGTTCCATTCTAATTTTGAGAGAACTATTAAATTCAGTGAGCTTTTGAGCCTCTTTTTTCATTTGGCTCATTCTGCTTTTGAATGCATTCTTCTCCTCATTGGCTTTTTGAACCTCTTTTGCCAATTGAGTGAGCCTATTTTTCAAGGTGTTAATTTCCTCAGCATTTTTTTGGGTCTCCTTTACCAAGATATTGACCTTTTTTTCATACTCTTCTTGCATCTTTGTCATTTCTCTTCCCAGTCTTTCCTCCACCTGTCTAACTTGCTTTTCAAAATCCTTTTTAAGCTCTTCCAAGGCCTGAGCCCACCCAACACCCCCCTGGGGTGTCTGGGGTACTGAGGCCCCGCCCTCCACATCTTTCCCTGATGGGAAAAATACGTTCTCGTCCTCGCCATCAGATCCGAAGGTCGGGATCATTTGCATTTGTTGGAAAAAACTCTCTAAAGTCTTATTTTTCTTCCCCTTTCTAGGCATTTTCCCAGCCAGTTACTTGACTTCTGAGATTCCTTTCCACCCCCGCCTGGATCCGCCCAGCTAGTGCTTGGCCTCTGAGATTCAAATGCGCTTTCCCGCCGCAAGCTTTAGTTCTGGCGCAGGGGTGGGGGCAGGGCCGCCTCCTAAGCTTGGGCCCTCAGGGGCTTTCTGCAGAGACTTTCAGGAACGGAGCGGGTGGGGGCGGGGTGGAGGGCCCCGCCTGCTGTGCTCAGCTCCCTTGGGGGTTTTATTCAGAGGCGTTCAGCAGTAGAGCAGGGTGGGGGCAGGGCCGTCTCCCCTGCTCGGCTCCCTCAGATTGGAAAGACCTTCAGTATTGAAGATCCTACCTGCTGCTGGGGGATTCCTGAGTCCCGGGGCCGCTGCCTCCTCAGCCGCCCGCCCACGCCTCTGCCTCCGCCGCTTCCTGCCCCCGTCTCTGCCGCCTCCGCTTCCTCCCGAGGGGGCCTGAGTCACGGAGACGCTCCGCTCCCCTCCCCTATCGCAGCCTTCTTTCTTACTGACCTGTAGCTTCTGTGGGCGGAGGGACTTTCCCGGCTGCCGGAGCTTCCCCTGGAGCTTTCCTCTCTGAAGTCTGCTCGGGTCAGCTTCTCTGGGGCCGCGGCCAGGGGTGGGGGTGTGGTCCGCTTTCCGGACCCCGGGGACGGCTCTCCAGGGTTCAGTGGAACGGAAATCTCTTCCCCTATGTTTATGCACCCCCTGCAGAGATTCAGAATTTATGGGGATCTCCTTTTACCTCAATTCCATGGGTTGTGGGCTCGGAGCTCGTAAATGTGCGTCCTTCTACTCCGCCATCTTGGCTCCGCCCCCCCCAAGGCCATTTTTCTTGATAATTTATTGAAAGATAATGTCTAGGCTCTTTTTTATCATGATTTTCAGGTAGTTCAAAAATTCTTAAATTATCTCTCCTGGATCTATTTCCAGGTAAGTTGTTTTCCTAATGAGATAATTCACATTTTCTTCTGCTATTTTTCATTCTTCTGATTTTGTTTTTTTCTTGATGTCTCATCAAGTCACTAGCTTCCACTTGCCCAGTTCTAACTTTTGAGGAATTATTTTCTTTGGTTAGCTTTTGTACCTCCTTTTCCATTTGACCAATTTTGCTTTTTCAAGGCAGTTTTCTTTTCATTGGATTTTTGTGCCTCTTTTACGATTTGGCTTATCCTGTTTTTTAAGGTATTGTTTTCTTCAGTACTTTCTTGTACCTTCTTTACCAAGCTGTTGACTTTTCCCATGCATTTCTTGCATCACTTATTTCTATTCTCAATTTTTCCTCTACTTCTCTTACTTGTTTTTTAAAATACTTTTTGAAGTCTTCCTTGGCCTGAGATCAATTCATATTTTTCTTTGAGAATTTGGATGTAGGAATTTTGATTTTGTTGTCTTCTGAATATGTCTTTTGATCTTGTCATTATAGTAATTTTTCTATGATCAGAATTTTTTTTCTGTTGTTTGCTCATTTTCAGTCTATTTCTTACTTTTAATGCAATGCTAAAGTGAGATTCTTCTTCCCAAGTGGAAGGGGCACTGTCCCAAGACTCACATCTTTTATGTGGCTGTTTTCAGAGGTAATTCTAGGGATCTGTAAGTTTTGGACTTTTCTAAGGTGGTATGATCTAGGGAGAAGTGTGTTTATTACTCTCCTGTACTATGCACTAGTTTGTGAGCTACCACAAGCACTGTTTCAACCCTGCAACTGTGACAAGGGTCCCTGCTGCCCATCATCTGAAAGCTCTGCTGTGCTAATACTTCTCCTCACACTAGGAATAAGACCTAGCACTGCAACCCAAATCTAAGTACAGGCAATGCAACAAAGTCTTGCCCTTGGTGCCAGCAAAGGGAATCTTGTAAATCTACTTCTAACCCGTTGTCCTATCCCCTTACCATCTGTGGGCTGAGAGGTCTGGAAACTGCTACTGCAGCCACTGATTCAGTCATCCAGAGACCTGCTCCTGGCTTACTGGTGACCAGTTTGTGCCCTGCCTGCACTGGCCTCATGTGTGCTGGTATGGTCTGTGCTGGACCAAGTATTCCTCTCTCACACTGGTGCACCTGCTAACCCTCTAAGTTGTCTTGGGCTGGAAAATTGTTTCACTTCATCTTTTTGTGGGTTCTACTACTCTAGAATTTGTTCAGAGATTTGTTTAGAGTCATTATGTAAAGGTATTTGGAGGGATTTCGGGGAGCACTCAGGTAACATCTTTGCTCTACCTCTTGTACACACATTTTAAATAAAAATAACTTATGGATGTATTGAATGACTTGCTTTGTAAACTTTAATGAGGTGATACATAAGAATTTCATAACAATTAAATTGCTATATAAATATGAGTTATTATTATATTTCATGAGCCACAGAGGGAATAACAAATTGAGGCTAGATCAGAGTACCGAAGCAACCGAGCCATATTTTTGGCTTCATTCCTAATCCCCCTTAGTCCCTAATCCTACCTATCTCAGTTCTCCTGAGCTTCCCTTGATGTTTCTTTTCAATCTTTTTTTTCTGAACTTAAACTCCAAATAAAATGAGCATTTCCATATGTATTATAGAACAGAAAAGGAGGATTGTACATGAAGCTGTGAATCTTTCTTATGTAAAACTTACCTTTTCTTTTTTGAGTATATAAAAACTTCATAGTTATTGTACTATTATTCTACTGTACACTATTCATAGTGTAACTGTCTTGCTTTCCTATGATATCTTCTAGCCTTCTTTTTATTATCTTTTCATTTTGTGTGGAACTCTGTCTGCCCTTTCCCTCTCATAGCCTCCCCTCCCCCGAATTTGAAAAAAGAAAAAAAAGAAAGAAAAATCCTGGTAACAAATAAACATAGTTAAAAAAAATTCCTACTGTGGTCATGTCTAAAACTGTATGTCTCACTTTGCCTCTTGAATCCATCAGCTCTATGTCAGGGGTAGGCACTATGCTTTGTGATCCACACTCTGGAATCATGAATTGTTATTATATTATTATATTAATTAGATTTTGTAAGTCTTTTAAAGATGTTTTTATTTGTATTGTTATTACTTTGGTGACTGTACTTGCTTCATTCTGCATTAGTTCACATGTCTTCCCAAGTTTCTTTGAAACTGAAAATAATATTCCATTATATTCATGTAACATCTTTTTTTTCCCAGCCATTTCCCAGTTAATGGGCACCTCTTTCATTTCCACTTCTTTGCCACTGGGGAAGAAAAAGCTGCTACAAGTATTTTATATTTATGTGTCTTTTCCCTCTTTCTTTGGTTCCTTTGGTGTTTAGACCTAGTAGTGGAATCACTGGATTGAAGTTTATCAGCTTTAGGGACATAGTTCCAAATGACTTTCCAGAATAGTTGGATCAATTCACAGCTTCACTAATAATATATTAGTGTCTGTTTTCCCACAGCCCCTCCAACATTTGTTATTTGTCATTTTCCTCTTTTGTCATCTTTGCCAATCTGATGAGTGTGAAGTGAAATCTCAGACTTTGATTTAGATTTCTCTAAATATTAGTGATTAGGAGTAGTTTTTTCAAATGGCTATAAATGGCTTAGATTTCTTTGAAAATTGTCAGTACCTAACTTTTGACTATTAATTGAGGCATTTATTTCTAGGTGATGATGTTAGAAGTATACAAGAAGGTTTTCATAAGAAATATTATATAATATGGCACATTTTGTTATTATACAATTGGTTGAAAGATGTAGAAAATATAGAATTCCTTTTTACATATTATTTTTATCTATTATGAAAACATATTATGCAGTAGAGCAAAATATTACCTTAACAGTTTTCTCATCAAAGTGTCTCCTATGCCTATGTCTAAGGAACATAAGATTCCTTGAAAGATACAACAGAGATTTTCTTGCTTGGTGACTCTCTAATCAATATATCAAATAAGGCATAAAGTTGAGAAAATGCTTGGAGGGGTTTGCCACTGTCATGGAAGAGATTTACAGCAGAGTTAAAGTTGAAGAAGGATTCCAAGATGGGGAAGTCCTCCTAATACTCCTGTTTGTGAAAGGTTCTATTACGATCTGGTATGAGGACTTTAATATGAGATCCACAATTACTCAAAAGGCTTTGACCTAACTCTCCACATAGGAAAAACCATATGGATAAGGAATATCTATTGTCTATAGGTGCTATAATGTGCAGCTGGATGAACACCTTATAGAGCTCTTCCTTTAGTAATTATATATCTACATCTATCTATTGCTCTATCTTCATACACACATATACATATATGCATGTGGATATACATGTACACATATATGCATGTGTATACAAATATATAGATAAGTAAATAGATATGTGTGTCTCTTGAAAACTATGAATGAATGGACAATATTGAACAGAAGTAGAGCAGTCTGTATTGGTTCTGGGAAACAGATACTTTTAATGACTAGTTTCATTTATTTTTAAGGAGTAAGTAGTTTAGGCCATCCTTGGGTAATGAGCCCCACCAGGTCTCTTTGATCTGACTCTGGAGCTCAACGTTCACATACCTCCAAACTGGGGATACCTTCCTGGCTCCTGTTACCTTTTATGACTCTTAGGATGAAGAATAACTTTCCTGCATGTTAGCAATAGAGGTGGCTTCTTTAAGAATCCCAAGTTCCCTTCCCTTTTCCCACTAAGGGCAGTCCAAGGGTGTACTATGAGTCTGGGAATTATATAGGTCTTTGGGGACAAAGTGAGACTTATCATAGAGGAAAAATAATATGTATCATTGGACTACTTCAAGTCCTTGATTGGTTCTCTGCATTTTTATGGGGTTACATAAAAGTTGTGCAATATCTAATTTATATTGTTACCTTAAGTGCTCTCTTGGGAGCCAGGAGCCCTTTTACCCACATTTGTGGAGCTCTTTACATAACCTATCATCAGAGATTTCTCAGAAGAAGCTCTGGGTAGGGGCAGCATGAGTCAACGAGCACCAGCTCTGGAGTTAGGAGGACCTGAATTCAAATCTGTCCTCAGACACTTACTAACTGTGTGACTGTGGACAAATTACTTAACACTAATTGCCTCCTCTCCCCCAAAAAAGAAATATGATTTCAGGGGGAACCTGTAAGATAAAAATCAATCTATTTAATAATGATAATAGCTAGCATTTAGATAGGACTTTAAGGTTTACAAGCACTTTACAAATATCTCATGGTATCCTCATAGAACACTGAAATGGAGGTGCAATTACTATCTCCATTTTATAGATGAGGAAACTGAAGTAGATATAAGTTCATTAAATTGACTTGGCCAAGTTGTTGTTGTGGTGTTTGTCCTTTTTCTCAAAGAGGACCATGACATCCAGATGATGACATGACTTGCAGTTGACTTTAATTTGAGTGAGGGAGGGCTGTGTAACATCACCAACCTCACTTTCTTCTCCTGAGCCATCTGGGTCCAATGGCCTAATATTCATCAGGATGGCTGGAGATGGCCCAGGATGCAATAGGAGACCCTGATCCTTTCAGGCTAAGGTCTTACAGCATTCTCACTTTGAGTGAGATACAACCATTCAATGAATAGGCCAAGTAAAATGACAGCTAGTAAACATCTAAGATAGAACCTGAACTTGTCTTCCTGACAGCTCTCTACTGTACCACTTATCTTGTTTAGAGATAGATTTTGAGGGTGCTGGACCCCAGGTTTCTAACAATATTAACCCCTTATGCATCATTATTATTTTGTACCTTTACAAAGCACTTTCAAATACCACTCGATACTCACAATCCCCATGCAGCATAGGCAAAACAATAGATTTATCAGATCCATCAAATACCTAAACAATATAAAGATATTCTATTATATTCATATACCATAGCTTGTTCAGCCTCTTCTCAGTTGATGGGGATGCACTTTAGTTCTTTGCTGTCACAAAAATGCTATTATAAATATTAAAACTAGGTGGTACAGTGGATAGATTACTGGTCCTGGAGATAAGAGGACCTGAGTTCAAAAACTGACCTCAAGTACTTACTAGCTATGTGACCCAGGACAAGTCATTTAACCTTGTTTGCCTTAATTTCCTCATCTATAAAGTGAGCTGGAGAAGGAAATGGCAAACCACTTTAGTATCTTTGCCATGAAAAGCCCAATGAGTCAGAGATGACTAATTTAATTTAGAAAACTGATTCCTGTCCCTTGAACTGTTATTTATTGATGAATGACATCTAGTTTTTTATATTTTGTTAAACCTCTATCTAGATTAAGTGTCAAATTATTATCAGTGATCACTGATGAAAATATTTTCTCCATCTGACAGTTTTTCTTTGAAGCATTATTTCCTTTTATGAAGAAAGAAGCATGAGTGAAATATGAGCAACTGAAAAACTAGTCATGGTCTCAGAGAACAAATAATGAGATATCTTTCTGCTGAGAGATCTAGGACTACTAGGACAGAATGATGTATATACACATCGTCAAACCTTGTCACTGTATCACCTGTTTTAAGTAACTAAGGGGAAAAGCACTGAGTTCAAATGTGACCTCAGAAATTTATTAGCTGTGTAATCCTAAGCAATCCACTTAATCTCTCTAGCTGCCTCTGTCTTCTCAACTGTAAAATGGGAATGATAATAGCACTTGCTTCCCAGGCTTGTATCAAATACAATAATATTTGTAAAACACTTATCATAGTAACCTGACTTATAGTAGGCTCTTAATCAAAGCTCATTCCCTTCCCCTCCCTTTTACTTAACTGTTTTTCTTTGTTAGAAGGATGAATTCCATGGGAGGAGACTTTGGTGAGAGAAGGCATTTCCTAAATTATGAAGCACAGACAAAAGGCATAGGTTTTCTATGGATGTTGGGAATAGAAAAAGACGTGGCATCTTGAACACATTCCCTAGCCATGCTCTCTCAACTTTGATATTTTAAGAACGATAATCAAAACTGATCTAATTTTTTTCTCTATATATTCCCCAAATTAATTCTTAAGCCTATTCATTATTATTCTTGAATTCTTAGGGTCTTGCTTCTAAGTTACGGTCTTTTTTTCTTAGGTACCCCTTCCTCTCACCGGTGAAGGGGTGCCACCTGGTGGATAACCAACTATCTATTGAGCAACTGTGACAGGACGGGTCCAGCGCAAGCCACAAGACAAGGATCAGTTATACACTCATAGAATTTTGGAGCTGGACAAAACAGCGAATGTCTCATTTTACAGAGAAGAAAACTGGAGGCTGAAAAGAAGAAATGATGCATTCTAGCTCACAGCCCACGAGTGAAAAGTTAAATAATGGTATGAAAGGTGGTGGAATGAAAGAACTTCAGCCTACATTTCTCTCCTTGGCCCCAGTTTCTTCATCTGTAAAATAATACATAAGGTCCCTTCTGGTTTTTACATTCTATGACTCAATGACTGTAGGTATAATATTCATTTAAACTGTCAGAGCCCTGGAAGAGGGACTCCTTATCCATCAGTGTTCTCCAATACAGAACATCTCTTCTCATGCTCTCCATGCACACGAGGCTCATTCCCACTTGTATGGGGCTGCTCACATCAGTTCTTTATTCTTTCCTCGCTCTTCACAGACTGTTATCACAGGAAGGGGCTTTTAATACTCTCTGGTCTAATCTCCTCATTTTGGAGGTAAGGAATCTTAAATCTAGAGAGGGGGATTAACTTGCTTCAGGTAACACGGCTGATAAGAGACAGAGTCTGAATTCAAGCTGGGTTCTTCTGAATTCATTTCAGTGCTCTTTCCTTCAGATCCTTTAGATCCTACTCATCATCCTTAAAGGCTCTTACCCATTATCACCTCCTCTACAAAAGTATTTCCTATTGCTTTCAACACGTAATTACCTCCCTCTCCTCAATAAAAGCACTTACTGCCTGGATTACTTATCTTCCATTTGACGGAGACGGGACAGGAATTATTTTCTGGTTGTGCCTTTGACACAATTGTCTTCTCTGAGGGAATGCAAAATCCCCAAAGGTGTGTGTTATCTCTCATAGGCTTTACACACCAAAGGTGTCTTTACATGCTTTTTATAGATGATCTGCTAGGCCTGAGAGCTATGGTGACGAAGGTCTTTTAAAATTATCCCTGATGGGCCCATAACCCTGACAGCCCTCTCGCTTCCTCTGGGACCCGCAAAAGTCTCTTGATTCACCAAAGTAAGCTTTCCTCCCTTCTCCTCCTCAACCTATCCCTGTCTATAGTATCAGACACCATGGTGCCCTCTTGTGGCCGTCCTGGGTTATGCAAAGAAATCATTCAACTTTGCAGCATTTTCAACCCTTTCACCTTGTGTGTTTCCGTATTTGCCTCTGTATGAGGGTGTGCCATGTGTTTATGTATCTGTTGAGCTTTGTGTTGTGCAGATATTGTATATTTCGTCTATTGTTTCCATTACTGTGTCTGTGTCCTCATGATATTCAATATCTGTCATACTCATATAAGATACCAAGAAAATTATTCAAGATGAGAAGATCTGGAAGGATTATCATTTGCTTCACATCCAGTGAAGGAATCATGGCTCTTTCAAAGTGAACACTTCATAAATATCTTTATGAGTCCCTTATACTTTTGAAGTTTTTTTGTGCTCAAATGTATTTTCTGTTGAGTTATGAAATGCTCTGGATGGTTGAGGCTAAAAATGTTTTTAATCTAAACTCAGCCAAGTGTATGTGACCATAACACAAACGGAATCTTTGATATTAAATTTTTATTGACTAAAAATGAATATTTTTATGTTGTAAGTCTCTGTGTAATTTTGTTTTGGGTGTTGCTGTACATATATTTTGAATATCTTACCTGAGAACTTTGCCTCGTATTTCACCGAAAATGGAGGCAATCACCATCCAGCCATTTGTTGAGAACTTCCTTTGCTCCCCTCACCCTTATCTCATATCATTTCACTGCCTCCCCTTCCATCGCTTCCTTTAATCCTGTCTTACATGAAAAAGAGTTGACCCTTCTTGACATTGCACAAGTGATCCCATTCCTTCCTGTCTTCTCCAACATATCATTTCCACTCTCTCACTTATCTTTGACATCTTTCTGTCTACTGTCTGCATTTCTGCTGCTTGCAAATACACCAATGTACTGCTCACCCTTAAGAAACCTTCCCTTGATCTGTTCATTCCCAGTTACCATCCAATCTCTCCACCCACCATCAAAGTTATCTTCCTAAAGTATAGGTCAGACCATTTCACCTCCCTATTCAGTAAACTCCACTGGCTCCCTATTACCTCCAAAATCAAATATAAAACCTCCTATTTGGTTTTTAAAACCCCTCTTAACCTGATCCCTCCTGCCTTTCTCATCATCTTTACTCCCTTTCATACATTCTGCAGTCCAGAGACAATGGTTTCCTTGCTACTCCTTAAACAGGACACCCCTTCTCCAGACTCTTGGCATTTTTATTGGCTGTGTCCTACGCTTCAAATTCTCTCCTTCATCTCTTTTTCCTGCTTCCCTAAATTTCTTCAAATACCAGCTAAAATCTCACCTTTCATAAGAAACTTTTAACAGTTCCCTGTAATGTTAGTGCTTTCTCTCTGAGATCATCTTCATTTTATCCTATATACATCTTTTTTGTACTTATTTATTTGCATATTATCTCCATCAGATGATGAGATCCTTTAGGGTAAAGACCTCTTTTTTGCTTTTATATCCCCATTGCTTAGGAAAATGCCTGGCATATAGGAGGTTCTTACTAAATGCCTCTTGAATTGTTAACTCATATATATGACTTTCTTTTGGTTGTCTTTTACCTGAATATGTGGCCCATGTGCTAATCACTTATACTTTTGTAAGGTGACAGACCTGTTCTGCCATGATTATGCCAATTGTAGGATGGCAGACCCTAAGAGAGAATACTGAGATTCTGAAGAAAGAAAAGCAGACCATGTCAGCTTGGAAGTAAACAGATTTTATTGAGCAGGGGGGAGGTTAGTTATGAAGCCCATCCTTGAGGGCAGCAGGACAATGCTAGATCTCTGCACTGCCCTCAGGCCAGGCCAGGTAGTATATAGAAACAGAACAAAGAAGACATCACACCAGGGAAGGCTCACAATCATGTTCAAGTTTTCCCAATGGGATAGTTAGAGCGTCTTTTGCTGTTTATGTGAACTGTGGAGTCATAATCCAATTATACTCTGGTTTCCATAATACAACTTTCTGAACCTCAGTTTCTCCATTGGTAGAATGAGGCTAATGATACCTATTGCACCCACCTTTCATAGGTTGTTGGGATTATTGTTGTGAGATTTAAGAGAGATAATGTTAAGAAAGGACTTCTCAGATTTTCAGACTCTGCATAAATGCCAGTTCTTACTGTTCCTATGTTACAGAATCACAGACTCACAGAATTGAAAAGTGTCTCAGAAGCCATTAAAACCCATCCACACTTTGATCATAATCCTTTCAGCAATATTTCAGATAGGTGATCTTCCGGACACCATTTGAACAACTCCATTGATGGGGACTCACTTTCTCACAAGGCAGTCCATTCTCTTTTAGGGGAGCTCTAATTTCTGGGAAGTATTTCCTTATATCAAACCTAAATCTGTGATTCTACAAGTTTACCTCATTACTTCAGTTCTATCCTCTGGTGCCAAGAAGACTGACTCCTCTTTCACATGGAAAGGCTATAAATACTTGAAGATGACTCTTTTACTCTCCTCCAAGTCTCCTCTTCTCTAGGCTTCAAATATTCTGGCCTTTTGGCCAACTTCACTCATGGGGGTTGGTTGAGAGTAGAGTACATATCACAGAGTACTGAGCTGTTTCCCCACCAGCCCTCAGTATCCTCTTATAATCTCCAGGCCTCTCAGAATCCTGCTTACTTAACTCCATACCTTTTCTAGTGTGTGTTATTTTGTGTCTAGTTGTGCTCTCTAGTTTATATTGTGATTGTTCTTGGCTGTGGGCTAGGATTTTCCTTTGAAAAGAAAGTTTGAGGGCAGTGGAGATCTGTCCATGTTTTACTTGGGTTCCCCAAATTCTCTCCTGTCCCTCAGGTTAAACCTCATGTTCTATATCCTTCCTCTTCACCACTACTAGATGAAAAATCACCTTAGATGTCCTAGCTGTTCAGAACCTGAGTGATTGTCAAGTCTATTGAATCTAGGTTAAAATCACACACTCTGATTTGAGAAGGGTCAGTGCTCTACTGGGGGCGTATGGTACAACTCTGAGATGAGCTCTGTTGAAGCTACAATTCATACCAAGTCAGATGTTTTCTTGTGATTTATTTGACCTTGATGGAAGATAGAATTATTTAATCACTCAAGTTTCTCTAATGAACTTTCTAAACTCTTTGTTCAAGTCAAACAGACACATTTGTTATTCACTGAATTCAGCTTTGCATTTTCCACCTTTCCCCATTTGCACAGGCTATCCCACATGCCTGGGATGCACCCTCTTCTCACCTGTGTCTCTTAGAGTCCTTAGATCTTTCAAAGCTCAACTCAGATGTCAACACCTTGGCAAACCTATAGGAAGCCATTTTTCCAGATTCTCCCTAGTTATTATTGTTCTACCTCTCCTCAAATTAGATGCTTTATTTATCTGACTAAATGTTGTAACTCTCCAATAGGATACAAGCTCATTGAGGGAAGGGACCATTTTCTGTTTCGTCTTTATCCCTACTTCCTAGCACAGTACCTATTACATGCTTGTTGAATTGAATTAACCTGGAGGATGGAGTTGACCTTGCACATGAAACTGCTTTTGTAGTTTCAAGTAGGGAGCTTTATAAAGTCTCTTCAACCATTCCCCAGCCCTTCCTCTAACAACCTGCTAGAACTCCCCCATTAAAGATTCATTCCTTTGTGTTAAAGTTGTGATTTCAAACCTTTATTTTTTTGAATATAAGAACTCTTTTTTTTAACATTAAAAAATTTCACAGGATTCCCCATCCCCCAGTGGTTGTCCTATTAGAATTGGTTGATTTTTTTAAAAAATGGACTTATAAGTCCTTTACAATAACTCCTCAGCTGCCAAAATTGTCTACTGACAAGTTCTTGGAAACAACCAGGGTTAAGTAAGGCATTGCCCTCATTAAAATGCAAATCTTCCTTGGAGTCATATCAGCTATTAAAATAATTCACTTAGTTTGTCAGATCCTTTCCAACCTGTCAGCTCAGTAAGAACTGCTCCCTGCAAAATGAGTCATAGAACAGGTGAATTTTGATGGAGGGAAGCTAAATTTGGGCAATATCAAGGGAACATGGCTGTATAGTATGTGAGGGGGTGAGTGGCCCAGGCAACAATTCCTCTTTTCAGCAAAGAAAAGCTAAGGAAGTCTGGGTTCTTTAGGACTCTGCCCAATGGGGATGGAGTAGAAAAGAAGGTATGATTGTAGTTGGACCGTTAAGGAATAGCCTATTGGATATGGAGCTGGCTAGTTGTAGAGGAAGTATTTAGAGAATGTCCATCCAAAGTCATACGTTGTCAAGTCTAGTTCTTGAAAATGGAGCAGGAGTGTATGTGTGTGTGTGTGTGTGTGTGTGTGTGTGTGTGTGTGTAATCAGTGGAAGACAGAAAAAAGAGAATGGAATAGATTTGCTTACCAGCATAAATGTCACAATGAGCATCTCTAAGAAAAAAATGGGAAAACATATACATCATTCCTTCTTCAAAACAATGGGGGACTAAGTGTGTGGAACATGGCATTTACCATCAGACTTGGCTGATGAATTGGTTAGTTTTGCAGAAATGCTTTGAAATTTTTTTCTCACTTCTTTTTATTCTTTGTTGCAAGAGATAGCTCTCTGGGAAAGAAGATGAAAGGGGTACATTTGCAAAAATGTGATTTAAACCAAAAGTTATTAGTATTTTATTTAAAGAATGAAGTAGGGTACCTTATAATCTCTTGTGCTTTCCACTTCAGATCTATGAATATAGTCCTCAGGACTCTCTTGTCCCCTGCTGTCCCCTCTTCACCATCTTTACCTTCCTGGGTCCTTAGTAAATACTATGGACATGGGATTGGAGTTCTCCTCACAACCTTCATTGCCTCTAACTATCCTCTTGGCATATTCTGATTCTAATTTATCCCTTTAGTTTTTCTTGGTTAGCCTTTGGAGTTAGATTTCTCATGCTACAAAAAGAAAGCTGGGACCCAGATAGGGGAATAAATATTGACAGAAATAAGTAGGAGGAATTTGGAGTTATCTTCACATTTCTACTTGGCTTGATTTCAGAGCATTAACTAAGGTGGGATGACCATGGTTTTTGTCCCAGGGTACCCAAAGTTGCATGATATTGACACCTGAACTTCTTCAACAGCTAGGAACAGCTGAGTTTAGTGCTAGTGAGCTAGAGAAATTAAGTAAAAACAGAAATTGACACTACTAGAAGAACTCCTCCCTGGTCTGGCCCAGTTCTGTTCCTTCCTGCTCCCAGGCAGTCTTCTCAGCATCAGTCTTGTGTCTATGCTCTCTCCTTGCAACTCACAATTTAATTAGTTTATTTTAGGATGCTTCATCTCTTACACAGACATTTCTAGCTATAGTTGTGTTCATTGTATCTTTTGATTATTTGCCTATATTGGAAGTTAGGAGCATGGAAAGGGGGAGTACTTCCATCTAACCTGAACTAAGGACTTTCTCTGAAGGTTTATGATTACCTAGATTTGTCAGTAAGTTGGTAAGTCAGTCCATAAATATTTATGAAGCACCAGATATGTACCAAACATTGAACTAAGCATGCTGAGGGTATAAATAAAGCAAAAACAGCCCCTGCCTTTGAGGAGCTTATAATCTAATTGAGAAAAATAACACACAAAGGAAGTTGAAAAGTGGGAAGAGACATGGATGTAAGAAGGAAGGTATATACCGTGGGGTCCTGATGAAGCACAGAGGAATACAGCTGAGTGGCTGCCCTGTGATCCCTCCTTAAATGTAGAAGGATCACTTCTACATTTTTCCTAGCTATGCTAATATTTATTCCTCTTATCCTGGCTGTTCCAAGATAGGGATGGGAGTGGAAATGGAAAGTTGTAGAGCTGAGGAAAGGTAAAATTTCACTAGACACCCTCTTAGGGATTCTTAGGAATAGGGCACTAAACAGGAGCCATCTCCTGCCTCTGGAGACATTAATCATCACAAACAATTTTCTTCCTATCTTGGTCTCTAATTTCCAGAATTCTTTATGTCAAACATCTGCTCTCTTCTTACCCATATAGAATTCTTTGGAGGGGATATACTTTTGTATTTTCCCTTTCTTGAGTTTTTGGTTTCTTCTCCAGAGGACTCTATTCATAATGTGATATTTTAGAGGTCATCTGTTCCAGTCCTCTTCCTTTAGAGAGAAAAATTGGAGCCCATGGAAGGAAAGTGATTTTCTCAAGGTCATAGAGCCGGATGTATTGGATTCAGTATGGGAACCCTAGTCTTCTAACTTTTAAATTTATGCTCTTCTAATGACACTATTTTGCTTGCCCTTTCCCCTTATCCCACCACATTCCAGATGGCTGCTCACCTACAAAAATAGGCAGGATCGAGGAATAAAAAGATATGATCTGTGCCCTACCCTTAGCACACACAGGCCAAGAAAGTTTCAGGGCTTTAAAATCCTAGGGTTGGGAGCCTGTTGGTTCTGAACTGTGGTTTTAGGAAGTCCTTGTCCCAAATCAGGCTTTTGTTGATGTTGTCATTGAGCTACTCAATCTCAAACCACCAGTAGTTCCTTTATGTAATTAATAACATGAGGCCATGTGGTAAAGTAGATCGACTGTTGGCCTCAAAGCGAGGAAAATCAAGTCCTGTTTCTGCTACTGGCTATGTGACCCTGGACAAGTCATTTCACTTTTCAGTGTTCTAGGCAGCTAAATCATTACAGTGCAGAGAACATGCCAACCTGCATTGGGACAGGAAGTTTACTCCCTTGAGAGTTTACTATGCCAATGAAATCACAGATCCAATACTATCCCTATATACTATTGATTAAAATCAATAGCTGACATCCACATAAAACATTAATATTTGCAAAGTGCTTTGCATGAGCCCATAGCATTAGAACTGACAGATAGAAGGGACAACAGACAATCTCCCTCATTTTACAGATGAAGTAACTTACACCCAGAGAGCTGAAGTGAATGGTCCAAGGTTACACAGGTAGTAAATGATGGGGCCATCTCCAGTCATCTTGATCTATGTCTTTCCACTGGATCCAGATGGCTTCAGAGGAGAAAGAGAGGCTGGTGACTGCACAGTCCTCCCTCACTTAAATCCAATTCAATTCAAGTCCTGGCTTCATCTTCCTGATGTCACGGTCCTCTTTGAGAATGAAGGATAAACAGCAGGTAGTAAATGGTAGAGCCATGATTTGAACTCAGGTCTTCTGATGACAAATCCAGCACTCTTTCCATAGTATTGAGCTGCCTCCATATGCACACAATCTCATTTTACCCTCAACACATTCCTATAAGATAGCTTCTACCGTTATTATTTTCTTCATTATATGTAGGAAGAAACAAGCTCAGGGAACTTAAGTGATTTGCCTGTCGTCATAAACCTACTAAGTGATGAAAACAAGATTCCTTCTCAGATCTCTTGACTCCAGATTTTATGCTCTTTCTACCTCATCACAGTGCCTCTTGGAGATTTGTTTAAAGGTTCAGATTTAGTGCTTTTTGCTTTTACACACTGCCAAGATAAGACTGAAGAATGACTTTTTAGCCAACTGACTAGTTTCCTCCCAAAAGGGAGAAGTCATAGCAGGAAACCCTGACCTGGGGAGGGAAGGTTCTGCCTCTGGACTCTAGAATAATTAGCATTTTTAGACTGCCTTTTTCTCTACCTCTTCTTCCTTTCCTCTGTCTCATTCTCATCATGCTTTTCTTTTCTTCTCTTCTTCCCTTTTTCCTAGTCTTCTTGCTACAAATTTTTATTTAGAACCCCTTCCTTCAGCTAAACTGGTGTCCTTATCCTGGGCAGCCAAGTTGTTGTCCTTGCTGTCCCCTTGACCCTCACCCAGGACAGACATGCCTGTTTATTCTAGTTTCTTTCCTAATGCTGTTCCTACCACCTGGAATACTTTCCCCACCCCCTCCTACCCATCTGTTCAAACCCTAGATGCATATTGTGGAGTACAGGAGAGCTAGATTTGCAATCAGGACTCAGTTTAAATGCTGGACCCAATACCCACTTACTGTGTCAACATGGAAAAGTTACAACCTCTCTGAATCTTAATTTCTTCATTTGTAAAAGAGCAATAATATTTACTTTACCTACCGTAACAGATTCATGAGATTTAGATCCAGAAGAAACATTTAGAGATCATCTGGTCCAGACTCTTCATTTTACATTTCAATCTCTGCTTTTGCTCATATTGTTCCCAGTACCCTTCCTCTGTCCCTGTTTGAATCCTGTAGAGACTTGATGTGGTGTTCTAGAAAGGGTGAAGGACTTGACCAAGATCACATAGGTAGTAATCAGTTGATTGGCCCCAAAGAAGAGATATGAGAATGTCTGTCCTTTCTTTGCAGAGGAGGAACACTACATATCATGCCAAATTTGGTAGTTATGTTGGTGACCTCTCCTCCCCTCCCCCTCCCCTCCCCTCTCCCTCTCCTCCCCTCTCCCTCTCCTCTCCTCCCCTCCCCCTCCCCTCCCCTCCCCTCCCCTCCCCCTCCCCTCCCCTCTCCTCTCCTCCCCTCTCCTCTCCTCTCCTCTCCTCTCCTCTCCTCTCCTCTCCTCTCCTCTCCTCTCCTCTCCTCTCCTCCCTCTCCTCTCCTCTCCTCTCCTCTCCTCTCCTCTCCTCTCCTCTCCTCTCCTCTCCTCTCCTCTCCTCTCCTCTCCTCTCCTCTCCTCTCCTCTCCTCTCCTCTCCTCTCCTCTCCTCTCCTCTCCTCTCCTCTCCTCTCCTCTCCTCTCCTCTCCTCTCCTCCCCTCTCCTCTCCTCTCCTCCCCTCCCCTTTCCTCTCCTCTCCTCTCCTCTCCTCTCCTCTCCTCTCCTCTTCTCTCTATTATAAAGGAGAGCTCTGTGGGAGGGGGGACATTTTAGGAAATACATTTGATGGATTTATGTAAAAATAGAAGCTATCTATAATTTTTTAAAGTAGATATTTTGTGATTCAAAAGATCTGGCTCCAAAACCAATGTTCTATGCAAAGTTATTGTAAGGAAAATACTATATAAACTTTAAAACACTTCACAAATGTTAAGTTGGTGTTCCTTCCTCTTTCAAGGTCGATATCAAGTCTTGCATCCCCTAAAAACCTTTTTTAACTCCTCTAGCCCATATGGATGGCCTTCTCTGAAATTTTATAGCACTTGTTGCCTAATTTCAAATTACCATTTGATCATATTCTCATTATAACTCTCTCTGGTTATTTTCTAATTATTTCATATGCCTCACCTTCCCAGCTAGACAGTTAGATTGTAGAGAGCAGGAATCATGGCTTGTGTTCTAACCTCCAAATTAAGTACAAGATTTGTCAGGGTGTGGGGTAGGAGGAGGATTCAGTGAAAACTAGTTGACTGAGTGCCTGAAATACTACCCCCTCCATAAATCTGGAGCCCTGAAGCTGTTGTACAGGGAATTTAGCTTAGGTGTGAAGGGAAGAGGAGTAGGATTTTAAAGGGATATAAAGGGAGATAGGTCAGCTAGGTGGCACAGTGGATAGAGTTTAGGGCCTAGAGGCAAGAAGACCTCAGTTTTGAGCAAGTCAGTTAACCCTATGCCTTAGTTCTTCATCTGGAGAAGGAAATGGCCAACCACTCCAGTATCTTTGCTAAAACCCCAAATGAGGTCACAAAGAGTCAGATATAACCCAGTAACAACAACAAAAAGAGATGGGTTAGGGTTTAAATGTGAAGGGAAGGACGGTTTGGGTTAGGGTTTAAAAGGCATACATTGAGGATTAGGGTGCATATATGAAGGGAACATCATTGGGTTTAGAGGTAGAAGATCATTCAGTCCATCCCCCCTCATTATGAGTTGAGGAAACTGAGGATGAGACATTGAGTAATTTGCTTAAGGTATACAAAGTATGCCCAAGGTGGTTACAGTTGTGATTTGAATCCAGATTTTTTTGACTCCAGATATAGCTTTCTTGCCACAGTAATATTCTACCTCTCACAATAATGGAGTTAGAATCTAAAAGGAGATGGCTGGGGTAAGGATGTGAATATAGGAGGGGTAGGATTAAGGTTTATCAGAGCAAGTATATAGTGATTTTGTAAAAGGAATATGGCTTTCCATAAATATATGAAAAGAGGAAAGTTAAGGAAGGTTTTTGAAGAGAGTAGATCTATTTAGTGTAGGTGTCATATATTGTTGTCTCCCTCTTGGTCACAATTTGAAACATGTCCACATTTTCACAGGATTTGTCATCAATGCAGTATTGAGCTTTCACCAGAGAAAGTTAATCAGAGACAGAGCCTGAGCCTCCATTGTTCTGAGGCATTTTTTTAAATTAAATTTTATTCCTTATAGAAATATCACACACACACACAAGCACACACACACACACACACACACCTTAAGGTTCATCCTTACCCCTATCTTGTTCATTTCCTTCACTGGCACCTTTGTCTCCCTTTCAGCCGTACAGTGGGGGTCTTCCATGGCACATGTGGAGGATAAGAGCTGGTACTGCAGTCATCATGTCTTCTCTGGTACCAGCTTTGGGCAGAGGGTGACCATAAAATCATGTGAATTGTCTTCATAGTACACATGCTAGAACTGGTGAATGTGAATGTGTTCCTCTGTTTTGGGGAACAGATTTCAGAGTGTGTGGCACATTCATCTAAATCTCCTAGGCTGTGGCAAGTGTTTACCTTTTGAAGATACTTTTGGTTTTGGGAAATAGCCACCCATCATTCAGAGCCAAATCTATGGGATAGAATTGTAGATCATTCTGGGTAGTACTGTTTTGAATCCAAAGTGGTATGAGGCTTTATGGTACATGGGCCACTTTTCTCATCAACTCCTAAATTGTATCTTCCTTCATTTCTTTTTTTTCACCAAGCATTTATGGGGTGTCTCCAGTGGGTTAACCCTTATGCTATGCTCTCAAGATCATTTCCAAAGAGTGGTAAAATCGTGACTTAGAGTTGGCATCCCTAATCTATTATTTATAATTGTTTAAGGAGGTCATCTGAACTAACTTATTTGGATTACAAGTTTTGATCTGTTTTCTAAACAATGGGACTCATTACTTTCCAAATCACTTTTAGTTAGATTTCATATTACCACTGTGTCAGTCACACCAGAAGAAACACTACTAGAATGTGGATTAAAGCCCTGGACAATGAAAATGCAATATTGAGGGGTGGGAGCAGTACCTGGCCACTAGAAACAAAGGAGCCTTCCCTAGCATTTCCTTTCCATGATTCAAGCATCGTCATTATCCTCAACTTGCCTCATCTTCCTTTTCTTACAATGTAAAGGTCCCAAAGAAGCCTATCTTAACCACAAGGTGGTGGAAATGAGCTATTGTAAGGCCGGTTGACTAGCTTCTTGAAGAAGGAGCGTCTAGAAGACTAATTCTTTGATGAAAGGAGGAAAAGAATATTTGGGGTTTATAGGAAAACAAGGACTCCACCAACCCAAGTTTCTCAAGAAGATCTTTTTATTGTAGAGATGTGCCTGCGCTCTTTGAAAGGGTGAAAGATTTCTTTCAGGGGTAGGGACCTCTCACTGGAAATGTAGGTGGCTCTCCCCTTTACTCCATTTTCCTTGCTTCTCTTATTAATGTTACCCTCTTCTGCCCTGGCTTTGTGGGTAACTTTAAAACACTTTGTCCTGAATGAAGAGAGCCTGTGTCTAACTGGGTTTCATCCTGTGCCTCGAGTGTCACCAAAAGGGAAAAATATGGAAAGAGCACCAGGGTCATTCTGAACATTGCCAGAAAGCAACTCCATTTGTATAACACTTGATTTCTTCTTGTCACACCATGAGATGTAGTATGGTACAATGAGAAGAACAAGAAATCTGGAGTGAGAGGATATGGATTCAAATCCTGACTCTGCCATACAAGGTCCATGTAATCTTGTCAAGTTATAGCCTCATTTGTAAAGTAAGCAGGTTGCACTAAATGACCTCTAAGTCCTTTCTAGCTCTAATTCTTCCATCCTAATTATACCTCAGGATTACTGGGGAGATAGAGAAGCATTTGAAGCTAAAGTCAAAGACATAAGGGAATGGATTGATCTGTATCAACATCTGGAAGCAGAATGAGTTTCACCACATCTGGAAAAGTGGACTCATGCCTGGAGGGCCCTACATAAACTTTGGGGTAGTCATATGACATTAACAGAAGTATCCATAAATCTGTCTATCATGCTTCGTTATGACTATTCTGTTATAGCTGAGCAAGCCATTATTTTAGAGGGGCAGGGAAAGAATGGGGGGTCTGAATCCCTGTTTCACTGACCATCAGGTAGCACATCCCCATAGCTCCTTTACTGTACCCTAACTAGGTGATTTCTGAAGCCTCTGACTATCCAGTGCAACCTAGGAAGGGCAAGTCCTTCCTGCCCAGAGAAAAAAAGAATAGTTAAAAAAAAAAAACAAGGGAAAAAAAGAAAAATAAAAATCCCGCAGTTTGAGTCGCTCTCCCTTCTTTCTCTCCTCTCTTCCCCGCCCTTAGTCATCTGCAGTCTGGGCTCAGGTGACGCCTTTTAGCCTGCAGTCATTTCTCTAATTCTGATTTCTGGGCCAAGAAGGCTGTCAGACAGACAAACTGAGAGACAGGCTGAACCGTTTCCCATTGGGGGTGGGGGTGGTTGGGAAGAGTAAGGAACATCCAGGTGATCAGGAGGATATGATCCTGCTCATGCCAATGGTCCCCTCATTTCTTTTGCCGTCCTAACAGAACAAATGCCAAGAGTATGGAGGGCCCAAGACTAGGGCCTCTCTACCTAGGATAGCTCCCAGGAACACTAGGATAGGCCTCAAACCTTTGCTATCATATGGACTAGAGCAATTTAAGCGGAGAAATATCCCCATATCATTCAGGGCCTGTGTGGAGCTAGGTTTGGGCATTGAAGGAGGGAAGGGGTATTAGGTCTGCCAAGAGGTTTCTTCTCTCTCCACACCTCTTGTATTCCATGCTTTCCCTCTTCCCTAGTTCCTATGCCTTCTCTCTGTGTCTGTCTGTTTCTCTCTCTTTCTCTAGGCCCCCCACCGTTTCAATGTCTAAGTCTCCGTATACCCCCTATCCCCGAAGCTGGGTTACAAAAAATTTTGCTCCTAACTCCAAAGGTCAGACCAAGGACAAGGGGGTAAACATAGTGGGGGAGTTGGAAAGGGGGTAGGGAAGGGGAGAGGCAGAAATGATGCAGAGGATCGGAATGTCCTATGGGCCTGCAGGTGGCGCTGCCCTCGAGGACTGGTAAAGGATGGGGCGGGGGGAGTCTCTGCAGTAAAAGCTGAGCGGGTGTCACTGCGGCTAGAGAAGGAGCGATTTGTCATTTTTGTTTAGCCGCCTCTGGTCTCAGTGAACATACACTCACCTCCCCCCCCCCCTCCACCCTTCACTTCCCCCTTTCCCCTAGGCCGAGGTCTAGGGCTCGGGGGCAGGATAAAGTCGGACCAAGTGAATGGAGAGTTGGAAATGGAAATATTGGTTCGAATCCCCATTCTTTCACTCGTAGCTGGGTGACCTTGAGAAAGTCATTTTCCATCTCTGTAACTCATCTGTAAAATGAAGGAGTTGGTGCCAGTAGCTCTACATCTTGTGATCCTATGACTATTCCCGAAGAATGCTCTGATTTTCACAGAAAAAGTGAGGACAGGGAGGGGTAGGGCGGAACCCCAACAGCGAGTCTCTTCTCCACTCTCCCACCAGGGGAGTCGATTACAGGGCCCTGAATCAAACGCAATTAGCGAGGTCTCTCTCTGTAATGCGGAAACTAGATAAAGAACCAGAGAAGGGAACTTGGAATCCCAGCTTTAGGCTCATATGCTTCACCTCACATCACCTATCATGGTTGGACAAGACTGCTGACAAAGGGCAGAAAGAGGAAGGGAGAGGGAGATTAAGCAATTTAGTTCAGCATTTATTAAGCTCCTATAACGCTATAGACGCAGGGTTGACATTTGAAGGCATTTCAACAAGCTCCCTCAGGGGTTTACCTACATTTCTACCTACAGGGCAAAGCACATGGGACTGAGGGCCCCAGAAAAGGGGAAAGATGTTCTGGGTAGGAAAACTTGAGACCTTTTTTTTTTTTTTTTGTGGCTTAGCCCTGAACTCAATGTACTCTGTCCTTGCCTTGGTCTCTCTGCCCCCTGGATCAGATCCTCCTCCTTCTGGATGCTTTCTGGGGGCCCGGCCTCGGAAGGTTTCGCTTCATTGACCGAAATTACTGCAGAAGGAGGGTGAATATCTCTCGGTGCCAGAGGCTGGTCCAGTCATCTCAGAAAGTCAAATGTGGTGTGTGTGTGTGTGTGTGTGTGTGTGTGTGTGTGTGTGTGTGTGTGAAGGTGGGACAGGGGAGGAGGGTTGGCGTGCCGAGGGCGGCGAGTGTCCCCTTTTAAAACCGGTTCCTCTCCTTTACAGATCACCATATTTGTCTCTCCCATCTCTGTCTTATTTTCTCTCTTTGTCTCTCCCTGCCTCCCTTGGCTTTCCCCTATTTCTTTTCTCTTTGCTCTCTCTGAGTCTTTCTTGGCTTCTTTTCTCTTTCTCTAACCTCCTTACTATCTCTGTAACTCTTAGTCTCGCTAGACCTCCATGTCTCCTTACCTCCCAGTATACTTACTTGTCTCTCAAACCCTCTCTTTGGCAATTTCTTTTCCTTGTCTCTTTGTCTCTCTGTCTCAGTCTCTGTCTCTCTCCTCTCTCCCTCCCCTTCTGTTCCTATCTTTTCCCGAGTCTCTAGGGCCCACATGGCTTGTCCTTCCCGATACTGCTTCTGTGCCCAGGGTTTGAGCAAGCGCCACAATTGGTCCCAAGCCCTACGGCTGCCCCCGCCCCTCCCCCAGACCCGCCCTCGGCCCACCAGAGCTGAGAAAATAAAGCCCGAGGCATCATCTTCCCTTTCCCCCTTTTATTTAGGAATCGACAGGCCCCTACTTGCAGATCCTATCGCAGTGGAAATGCAGCCCGCTTTGTTCTCCAGAAACCCCTTTGTGGAGCTGAGTTGAGGAAGCGGAGCTCAGCTCCCCCTCCCTCATTTCCCTTTTCCTCCCCTCCTCTCTTTTCTTGTTCCTTCCCCCGGGGCTTCTGGGCCCCCCAAACTTGGCCTATTCTACGGCGCCATTCCGACCCCCCACCTCCCAGCCACAGGCCTGGCCTCCGCCCCCGCCCCCAGGGTGGCCGAAGCCCAGAGACAGCTGGTCCAGGCCTCAGCCCCGGGCTAGCGCATTGTTCGCCTCATTGGTCCGAAGGTCGCGGGATGTCGGGCCAGTCGGGGTAGGGCCTGGCATCTGAGGCCATGAGAGTCCTGAGTCTCGAGGGGAGGGGGCCAGAGACGAGGGGGAGGGGGCTTGTGAGCGATTTCCATGAGAAAGGAGCGGCGGAGACACCTCTCTTGGCATTCACCGCGTGCCTTAATTGTATAGACATTAAATCAAGGTCCGCTGTGAACACGCAGAGGGGCACTCTGGAGTCTCAGCTGGCCGGGGGAGGGGGGGCCTTAACTCGACCAGTGCTCTCAGGGCACCCGGACCCCGTCCCTCCCCTGGCCACGGAAGGGAGATGGGCAGGCTGGATCCTCGGAGCTTCTGTGGGGAATGAGGTGGCAGTAGGGTCTGTAATCAAAGTGTAGTTTCCTAAGAGATTTCTCCTGCGCCCCCTCCCGAACCCCCAACCCCCTCCCAATTCTCTGTACACACTTAGAGCCCAGCAGAACCGTTCCCCGCCGATTTCCGCATGCAGAGCTCAGTCCGACTTGACCCTCTGTAGGCACAGAGAAAGGGGGATCAATGGTGAACTTCATCCAGGGGTAGTCCTGAGTGCCTCAGACTAAGTCTGGTGGTGAGGGTGGGGCGAGCAAGGGTCCTTGCTCCAGAGAAGTCCGGGATACAAAAGCTGAAGCCACAGTAGACGACTCGGTGTGCATGAATGTGTGAGAATGTGTTGGGGTGTAGCGCATTGAAGTGCGACGGATTAGTGAGTGTATCGTTGCTATTTATGGGTGTGTGTGGATTCTGTGATTTTGTTATAGTGGGAATGGGAGTATGTACCTCCATTTGTAGGCAGAGGGTCAGGGTCAGCGTGCGGGACCTAGGGAAAATTCCGTGAGTTTGAGCCTGTGGTCCCAGATACGGCTGGAGCTGGGTGGGATGCCCTGGCTCTAACGGACCAGGGACCCATTGCCTCGAGCCAGTCCTCTCAGCCTCCGGGTACCTGGATGGCGGGACAATGTCCCAGGACCCAGAATCCAGCTAAATTTTGGATCTTGAGTTAGAGGGGATGGCATGGGGGACGGGATATTTTATAGAGAGACAGAGACAAAAAGAGACAGAAAAATAGAAAGGCAGAGACACAGAGAAAATATTTTTAGCGCATAGGGTCCTAACTAGCTTTCTGCAGAACGCTTACAAACCCTGAGACTGTTGTTGCGTCCACTCTGTTAATGGAACTTGCCCCCAGCCCCTAGCCGCAGCCCCGGGCTCCTAGCCCATCCACACCCGCCAGTACAGTTACCGGGTCCCTGGCAGGAGCGTCCTCCAGGGTCTCTCCTTCCTCTTCTTCCTTCTTTTTCTTCTTCCTTCTTTCTCTATCCTCCGCCTCCTTCCTTTTCCTTCCTCCTCCACCATCTCCTCTGCTGCGCACCCTGAGTGGGCTCCCCGTGGGCCAGCACTGGGCTAAGTGGTGCTGTGTTGCGTGGTGCTGGGAGGTCTCCTGTCTGGCTTAATAGAACTGGGCCGGGCAGACCCCTCTCACTGAGGCTTGTTCTCTCTTTCTTGTCTCCCCAGGAGGGACAAAGCCTCAGACCTCGTCAGAGGGAAAGGTGGACAAGAGAAGGGGGGGGGGGGCAGAAAGGACGAAGGACATTTAAAAAGAAAACGAAAAAAAAGGAAAAGAAAAGAAAAAATATCCTTTCCCCAGCGACGCTGAATAAAAACGAAGCGTCTCGGAGGCATCTTGGTTGATTTGATCCTTATTCCTGGCCCAAGGAACATATGGTCTCCTCATGAATCTCTTTGCCTCTTTCCATCCTCTAGCTACTGCTGCTGCTAATGCGGCAGCAGCACCTGAGCCGCTCTTGATCTGCATCTCTTGGACCAGATAGAAGCACCCTCTCTCCGTCCAGCCTCCTCCCGGCGTATCCGTAGCTCAGCTCCAGCACAAGACGATTATTACAGAGGCGCTTGGTGACGTCACCCCAGGACACTCCAGTTCTCCTCCATTAACCAAATCCTCCTCCTCGAGGTGTCCTTGAGAACTGCGGGGGTGACACACACACACACGCACCAACACTCCCCCCCCCCCAGCACACACTCACAGAGGCACACACACACGCACACGTACACACAAGGGAACATACACATTCTCACTCCGCCCCAGCCCCCACTTCTCTCGCTGGAGACTCGGTATATAAGGAGGAAGGGGGCGGGATAGAATGGGGAGGGGGCTTCGGAAAAAGGAGCGCTTCCGAGTCAGGTCCTAGCTCCCCCTTCCCCCAACTCACTGGTACCAGGCTCTGTCAGTTAAACCAGCCTAGCTTCTTTATAAATAGGACTGGATTAAAGCTGTTTTTCAGACGGTGGAGTCCCTTGGGGGTGGGTAGTGGTTCGGGAATAGGAGAAAGAAAATGGTCCCAGACCAGGTTTTTAGGAGAAACTCGGTGTGTGCGCGCACACACACACACACACACACACACACACACACACACACAGAGAGAGAGAGAGAGAGAGAGAGAGAGAGAGAGAGAGAGAGAGAGAGAGAGAGAGAGAGTTGTAGGACCCCAAGGCCTTTGCCCTTCTTTTTTTGCCACTGCTCACTTTTTTCCCCCGGGATAATCTCAGGCCCAACCCAGACTTTCAATGCGTTCATAGGCAGAAAACGCAGCTTTGACTTCGGCCAAGCTGCTACTGCTCCGGAGGAGTAATCGGGTTTTCATTTTGCTGCCCCTGCAAAGCAGCTGAGGGTGACATCAGCTTCAGCCTTAGAGACCTGCAAACCCCAGGAGAGATGGGAGAGGGAGTCTACTCTTGGTTGAGGGGTGGGTGAGCCCCAAAGATACCAAAGTCAAAACACAACAGAAGTAAAATGCTTTGGAAGGAAGGCAGAAACCACCCCCTCCCCTTCCAAAATGAAGAAACACACACATGCACACTTCCCCGAGTCCACTATGGACTCTGAGAAATACCTGCAGTGCCCAGGTTTTGCCCAGGCTGCACTGTGGGGGTCAGGTGAGCATTAAACCTCTTGCCCCATATCATCCCTTGCCCGATCATGCTGGAGCTGCTGAAATTTCCCAATCTAGCTAGCAAGAAGCCAGGAAGGACGAAGGCCCAGTTTGCAGAGCATCCAAGCCCACAGCTAAGCTTCCGGAATCTTTCACATTCCTTATGGTAGCCACATTAAGAAAAATACAGTTGCTAAGACTAACTACTGTAGACCCAATAACAGGGCAGCTGTAACAATAAACAGTAAGGCCTTCCTTCACAGCTACTGGGTCTCTAAAACATCTCTGTATTAAACTCTCTCTCCCTGCTTCCTCCACTTTAAGCAGAAATCTTTTACTTTAACTTCTATCATATAAACAAATAGTATATATGTTGTAATATATGTCTATATAATAAAAGTACATATTTAAGTATAGAGATATCTATATCTGTCAATCATGTCTATATCAATCTATTATCTCTCTCTATACCTTGTCTTTACCCAGTAGTGCAAGAGAGAGAAGAAATCACTTTGCAGGTCTCCTAGGTGTAGATGGGATGAGACCAGACTTACAACCCTGGATAAGGACTCCACTTCTGAAATCAGAAGGATTCAAAGTACAGAAGCATTGACATTCCAAAAATTCTTTTGAACACCGACTCTGATCCGTTTCTTTTCTCCGGGAACAATGCTCAGAAAGGTTGCTTCATAATGCACTAAGGCTAAATTATCCACGGTGCTCCAGAACGTTCCTGGGCCACTTGGGGGTTCTCTTTCCCACACACAACGCTTAGGACAGAATTAGCCTAGTTCTGCTCTCAGACTCTTGAGTATCACAACATTCCCCACCTTCCATACAAACACACTTTTTCTTGCCTTCTTTCCTTCACATAAAGTCTACTTAAGATTTGCTTTCCCTAACCATTGTATCTCCTTTGCCCTTTCTTGGAAAAGAAAGTTCAAGACTTCTAGGTCCAAACTAGACTCACCTACTTCTTAACCGCCTTCTCTAGCTCTCATTAGGGCTGTCAGATCCAGAAGTCATGTTCATTTTTGTTCCAGGATTTATGCCTCGCTTACACAACCCCAGCCGGCAGCCCATGCTGCAGGCACACTTCCTGAGCTGAGACCCGGGAGCTGCGCATCAGACTTCGGAAGAAGAGTCCAGCACTATAGCGTGGGGGTGAAGTCTCCACCTTCGGTCTTTTGGAGGTCGGAGGAACTGTACTCCTAGGGAAAAAACCAGAGGAGCTGGGCCTAGCGACAGACTAACACGCTGATAGGGGCCTAGTTCGCTGTCCATGGTATTGAAACGGAGCTGGCTTCGCCTGCCTCGAGCTTCCGCCTCAGACGAACTCAAAGCGATTCCTTTCCCTTTCCTCATTACCTCCGTTGCAGCTTCAAGTTTCTCTCTCCTTTACTCCCTCTGTTCCTCCCTTCGACCCCTTTTACTTCCCCTCCCTTCTTCTGCTCCAAACACTTCGAGGCTGACTTCCTACATTGACTAGCCCCTCCCCACGAGAATTCTCGAAGTCTCCAAGGAGGCAGCGTAACTGAGGTCGGGGGTAGGGGAACGGACCCAGGACTAGGTTGCAGGGATTTAACCAAGGCCTCTACTCTCCCGATCAGCGTTCAAACCTGGGACCAGGACCCTGAAAAAGCTCTTCCCTCTTCCCAAATTGCGCATATTTTCTTTTGATACAACAGGGGAGGGGGGCAGAAGAGGGCAACTCTAGAATTGTCTTTGTGAGAAACTTTCCCTCCCGCAATTTTCCAATCAAGGCGAGTAGTTACATCTCTCACCCGAATTAGCCTTGGTTGGTTATGATGGGCGATTTCCACCTGAATTGGAACCTCCATCTAAATTGGAGCCGGGACGCCCTGAGGTCTTTTTGTTTGTTTAGTACTGTGTGGCATTTCTTTAACTTCGAAGAGACAATATTTTCATTCCAAATGTGACTCCAAAACTCTACCGCTTCAGTTGCTGCCTCGGAAGCGGGGCAGGCGGGGCTCCTCTTCCGCAAACGGCCTTCTGGTCAGGTTCAGGGTGAGATGGGGGACTGGCCATGGGGGTCTCCATCTATTCTCTTTACCCAATCCCACTCTTCTCCGTCTTTCTTTCGCAGTTTTTTCCCCCACCGACCTTTTCCTCTTTAACCTTTCCAGAGATTCAGGGATTTAGTCTCAAAGACTCCAGCGCCCCGTCCTCCCTATCCAGCTTCCAATAGTTCCTAAGTAGAAAGGGCAGGACCTTCAGCTCGGTACCCTAGATCTCCAGCTCTGGGAGAAAGGCCAGAGATAAAGACGTGAGGCTGGGGGCGGGGGACTGGCTCGGGCTTGGGGGCGGGGAGGCAGTCTGGGCCTTGAACCGTAAGGCGGGAAAAGGAAATTCTATTTCTTGCCATTATTTCCACTGCCTCATCCTGGCCCCAACGCCATCCCTATCTCCCATCCCGTTGTTGCCAAAAATTTGATAAAAAGTCAACTTACCACAGGCTGGGCCGCAGGTTAGGATGGACTGCGGGAACTGACAGAGGGGGCTGATTTCTTTCTCCGGCTCTTCTTCCTAGCGCTCTGTCTCCTCGGGGTGGCATTGCCGCTACAGATGAATAATTTTTGTTTGTTTGTTTGTTTGCAAATCTGAAAAAAAAAAACCGGGGGCCAAGGAACAGAGGGGAATGGAAAGGGGAGGGGGAGGCGACTCTCGACTCGCGCTGCATTAGAGAGAAAAACGAACCCCAGTGCAAAGCCCCGGCCCCAGTGAAGGAGGAGGGAGAGGAGGGGGAAGGGGGAGGGGACAAGGAGAGGCCTTGTGCATCACAATCGCTTTCAATCTCCTTCATTGGGCCGCAATTCTAACGGTCTTTGGGCCGCCGCTCGGCCGCTGCAGGGGGCCAAGCCACCCCCACCCCCTCTTCCCGGCCCCTCCGCCTCCACTGCTGACAAAAGGCGCCCGCGCTGCGCGCCGCGGGCCCAGCAACTTTGAAACGAGTCAGGTGGCCGCCGAGAGGGCCAAGGAGGCGGCTGGACCATCACCTCCCCCTACACACACACACACACACACACACACACACACACACACACACACACACACACACACACACAGTCTACTCTCGGACCCCCTCCCCCCACCCCTTCCTTTCCTTCTCGGCTTTACATAAGCACTACCAAAGATTTGCAAGTTTTCGAGGAGCTGGGAATTAAAAGCCATAAACGAGATCCGAAAATTAACGAGTGGCTCCCTCTCCCACTTCTCCTTGCTTTCAGCCTACGAAAGAAAAGAAAAGAAAAGAAATGTTAGTTCTTCTGGTCCCTTCCCCTCTCCATTCCTCTGACTCCTACTCGGGGACAGCAGTGCCTCTAGGGAAAGCAGTCCATCTGAGAACAGAACATCTGGGAACAGCTAGGTTGCTGCATCTTGACCCGAAATTCTTTCTTGGATTCCTGCCCTCAATCTGCTGGTGACTGCTGTGGCAGTGGTGGGAAGATGCCGAGGGAGGGGGAGGGGAGTAGATTTAGAACAACCAGTGCTTTTCTGACCTTTAGTCCACTATCTCCCCCTCCCCCCGACTCCTTAACTCAGAGGCCCCACCCTTTTCTTTCCGTCCTGGGGTGGGTGGGTGTTTGAAGTCAAACACCAGGTCCTGAAGCCCAGATGTGGTACTTCTGGATCAGAGAGATAGGAACCGGAGACCCCAAACTTCCTCCTCCTGGTAACTCCCTCTGCCTTTGCAACAAAGAGGAATAAGGGGCATTTCCCAAGTCTTTGGGCTCTGGGAAGAGGCCTTTTTTGTGGACGCGGCTATGCCTTTGCACCAAAAATTTCCTCACGGGCACACACATCCACATATATTGACATGCATACACGCGCAAGCCCCCTTTCTTCTCTGTGAAGCCCCTGAAGGCACGAACAGTGTTTTATTCACTGCAGTCTTCCTCACCGCATACCGAGCACAGAGCCGTACACACACGTAGGCACCGGTAGATGTTTGTTGCTCGAACGAACGCAGGCTGGAGCACTATTGACCCAGGGGACTCGGGCTCTAAATGCCCTGAATGACTCTAGTCCTGAAACAGTGAGCGGGGTAGGCCCGCCCCGGGGCCTCCTGGGAACTGAGCACAACAGGGCGTGAGTGACAGGCCCTGCTGAGAAGAAGTGGCTGGAGACCCCCTACCCCACCTCCATTCCGCTCCCGGGCCATCTTTTGGTAGTGGGGAGAGCCCCTCCCAGAAGCCCAAAGGGTATATCTTGATGAAACCTTTTCTGCCTTTCCACATACCCACAGTTACGGGTGAATTGAAAGTGTTTATTCACTCCTGCCTCAGGCCCCACACCTAGCTCCTAGGCAGGGAAATGGAGAACCAGCCTCAAAGTCCATTTCCAAGAAAGGATACTTTCCCCCCTTTCTCCTCTGCTTCTCTGCAGGCTCCTGGAACCTTGGGGCTAGAGTCATCTGGTTTTGCCTTTCCCTCGACAAATTCCTGTTATGTCTGAGCCAGGGGCCATAACTATGAGCTGCACAGAGGACACTAAAGGGTGTAAATAGGAAGTCTATGTAGCTACAAAGACAACCCCGGATTTGAGACTATGGGTTGATGGGGTGGATGCTGGGCTGGAGGCTAATGTGTGTGGGGGGCAGGGAATGGTGTTACTGGGCTTGGGGGAGGGCACTGGAGAGGACAGTGTGTGTGGGAAAATAACTAGGCCAGGGCGGAGACTGGGGGCCCAGGAGTTGGGAGGGCGGTGCTGGGCCAGGGGTCTGGGGCTGATAGGGGAGGAGGGGGAGGAGGTTTGCTAGGTCTTCACAATGGGCCAGAAGGAGAGAATGGGAATACAACGGGCCCCTTTCCCAAAGCACGACAAAAACTCTACATGATAATGAGTGGGGCTGCCCTCCCTTCCTACAAGCCAGGCCTAATCTGAGAAACTAGGTGAGAGAAACACAGACAGACAAGCAGGCAGGCAGACAGGACAGACAGGCAGACAGCTAGGAAGACAGAAACACCCCGAGAAGTACAAGGATAATGAAATAAGAGAAGGGCAACCACAGAAACAGAAATTAGTGGAGTGAGTGAGGCCCCAACTGTGATGGATGGAGAGAGAGCAACTGGTTTCTTTAACTGGCCTCTCTATCCCCCTCTCCCAACCCCCCCCATACAGGCACCCCTGTAGTTACCGCCTCCTCTTTTTTCTTCCTCCCTCCCCCTCTGATTATTCCTTTACACATTCCTTAGGGCTGGTGCTGCCCCTAGTCCACTGGCCTCAGCCTGGAATTTTTTCCACAAATGGATTTTCACTTCTGTTCTGGGTGAATGGGACAAGGTCATAATGTGGGGATTCAGACACTTAGTTCTCGACTTATTCCATCTGGAAGCCTGAGTTGCTCGACAGACTATAGGTAAGCATCCCCTACGCCTTCATTTCTGCACCCTCTTTCTAGGGGTGGGATGAATATAGGGAGGGGGAGGCAGAATAGGGACGCCAGGTGGGGTTAAAGGGTTAGTTGGGGCATGAAACCTAGAGTCCTCAGGTTCTCTCAATTCTTATTACCCTGATGCTGTTTAGTAATGGCCAATCTTCTTCTAGAGTTCAGTTCTACTAGTTATTGACAGATATCCCATCACCATTAAGTCTGTCTGCCTGATCCATTGCTTCTGCTAACTGATCATATTCAACTTGTTTCTAAGTAGGGGTAATGGAGGCTACAATGGCCCTTGCCTTGACTCCTTTATATCAACTGACTCTGAATATATCTTTACGTCCTTACTCCATCAGCTTAGCCTCCAGTTTGCGATTCTGAGTCAATTTAAGATTTGGTATGTAGGGAGCAAAAGAGACCTTTAAAGATCCCAGTCTAACACTATTTTACAGATGAGAAAACTGAAACCTAAAGAGGTTAAGTGACTTCCTCAAGGTCATAGGGATAGTAAGTAGCAGAATGAATTTGAACTCAGATCCTTCTACTATAAATCTGGTTCTCTTATCACTATAAGGTGTTACTTCCTTTCCTCCTGGTCTAATTGTGGGATCTGGGCATGCAGCTGGTTGGAGGCAGGAGCCTTGCTCTTTGTTTTACTATAATTTTGTGGATTTTTATCAGTTAAAGGGTAAGACTATAGCAGGCCTGTCCCTTCCCTCTCTCTCCTTCCCAGTTCACTTGCCAGTTTTGGCAAGCTAGGACCTTCATCTTTCCCTAAGGGCCTATATTTACCTCTGGTGTGATTCCTTCTGTGTGACAGGGGAAGTAAATTTACAACCCTTTTTTTTGCTGAGTTCTAGTCTTATTCCAGACCCCAAACTCCTATGCTCAGCAACGGATTCTGAAGAAGTCTTTGGATGTTGCTCCAGCTCCTACTGCTGGGAGGGAAGCACAGAGAGAGCCTGGCCAAGGGTTACTTGAGCAATGGAAATGGTGGAGTAATTGTGAGAATGTGCCCTAGTAATGGATTCCCCCATTCTCAATGTGGATTGGGGGATGAGTTTTGAGAATATACAGGGAGGTGATTTAAAGAATGTGGTTTCAAGTAATGGAAGCCTTTATTTGTTAATGTTTGTGTGAATATATGGGTGCACATATATGTGTATTTATGGGGATTTTGTATGTGGATTGGAGTTTGTGTGTGTTTGGACCAACACATTCTTCCCAAAATCCTTGGTTCAGTGAATGACCACTCTCAGACCCAGATTTGTAAGGCAAATACATCCCTGGCTCATTGTCCCTGATTTGCTTTGGTGTGTGTGTGTGTGTGTGTGTGTGTGTGTGTGTGAGAGAGAGAGAGAGAGAGAGAGAGAGAGAGAGAGAGAGAGAGAGAGAGAGAGAGAGAGAGAGAGAGAGAGAGAGAGAGAGAGAGAGTTGGAAAAGGTTCTGAGCCCATTTGCCTTTATCTTACTATGGCCCATGTATAGTAAGTGAGAGGAGTGGAAGGGCCCAAGGGAAGACTGGTCTAGGGTCATCTATAATTTTTCCCCTATTCCAACTTTGTCACTTTATGAATTAGCCTGCTCTAAAGGCTTTACTTCTTTCCTCCATGCTGTGTATATATAGAGACATGCAAACATAGCGACAGAGATGCACAGATACAGAAAGTCAGGAAAAAAAAAACTAGAACAGGGAAATTAAATACTCTATAAAATATATTATTATTACTATTTTTTTCTCTGGTTGCAGCCCACAGAGATTGAAATTTGTGTGTATATATGTGCATGTGCTCGTCCACAAGTGCACAAGCACGAGTGTGTGCATGCATTTAGAGTAAGTGCAGTATGTTGGTGAAGTAAAATACACAAAGAAATCTCTTTCTTACTGTCCTTGCAGCCCTCTAACCTTTAGGATAGAAATTGTTCCTCAGGTTGATAATTTCTTTTCCCCTTTTCCCATGAACCACCCAGGTATACTGAGCTGTTGAATTAAATAATTGAAGGAAAACATCAAAAACCTAAAGGTTCAGAGACTGAACTGGGAGAAGGTTCTTTGGGGTTCATTTTTGAATTTAAATCTCACTGAGGACTCCTTCTTCTTCTCCTTATTTATCTTGGAAGTCTCAAAATCACATACATGCATATGCATATATATGCATACATACATACACATGCATGCTCTGGAAGCCATCTAGTCCAACTCCCTTAATTTACAGATGAGGAAACTGAGACCCAGGATAGTTAAGTGACTTGCCCAAAAGTCATACACGCAGTAAACATATGAGGTGATATTTGAATATAGGACTTTGGCATTGCATTGCAAATCCTAAAATCTTGGCATTGAAAGGGACCACAGAGGTCATGTCATCCAATCAACACTTAAGCAGAAATCTCCCCTGCACTATCCCTTATAAATGATCACCCAGATTTTTTTCTTTTTTTGAGGACCTGAAGGAATGACAACCCACCAATAAGAATAGAATTGGTTGAAATTTATGGTGCTTTAGGATTTGCCAAGTGCTTTATAGGTATTATCTTAGTGGATCTTTGAAAATGCCCTGTGAAGGAGGTATTGTTGTCTTCATTTTACAGATCAGGAAAGTAAGGCTCAGAGAAGAGGTCACATGGATAGTAAATTTCAAAGTCAGGAGATTCAGTTCTTCCTGATTCTAAGTCAAGGACTCTTTGTGCTGTGCCATGCTGACCCTCTGCCTTTCTTTAAACAGTCTCTTGAACTTTTGGACAACTTTAATTGTCAGAAAGTTTTTTTCTCCATGCTGAACTGAAATATGCCTCTGTAGAATCTACCCTCATTCATCTTCTGGCATCAGGCATAACAAGTCTATACCATCATCATCACGACTGTTGTTTTTGTCATCATGATCATCAGCATTATTCACCACACTTCAGAATTGTACTCACCTCTCACCTCCCCTTTCCTCTCTTCCCACCTTGGGGATAGAACAAGATATGTTTTTTTGGAAAAAGAAACCTTCTCATTCACATGGCTGAAAACACATGACATTTCTGTCTCAGTGGTACAGCTGGAAAACAAAGGAATAAGAGAAATGTATGAATAACAGATGCTTAGTGCTTATTAGAGGAAATTGGTGAAAGTCAAGGGACTTGGACGTAGTGCCACAGGAGATCCCAAGCTAAAAGGATTTGGTGGTTGTTTGGTTGTTTCAAGGGCTTTCTGCAACAACGATTGGGGGGAGAATGACTGTTTGTGATGGTTGAGGGTACTTACCATAGATCTATACAATTTAACATCCCATCCACCAACCAGCTATTATTAAATCTCAATTTTCTTGGTCTATAAGAGCAAAACTACTCGAGAAGTTTGTATTATTCAGTGATACTGTAGCAGACCTGCCCACAAAACACAGAGTAGAGAGGAACAGGGGCTAGTTATTTGTTCTAACTTTAGTGTTGTTGGGTGTGATTGCTATTGTGGATAGAAGGACATAGTAAGGGGGGACAGGGGCTTTTAGGGAGATGTTAACTCACTTTGTAGGAAAGAGAAAGATAATTGTGTGAAGGACTGCTATAAGGCAGTCAAATTTCCCTTTTGTGGCTGGTTGAAGAAAGAAGAAACTAATTTCTTCATATTGCAAATGAGGAGAGGTTCTGTGGGGTCTGATGGGATAATTAACAGAAGCTATATATATATATATATATGTATATATGATTCAAAAGAAATAAGGTATTTGAAAACACTATTATTATTCATTGGTGACTAGCAATCCCTTTGTGTTTGTAGTTCTTAAGAGGCAGAAGGCAGGGAAAGGATATTCTTTTAAAGTTAGGAAAAGTCTGTTGGTGATATTAGAAAGGCTACACTAGAGAGTTAGTTGCCAAAGCTCTTTGAAGATGGAGCTGACTAGTATCAGGGTTCCCTGACCAGTGCTGTTCACTGACCAGTGTTTAAGTGTTTGACTTAAGCTTTTTAAGAAATGGCAGATTTCCTGAAACAGTGTCTATTTGTGCCTCTGCTTGCATGGAGGTCTTTTGCATTTTTGCTGCCTTTCCATATCTCCACATAGAATTTATATACATATATATATATATATAATATGATATATATACATATATATTTTTTCATGAAACAATTGTGAACCTTCTCTTCTCTCCTCTACATTTCCTTTCTTTTCTCTCCTTCTTTCCTTCTTTCCTTCCTTCCTTCCTTCCTTCCTTCCTTCCTTCCTTCCTTCCTTCCTTCCTTCCTTCCTTCCTTCCTCTCTCATGATCAGGATCAGACATTTTATACAGCATTGTGTTATTAATATTTTCTTCAATATTGTGAAACACTGAAGTTTGAAAAAACTTAAAATAGTTCAGTACACAATATTTCATAAACCTGAAAGGTCATGATGCATTCCCATGTAGCATTTTTAAAAAAGAACAGAAGAAAAAGTTTCTTTCTCCCTCCCTTTTTTTCTTCTCTTCCTCTTTCCCTCCCTCTCTCCTTGTTTCCATCATTTTGCTCTTTTCCCTCCTAGATAGTACAGTGGGTAGAATGCCAAATTTGGAGTCAGGAAGACCTGAATTCAAATTCAGTTTTAGACATTTACTGTGTGCCCTTGGACAAATTTTTAATCTTTCAGTCTGAGTCTCTTTAGTAGAATGGGGATAATATTAGCATCTACTTCAGTGTTTTTGTGAAAATATATGAGGTTATACACACACACACATATATCAAAAACACAACATGCCATTTATTATTATTACATTCCTTCTTTTCCTTGAACATGGGATGCCTTTCAATTTATCAAGAGAATAGGTCTGTTCTCACAATTAGACCTTTTGGGAGATTTTCTAGGAGTTCAGATCCTTTTTGGGGAGTAGTACTTTGTAGGAAATTGGGAAGAAGTCAGGAAATGGAAAGGAAGTGAGAAATTCTGTGTTTGGGGAAGCATGAAGGGGGATTTGGTAAGTATTTAAAACCCACAGAACAACAAACCAAGGCCCAAAGTTACTTGTCAGCTCCACCCACGAGAATGTGGCTAAGTAGACCCCTTTGGAAACAGACTCATTCCAAGCTCTGTTGAGATTAGGTTCTCACTGTTCTCTGTCCCTATCTTCCACCTTAACCCTCTTATCCTCAACTCAGTGTAAAACAACAAGCAAATTTCTCATTAATGAGCCCCTCTCTACCTCACAGATTCTAATTAGTTTATGTGAAATCCTCCACATAAAAGTACATAGCTCCATAGAAGAACCCATTATAAAATGAGCAGCAATTGCAATCCCTTCTGGGTTTCTGGCCCCGAGGTAATTTTTAACCAGGAGAGCCAATCTTGACCAATCAGAAGTCAGAGGGTTATGAATGACTCCTTAAAGTTAAGCAGATTCCTAGTCACTAGTCTTTTCCTGCCCAGGTGTGTGTGTGTGTGTGTGTGTGTGTGTGTGTGTGTGTGTGCATCTCTTCATTTTATACTGGGGTATTGAGGGGCTGGGGAATGAGGTTTACAATAGTCTAAGGATTGAAATAAAATTCCAAAATCTTGGTACGTTCATTCCTTTATTTGTCAGTTCCTTCCTACTTCCATCTTTTCTCTCCTCATTCCTTTGGAATTTCTACCATTCTAAGTGTTTCCAAACATTCCTAGTGTATTGGGACTTCCATCCCAGAAAATTTTCTCCTCTGATGCAAGTGACAAAGCTATTTACTAAAAAAGTTCTTGGCTTCCTAGTGTGGAGATGGAGGTGGGGAGCAGATACTTCAAAGCTCTTATGCAAACTTCAGGTTTGGGTTTTAGGCTTGGGTTAGAGTCAGTTTTCACTCGTTTTCCTGATATGGAGAGGGTAGTTCAGAGACGAGATGGTATTTTTGAGACCAAGGAGAAATCACAAATCTTTCCTCTCAAAACCTTCCCAAACTAAAGGGAACAGAAGTTACTGCCCTTGTACCTGTTGAGGGAGCTTTTAGCAAAGCAAAGTGGTATTGTGGAAATCAACCAAGCAATTAACAAGTGTTTATGAAGTGCCTACTATGTGCCAGGTATTATCCTAGGCACTTGCGATATAAATACAATGAATGAAACAATCCTTATCTCAAGGAGCTTACCTTTTACAACTAGGAATCAGGGACTTGGGTTTAAATGCCTGCCCTGCCATGTATCACCTTCTAGGAGCAAGGGTAAATTAACAGATCTCTCTGAGCCTCTCCTGTGAGATGGAGGAGATAATAATACTTCCACTCCTTACCTCAGAAGACTGTTGTGAAGAAAATATGATTCAGTGTTATAGAAATGTGAGTTGCATCTACCTAGAAGGTGCATAGCACCATAACCACAAACTTTGTCAAGAGAGTTGGCTGGGTGGGGTGGTAGGGGAGAATTTATCTTTCATTCCCAACCCTTCTGACTTCCACTTGTTGCTGAGAGAGTAAATAGTCATGACCCTGTTGCAAGTGTCAGACAAAAGCTGAGAGGTAGAAATGAGGGTTATGGGGAAGCTATCTCACACCCAGAGTGAAGTGGAAAGTTGAAGCAGTATCAATATAGATATTGATATCTAGAGTACCTTTCTTCTTCCTCACAAATCTACTTTTGGAGACAATGGAGGTTTTCTTGGCTTGAACTATCTAAAGTAGTTGTTGACTCAGATGAAACTTTCTAGATAATTGCTTGAGTTTGACTTGTATTGTTTGGATGTGGCCTCAGATACTTAGTCAGTCCTGAATTTGTGACTTTCAAGGAGAGAAAGTTTTTTCAGTTGTTAGATAATCTACTCAGTCTAGTGTTAGTCTAGTTTCTAAAGTCTGTTTCTTCACTGTAGAGATGTTCCTGGTTTACTTGGTCTTGTTCAAATACTTCTGTCCTCACCCTCTTGACTCAAAAGATATGAATGCAAAGAAAACTAAATTCCCCTCACTTTAGTCTGGGGCTTTGGTTAGGGATGCTGAGCATTGGGGCAGGATTGTATTCATCCTTTTCACCAAGCTGAACATCTAATATTCAGGTTTTTTTCCCAACACCCATTCAGGTTTTACTACTGAACATATCAGGCTGGACTGTTTTTTAATTTCTTTTATCTTTTAATTCTTCTTCACCTTTCCACCTCATTCCTACTCCAATCATTACTGCAGTGGAGGAAGGACAGGTTGAGGTTCAGAGTTATGGTGTCAGTTTCTCAATCCTCCCTTGTTCCTTATTTACATTGGGAACAGGGGAATTTGGGCCCTGCCTTTAGTGCAAAAGAATATTCCAATGTAAGCTATTTGGTTTGGAGATTTTGTCTCCAGCGTGAGAAGATGGAGAAACATGGCTTGTTTTCCCTTTTCCATGGGCATTTCCCCTCCTCTCTTGTGTGCCTATGTCTTTGAATCATCTCTCTCTTTCTGTCTCTTTCTATCTTTGTTTCTCTCTCTCCATCTCTGTCTTTCTCTGTCTCTCTCTCTCTCTCTCTGTCATTGTCACTGTGTCTCTGATTCTACCTTTCCTTATTCTCTACTATTCTTTCTCTCATCCTCTTATTGAGAAATTTGAGAAGGAACTCTCAGAGACCCTGGCTTCACATTTGATTTAATCCTGGTGTGGCAGTGTGCTTTCTGATTGGTATCTCAACCTCTAGAGGCCTTTCTCTGTCCTCTTATGAGGGAAACAGAGCAGGACAGTTGGGTCTTCAGTTGCCCACAGATTTAGAATTCTTACCTTCTTTTCTTACAACTTCTACACTGTCCTGTGCTCTTCAAAAAAAAAATATCACTATAAAGGAGATTAGTTCCTCTGCAAGACTCCAGATATTGTGTAGTCAATATTTAAAGAGGTCCCTGAATCTACATTGTTTAGTCCAGGGGAAAAACACTTTCCAGAAGATATCTTTGCCAACATCTTGGGTCAGGCACCAGTGGGGATGAAAGATGAAAATACATGTATGATGGAAGGATTTATTATATAAATAAGGTGGAAAATACTTGGTTCTTCTTGGTGAGGTAGTTAATCAGTTAACTGATCAGTAAATACAAGTATCTGCCAATACCTACTATGTGTCAAACTTAGACCTCACTGTGGGAGATACAGAAGTATAAGACGTAGTCTCTGTCTTAAGGCAACCACTAATCTAATTGAAGAGACAGGATCCAAAAGAAACAATCAGAAACAATTCCCACACAGAGAATTTATAATTGTGCATTTCAGATAGTATATTTTATGAAATTTAGAGGAGAGGAGATGAATGAAAGTTGGAGTAACAGAGAAGATGTCATGTGGGAGGCAATATTTGAACTAAACCTTCAAGGGTGCATCCAATATGGAGAAGTGGAAGAAGAGAAGGTGGGGGCTGTAGCCCAGAGTAAGGGAAAAGAATGAACAAAGATGTGGATGTGGGAATGAACCTGGTATGTTCTTGGAAGGTGAGAAATAGAGGCTTTGATAAGGGAGTAGTTAGGGGATAAGGAAGTTGGAATTGAATAGTGGGGGACTCAAATACTAGTTCTCGTTGCCAAAAGAAGTCATAAGAAACTGAGTTGGAATCCAGTCTCAGACATTGATTTGTTGTGTGACCCTGACCAAGCCACTAAACCTCTATTTGTCTTCGTTTCCTCTTATGTAAAATAGGGATAATAATACCATCTACTTTCCAAGTTTCTTGTGAGGAGCAAATGAAATATTTGTAAAGGATAGGGCCTGGCCCATAACAGGGGCTCAATGAATGTTTGTTGCCTTCCTCTCTTTCATGAGACAGTAAGTCCTCTGGGTTGAGAGAAGCTTCAGATCTTGCTTACAAATAACTTAGACCTTAGTATTATGCAATCAGGAGGGATGGTTAAGTATGCTAGGTAACCCAACTTGTTTTCCTGGGAAATGCCAAGTTACTGAAAGTAACCCCTGTGTACTGTTTTTAGGAATGACTACCAAGGGTAAACTTTGAGAGAAAGAAATGTGGGTCCAGGATAGGAGTACTGTATTATATCTGAGGCCTCACAACCTCTTTGAAGTTCATAGGCTTATAGGGTGTTAGAATTTGAAGAAATGTCAGAAAACATCAAGTTAAATCTTCCCCCTACCTTACCCACTCCATGCTATATGTGAGAAAAATAAAGTTCAGAGAGATGAAGTAATTTGTCCTTGGTCACCCAGTTAGTAATTCAATTTAGTTCAACAAACATTTAATTAGATCCTTCTATGTGCTAGGCATTGAACCAGGTACTGGGTATACAAAGACCCAAAACTAAAATAATTCTTGATCTTAAGAAGCTTTAATGAAAGGAAGTGGAACAGTCATGACTTGGATTTAGGTTCCCAGACCAAACAAGAAGCCAGATCTTGAGCACTGATCATTGTGGGAAAACTCCTTTGAGAGGAATGAAAAACAGCTTTGGCCCTAAGGAGTTTCCCACATGTTAAAGAAAATAGGACCAACACCCTGAAAAAAAGAGTCACTCCTGCATCTCAGCAAACAACTGTTTTATTTTATTCTCTCTATGGAGGTTTTTAATATCTCGAAGGTGGTATGAGCATCAAGCAGCTGCCTGACTTCACAATCATGCCAAAATGCATTGCTACAAAATAGAGGCATCGTGGTATAGTCAAAGAACAAAGACTGGACCTTAGGAGGATTGTGTTCTAAGATTCGTTCTGTCACAGTCTTGGCTGTGATCAATTTGTTGCTGTTTTTTTCCAGGAGGTAACCCATGAATGCTTTCTCTTTTCATGTTGCCCTCAGACTCCAATAGTATTGGGCAATTTTCTTCTATGATTTCTTGAAATATGGCATTTTTGCCTGGTCATATTTTTTTGGGGGAATTTGATAATTAAAAAAAATTAAATTGGATTTTTTTTTCAATCAATGGAAATTTGCCTTTGAGAAAAAAAAAAGAAAGAAGAACCTTTAATCAGAGTCTGATGGCTCTTAAATGATTTCTCTATGTCCTAATTTCTTGGCCAGTTTTCTATAATCATTATTGTATTTAGAATAGATACCTCACATTATTTTTCAGTCTTTTAAATTTTTCTAGTATTACGTACTGTTTCATCGAACCACTGAGTTCTGTTCATTCCATTCTGTTTTTTAGAATACCTATTACTTTTAAATTTCTTTCTACATGTTTTCTTCCCCTATTAGAATGGAAGCTCCTCAAGGGTAAGGCTTATTTTCCTTTTAGCTTGTATTTGTACCTCTGACATTCAGTACAGAACCTGACACATAATGTGTTAATAAAGATTTATTTACAGCCTGAGTCTTCTGCTTTCTGTCCTAAGTTGTTTGCTTTCTTTTCAAGTACTCTGGTTTTATTCTTGATCTCTTACTTCAATTGCTTTTTTTTTCATTTTCTCCATCTACTCCTGGAATCCTTGTGGTCAATCCATTTTTTCTGCGCCTTTTCTTGTATGTACTTACTGCAAAATTACTTCCATCTCCTGAGATTTTCTCTTGGGATTATCCTTTACATATCTTCATTTAATTAGGAGTTTTCACTTCTTTATCTACGTCTCCAATCTCAGTTCTGAGTTGGAACCTTGTGGCAGAACTAAGTTATGTCCTCTCTCACATTCTCAGACTAGGTATGGGTTATCATCCTTGCTGTGTACCACTGCTACTGCAGAAGCTGTTATACCAGACTGTGAAATCTTAAAGAGGTTACTTACCTGCTCTTAATATAGTGTTCTCCTCTTTGAAATGAGGTAGTTAGACTAGATAATCTCAGAGGTCTCTTCCATCTTTAACATTCTGGGGTTCAGTGACTTCATAGCATTTATTAAAAAGATTATGCTAGCATGATTTGGCCATTAGCATTCTGCAGATGTTTGATGACAAGAGAAAAAGCATGCAACTGCAATGTAACTCATGTGGCCAAGTCTCCACCTAATTTCTTTCTATAGTGTCCAGCGAACTCCCCAAATCCGTATAGGTATATGGGAAACAACCATTTTGCAAGGGCCCAGGATCTTGTGGTGGGATATTCAGAGTTGGGTAGGTCAGACAGATGCTATAATTAGCTCTGAACCCCCCTCCCTCCCTCCTACGTTCTGATCATTCCTCTTTGTGGCTGCTGACTCTGCTAAAGGGTAACAATTCTCTTTACCTTTGAAAACATGAAAGGAAATCAAAGACCCCTCTTTAGATCTGATCTTGGTCTCTGTCTCTGTCTGTTCAGTGACCAGGGGCTAGGAGGGACCAACACCTTAAGATCTAGGAATATTCGTACCTGGCTTTTGTGAAACTGGATCAGACCCCCTGGAAACAAAGGGACTCGTATTGTTATTGGGATTGCTACAGATGATAAACACTTATTGTACACCATCAATGAGCCTACCATGGTTTGAGGCATGGAATTCTTCCTTTATATTTTGTCCAGAGTCCTCCTAAACTCATGGGGATGGTGAACAAGACCTAAGTAGCACATTCCGTGGAAACATGCTCTGTATTCTTCCCAGTGGGTGTGCGTGGACCTCCTTTATTTAGGTAACTAAGTATTATAGTCCTTGACAGGACCAGGTCTGTTAATTACTAAGTTATATAATTGATGGTTGAAAGAAGGCCAGGGAATTGAAGTTGGTTTTAAGGTTTCTTAGTTTTTGGACCTGTCTTTTCCAAGCTTCTTGGTAGAGGCTGTTATGCTGAAATATACTGAATGTTTTAAGTAAGTATTTCTTACTTGTACATTCCTTAGAACCCATCTATGAGCTTTTATCCATTTGTAGAGAGGGTATGTACTCTAGGATCCTTCCTATTGGGTTCATTGTTTTGCTTGCTCTCTTTAATTTAAGTCAGAAACAATTAGGTGTCTGCATTATTATCACCCACTTCTCCTTGCCTCCTAGCTTCCAAAGTATGATGATAATACATTTAGTTTAGAATGGGCCTTAGTGGCATCCTAAGCCAGAACTTTAATATGAGGTTAGTCAATATGACGACTTCTTCCCTCCCCTTCCCCATTCCCACCCCCACCAAAGAACTTGATCCTGGATACTCAGAGAATTTCTTGGTTCAGTGGATAGTTGAGGATGCACATAACAGTGACATAGCCTATGTGGTATGTATTAGAGAGGGCTTTATGCAGAATTTTACATTGAGTTTTGAAGATAGGGTATTAAGAACAATAATAGTTTTAAAGTTTTCTCATAATAACATTGTGATATGGGAAGGTTTTGAGGTCATTTCTCCCAACTCCAGAGAAGTCTGGGAATTGGTATAATGTGGCAGTTGTAATTTTCTTTTAATCACTTGACTTGATCTGATAGGTCCAAATTATGCTACTGGTGACCCAGGTAACCTTAGGGGAGGCAGTATCCTTTCCTGGCTCTCAGTTTCTTCATTTATAGAATTAGAGGGTTGGGTTAGATAATTTCTAACGTCCTTTCAGCACTGATTTTTTGTTTTGCAGGACTTCCTCATCCTAACATTCTATATATCCTAAAGTGTCTTCCAGGTCTGACATTTTATGTTCTAAAGTTTTATCGAGCTCCAAATAGTCTATGCTCTAAGGTTCCTTTATACTGTGGTGTTATGTTCTAACATCTGTGTTCTAGTCCTTTCCAGCTCTGATATTCTACACCATTTGACATTCATTGCTCTAGGAGGGCTCTTTCCAGTTGTGACATCTGATGATTCTCTGTGCTTACTTTTATATATGTTGTTTTATTTCTTATTTTTAGCCTTTAGTTATACTAAGAGTCCTGGACTAGTATGGCTCTTGCCTAGGTAGAGGATGGCATTGGGAGGGGTATGAATAGAAAAAAGGTGGCAAGGAGGGTTTGGTGGGCAATAAAAGTCATTTGTATAGTATGAGAATTAGAAGTTAATTCTAACTTGATTCTCTAACTTGGAAAATGGTGGGTATAGCTGAAAATACTAGCTGAAGAGTAAGAAGTCTTGAGTTCAAAACCTGTCTTGAACTCTCCTTTGATGATCCTGGGAAACTCAATCTTTTTGAGACTTTTTTTCTTCATCTGTAAAATGGGGTTAATATTGCTTGTGCTATCTACTTTATCAATTTTATTGAGGGAAAATAATTTATTAACGTTGAAGTAGTATAGATACATGAGATGTTATTTGTCTCTCGTGTTGTAAGTGATTAATGCATGTTATTGACAGACTGGCTGCTTAGCAGGGATTCTGGGCTAAGAATCTGTCCTGAATAATTCTCATTAAATTTTCCTGTTTGACATCTGTGGGGAAAATTCCTTATCTCCTAGAATTTAATTGTACCAAATCTCACTACAAAGAAGAGGCCCATATAACAAAGCTGTTTCCACATCTATGTAGATAGCCCTCAGTGTGTGTGTGTGTGTGTGTGTGTGTGTGTGTGTGTATGTGTGTGTGTATTGGTTATAATATATATTCTCTATAATGAATCATTCTCTACAACAAATACTCTCCCATTCTAGTCTCTATCCATGTCTGAGTGATTTGTAGAGAAGATTTCAATTGTAACTATCTTGCAGTATGTGTATGTGTGTGTGTGTGTGTAAGCATGTGTCCAACAACTTCTTTGCCAAACTGGGGCAGGCTGCTCTCTCCTCACCCACCCCACTTCTGCCTTTTAGGCTCCAGATATTCATGGGGGTGAAGGGCTTCCTGAGAGGTGTAGTCGTAAAACTAGAGTTTGTCCCAAGGTGAAATTTCAATTTCGTTGGGGAAAGAACCTTTAATTTTCTCATTTGAGAACTGAGGGGTATAGTTAGGGAAGCTTAGACTTCCAGGGCAGCTCACTGGATGATTAACTCTAGACCACCATTTTATTACAGTGAAAAGGAAAAGGAATAAAACAGTCTTGCTACGTATAGTTCACCATCTAGCCTACATCTCTACATTCACCAACACACATTCTCTTATATAGACACACACCACATAGACACACAGATACCTGCTATATAGAAAAACATGCAGCATATTCACGCAATACATATAGACAACACTAAACATATACATTCACACCAGGTACACATACAGCACATCCACACAAAGATGTGCACATATATAAGCATATCATATAAACCTACTCCTCTTAAAGCATGCTATCTTTCTATCTCTCCCCATTCCCTATTTCTGCTTTTGTACAGAAATATATTCCTTTTCTCCCTGCCAAGGTGCCTCCTCACTTACCCCCCTCCCCCACCCCATTCCCCCCACCAACACTGTGCCTATTCTCTGTATAGGAAGCAAGTTTCATTTCCTGGCTGTTTAAATGTCCTCTTTCTGAGATGGAACAGGAGAAGCTGCTTATTGGAAAGGTTGGGTTTGGTGGGTCCCATTTTGAGCTGAAAATAGGTCAGTGGTTTGAAGGGTAAAAAGATCCAGTTGCTTGATTTTTTCTTTTGTGAGTTATATAATAAGGGGATTCATACAAGGCAGTGGGCTTCTGTCTACTGTGATGTCATAATAAGGTGACAGGATTTACAGCCAAATTTTTCTATCTCTTTTCTCTCTCTCTCTCTCTCTCTCTCTCTCTCCCCCCTCTTTCTCTCCCTCTCTCCCTCCCTCCCCCCCCCCGCCCTCCCTCTCTCTCTCTCTCAGATAGTTTCTATCACAAGCTCCTCTTTTGCTGCTGCATAATCACTAGCCACTTCCCTTGTCACCCGTCACACATGACACATCCCTCCCTAGGGAGGTTTATTCTTCCATTGTCAATTACACGCATCCTGAGTCCTGAGTTCTGCTCAGGAGGCTTTCCTGTGGCTGCACCTATCCCCCTCTATCCCTGATCCCCTTTCAAGAACCTCTTTAAAAATAATTCTTAAATTCTAGGGACTTGGAGTCTGGTTCAGATCTGCTGATCTCAAGGTTAAATGCATACAGAGTAAATGCTATAATTTGAAAACCCCCTCCACATATTCCAGTCGTATGGAAGTAGATGTATGTGAAGTTGTATGAAGAAAATATATTGGGGCAGAACAGAGTACGAGTTCTTGATGAACGCCATTCGCGCTGTGATTGTAGGAGATACTGAGCCAAAATTCAGTCTGTATGCCTGCAATTTCATGTACTGGGAGAAATGAGACTTGTCTTTAAAGAAACAAGGTTGTGGAGAAGAATTATAATGATATATAAAATGGGGTCCCTTTTCAACAATGATAGCTCAAGATTTCAGCCAACTACTAAGACATAGCTGAGAAGCAGACAATCTGGGTGGGAGTGCTTTAAGAACAAAGAATGTATTTTTACCAACCAGATGATTTTGGAAAAGTTCGGTTAAGGGTGGGGGAGCAGACTGAAATTCCCATACTGGGAATCCAACTACCTTAAATGTTGGATTGGAAACCTAGGTCCTCATGTGTAAAAACAGTAGCTTGCATTGATGTAGTGATTTAAAATGTCCAAAAACACTTTAAAAACACCATTTCCCTACAACACTGTAAGGGAATAATGTGCATCGTTTATTTATTTATTTACTTACTTTTACTGCCCTATGATTAAATTGGTGTAGGGAATCCATGGTGAATAATTCCTTCTACTAATTCAGAGGGGTATCTGCTCTGCAAATTATAATGTTATACACTCTTCAGGGGGTGCTGAGACCTTCAGTGTCTTGTTCAGGGTCACATGGCTATTATATATCAGAGGCAAGATTTGTCCTTGGGTCTTCCTGACTTCTCGGCCAACTCCCCACTTTGGATTCCATAGTATCTCTTGGAGGTACATAATATTTTTACTTAACAAGTGGGGAAATTGAAGATCAGAGGGATAACATTACTTTCTCAAGGTTATATGGTTAGTAAATGGCAGAACCAGGTGTAGAATTCAAGTCATCTGATTCCCAGGCAAGTACTCTTCCCACTACCTTGACTTTCTCTACTGCATAATCTATTACCTTATTACACTGCTCTGGAGAACTTGCAAGGAAGTTTCTCTTTCCCTCACTGACTTCTGTGACTGCTTCCAGACATAAGAGAGAACACATATTCAGATGGAAGAAGTATGCCAAGCTACACGTGGACCTGGAGAAAGGCAAATGAGTTTATGTGGGCCCAAGAGGAGCCACATACACTGGGTGAGCTAGTGTTAGAGATGCTGAGGAAACAATGGCAAAAGCAAGACAAACAATGAGCATACTGCTGTTGCTACTTCTAGTTGAAGTAGACTGTCTGTTAGACATTTCATTCACACAGGTACCTACCACCCCAGTTCAGACTATCAATACCCCTCATTTGGACTTTTCCAATAGTTTACTTATTGACCCTCTTAATTCACATCTATCAGCCTCCAATTCATCTTTCACATGGTTGCCAAAATGATATTTTCAAAGTACAGATCTGGCTATGTTAGTCTCTTGTTCAGTTAACTCCAGGGACTCGCTGTTGAGTCTTGGATAAAACATAGGTGTACATTTTTGAAAATTTAAAGCTGTAACTTATATTTCCAGAATCACTGTACAGGACTCTCTCTTGTACTCTTTCATCCAGCTAAGTTGGCACTCTTGCTATTTATCACCGAAACCATTCCATTTCCTATCTCCTTGCCTTTTCATGAATTGTTACCAATGAATATAATGTATTCTCTACTTCTATCTCTTAGAATCCCTAGCTTCCTTCCCCAAGCACCATCTGCATGAACCCTTTATTGATTTCCTCAGTTACTAGTGCCTTCCTAGAAGTTGTAAATACAAATTCCTTGTGTTAATTTTTTAAAAAATATTTTTCCATGAGGTTAAGGACTATTTCATTTTTGTCTTTGTCATCTTTAGCATGAATATATGTGCCTGGTATATAACAGACATCTAATACATATTGATCGATTGATTGATTGATTCAATGTCTTGTTAGCCAGAATTCTTGATGGGGAGCTGGGACCCAATATTTTTTTAGAGATTAAAATGAGACACATACTGACATTTCAGGGGCCAGGGCCCAGATGACACATATGTTACATTTTATTCTTGTTTTGGAAGTCTCTCACAAAATTCTTTTGGCTCATGACCTTAGGAAGACAATCTTCTGGAAATGTCAGCATTTGGCTTTTGTCTCTAACACACACACACACACACACACACACACACACACACACACCACTCCAAAAACTCTGGTTCATGACTCTACCTAAGGACACTGTGGGAATATCAGTATCTATCTTGCTTTGTTCTCTCCCAAAAGGTACCAAATACTTTTTATAAGAAAAAAATGATGAACTCATACCTAAGCCCATAGACAGCCAAGAAAACTGAGGGCTCAACCACCCCACACCTTTTTCACATTGACAAATACAAGCCTTTTGACTTATAGTACTATCCTGTATGACTCAGAGTTCCTAGAGAGTTGTTCAACTTTCCCCTAATGTTGATTCCTATTTTTAGCATGGGGAAATAACTGTTTTAGGGACTCTAGCAAAATCTTTCAAGGTCAGCACATAATCTGCATAGTTGACAATACCACCCAAGCTTGCTCTTCTACATCATGGCTCGCCGCTTCTTTGCTCCTTGGCATGTGCGTTTTCCTGTTTCAAGGGTCTCTTGCCCCATCCCTTCATTAGGATGTTCTTTTTTGAAACTCCAATTCCCTAGGGTTTTTCTTTTGTCAGTGCTCTGTCTTAAGGAAGCCATGTAGATGTGATGACCTTAAGTTCTCTATTTCTCTATCTCATGCTACTTCTGGGTCTGAGAGATATGCACACTCTGTCTTTGTCTCCGTCACAATATTAGTGTCTAATTCTAGCAGGAGCTCATTGATGCAAGTGGATTCCTTTGGGATACACATGCTTCAACCTCTCCCCAGATCCATGCATAATTAAGTCTTGGTTTCATCTCCTAATGTGTACTTCTTATATTCAAAAACAACCAGGGGAGTGTTCTGTGAATAAGGGGGAGGGGCTTTTGGAATTTTAATTGTTTCACAGGTCTTATTTTTGCTTTGCAAGGACACCATAAACTCCTTGAGGACAGGAAAGGGTGATTTCCCTTCCCTACCTTCCTCTCCATTCTGGGTTAAATGCCATATTGCTAAATATGGTTAAGTATAGATAGAATAGGTAAAATTTATACAACTTTTTAAGGTTTAAAAAGTAGTTCATGTACAGTTTTTGAAATTTAGGCTTCACAACCACCTTATGATGTGGTCACCTCATCACCCCCATTTTATAGATGAGGAAAATGAACATCAGGAAGCTAAAGTAATTTATCCCTGCTCATGTAATATGTATGGGAGGCAAACTTTTCATCCACATCGCTCTTGACTCTAAATTCTGCATTTTTTCCACTATACCATACAGCCTTCACAATAGACACAGTAGACTCTCAAGATATATGCTGATTATTGGATAGGTTTGTTACAGGTATTTGTATTGGCCACAAGGTGAGTATTCTGGTTTTATTATCGTTATTACTATTATTAGAGGTGACACTCCAGGTCCCTTGCTCTGTCCTGATTGAATCCCTTTAATTTAATTCCTCAGGGGAAGTAAATTTAACTTCTTATAGGGAAATGTGGTATATGACCCCCTACTTCAGCAGTGTTTCTGAAAAGGAGAATTGAGCAAGGAGTTCCATATGGGCTCCCAGCACTTCTTAGGCTGCTTGTTGCTGCTCAGTTTATGTTCACACAAACTCCTTGATCTTGCCCTTGTCGCTTGCAAAAAACAAGAGAAGGGTTAATGTTAATTAAAACAATTAGCGAAAAGCACCACCGTTGCCTGCAAAAAAAATTAGGACATGCCCTGCTTGTTTTCCTATTGCTGCAAAAATATTTTTCCTTTTAAGACATTGTCAAAAATAGGAAAGCCCCCAAGATATAATTAGTGTGCTGACAGCATAGTCAGGTTAGGACTTTTTCTTCACAATTTCAGGAACCAATGGCTACTCACTTTGATTTGTGATAACCTCATGGACAGTTTAACTGAAGCTCTACATCTGTGTTAAAGTCATGCAATTCTCTCTCTCTCTCTCTCTCTCTCTCTCTCTCTCTCTCTCTCTCTCTCACACACACACACACACACGCACACGCACACACACACCTTGCATTGTCTTTCTTCAGCTTTGGTGCCCCTTTCTCTTCTCCTGGTTCCTGAATGGAGTGCTTAAAAAACTATCCCAAGAGGGGATGCCTGGATGACAAGTTTTCCTTCCCCTTCTGGTATTTTTATAAAGGCAAAGTCTAGGTAAATAGGCTTGGAATTTAGAGCTGGAAGAGACTTTCAAAATCTTCTATTCTAACCCCCTCATATTATACAGGTATAAGTGGGGGCAATTGAATCTCAAAAATGGAAGATGACCCACCCAAGGTCACATAAATAGCAAGTAATAGTGCCACAATTCTAACTCGGGTCTTCTGATAGCAGATATGCTGCTCTTGCTATTATAGCAGGAAAAGGCTGTGCTTTCACCACTACACTATTATTTTACCATTGCACTTGATAGTCATGCTAATATAAGCTTAAATAGGATGTAAGGGCCTGTTGGGCAGAGGATGTTTTTGTCTTTGTATCCTCAGGGTCTAGCATAGAAGTGGGAAACCTGTGGTCTTGAGGCCACATGTGACCCTCCAGTTCCTCAAGTGTGGCCCTTTGAATCCAAACTTCACAGAACAAATCCCCTTAATAAAAGAATCTGTTCTGTAAAACTTGGGCTTGGTAGCCTCAAGGATGAAGGTTCCCCATCCCTGATCTAGCATATTGCTTTGCATAGAGCAAGTACTTAATTGCTGGATTTCACCCTGTTAGGGTTAACATTCTAGCTCAGATCACTGTCAGTTATCTAATCTGCATCTTTTGGCAATAGATTGAATGGGATTAGAGTGAGGTTTCACCATGTGACAGCAGGCTTTGACTAGACTATATCAGCTCTTTTGCTAGTCGGTCAGGGGAGATTTTGTACATAGAAGCACTTACTAAACAACGACTATGTGCCAAGAACTGTGAGGTGCATTTTGGTCAAGAAGCAATGTGAAGTAGACTTGGGATCAGAAAGACCAGGGTTTGAATACTACCTCAAACACTAGATATGTGACTCTGGGCAAATCACTTAACCTCTATGAGCTTTAGTTTCTTCTTTGGTAAAATGAGGAGTAATCACTCTTGGGTCCCTTCCAGTTTTGAATCTATAACCCTGTGCTCTGCTTGAAACATCTGATGTTGACAGATTACAATGTGATGTGGTAGCAACACAGAATTAGGTGTATAATGTTCATACATTAGTCCTTCAAGTATCTCTGTTTTTTTAGTGTGAGCATGTCTTCTACTAAGGCATCTTCTGCTCCATCTTTGTTGTATTTGGTGGGTTTTGTGATAGAAATAGCTGGTGTCATAGTGGATAGACTCCCAAGTGGAGTCAGGGAGACCTGACATCAGATACAGCATTAGATACATACTGATCTATATGATCCTAGGGAAATCACTTAGCCTCTGTTTGCCTCAGTTTTATCAACTGTAGAATGTGGATAATAATAGCCCTTACTTCATAGAATTATTGTGAGGGTCAAATGAAATAATATTTGTATAGCACTTATCACAGTGCATGACACCTTTACTAAATGTTCATTCCATCTATGCATTCATCTCTCAATCCATCTATCTATCCACCCTGGTAAGAAGCCTCTTGTTGCTTATCCAGGCTACTTCCCTGATGACAGGTACACAATATAGCACCAAACCCATATATAGGATAGTAGTGTTTAGCATATTGCCTTGTACAGAATAAGTATTAAATAAATCCTCATTGGATTGGAAAATGTAGGGATTATTTCCATCCTGAGGCTAGCATTATATTATCCAAAGGATAATAGATAAGGGTCACATAATCCAACCCCTTTATTACAATTGAGAAATCTGACAGTAAGCGACCTGTTCAAGGTTGCACAGGCAGCAAGTAGAACACGATTTGAACTCAGCTATTATGATGTAGGTCTGGAGCACGCATTCTGCTGCACCATGCTGTTCGGTAGCTCTGGAGGAAAGGTCACCAAAGAGTGGGTGCAACTTAAGATATTGAGCAAAGGGTGGGCTGGTAGGGGAGTGGGATAATGGTCAGTATTATAAACAAATGAGCAAATTCAACTCTAAGTTTAAAACCTTATCTATCTTTCATGAGCTACTGAGTTAGTTACTTAAGTTTGTGCCCCAACTCCCTCTCCCTGATACAACTGTACAGAAATAGGTTTTCTGGAAAACATTCAACAGTATTTTTTCATTAATTTCCTTTTAATCAATTCACAGAGCCTATATCCCTCTGTGGATTTTAAAATTCATTCCATGGAAAGATCAGGATAATGATGTTTTGTGAAAACATTCTGGGATATGGAATTCTGAGTTACTGAAGACCTTAGGTATCAGATGAGCCTTATAATAATAGAGAGAGCAAGGTGAATTGAGGGGGGAGAATCTTTCAGAACGGAAAATTATGGACTCCAACATAAAAGTCTATAAAAAGTCTTGATAAAATCTTTTAAAAATTATAGAAAGTTTGTTAGGATGTCCACTGATAAGAATTTATTTGTACCAGATCTGAAGTTTTATTGGCTCCCTGAGAACGAAGGATATGAGAAAGTTAGTGTCAGACCACATTACCTGCACTTTTTTTTTAATGCTGGGAGGACCAATATTATACAATGCAGTCAAAGCCTTTACCAAGAGACCAGAAATTCACGATAAAAAGAACTCCCTTCAGTCAGTTGCAGATTTGAGCAAGAGCTGTCTGGGAGCTCTCCTTGGTGCTACTCCCAATTCCGCCTGAGTTTTCTCCTCCTACTTGTGACAAGGTTAGTCTGAGAAAAACTCCTCCACTCTGCTACCTGATTTGATTATCGGTGACCTTGAAAAATTCATTCTCAAACTCAACATTTTCAACATTGAGCTCATCACTTTCCTTCTCTAACCTTTCCCTTCCTTCAACTACTCCATTTCTGTTGATACCATCATTTTCTAGGCAGCAGGGAAATCTTTTGGTTTCACCATCCATATTCAATATCTTCCAAAATGTGTTGACTCTATCTCTGAAATATTTCTCCTAATCCCTCCTCTTTTCCACTACTCTTAACATCCTCATAGTTCAAGCCCTCTCCCTTTCAGTCTTTTACACAGCTTCTAAAATAATCACTGATCATATTATTTCTCTGCTCAAAATTCATCAATGGTTCTCCAGCTTACTGAATATAATAGTAATTCCTTAGCTTGAAACTCTATACTCTCCACAAAATATTTTTTAATCCCATGACCTCAGTTTCCATTTTTGTAAAATAAGTGTTTTAGATTCTATGATCTTTAATGTATCTTCCAGATTTAAATCTTATAATCCTTTTACTGTGCTCCTCTTCACGTTCTATGTTCAAGATATGTTCCTTAATCCCTTTGTCCTGCCCTTTTATATCCTAGCCTCTTTTGATGTGATTTCCCCCACATGTAATGGAGTCCTGCCTTATAACTCCCTCTAGTTGTTGGAGAAAATACAAAGTTTGGGTAAGAGAGTACTATTATTTTCAAGTTTGCAATCCGGTGGCTAAGGATACAGTACAAATGCAGATGATCATGCTACATGCTAAATGTGGTACAGAGTTGAAAGGAAAGTATTATATGAAGTCAAAAGTGAGAAATATCAGGGAGGATTTCATGGAGGAAGTGGCATTTGATCTGAAATTTAAATGATATATGGGTATTCAGTAGGCATCCAAAGCAATACAGCTTGGAACAAGAACAGAGGTGGTATAACCTGGGGCTTGCTCCAGATAGTGGTAAATAGCCAGTTGGACTGGAGTGTTAGATACATGGAGGGAGATCCTACATGAATTCTAGCTGGAGAGGTAGTATAATACAAGATTCTGGAGCATCAAACATCATGCTAATGAGTTTATATTTCATTCCTGAGTCAGCATGAATCCATTGTAACTTTTTGAGAATAACATTAAAAAAATCAGAATTCTGCTCAGTGATCAATGTTGACTTCAGAGATCTGGAGGTGATACATGCCTTCTTACGCTCAGCCTATATATTAGTTTCTTTTTGTCTTTATTACAAGGGAGGACTCTATGGGAAGAAGTCATTGAGAAGTGATGGCTACATTTTAAAACACATCCATAAAATATCTATTTAAAATAAAAAGAACAAATATTTTGGGAAGAGAATCAGTATTAAGAGATTTGTGAATAATGTCCCTGAGGTAGGTAGGAACCATAGATATTATTATTTCTATTTTAAGAGGAGAAAACTGAGGCTGAGAAAAGTTGTGATTTGACTCTGACTACATAGTTAGTAAGTATCTGAGGTGAGATTCAAAGCTAGGTCTCCTGTTTCCAAGTGCAGTATGCTTTCCCTGCATAATACTAAGTATCTTATAGAGGTAAAAATCTAATAATACTATAGCGATAGGATAAACAAGACTTGGCAAGTCACTCGAATGTGAAAAGTGAGGAGGAGGGATAAATCAATGATTACAGAAAGATTTCAAACATGGAAGACTGGTATCACTGAATTGTGATACTTCTGAATAATGGTAGTAACGAGGAGGAAGGAGAAAGGAAGAAGGAAGAATTTAGAAGGAAGGATAATAAGTTCAGTGTTGGTCAGGGTTAGAATCACTGAGTTTGTGGCACAGTTAAAGTCTTTAGCAGAGCTGTCTTTTAGGTTCTTGGATGTGAACCCACAGCTTGAAGGAGAGGTAGGGCAGGATTGGGTAGACTTCAATAATACAATTTTACATATTATATATATAATGTATATATAGATACATATATGTGTGTTTGTGTATGCATACACAGGTACATGCACTCACATATACATATCTGTATATCTCATACTTGTGTCAGGCAGAGGCAGCATGATACAATGGATCAAGTCCTAGACTTGGAGTTAGGAAGATCTGGGCCAGATCCCACTATGATACTTATTAGCTGTATGGGCCATGAAAATCATGTGACCTCAGTCTCAGGAACCCTAGAACTTAAGTTAGAGACAGGGTTTCAATCTTTACTGGCAGAGAGATTTTCCTTATCAGAAGTTCTCAATCTACAGGCAGCTAGATGTCAATGTGAACTGGGTCCAGAATCAAGAAGACCAAAGTTTAAGTAGACCTCAGATGTTTCCTAGCTTTGTTGGCAAGTTGCTTAACCTGTCTTGTCTCACTTTATTTCTAACTATCCTAGGAGGAAGTAAATGTAAGCATCACTGTTTTTATTTTATCCACAAGGAAATGAAGGCGCAGAGGAGTTATTTGATTTACTCATGATCATGTAACTAGTAAAGATGAAAGCTGAGGTTTTCCTGATCAAAATTCTTTAGTGAATTCCCACAACCTATAGAACATTCAAGACCCTCTATAGTCAAAATTCTTTTGCAAACTTAACTCCACCATATGAATATTCTGCTCAATTACACTTGTCTATTTACTTTCATCAAATGTGCTTTGTATATTTCTGCTTCCATATTATTGAAACTACCGTTCCACTTGCTTGGACATATCTCCTTCCTCCTTTTGACCAATCAAAAATTTCCTCATTCTTCAAGGTCCCATTCAAGGCCCACTTATCTATGAAGTCTTCCTTGATTATCCTGATTAATTAACATCATATGTATGTGAGTATTAATTATATTTATATATTTAAATCTATATGGTTATATAATTTACATATAAGTTATATTTAAATAAAATATATTTATAGTTACAAATACATATATATATATATAAAACTTTGAAAACTTTAAAACACTATATAAATGCCAGCTGTTATTATTATATTAGTCACAGTTATAGTTATTTCTCTTCAATGGTTCTGGCAATGAGGGAATCATGAAAGACTTTATGAAGGATGTTGACCTTAAAGCTTGGGTAGACAGAGATATGTGGGGAGGACGTTCCAGATGGAGCAAGTGGCATGAGCATAGACAGAGAGGAGGGAAAGTACAGGGAGTATTCTGAAATGGTGAGCAGTCCAGTTTGACTAGATTGTGGAATATGTTAAGGAAAGGGAAATGAAACTCAATACATGAGTCATTGTCACATTGTGGAAGTCCTTGCATGCCATGCTACAGAGTTTAGATATAAAAACCGCTAGGGAAACATTTGCCAGCCATCTGAAACTGTATGTCCTTTGCAAGTAAATGCAAGAAGAGAATAAAGGCTCCTCATATTCTATGACTTTAAAGGGGCCAGGGGCTCCCTCATTCTGTGAAGTTGCTAAGGTAACTGCATTTTTTAGTGCATGGCCAAGCAAATAGGTGCATAACCTGTAACAATTCTCAGTACATATTGCTGCTGCCCTAGGGGCTAGATATCACTGTACCCTTCCACTTCTGAATGCTTGAGATGAGCTGAAGTTCAAATAGTTGTTTCCCATGCCACCTCTGTGACACCTCTCACTCCTGCCCTTTCTGATCTGGGGAAAGAAATCTAAGATGAAGGGGGAAGGTAGTTGAGGGGAGAGAGGTGAGTTACTATTCTCTAAAGAGAACTGCCTGTCTTCCTAGGGAAGAGACTGGGGCTGGGTGAGGGAGATAAAGAGAGGAGCCAGAAGGAGAACAGAGAAAGGGAAAGAGAGAGACAGACAGACAGAGACTCTGAGGGTCTTGCATTCTTGCATTTGAAGGAAATGGAGCTGACAGGCTAGGTTGGTCTTTGAGGGCCAAGATCTGTGTGCTAGGGATATCTTGCTCTGGGAGGCAGGAAGTTTCCCTGGGAAGAATGGGAGTATTCATAGTTTAGCCCCCTGGGTATAGACCAGATGACTGAGAAAGAGAATGGGGAAGAGCATTCCATCTTGGTTGATATCTCTCAGGACACCAGCTGAGAATAGCCACCTCAGTCAACCAGGAGGTCAGTAAGCATTTACCAAATAGCCACAGAATGTACAAATCTGACCTGGAAGATAGAGAACATGAGTTGAAAGTACTGAATGAATTTTTATTCTCTGAAAATGAGAAACAAAAGCCTGTCCTAGAGTAACATACTAAAAGAAGCTTCAAATACTGAGTCTATTCCTTATTACTTGTGTGTTTTGGGAAAATCACATCATATATTGGAATTTTGGTTTCCTCATCCCATAAAAACAGGAAGTTGGACTGCATGGCCTCTAAGGTCCCTGAAGCTGTAAATCTATGATTCTATGGTGTATAGCATTATGCTGTATGCATAAACCTAATAAGACATAGTCAGTGTGATAGTCACAGAACAGTCTAATAAATGGCTCTGGTGGTGAAATTAGAAAACTTGTATTTTGGTTCTGACTTTCTATGTGACTTGCACTTCCATTTCTCTATTGGTAAAATGAAGGTGTTGAACTAGATTATCTCTAAAGAATCTCCCAGTGCCAATATTTTATATTGTTCATTCATTTTGACAGATCAGTCACTATCAATCCTCAAATGCTTTTGGTGGCTCATTGGTAGGTAAGTTAAGATACAGGTCATAGATAGACAATTCTTTAGGAGTGTAAAAATGAATCTGTAAGAGAGAAACAGTAGAGACTTGGTAGGGCTAATGGTTTTAACCCAGCAGAAGTTTCCTATATTGATTTTCAGCCCTGGAGGAGCAAGAAGATATGTCTTTGAAATAGGGCAATGAAGTCCAGCAATAACAAAAGTTACTATTGAGTAAGTTTTGTGATGAAAGCAGAGGAGCCATCTACCTGCCCTATTCTTGCCACCTTATTCACCTGAACTTATCTCAGTTAGATCACATACTGCACAAGAACACATTCATCTGTATAGATCTCTGTAGGTAGTTGGGTGCACAATTGCATCAATTTGCAATCTATGGGTGAATGCAAACTACATGACTGGTTGAGTTTACAGTCTTCATGATCAGGGAGATGGATTGTAGTCTCTATAGATGAGTGGTTGCATGGTCCCAATGCCCAGGTGTTGAGCAGCAGGAATGACTTTGGGTCCAGAGGTATGTGATTGACCAGGATACTTTCCATGTATTCTCTAAGGTATTCAGGCTAGCCAAAGCTTGGAGACTTCTTAGAGCTCATACTTTCCTTTCCACTGAGCCAAGAGACGAGAATGAATTGCAGAATCATAGATCACAGGGGCCTCTTAATATAACATGCCAGTGCCAAAGGAATTATTTAGCTTCTACTGAAAGATTTCCAGTGAATGGGAACCCACTATCTCCTAAGACATTCAACCCCACTTTTAAATAGCTCTAATTAGTAAAAATGTCCTGACACTAAGCATAAATTGACCTCTTTTCAACTTCTACCTATTGCTCCCTAATTCTAACCAGGGCAGAGTACAGTGTGGGCCCATCACTTCCTTATTCCTGTAAGTTATGCCTCTCAGTGCAGTTCACATAAGCTTAATTTCACATCGTTGACACACCTTGAGATTGAAATCTGCTAAAACTCCCACATTTTTCAGAAAAACTGCTATCCATACTATTTGCTCTCTTTTTCTTTTGTTGTTTCATTTTGTTTCTTGTTTCTTGTGGTTTCTTCCATTAGTTCTAATTCTTCTTTAATTCATGGCTAATGTGAAAATATGTTTAATATGAATGTATAAATAGAACCTACATCAGATTGCACACTGTCTTGGGTAGGGGGACAAAGAGGGAGGAGAAGAAAATTTAAAACTCAAATCTTATGAAAGTGAGTATTGAAAACTAAAACTAAATTAATTAGAAAAAGCCACTGTCTAATCATATATCCCTTTTCCATTTTGTGAAGTTGATTTTTTGAACTCAGGCATAAAGCTTTTTATTTATCCTAATTAATTTTCATTTTCCATTTGACTCCAACTCAGTGTTCTAGTCGTCATATAATGGGTTTGCTCCAGCTTTATGTTATCTGTATATTTGATAAACATTCCATCTATGAATATATCTAAGTAATCTTAAAGATTAAGATGTACAGAGCCAAGAACAGATTCTTGGAATCTTCCATTGAAGATTGATTTCTAAGTTGACATCAGACCTTTAATGGGTGATCTTTAAGTCAGATCATTCAAGCAAAATAGAAAACAGAAAGGAGGGGGGAGAGACAGAGAGAGAGAGAGAGAGAGAGAGAGAGAGAGAGAGAGAGAGAGAGAGAGAGGAGACAATTCCCATTTTTGCCCCTAACTCAGTGCTCCTGATGTCTTTTTTCTGGGTTAGCTTTTTGCCAGACTAACACTTGGATTTGGAGGCCTGTATAATTGAAGGATGTGAGGTACTGATGACAGAGGAGTTATCAATGCCTCTTTCTAACCCTGTTCCCAATCACCATAGGTTCCCATTCCCTCTTGCTGAATCACCCCCACAAATTCCCTTTCCTCTTAGTTCCTCAGCAGCACTGTGTAGTATCAGCGGATATAAATGACAGATGGTGAGCTATACACCCTCTTGTGCTTTCATGCAGGGAAGCTAGACTGGAGAGGAGGGGCAGGGTTGCAAGGGTAGGGGGCTCCAGAACCAGAATTTCTGAGATCAAAGCATTAGGATGGATCTTTCTTTGGAGAGATGCTCTCCCCAAGAGTGGAGCAGAGCCTAAAGCAGAGAAACTTTATAAAAGGGAAAAGGGAAGTGAAGATAAAAGAAAAGTCCTTGGATAGAGATAGAGAAGACTACTTAGGTGAAGCCTACCACATTCAGGGCATAGTTAGTGGAATTTCATAGAGACATAGAAAAGGTTATGACAAGAAATTAGACAGATGTCTTGGAATCCAGGCTTCTTGTATTCTTCCCACCTTAACTCTGATAGGTTAGAATTGCTGTACCCTGCCTCATCACTTAGCTGCTACCACATTTTCCTCCAACTCTGCTTCCCAAGTTGTTTCCTGGACTTGCCCAGATTGGAGGTATCACCTGGGGGTAATATTAACAAGATGCCCAAGCAGCTGAGGTCTGCTGTAGCAGCCTGTTATGTCCCTGCCTGAAGCTCGACCTATTTGAAGTTTTGGCTGTGCCCTTTTAATTCTCAAACAGTTCTGTTCCTTTCTCTCCCACTTGATTTGGATCCTTGACCTGTCCCATTGCTGCCTAGCACTGAGTGCTGACATAGGATTTACAAACCAGATAAAACGAGGACAGATCATTCATTTTACAGAAGGACTCAGGATTTTTTTTTTTTGACCTGTGATTTTATTAGTTCTGGGAGCTTTTGGTGAGGAACTCCCTTTACTAGTGAAGACCAGAATCTTCTCTACATCTTAGAGAGTTACCTGGGGGCATTGAGAGGTTAAAGAACTTGTCCAGACTCACATAGCCAGCATATGTCTGAGGTAAGCCTTGAACCAAGGTGGCCCCAAAGACAGCTCTCTATCTAGCACATCATGATGCTTTTCTGACTCTTCAGCTTTTTCAATGAATCCAACAGCAGATCTTTTTCAACATTTACAAGAAAATCTCTTTCTACATTTACAAGAAAATCTGCATTAAAAAAATTGATTTAGGCACCTGCTCCAGTGTCACCTCTGCTGTTGCAAGAGTGGAAAAGAAGCATCAGAAGTAATTTCTTGCTTGGATTGGGATACCCTGAGCCCTAGAGAAAGAGAATGGGGTTCAGGATTGTCTAATATTACTGTCCCTACCTCTCTACTTCCCAGGCTTGATGATCATGTCACTGGTCCACAAGATCAGGGCCAATAGGCCCAGAATCAGAAGGCTGAAGTTTTTGACACATTTGGAGTTTTGACTTTTCTCTCTCTCTATGAATATGTGCCTCTTTTTTTGTTTCTTTATCATCCCCTTTGTGAATTTCCCTCTCTCTCTCTCTCTCTCTCTCTCTCTCTCTCTCTCTCTCTCTCTCTCTCTGTCTCTTTCTCTGTCTCTCTGTCTCTCTGTCTCTCTCCTTCCTCTCTTTTTCTCTTTCCTTATAGCCCTTCCTTCCCTTATCTTCCTTTTTTTCCCCTTTCTCCTTGCTCTATCTTGGTGTTCCCCTTCCTCTCTGTTTCTCTGTCTATGTCTCTGTTCCTTTCTCTTTGTCTCTCTCTTTTTTCTTTTAAGGAAGAGCCCTAGAGGGGATTTTCACTGGTGCCCTTGCATGAAAGCAGTCACATTGTACCTTGTGCTGTACCCTTCCCCCATTCCCTTAAATATAAAGCAGTTGTGGCTCTCTGTTCTCTGTAGGGAAACCAGAAATAAATTGAGTTAAAAATACCCAAATCACAGATATCTCTTGGAAAGGGGGACAGAGGGCGGGATGAAACAGTAAATTACAGCAAGTCGGGCTGAGAAACTTCATCCCCATACCCTGAAAATGTTCCCAAAGAGTTAGTCACTCCCTATCAGATGATCATGTGCCTCTTCTCCACTTCCACCCCCAAATCCTCCCTCCCCCCCCCCCCATCATCCTGGATTTCCCAGGTATAATCATGTAAAGGGGCTGCCTTCATTCTTATCACCCCTTCCAACAGTCCCCACCTTCTTTATTTAGAGTGAGATATTTCTCACTCCATCTCCCTTCTTAAATCTATTTTTCAGCTTGGTTTAGAGCTTAATTTAGGGCTCAATGATTTTATGCTATTTTGCTTTGGTTCCTTGAAAAAGACCCGTATCTCTGAAGCCTTAATTTTCTCTGACTTCATTATTCCATGTGAGGGTCATGTCGCTAGGAGGTGACAACCTGGGATAAATGCCAGTGTGGAAACTCTGACACCATTGCAGATCACAAAGTGAGCTGAGCCAGAGGAGGACTTTCAGAACTCAAGCAAATGACTTTTTATCTCTATGATCTTTTGCTTTGAAGGAGACTCAATCTCTATCTTGGGACAACTCATAATCTAGTTGGAAAGATAAGACTTAGCAAAGACAAATAACCAGACAGGGCATCAAATGAACCTTCCTTTATACTAAAGAAAACATTTCAGCAAAAGAACTGACACTGGCCACAACCAATGAAATATACCAGGTTCTGTACCCAGAAGCCCCCACTTTATCTCTTCCTGGGGGCCAAGATTGGTTTATACAGTTACTTAGTGTTCAGTATCTTTGGTTAATTAGTGTTTGGTCTAATTTGAGTACTGTTTTAATTTACATTACTCTTGCCATTGTGTGAGGTTCCTCTCCTAATTCTGTTTCCTTTACTCTGCATCAGTTAATGCAAGTTTTTCCATTTTTCTAAGTAAAAACAGTTTTGTCTCTAACACTCATTTAACACTTATCATGGGCTGCCTAATAACTTATTTTCTACTATTGTCTCAAAATTCTTTTTAAATGTTATGTATTAATCTCACAATGATTTATTTTGGCCAGTCAAAATCCACTTCCTGCCTTACTATCCCAACCCCTTCTCCCATTGAGAGCATCAGAAAAAATCCATTATAAACATGTATAATCCACCAAAACAAGTTTGTACATTGGCCATCACTACAAAAAATTGTTTCATTTTGCATTGTGAGTTCTATACTTCTCTGTCAGGAGGTAGGCAGTATGCTTCATCATTAGTCTTCTGGTTCCTGGTTACTCATTATGCTGATAAGAGTTCAGCATAATGGTCTTCCATTACATCGCCATAATTTGTTCATCCATTCCCCAGTTTAAGGGTACCCCCCTCAGATTTCCATTTTTGCCAACTTATAAAGAGCTATAAATATTTTTCTATATCTTTACAATTTGTTTTGCTTTGGACTAATCCCTCCCTAATATTTCCTCCCTTTAATTCTCCTTCCCCACTTCTCCCCTTTCCCTCCTATTTTCATGTTGAGTGAAATTTATTTCTTTACTCAACTTTGTGTATGTATATTCTTCCTTCTTTTGATCAGTTTAGAGTAAGGCTCAAGCATCAGCCACTCCCTCCACCTTGTCCTCCTTGTTTGTATAGATATTTACTTATGAACTCTTGTTATATGAGATAATTTTCTTTAACCTCCTTTTCTTTCTTTCTTTTCCCCATCATATATTCCTCTTCCCCTCTTTTTCCATTCTTAAGATCATCAACTCCCAGACCTTGACTAATTAGAGTCCCTTTATGAGCCCTGATACTTATAGGGCAGAGAGGGGATGCATGCACTGTCTTCCCATATTTGAATGTAAGCAGTTTATATTTGTTTAGTCCTTTATCATTGTTCATTCATATTTATACTTTGTTTATTTTCACTACTGTGTTTGAACTTCAGCGTTTCTCCATAGCTCTGATCTTTTCGTAAGGAATTCTTGGAGGTTCTCTATTTCATTGAAGGTTCATCGCCCCCCTTCTTCCCACTATTATACTCAGTTTTGTTGGGTAAGTTATTCTTGGCTGTAAACCCTTATTCTTTGTCTTCTGGAATATTGCATCCCAAGTTTACTCCTACTTTATAGTGGTGGCTGCTAAATCATGTGTGATTGTGATTACAGCTCCTTGTACTTAAATTCTTTCTTTTTGGCTTCTTCCATTGTTTTTTGCTTTGATCTGGAAGCTTGGGATTTCCTTCAGAAGGTGACAGATTCGTTTTCTTTCCATATTGCCCTCTGGTTTTAAGAAATCTGGACAATTGTTTTTTTTAAAGATTTCTTCAAATAGGATATCAAGGCTCTTTGGGGGATTCTTGTTATTCAGAGAGTCCATTGAATCTTAATTATTTTATCTATATTTTTTTTCAGGTCAGTTGTTTTTCCTTTTCTTGTATTTTTCAGTCTTTTGACTTTGTTTTTTAATACTTCTTGTTTCTTCATGAATTCATTGGCTTCTATTTGGTCTGTCAAAGTTTCAGAGAGTTTGTTGCTTGAGCAAGGTTTTGTACCTCTTATGCCAATGTGTTCATTCCATTTCTAATTCTTTTTTTCATAACTCTCATTTCTTTCTCCCCTCAGGTATTCTCATTCTATTTGTAAAACATTTTAGAATTTTTTATAAACTCTTGTTTCATCTCTCCCAGGAATTCTAATTAAGTATATGCCCAAGCTATGTTTTACTCTGAGATAACAATTAGAGACGTTTTAGAGCCATTTTCTTCTGCCTTTGTAGCCTGAGCATTCCTGCCATCATAATGGCTCATTATGGGAGGGGTTTTTTTTGGCCCATTCTTCTGACTTACTTCCTGATTTGCACTTGATGTTAGGACTGGGCTGCTAGCAAGGTCTGGGTTGTTTCTAATACTGCTTTCTTGAGGTATTAGGTATTTTGTTATTCCAGGATCTCAGAGATAGGCTGGGGACTTGCCACATTTCAGTGAGCTCAAAGGAATATTACCTCTCCTGTCTGAGCTCTTTCTGACCTGGGTTTGGGTCTGTGCAAATGTAGAGTGTTGCTTGACTCTACCCTTATTAGCCAACTAGAAAACTCTGTTGGTTCAAAGTAGCAAAACTGTAGATTCCTCTCTCATCTAGGTTTCTTATCTTGGTTATTCCTCTTCAGGATGGGTTAGAAAGTGAGACTCTGCTCTGACTTTGTTGTCTTAGCTACATTGATGTCATCACTGGTGGCATCTAAACTCTCTTCTTTCCTGAGAAAGGGATATTCTTCAGACAATGCCCAGGGTCTCTCTACCTAGGAAAAGCAATGGCACTGTCATGCTCCACTGGAGCAGGGCCTCTTTTCACTCTGCTCTGGATCTATGAATCAGCATTTTGGTAGTGGACAGCAAAGTTGCCAGTTGGTCATTGTCCCAGTTACAGTGGATTTAGGTTCTCTTTTTGTGCATGGCCATGGAGAGGCCCCATCCTGTACTTCTGGCCCCATCCTGCACTCTTATGTCTATAGACCACTCTGTCTGTTCCCACAGCTAACCTAGTCCAGACAAAAGACTCATTGTGACTTTTTCTACCAGGTTTTATTCTGGTACATTTTATAGATCTGTTGGGAGGAGGAGTAGATAGGAGCTCAGCTGCATTGCTACCTTCTTCACCATCTTGTCTCTGCATCTTATACTTTATTTTTAAAATGTTTTATTTTTTATACTCTTAACTAGATTTTGTTTTGGGTGGGGGAATGGGTCAGGGATGCCTTATACTTCTATAAACTCCCTTACAAGTCCAGGCATACAGTGGGAGAATGAATATATAGCTTAATAGAGGAAGTAGTAGAATTTTTAGAAACGAGTGTTTTGGTTTAACAGTGGTCTGGAATTATCCAGGTCCTCCCTGTGTTTTGACTGGTCTATGAATGTTTGCATGTTCTAAGAATGAGGTTTGCACAATGACAGTAGTGCTTAATAAATACTTGTTGGTTGATAGGATTAGGTAGTGTGGTGTACTAGAAAGAGCATTGAGTTTGGAGTCAGGAGACCTGGGGTGAATGCTGCCTCTGTCACTTTTCTTCTTTGGGGCTTAGTTTTCACTTCTGTAAAATGAAAGATTAGGCAAGATCCTTATAACTTTTTAAACTTCAGTCAAATCACTTCACCTTCCTGTGTCTCAGTTTCCTCATCTGTAAAATAGGGTAGTAGTGGACAAGATGACCTCTGAGGTTCCTTCTAGTTCTAAATCAATGATCATATAATCTTAAGATTCTTACTAAGGCTCTTTCTAGTCTCCAAAATTGGTGAATTTGTGATTCTGAATGCTGGAGATTTTAAAGTCAGAGTGGGTCTGAAATAAAGGCTGGTCAAGTCTTAGCTGGCTGCACAGATCTGTGGCATCTACTGCAGATGGGGAACAATGGCAGGAGGCAGAAAGGAGCTATGGTTAAGCCTGTCTGAACATGGCTACCTGCCCAGGAAAGGAGGTGATTCTACCAACCTGCCTCTAGGCATGTGACTGGCCTTGGGGGAGGGGAGAGGAGAAAAAGGAAGAAAAAAAAGGCACGGAAAGGGGAGGCAAAGCAAAGAATAAAAAGCTGGATGCTGGAATGATATCCACGTTCCTGAGTTTGCATGATTCCCACAGCTCCACTTATCTCCCAGTGCCTCTGGCTGGCACATCAGAAAGATAAAGGACTTAGTGCTGCTTGGCATGGTGTCTAGGGAACGAGTCTACAATTTCCAGTAATGGGAACAATTAAGCTGGTGGTAGGGAAGGTGAGAGTTGGTGTCCCCCCAGGCTTCCTATCATGGAAGGAGAACACGGGCAGGCTTTGTTTGGGCAGCCATGTTCCTTCATTGGAGGGGCCATGTTCAAGATGTCGAGAAATATTGGGCCTTGGTATGATATGATAGAGGGTATCAGGGCTAAGGGACTCTGGGGATTAATTGGTCTGTGGCCAAAATGGAGACAGCTATACCCTGCTGGGTTTGAGTGTGTAATGGAGGAGGGAGGAGGAGGAAAAGGTGGTAGTCACAAGAGAGTATTTTTAGGTTTTAACAAATTACCTTCTTAAAATGGTTTCCCAGGAAGTTCGGAAGGTAACACAGATAGATGTGTTGTGTGGGAAGTGAAATAATTCGCTCCAAGTGGCCCTCCAGGGAGCAGTTCCCCACAGTGACCATGCTCTCCCACAGCTCTCCTCTCTCCCCCTGAAAATCAGATCTTGCCTCCTTTGTTGGACTCTTTGATTCTGTGAGCTAGGAGGCAGAGAGTAGGAAAGTGTTAACTTCCACGGATGACCTTATCTTCCAGTGCCACCAATACTGGTTAATACTGGGAACTGAGCAGAATGATTAGCAAATTCATTAGTGCCCTGCTTCAGTTTCTTTAGTCAAGGTTAATCATTTGTTTTGGTGACCTAGTTTGCCATCATGAAATGAATTGTGCCCAGGAGTAAATGATAATGTATTTGAATTCTCTCAAAAGATCGTTTCATTCTCCCCAGTTGATAGTTGTGGCCAAGGTTCACGCATCCGTCTTCACAGGCACAAGGTCTTGCTTGGGATAACAGGTGATCTTTTATAATAGAAGTGTCCAAGAGAGGCCCCTGATTCATGAATTCACAGACATATTTGCAGTCCATAGACTTTAAGGCTGATAAAACTCTTTCCTTAGGGTGAGAATCCAGGTTTTAGTGTTGGTTGTTATGCTATAAGTGATAGGTGCACAAATGTATGGAGAAGTAAAAGATATGTGAAACTTTCAAAATTTGGTGCCTAAAAAACGATCATTGGGAGAGTGTCAGAATTCACTCTGCTCCTAAGGCCTGTGAATGGTGGCTTTGTTACAGTAAAACAAACAAACAAACCCAACAATACTTCATGAAAGTGGAGGTGCAAACCTAGAAGAAAAGGGAGTATAAAACACAATGAAAACAAAGCTGCAGCCAGTGCTTCCTGTGTCAGCAAAACTTCCGTGGAGAGCTCCCACAGCCAAGCCGATCTGGTCCTGACGTTAAAGGGAAGTTTGGGGAAGTCTTCAAATCAGTAACCAGTCCCTGCGGGCCTCTAATGCTTGCTGAGAAGTCTGGTGCTGACAGGTGGGGAAAACTTTCCATATTAACTGTATTGGAAGCCCCAGGAGGCTAGGGGAGGAGGGATGGGGAGAAGCAGTGGGGAAGGGAGGGAGATGGTATTCATGGCTGCCTGCTTATACCTCACATCCTTAGTCAACAAGGAGGTGGGCTGATTGCGAGGGAATTTAGCAAAGAGCTCCTTAAACTGCCTAGCCAACAAGCTCAACACAGAGCCTTGGGCTGGGGAAACCCAAGAGGGAGGGGTATCTGTCCCTAAATTATTTTTTTTCTAGCTGTACTTTTTAGGGGAATCTTACTAAGACTTTTTGGGGTGCCTGAGTCTAGAAAATCTAAAAAAATCCAAATGACCAAACTCTTTTCTCCCAGAGAAATGGACATCAGCATTTCACTTCTTCAGGGCTTTGGATTCAAATCACTATGGCTACTTTATGTGGGGCATTTCCCCCCAAATCATTCCAGTTTGTAGGAAGTTTTAGCCATTCTCTCTGAAAATAAAAATAGGAGAAAAAGCCCCCAAGCCAAACAAGAAATTTTCTCCTTGACAATTTGATATGTGTGTAGGCTTTCTTTGAATATCATTCTATCCCTCAAATTCCAATAATATCCTAGGATCAAAGATTTAGAACTGGAAGATTACTTAGAGGTTGCATAGTTAAACATCCTCATTTTACAGATAATGAAACTGAAGTCCAGAGAAGTATTGTGATTGACTCAAGGTCATGCAGGTACTGAATAGCAGAGACCAGAGTTGAACCCAGGTCTTCTGAATCCAAATCTAACACTGTACTCCTCTGCCTTCTTATAGAAGATAGATTATTATCTAGCTCATAGATAGGGCTAGAAAGGGACCCTTCTGATCACCAAACCCAACTCCCTCATTTTATAGATATGGAAACCAACAGCCAGAGAGGGAAGTTTACTTTTGCTTAAGTTCATAACACACTTAATGCTTAAGACATGACTTCAAGTTCCCAGACTTGAGTTCAGTGCTTTTCCCATTACTGTTGCCTTTTCTTTTTTCTTTTAGAAAAAAATTCATTTTATTTTCAATTAATAAGCATTTATTTTCCCCTCCCATTCCACTTTAAAGGAAAAGAGAAAAAGAAAACCCTAGTAATGAACATGTGTAGTCAAGTAAAATAAATTTCCACATTATCCACGTCCAAAATATACTTCCCTTCCTTTCCCAAATCTTTCCAATATAACTTAGCTTCTGCAAAGATTGGTGCTGTTTGGGGTGGAATATTTATGTGCTCCATAAGGGTATGCCTACTCCAAGGTTTATTAGGGAGAAAGAAATACAGATATGCAGAAAAACTTCACAGAGAAGCAAAAGAGAAGGCAGGAAGCTGCTATCCTTGTGGCCTGAGCTCTTTTAAACTTGTCTTTGTTCATAACAGAATAGGATTTAGATGCAGAAAAGACCTTACAGGGCGTAGAATAATAGATTTAAAACTGTTAAGGATCACAGAAGCATCTGGCCTAGCTCTCTCCTTTTACAGCTGAGGAAACTGAGGTCCAAAGGAACCACATTATGAATTCAAGCCTTCCGCTTCCACAGACAGGACACCTTTCGATTACATTGCCCTGCCTCCCAAGCTGCCAGAGAGAGTGTATGGAAGCATCCAGGTGACTGGGACCTCTCTGAGGCAGTGAAAGACAGTCTTGACCTGGGAAAGCAGTTGGAGACTAGTGAGGCCTCTCAGGTTTTGCTGTATTCGGCAAACACAATCACAAAATCATAAAAATTAGAGCTAGGGAAACTGTATCTGCTGATATAGCCTCCTGCTGCATAAAAGCTGTTCCTTGCACTTCTAGGCCTTGATGATTTAACGGGAAAATCCAAACTTCCTGAGGAGGATAAAGGGGTATTTGTGTATTATGGTAGTGGTGGGGAGGTTTTAAGAAGAGCAGGCTTGAAGTGACCATCTTTATTTCCACTTATTGCTAATTCCTTCATAATCCCCATTTCTGTCCTTCCTTTTCAGAGAATGATTTGAGCAGAGAGGAGGGTATTCTCTGTATTAGGCTTCTACCCTATCAGTGTATATGAATAGAGAGGCAACAATGTACAGAGTGCTGGATTTGGAGTTAGAGGCCTTGAGTTCAAATCCTCCCTTTTCTACTTGTTACCCAGGTGAATTCATTCTGGTCATTCGAACTTTCCAGGCTTTAGTTTCTTCGTCTGTGAAATGAACAGGGGAGGATGGGGCCAGGATTGTACTAGATGATCTCTAAAAGATTTTGTGTGAGGGGGAGGGGGGCAGCTAGGTGGTGCAGTGGATAGACAACTGGCCTTGAAATCAGAAGAACTTGATTTCAAATCTTACTTCAGACACTTACTAGCTGTGTGACCCTGGGCAAGTCACTTAACCCCTGTTGCCTCAAAAAAAAAAAGACATTCTAGCTCTAACTATATAATCAGTTGAAGAATCTATGCTTTTATTAGCATGGAAACTATTACTGTGGACTTCCAGTGCCAAGATGTTAGAATGAAGAAGGAATCCTCTAAAGCTCTTCCCAGTTCCCCTCCATACAGCTAGAAAAACACCTCAGAATTGATCTAGGAATATGGAAGCAGCAACCAGCACGGGAGGAAAGGTCAGTCTCACAGAGGGGAACAAGGTTAAAGAGCAGTAGCAGCAACAGCAGTGTCTGACCTCACAGAAGGGGGCCTGCAACAAGGCTTTAAGCCTGGGGCAGTCCACAAGTGAGCCCGACCCTTCTTCAAACCATCAGACCCCTAGGCAAGTGAACAGTCTGTGTCTGAAGAAAGGCCCTACTCCAGTAACCCCATCCCCAGCACAAGTGAGGTCTTGACCCCACTGCTGACCAGTAATGAAACCTTGCTGTGGGGCTGGCCAAGAGTGAGACCCTACTCCCTGGAACCTACCAGCAGAGAGACCTTGTTTCCATAGCAACCCAGTAGCAGGGCCCTACCCCTTAGACCCATCAGTAACAAGATCCCTCCTCCAGGATGAGCCACCAGAAAGGCTCTTTTACCATAGCAACCTAGCAGAAAGACCCCACTCCTGGAACAGTTCAAGGAGAGACCAACAGGGAAGTTCTGCTCCCCCACCCAGTACAAGTCAGAAGGGAAGTTTACCCTCTAGAGAAAGCAAGCAGCTAAGCCCTGAAGGCCAGTGAAAACCAGCAGTAAGACTCAGAGCCCCAGCACAAAAAGCTTGGGACAGTGCAGGACTAGAGCCCAACTCTCACATAAAAACACCAAGTCCCAAAAAAAGGCAGAAAAAAATAAGCAAAATAAATAGCTTGATTATAGAAAGTATAGTGATAAGGAGGTTCAAAGCATAAACTTGGAGGAGGACAATGGTGTCAAAATGGCTACATGTAAAGCCTCAAAGAAAAATGTAATTTGGTCTTAGATGTCCCCAAAAATTTTCTGGAAGAGCTTAAAAAGAATTTTAAAAAGCAAATTGAAGAAATAGAAGAAAAATAGGAAGAGAAATGATAGTAATGCAAAAGAATAATGAAAAAATATTTGACAGCATGGGAAAAGACACACAAATATTTACTGAGGAAAATAGCTCCCTAGAAAATAGAATTGGACAAATGGAAATGGAAATACAAAAACTCATTGAAGAAACCAATTCCTTAAAAATTAGAATTGAAAATTGGAAATTAATGACTCTTTGAGACATCAAGATATGATAAAACAAAATAAAAAAGTAAAAAAGAATAGAAGAAATGTGAAATATCTCATGGGAAAAACAACTGACCTACAAAATTGATCCAGGAGAGGTAATATGAGACTTATTGGACTATTTGAAAGCCACAATGAAAGAAACAGACTAGACAATATCTTTCAAGAAATTATCAAAGAAAACTTCCCTGATATATTAGAACCAGGGGGCAAAATAGAAATAATCCACTGATCACCACCTGAAATAGATCACAAAATGAAAACTCCTAGGAACATCATAGCCAAATTTCAGAGCTCATAGATCAAGGAAGAAGTATTAGAAGCAGCCGGAATGAAACATTTCAAATATTGTGAAACTCCACTCAGGATTACACAGGATTTGGCATCTTCCACATTAAAGAACTAGAGGGCTTGGAACATGATATACTGGAAGGCAAAGGAGTTAGGATCACCTAGATCCTAACTAAGAATCACCTGCTCAGCAAAATTCAATATAATCTTCTGGGGGACTGGGGAGGAAATGGGCATTTAGCAAAATAGTGGACTTTCAAGTATTTCTAATTAAAACACCAGAGCTCCAAATACAAGCCTCAAGGGAAATATAAAAATGTAAAAGAAAAGAAACAAGAAAAAGAAAATATAAGAAATTCAATAAGGTTAAACATTATATTTCTATACGACAAGATAATATTTGTAACTCTAAACAACTTTATTACCATAAGAGCAATTAGAAGGAGTACATATAGATAGAGGTGTGGATATAAGGTGACTTTGATGGAATGATACCCCTACAAGAAAAGGGGTGAGAAAGGAAATTGAACTGAAAGAAGAAGGAGAGAGACAATTGAATGGAATAAATTATCCCACATAAAAGAGTCATGAAAGAGTTATTGTAAAGCAAGGGAAGATTGTGGTGTTGGTGTTGGGGTGTCAGCAGGCAAAGTTTAAACCTTATTCTCATCAAAATTAACTCACAGAAGAAATAACATGCACACTCAATTAGACATAGAAATCTATCTCACCCTATAAGGAAGTAAAAAAGAGATGAAAATAATAGAAGAGGAAGATGGAACTGATAAAAGGTAGTGTATATTGGGGAAGGCAGTGATCAGAAGTAAAACACTGGTGAGGAGGGAAAGAGTGGGGTGTAAGAGAGAGGGAGGGATAAACAAGTGAAAATAGCATAGAGGAAAATGCATACTTACTTATCATAGTTATAAATGTGAATGGGATGAACTCATCCATAAAATGGAAGCAGATAGCAAAATGGATTAAAAAACAGAATCCTACAATATGTTGTTTACAAGAACACAATTGAAGCAGAGAGATGCACATAGGATAAGGAAAGGGCTGGAGCAGAATCTATTATGCTTCAACTGGAGCAAAGAAAACAGAGGTAGCAATCATGATCTCACACAAAGCAAAAGCAAAAATAGAGCTAATTAAAAGAGGTAAAGGAGGAAACTATATATTGCTGAAAAGTACCATAGACAATGAAGTCAGTGCAATACTAAACATATATGTACCAAATGATACAGCAGTTACATTTTTGAAGAAGTTGAATGGCTTGCAAGAGGAAACAGATAATAAAAGTATCCTAGTGGGGGACCTCAACTTTACCCTCTAAGAACTAAATAAATCTAACCAAAAAAATCAACAAGAAAGAAGCTAAGGAAATGAATAAAATTCTGGAAAAGACAGATATGATAGATCTCTGGAGAAAACTGAATGGGAATAGAAAGGAGCATACTTTTTCTCAGCAGTATATAGTACCTACTATGTACTGTAGTACAATTTTGTAGTCAACTTTTACACAAAAATTGACCATACATAAAAATCTCACAACCAAATTTGGAAAAGCAGAAATAGTAAACACATCCCTTTCAGATCATAATGCAATAAAAATTACATTCAATAATGGGCAATGGAGAGATTAAAAAATTAATTGGAAATTAAATAATTTAATCCTAAAAAACAAGTAGGTCAAAGAACAAATCATAGAAACAATTGAAATTTCATTAAAGAAAATGACAACAATGAGACAACATACTAAAATTTATGGAATTCAGACAAAATGGTACTTAAAGGAAAATTTATATCTCTTATTGCTTACATCAATAAAATATAGAAAAAACAGAGTTGGGCTTACAACTAAAAGAATAGAAAAAGGATAAATTAAAAATCCCAAATTAAGCACCCAATTGGAAATCTTGAAAATCAAAGGAGAGATTAATAAAATTGAAAGGAAGAAAACATTGAACTAATAAATAAAGCTAGAGGCAGGTTTTATGAAAGAAAAAAAACTAATAGAATAACCTATTGGTTAATTTGATTAAAAAAAGGAGAGAAGAAAACCAAATTACTAGTATCAAAAATGAAAGGGGTGAATTTAACAGCAATAAAGAAGTTAAGAGCTATTTTGTCTAATTACATGCCAATAAATTTGACAATTTAAATGAAATGGATGAATATCTACAAAAATATAAATTAACCAGATTAATGGAAGAAGAAATAAAATACTTAAATAACCCAACCTTAGAAAGACATTGAAAACATCATCAATGAAATTTTAAAGAAAAAAATTCCCAGGACCAGACTGGTAGGATTCACAAGTGAATTCTACCAAACATTTAAAGAACAATTAATCCCATAGCATATAAACTGTTTGGGAAAATGGGAGTCCAATCAAATTCCTTTTATGACACTAATATGGCACTGATACCCAAACCAGGAAGAGCCAAAACAGAGAATGAAAATTATAGATTAAATTTTCTTAATTAAAATTGCTGCATTTTAAGTAAAATACTAGCAAAAGATTACAACAATATACCTCAAGAATCATACACTATGACCTGTAGGATTTGTACTAGCCATGCCAAACTGAATCAATATTAGGAAAACTATCAGCATAATTCACCATATCAATAACAAAATCAACAAAAATCATATCTCAATAGCTGCAGAAAAAAGTCTTTGATAAAATGCAGCACCCATTCCTGTTAAAAATACTAGAAAGCATAGGAATAAATGGCATTTACCTTAAAATGATAAGTAAGATTTATCTAAAACCATCAGCAAACATGATCTCAAAAGGAAATGCTGGAAGCCTTCTCCATTCAATCGAGGGGAGGGGAAGCAAGGATACCCATTATCACCTCTATTATTTAATACTATGCTAGAAATGTTAGCTATAGCATTAAGAGAAGAAAGAAATAAAGGAACTGGAATAGGTAATAAGGAAGCAAAACTTTTGCAGATGATAGAATGTTATATTTAAAAAATCCTAAAGAATCAACCAAAAAAAAGTTAAGTAATTTTTTTTAGCAAAGTTGCAAGATACAAAATAAACCTCCATAAATTATCAGCATTTCTATATAATACCAACAAAGTCCAGTAGCATGAGACAGAAAGAGAAATTCCATTTAAAATAACTGTAGACAATATTAAATACTTGTGAATCTACCTGTCAAGACAAACCCAGGAACCATATGAATACTTCTTACACAAATAAAGTCACATCTAAACAACTGGAAAAATATTAATTGTCATGGATAGACTGAGACAATTTAATAAAAAATGACAATTCTACCTAAATGTTTCTATTTATTCAGTGCCATACCAATCAAACTATCAAAAGTTAGTTTATAGAGCTAGAAAAAATAATATCAAAAATCATCTGGAAAAATGAAAGTTCAAGAATATTAAGGAAATAAGTGAAAAAAATGTGAAAGAAGATGATCTAGCCACACCAGATCTCAAACTGTATTATAAAGTGGCAATTATTAAAACAATCTGGTACTAGCTTAGAAATAGAAGAGTGTATCAGTGGAATAGATTAGGTACAAATTACATCATAGTAAATGACTATAGTTGTCTAATGTATGATAAATCCAAAGAGCCAAACTTTTGGAACAAAAGCTAATTATTTGACAAACACTGCTGGAAAAACTGGAAAGCATTTTGGCAGAAACTAGGTATAAACCAACATTTACACCATAAGCCAAGATAAGGTCAAAATGGGTACATGATTTATAAATAAAGGGTGATATCATAAGCAAATTTAGAAAGCATGGAATAATTCATCTCTCATATTCATGGATAAGGAAAGAATTTAAAACCAAAGAAGATATAGAGAGCATTATAAAATGTAAAATCTACATCCTGAAGACATCCAAAAAAGGGGAAAAGCCCTATTTGTACAAAAATATTTATAATAGATCTTTTTGTAATGGCTAATAATTGGAAATCAAAGAAATGCCTATCCATTGGGGAACGGTTAAACAAGCTGTGGTATATGATTTTAATGAACTATTCTTGTGCTATAAGAAATGATAAGCAGGACTATTTTAGAAAAACCTGGAAGGACTTATATGAACTGATAAATAGGAAGGTGAACCAAGGGAACTTTGTACACAGTAACAGCAATATTGTTTGGTGAAGAACTGTGAATGACTTAGCTATTCCCAGCAATACAATGACCCAAGCCATTCTCAAAGGACTAACAACGAACCATACTATCTGCCTCTAGCAAAAGAACTGATATTGATGGAAAATAGACTGAAGCAGGCTATTCTTAAGTGACTAATATGGAAATATTTTACATAACTGAACATGTAAAATCTGTATTTGATTGCTTATCTCAGGGAGGAAGGAAGGAAGAGAGAGAGAGGGATAGAACGTGGAACTCAAAATTTTAAATAAAAATGTTAAAAAAAATTAGATAAAAGAGAAACTCTTAGTGTGAAACCCCCTCCACCAATAGAGCTTGTTATTATTATTAACCCAGAGAATTTGGTTAAGCCCATACCCAGGTTACCCAGTCAGTGTACAAGGCAGAATACATACTCAGGTCTCTGACTCCAAGCCAAGTATTATATCTACTGTCATGCTGTTTCCACCCCTGAAAAAGCAAAAACAAAATGTTAGGAATCCTTAGGCGACTGGACTGAAGGAATCAGTTTTTATAGCTTTCTCTTAGGCTGAGGGTCCTGTATAGAGCTACCAACTAGGAACAGGAAGAGGCTTTCTTTGGATCTCTAAGAAAATCCAAGTGTTGGGGGGTTATCACTTATAAAGAAATGTCATAAGTCAACAAGGGTTCATTCTAGGTCAACTCTATCTTGGTAAATGGTTAAAAAATTTCCTTTTGTATTCCACTCTGTGAAGAAGTTAGGTCTTTGACTGTCAACCTTAACATGTCCTTCCATTAAGGCCACTCCCCGCTTTCTCACCCAATTTATAGATGAGAAAACTGAGCCCCAGAGAAGTCAGATAACACTTCCAGGTCACATAGCTCAGAAATGTCAGTGCTCTGACTCAAAGTTATGTTTCATGGTGCTAGTATCATCTATTACATTGTGTTAACTCAGGCTAGAGAATATCTTTATCAGGTGACTATCACTTGTCTTAGTTGAAACTTTGAAGTTCTGGTGAGAGGTCCAGAAAGCAGGTGAATTAAAAGGAAAAGCCAAGGCTACCTGCCTCCCTTTGAAGCTCTTTGCTCCTTGCAAAACAAGTACAAACCTTCCATAAGTAATCATAGCCTGGATATCTTTAATCTGAGCCTGATGATTTGGAATGAACATTTTTCTAGGCATCAGAAGACAAGGCTAACACTTCCTAATTGGGGTCCCTAAGAAGTGATATCACAGAAAGGTGGTCCTAAGTTTTGCTCATAGAAAGGGAATATGCCACCAAGGAAAGGTAGTAGAGTAGATTGAAGGGTAGACTTGGAATCAGGAAGATTAGGGTCCTAATCTGACCTCTGACATGTTGAGTATGGGCTAAATCATGCAACCTCTAATGGGCCGTAGTCAGCTCCCTAGGGCTTCACGACTAAGTTAAGATTTCCCTCATAGTTCCCATGCTTGGAGTTTCCTATGCTAAAAAAATACTTTATTTCATAGGGCAGTTGTGAGGCAAAAGTTTTGTAAACCATCAGTGTTATAGAAATAGAATTTGTTATTTGGAAAGGAAAATTGATATGAGAAGGGTATCTCCTCTGTATTTCTCCTGAGTGATCTCTGCCTCCCTGCCCCCGCCAATCTCCAATGCTGCTCCTTAAGCCTGACTCCCCTATTTTAGTTTCTCCTACAGGCGTTAAGCAGCTCCATCCCTGGGGTACCATAAATTGCATCCCCACAGTCATCACTGCTCTCCTAGTCCAAACCATGCTACCCACAGAGTGAGCTTTGTTCCTTGCCAAGCAGAGGACATGCCACAGATAATTTAAAGGACCATTTTTCTCAGGGTGTGATGTTAAATATTCCTTACTTTAAAAAAATGCCTATCCTTCTCAGCCCATGGTCATAGATCTGCTGAAGGACAGATGCTGTTTAATAAGGGAGGAAGCTTTAGCCTGGTGTGCTGGCAGAGTCTGCTTTCCTCTTGCTGTGGCAGTAGGCCAGCCCACCTGTACATTGCTCTGTGGCTGAAAAGTCCAATATGGTACCATCCCGGGTTTTAGTAGGCTGTGGTTCTGTTATTGTGTGGTGAGGCTGTATGGTATAGGGAAAATCTCATAAGGCCTAGGCCAGGAGATCTGGATTATAGTGATTTTGCCACTTACTTAACTATGTGAAATAGAGCAATCCACATTCCTTCCCTGAATCTATTTTTTCCTTTATTACTATTACTTTTTTTCTCTTAAGACTGCAACTTCCTATCTCACTTAGGTTGAAAATTCAGGGACTACTCATGAACTTGATGCCACTGATATTTTATACAGGAGATTTGATCTGTCCTGTGTCTACCTTGGGTCAGTTCACCCTTCCTTAGACAATTTGGAGTCCCCAGATTCCAGAGGATCACTGTATTAGTGCCAAACATAATGGAGATCCCTGATAGGTTTAGCCCAATGAAGCTCAGAACTTCGGAGCTCAAGAGATCCACCATTCTCAGCCACCCTGGCAGTGGGGGTTACAGGTCTGTCTCACCACCACTGGTTACTTCTTCCTCTTTAAAATGAAGGGGTTGAATTAGATGATCTTTATTGTTTGTTCTAACGCTCAAGTTCTAGGACATGGTGTCTCATTTTTCCTGCCTCATATGGGGTAGACATCTAACCCTTTATATTCATCTGGAATAGAGACATCAACATCTGTGATTAGCAGATGTTTTCTTTGTACATAGGTTTTGTAGTTGTAAAAAATGTGCATGGTACAGTAGGAAGAATACTGGGTCTGGAGTGAGGATCTGGAATCCCCATACTACTTTTGACCTCATTTCTGTGGCCAGGCAAGTTCTCCCTGCCCTTCCACATCCTTGTCTGTAAAATGGTGTTAGACTACGTAGATTCTGAGGTCCATTTCAACTCTAGTTTTATGATTCCAAAATAAGATATAATCCCTACTCTCAGGGAGCGCAAATATAATTAAGAGCACACAATTCGTAAGTATAATATAAATCATTATCCACCAATAGACCACATATAAAAAGCAGCATGGAACAGAGGATAGAAAGCTGGTCTCAGAGTTAGGAAAACCTGAGTTCAAATCCAGCCTCTGACATATCATGGTTGTGTGATCCCGGATAAGACACTTAATCTCTTAGTGTACTAGGCAGCTCTCTAAGACTGAGTTGCAGGTAAGCTGCTGACATGGTTTCCTCATCTAGAATTTTCCTACATAAATGAATTACAGGAACAGACCTTATTCTTAGAGTGTATGATCAAGGACCAGATTATGCAGGGTTCAGGGAAGTGAGATCTTAATAGTAAGCTTGAGCAGTGAGGAAAGTCTTCATGGATAAAATGACATTTTAGCTCATTCTTGAAGGAGGTTTGGTCAGAATCAGAGATGTAGACTAGGTGAATCAAGGGGAGGAAGGTCATTCCAGGAAGAACACTTTCCTCCAAGGTAGGAGACACCTGGGCATGCAAAGTAACCTAGAGCTCTTTGTAGGAAAATAGGAATTAAAAGTTAGAGACAGATTATGAAACAGGGAATTAAAAGTGCAAAAGGCCATCTTTATCAACTTAAGCATTTTACTGAGGGCAACATAGGCACTACTGACCTACATATTCTTCTCTGTGAATTCCATATAGAAGTATGTGGACTTGGGTGGGGGGAATCTAGGGTACCGATATCATTTGCCACAAGTTTGAGGTGTCCATTAAATTCCACTTTCATGAGCTGCAGTAACTAACACTGAAATCTCTGAATTATAAGGTGCTAATTACATTGCTTCAGTGACATCATAAAAACTCAGACTATCCAACACTTCACTAAACCCCCAATGGCTTATTTATGATGCCACCTGAACTCAGGAAACTATTCCAGTCTTTCTAATTCAGCAGAGTCCTATTTCATTTCCTGTAGAATGTAATATTTCAACAACTTTTGGCCTGTCCATCTCCTGCCCATTTTACATATGGACTAATAAATTGTGTCCTTAGGGGAGAGTTATAGCTTTCTAGTGCTACTCAGCAGCAATGGTGGAACTCCCAAGGTCAAATTCCCTCAGATACACACTTGTATTCAGACTAGACCAGGGAAAGTGGTTTCTAGAGCCTTCATTTCCCCTTTCCCACCTTCTACCCCCTTTTTAAAAAAGATGAGGTAAAGACTTTAGCTCATCCTACTCCCAGAGGCCTTCACTGCTAGTTATGGGAGAGGGGCTATACAAATCTTTGTTGCTTTGAGTATAGCAGACTTTGAAAGGACCACAGGTAGCTTGGGTTGGCATTTTATGCTGGTTGAGGTACATTGGACTGGTGTGTTCAATTCTGGGCACCACATTTTAAGGGACCATCTCAAGGGTCACAAGAATGGGAGTTTGAGGATAATGTCGTATTAAAGATGATTGAAAAGAGAGGGATTTATACCCTAGAGAAAAACAAATTGACTTGGTGGTAGTGCCAGTGGTGGTTAGGGATCAGGTAACTTTGTTCAAATGTTTGACATGCCAACATATGAACACTTGTTCAGTGAATCTCCAGAGGATAGATCCATGAGCAATGGATAGGAAATTTTAGCAAATCAAATTTGGGCTCAGTTTCCTGGGCCTTAGTTTCCTCCCTTATCAAATGAAAAAGATTTGACTCAATGGTTTTTGGGGTCTTTTAAAGCTCCAGCTCAATGATTATATGGCATAAGGTACCTTCCAATTCTAAATCCTATGGTCTTATGATTAATGCTAAATTTGTTCAAGGATTCAAGCTACTCTTACTCTATCCCTTTTAGAAGATGGTCAATCATGGCAGAGGCCTCTGAGACTCTCCCCTGTTTCCACTTAAAGATTTTCTCCACATTTTCAGTCTCTTCCTTTCACCTCACATCTCATAGAATTCCTATCCCCCTCCAACCCATTCTCTCTCAAGGAGAATGTAATAGCTTGTCTCATTATTTTCGATTTTGGAAGTGTTGAAGAGGAGGCTGGACCATACACTCTAGAGTTGAAAGAGATCTTAATAGGATCATTGTGTTGTTGCTGGAAGGGACTTTGTAGTACATCTAATAAGATTTCCTCCTTTTACAAAAGAAGAGTCAGAAGGGTGGATACTTGCGCAAGGTGATGTGAGGAGTTGTGACAGGTGACAGGGCTGGGATTCAAACCCAGATCCTGACTTCAAATCCTGTACTCTCGCCATTCCACCATGTAGTCTCTCATTTTAGTTCACGTTATAACAGAAGTCACCTGTTAGCCATTCTGTAGAGAAGATTCCTGTTGAGAGATGGAAGGTGGATTCAGTGACCTGTAATATCCCTTCCAGCTATTCAGTTCTAGGATTTATTTGCTTTTGCTTAAGCCCACAATTAACCATTCAGTGTTTTTTCTTTCTTCTTAACTATATAAGACTACAAAAGCTGAGTTAGTCCCAGTTTTCTTCCAACCCTGGTTTCTGATTCTGATGGGGACCTAGAGGAAAATATCAGTTAACCAATCAATCAATAAGCATTTATTAAGCACCTACTGTGTGCCAGGTACAGTGCTAAGCACTGATGATGCAAAGAACGATGCTGAGAGGGATGGAACCCACATATCCTGTTTTCATTATCTTTCATGGATCTTTCATCACTTAATTTTTCTTTTATAAAGCTATTTATATTTCATAGTCATATATTTTAGAGCACGGAGGAACCATAGAAGTCATTATGACTACCTCGTCCCCATTTTACAGATAAAGATGCAGAGGTGCAGCAAAGGTGACTTGCTTCCCCATCTAGTAAATATCTAGCTGGAATTGAAATCTAGATGTCTTAAGTATAGCACTCTACCCACTGCGATACTACCCTGCCTCTCCTTCTTGCTTTTTGTGCTAGCAAGATTCATAAATCTACTTTTGCTGTGGGCAATATTTTGGTTCACCTTTCATTGGCTTTATTTAAGAAATAAATAAGTGACTAATACATGCCAGTACCATGTAACAGCTTTTCCCAAGTTGCTCATTTTCATTAGCCTTGGTTCTAAAGCAAGATTATCTGAAACCATGGACAGTTCTAAAAATATTGGGCTGGATCTACATAGATTAAAGTTTCTCGATTAGGTCTATTATCTCATTGATGTGAGTTTTCTCTTCCAACAATGTAGAGGGCAATATAGGTAACAATTCATACCTACCCACCGTTGGACTTTTGTCAATATATTTTTTTCTCTAAGTGCCAAAAATGTCCTGATAAAGCATTCCCAAATTCTTCTGATAGCCCAAGGATACCAGCCACCAGTTGACTTACCCATATATGTTCACTGTATATTTCTTTAATGACAACCTTTACTCCACTTCTCCTGAGAAACTATTGATTTGTATTTGTACTTGTTTGTATTTATTATAACCTACTCATTCCTACTTCTCCATTGCTCTTCCAGTAGTCCTTAAATGCAATTACCTGTTATGTCTTATCATTTATAACCCTACCACATCATGGGAAAGGCATTATTATTAAAAATATGGAACCTTCAGTTAAGGGAGATGTGTATTAAAATAACTTTACAATTTCCCAAAGACAATCCAGACCCCTCTTCTCCTTCTGTTTAATTTTGAACCCAATTAACTGTCTATTATAGTATATTTGATGTATCTATAAATTTAGATTTATATTTAGATATCCATCTCTTTTTATCTATATCATATGGACAAACTGCATTCTAGGTTGCCTATCTAACTGATTATCATAATCTGGACAATAGTAATTTTTAATCCACATGGTTTTTCCATTATAAAGAGTTAGGCCAAAGTATTTTAAGAGTTAATAGATCTCACTTAAGAGGCTCTGTAGTGTTTCAGGCCTTGAGGCATTTGATATGATGTAATCTGCAAAAAGGGACACCTAGAGGACATCTCCATCTCTAAGACTTCTCTCTATTTGGATTCTGCACTGAATCTTTTCTATGTCTCTGGCAAACCCCTATGGTGAATCTCTCTCTCACTGTTTTATGTTTTACCTGATACTAACAATTAGTGTTATTGAAAAAGGCTATCTCTTTTGTGATCTCATTCAAGGAATATTATTTAATTTTGAAATATATATAGAAGACATCTTGTTGGATGAGAACCTCAGAAGTTCTCATATTTTGTTCCACTGAATACTTTGTTTCATTGGTAAGAAATAATAATCACAGTGAGTGGGTCCTTATATTGCCTGTATCTTTCAGCCAGTTATGGTGGTAAAGATTTGATTTACTATGTAATATAACTTATGGAATACCTTCCTATTCTCATCTAATATCCTGATATAAATGCCCTTATTAAGTATATAGAATATTATCAAAAGTATTTTTTAGAGAAGGGAAAGGAGGGTTAACGGTGTTTTCTTGTTTACCTTTTTTTGCTTGTAATATGTTATGAGATGTTTTTTCTCTGCATCTTTGGCATATTCTCTTACTTCAAATACCTTAAGAATTGATCCCTAAATGCCCTTAACCTTATGTCATATCAGGCACAGTTTTCTGTTCTTATACAGCGAACTTCTCTTTGGCTGATTGAGTGCCATTTCCACTGCCTCTATAGGTATATTTGGAATCAGAAGCTTAGAGTTCAAAGGTTGAAGCTCCATTCCCTTTAATGGTGAAAAAGTTTGTTAAAAAATCCTTGGGTCTCTTTTCTATCTACATCTGTTTGTTTGAATCTGTTTGAAAAATTTCATTCTTAAATGCATTTAGAATGACTTTGATTAATTGAGTATCTTGCCTGACTTTTTTAAAAACCGGTTTTTCTTTCCATTCCTTCTTACTAGTTTATGAGGTGATGCTACTCCTAACCCTCCTCTGTCCTTCTTTGTAAGATTTCATAAAAAGTTTGTTTTCTGAATTGGTGTTTTCCTTGGATGCTGTATCCCTCTAGTTGGCAAATAGCTCAAGAGTTTGCTGACTATGGTGTTTTTAGGAATCTTTCAATCTCCTCATAATAGCAATTAATTTTTTTGCTAAGCTTTTGAATGAATATTTTTATTAATATTGTCAATGTTGTTTCTTTTGTCCATTTTGCATTTTTGGGGGGTATCACTAGCATGTTTAAGCAGATCAGTTTGGAATTTTAAAAATTGTGCACTATATGTTTTCATTATATATTCTGTGGTTGTATTCATTTTGATCTCTGCTTTAACAAGTTGATAGACTGACATATATAGAGAGCTGATTCAGGAATTAATTTCCAAAGCAGCAAAAAGTAATTTGCCATCCATCAAAATAAAATTAGTTTGATTTTTGTGATGTTATATGGTATTCACAATATCTAGCACTTTCTGATTCTTTTCTCAAAGAAAGTATCCATAATACATAGACTTGAGGTTTCTGTGTAGTCTAAGTTTTTGACCTCTCTTTATTCTTGAACTATATTTTCTAATGTGAATGTATACATATATACACACATATATAATACATACATGTATACACATGCATAATTTTCCATAACTGTTTAGGACTACTTTTGCATTTAAGTCACTCAGGTTCCAAATATATATTGATTTCATTTAAAGGGTCTTATAAAATTCTTCATAGTATTCTATATCTTGTCATCCCATATAATAGATATTGATATGTAAGATGTAAAAATTTCCACAGAAGATTTTTTCTGTAGATACTTACCATGAACTTTGCAATACGAGATGACTACATGTCCCATGAAGTGATGCTCCTTGCTGCCTTTGGAGCCCCCACTTCTTTTTTCTTCCTTTTCAAGGAGAACTTATGCACCGTCCTTCTGGTTAGCTGCAACTTCTTTTTGTTTTCTGGGCTTGGTTATCATGAAAGTGTTAGGATTAAAATAGTGTAGTTCATCCAGTAATGCCATCTCCATTGGTTTTTGGACAAAGAACTCACATTTAGAGTACCGTGAGATAAATTTCTATGTATAGATAGCCTAAGAATTGTGTGTTTTTGTCCCCATCACTGTAAAAATGAGAGGCAGTCAGAGAGGACCAAGGGCTATTTTGTGTTTCTCTTCGTTTTGATTTGTGGACTGCCATGGCTAACCTGTAATGGGCATCTCCATACTTAGCTAGGTTGGCCCTATGAAAAAATGTATGTTGTTGGGCTATGATTAAATTTAATAGAACTAAATGTAAAGTCTTTCATTGAGACCAAAAAATCAACAATGAAGGTACAAGATAAGGGGAGGAATGTCTAGACCCTAGTTTTAGTGGATTGAAAGCTAAATGAGTCAACAGTGTGAAATGGTAGACAACAGTGCTAACATTATCTAAGGTTACATTAATAAAGCCATGGTAAATTACATGAATGATAGTCCTCTTGTAGTCTGTCTTGATCAGACCTCATTTTGAATATCATGATTAGTTTTGGGAACCACATTTTAGGAAGGACATTGACAATCTGGAGTATGTTCAAAGGATGATAACTAGAATGGTAAGGGGATTAGAAACCATGCCATATGAGGACTAGTTGAAGGAACTGGGTATGTTTAACCTCCAGAATCAAAGAGTTAGTGGGGACATGATAGCCCCCTTCAAGTGTCTGAATAGCTTTAATATGAATGAAGGGTTAGATTTGCCTCTGCTTGTCCTCAAAGCGTAGGTCTGTATAAATGAGAGAAACTGCAGAAGTGGACCTTGGCTCCTTCTCAGGAGGTAGTGAACTCCCTCTTATGGAAGTCATCAAACAGATATTAGAGGACACATGTGTCATTGAGGTAATACCTGTTCTGGGGTAGGGTTGGACAAACTGGAGTAGTTGGGGTCTCTTTTGATTCTTAGATTCTGTGCTTCTGAGTCTAATACCCCCAGTGAGGAGCGATGGTTGTGGGATCTGCTTCATTCACTATCAGAGCAGGAGCAAGCCTAGAGATGAGAACTCTTTTGTTTGGGCCATCCTTGCCCCAACACTTGCTTGAAGCCAGAGTGAGGAGTTTCCCTTCCCCTCTCCTGAGCTACTAAAGGCACCTGCAGTCAGCCAGGTACTGGCATGTTACCTCTCAGGCATGCTTGTTTTGAGTGTGAAGGAAAACATCATCCAGTCATGGCTCTCCATTCAGAAGGGGAAGAGGACTGTGGGTGGGGAGGGCACCATGTGTGTGCTGATAATTGTGACGTGTCATCTGGGGCCGTGCAGGGCTCTAGGGCCACCCTAACAGTGAATTATGAAGTTTCTTTTTATTCCCTCTCAATTGTGGAAGAGCTAATGAAATAGGAGACACAAGGATCCTGGCTAAAGGATACTTCCTTTACATGCCTGATTGTACTGCAAACTGGTGTCACTTCTGTCTCGCTGAGCAAACACAGAAGGGCCTTCAAGGGCTGCTGTTGCTTCTGTCCAAGGGAGTCTGTGCTCTTGGCACTACTGGCAGCAGAGCACATGTGCAAGAACCTCTGCTGGCTCTTCCTCTCAGATCCGCCTCTGGGAGCCAGGACATGGAAGGCAGGAAAGGCTTGTGGGCTTCCACATGAGCAGGTCTGAGATCAGGGACAGCGTCTCAGTGGGGCAGCTAACATGAACCCTCCCTTCCTCCTAAGAATCTGTGAGCACTGTGTGTTCCCTTCTGTTTTTACTGACCTGATAACTTCAGTGGCTTTCATCAATGAAAAATTTCCATAAAACAAGACCATCTATATGGTCCAGCCTGAACATCTTTTCATGGTGAGCAGATGCATGCCCTAAATCTTATATGAACAGCTCAGTTCAGTTGAAGAAAGTGACACATCTCTATTTATTCCATTGTCAACAAATTCCTTTGCTCACTTTACATGTCAGTAGACATGCCTCACTAATTACAGATGCTATACATTCCACCTGGGGCCAATAAACTGAGCCTCAGCGATCACTCGAGATGCCCCCCTCCCCCCATTAGCCAGAGCAGAGGGTGCTGCCTGTCTACTGGCCAGGATGAGCTGGGGTTGTTACTGGTTTCACATACAGAGTAGAGCACAGCCTCTCTATGTTATAGACTCAACTAATGCCTCCTCCTATCTCTTTCTCTGTCTGTCTCTCTTGCTCTCTCTCTCTCTCTCTGTCCCTTCTTTGTCTCTGTATGTCTGTCTCTCTGTCTTTCTTTATCTCTCTCAGTCTCTGTCTACCTCTTTTTTTCCCTCTCTCTCTCTCTGTCTCTCTCTCTGTCCCTTCTTTGTCTCTGTATGTTTGTCTCTCTGTCTTTCTTTATCTCTCTCAGTCTCTGTCTGTCTACCTCTCTTTTTCCCTGTCTCTCTTTTCTCTCCCTCATCTAGGGGACACAGTGAGTAGAACACCAGGTCTGGAGTCAGGAAGACCTGAATTCAATCTGCCCTCCCACACTAGCTGTGTGACTTTGGTCAAGTCACTTAACCTCTGTTTGTCTCAGCTTCAACTGTAAAATGGGAATAAAAACAACAGCTACCTTGCAGGGTTGTTATAAGGATCAAATGAAATCATGTTTGTAAAACTTTTGGCACAGTTCCTGGCACACAGTAGTGCTATAGAAATGTTTATTCTCTCCTCCTCTCTTCTCTCATCATTTTTTCTTTTTCCCTTTTCTTCCCTTTCTCTTTCCCCTTTCTTCTTCTTCCTCTGTCCCTTTTGCCCTCTTTTTCCCTCTTTCCTTTCTCCTCAATTCCTCTCTCTTCCTCTTTTCTCTCTCACTGTTTCACTCTCTCCTCCCTTTTCTTCTCTTTTCTCTTTCTCTTACTTCTCCTCTTCTCCCTTTCTCCCTCTCTCCTTTTCTCTCCCCCATCCCACCTCTTGAACACACCATACACCTAAGCACTCACCCATACACACACACACACACACATCCACGTGCACACACACATGCATATACGGGACAGCAGCATCCAGAACTACAACAGATGAGGCACTAACTAAAGAACTGCCTTCCTAGCATTTTCTCATCTCACAATCACGTCGTTGTGCTCAGATACACCAGCGGGTGCAGCTGCTTTGGGATACAAGCCACAGAATTCACAGGATCTCAGAGCCAGTCAAGAGGTCATACCTGAACTAGAATGCCCCCTACACCCTCTCTGTCAAGTGGTCATTGAGTCTTTGCTTGAATTCCTTCATTGGGGGCCTCCTCCAAAAGCAGCCCATTTCCCTTCTGAAGAGAAGATTTTCCTTCGTCGATTGTTAATTTGTCTCTCTGCTAATGCTTCCGCCATCCCTTCCCCGATTCCCTATGAGGGCCAAGAAGAACCAGTCTCTTCCATGTGACAGTGACAGACCTTCGGTTACTCAAAGGCACCATCATGTTCCCCCAAAGTCATCTTTTCCTTAGGTTAAATATCTCATTTACTTTAGTCAATCTTGATACAGAAGGGTTGGGTCTGTAGGAGTGAGGACATTTGTCTGATGCCAACCTGAAGCAGAGAAATATTTCTCGGTGTCTTTGCTGTTTTTAGGAAAAACAATCGGCCAACTCTAGAATTGGATGCTGATGGTCTTTTACATCCTGATTTGATTTTTCTGCTTGTAAAAAGCTTTTTTTAAAATCTTTCAAGTTCCCACTTTCCCTTTCATTTGGGGAAAATGAGCCCTGGTTGGTTTGTGATTTTTGCCCCCTCCAAACAATAGCGATGGATTATCCAGACCTGGCCCATCCATACCATGCTGCAAAGGAGGAAAGAGTCTGGCATCTTTGCTTTTGATTTCTGGCCTGTGTCCCCCCCTCCAGCCGCCTTCACCCTGCTTTTGCTCAGCAGTGGTGGCATCAATCATTAGAACACAAGGTTTCCACCTCTTCCAGGCAGGGTTCTGATCTTTCTCTTTAGTCTTGCCTTTGGAGTCTCCTCTCTGTGGTTCCTTTCATTTCTAATTACCGCAGGAGCAGATTACAGTGTGGCGTTGGTGATGGGGGGTGGGGGCACACGGATGGCGGAGAGGGAAAGATTTGCATTTAAAGCTGGCACTCAGCATTATCTCTCCCTGTTCACCCATTGTCTATAAACATTTTAGCTCTTCCTTCTGCCTCATCAGAATGAATTAAGCATTTTCATTGCACCACCAGCCTAATTAGAGTCATTTACTATGTTGACACAAAGGGGGCTTTATAGGAACATCTCAGCTCGAAGACACTTCAGCAACACTGAAAACCTCTGATCAAAAGGTAACTGTTTGGGGGTCAGGGATATTTTTCAACATCTCCCAGGAGCACAGACAAATTCCTGGAGGGGTCCCACATGGGTTAATGGGGGTATCTATCAGGAAATAAAAGTTTGACTTTAACCAGAGGTATGGGATGGCCATCATGCTTCCACTCCCACCCCACTCCACCTCCACCCTCTACTGTACTTGTAGGGATGCACAGAACAAAGGCTTTTGTGTCTCACATGTTGATGGGGCTTCTAGGGCAGAAATAGGTAATTCTTGAGGAAGTGGTCACAGAAGATACTTGAAGAACCAGGGCATATCTGGGGTGAGGTGGAGAAGTTTGAGAGTACTTGCACACGTGTGGAACCTAGGTTCAAATCTTATCTTTGTTGCTATCTAAATCAAGGAACTTGACCCCTGGGCCTCAGTTCCCTCATCTATAAAATAGGGGATTAGACTAGATTGTGACCTCTAACCTTTCCAACTTTAAATCTACGATCCTATGATTTTATGGTCTGCTTACCCACTGGTTTCCACAAGAGAGTGCATCTGCGAAGACTTAGCCACTGAATAGAAGCTGCGGGCTCAGGTTAAAAGCCATTTGGGCCAACTCATCAGCAGAACTTGGCTGGACTTGGCATCTGATGACATTGTACCTCTACAATTACTATGTGTGTGACCATGGACCAGTCATTAAACTTCTCTGGACCTCATCTGTGAAATGAGGAGCATTGGATGAGATAGCTTCTAGAGTCCCTTGAAGCTCAACAACTCTGACTATGATATTTACTCAAAAGAGATAAAGCATGTCCTGAGGCTAGGTCCCTACATAGAGTGTGGATTGTAGAAGGCTCTTAAAACACATTTTGAAATTTATTTTTTCCTTCACAAACACTGTTGCTGTGATGAAAATGCTTTGTGAATGGTAAAGCGTGACATAAATGTAAATTATAATAATGTCCATAATTATTGGTATAATTAATAATAAGTTATGATAGATAGTGGGTAACACCTTGTTCTGATTTGAATACCTTGACATAGATTCCCAATGAGTAACTAAAGCGTTAGTCTAGAAGGCTGGCAATCTTGCTGTGTAATTCTTACCCACACAGATTAGATTGGCCTGTTCTTTCCTTTTAAAAAATTATTTTTTTAAAAATCTTCAAAATTTTAACAAACCCTTTAGATTTTGTCTTCTCTAGTCAATTTCCTGTCTCCACCCTCCTTTCCAAAGCCAATATCTGAAACTCAGCACACTTAGATTTCTTCTGGGGTTCACATGGTCTCACTGTGGTTCCATGGGGCATTCTAATATTATCATTTCTCAGAAGGGTACACTGAGGTGAGCGAAGGGTTGAATGTCTAAGAATGAGACAGAAAATTGGAGTTGTCAAAACTCAAGTTTTAAGACTTAGTCTGTTGGACAGCTAATTTATTACTTTGGATTTTGTGAGGAAATTAGGAAAGGGGCATATCTGAATTATAGAGATGGCTCTAGGGAAGTCACTTAACTTCTCTAGACTTCAGTTTCCTCACCTAGAAAATGAGGATCTTGGACTCAGTGGCATATCCTTTTCAACTTGGGACTTGAGATGGAACTTCAAGAAAAGGTAGGGGCTGGTCTCAGGGACTGTTTTTTTAAAAGATTGAAATCTTTTTGAAAAACCTCATGTGTAACCCTTGGAGTGATCTCAGCCCAACTTTAAACATAGGAGAGGCAGCAAAGCATGACTGGTCAGATTCTATGTTTGAGGGTTCAGAGTATCAATCAGCTTTCTCTGCAGACCTTTCATTAGACAGACCCCTGAGCAAATCTGGGCTTGTGCTTCATTAATATTATTTTTAAAAATATAGACCTGGGGTTTCATAGGAACTTCCAGTGTGTATACTTCTTTTTTACAATGCATGACAGCAGCTCCTCTGTAATTTATTGTCTCAGGGAGTTGATTGGAGCATGAGGAGGTTAAAGTGGTCACATAACTAGTATGTGTCAGAAGGATACTTGAACTCAACCTTCCTGGCTCTCTATTTACTCTACCACATATACCTTTAATAGTTTATTAGTAAGAAATGAAATTTTAGAATCATATATTGTATTCCTTTCTTTCCTTCCACATGAGTGAGAGCTCCTACGGGCTTTCATTTTTTCCATGGAGCCTTCTTTAGATCTCCACTGAAGGAAGTGCCCCTTCTCTTTTTAAATTCTTCATGGTACCTAATATGGACATTTCCTTTGAACTTACTACCTAATTACTATTATTCAATTCAACAGACTGTCACTTTGCTAAATTAGGGGATACAAAGTCAGAAATGAAATTGTCTCTACCCTCAAGGAATTTACAATCTATTGGAGAATTTATTTGTGTATGTGCCTCTCTCCATTACCTTGTAAGCTCCCTGAAGGAAGAGACTTTCATTTTTTATATATATGTTGCCCTATTGTCTTTGCACATTGTAGCACTGCAGTTAGTAGGTGCTTAATAACCATTTATTGAATTTTATTTCTGTGTGAATAGTCTATCTCATTTGTTCTTTGTAATAACAACCCTGGGAGATAAAGAGGATTGGTATTACTATTTCTATTCGCAGAGAGAATATGGTCTCAGACATTTACAAGCTGTGTGACTCTAGGGAAGTCACTTAACCTCTCTGGATTTCAGTTTCCTCACCTGGAAAATGAGAATATTGGATTCAATGAAATATCCTTTCCAACTGTAGAATTTATGATTCAGTGACCCTATGGACCTTGAGCTGGAACTTCAAGAAGGGGTTGGATTAAGAAGGGCAGACTTTCTGAGAAAGAGACAGGGAATGGTGAGGGGCTGTGAGTGCAGTGAAGAGTAAATTTGGAATTGTATGGGAGCAGGTTGACACCAGGAGATGAAGGCAGATCATAGTGTTCTTGAAAACCACATGGAGGAATTGATTTTGATTTTCCAATCAAAGCCTCCACAGTTTTTGAATAAGGACATTGGACTAGATGTTCCTTAAGGTCCTTTGTGGGGGTAGCTAAGTGGTGCAGTGAACACTGGGTTTGGAATCAGGAAGATTTATTTTCATGAGTTCAAATCTGGGCTCAGACGCTTACTAGCTGGGTAACCCTGCTTGCCTCAGTTCCTCATCTATAAAATGGGCTGGAGAAGGAAAAGGCAAACCACTCCAATATCTTTGCCAAGAAAACCCCAAATGGTGTCATGATGAGTTAGATATGACTGCAGAATGACTAAGCAACAGAAAAAGGTCCTTTGCAGCTTAGACAATGTAACATGAAACTTAATTTAAAAGAAATCCAATAGCCAACATTTATCAAACATCTACCTAGGTCAAAGACGTGCTCAGTGCTGCATATGCAAAGATAAACACAACAGATCCTGCTCTCAAGGAATTTACTATCTAATATATATATATAAATAACTAGGCTATAAGGAGTCATACAATGAATGTGATGAGTTATAGTTCTATGAAATGTGTCCAGTGCTCTGAAAAATCTTAGAAGGGGGAATGGGATGGGTCAGGGAAACTTGTCTTCCTTTTAGTATTTTTTCATTTACGTTGCTGTAATTCTTATATATATTATTTTCCTGGTTCTGTTTACTTCATTCTTAATTAGTTCATACAAATTTCCCCATGTTTCTCTAATTCTTTATATCCTTGTTTCTCATGTCACAATGTATTCCATTATATTCATATATCAAAATTTGATAGCCATTCTCTTATCAGATCTTGTTTCCACTTTTTACTACGTAGAATCATAGGTTTAAAGCTGGAAGGGAACTTGGAAACATCAAACCAAACCTTCTCATTTTAGAGCTGAGGAAACTGAGGCACAGAAAAGTTAAGTCATTTACTCAGTCTCACACAACTAGTATCTGAGATAGAATTTGAACCCATATAACTTCCTGACTCCAAGTCTAGCATCCTCAATGCTATGCCCTGTTGGACCTTTTTGTCTTTGACTGCCTATTTGTACAGTAATGGGATTGATAGGTCAAAGAGTAGGAAAAATTGAAAGACTTTTATAAAATAATTCTGGATTGTTTTTCAGAACAATTAGACCAATTGATAACTTTGCCAAGAGTGTATGTAGTATCATATCGCTGTCTTTCTGTAGCCACTCTAACACTGAATGCTTCTGCCTCTTTTGTTATCTTTGCTATTTGATGGCATTCTGGTACTAGAGGTTTTGAGAGGTTCAATTGAAGCAATGGAGGGAAAGCACTTTGCAAACCTTAAAGGGTTCTATAAATGCTAGTTATCATCCCCCTTCAGTTATCAGGCTTCCAATCTGGGGATGACTTCATTCCCTGAGCTTTTCACTGCACTCATGCTGAGCTCAAGCAATGTTTATAGAGCAACAGAGGGGTACGCTGGTAAACATTTAACAAGCAGCTCTCTAGGGGAAAAGAGTATGCATGATACACTTTTAAGTTTAATCCACATTATTGACATATTCCCCATCAATTTCTTATGCCTAGAAAATCAAGAAAGCAATCAATCAAGCCCTGATTTGTAGCAACGACTGGTTTCTGATATATAAATACTTACACTGAAAATTTAACAATGGGCTCTTGCAAGACATTTAGAGCATATCGTTGTCTCATTATCACTGTTACTGACAATGGTGCGTTTTATACCAGAGGGTCAATGGAAAGAACACAGGATTTGCATTGAGAACACCTGGTTTTAAGTTCCAGCTCTATCATTTACCATTTGTGTGATCTCAGGCAAATAACTGAACCAAAAGATAATAGAATTAGATTTGGAAAGGGCCTTAGATAATTGAATCTAACTTCCTCACTTTCCAGTTGGAGATACTGAGGCTACAATGCTGCACAGGTACTAAGTGGCAGAGCCAATGGTTGAAATCGATTCTCTTTCCTTTGTCACTCATCTCCCTTTTCTTCACTTTTTTGTGTCAGTTGCTTCATTTGTAAAATGGGGCTAACATCCATCTCATAGGGTTATGAAGAAAGTGGTTTGAAATCTTAAAGCACAATATAAATGTAGGTTCTTATTAATTATAACAATTTCACTTTACTCTTTCTTACCTGAGCAAGGATTCTAAAAAAGTGGGGGTGGGAGGAACAAATGAGTATTTACTAAGCATCTGCTTTGTGCTAGGTACTGTGTTAAGGACCTTAGGAATATTACCTCATGTGAAACTCCTAATAACCCTGTGGGATAGGTGTTATTATTGTCACCATTTTATTTTAGAGCCAGTCAGGGTTAAGTGACTTGCCCAGGTTCACACAGCTAGTATGTGTCTGAGGCCAGCTTTGAACTCAGGCCCTCATGACTCTAGGGCCAGTGCTCTATCTACTATACCCACCAACTACCCCTTGACCATTTTACAGTTAAGTGCAATATCCCCAGGCCCAAATGCAACCTCCCCCTGTGGTTACGCTGAGAAAGCAACTTCCCAGGGCCTACAGAGTCCTAGAAATGGAAGGATAATTTCAATGTCTGTTGTCAGCATTGCAATTGAATTCATCAGAGGTTTAAGCCAAAAGGGAGACTGGGCTGGCTAGTTTCCTGCCCAGTGTAAGATGTTTCCTTTATTGCTAACACCTTAGCAGAGAGGCAGTCCAGAATAAAGAACTGAGCGTTGGACTTGGAATCAGATAGATGAGGGTCTGAATCTACTTGCTGATAATTTGCAAGCTGTGTAACCCTGTCATTCACTTAATTTCTCTGAGCCTCAGTTTCCTCATCTGTAAAATGGTGATAACAATAGTAACACCTTCCTCATCAGGTTGTTAAGAGGTTCAAATTAAATAATATAAAGAAAATGCTTTATGTTCCTTAAAGTCCTATGAAATGTGTTCTATTATTACTAGCAGTAAGATTTTCACGTCTATCACCAATGCCATATAGCCTCATATGAATTCAGATGCCTTCTTCCTTCTCTTCTTATCCTCCCTCTTTTGCTTCCTCCAATTCATTCTCTTCTCTCTTCTTATTTTTTCTACATTTTTCTCTTCCTTCTTACGTTTCTTTTATTTCACCTTTTCTTCCTGCTTCTTTCTCTTTCTCTGATTCTTTTTCCTTCTGTTCTTTTCCCTTTTCTACCTCTTCTTCCTTCTTTCTCTCTCTTCCTCCTTCTCTCTGTCTCTCTGTCTCTCTAACATAGGAAAAGAGGATCCAGGTTCCTGCTTCTTCCTTTCAGTTCTGTGCACTCATACCAACCCATTTTGTTTACTGCCCCCTGAGAGTGAGGACAGCAGGATGTATTCTCAGTTCTGTGTTTACTTCCAGAACAGATGTTTGCTATTGGGATCTGGGTTTGGAAACTCAAATCACTCTAGCTTGGTTGTGGCTTGGCTCCCAGCCTGGAGAAAGCCAAAAAAGATGAGTTTGGGCCCAGATTCTAGGAATTAGATATTGGAGAAGAGAGTATTCTGCACTTGGGACATGGATGAGAAATGATGCATTGTTAGGAGCTCTCTTTTCTTGGTTGCCCTGGTTTGCCAGGTTGCGCATACAGACAGGTAGTTCAGCCTTGCTTTATCTCCACTGCTGAAATAACTGAAGTAGACAGAAGGCCTATCCAGGGAAGAAAGAAGCCTAGAGCAAGATGCTTCTTCCCAGTAATAATGAAAACAAGATTAGGGCAGAAGTGGTAGAGCAGAGGTAGGCATGAATAGGCTGTGATCTCCATTGTTGAAGGGGCCTTCCTAATCGATGCGTTCTCAGACCCTGTTGAGTATTTTGAGTAATAATGAAAGCATGCTGTATGCAGATGGTGGCAGAAACAGAGGATACCAGAGTGACAGCAGCCCCATCTGCAGCCTCCGTGAATTTGTAAAAGGGCCTTGTCAAAAGGAGCAAGGTCCAGCCTGAGTAATGTAGAGGTGAGGGAGGCCATGATTTTTTAAACTCCTTTGCTTTCCCCTCACCTGTTAAACAAACAAACATCCCCCCACCCCCATCCCAAGAAGTCAAAGCAGGAGGGGCCAGGCTGTGAGGAAGAGTACGCTTGTCTCCAGCCTTCATTTTGCTGTTGGGGATTTTCCAGGTGGGGGCTGAGCTCTGATTGAAATCACCTGCTCCAAAATCTCCCTGCTGATTCATACCTTGGCTGAAGTGAGGAAACAGAAAGTGTTTGCATTCATCCATTTGCGTTTATGTAGGAATTTCTGACTGCAGAAGCCTGGACACAGTCACTGAACATTTCTGCGGTCTAACTCAAGGACTGGCATTGTTATTGGTTTCCAAATAGAGATGTTAAAAAAAAAATCAAACTCTTTTGAAAAAATCTTTTTAAATGAGCCATGAATAAGGAAACTATGAATAAACTGAATGAACATGAAAAAAAAAATTATCTTAGGCTAGAGGAAAGTGTTTGACTGGTAAGAGGCAGGTGCTAATAGCATTGAGAGGAGCCAGAAGACCTGGGTTCTGATCTTAGTTCTTCCATGTACTAGTTTTGTTACTTAGGCAAGTCACAAGACCTCTCTGAGCATCAGTTTTTTTCATCTATAAAATTAATTGATTAGATAATCTTTATGGTTCTTTCTATATCTAACATGCTATGATTCTGTGACTCCCTTCAAGAATTCTGCAATAATTAATTAATGTGATCTAGCTCTGACCTGTAATTCTGTGCAGCCCCCATCCCCATCTCCTTCTGTAATATCTGTGACCACAGCCATCCTACACTTATGGGAATAGCTTTTTATCAGAGCCACGGGAAGATTGCCTTGTGGCCTAGACAGAAAAAGACCACATCATAGGAGAATAAGAGTCAGTGTCAGGACTGGAACCCAGCTTTCCTCATTTCTGGTCCATTCCTCTCTCCATTCCACCATCCTCCCCCCCACCCAGGAGTTATGAGAATAAGGTGCCAATTTTAGTCATTGAAATGATATTGCTCCCAGTTTGTCCCTTTAGAAAATTTGGAAAGCAATCCTATAGGGAAGAAATAGCCACCAAACATGGACAAAAATGTTCCATTTCAGAGAAGAAGAATGGATATTTACTTGCTCTCCATGCCAATCCCTTTGCTCAGGGATTATTCATCCCTCCTAAATTCCCATTGAGGAAACAGAAATGTCAATCCTGGGTTGGATTGGAGACAGAAAGACCTAGTTTCAGAGCAGAAAACAAAACATTTCTGAGTGAATTCACCTTCCTTGCCTTTTCCCTTCCCCTATGCACCTACAAATAGCATACACACGCACGCGCACACACTCACAGTTCAGGGGATTTAAATAGAAATGTTGAGCTCAGAGTCAAAAATTAGAATGGTCACTGTTATCAGGTGCTATCTCCTCCCAACTCTACCCTCAGAGCCAGGTTGTTTTAATGGAGGGGGTTTTGGTTATGGAAGCCAGAAGACTTAAAATCTACATCTTGATTCTGATACTGATTGGCTATGTGATCATAAGCAAACTTTAAAAATTCCTAGGTATCAGTTTTCTCATCTATAAAATGGACCTGGTCAGTAATACCTACTTCACAAGGTTCTCCTGAGGCTCAAATGAGAGGAGGTATATAAAACTTTGAAAAGCTTAGAGTGCTATATAAAGGGTAACTGTTGTTATTCTAGAAAAATATCAACACCGCAGGAGTGGCATTTCAATTTTTGTGTCAGCACGTGTCTGTGTTCTGTGATCAGCAATGACACGGATTTCTATCTAGTGTCACCTCCCCAAAGAAGAACCAGCTAATGGCATGTCCGTAATGGCATTTCATTTCTCCAAATGTACTCTGACTGTTGGCCTCTTTCATCCTTTCACTGTGAAGCTCTGCAGGATGATGGTGCCCGAGGGACTTCCCCTTAGTGCAGTGTCCGTGTAGAAATGGCTAGTGTGAAGTTAGGCAGTGTGCGACATTAAGGGGAGCGGTAACCTCACTTTTAGGCAGCATCCCTAGCTTTTCTCCCAACATTCCATTTTTCTTCTTTTCCAACCTCTTCAGGTTTGCTGCTCTGGATGGATATAAATCATTCTGCTTTCCTTCTGACCCTGGTACATCTTTCTATGTAAGTGGTGACTGGAAGTGGAAAGGGAGATGTAGAAAATTAGTATTTTGCATTTAAATGACTGATCTTTACTAGGGGAAAAGAAAAAAAGGCTACTAACCTTTCTTCCTACACTGTGACTTAACCCCAAGGCCACCAAGCAGCCTCTGGAATAAAAATTGTTAGGTTTTTTTCCCCTCTCTTCTGGACTCTATAGATACAGTAGCCTAGGACCCTGCAGATTTTTGTCTTGTCTTGTCCATCATTCAGCATGTTAATTGCAATGATTATAGGCCCTCCTTTTAAAAAAAAAAGAAGGAAGGAAAAGAAAGAAAAAGAAAAAAAAGAACAGATTAATTTCTGAGTCCGTGAAAGAGCTGTATGTGTAATTCAAGGCAAAATGCAATTCCCAATTGTACCAGAGAAACTAATGAAAATGAAAAGGGGGTGGGGGACTGAACCCAGACACTTTTCTTGGATTAATGGAAACTGTCAGAAGAGGTAGCCTAGTGAAGTGGAAAACACACAGGATTGAGGGTCAGAAGTTCCATGCTTAAATTCCAGCTCTGCCTTGTGCTACCTGGGCAACCTTGGACAATACCTCCCTCTTCTCTGGGTTTTACTTTACTCGTCCACAGAAAATGGGGCTTAAATTAGATGATTTCTAAGATCTTTTCCAGCTCTAAGTCCTATGAACTTCAAGGTTTGGGACTTAGAGGTGTTGGTTCTATCATTATGCATGTTGGACTTCACTGCAACAGGGAGGACAATAGTCGTTGCAAAGTGGATAGACCTCATTTTTACAGGTTCTTTTGCAACTCATCCTTGTAATTAATGATCAGCAAGTGTTTGTTAATGGACTACGCACCAGACACTATGCGGGGTATCAAAGACAGAGATACAAAGAATGAAACCATTCCTGCTCTCAAGGACTTCACACAGACTCAGGAGGTGGGAGGGCTTTCCCTAAGAGAGCAAGAACTCGTGGCTTGGTTGTTTAGTGCAAGAGTATCAAACTCAATTAAGAAATAGTAGCCACTAAACTATCCATGAGGATCCCTTTGCGTCGCATATTAACTTAGAAAACCACATATTAACATTATCTATATTCTGTTTTTATTTATCATGTAAATATTTACCAACTGCATTTTAATCTAGTTCAATCAGTGTTGGCATCAATGAACGCATGGGTGGTGCATTTGACACCTATGCTTTAACCCTAACTTAGAGTGGTCACCCCTGTTTTCTACAGTCTGAGCTGTTTATTTTGAGAGGGCTTGGAAAAATACCATGTTTTTCTTCACATCAAAATCCTCAGTATTACCATCCCATCTGGGATGTCTGAATACAACTGTATCGATCCACCTCTGAATAGTGATTCACATCGGACACCATGCCTACGGAGGGAAGTCTATGACCTCATTTACCTTCAAAGGATGTAGGAATGAGAAGGAAGTAAAGGAAAGAATCCGTATGTGGAAAAGAGAAAAAAAGAAAGAGACACTAACTCTGGGAGAAGATAATATACTGGTGGAATAAAAGTCAAGGGTAAAATCCTGGAAAAGACTGAGCAGGATTTTCCAGTGGGTAGGAAAGGAAAGAATAAACCCCTACCCCACCCCCAGTCATTGTGGTAGGAAACTGCAGAGGGCAGAGGGGGAGAGGTAGGAGGCAGCCTTCCCCAATGGGGCCAAATGGTTAAAAGAGAAGAACGGAATCCAGGAAAAATCAAGCAGTCAAGTAGTTAATTGACTTTGCTTTAATCAGCCCAATGAATATTCATTAGTGTGCTGGTCCTAATCATGAGGCCCTGTTGTCTGCATTTAGCAAGCGCACTCTCAGCATCATGCATGCCTCAACAGCCTCCCTTCCTGTCTGCACTGACATTAAATTTAGAGGCTTCACGCCTTCACCAGCTTGCAGTTAGCACTGATTGGCCCAGCTGCTCTTCTTGAAAATGCCATAGCAACCCCTGGCTGGTTGCCTAGCAACTTTTTTTTTTTTTTTGCTAAGGCCTGAGCCAGTAATCCATAGGCTTAGTGTAGAAAATATGTCTTTGTGTTGTATATATGTGTGTGTGAGAGGGAGAGAGAGAAGGAAAGAGAGAGAAACCCACTCCTCCAGCAGCATCCATCTAATGTGGGGTTTGTAGCTGCTGCCCTCTCTCTGCTCCTGAGGTAACTTTTGGAAGTGGGTTGTCATTTGCTTGGCCTGGTATGAACTCTAGGACAATGCTTGAGACTTTCAACCTAGAGGAGATCATCTTCAATTCATAGAGGGTTAATTCTTACCCAGGAATCCAAAGTGCAAACAAATGAAAAAAGCCCCAAAGAAGTGACAGCTAGTCTAAAGAAATTACTCCTGGCTTGGGTGATAGTAGACCTGGGTTTTAGCCAGGGATCAGTTATTGTCTCATTCTGTGACCTTGGGCAGGTTATTTCATAGGATCACAGAATATTGCATCTGGAAGGGGTTGAGGGCATACATCGAATATGAGAAATGGGAAACAGGCTCAGAGGAGTTCACATAGCAAGAAAATATCACAATTGGGCTTTTAACCAAGACCTTCTGCCTTAGAGTACACTGATCTCACACTATGACATATCTTCCTTAGATCTCAGTTTCTTCATTTGTAAAATGATGGGTTAGATATCAGATGATCTCTAAGGTCTCTTCCAGTCTGAACATCTTAGTTTTTTAAATGGACAGAGAAATTTTTTTGGTCATGGGAAGGCTAGAATGTCAATGCAGTATTATATTATTATTATAAATAATGTTCATGCTTGGGGACCGAATTTATACCTACCTTACTGTCTGAGTGTATTAAAGTACATTTTTATTGACTGCAATTTCAAGACTTGATTTATGCTTTAGACAAATCCATGCGATAACAAGCCATGTTATAACTGGACTCTATTATGCTCACTTTCAAATTAGAACAAGAGGAAGTTATAGGGGGATGAAATTGTCTGATAGACAATTCACCCCAATTTACCCAGACAACAGACAAAGATTATGAATCTTTGTTTTATAAATATAAGTCATACAGACATAATAAATGGTATACGTACATATAAAAATATGCAATTTTTAGAAATATACACTTTAATTACCCAAAAGAGATTGACTTGGTCATATGGGAAAACACCAGAAAAACAAAGTGAGTGAAGAATAGATATTTCCCAGATTAAGGCATACATTGAGACATGAAGTCTGTTGAGTTAGTACATATCTTAGGTATATTATAGGTGAACAATGAACTGAGCTCAGAATTGAGTGGAAGGAAAACAACAGGACTTATCCACTTTGGAAACTTCACAAGGCTCTCAATTATTCACAAAAGCCTTTCCTTTCCACATCTGTATTCTCTTAATGACGCTGTGGCCCCCATCTCAGTGGTACCAAGACTGCAGGTGACTGACTCAAAGGGCAATGCAAAGATGCATGGTGAGTGTAGGGAGGCGGGGCCATGTCACTCATGAAGGTCTGTACATTAGAGACATGAAGGATACGTATGACTGCAAAAGGAGGTAGGCTTGATATACACACATAGGAACAGGAATGGTAAATACAGACAGGCAGTTCAGATGATGCTTTAACATCCACGAAGTGGTAAAAATTCCAGAATATGATCTCTACAGTGGCTTCTCTGTGAAAGACTTCAGAAAAGATAAAGGCAAGAGAAAGTGGATGGATTGTAATCTATAGCAGCAGAGAGACTGTCCATTGCTAATGAGAACAACGAGCATTAGAAGTGTAAGTGTGTGTATGTATACATGTATGTCTATACAAAATGGCTTGTTTTCTAACCCATATCATTAGTGATGGGCTTTTAATTAAAACCATGGGAGGATTAAAGAGTCAGGCCTTTAGTTGGAAAGCAATGATATTTACCATGAAGTCCATTCTTCAGATCTAGGCCTGGATTTTTTTTTCACAATACCATTTTTTTACTTTAGGAGATTAAAAAAAACCAGCAGCAGCCTAGAAAAAAATTTTAAAAAAACTAGTGTTGAGAGCAAAGATTTAAATCTAGACAAAATCTGCCTCTTAGAAGGATATAGCACTCATTTTAGATCTGAATGCTGAATATAACTTAGAGACCAGGAGTAATTCTCTGGAAATACGATTAGTCATTCATTGACCAACAGTATCTGCTCTGTTGCTACCAACCTCCATCCCAACCTCCCTCATTAGAACTATTAATAACTCGGGGCTTTAGTAAGAAGTGGGAGAGAGGGAGCTGGGGGCTAAAGAAAAATGTAGAGGGCTTTAGAGGATTCTGATCACTTTGATAGAGCATAAATTCTTCGTGGGCAAAATGTTTATTTTTATCTTTCTCTTCCTAGTGCCAACAGAGCTTGCCCAGGGTGGACACAACATGGTCTTATTGGCTTGATTGATTCCCTAGCATTGCAGGAATGGCCAGTCACTTTTTGTGTCTTGGCACAAAATACTTTCTTTGGCCATCATTGTGCTGTAGAAGAGGAAAAAGAACCAGGTGACTGGGAGAAGGGCCTCCCTAAATCTCTGGAGATCAGTCTAAAGAGACAAGCAGCCTAGGTGGAACCTCCTCAAAGCTTACTTTAGCGATAAGTGTTAAAAGTCAGACTAAAACCAGAAAAAGCATCTGTAACTTGAAAATAAATAAACCGGACTTTAGTGGGGAAGTCACATTCTCCAGGTTCTCTTACTCATTGCAAGGAAGGGGACATATGGAATGGTAACAAAAACCCAGTGATGGGTTCCATTTCCTTTATGCCACCAACTCAAAAGACCTGATTCTGGGACTTGCCGCTCATGGAGTCATTGGAGGCCTCAAACTCTAGAAGGAAAGTGAATTGGGCCTAAAGTGCTTCATGAACATTTAATTAGCTTCACCACACTGAGTAATGAAGAAAATGATAAACCCTTATACACACAAGCACGTATATAATTTTCCTTATTACATAGAGGAGCATTGTTAAATTTAATTGATCTCTCTGAATGTGTGTGTAGGTACATACTGCTCACATGCATTATTAATACTGTATGATAATCATTAATATGGACACCCTACTTATCCTTAGCCTATGCGACATCAAAAGAAATGGTATTACTCTGTTTCCTTTGACTCAACCTGTGATTTTGTCAGAATATGGGATGCTTAATGAAGAGCTTTCTCTAACCAGTACAGATTGACATCTTCTTTGCAACTTATAATTGAATTGCTAGGGACAGTAAGGGGTCAAGTGACTTTCCCAGAGTCATCCAGCCATCTCAGAGAGGAAGAACTTGAATCTGAGCCTTCTTCACTTTAGGACCAGCTCTCTATCTATTACAGGATGCTGCTTCTCAATTCTGCCTTCCAGAGACGTAGTGTAGTGATCTAGAAAGAAATCTGTCTTGGGGTCACAGGAACTGAGTGAACCCCAGCTCTGATTCTGCATGATCCTGGGTAAGTCTTCACTTTAATTTCCTTAGGCCCCTACTTTTCCATGCCTGGCTAATCTTGATTTTTGTTCATTTTTTTAAAAAAGGAAATTATATGTGCACATTCAACTCTTTATGGTGTTCTGCTGAGGAAAACACTTTGCCAACCTTAAAAAATGCCATAGAAATGTAGCATTATTATTTCTAAGTGGTGCTCCTGTCTTTGGTCTTTCTGTTAAACACAGACAATATAAATGCCCAATGAAGACTACACAACAATTTCTTAATATCAGATCGATCAGGGTGGAAAATAAAATGAAATCCTTTCCCCTCTGGCATTCATAATGCGATAGGCAGTTATTCTGGATGAGGTGTGTGTGAGATAGGGGCATTAAATATAGATAGGCCGAGATGCAGAGAGGATATATAAACTACAGCTTCCTACATTGCTAATTGAAAAAGAAGTCAAGGTTTGATTAAAATGGAAATCCTTTTGGGGCTGACGGGACGAAAGCACAGCCAGGCAGGTCCTTAAATCTTTAAACAGTTGAGACTCCACTGTTTAATTCTGACTCTTCTCTTCTCTCCAAGCTGAGAGTCTTCTTAGTCCCAGAGTATATTGGAAATATGCAGGTTCCTGGTGGAGAGCATTTGCTTCCCATGGGGCTCTGGAGAGATGTTCGTTTTCATGTGGTAGAATGGAGAGCTATTTTTCGTAGGCCTATTTCTACAGGTTCCATGAAAGGTTTTTTTTGTATATCTGGGGGTAGAGGGGCAAACTCTAGGAGAAGCTGCCTTAGAGTCTCCCTTGACCTTGGTATTTTATTTTAGGCCCAGAATGGATAGAGCCCAAGAGATTTATGTTTATGAAATGCCCCTCAGAAGGAAAGAGAGAGACTCAACTGGATCAGGATTTGATTTCATAGGGAAACTCAGTGAAGGGTGCATGTTGTGTAAGATGAAATCCAGGTAATGCCCCTTAGATGTCATAATTAAAACAGTATACTTGTTTATTTAGGGATCCTCTAAGTTGGTTGAATGCCTCCTCTGTGATCAGTGCTACGAGGAGTAGAAGAGAAAGGGTCGGCCCAATTCCTGCCCCAGGGAGCTCACAGAATAGTTAGAGACACAGAGCATGTGCAAATGAAACAACAAAGGAATAGGAGAATATGTGATCCAAGTCTACGAGAGGTCAGAGATCACTGCGGGCTGGAAAAGTCAGGGTGGACTGCATGGAAGAGAAGACCAGAAGCAAGGCCTTACAACCTCAACAGAAAAGAGTTTGAAGATAAGGAGGAATCCACTCTGGATGGGTTGAGGATCTGTACTGGGGGACTGGTATGGGAGACATTGGAAAAGCAAGATAGAGGTTGTTGTGCAGATTGTATTTTGTCCAGGGCCTAACCCTCCTGGAAGTGGGGGATTTGGGAGTTATTTGGGTGCCTTGCCTCTTCCTCACAAGTGTGTTAAAAGAGCGAAGGAAAAAAACTCCAGTTGCCATCCCCAGCTTCATTATTCAGAGTGAATGATTATATATCGTCTTCCTTCAGAGGGGCTTGGGGCAGTTTACAAACACAACAGGAGACAGCTGGATAAATGCAGGTTATTTTAATAGCAGTCACTAGCTCACTGCTTTGTATCAGGCCTCTCCCATGATGAAGCTGTTGTGTTTTTGGTGGATGAAATTTGAACTGTGGTACAGACAAATACATGCACTGAAGAAATGTGTTCTTCTGTGTTGGAAAGTCAGCTGAGTTGCTGCTCTCTACTAAATTCAAAAGCATGTGTGTGTGTGTGTGTGTGTGTGTGTGTGTGTGTGTGTGTGTATGTGTGCGGGCAAAGCTTTCAGAGATATGCATATGAGGATAGAATGGTCATGGTTTCTAGATCTCTTCTAGGCAGTGCCAAATGATTATTGGGCTCCATTCTGCATGTGTGAGTTTCCAGAAATGTATGAAAAATGAGCAGCACAGTATTCTTAGGATAATGTCCCATCCAAAGTAGTGAACTTTTTGCATCCAAATGAGAGGGGGACTGACCCAAGGATGTTGTAGAGAATTCATGCATCAGGGAGGCATTGGAATAGATACCTACTAGAGTCCCTTCCAACTCTTGCATTCCATGAGTTTTTTTTATTTGAAAGTCATGGGAAAGCAAGACACTTATATGCAGAAGTGGAAAAGGTAGAAAAAGGAGAGAGAGTGGAATATTTTCCATGGCTAAGAATAGCCATTTGTGTCATATGAAGACAGTAAAGTGGCTCAGTTCCCTGATTTGTAAAGGCCCCAAAGAGGTCATCTAATCTGAGTCTTAGTTTTCTCTTTGGACAATAACAATAATAGTTAACATGTATACATTTATATGCACACATATATACACACATACATATATATGTATGCATATATTTATAGCTTTGATGTTTAAAAAATGCTTTAAACATCTAATTTTAATTTTATCCTGGTACCAATCTGCAAGGCTGTTACAACAGATATTGTCATTCCTGTTTTACAGATGAAAACACTGAGACCTATAGGTTGATCAATTGTCTGTCATTAAACAAAGAGTAGGTAAAAGTGGAAGGATTAATGTGTGATTTTTGTTATATAACAATGCCTTAACTATGTCCAAAGTACTTAATGTATTCAAATTTTTAAAACCTGAAAGTATTTTTCAAAGCTTAGTCTAAGTCCTATAAATTCACCAAAGCTAAAGCCTTGCTGATTGATACATATGAGAATAAATAAATATAAGATTTATGTGCATCTATGGGGATGTCAAAACACACACACATGTACATATGTATGTGTATGTGTGTATATATATACACAAAAGATCCCAGTATCTATCCATGTAACCCAAAAGATACATATCTATCTCTATTTCTACATATATATGCATATATATACATACATTCAATATACTTGTACACACATGCATATATGTGTAGATAAACATATGTATAAATATATATGGATATATGGATGGAAGAATATTCTCTCTACAATGTCCTTGGGTCAATGCCCCACTTATTTGTATACTTCAGATAACAAAAAACTCCTATTTTGGGTGGAATGTTTTCCTAAGGAGACTGCACTGATTGTTTTTCGTACATTTCTGGAAACATAGAATGGCACCCAGTAATAGCTAGAATCATTTGGTACTGACTAGAAGAGGTCCAGCAATCATCACCATCCTATCCTCATGGGTATGCCTTTGACACCTTTGCCCATGCTCAGCATAGACGCATATTTGAATTTAGTAGAGAGCATCACCAAAATAGTTGTTGGGATCTGACCTACCTTTGCTAGGAGTAGGAGGCCATGCTGACACTTTCAAAAGCCCAGATTTGGTGGGGAGGTGTGGGCAGGGTCCAGGGCCACCAAAGCTGGGACATTTTTCTTCCAATATCCAAGAAAGGTATCCAGCTAGAATTGTATCCATATGACTCCTCAAATATCTCTAGTCTAGGTATACAAGTCTGGGTTCAAACAAAAGCCACTTCCCTGGCTGTTCACGAGGGCAATAGCATATGCTCATCCTTCTAGTCCATTTCCACCAAAAGTTGAATATTCCAAAAAAAACCCATCACAGATAGTGACTAGTCCCATTTATTCAAACAAAACACTAAAGAGAAGTTGGAGACATTACATATATTAGAGTAGACACAGACATTATAATAGAAAAGGATCTCTGTCTGGGAACAAGATAAAATACCTTAGCCCAACTAAGAAGAGAGGAAATGATCTAACTAATGAGAAATCTTCTCTTAGCAGTCTTTAGTGTTATTCGTGCTGGAGGTAAAGGAAAATTTTAGAGGCTGGCTTTACTATATGTTTTTGACTCTGAGCAATCCTATTAGTCATTCAAAAGTTTAAACTTGCCGCTTTCAACTTACTCTCTCAAAGTCTTACTCTGAAGTATCCTCTGAAGATCTCTCTAATACAGTGTCATACTCAGTATTCTCTTGGCTGATCAGGACTCATGTCTATCTCTACATGTATAGAACAAAGCTCAAGACTCGCCCTAAGCTTTGGTAGAAACTTGGTTAAATATCTGGTGTACTTTGTTTTCTTTATATCTTATCAGTTGTCTCCATATGCATAGAGCCAAAAAAAGAGCTAAGATTCTGCTTTTCATTCGAAGAAAAAGAGGTAGGTGATGAATGCTTGCTTGATAGCAATCATGTCATTGATTTCAAAATTTTGGATTCTTTGGGAGAAGAGCTAGAAATGTCACAACTGAGCATTTCTCCTTATATGATTTTTTGTTTTGCACTGTATTTGTTATCCTCTCATCCTGAAAACTTTTTCAATTTCACATTGAAATATTTCTGACCTCTTTTAATTTAAATATCTATTCTGCCTGGCACTGTGCTAGGAGTTTTGAGAAAGGGGAACAAAGGAGAAACATTCAGAGAAAAATTCAACTAAATTTGAGAAATATTTGTGAAGTGCCTATTGTGTGCAGAACACTTTGCTAAGTGCTGAAGGAGAAAAATTTAGGTAAGACTTGGTCTCATCTTTCATGGTACTTATACTCCAGTAGGGGATATAACACAGACACAAATAACTATGTAATATATATAATAAATTATTATAATAAATAAGCACAAAGGAATATGTGGTATTGTCTCTGGACTCCAGCGATTTACAACCTTGTGAAAGAGGTCAGATCACACATGGGTCCAAGAACTGCAGAAATATAGGTTAGGGTAGATATGGCTAAGGGTTTATGTGAAAAAGCCTGGAGGCCATTAGTAGACTGCCATTTCCATGTGAATCAATAGTGAAATGGAAGATCCCCAAATCTAATGTGATCTTAGTTTGCATCGATAGCACTAAAGTGACCATGGACTTTTCCTTTTCAGATCCTATCTGAGGTGTTATATTCAGCTCTTGGGAGCCATATGTTAGGAAGAAAATGGGAATTCATTCAAGAGAGGGTGAGTAGGATTTTTGTAGGGCTGACTACCCTGCTATATGAATATTGAGTGGAAGAGATTGTAGTGTTTAGCCTGGAGAAAAAAAAAAACTTGAGGAGAACCATGACAATCGACTTCAAGTAATTGAAGGGCCAGCCTGTGGAAGAGGGATTAGACTGTTATGCTCTGCCTGAGAAGGCAGAACTAGGAGCAATTCAGGATAGCTGCAGAGAGGCATATTTTAGCTTAGCAGAGAGAAAAACTTCCTAACAATTAGATCTTATCAAAAGTGAAATGGGCTGCTCAGGAGGTAATGAGTTCCCTGTCACTAGAGGTCTTCAAGTGAGGGTTGCATGATCACTTGTGAGGGATGTTATAGAGAGGATTCTGATGGGCAAGGAGTACTTTGTTTAAAAATACCTTTCAAGTCCCTTGTAATTTTAAGATTCCATGTTGTATATAGTGAGATCCACTTGGCATTCTTCTGAGAGGTTGTTTGGATGCTTCTAGTTTCTTTGGCCCTCTATCCCCATTATTTACAATAGACAGAGCAGCTCCTTCCATCTTGATCTGATCTCTAGATATCCAGCACCTATCTCATTCCAAGCTGCTGAGTGACTTTGCATAGAGGCAAGAACAGATTTCAGTTTTTGGATGGAAGAAAATAATTCAAAAGCAGCTTGTATATCGCTTGGCTCATTATGTCTTAAAAAGCAATACAAAATTCACCAGCCAACTAGTAATTTCAAATTCTGTGATTAGAAGTTCTGATTTTCAAGAGTGAGGTTGCTTCAGTCTATCTGATCTTAATGGGCTGCAAAAGTCAGGGTTAGGCATTAAAAAGTATCACCTCTCTCTCATGGCTCCACCTTCTGCCATCTGTAACATCTTTAATTTCCTCAAAGTTTCTTCTTCTAACTTCATCCCTTTGGCCATTTCTGACATGACTTGGTTTCCAAATGTCTGAATATCCTGGTCACCTTCCTTTGGTTGCACTCCAATTTATCAATATCCTTCTGAAAATGAAGGTGGCTAGAACTGAACCTAATACCCCAAGTATTTTACCCTGACTAGGCTGAAAGTGAATCAAAGAAGAGTTTAGCAAAGTTTGGATCAAGCTGTTTTCCTTTGAAGTTCTATGTAGAGACCAAGAATTATTCTCTAGAGGCCTTATTATTCCTGAACTCCTTTCTCATGATTTTTAGGGTAGTATATGGAGTAACATGATCAATCGCCCAGTTAATAAATATTTGTTTAATCAACTATCTTAAATATCAACCTACAGGGAGACCTGTCATGGAAGACTTCAGGAATCTATTCTTGGTCTTGTTTTTCAAAAATTTAACTTTGAATTTGAGGAAGATACATGTGACATGCAGATGATATAAATGCAAAAGAGATAGCTAAAATGTTGTCTCCCAGAGAATCTCTAGAGGTTCAAAAGATGGGCTAAATCTTGAAGATAAAACTTTGTAAAGATAAATAAAGTGTAAAGTCCTATACTGGGGTTCTAAAAAATCAACAGTGCTAATACAAGGAGGGAAAAGATTGACCAGATTGTAGTTTTTGTGAAAAAAACTAGTTTTTCAAACATTTCAAGCCCAATATAAATCAATGTTTATCCTACCGGAGCTAAAAATCTAATGTCATATCAGGATCCATTAATACAAATATATAGTGTACAAAAAACCCGAGGTAATAATCTTTCAGACCCCTACTCTGATGAGTCCATGTCTGGAGTATTGTCTTCAGTCCAGGGTGCCATATTTTAGGAAGGGTGTTAACCAACTGGAACACATTCATAGGATGGTAACCAGGATAATGAGGGTACATGTCATATGAAAATCAGTTTAAAGAACTGGTGATAGTCAGACTAGAGAAGAGGAGACTTAAGAGGATTATGCTAGATATCTCCAAGTATTCAAAGGATTATATGGGGTATTCAGGGAGGACCAGCACTGCTGGTATGAGGGATTGCTGAGCCCTTTTCAGAGTTGCTCATTCACCTTTGATGTTTACCTTTCACCCAATTCTCACTTGTGGCTCCAATAAGCTATAGCATGCACAGTGGCTATATCTTGGTAAACCATCTCAGCAGACAGGCTAAACTAAGTTAAAGATAGCCAACAGGCCTCAAACCCATTGGTAAGTTAGGGGGATGTCTACCCCAAGTATGTGAAGACTTCTTTCAGCAGAATGGGCAGATGAGAACAGTTTGCTTCAATACCCACGAAGGTGGTTGAATCATATACTATGGAGTGCTTAGAGTTTGATCAGACATCAGAGACATCCACTGGTCATCCACTGCATCCCAGATCATCACTACCACGTCTTTTGTCATGCCACTGGAGTTCGATGACCCAGGAAGAGAAAGTGAGGCTGATGACTTTATGCAACTTTGCTTCACTTAAATCTAATTTACACACAAGTGAAGATATCACTCCAGTGATGTTATTGGCCTTCTATGAAAGCAAAGGATAAACAATGTAGATTCAGAAAAAAGACCTATGAGAAATAGGTGGGAATTATGAAGGCTCAAATTTCATCTTGCTGTGATGAAAATCAGCTTAACATTTAGAGTTTTCAAAAATTCAGTGGGCTACATGGATAGGAAGCAAGTTGTTCATCAGTGGAGGTATTCAAGCAGAGACTGGATATGAATTTGTCAAGGATTATTTAAAGGGGATTTCTGTTCAGGCACAAATATTAACTAAATGACTTCTGAGGTCCTTTCCAATTCGGAGATTTAGCAAGCCTATGAATTGCATTGCCTTGGATAGGATTAGAAAATAGATGTGTGGTCTATTTCTCTTCTTCAATTCTTCATATGACTCCTCTCAACAAATGTTTCCTCAAATAAGTCCTCTTGGTTATTATAGATCCTACATTTTGAGAAAGAAGAGAAATAGACATTACTTTCAGAAGAGATAGCATGCTAACGAAGCTTTTATTTCTCCTTTTAATCCTTCTAATTTGGGTCCAGAAAGCATGTGTAGGATGCAGGAGATCTATTTCCCAGTACTGGGCTTCACTTTGTCCTGCAAAATTTTTGACTATATTGCTACTGTCCCCTCAATCTAGGTGGGATTCACTTCAGGTTTTATTTTGAATGTGAAAGTTTTCTGCTTTGTTTCTGAATTTTCTTGCAAAATTTTTAATGAGTAAAAGTAATGGTAGATTATAGGAATATATATGTTTTTGTACATATATACACATGTATATATACGTGAATATACACATACATACATACACATACACACACAAACACACACACACACACACACACATATATATATATATATATATATATATACACCCTATATTCCTGGAGACTACTTAGGAGTTATTTTCCAAACCCCAAACAGCTCAAAGAGTAATTGCTAATTAACGTGAGGTTGTATTTTATCTCATGCTAATAAGCTAGTTTATGAGACAGAAATAACTTCATAATTACCCTGTTCTCATCGGCTATAGTTGTGTTGTTGGGGACTACACCATAATTACATGGTTATTACATAGTTATTCGTCATCTGCCCAATGGACCAGTGTTAACTCTTCAGATATCTGCTTTCCCAGAAGTTTAGACCCAGTAGAGCTCATTCAGTTTGCATTTCCCATTCTCTCTGAGTGGCAAGCCTCTTCACTAGAGTATAAACTACTTGAGGTCCTTATTTCCTTTGTGACTTCTCATAGTACCTTGAACAGGTCTCTATACTTAGTAGTTGCTCAATTCTGGTCTAGTAATGGACTATAGAAGATAATGGTGCCATAACCAGGACCTTTGTTAAGCATCTAGAGTACAGTACTCCCAAATCTCAGAGCTAGAAAGAACCTCAGATAATATCTAGACTGATATAGAAGGAGAATTCACTACCATGTTCCTAACAAGGGGTCATCCCATCTTTGCTTAAAGATCTCCAGTTCGATATGTTTACAATCATGTTATTATATATGTATCACCTATCGCAGATTGCTTGCTCTTTTGGGGAGAGAGGAGGGAAGGGATGGAGGTAGAAAAATTTGGAACTCAAAATCTTATAAAAATGAATGTTGAAAACTATCTTTACATGTAATTGGAAAAAATAAGATACTATTAAGTAGTAAAGAAAAGAAAATAACGATCTCCAGTTAATGTGAACCAACTATCTCCCAAGAAAGCCCATTCCACTTTTGACTGACTCAAACATTTAAGGTTTCCCTTACATCAAACCTAAGCCTATCTATCTATAATGGCTAACTTATCTGATGAATTGAGATTTGAGTTTGCTATATTTTTTTAAAGAATTTGGATTGTTTCTGGGGAACATTAGGGGGATTAGGTTGTCTATAGTCATTTTACTTCCCAGGGCTCATTGGATCTGGAGAAAGAGGTCAAGATTTGGTTCTTTTAACCATTGTCTGTATTATTTGGGTTTTCTCAGGTGTGCTACTTTCTAGTGAAGTTAGCAAGCATTCATTAAGTGCCTATTATGTACTGAGGCTGGTAGGTGGCACGGTGGAGAGAGAACTGGGTTTGGAACCAAAAAGACTCATCTTCATGAGTTTATATCCAGCTTCAGACCCTAGCTATGTGACTCTGGGCAAATCAATTACCTCTGCCTCAATTCTTTATCCGTAAAAAGAACTGAAGAAGGAAATGACAAAGCACTCTAGTATTTTTTGCCAAGAAAACCTCACATAGCATCATAGAAAGTCAGTCATGATTAAAGATGTCTTAACAACAGCTATGTACCAGGCCCTGTGCTAATTTCTGGGGAAATACATGCAAGCAGAAATATAGGCCTTGCTCACAAGGAGTTTACATTCTAATGAGGGAAGGCAACATATAAAACAGAACTATAGAAAGGCAAGGGAGGACAGAGGATAATGATGAGGTGGTGCCTGGTAGTGAAATTCAGAGGATGAAAGATGGCTGGTCTAGACATTTCCTTAAGATGGAGATCCCAGGGAGAAATCACCAATGAGAAAAAGCAGCCACAGGGAAAAGCCAACCAAGGCATGGTGAGGATCTGTATCTCTGTGTCCTCGGACAAATCACTTTTCCTCTCTGGTCCTCCATTTTGTCCTGTAAAAAATGAAAGGGGTGTGAAGAGATGATCTTTAAGGTCCCCTCCAGTTCTCACTTTCTGTGTTCTGTGACTCAATGGGCCATGCTATCAGAGCAAGGCTGTATGCATGTGAAAGTACAGAGAAGTAAGGCTGGCTGCCTGAGGTCACGCAATTTGACTTTTCTATTGCCTTTAATGTTCAGAATGCTTCATAACAAAATATCGGCTCCCCTGACCACTCTCCTCCCACCATCTGCACACATATGTCAGAAAACAGAATTAAGCTGAAATTTTGACCTTCAGATTCTAGAAAGACAGAAATAAAATGATGGGAAATATACATGATTTGGTCAAGTATTAGGGCAAAATGCAATGAGAATAAAATGATACTACCTGAAGGGTCTGTAAGTAAAAATAAGGAGTCAAAATGTGCAGTGAAATAGGTTAGGGCAGTGGTGGCCCTCTAGTCCTTTGGCTGAACCCAAACTTCACAGAACAAATCTTCTTAATAAAGGGATTTGTTCTGAAAACTTGGACTCCGTCAAAAAGACGCACCCAAGGACCTAGAAGGCCATATGTGGCCTTGAGGCTGCAGATCCCCACCCTGTTCAGGTAGACTGTTGTAATTGAAAGGATCTTAATCTGGAAGCTAGGAGATAGGAGGGCTCTGGACCAATGCTGTGTGACCTTGGGCAAGTCGTTTAACCTCTCTCTGCCTCAGTTTTTTCATCTCTTAAAATGGGAATTAAAAATATCCATCTTGTCTTCTTTACAGAGTTGAATGAGATGGCATGTTAAAAAGACTTGGAGACATTGTCACTCACACTTAAGCGAATGTTTTCTTTCAAATAAGAGAGTCTGCCCAGTTCCCTTCAGGGTAGTGTTGGGGCATCTGGAGGTGAGGATGGAATGGGGTGGAGAGAACAGGTCGCAGCAGCCAGTACCTTGGCCTTATGGTAAGGAATCTCTTTAGATTTTCTATTCTCCAGCTTGGGATACTTATTGAAATCAAAGAGTGGCTATTCTTACAAACAAAAGAGAAACTGGTATCTGGCTTTTAAAATATTGGCTCAGAGCCTGCTTACTGGGTTCATCAGTGCCCTAGGACCCAGCCCCACCTGGGGTAGAGCATAGTAGCAATGGTGCAGAAAGTTGTTAAAAAGTCATTCTGAGGGCCTTGGCATGGGTTCAGAGAGAGAAGGTAGTGGGGCAGGGGGTTGGGGGTAGAAAAGAGGGAATGGGAGGAGGGGTGTGAGTAACAGATTGGCAGGCCTGTGCCCATGGCAGGGGGCATGGCACGTGCCGGCCCTGGAAAGACACCAGCTTTCTGTGGGCTCTTTGCCCTGAGAATTTTCTTTTCTTCTCTTTCCTCCCTGCATCCTCCCCCTTTTACTCCCCCTCCTTTCTCCTAGCCGTCCCTCCTTTCTCACTCCGTGCCCCACTGCTACCCTACTCCCCACTGCCCCCCCCCCACTGGCAAGCTGGCAATGAGGATAGGTTGAAAAGGATCTGCCAGTCTGAACAGCGCTGGATGATTTAGTCAGCAACTCCTGACTGGAGTCAGTGTGTGCCCCACTCCTGAATAGAGGACTTCATCAGCCTTTTGAAGCCAATCACATTGGACTGTCTTTTGACCAGAGGCCCCTGAGAAAATACAGAAACAATGTGCAATTTCCCCAAAGATGTTCTCTCTTCCTGGTGTAGAATTTTCCCTTGGGGACGGGGAAACAGCTTTCCCTCATCTCTTCTCTGCCCCAGGTGGCAGGCATTGCAGGTGACTGAAGCCCTCAGGAGTACAAGTATTCCACTTCTCTGAGACTCAGTTTTCTCATTTATAAAGTAGCTATAGAAATATTTTTAGTATCTACCTCACAGGGTCCTTGTGAAGAATGCACTTTTTAAATGTAAACTTTGATTTTTGTACATGTGATTTCACTTGTTGTTCAGTAATACTGGACTCTTTACAACATAGACTATAGTGCGCCAGGGCCTTCTGTGCCTCACTATCTCTTGAAGTCCATCCAAGTTCATATGCATTGTTCCCATGATACTATCTCATTCTCTGCCCTCCCCTTTTCCTTTTGCCTTCACATCAAGGTCTTTTCCAATGAGTCCTATCTTCTTATTATATGGCCAATGTATTGAAGCTCCAGCTTCAGTACTTGACCTTCCAGTGAATAACCTGAATTGACTTCTTTAAGTATTGACTGATTCAATCTCCTTGCTGTCCAAGGAACTCTCAAAAAGTCTTCTCCAGCACCACAATTTACAACATGCAGCTTTCCTTTAAGTTCAACTCTCACAGTCATACATTGTTACTGGACAAATCATAGCTTTGATTGTAGGGACCTTTGTCAGCAAGGAGATCTCCGCTTTTTAGTATTCTGTCCAGATTTGCTATAGTTTTCCTTCCAAAGAGCAAATCTCTTATAATTTCATGACTACAGTTGCCATCTGCAGTGATCTTTGAGCCCAAGAATAAAAAGCCTGACACTATATGATTTCATTTCTATACAGAATTTCTGGGCAAGGTAACTCATTCTATCAATGCTGGTCATCATCTTTCTGGCAACTTAAAGGCTTAGACACTTCCCAGAGCAGTGAGAGGTGATGTGACTTTCCCAGACAATATAAGTCAGAGGTAAGATTTGAATTCAGATCTTTCTGGTTCCAAGGCCTGCTCTCCAACTATATCATGATATCTCTTACAAAATGGCACATTCGACCTGGAATCAAGAAGACCTGAGCTCAAGTTCAGTCTTATACATTATCTGTGTGACCCTAGGAAAATCACTTAGCCACTGTCTGCCTTAGTTTCCTTATGTGTAAAATGTGGATAAAAATGTAGATAAAAAATGTGGATAAAATATATCCCAGAATTGTTATAATGATGAAATGAGCTAATATTTGTAAAGCACTTTGAAAATTTTTAAAGCACTACATAAATGCTAGCTATGGTTATTTTATTCTTATCCATCATCATCATCATCATCATCATCATCACCATCATCATCATCATCATCATCATCATCATCACCATCATCATCATCATCATCATCATCATCATCATCATCATCATCATCATCATCATCATCATCAATCATTACTGTCTGCTTAAGGCAGATTTGAGTAGAGAAATCAGAGCTATCCAACCAGGGAACTCCCTTTCCTCAGAAAGCCACTTCATCACTAAAGTTTGGCTACAAAGGCTTTTTTGGTCTGGCAGATTTGGTTCTACCAAACCTTAAGCTAGGTACAGCAATATGTAAGCCATTTCCCTCATTATGACATGGAAGACCTGTGCTTGTATTTTACCCTTATCTCTGAATCCAAGCATTAGTAACACTGTTATTCTTATTCCACATTATGGCAGGGTGATCCCTGATACCAGTATTTATTAATAATAGTAATTGACATAAGACAATAGCTTTAAAGCTGAAAGTGTCCAGATAACCCAGTTCCCTCATTCCTACAGATGACTTGAGATCCTGGGTAAATAATTGACTTGACCAAAGTCATAAAGGTAATAAGTGACAAAGGCAGAATCTCATCTGGACCATCACTACCACGAGACAATTCTTGCCTTTTGACACTTTTTTTCACCCTCTTCTCTTTGATATTCACTTCTCTTTAAGTTTTCATTACACTATTCTCTCCAGGTTTTTTTCCTTCTTGTCTGACTGCTTCTTCTCCATCTTCTTTGCAGGATCCTCATCTAGGTCATACTGATAACAGTGAATGTACTCCAAGATTTTGTCTTGGGTCCTCTTCTCTTCTTCCTCTGTACTATTTCTCTTAGTGATCTCATCACCTTCAGTGGATTCAGTTATCATCTCTGTGCAGATGATCCTCAGATTTATTTGTCCAGCTCTAACCTCTCTCCTGACCTGCAGTGATATCTCAAGCTAGATATCTCACAAACATTGCAAACTCAATATATCCAAAATTGAACTCATCATCTTTCCCCTCAAACCCTCTCCCTAACTTCCTTGTAAAGAGTACTATCATCCTTGTAGTCACCCAAGTTCACAATCTGGAAGTCATCCTTGACTCCTGACTCTCTCTTTCCCACCATAACCAATCTGCTGCCAAAGCTTGTTAATGTTACTTTTTAACGTTTTTCATATGCACTCCTTTCTTTCTTCTGATACTCCCACTGCTCTGGTGCAGGCCCTTGCTACTCCTTTCCTGGACATCCTGGTTGGTCTCCTGGCCTCAACACTCTTCCCTGTACACTCTATCCTTCACTCAGCTTTCAAATTGATCTCCCTAAAGCACACCTATGACTATGTTACCTCTCTCTCCCAATTCAATAAACTCCAGGGGTTCCCTATTACTTTTAGGAACAAATATGAAATCTTCTAGCTTTTAAAGCTTTTCATTACCTGACTCCTTTCTCCCTTTTCAGTTTTCTTATACCTTATTCCCCTTCACATACTCTTCCATCAAGTAATAGTAACCTCCTTGCAATTTCTTTCAAAAGACACTCTGTCTCTGGATTCTGTACCTTTTTACTGATTATCTCCAATGCCTGGAAGTGTCCCTCCTCATTTCCATCTCCTGGTTTCACTGCTTTCCATTATATCCCAGCTCAAACCTGACCTTCTACAAGAAGTCTTTCCTGATCCCCCCAAAGCTAGAGCCTTCTCTCTGAGATTATCTCCAATTTATCCTGTATATATTTTATTTGTGCATGGTTGTTTACATGTTGCCTCCTCCATTAGACTGTGAACTCCTTGAGAATAGGGACTTTTTTTGCCTTTCTTTGGATCCCTAGTGCTTAGTACAATCCTTGACACAGAATAGCTACTTAATATTTATTGACTTGACAGAAGGATTTGAATCCAGGTGCTATGACTCAAAAGTCAGTATTCTTTCTACTGTACCATGTACTTTACACACACTATTTCATCTGAGTCTCATAGCAGCTCTGTGATGTAGGTATTATGGGTATTAAGTATAGAGATAGGGACTGGTCCTTTGATTTTATTCATATATATTTTATTCTTATGTATTCTTATTGCCTCTACTGATGCAGGTTAGCACCTTCTATGCCTTAAAGATTCTCCCAGAGCACTGAGAAATTAAATAACTGTACTAGGATCACACATTGACTGTGTCAGAAGCGAAATTGGCACCTACAGTTTCCTGGTTTTGAGGCTAGCCCTCCAGCTACCATGCCATGCTGTCTCTCTAACTGTCATCATCCCCATTTTTGTAAATGAGAAAACTGAGGCTTAGAGAATGGAAGGTACATGACTGTAGCAGCAAGAGGAGTCAAACACAAGTTCTCTGATTCCTAGTCAAACCCTATTTTTTTTATCAGATTAGATTGCTTCTCTATGATAGAGCAATTTTGCACCCCTAATTATCTTTGTCCCCCACATCTCAGTGCCATTATGGCATTGTCCTTGTTCCTATGGCACCATAAGAGTAGTTATAACATATTTACCCTCCTTCCCTGAACAGCAATCTTATAATGGGGGTTGTAGGGCCCTGACATTAGTAATGTATATGTATATGTTATGTGTATATACACAGGGGTATGTATGAATATAATACATATATGTATGTCTATAGACAATGCTTATAGATATGAATGCCTGCATATGTGTGTAATGTACATATACATGTATTTGTCCTCAAATGTTTATGTACACATATGCATACACATGCAGGCATGTATATGAATGAGATGTTGAAAGTTCACATTTACCACCATGAAAACAACTATCACTCACTCACTCTTTGGCTTTATATATCAGGGGTGGGAAGCTCTTCATAAGAAATCTCAGACTGGCCATGATAGGATAGAGGCAATGTGAGCCAGAATTCAGGAGGAAATCTTAAACTTACCAACGGAAATGACTGACACATATCCCAGTCTTTGTCCTTCCTCTCCCATTCCATCAGCAACATCTCCATTGAAGAAGACACTATTCTCCTGTGGCATTGTGAAAAGAGTGCCAAGTTTGGAGTCAGGAGGTCTAGGATCAATTTTGGGGTCTTCCACTTGCTAACTGGGAGACCTTTGGCAAATCTCTTCCCTTCTTTGGATATTCTGTTTTCTCACCTGGAAAATGGTATTTGAACTACATAGACTCTAAGACAGGGGGGGCTCTTAATTTTTCTTTGTGTTATGAATCCCTTTGGGAGTTTGGTGAAGCTTCTGGATCTTTTCTCAGAATAATGTTTTTATACATAAAATGAAATCCTCAGGAAAAAAACATGAAGGAAACTAGTTATACTGAAATAACTATACTGAAATATAGTTACCAAAATATTTTCATAGGCAACTGGAAACTAGGTTAAAAAGTCTTGATCTTAAAGACATACCCAATTCTAGTATTCTATTATTTTTTGCGTTTGAACCTTGTCTTTGGTCCTGACACCAAATTTGCCCCTATTTACCATTATTCTTGTTGCCTCAGATGCTGGGTGAGAGCTGTTTTCACCTGGAGTGTTAGTATGGGTAGTCCCTCTCATTCATTATGTTTATCAAGTGGAGAAATAAATGCAATTGAAAGCCATTTCCCCTGGTTAAGCACCTTCTTTTCATCCTACCCTCTTAGTCTCTTTGCTGGAGGCAAAGAGGGAGAAAAAACAGAACTTAATCAGGGAATTAAAACATCTCTGGCTTTACAAACATTTACTAACAAGCCTTCTGAGTATTCTGTTGGAGGAGTTTAGTTTACTATAGGGAAACTAAGGCAGAGAAATTATGACTCAATCTATTCACCTATTATGACTCACCTATTGTGAAGGCCTGAACAAGTCTCTGTTAGGTGACCTCAGAGAGGGAGATGAAATAGAAGAAATAATCTAATTGGCTTCTGTTTGAACACCTCTAAGGATGGGGATCACTCTACCTCATAGGGCTCCAGTGCCAGTTCTAATTGCTAAACTTTTTTTGCTTATATTAACCTACTTCTTCAGAGTTTGTACATATCTGTATAGTCTGATTCCAATCTACCTTATCTCACCTTACCTCATGTGCTCTCCCTTCGTGATACCCTATATTTCAAACAAACTGGATTGCTCTCTGTCTCTTCTTCTCATTTTCCCCCTCTTCATATTCAATAACTTTATTCTTTGTATCCCTCATGCTTGAAATAGATTCTCTCCCTTGCTCTCTGTCTCTATCTGTACTATTTCTCCTCCATCTCTCCCTCCCTCTATCCTTCTCTTTCTGTCTTCTCTCTCTTACAGTGATTGAAATCCTTCTCTTACTTTATGAACCAGATCAGATACCGCTTCCATCATGAAGTCTTGTCCAGTTTCTCTCAACAGAAAAATAGTCTTTCTCTTCTGACTTATCATAGGATGTTTGCCTTCCTGGTATGAGTATTTGAAAAATTTTTGTATTTCCAGTTCCTAGCAAAGGGCCTTGTACTTTATCAGTAATTACTGTTTGTTGAATTTAATAGAATTCAATGGAAAGTTTAGTAAGAATTGTTGTTAGTAAGAGTTGTGTCTCCATGGTTTCTGAGGGATTTCAGAAGGAAACATGAAAATACTTTAGTGGGGCATTTGGTCAAGACATCAGAGCAAAAGCATCATCTAAATTTGGGGAAATCTGGCAACTTTTTTTGTTAGGGCTAGAGGGAAAAAGACTAGAAATGATTGATGAAGGAAAAGCAAGCAATTGAGCACTTTGATTTAAAAAAAACATTCTGAGAAGAAACTGAGAGGATCAGGTTGATTTATTTAATTTTGGTGATGAGTGGGTAAAGGAAAGGGAATAATGGTGATTATAGGCTCTAGAACCAAAAAGTCCAGTCATTTGGATGCCCCCTTTCCCTGGGGGGAAGATTCGAGTTATTCTGGAGCAGAACCAAGAGAAGATTTCATATCAACAAGCACCAGCATGTTAGAGGCACAGAAAATAGTACAGAAACCATACTTTATTGCCAGAAGGGATGAATCAAATACTTTATAAAGCCACGAACAACTTGGAAAATGTTTGGTGACAGTGCTGTTGCCTTTGGCGCTCTTGCATCTTGGATAATGAGTCTGACTGTTCAGTCAGACTTGGAAATAGAGTTGGCAGGTAGGTTAGATGGAAGAGAGAGACCATGGCTGCCATCTTAGAAGCAACTTTGGCAAGATCTCCAGGAATTAGTATTTGACCAAGGCCAAATGACTGAGACTGAAGATGAGAGTAGAAAAAGATCCTGAGAAGGGAAAAGGAGAATTATGGTGTTACAGATTTAAAGGTTTTAAAGGCCATCAAGTCTACCCTCCTCATTTTAGAGATGAAGAAAGTGAAGAACAGAGATGTTAGTTGCATTGCCCAGGTTTATACAGCTAGCATGTGTCTGAGGAAGGGCTTGAAACTTGGTTTTCCTGACTTTAGTGCCCTTTCTATTCATAAATTAAACAAATATCCATTAAGTAACTATAGTACTACCGAAAGATAAACCTGAAAAAATGGATAGAAAGCTGGTGTTGGAATTAGGAAGACCCAGGCTAAAATCTTACTTTTGAGATATACTGGGGGAAATTTCCTCAAGAATTCCTCACATTAATGAAATCATAGACCTTCACTCCTTCTTCTTCCCTTGCCCCTCACTGCCCCCACCCCAAGAAATAAAATGTGTGTATATGTCTCTGTGCTATATGCTGGGCATGTGAGACTAGATGCAATACAGATTCAGTTTTTATAGTTTTCAATGTTAAGGAGGTAAAGATGTACATAAATGACTATATATAAGAGAGTGTGACATAAGTACAAAGGAGATGTCCAGTAAAAATACTATAAGAAACTGGGAGAAAGCTCACTTTTTCCTGAGCACCTGAGTTGAGCCTTCTCTCCTACCCCTTTGAAAGCTAAAAGCAGCTTTGTGAACTCTTAGAATAAAGAAAGTCTCTGACGGAAAACAGTTCAATGGTTAGAGTATTTCAAAGTTAACAGTAATACATAATTTTCTTTTTTAAAAAATTATTTTTATTAATATCTTTTTTAAACATTGCCTTCATTTCCAAACATATTTCTTCTTTCCCCTGGAGGAAATGGAAGAGGATCAGATCTGTGATTTCAGTGTTAGAACTCTCAAATGAGTAAACTCCTTTTACCACTGCGTATTATAGATATTAGGAAGTTGTTCAGCCCCCAAAGTTAAGTGACTCATATAGGATCACAGAGCCATTATATATCAGAGGTAGTATTTGGATATCAATCTTCCTGTCTTAGAGACCTGTTCTCTAGCTATTATACTATGTTTACTCTTTAATAAAAATGAGAGAGGAAAAAAGGGATTCAACAAAACTAACCAATATGTCTACCAATCTGACAGTATGTACAATGTTCTATGTCCATAATTCCCCACCCCTGCAAGAGGTAGCATATCTTCACATAAGGTGAAGCTGGTCTAAGAATCTTAGAGCTTCACTATACATCCATGTGTTAAGGAGTGCTCAAAAATGACCCACCTCTCCACATAGAGTCAAGATCAAAGCTGAAACTTTTCCATGTCCATATATATTGGAACACTTGATTATCATCCAGATATTGGAAAATATGTGGTTCAGATTCACAGATCATTCTGCCCAGGATTCTGACAGAGCCCTCTGTGATAAGGTCCCTATTGAGCCCCTTATAGAACAGGAGGATTATCCTCATTGAAAGATCCCCTTCAGTGTTAGGTGTGTTCCCCAAACCTTAACTTTACATCAGTTACATGGGTCCATTTGTATTAACAACCCCAGGAAAAATGGAATTTTTTCTTTTTTATTATTGAAATACTTTTAATACTTTAGTCTAGGAATAAACTCTGTCCTCTGAGGATCACCCAAAAGGAAACAGGAAAGCACACTGGTAGGCTTGAGCTACCTGTAACACATTAAGAACAAGAAATTATACAGATGAGACAAAGCATGGGCAACTAAGTGGATAAAGCACTGGGCTTGGAGTCAGTCTTTCTGAGTTCAAATCTGGCCTCAGACACTTATTAGCTTGTGACTTTGGGCAAGTCACTTAGCCCTGTTAGCTTCAGTTACTCATCTGTAAAATGAGTTAGAGAAGGAAATGGAAAACTACTCCAATATCTTTGCCAAGAAAACCCTAAATGGAGTCACAAGGAATCAGTATAAAGGATGCCATCATGGAAAGCATGATTAAAAATGTACATGCATTGGACACCAAGTGATATGAGGAAATTATCAATGTAGTTTTTTTGGTCTATTGGTATCCTTGCATTATCAAGAGAATTTGAGGAAGAATATCTAGCATATTGTGTGTACTGCCATGTTGAACTCACAGGAGAATATTGATGAGAGTCTCACAGGATGAGTAGGCCTGGATGGATTATATGATCTGTATCACTAAAGGGAATGTCCACACTAACAAAATCAATGGTTCATCGGACCATTGGAGTATAATGTTAGAATATGACAAACACAATGGAGGAGTGAAAAGAGCATAAGACTTGAAGTTAGGAAGTATTGTTCAACCATTTATTTGGCTGTGTCTAGCTCTTTATTTTGGGGATTTTCTTAGTGAAGATACTAGAGTGATTTGCCATTTCCTTCAGCTCATTTTACAGATGAGGAAATTAAAGCAAACAGGGTTAAGGGACTTGCCTATGGTTAGACAGCTAGTAAATGTCTGGGGCCAGAAGACTCAAGATAAATCTTCCTGACTCTAGGTCAGGTACTCTATCCACTGTGCCACCTATTATCCTTTAAAGTTAAGTGGATTTAAATCCTAATTTTTATCCTTATTGGCTATGCAAACCTGGGCAAATTATTTAATCACTCTAAACCTCAATATGTTCATCTGTAAAATGGGGATAATAATGCTTATAGTACTCATCTCACTGAGCTGTTGTTAGTTGCAAATGAAATAATGTATGCAAAGCACCTAGCAAACTTTAAAGCACTCTTTAAGTGTCAATATTATCATCATCATTATTATTACTTAACCTCTCTGAACCTCAGTTTTACTCATATTGAAAAAGGGAATAATACTTATACTACAAATTTTAATAAAAATATTTTAAAGAAAACACTTTGGACTTCAATCTTGATGCATTATAGAAATATGGACTATGATAAAGCTTACTTCAAAAATGCAACTGGATACACATGGAATTTAGAGCACACATACACACACACACACACACACATGCACAATAACTCAGGAATTTAAATTCCACTTCAGTTCTCTCTTACCTGCTTCAGTTCACACACTGTTGTCCAGTACAAGGCTAAGTATTCTGGCCTTTGGAGGAATAAACCTGTTTCACAAAGTGCTTGTGGGTAGATTTGGCACTCTGAGAGCTGGCTGCTTCTGTTGCCTCCCTCCTGGTATAAAACTGGCACTGGATGAATAGTCAGCTGGGCTCCCTCTCTATGGTGGATGCCACACGACCAGTTTTTCACACTCTTTAGGAATGAATAGCCAAGAAGGGCTGGGTTTCACATACAATTTTCAAAAGAAGAGACTAAAATGCAGCATCAAAGCAAACTTCTAGAGGGGGGAGAAGCTAAAAGTTGCAGCTGCTGTTTTGCATTTAGGCATTTCCCTAAGAGGTCAAGAGACTGGGAAACATAGAATTTCAATCTTTTCTTCGTCTGTGGTTACAAATGACTCATGTAAACTCCTTGAAAGGAATCCATTGTGGAGTGGATCAGGGGAGGAGATAGGCCAAAAATTTCTTGGAGTCAAGGAGAATTTAAACACATTTTGCCTCCCCTTGAGGATATGCAGTTAGTGCTACCTTGAAAGAGAGGAGAGAGAAGGATTATGAAGTTGTCATATCTAAGGGACTCAAAAAGAGGCAGAGAAGGTCCACTGAGGTGCTAAGAATTGGCAGAGCTTATGTGTTTCCATAAAGTGGAAGTATTTTAGTAACCATTTGTTTAGTTCCTGAACAAATTGGTCTTTAGAGAGGGTAGTGGAAATAAATGGAAACCTCTTTAAGTCAAAGCTAATGACAGGAACCTTTCAGTAAATTAATGAGCAATGACTGTCAAGATCTATCGACTGTCTATCAAACTGAAAAGCCATGATGCTGAGAGTGGGCACGGAAGCTCTGAATAAAAGATGACCTTGTTTAAGATAAAATACAAAATATGCTTCTGCAGCAGGCAAGGCCAGGGCTTTTCAGGACCTTGGACAGTTGTGGAATGGAATGGAGGGGAGCGGTAATAGAAACTGGAACATTTTCCTCCTCTTTCACACTCACTTTCGAATTTGACTCTCAATCTCATCTTTTTCTTTTGAGATTTGAGTCCATTCCTTCCATTTCATGCATATATACATAATATACATGTACATATATACACACATACACAAATACACAAAACTATATAACATACACATACAAAAGCAAATACGTATATATATATGAAAAAACCAAGATATATATATATATATAATATGTATGTATATGTGTGCATGTATGTATATGCATACACACAAATAGGTAGATACATGTGTATATATGCATATACACACATACATAAACACATACATACATACATATATACATATGTAGGCAGCTAGGTGGCTAAGTGGATAAAGTACTGGCCCTGGAACCAGGAAGACCTGAGTTCAAATTCAGCCTCAGACACTCACTAGCTCTGCAACCCTTAGGCCATCATTTATCCTCAGTTTGCCGTAATCTTCTGGAGAAGGAAATGGCAAATCACTCCGGTATCCTTGTCAAGAAAACCCCATGGACAGAATGGTCCACAGGGTCATGAAGAGTGGAACATGACTGGACTGTATACACAATACACACGTACATATATGTGTATATATATGCGACCATTTATATATGTATGTATATATTTTTCCTTATTTTCTTTGAATAAGGGTGAGATTAATACCTTCAGACTTATCAAGGATAGGAAAATAGGTTTAAACATACTAAAATTTCTTTAATTTGGAATGCCCATCTGGATCATCTCTGACTATCTTTTGAGCCTTAACTAAGAGCACTGCATATAGAATCAGGAAGGCTAGGGTTTGGATCCTGCCACAGACACAAATTACTGATAAATCTGGCAAAATATAGTTTCTCTGACACTGTGTTTGCTTGTAAACAGCAAAATGAGAGTTAATGATAGCAACTTCCTTAGAGGGTCATTGTAAAAATGAGATAATACATGCAGGACACATTGTAAATCCTAAAGTGCTGTGCACTATCATTATACTACCTCTTCCAGAAAGTCTTCCCTGACTATCCTATCTCAGTTTCATTTTGCATTTCTCTGGTCTTCTACAGAACCAAGAGTCAACCAGCACCACACAGTTTAGTATTTAATCTATCACTTTTGTTGTCATATCATTCCCTGTTGCTTGACATCACGTCAATCTTCTTTCCTCAGCCAGACTATAAGCTCCCTGAGGACAATAACCATGTTGTACTTTTTCATATCGTGGAATGTTAGTGATGGAAGAAACATGAGAGATTATTTGGTCTGTCCTCTCATTTTACAAAGAGAAAATTGAAGCCCATCAAGGAATACCTTCTCATCCTTTCCTCTACATCACAGAATCTCCAGCTTCCTTTATAACACAACAGAGGGGACACTTCCTATATGAGTCCTTCATCCCCATCAGTTGAGTCTCTCCCTCTTAAAATTACTTCATATCACTTTGTATATACATTGTACTTATTTACTCATAAATGTACTATATCCCACCCCCAGTAGAATGCAAGCTCCTTGAGGGCAGAGACTGTCTTGTTTTTGTCTTTGTATCCCTAGATCCTAGCTCAGTGTCATGCACATAATAAGGACTTAATAAATTTTTGTTGAATTAAAACTGAATTGTTCAAGGCCACACAATGAGCTAGTGATAGAGCTAGGCGCTAGAACGAAGTTCTCAATCCCATCCCCCACCTTTTTTTAACCATATATGCTGTAGCATTCCTTCCTTCTCTACATAGTAGAGCAAATACTCATTAACCAGCAAATGGTCACCCATATTCCACATGAAAGCCTCCAGTCATGGGAAAATCACTTCTACACAAAGTATCCCCTTCCACTTTTTGATGGTTCTAATTATTCATAAATTTTTCCTTATATCAAGCTGAAATCTACCTCTTTGCAATTTATATCCATCGTTATCATTTCTGTCCTTAAGAACCAAGCAAGACATGTCCATCTCCTCTTCCCTATGACAGAACTTCAAATCCTTGAAGACTGCTATTATATCCCATCCTTCTGTCTTTCCTTCTCTAGGCTAACCATATTCCATTACTTCGACAAATTCTCATATGGCACAATCTTCAGTCTTCTCAATACTCTTATTATCCTCCTATGAATGGGTTCCACTTAGTTAATGGCTTTCTCAAAATGGAAATATAATTCTCTAAACAGACTCTGAAAAAGACAAAGGACAAAATGATGTCATAAGATTAGATTAGCTTTTTGGCTGACATGTCAAACTATTGATATATTGAGTCTGATGTCTAGTAACCCTATTTCAAATTTTTTTCATATGAACTTTTGTCTATCCAACACCTTTACTATTCTATCTGTAGCTGATTTTTAAAATACAAATATAGACCCAAACTGTAATAGGGATTGAATGAAGGAAAGTCTATACTTCTTGGCATGCTGTGCAGCAGGCATTAGCTCATCTATAGGCACTGCATTTCACATAATGCTCCAATGCCCAAAGATGCCCTGGTCTGATCGTAGGGGAGCAGAGACTTTAAATTCCAATGAAATGCTGTGTTGACAGCCAAAAAGATCCCATCAGGTAGAGGAACAAGGAGAATTAAGAAGTAGACTCTGAACCATATGTTGGAGATGGCAGTAGTGCCTGAGTCATGCCATCATCAAGCATAAGTGGTTCTGTGGATGGGTTGGACAAGTAGGTCACTAGCTGAATATAAGTAGGATGTGAACTACCAGAGTTGTGGAAACTGCCAAGGTATACCAGTGCTATGAAGAGGCTGTGGAGAGCTGCAGCCGGGGGTGGAGTGTGGATCACGAGCTCTGAGCAGAGGGTGGCTGATGGCAAGTGGGAGCAGATGATCAACTAGATCCTGACTCATGAGGTCTGCAGCTGGGCTCTGGGTGGGAGTGTCCCAGGCTTCAGTGATTTCGCCCTGTTTTTCCCCACTATGCAGGTGGGTCTCTGGAGGGAAGTGGGGGAAGATGCCTTCCTAGATTGTGCTGGGGGAAAATGGAGTAGGAGGACATTCATTTGAGGAATGAATGCTAAGAATGTTTCTATTGTTTCACATTTTAATTTATTTCAAATGTAAACACTTTAAAGAATTCTGATTGCATTATGTTGTTCACCTAGGTTTCTGTGACTAAGGTAATTGGGTACTTAGACCCAAATTCAACTTTAGAAGTTCCCATTCTCTGACTAGTGGGAGCATGCTGAAGAAAATTGATTTACTATTGAATCCCCTTAATAGATATGAGCCTAATTCTGCAAAGTGTTAATGCAGCTTAGTGAGGTGACACATTTATATTCTGATACTTCAGGGGACCTGTGGTCTTGTTCATGTAGTTACCCCTTCCCTTCAATAAGTTCAGATTCCAACCAATATATCTTACCTAGTGATTTTTGTCCATTTTTCCTAGAGGCCTTGATTGAGATCTTCCTTAAAAATAAATTTTGTTGTTATCTTTTATTTTTATGTGATCCAAATGTCTCCTTGATCTTTTCCTCTTCCCCTCCTAGACAGCAATCCATTATAACAAAGAATTTTTGAAAGAAAAAAAGGAGAAAAAGCAGCAAAACTAATCAGTACATTAGAAAAAAAAAATCTAACAACATATGCAATGCTCCATACCCATGGACCTCTACAGAAGAGTGAGGGAAATGTCTTCTTCTATCTCTTCTTTGACCAATCTTGTTCTTTTAAATTTTGTGAAATTCATTCAACATTTTTTGTGATTGTTTCTATTGACATTATTGTAGTTATTGTGTATGTTATTTTCTTGGCTCTGTTTACTTATTATTAATTCATTTAAGTTTTTCATACTTCTCTGAATTTATTATATTCATTGTTTTTACAACACAATAATATTCTATTACATTTGTGTACTATAATGTGTTTAGCTATTTCCTAACTGATGGGCAACTATTTATTTCCGGTTCTTTATAGCTACCACAAAAAGTCCTGCTATAAAAATTTTGTTGTGTACAGAGCATCTCTTGTTATCAACAACATTCTTAGTCGAGCAGTGGAGTATCTGGGTCAAAGGGTATGGAAGTTTTTGTTACTTTATCTTTACAATTCTGAATTGCTTTCCTGAATAATCATGGGTTAATCCATAGCTTTTGCAAGCAATACATTAGTGTGTCTATCTTTCCAAAACTCTTCAAAATTAACTAGTCTCAATCTATTGTCATCTTTGCCAATTTGCAGTGTGTGAGGTGAATGCTCAGGGTTGTTTTAATGCTAATTTCTCTTATTAATAGTAATTTGGAGCATTCTTTCTTATTAATACTCTACAGTTCTTTTGAAAATTGTTTATTCATATTCTTTGACCACTTATCTATTGGGAATTGACTTTTGGTCTTATATATTTGTTAACTGTTTATATAGGTTAGATACCAAACCATTATCTGAAAAATTTTGAAACAATGATTTTTCTCCCACTTGACCACTTCTCTCAACCTAGATGCATTAATTTTGCTTTGTAAAAGCTTTTCAATTTCGTGCAGTCAAAATTATCTATTTTATCTTTTGTAATTGCCTCTATTCCTTCTTCTATTAAGAATTAATCTTCTACCCATAACTATAAAAGGTGTGCTATCTGCTGCTATTCTAATGTTTTGATGGTATGATCTTTAATAGTAAGGTCACATATCAGTTTAGAATTTGTTCGTGGATAAATTATTGACCCAAATTAATTTCTGCCAGACCACTTTCTAATTTTCCAAGAAGCTACTATCAAATAGGGAGTACTTTCCTAAGTAATTTTTCTATAGATATTTGTACACGATAAATCTGATTCCACCAGCTTCTTTGTTTGCCTCTCCAAGAAGGAACTCTGAGCCAACCTATTTATTTATTTAACATTTCATTTTTAAATTTTATTCTCAATTACATGTTAACAGAATTTTTAAACATTTTTTTTAAAATTGTGAGTTCTATGTTCTTTCTCTCTCTTCCTTCTCTCCTATCTTTGAGAAAGCAAGAAATTTAATATAGATTATATATGTGCAATCATGGAAAACATTTTCATATTATCCATGTTGCAAAATAAAATGCAGATGATCCCTCCCCCCCCCCCGAGAATAATAAAGTTTAAAAAAAGCATGCTCCAATCTGCATTCAGATTCCAGCAATTCTTTTTCTGGAGATTGAATTTTTCATCATAAGTCCTTTGGAATTGTATTAGATCATTGTACTGCTGAGAACAGCGAAGTCGTTCACAGCTGATCATCATATGGTAGTGCTATTATTCTGTATACTCTTTTCCTGGTTCTGCTCATTTCACTTTATGTCAGTTCATGTAAATCTTCCTGGTTTTTCTGAAAGCATCCTGCTCGCAATCTCTTATAGAATAACAGTATATACAATCATATATCACAATTTGTACAGCCACTCCCCAAATGATGATCACCCTGTCCATTTCCAATTCTTTGCTACCACAAAAAAGAGCTGCTATCTTTTACTCTTTGGGGTATAGACCTACTGGTGATATTTCTGGGTCAAAGGTTGTACACAATTTTTATAGTCCTTTGGGCATAGTTCCAAATTTGACCCTTCCTATTTAAATAAACTGGTAGTTTGAAGAATTGTTTCAGTTTATCAAAATTTCTCTTAAATATAAAGTTTTGATTTAAAATTGGCCATTGTGTTTCAAATGCCTTTATAATTTTAAAAAACTATGGAATTCTCTCTTATTTATGAATAAATTTGGTGATTGATTCACTTTATGCAGCCAGATTACTTGGAATAAAGAGAAACTGAAGATGGAATTCATCATATTTGCATTTTTTGAACTTCTATGACCAGGGATTCCAGATATTCATGTCATTAGACACGTTAGACATGTTAGAATCCTGACTATTGACATCTTTATATTTTTTCTTCGAATTTTCTGATTTTATCCAAATGTCTTCCATGATCCTTGGTGCAAAAATATTTATAGTTGAAAATTTAAAAAAGAAACTGAGAATACAGATGGACATTGATAGTGTTATACATACTCTGTACGTGACTTCATGAAATTGTTTTGAGGAAAAAATGATGTGATATATGCCAGGCTCTGTGAAGTGTCAACTATTATAATTATTAGTCAGTGTCACTCTAGTGAGATAAATGGACAATCAACTGGCTTGCATCATGCATTATTAAATGAATTCAATCATAAGCTAATAATAAGACAACTTTTTGGTCACATGATTAATTTCTACCAGTTCATTATGGTTCTTTCTGTTGGCTGAACATATGCATTGTGTGCAGCTGATAGTGACAACAAAACAAAATTTCATCCTTTCCCTTGTATGTCATAATCTCCAGTCCCCTTACCATACTGATTACCCTCTTCCATATGTATTCCATCTTCTCAATATTTTTCCTAGAATATGGTGCCCATACTCCAGTTGTGCATAGTTGGAAAGAGAAGAATATGATATGCAAGCCACATTTCCTTAGAGGCTCACTCATCTCTCTGGAGGCTAATTGATTATTCTTCCAACTACATGCTCTGGATTACAAATTTCATATGCAGCTCCTATTCATTTGTGTGTTTTTCCCAGAAATCCTGTTGGAAAGTGATAAAACACCCAAGGTGCTTAGTTTCTCGAGCCCAAAACCGCACTCCAAGCAGTAGTCATGACAACTAGGCTACCCAAAGTAGACTCCAAGTTAAAGGAAGACAGAAATAAGATGAAGCTGCCTAAATTGTCTATTGAATGGAAGTTTGGTCAAGAGAATGTGAGAGATATGTATTCTCTTCAAGAACACATCAGCAATGATGGAAGAGACATAAGACATGGTTTATATTAAAAAATGGGTAATCAAAAAAATTAATTTGGATCTGGCAGTGTGGTACAATGGAAAGAACCCTAGAATGGGCCCATAAAACCTGGGTTCTGGCTCTTCCACCAACTTATTGTGTTATATTGGGTTTAAGTAACTGGCTAAACTTCAGGACTTTAAATTTATATTATGACGACTCACAAAGCAACAAAAGATATTCGTCTATGCTACATTTGGTGCCCTGAGACCATGAGTTGGGTTTTCCTGGCCTGGCATATTTCCCAAGACACATGTTCCTGTTAATAGTCATTAGAAATTTAAGTCTGTGGACTTAAATGGAAGCCCTGGAACTTATGACTTCATTTACTTCTTCTATAAAACAAGAGGGTTGTAGTGGAAAGATCTCCATATTCAGAGTTAGGAAACTTGAGTTCATATCCTCACTTTGTAACTTACTACCCATATGATCTTGGGCAAGTGACTCAACCTGTATGGTCCTGAATTTTTTCATATATAAAATGAGAGGACTAGACTAAATAACCTCTATGGTTCTTTCCATCTCTGAATCTATAATCTTTATGGTCCCTTCCATCCTTAACATTCTAGAATTCTAAGGATCTCACATATGTAACACAGTTACATATACTCAATAGCTAATCACAACCACATTCAGAATTGCATACATACCTATATAATCACACTTATATACTTGCATGCACTCACCCCCACCCTATTTCTCAGATAAACCCTATTGGGCAAATAGTAGGACCTGAAGCGGGGGAGATGAGGAGATAAAAGGGTACCCCCTCACAGATGATTGAGAGTGGATCACATTTGTTGACCAAACTGGATGACTAGAAAGACCTATGCAAATGATCACAGACTATAAGACTTTCAACTGAAAAGAAGCTAAGCTAAATAAAATGTGGTCTGAAAAAATAAGTTAGCTTTTAGCCAAAATTCTATTTCTTAACTAAGACGTTTTTCTTGAATAAAGAAAATGTGACATCAAAGCCTGGTTATGATAGGAAGTAAAGAAATAACCTGAAAGAACTATGCAGAAATGTGCAATATCTGGAGTTAAGATTTTTTTTTTGTTTCCTAATTGGTGGCTGTCCTGCTGCACTTGAGGATATGGACATTTTGGTTTATGTCTGTGACCTGGGTTTCTGAGAACATTTAACTGTAAGCTTAGTTAAACCACATTTCAAAGTCCTACAGACTGAAGAGGAGGTGTTATACTTGATTTCCTTGGTGGTGCTGGGATTTCTGCTTCATACATTGTGTGGTTAGCTTCACATCATATGTGTGCATATTGGAATCCTTTGGAACTAAAATTACATATTTCTGAAGCTCAATGCCAAAGTATTCAATGAACCTGTCAAGGCCTTTCTCTTGGCCCAGTACGTGCTCTAGTAAAGGTGTCTGATGTTCAAAGTTGTTGACAAACTCCTAAGCACAGTCAATGACTTTGTGAATCACTGAAGCAAAGCCTTTTAAAAGATCAACCACAGGAATTCACAAAACAATTCTACAGTTGCTTTATAGGGGGAATCTGTAGAAGATACAATCTTTCATGGACTACTTTTTGAAGAATTTTTTAACCTGATTAAGGTCATCAATATTTGGGACTAATCTGAGCACTTTAACCAGCAGGGAAAAAGCATTTATATAGCACCTATTATGTGCTATATTCTTTACAAAAATGATCTCATTTGCTATAACAACTCTGGGTGGTAGGTGCTATTATTATCCTTGTTTTACAGTTAAGAAAACTGAATCTAACAGTAATTTAAATGACTTGGCTGGAGTAACTCAGGTTCTCCTGATTCCAGATCCAGTGCTCTATCCCCTGCACCACCTAGTTGCTTAATTAGAGCTAGCTATTAGGTATTTGCTCCTTTCAAAATCCTGTATTTGTCCTTGAACTAACCAAGAGATTCCAATTTGCTAACACAAATGCTCTCTTGAATCAGCTGATGAATTATCTAAGTCAATGATCAAGGAGGGCCATGATGGGTTTTTGTGGTGAGGGACAGTTGTTGAGTTCTCTTTCTAATGGCCAGATGGCCACTGCTCCCAACTGTCCTCTTCTTTTTTCCTCCAGCTGTGCACAGCTGGGTCTATTGCTTCCTGGCAGCTTCTCCATTCAGGACTCTTCTCTCTTCTTTCCTCAGCCATCATGGTCCCTTGTGAGAATATTTCTAGCAGGCAGGGTAGGCGTTCCTCTTCTCTCTGTCAGTGATTCTGTTGCCACTGGAAAGCCTGTCATTTCCCCATACCTGCTGAGTTGGTTGATCTCCTAAAGAGGTTTAATTCCATGGCTGAGTTTCAAGTCCATGAGATCACATCATCCTGAGTGCCGTCTTTGAGCCTTTTCCCTCATCTAGTCTACTCAGCCACATCAGTAAAGGTGCTTGTCCTGAAGATGTTGACCAGAGCAGAGATAAGCATATCTACTAAGTTGTAGCTAGTCCCATGACCCCAGTCAACATTCCAACGAGGGAAAGTCAATTAATGCACAAAATCAAAAACTATTAAACCCTGGCAGGAAATTTTAGTCTGGTTTAGTCAATCAATAGACAAATGTGATAGTATAACAATAATGAAGCCAGTATTATAACAATAAAACTCAGTATAACACAACAAAACAATATAGCAACACCAACATATAGTATAACAACAAAAGTATAAAAATAACAGAAAATAAAAATAGTATAACAAATAAAATAACGATAACCATCCACAACAATCACCAATAACAACTGCAACATCAGAAATCTTCACTACCACCAACCACTAACTGCCAACACTATCTGACACATTGACATCTACCAAACACAACATCCATCAACCACAACGATGGGCAGCATACTGGAATGGATTGAGAAAAAGTCTTAGAACCAGTAAGACAATTACTGGCTGAATAGCTCTGGGTAAGTCACAACCTTTCTATGCTTCAGGCAACTCTCTAAGCCTATATGCAACAATGCAGTATGATATTTCCTCACTGGGAGTTCCTTACACCAGTGAGGTGAGTCACCTCCCCAAAAAATTGCTCTAGCAACTCACATTTATACAAGCATTTCAGTAGAGAGAGGGTCAGACTGAGTTAGTAGACCTAGCTATATAATAAGAAACATCTCATATTCACATAACGCTTTAGGATTTGCAAAGTACTTTAAATATTTCCCAGCTGACCCTCATAACAACCCTATGAAGTAGGTAGTTATTATTTCCATTTACAGAGGTGAAAACTAAGACTCTGAGAGGTTGTAACTTGCCTAGGGTTACATGACCAACAAGCGTTCAGATTTGAACTAAGGTGTTCCCGAATACAAATCCAGAACTCCATCCACTATGCCAAATTGCTTGCGAAAGTTACATGGGTCAAATCACTTCTCTAAGCTTTTTGGTAAGTGTGAAGCATTGTACAAATGAAAGGAATGGATGTGAGTATATACTGAGTGCCTGCTGTGTACAGAGCACCATAGTGCAAGAAGTAACCTGGAATAATGTCAAAGACATGGATGTTGGAGTCAGAAAACCTGGACTCAAAATCCCAGCTTGAATACTTACTAGCTGTGTGACCCTAGGCAATTCTCTTAACATCTCTGAGTTTCAGTTTCCTCAACTACAAAATAAATAACACTTTATTTACAGGGCTCTTATAAGGAATATTCTTTATACTACTTCAAGGATCTGGCCTTGGAGGTTTGGCAGCGAACATGTACACTTCATGGTGGCCATGGTTATATTCCTCAGTACCTAGCTTAGCACTCAGCATGTAGTAGGTCCTTAATAAACATTGGTGAAGGTAATGTCATAAATGCATACAGAGGGTGGAATGAGGATGGCATAATGGGACTTGGTGTCCAGGCACCAAATCTGGATATCCTTTAGCTGGATGGAAATGGCAGACCTTAAAATCTAGTTACAAAGAATGACCAGGTGACAGCTCAGGTGAGCTCCTCCTTTAGGCCATTATTGTTCTTCCTCCCCCTCTCCTTCCTTCTCCTCCCCTCACCCCTCTTATGCTGCAGCATAGCTGAGCAGCTTCTCCAGCAGTAGCTTCAAACCAGGGTCTGCATTGCTGTGTGGGTTCTTTGTCTCTCCCCACCAATGTGGTGTCTCCCTCCAATCCTATTCCTTCTAGTGTGCTTTTCCAAGATTGGTTTGTGTTGCTTCCCACAGGACCCCAAATTCCTAATACCCATGGACAAACACACAAATTAATGCCACCAGACTACCTTTGAATACCCAAAATGTATGGTAACATTGCATGAAGACAGCTGCTTAGACATAGGGTCATAGATTTAGTATTGGAAAGGACCATAGAAACAGATTCAAACCCCATTATTTTACAGTTGAGGAAACTGAGGTACATATAGGTTAAGTGACTTGCCTAGCAGCTCATAAGTGGCTGAGGTAGAATTTGAATCTAGGTCTCCCTGACTGATTAGTTCAGTGCCCTAATGATTATGTCATGATGCCTTTTTCTCTGAATCTTAAGATCACTGAGACTCTGACCACATACTGTGGTACTTGTGTCATGGGGCAAAAAAAACCTCACTGCTTATAATTTAGCATACAAATCAATAAAAAACTTCAATTGCATCAATAGTTACAAGGCAAGTCAGGGGAAAGCATCAATTGGTTCAAAGAGAAGGTTGTCTCCATGGGATAAACAGATATCTGCATAAGAGTCATATCTCAAAGATACTTATAGTCAGGGATGTGTTGGTAAATGCTTAACAACTGGCATTCCAAATGTACACAAGATACACTTCTAAGGTTAATCTACCTTATTAATATTTTCTTCATCACTTTATGAAGCCTAGTCAATCAACAGCCCTATAAATCACACCCTGTTTTATAGCATTTGTGGATTTCTGAGGTGTGAATGCTCACACTGAAAATTTAACAACTGGTTCTCTCAGAGCCTTAAAGAGTTGGTTCCCATGAAATAACGAAGACTGAAATGAGCAGAGACAAGAGAACACTGCACTCAGTAACAACAATATCATTCTAAGAACAACTTTGAATGACTAAGTCATTTTGGATATTATGAATACTCAAATCAACTACAAAGAACCTATATGGAGAAAGCTGTTATCTACCTTCGGAGAAAAATTGAATAAATAGAAGTTTTTATAGTGGGTTTACATACTCACATGCATACATATACAGATATACACACATATTTGTGTCCAATGATAACCTTCTCTAGGGTGGGATGGGGAGAGAGGAAAGAAAAAAGTACACAGCAGAGAACAAAAGGAAACTTAAAAGGAAGCACAGAAAAATAGGGTCACTTTGAAAATGATGTGTAGATCTTATTACATAGTTTTCAAAAAACAAAAGTAAGTAGTATGAAATGGGGAAAAAAGAGTTGATTCCAGCATACCCCTGCTGATGGTATACAGAAAATACATAATCATGTTAGGTGTACAATCGGTCAGCTACTGTCCATTGGGGCAGTATATTATGGTCTAGACAATGGGACAAAAATTTTCTAATCTGCTAATTTTAGGAGGCCTCAATATTCTGTTACAAAGTAGGTTCTTTATCTTTTGGTTGCCCTAGGCTAAAGACTAGAGTAGAAAAGACCTGATTGCCCATTTACACTGAAATGGAGTCTAATTCTAAAATGGCATGACTCTCTTCCTTCCTTCCTTCCTTCCTTCCTTCCTTCCTTCCTTCCTTCCTTCCTTCCTTCCTTCCTTCCTTCCTTCCTTCCTTCCCTCCTTCCTTCCTTCTTTCCCTCCTTCTTTCCTTCCTTCCTTCCTTCCTTCCTTCCTTCCTTCCTTCCTTCCTTCCCTCCTTCCTTCCTTCCCTCCTTCCTTCCTTCTTTCCTTCCTTCCTTCCTTCCTTCCTTCCTTCCTTCCTTCCTTCCTTCCTTCCTTCCTTCCTTCCTTCCTTCCCTCCTTCCTTCCTTTCTCCTCCTTCTTTCCTTTTTTTTTTTTTAACAGTATCACTGTTTTCAAGAAAGGGATATTGGACTCTCCTCTCTTTGCCACCATAATTATATGCTGGTTTGTGCTGTTCCAAGAGACATTATGTATCAGAGAGTACTGGACTAAGAATCAGGAGGCTCAGTTTTGCACCTACTTTTGGTGACAATGAACAAGCTGCTTCTCTCCTCTTCCTCTGTCAAATGAGAGAATTGGATTGGATCAGTAGGCCCCAAATGTTTGATTGTTCACTCAAATCAGTAAAACAAAAATATGTCATGAACTCAAACTTATTTATAAATTATAGGCATGCACCAGTGCAACAATAATTTTGTACATCGTAAAATTTACATAAAATAGTCATCAAAAGATGAATAACGATACAAAAATATTGTGTCCTATCAGTGACTGAAAGTCATTGGGATTTATTGAACCAAGGAATGACAAGATCCATCTTACACTTTAGGAAAATCACTTAGGAATCTTTGTGGAGGATAGGTTGGAAGGAAGAGAGATTTGAATCAGACCGATTAGGAGACTATTGTAGGAGCTCAGGAAAGAAATAATGTGAGCCTGAATAAGAAGTCTGGTTGTTGGAAGGAAGAAGCAGAAATGAGAAGATTTGGCAACTGACATGTGTTGTGAGGGTGAGAGAGGAGTTAAATGTAATCCTAAGGTTGTAAACCTGGGTGATTGAGAAGATGTGGAGCCCTTAATAGTAATCAGGAAGTTTGGAAAAGGGATTGACTTGGTGGTAAAGAGAAAGAGATGAAATCTTTGTTGAAGATCACAGCACATTCTTGCCTACTCATTCTGTGTCATTTACGCCATCTCACCTGAAACAAAAGGAGGAGAAGTTCTTCCTAGTCATTTACCTGGATTTCAGAGCCTTCCCTTTGAGGGGTGCCCACTATAAACACGAAGTGATCTGGACAACAGGGGTGAGTGTGCGGGATTGGAAGGAGGAGTTTCCCAAAGGTACCTGATGCTATAGGTGCCCAGGTATCACTTATATCCTAACTGCTATGAGGTACCAACCCTGACTCAGAAGTGGGAAGTCTGGAGTCTTCAACAGCGGAAGGACTGAGGAGAATGGGAGAGAATTATGATAGGATAAGGGGAAATGTCTTGTGAAGATAAGACCACATTTGGCTATTTTAGGGGAGAATAGGATGCAACTGATCTTCCTGACTAGTTTCAATCAGTCAACATTGATGCAATCAGTTAAGTTTTGAGTATTTTTTAAGTGCCAATAATAAGAATGGCAATCATAATAGTAATAGCTTGCATTTATAAAGCACTTTAAAGTTTGCAAAATGCTTTAAAATATCTCATTTTATTCTCACGGCAACTCTGGGAGAAAATGCTATTATTACCTCCATTTTACAGATGAATGAAGGAAGTTACTGCAGAAAAAGATGCTGAGTTAGGGGAGGATGGTGGTGAGGAAGAAATAGGGAGCTAAGCATGAGAAAAGTGACTCAATGGCCTTGAAAGTTCATCTATCTCTCTTCAGGTGTTGCCATAACATTGCAAAAAATTGTAAAGCAACTTTGGCACCAGTTTCTGTCATTTCATGGGAAGAGCTCTTTTGATTTAGAACGAAGGTTTGTGCAATCCTCCATACATAATGCCCTCACCTCTGCTTTCCTAAGGAATCAAGTGGAGGAAGGAAGGAACCCCTATAATTTAGTCTTTGCTAAAGGATTAAATGTATATTGGAGGCAGTGTGACCTAATGAACCAAAAGCAAACCTCAAAGCCAGGATTTTCTGAGTTCAAGACATATCTCTAACACATACTGGTTGCGAGACATTGGGAAAGTCATTTACCCTCTCATTCTCTCATTGGCCTGAGCAACACTCTGAGGCTATAAGTTGAAAAACAGTTGCTAATTCGCAATGCTAGAGGAAGGTCCCTTACTGAGAGTTTCCTACCCTGATGAAATCACAGGTTCAGTCCCCACTACCCCCCATAAAAGAAAAGCTATAATGATGTGAGACATCATTGGCATAAGAGAAAAATCTCTACGCTAGAAACTAGGAGACCTGGGTTCAAATCTTGACTCTGTGTGCCCTTGAAGAAGTCATGTTTAAGGACTAAGATTTCATTTATCTACCTATAAAGGGTCAGGGTTGGACTAGATGCTCCCTATGAGCCTTTCTGGAACTGTCTTTCTCCATGGCAGATAAGAGAGAAGGGTGAGAAGCAAGAAGCATGGCATCATTATGCCCTTAGACCAGATCAGGGCTCAGTGCCTTCATCTTTCTTGCATGTTTCCTTCCCAGGTGCATGCAGCCACTGGCTCTCTAGGAGAGCACAGAGTGAAAGGAAGCATTCTCTCTGCCCAGTCCCTCCACAGAGCCCTGTCCTCCAGCATCTGTCAGGTAGCCAGAGGCCTGTTCCAAAGGATGATTTCCAAATTGGATGGCACAAGGTGTCACTGGAGGCTTCGGGGTCCAGAGATTTATTGCTGCTGTTTGCATGACAGCCCTGTGTACATTCTCAGCCTGGAACAGACGGATGCTGTCCAAGTTAGATAAACCCATTCAGAGCTGCTCCCTAACCAGAGTCCTTCCTTCCCAAATGAGAAAATGGGGCTGTCTGTGGAAAGTGCCAAGGTGACTTCCATATGGCTGATAGACCACCTGTAGTGGAGAGACACCAGCCATTTGCTCACCATGGACAGAGCTCCTTGCTCCAACACCTCATTAAAAATGAACAAATAAACAAAAAGACAAGTTTAATTATACCTGGGCTCCAAACAAACAAATGCATAAGGATCAAATAACATTTTCCAAAAAAGAAATAATGTTTTCTAGCTCAGGTTTATGAAGAATTTTCCTCACGACAACTCTCCAGAAGTGCATTTTACTTTTTTATTTGTACTAGATCTGTGATTTCATTGTTGTAGGGAACTTCCTGTGTGGAAATTCTCTCCACTGGTGCAGATCAACAGTTCATCTGTAACTTTTATCAAAGATGCAGAGCTAGAAGGGACCTCAGAGACCTTTTAGTCCAACTTACTCATTTTACAGAATGGAAAACTGAGGCTAATTGACTTGTTAAGCACAGATAGTAAACATCTGAAGCAAGGTTTGAATTTAAGTCCTGAGATTCCACAGTCCTTTCCATTCTGCCATATTGATTTTCTTAGAGTCTTGGAGAATTGTGTGGAGGACTGACAAGGTAAGAGACTTTCTCATAGTCACAAGGCAACTATATGTCAGAGGTAGAACTTGAATCCAGGTCTTTATGACTCCAATGCCAACTATCTATTTTATTCCTCCATGCTGCCTCTCAATATATTATATCCATTTTACAGATGGGGAAACTGAGGTGCAGGGGGATGTAAAATAACATGCTTGTGGTCACCCAAAATGCTAAATAGAGGAAGGAAGGAAACACTTATCAGTCTCAAACAGGTATTATTTGTAGGATCAAAAATCAACTCATCACTTTTGGGCTTCAGAAGCAACCACTATAATGTGTGAGTTTTGTAATAGCAATTAAGTTATATTTCTGTAGTTGTTTCAAGCCTACAAATTATTTCCTCACTATAACCTTGTGACCAATAGCTGTTATCATCCCCATTTTGCAGATGAGGCTATTGGGGCTCAGAAAGATTAAACAAGTAGACCAAGACCTGACAGCAAGTACATTTCAGAGATGGAATTAGAATCCATGTCTCTTGTCTCAAAATCTGCCAATCAAGCAAGCATTTGCAAAGCATCTACAATGTGCCAGCTACTTTCCCCCACTGTGCTTCATATGTGCCCACTGGCATTTGTAGTTTGGTCTCATGCAGAAATCTGAAGTGTAGAAAACTCTTCCTACTTAAAACATATCTTTCCTAGTCTTCTAATTAATTTCCTTCATAAACTAAACTGAAATATTCATTCAGCTGCCTGTGAAGTTTCTGTTGGCCAAGCAGGTCTTGCTTTCTGCTCCCTTGGTAACATGTACTACAAGATTAAAGACAGTTGCCTTTCTTCTTATAGAACTGGGAAGAGTCTGTTTTATTTTGTTCTCTGATCCCATCACACAAAGCCTCTTCAAGTATCTCTTAGTTGGAATGGACTTCAGAAACCTTCTAGTCCAACCCATTGATACCTGAGCAGGGATCTCCTCTAAAACACATTTAAGGGGTTATCTAGCCTCTACTCAAACATTGCCAGTCCACATCATGCTGGTCTTTAGACCTGCCCTCCTGTTGCCACTTGAGGATCAGAGAGATGACATTCTATCACACACCAATCCTCTGAGTCAGCCTCTTCCCACTTTCAGGGGATCAGAGAGACACCATTCCATTGAGTGTTATTCCATCATATGTCAGTCCCCTGACTCTTCCCTCTTGCAGGGGACCTTTCATGTTTCAGAAGACCCTTGTTATCTACAGGGGACTGAGAGATGCTATTTCCCTCTACCTATCTTTTGGCCTACCCTGTCTGCTGGCAGAGGAGACACATGTCTATCAGTTGCCCCACTGGTCTCCTCGCCTGTGTTGTCTACCACCCTGAGAGAATACCATCCTGAGGCAGAAACCCTCAGTAAGGTTAATAGCATTCTTGAATTCATTCAGCAATGATTAACAAATTTCCACCCAGGCATGCTTTCCCCAGTCCAGTGATCCTGATTGCTGGCTATCATTGTACAAAATCCATTTTCTATCTTCTCCCTGCCCCATTATTTCCCTTCTCCTCAACCCAATGCTATCCACTCAGGATTATCTGGAATGCCAGGTCCATAGGTAACAACCTTGCTTTCAACTTACATCTTTTCCTTTCTCACTCCATTCTTTCTCTGCTTCCCACTTCCCCTTTCATTTTCTGTCTCTCACTAACCCAACTCACTTTTGATGATAGAGACTCCCTGGTCTAGTTTCCAGCACTAGTTGTACTTTCATTGATTCCCCTCAACTTACTGGTAGAGATGGGGGAGTTATAGAATACTCTGTTCCCAGTTCTAGGGGCTTTCTATTTTCTTTACTCATTAACCCCTCCTCGTCTGAGGTTCACTCAATGCAACTCTTATCAGTCAATCACAATTCTGGTAACTATTGTCTTTGACCCAGGTTGCTCCTCCTCTTTCTTCACTGAGCCTCGGTACCTAGATCACAGTCTCTCTCTCCTTTCCAAGCCCTGCTGTCATACTTGGGGATTTCAACATTCATACTCTTTACCTCTCAGTTCCTCAAGTTACTAGCTTCCCATGACCTACTTTTTCACTCCACTTCAGCCACAGATGGGGATGATCATATTCTTGATTTTGCTTTCACCCAGAAACACTTTATTTCCATGTTTATGAACTCTGTGGTTCCCTAATCTGATCACAGTCTATTGCTATTCCACCTGTCCTGAGGTCTGGAGATCCTGAAACCCATTCTCCATATATACTGTGACCTCCAGTACCTTCACTCCTTAGTTCTTTCCCAGGCTATCACCCCTGCACCAGCTACACTCTCCTCCCTTCCCCATCTTGATGCCTTAGTCAACCAGTTCAACTTTTCACTTTTCTCTTCTATGGAATCCCTTGTCTCCCTTATTCTATCTCTGAACTTTCCTGCCAAGTCTCAGCCTTGAATTACTCCCACCATCCATTGATTTTGATTCTTATGTGCTGTTGAACATAGCAGGAAAAAAATTATGAAATTGTGTTGACTAGATCTGCTACAAATTTATATTAAGAAGTCTTATCTGTGCTCTCATTGTAGCAAGGCAATTCTTTTTTCACCTCCTTAATTGACTCATTATCCCACTCACCAGAACAACTTTTACAATTTTTTTTATCCCTTTTCAAACCTCCCATAGCTCCCTTCACTAACCTTCTTGACTGGAAACTTTGCCTCATTATTTTCACTGAAAAAATTGAGGCCATTCATTGAGATTTCTCTCTTCCCCTCTCCTCATCTCATATCACCCAGACGCCTTCTAGCACTATCTGCTTCTTCACCTCTGTTTTATATAATGAGGTGACTCTTCTTGCCAGTAGGAACTCTTCTACATAGACAAGTGATCCCATTCTAGCTTATTTTCTTCAGCAGGTTGCCTATCTATCATCTATCATCCTCACTCTCACTCATCTTCAATCGGGCAGGCAGGTGGTATGGTGGATAGAGCACCAGTGCAGGAGTCAGGAGGACCTGAGTTCAAATCTCACCTCAGACACCTGATACTCACAGTCTAACTCACTCAGTGGGGAGTTTACTACCTCCAGAAAACAGACCATTCCATTACTAGGTAGTTTTAGTTAGAAAATTACGCCTTATGTTGAGTCAAAGTCTGATCTATGGAACTTGTGCTGCTTGATATTAGTTATCCTCTCTGAGACCACACAGATTGAGTCTGTTTCCTTTTCCCTTTCTGGAAATTCTCCTGAAAAATTTTAGAAGAATTCTCAGTCCTGCCCAACTTGTACATTTCAGGGCCAGTCTGTGGTGCAAACTGGAAGCATGCTGACCAAGTAGTATTAATGAGAGTCACTCTGGGGACAGCAACAGGGGAATAGTTTGACTTTAGGCTGTGTAATCTATTTTCCTAATGACTGTAGGACCCTAATCCCATAGCATGCCACCTACCCAATTCCTAAAACTTTCAGTTTTCAATGTTTGCTTCCGAACATCCTTTTCCAGGCAGCAGGCTAGAATGGAACACAGGGTGTGACTTAAACCAGATATTCTTAATCTTTATGTCATCAGCCCCTTTGGTAGACTGAGAAAGCCTATGGACTCCTCAGAATGTTTGTTGCCTACATTACTTGTTGGAGAAATGCTAAATTTCATTTAGAGTGAAAATAAAGTGTAATTTTTTCCCCATATGAGTTCATATATTTTCTGAAATCTATCCACACACCCGAGGCAAAGAACCCCTGACTTAAACCATGAGGATCAAGCCCTTAGAAAAAAGTCACTTTAAAAATAGGATCGTTACAAAAAACTGCTTCCTCAGTCTCTGAGGTATGGTCTGTATGCTAAAGACACATTTCTCTGTTAAAAAAATAATGGTAATCTAGATAATTTTGAAAATGCATTTTAATCATATCTCTTATTTTTAAAACTCCTACCTTTTCTAATAAATTCCCTTGCCTTTCTATGCCTCCCTGCCCCCCGCCATTCCCCAGCTATTCTGTATAATAAAGAATACAAAAGAGTGTGGAAAATCGGCACAACAACGTATGACCGGAGTCCATATTCCTACAGTCTTCCATATCCACGGTCTCCCACTTCTGCAACGAAAACGGGGGAGGTGCTTTCGTATATCTTTTCTTTGGAGCCAAGTCTAATCACCCTAATTTGCAACACTCCATTTCGATTGTTGCTTATTCTTTCGATTTACATTACTGCGGCTACTATGTATATGGTTTTCGTGGTTCTGCATACTTCATTGTCATCAGTTCATTTTCTTCCCAATCTTCCTAGTAATCCTCACAGTTACCATTTCTTATGGCACAACAAACCCTAAGGACACCGTTCTGACTGTGGGGGGGTCACGTGCAGTTTTAGGCTGACCCTTCTTTCAAAATAAGATGGGATGTGGGCTTCACGGTTCGGCCAGTGTAGAAAGCGAGGCCAGCTGGGTATGAACAAACAGCCAAGCCTTTGGGATCTCAGTAGTAGGTAATCCTGATGCTTGCCCCACAGGGAATTATTCCTTATATAAGACGGCTCGCTCCCCTCCCTGGGTGCTGGGCTCAGCCTGATCCCCGCTGGCCAAGAATAGCACCTGACATGAATTGGAGGATCTTTTTTTTTATCTTTAAAAATTAATCTAGCACAAAACTGGATTAACAAAAGGACATCCCTGCAGACAAAGCAGCCAAGGTCAGGAGAGACAACAGTTCAGATGTTCCTGAGCGGGGAGCCCCAGAAACATGATTTTACCCTAAATAGGGTCTTGTGAATGTTCATCCAGATAGCTTTTATCAGAAGAAAAATATGCTCGCATTAGATTTGTGCTGTCACCAAGGGGGCATGATCAGCAGAGGGACTGGAGCGGGGGAGGGGATAAAAAGAGAGGGGGGAGGGGTAGGTACCACAACAGCAGAGCTAGGGACTCATAAGAAAATTTTATGAAATAAAGATGTGGGATTGAAATAGAGAGAGACCTTGGTACCGAGCAGCAGTAAAGGGGGCTAGGGAACAAAGAGGAGTTTTTGGAGGGTCAGCAAAATTAGCTGATTGCATAGGACCCATGCCAATCAAGGCTAGAATGAGGTGATCCATTTCCAGGCTCCTGTGAGAACAAGGTACACTCCAGCTGCGCTCCCGCAGCTTTTGTCCTCATCAGAATGCCATTTCCCCCTAATTTACAGCTACCCCTCATTTGTTCTGTGGGGCTGGGCATTGACGGTACATTCGTTCAGTAGCAAAGTGCGATCCTGGCATAGACAACACACCAGAAAATCTGCCGATTTCAACTTCTTGCTTCTCTCAGAAACCTCAGACAATTTTAGAACAAACATCTCTTATGGCTCCACCCCACTAACTCAGGCCTGGCAGCTTTTGTTATTTTGACTGGTCTAATCCACTGGAAATGATTCGTGTCAATGGATTCCGACATTCTAGAAAGGGGTAGGGGGTGGGGGCCAGGAGCTGGAGGGATGGGGGTTGGGGAGCTAGGAGATTGGAGAATTTGGAGAAAGCTAAGTAGCCAAGGGACTGGTGAGGTGGGGGTGGGGGGTTAGAGGCCAAGGAACTGACTGGCCGAGGGGCCAGGGGCTGAGGAACTCAGAGCTAGGGAAGGGCGGGTGAAGAGGGCCAGGAAGTTGAGGAGTCAAGAAGCTGAACTGCGGAACTGAGGGTGCTGAAGACCAGGAGGCTGGGAATTCAGGGATTTGAGGGGACAAGGCTTGGAGAGCTGGGAGAATCTATTGAGGGGCAAGTATAAATAAGGATAGATAGAAAGAAAATGCGGTTTCAGTCCCCCAGTAGACCCAGTCATTATTCTCGGAAACTACCCTTTCCTGCTAGCTCTGATTATCCCAACTCTCAAGAGAATGCATGAATGCATGTTGTTTTTAAATTGTTCTCTTTCCCGGTGTTTGAATCTTCTTTCCCCTCAACTAGATCAAGAGCTTTCTGAGGGAAGGAATTGTTTTTTCTCCTGTCCCAAGTTTCCCCCAGGATAATCCAGCCAAAGGCTAGGTAGAGGGCTGGAGGCAGAGGGTTGCTGAGGCAAGTAAAGACTCATTGGTTGGTTAATTCTATAGCCAAGCTTGTTTACAAGTCCTGGAATTAAATTTCTATCAAATGCTTTCCTGTTAATGGGGGCATTTGTGTGAGCCTCTTCTCAGTGAAGGACATTCAGCCCCCTCCTCGCACAGGTATCCTGTAATTGGGGGCTCCGTTTCCCTCTCGAAGGCTGTCTTTGTGCAGATCACAGACCCTGTGTAAACTCAGCCTCCTGACAAAGGGCCCTTGTGCTCCTGTTTCCTGAGTGTTTCCCATTCACCTCCCTGACTGCATCTCCCCCACAGAGCCCTCAGTGCCTTCCTCTGTTAATAAACGCAGAAAAGACAAGTGTTGCTGAAGGACAATCCAAAAAGCTACCCAGAGCTTGAGCTTTCACAAGGCTAAGGCTACGAATTTGGGCAATTACATCAATCTAAGAGAGGAGTGAAAAAATTCAAAATAAGTGGCTGTTGGGTTGGTAAACTACAATTCCACTCCCAGTACTATATATTTTTTTTTATTGAACTCACTGAGTTTTTATCCTTTCTTCCTTTGATGTCCTTTCTTTCCATTCATTCTTTCTTACTCTCTTTCTGTCTTCTTGTTTCCCTCTTCCTTTTCTTTGTACTTTTTTCCTCACTCTTACTCTCTACTTCCTTTTTTCCTTCCTTCCTTCTTTCCCTCTTTCTTTTTCCTTTTTTGTTTCTGTTCCTTTTCCCTATCTTTTCATTTATTCGTGCTCACATTTTGTCTCTTCCTTCTTTCATTCACCCTTTCCTGTTTAATTTTACTTTCTCTTTTCATTTCCACCTAGTCTTTCCTTCATTCTTCATTCCTGCATTCATTTGTTTGTTCTTTCTGTCCTCTTTATTTTTATTATCATGGAGGGTATGTGTGTGTATGTATGTGTGTATGTGTATCTTCTGAGTTAGCTGGAAGAACTAGTCTTATTTTGATTTCTTTTAACTAGTTAAAGATTTTGTTATTTGGAGTTTTGCTTCTTGTGGGGAGGAAGAGGGGTTATTTTTCATTGGTTGTGAAATGCTGTTGGTAGCAGTATGTAAGAGGAAAAGTTTCAAGTGAATTTTTATCAACCTTCCTCAATAGAAGGACACACAAAAGCCAAAGATTGGATATAAGTAAACAGCAGCAACAAACCGTTGGTTACTAATAACAGTTGTTGTTTTGTATTTTAAAAATTGTCTTGAATTTAGTTGCCCTTGAGAGCCATAGGTTTATTCTTTTCTGTTGTTTTCAGAAAGGTGCTTATTTTGTGTTTTATATTTATATCTCTACTTTGGAAAAAGTCTTTTGTCTGGTACTAGGTATAGAAGAGAGATTTCTCTCCTCTCAGATGCATTTGTATGAACAAAATACAATCAACCTATAAAAGGATCTGGGATGCGGAGGTGCTCAGAATGGAGACAGAGACTGACCAGGAAAAGGCACCCACATATAGGCACTCAGAATGATAGCACAGTTTCCTGGGCTTTGTGCCTCCATGCTTCGAGCTTCAGTATTCTTATCCATTAAAATGAGGAGAGTAATCTCTTCCCTACCTATCTTGATGAGACTGCATATGGAATTACTTTGTAACTGGAAAGCAATATACAAATGTGAAGGTATATCAGATTTATCATGATCATAATCATTGATAAATTTTTTATCTTTGAAAATATGAATGGTACATTAGTTACATATTATTATATAATATTATATATGTTATATATTAAATTAAAATGATTGTAGCAATAATTCCTCCTTCTCTGTCTCCTTTTAAACTTCCTTCTTCTTTCTTCCATGTGTTTTTAATGTTCCAATGATGCTCTTATCTTTTTTACATTTTTTGTGTTAACACTACTCACCCAACCCACCTTCACAACCCTTCTCCTTGTCTTGCTGCTCTCCACCAAATGAAAGTCTTTCCTTGTGACAGACAGCGCATGACTTCATGCTGGGCACTGTGCAGTAAAAATGGCATCGCTCCAGACCTTGATCTCAAGAAACTTACCATTTAAAATAGGAATCAAAGAGATACTCTGTGCATAACAGAAGCAGGGAACCAACAATTGAGTGAACCATGCATTTAAAGCATCTAGAGACCAAAGTTTAGGCAATTAGGTAGCATGGTGGATAGAGTGCAGGTCTTGTCATTAGGAAGAATGGAGCTCAAATCCAGCCTTGGGTATGAACTGTGTCATTCATTAGGCAAGTGACTTGACTAGTCTCTTGGTTTCCCTATCTGTAAAACGGGAATGGGAATGAATAACTTCTTCCACTGGGTTTTTGTAAAGGTCAGAGGAGATAATATAAATAAAGTGCTTTGTAAACCTTAAAGTGCTATAAAATGTTTATTATTTTTGCTGGGATTAAGGTTCAGGGATAAATATATAACCATGACGTGAAAATGTCATGTCCAGGTGACCTGAGGTGACCAGAAGAATGAGGGAATCTTGTCATATAGGAGCAATTAAAGGAGTTGCAGATGTTTAGCCTGTAGAATGGAGTCTGAGAAGACTAAGAGAAAACTCAGGAGGTACAGGTTGGCTTTAAATAATGTCCGGTCTGTCATACTGATTAGATTTGTTATTCTGAAAGTCAGAGTATGAATTAGAATCAATGAGAAGAAGCTGCAGAGAAGCAGACTAGCAATCTAGGCAAGGAAAAATTAGAACTATCCAGCAATGGTGAGCTCTTCCAAGTAGAAGAAAAATGGCTACTTAAGGGATGCTGGTAGAGAGAATTCTTACCCAGGCAGGGTTTGGAGTGCATGGCACCTGAAGTCCTTCCCACTCTGAAATTCTGTGATTCTGTAGAAACTGTTGACTCTTTGGTAAATTCCATAAAACTTTCCAGAAGGAGAGTTTTAATACATATTGAAGTATTGGGCTTTCAGAGTATTGGCACCAACCACAAATCCGCAAATATCTATTAAGCCCCCACTCGGTTCCAGGCACTGTGTTAGGTGCTAGGAATATTTATACAAAGAAGGAAACAATCCCTCTCCACAACGAACCTAAAATCTAGTGGGGAAAACAATGACTGGATTTCATTAATTAATTGGTATTAAATTAAATGAAATGAGAATAAATGAAATTGGTTCAGTTCAGTCAAGGTTCAGTGGTTTGTAGCCTGTGTAGACTTGATCTAAAATGTAAGCCATGGGAGAAAGGTGTGGGAGGGTAAAGGCCAGCTTCTATCATTGTAGAGAGAGTTGTTGAATTTTCATTATACTTATACCTTGGAAAGGACAAATGCTACATATCAGGGCTTAATTTATTGTTTTTTTTGATTGCCAAGACTTAAGAAAGTGATTTAAAAATGGTAAGAATGTAGATGAAATGTAAAATGAGCTGTGTATATGTTCTCCACCACCACCACCCTAGCCAGTTGTTAAACATTTAACAGCAGTCTTCTGGATGGAGGGGTACAGCTAGGTGGAAGGAAGGCTGTCTTATCAGCAACAATGTGGTAAGAGGAGGTTTTGGGCAGGCTTGAAAGCACGCATCCCATTTGCACAGAAGCAAAACCAGTTGTCTGTTCTTCTCCAAATCTTCTCCAACAATGACCTCCAGGACTCTCATCTTGTCTTCCTTTCTCTGTCCCTAATGTAATATGCATACCTATGAGTCTATCCATGTAGAAGGGTCCAGCCACATCTAATATGATTATACTGCATCAGGCCTCGAATCTGAATTCAAGCGTAGGCATAATGTGGTTAAAAACAGGAATACGTGTGTGTGAAGCCATTTGCTTTCACGTGAAGAGAATCATTTTTCATTTGGCTGATGCACAGAAACGGAACACGACCAATAACGTGCTGTTAATGCAAGAAGAATTGAGCTTTATTCTTCATAACTTGGAGCCCTTGTATCTTGCAGGATCACCCCCTGCCCTTCTCAGCAGCCTGCATGTGTGACAGAAAGGTAAATTAGAGAAGGATCTGACACAGGAGCCCGTGTGTGTCTTGCCAGAAAAGACACATTCCATTCACATTATTATTTTTTTTAATAAGAAAGGGATTTCAAATGAATTCATTGTGAGTAGTGACTTTTAATAGTGATTTTACAGATCTTCAAGATGTCCTTGTTCATTTTCTTTGATTATGCTTTGATTTAAAATTCTGGGCTCATTAGGTGCCATAGAAAGAAACCTTTACATAATTTACCAGCTCCTTTATATGAAGATTTTAATAAAAGGAGTATACCTTTAAATCGAGTCACAAAGGCATGTGACACCTTTGAAGGAGAAACTTACATTCCCAAACACAATAAACAGTCTTTTATTACTATGTTAATTTGGAAAGCAGGTCATGGGAAATTAAATTGCTTAAAATAGGTCACCAATTATAACTCCGCATTCTATTAAAATCAGAGCATCTCTGAAATCTTTATTAGTTTATTTTAATTAAAGGCAAAAAATATTCAGAGTTAAATTATTGCCAGTTTTATGTTTTGCAGTGCTGTGGACACACTTCTTTTATTATGCAGTGTAAAATACTGCGGATCATGTTCAATTATGATGCCTCGATTACTCTTGGTCTCGTTGCCCAGAAGTCTACAGAAATCATTTTGTAATTTAAACCCCAGCAGGAGAGACCAGAAATGAATGATTAAAAAAAAAACCAAGCTAAATCATTATTCATAATAAAAATAGAGAAAAGTTTCAACTATTTGAAAAATACTGTTAATCTTAACTAAGTACAGTGCATAAAATCCTTGAATTGAATTGGCTCCACGGTTTCGGATTGAAGCGTGTATGATCAGGTTGACATTAATGGCTTAATATCTCCTGCTTAGAAGAGGTTTGGATCAGGTCCTCAGTGGACAGAACCAAAGAGGAAAGGATCTTAGAAATCTATCTTATCCATGAAATCCATCTAATACTTAGCTAGAATAAAAAGAAAAGCAATTCTTGACTTGATTAAAAAATCCTTGACCACCTCTCCAACAAATGATTATCTGTCCTTTTATTGGTCTTGTTCATTTTGGGTTTTGGTAGAGAAGAACTTGAGAGGCCCTCTCAGTTCAAATGCCCATATGATAAAGCATAAAGTAGAATCATAGTGCCTGGGTTTGAATCCCAGCACTATTGCTAACTACTTGGGTCACCTTGGGTAAATCATTTTATATCCTGGGACCAAATTCCTCATCTGTAAAATGAAGGGGTTGATTAAATGTCCCCAGAGGTTCCTTCCAACTCTCTATCTACGATCCAATGAAATGGCTCACACTTGAAGGGAGATGTGTTGATCATTATTAATATGTGACTACAGCAAAAATCCTAGAATGACCTAGAAACCAATGAGATAAATTCACATCTGGCTCCATTTGAAGTGGAAGGGAGGCTTTTATCTTATAGCAATCACTTGAGGTACCAATTTTAGATACAGACATCTATGTACTTTTCCTCCTTTCCCCACCACCATTTATCCCAGCATATTTTATCCTGTCCTCCAAAGGTGGAAGTTGAAGATATTGCAAAAGTATCTATAGAAAATTCCATTTGGGGAAAAAAGTAATTGTACATTGATTGAGTAATGGTCAAACAATTATGGTATGTGAGCGTGATATTACTATGGTGTCAGAAACAATGAACGTGGTGAATAGAGAGAAGGATGGGGAGACATATGAACTGATGAAAAGTGACCTAAGGAGAAGCAGAAAAATAATATGCACAATGAGTACAATGTAAATGAAAAAAACAACAAAATAATTGAAATTGATTGCTATGGAATTATAATATACTTTGTTCCCAAAGATGAGATATGAGAATGTAACTCACTTTCATCTTTGCAGAAGTGGTCAAGTATGGGTATGGAACAATACCCATGATGTTAGACTTGGTTGATGTTTTAGTTACTTTTATGAACTGTTTTTTCTCTTTTGTCTTCTTTGTTACAAGGCATGGCTCTCTTAGAGGAGGAGGGGGACTATGTTAGGAAATGTATTTGATATAAAAACAAAATTATCAATAAAAATTTAAATGCTACTTTTAAGTGAGTGGGAGCAAAGAGTAACTCATGTAAACTGAGCATAAATCTATGAATTGCAGTGAGTTAGTGGAGGCTTTTTTCCAATAAAGACACCCATTATATAGTCTAACATGACCCTTAGAGCCCTTTTGATAGTGTAATTGCAAAAAAAAATCATTTTGTACTTGATTTTGAACAAAAAGACACTTTTCCAAATGGACTATTGCTGTCAATATTACCCTATTTTTATTGCAATTTACCTATGCCATTGCAATCTCAAGTTAAAAGCACACTAAAGTAAGTGCTGCTTTTTTTTTTTGAAACTTGTTCTTGGAATAAAATCACTCTTGGTAGTGACACATTTTATTACTGATCATGCAGTTACCCTTAGATTATGAAGGAAAACTAGGCAAATATACTATATATATATATATAATATATATATATATATGTGTGTGTGTGTGTGTGTGTGTGTGTGCATGTGTCTATGCATATACATGTATAGAAAGAAGTATGTCTGTGATGGATGGGGGTGATGTAAGGTAAAACAGGAGAAGAATGCAAAGCAATAAAACTATTTTTGTGAGAAGCTACTTCATTGCATTCAGTCAACAAAGACCAAACAAACTAAGGTCTTTCTAGCTACGTTCCTCTTAAAATGGAGGCAGATTCAGTTTTTAGCTATAATATATTGCCTGTAATTCCCAGTAAAATCTTACGTTTTCTTATTTGCTTAAAACCTCTCTTTTCTCTTTGTTGATTCTAAGCACACATGATTCATATAGGAAAAAAGGCACCTGCCTTAGAAATCACCTTTTGACCCAAGGCTACATCAAGGCACCGTCAGAATAATTTATTGAAAAGTGAAAAATTAAGTTGACTGGTTTTTATCTATGGGGCACCAAATGGACATGAGAGCTTCTGTTGTCATTATTTTAATTCACCTGACTATTTAATAGACTAACTGAACTACCTCGACATCAAATAGACCAAAACAGCTAGAGAAAGGCTGCATGGAGGAACAAGGGAAGACGCATGGGCATGGGAGCTGGTACACTCACTCCTAGTCTTGGCTCTACCACTAATCAGTTGAGCTTAGGCTAAGCCTGTCAACTCTGTGTGACTTGATTTCCTCTTTTCTACAGTGGAAACACCTCACAAGAATGCTGTGAGGATTGAGTAAATAAAGGATATCAAACTAAGTCTAAAAACCACAAATCCTCAGTACACTAATGAGTTACGGTTGGGCAGTTAAGCCTTATCTTAACTAATGCAAGATAATGGTTAACTAAGACTTAGTTATCATGCTTATTTTTTAGAATACAGGAAAGAACTTGTGTGTATGTATACACACACATTATATATGTATATATATAATACATACACACAAAGGCATATACATACATATACACATGTATCTATGTGCATATATATAACACATATACGTGTGCTCGTCCTTCGTTGCTGAAGAAGACCGTGCCATCAGAGAAATAATGACATGACTTGCACTTGACTTTCTTTTGAGTGAGGGAGAGCTGTGCAGGTTACCAGCTTTACTTCTCCTCCAGAGCCATCTGAATCCAGTGCCAGATATTCCTCAGGATGACTGGAGATGACCCAGGATGAGGCAACTGGGGTTAAGTGACTTGCCCAAGGTCACACAGCTAGTGAGTGTCAAGTATCTGAGGTGAGATTTGAACTCAGGTCCTCCTGACTCTTGCACTGGTGCACCAGGTCCACTGTACCACCTAGCTGCCCCCCCACATATACATATGTGTATACATACATATGCAAGCACATGTATGCACATATATGTATGTGCAGGTATACACAGGTGCATACACACATACACATACATGCACATACATGTATATACAATCTCTGCAATGTCTTGGTGAGCTAGAAGACTTGTGTTCCACAGCAGAAACTCAAGAAGAGAGCATCAAAGTTCCCAGAAAATCCAAAGCAATTGTCACAAAACCCATATACTTCTCTCATGGAAGGTACTTTCAGAGCCTATTTACTTTTATTTTACACAAAATTTTAATAAGTCCAGTTTTCTGCCTCCCGAGAGTATAGGAAACTCCTGAGGAGAAATCTCCTACCTGTGAAGATCTTCAGCTTCCCTACGGTATAGAGTGTTGCCTGGGGCACTGGGAGGCATCTGGGTGGTGTACTGGATAGAGTGCTGATCCTAGAATCAAAACCTGAGCTAAAATTCAGACTCAGATACTAGCTTTGTGACCTTGGGCAAACCACTTAACCTCTGTTTGTTTCAGTTTCCTCATTTGTAAAATGGTGATAGTAGCACTTACCTTCCAAGCTTTTTATAAGGATCAAATCAGATAACAATTATGAAGCACTTAGCACAGTGCCTGGCACATAGTACTATATAAATATTAGTTATTCTTATTAAGTGGCTTGCCCAGGGCCACACAGCCAAGAGGTGTCAGGTTATCCTGACTGTGAGGTCAGCTCTATATCCACTGTCCCATACTACCTTTCTTTCAAGACTATAAGAAGTAGGAACATGGCTACATTAACAGTGGCAAGAAGTGACATTTGGATGATGACATAACAAATATTAACGTAGGCACAAGGATTCTGTTGGCTCTGTTCATCTAGTGAAATAGTCTAAAGCATTTCACCTATATGTGAAGCAATCCTGATATGTAAAAATCTGAATTTATAAAATAAACACATTTAAGGAGTGAATTCTTTACAAAATGATTCCACATAAGATCCCTATTGTGCAACTAAAAGTAGAATTTTATTTTCCCAGCTTCACTTTACAGCAGTTTTCCAGACACATATGTTTGTTCTTCTTTCATTGCCAAAGAAGACCATGCCATCAGAGAAATGATGACACGACTTGCACTTGACTTTGTTTTGAGTGAGGGAGGGCTGTGCAGGTCACCAGCCTCACTTCTCCTCCAGAGCCATCTGGATCCAGTGACTAGATATGCATCAGGATGACTGGAGATGACCCAGGATGAGGTAATTGAGGTTAAGTGACTTGCCCAAGGTCACACAGTTAGTGAGTGTCAAAGGTGTGATTTGAACTCAGGTCCTCCTGACTCTTGCACTGGTGCTCTGTCCACTGCACTACCTAGCTGCGCCCCCCCAGACACATATGTACATGTGAATCAAGTTTCCTTCACCCTGTTCTACATGACATAGTTCATAGAGTTGGAACTTCAAGGGACCAGTAGGTCATCCAGTTCAAGCCCCTCATTCTATATATGCAGAAACAGAGGTTATGTCACTTGCCCAAGGTGACAACAGGTAGTGTCAAGTCCTATGACTTCAAGTTTAAGGGTCAAAGTTCAGCACTCTTCTCCCTTCTGCCTTGGATTGCTTTAGCTTGGGTCCTTTGCAACTGGGAGTTTTAAACAACATGCCACATAAGCACTCTTAAGTTTGGGTTCCTTTCCCTCTAGACTCTAAATGTACTTGTGGGTCAGTGCATCCTAGACTTTGGTGGGGATATTGTTGTACTTTGGACCTTGCAGTATCTTTGCAATCAACATCTCTTTGAAAAAAACTGATGAATACTAATTGGTTAATTGATTTTGGGGAGACAACTAGTTACTTGATATTGGGGCACATTGGGTGGGAGATCAAGATCTAGCCTTAGAAATAAAGCCTAACCCCTCAGGATTACCTCTAAACCTGAGGGAAGAAGTTGCCAGCCACACTTTAGAGGCCCAACCTGACCGTCAGGTGGGATTTAGAAGAGTGAGCTCAGAGCCTGCCCTACGTCACTCAGCAAAGCCAACTGACAGGATACAACATGTAGCACCAAAGTCCCCAACCTCTACTGAGAGTATCCTAGGATCAGAGATATTTTAGAGCTGGAAGGAATTTCAGAGATCATCTAATATGCCCCTTTCATTTTACAGATGAGAAAACCAAGTTCCAGAGCTATAAAGCAAAGTGTTGGTATCATAGGTAGTAAGTGATGAAGTCAAGGTTTGTACCCAGGTTCTCTGATTCCAAATACAGTGGTGACTTATGCAATATCATTCATTGCCTTTAATCTGGATTCAGGTGCATCTCAATATTGTTTTAATTTGCATTATTGTGGGTAAAATGGAGATGTATGAAGCATGCACAGAGTCCCTGTCTATCCCTAGCCAACAGCCTGTGCTTAGCTCTTCATTGGGGGAGGGGAGGTTGTACTTTGAAATGATGAAGCAGTCTGTGCCTTCACTGGTCACTGATTTGGAAAAACTGATGATTCAGTGGACCCTTAAAAAGGGAGTGACTGCCTCTCTTCCTCTCTTCTTTCTATCCTTTAGGTAGCATCCTGTAACTCTGAGACTTCCAAATGAGGGCCAGAGGACTATCCCTTCTCTACCCTGGCCATATGGTGGTATTTCTATATTATTCTCTTGGTTAAACTTTTTTTTGTTCTGAATCACTTTATACAAGTCTTCTTATGTTCCTATGAATTTCTCTAACACCTATTTTTCCCCTTCTTTTTTCCTCCTATGTACACTTGTCATTTGGTAGTCCTCAATGGTACAGTTGCTTAAAGTTCCAGGCCCTCTTTCAGACACTTTCAGTCACTTATGTGACCTGGAGCATGTCACTTGTTTGCCTCAGTTTCCTCCACTGTAAAGTGGAGATAATAATAGAACCTACCTCATTGGGTTACTGTGAGGATAAAATGAGACTCTTGTAAGGTGCTTGGAACGTAGCAGGTACTTAATGTTTGTTGGCTGCCCTGCTGACTGATTGATCAGAAGCTAAAAGAAAATCTCTCACCTGGTTTTTAAAGATTGCCCTTCTACATTGGGGTTTTTCGTCAGGGAGCAATCAGAACTGGGCGAGTTTTTTAATAACCATAGACTCATAGCTCTTGATCTGGAGAGCACCCTAGACACCATGTCATTAACTCTTTCATCTTATCGAGGAGCAAAATGAAGCCCAGAGATGGAAGCCACTTGCCCAAATTCACACCAGACTCTCCCTTCAGCACTGGGATACTGCTCACTGGGTGTTATGATGAGTGACTGAACTGACCATATTTGGGTTAAGGCATTTGGAAATTCCAGTGATGTGAATTGTTTCTAACTAGAGGCTTCCCCATCAGGATTTGATTTTTCCAAAAGAGGACAAAGGAACTTCATTTTCTTTGGGGAAATAATACTTCTTAAATGAATGATGTTAATTTGCATCCTACTTAATAATAATATACTTATTGTTTATAATCTACTTGTAGTTAGGAAGACCAGTATATGAGGAGGTTAAGGAACAAACATAGACTTGGGACTCAGAAGACCAAGCTCCCAGTTTCTTCCACTTACCAGCTGCATGAACTCATGCAAGTCAAAAACCCAACTCAATTGTCTCCTTCCCCTCTGTCACCTTTGTTTTCTCATCTGTCAAATGGGAATAATCATTGTTGCCAGGTTTATTTAATGGGTATGTTGGGAGCACCAACTGAGATAATAGATGTGAAAATACTGTGAAAAGTACTTTATAAAACAGATGCATTATCAGGTAGCTTATTATCAGGCAGTTTGGAAAAACTGCGGTTTTTTAGCCCTTTCTTTCAAGTATACACAAAGTCAGATGCTGTGAAAGCCATAGGTGAAAAGGCCCCTCTGCAGCATAATTTCCTATTAAAACTTTGTGATCATAAACATTTGGGAAGGGAATTCACCAGACATAGAAATGGGTAGAAGGAGTCATATTTACTTATGAGAGAGATTACAATTTCTGGTCCTAGAGTCAGGAAGAACCAAGTTCAAATGCAGCCTCAGATACTGACTAGCTTTGTGACCTGGGGCAAGTTACTTAATCTCTATTGACCCCAGTTTTCTCAACTGTAATATACAAATTCTAATAGCACCTATCTTTAAGGGTTGTGAAAATCAAATGGAATAATATTTAAAATCACAACACAAGTGGCTAGCACAGTCACCACTATATAAATGCTCCTTTCCATCTATTTTCCTTCTTCTTTTCCCTTTCCCTTTCCTTTTTCCTTCCTGCTTTTCTTCCCTCTTCTCTTCTCCCTTCTCTTCTTTTCCCTTCCCGCTTTTCAACATATTCAGTCCCACTGTATTTCCCAGAGCAGATATATCTGGTTCAAGGGTGAAAATTGGCCTGGAATTCATTCATGTCTGGGCAGCAAGTGGATTCACTCTCTGGCCACCTCTGGCACTAACGTTGTCTCTGGACACTGTCAGCTTCAGGAAGTAGTCACTTGTTCATTCTCATAGCCAATCTCAGGAATAATCCCCTTGATGCAGAAGGTCAGAGAATCTTTCACTTGGGTATCATGGAAGGAGAGTCTGTGATGCTTTGCCTTTTTCCATCAAATGAAGGTGGTAAGGGACTAGAAGGGGCATTTTTGGTGGTAGTGGTACTTACTGGTAGTGATTGAGTGGGTTAGGGTGTGGTATTTTATGTTTTGAGAATAATGTATTAAATTTGAATTAAAGGTTATGTGTATGCATATATGTATAAGCATATATACATATAGCATGTATAAATATACATACCACACACAGATACATTATCCCAGGCTCAGCTAATTCTTGACACTGGGAGCACTATTCCTGACATCATGAATTCTAGTTACAGGGAAAACAGATTACACCATTTTTGCAGGGGTGAAATATGTATTTGCAGGGAAAGCAATCTGATTTTCCTCCCCTTGCTACATAAGCACGTGCAAACGCGTAGCAGAGGGGGAAAGATTGGATATTCAAATCTTTTGCCTCAGCAGCACAAATGTCTCGGTTCGGTCTGGCGGAAAATATTGTGATAGGAAATTCAGGCTGCAAATGTAACCCTGTAGAGCTGTCTGTCAATTCATTTGCAAAAGAAAAAAATGTAGATTCGTCCCCCCATCCCCATCCTTTGCATCCTGAGGTTTTTCTAGCCAGTTTTGAATGGTGAGAAATCAGACAAAACTAAACCCCAGAGATGAACATGTGAAGTGCTAAAATGCAAACACATCAAGAGAATATCAGTTTGTTTATTTGGGAGAGAAGGATGAGGATGAAAAGAAATCAGACCTTGAATATATTTTACAGTAAAGGAAATTCAGAGGTGGACGCATCTGAACTGTCTGCCATAGAGGAGATGAATTCTGCCCCAGCCAGCATTTCTCTCCAAATCATTTAACTTTCTGCCCTGCCCTGTTGCCAGCCTCTCCCTTTGACTGGAATGTTTAAGGGTCCGTGTACCAGGATGTATTTTCAGCGATCACTTCAGCCCATAATCTGGACCCTGTGTGCCCCATGGCAAGACACTGGAGAAGGTTCTTAAAAGGAAAAGACATCAAAGCAATCCTATAAAACACCACCTCCACCACTGTGGCTCCCTGCCCTCCCCCCAACCCCAATGCCCTTCTTATAGTCTAGGAATCTAGTGTTAAAAAGAGTGGTTGGCAAGCCTTGGGCCTTCATGCAAATGTGGCCCCTTAGCTCTCCCTACTCCAACCATCTCGGTATGTTGGAGTTCCCGCTGAGAAGATTCGCCTACAAATCTAGCAGCAGGAGCCCTTCAAACAGTCTTTCTTCACTGCCATTTTATTTGGCTCTCACACCCAACTCCAGAAGTATCAAACCACACCAGGGTCCATTTGACCCATGATTTCAGGTGTGCTACAATTTAAAGGCTCCTCTGAGGCAACAGGCCAGTGCATAGGGCAGGGGTAGCTGGAAGGACTTTGTGAAGACCCAGTCTCTACTGAGCATTTTCCTGGGACTGGAAAAGGGATGAGACAAAAGCAAAAATGGCTTCAACCTATGCAGGAATCTTTAATGATACCCAAGAACTCAATTTTCTCCCCTCTGCTTGTTTCCCCCCTCCTCTCTTTTTCTCTCCTGACTCCTCCTCCCCCCAACCTCTATATCAGCCTAAACAATTGTTTTCATCTTCTTTTTACAAAAATATCCCTTACCAGGAATAGAGCCTGGTTTTCTTTTCTAACCATGTGAACTTCAGTTTATTTTTATTTGCATTTTGTTTACTTAATGGCTCAGTTTAAAGGGGAATTTCAAGTGAACCAGGGATTTAAAGTAGTTTTTTTTTTCTCCTCCAAATGTGAGAGTCAGAAAGCATGGATATTTTTTGCTCACAGGAACGTTTCCTGACCTCACTTTTGAATGTATCACCAGGCAGGCCATTTCGGAAACAAGCAGAACATGTCCAATCAAGTCTCTTGGCTAAATTCATTTTTCTCTTGAATGTCGAGTTGGGAAGAAAAATGGAAGTCCTGAACAGATGGAGCAAGAGCCACCCACTACTGAACTTCAGCCCCAGGCCCCAGTGATTCTCAACTCCCCTCCTTAGGGAACTCAGTAGTCTGGAAAAAGAATGGAGAATATATGAGTTCTTTGTTTGTTAAATCTCTCTCTTTAGCTGTGCATAGAATGCCAAAACACAAATGAAAAGAAAAATGTAAAACAATTTCAAATTATCTGGATGTTGTGTTGTATGGATAAAGGATCCAGGTTGCAGAATATTTCACTTTTGATCCAAATGGTTTGAAGCAAGCGTCACTTAGAATGCAATTTGTGACCTATATTGAACGGGCAGTCTCATTACATGAACGTTTCCCAGCAGACCATGGAGATCCTTGTATTGCTTGGTCACTGGATAAAATTTAGGAGAGGAATGACCCATTTGAGAATGTTGCTCTGGTTTCATCTCATACAGCTTCGCTTGAGGTTTAGGTAACAGGTATAGATAAAACTGGGCATTTGTTACTGCCGCTCTCTTCATCCCCAGGAAAAATCCCAGGAGGATTCCAGCCTACCTCTTGATATATGTCTAATTTCCCACTAGAGTAGTCTATTGTGTAGAAAAAATCCAGGACTGGGAAACAAGGAAATCTTGGTTCTAGCTCCAACTCTACCACTAATTAGCTATATGACCTTGGGTGAGTTACTTCCTTCCCCAGCCCTCAGCTTCCTTCCCCCAACAAATGAACATCCTAATGCCTACCCAAGCTACATTATGGTTGTGCTGTAAGGATCAAATGAGATAGCCCTTTAAAGGTCCTCTGTAGAGTTGTATAGCACTGCCAGGATGCCAGCTGCTGCTGGGGTTATTATTAATAGCTACAAGTGAAAGAGAGAGGATGCAAATTTAGGGGTTGGAAGAAAGAGGACTCAGTCCTTATCCCTCTATTGGAACCCAGATGCTGTGGCTTGAGTTTGGATTCTAAAGCAATTGTATTTAATAACCTAGAAAGTTCTGTGTTTTGCACTCTTAGCCCATGCTGGCGACTAGTGAGAGTTATTTGGCGAAATAAGTCATTAGTAGAATACAGATGGGAGTACTTCCTAAACCACAAGATTTTTTTCTCTAAATTCTGAATAAGGCTGGGTACTCTGAACTAAGTCCCATAAAACATAATTTAGCATTTTAGCACTTAAGGTCATTTTTACTTGTTTATAGCTTTGTAAAATCTTCAAGTCTTTTTTACATATTTGGGTTTGTCCATTCTCCCTTCAGTCACTCTGGGAGTTTTGCTAGGCTGAGGACTGAGCCTTCTGTTTCTTTTGTCTGTCCTTTCCCAGTGGGACTGGCCCCTTAGCCCATGCTGTTGTTTAAGAAACCCAGAGCTGAAAGAAACTTCATCTATAAGGAATAAACCTTGTTATTGTTTTTTTCTCAGTCTCACAAGAATTTTGCCTGACATTAGCCAAAGGGGCAGAAATACGATTGGAACTATATGGGATCACCTATCAATTGTTGGAACTGGCTCATTCCATCAGTTTAGCCAATGGAATGATTGTATCTCATCACCATTGTATTAAACTGAGTGAATCAACCATTTATTCTGTTACCTTAGAGGATACTCTTTGCTCCCATTGAACTGAGAGAGACCTTTTAAATGTGAAATATTTTGGGGAAGATGACGGACACCGTGGCTTATTGGAGATACTTATTCTAATAAGTGGAGCCAGGTGGCATTAGTGAGAAGATCCCCTCAAGGAGGATGGCAGAGATTTAAAAAGAGGAAAGGCAGCTGAAGTAGTGGAGAAAGGTAGAGGAGGGCACTCGGAAGAGGGGGAGTGGCCTGCCTGCTTCTTCCTTTGAGGAATGAAGGCTGGGGCCAGGTGAAATGAAACTCTTACCTGTAAGACCAATCATGAAAGCCTTTAGTTGGTCTCCTAGAGTCTCCAGTATGGGTCGTCCCTATGTGTGGTGCATTAGCTAAGTTAATTACAACAGTACAGAGACTCACTGCAAATTGTTCCCAGTTAAAACTGAGAATTCACTGGAACAAGGAGTGCTAATTATATTCCACTTGTTACTGCTGCGTCTTGTTAATATTCCAGCAGCTGCTTCAGCAAGATAATGATGGTTCCAGAAGAAATTACTGAACAAATAGATTTTTAAATCAGTAACAACATATTTACCAGAATGTTTTTTTCCTTCATACACAAAGTTAAGCCCTGCCAGAGTCAAGCATTCATATTCACTGAAAAGTAGAGATAAAAAAAAATCAACACTGCCATTATTGTGATAATTTAACACATTTAAAGAAATGAATCCAGGGAATCTGACTGATGCAGTAAGTCTCCCATCTCCAGAATGAGCGTGTAGATACAATCCTCTGCTCAGATTCGGTTCTTTATAAGCTCAACTGTTTCTCCTTCATCTTTATGGTCTATTTTGGATTAATTGTGTTGTATTGTAAAAGATGACATCTAGACATACAGTCTGCTGATACGGGATTGTTTCAATGCTGCATGCTTGAAATTCTATTACCATTTCCCTTTGTCAAGGCTATTGCAATTGGTTGCTGTCTTGCTGTGCAAACAGATTTAAAAATTGCTGTTATGACAATGAAGCTTTTTCGTACCTTCTAATGTTAGATAAAATGATGCAGGAATAACAGTTACCAAAACAACAGGACTCTCAGATTGGGGACTGGATAAACCCCTTTCAGTGACGCGCATGGAAACGGGTTTGGTTGTGAAAGCCATTGGAACAAAGGAATGCAAGCTGTCATTTTAATTTCCTGTAATTATTTCAGTTGTTTCCCATGGAAATGATGAAATCTTTATTCCTCTAGGTTTCGGATATCATATTTTCTCACCTAATGCCCACTGCTGCCTCTAAAGATGCAAATGTGTTTTAAAACAACTGGTTGGGAAGTGGTACTCTGAATTCAATCATTTTCTTTTCTTCAAATGGGGTTATGTGTATAGATAAAACCCAAGACTGAGAATGGGAAACGTCAAGGTTTAGATAAAAAGCGTCTCTGGTATTTGTGATATCTCTGTTCTTAATTTGGAATATGGGTCGTAAAATTGTAGAAATCATACAATTAAAGTTATGTTAATAACCAGTTTACTATTTAAGCAAAATTATAGCTACCAATGTTTTTGTAAGCACATACATGCATGCACATACATGAAGATATTTACTTAATTAGCTGAATGATCTTAAGCAAATTGACTCACATTCTCTGGACCTCGGTTTCCTCATCTGTAAAATGAGTTAGTTGAACTAGATGATCTACCTAATTCTAGTTCTTAGATAGGAGCATGGTATAGTCGAATGAGAATAGACTATGGGCCCAGAGGATCTACGTTCAAATCTTCCCTCTGGTACTACTGACCTTAGGCAAGCCATTTAACATTTCTAACATTCAATTTTTTCATCTTTAAAATGAAGGAATTGGATTTGATGACCTTTGAAGTCCCTTCCAGCTCTAGACATATGAATCTAATCAGGAAGTCACTACTTACTGTTCACTAGTTAGAGAAAGTTGACGTTAGCCAGATACATCTTGAACTTTAGCTATGATATAAACAATACTCAGTATTTAAAATTTGCAAAGAAATTTACTCACAACAGCATTAGGAAGCAGAGAATACAAAATATTCATTGGACCAAAGATTTAGAGCTGGGAAATACTTTATAGATTTTCTAGTCCAACTCTTATTTTGTGGAAGTGGAAACTTAGACCCAGAAGGTTACAGTGATTTCTTCATGATTATCCAGGCAATAATAACAGGTGGAATTCCAACCCAGGATTCCTGACTCCAAGTTCAACATTCTGACCACTGCCCCATGCTACCTTATGTATTGTGTTATATATAAACACACACTATTATATTTTATATTACATATGTTGTATTATACATTATATCATATATAACATATCTCTATCAACATAGATTTTTTTGTTTATTTGCATAGTTATATCTCCAGAGGCATATTTCTAAACTTATGGAAATCTTAAATGAAATTATGACAATAATGAGAGTTTAAATAGTAAAATTTCTTCAGGTTAAGGACTTCACATATTTCTGCCATTTATGTGTCATGGTCATTGTGATCAATGAATAAATATTAAATGTAATAGTAATCATGATCATCCAGGCAATTATATTACCCAGCCAATGTTGACATCGTTATTATTTTTAATCGAGATATAGAACAGTCAGAAAGTCTCCACATTTTCTTTCCTAGAATTTCCACACCAGAATCCACAAACCTATGGTATGTTGGGAGGGATGCATCTCTTAGAATGTCTTACATTCCTCATTCTCAGACTAGTTGAGGAGTCCAGAAGCAAATAATTAGTGTCCCTGTTATTATATATATGTATGTATATATATATAATGTATATATACACATATATATGTATGTATATGTATATGTGTGTGCACACATACATAGATAGAGTATTTAAGAACATGGAGGTTAGAATCAAATAGCATGGGTTCTTAGCCCTGGTGCTACCAACTAGCTGTGTGTCCATGGTTATGTTACTAAACATCTCTGAAGCCTAGTTTTCTCAACTGTAAAACTGAGACATGCCTACCTTGCCAGTCTCAGAGTGGTATTTTAATTCTCTAGAGAAAAAAAGGATGTACTTTCCAAAATTAAAAATGTTAGGTAAAAATATGTGGATTGTTCTCCTACCTAAGACAGATATGATGTAGATGATATTGATATCCTGGAATAGCTTATTCTTAAAAGTGACTAGCATGTAGTTCTACTGATTCTTGTAATTTTAATTCACACTTTCTGGGTACCCCATATCAGGCCACATAACAAACTAGAAATATATTTTCCCCATAGGACTGAACTGTTAAACTATGTCACTATATATAAAAGTGTTTATTTTTTGAAATCTAAACTTAAATGGTGTGAAATGCCTTTTGATGGGGGCATCTTTGAAAAAAAATCTTTCCTTTATCTTATCAGAAATGTTTTAAAAGTATTCATCATCACAATCATTGGAGGTTGTAGGATTCTTGGGAACTTTGAATGGTCACTTAGTCCTGTCCTATTGATGCCAGCAGGAATAAGCCAAAAAATATTTTAAAAACTAAAACTGTTTTAAAAGAGAGATTTCTCATCATCACACCACCTTTCATATTGAATTAATATTCCAATAAGGGTGATGAGCTGTCCTATATCCATCACTCTTTCACCTAGTCCCCTCTGTGACCAAAGGCAAACATTTCTAAGATAATAGAATATAAGATGTATTGGGGATATAAAAGGTCAGGCTTAGGAATTGGTCTATCAGTATGAGAAAAGATTTTTTCTCTTTCTTGGGATATTTGAGACAACAAGACTGATCTTATTAGCACTCTGCTCTGATGGCTGACCAAACTGGTCTCAGATATTATAGCCAGAATTAAGCTCTCAGAAAGAGTCAGTACAATATGTAGGACTCAATTAAAATCAACAGATATTTCTTAAGCGTCTACTTACATGGGGAAGGCACTGTGCTTGGTAGTAGGAATGCAAAGAAATAAATAAAATAATTTATTAGATGCTATAGGAAGTTAAATGGATGTGATCTCTGTCCCTCATCTCTGGAATTACTTTAAAGACACCAAGAGAGATTATGAGATAGAGGGGTAGTGGATGTAGAAAACTTTTTTTTAATAAGACCTTAATCCCAGAGTGCAAATTCAGTTTATTACGTTAAGTATACTAAGTTTGATTTCATACCTGCTTTTGAGATGAGTAAACTGAGGTAAGCAGGGCTTAATTCCACTATCACCAACACCATCACTAGCACCACACTTCCTCACCAAGAGTGACTTCTGACTCATGCTTAGAAACTGCTTTGTTCGCAAATTGGCAAACAGGGCCTTCCCAAGAATGAAGAAAGTTTTGTTTCGAGGTGTAAAATAAATCAGGCTAATACAAAAAAAAGTGCTTTCTTTTGAATTAAAAACCTATGACTTAAAAAACAATTAAGATAATAGAAAACCCTCAATGGTTTGGCACTCAGGGAAAGAGTTTTTCAAAGAGAAAGAAGATCATTTTAAAGCTCACTATTAATTCAATAAAGTATGCTTTTAAAAATTTAACCACATCATTTTTAAGCCCTGAATCCATTTTTCCTCTTCAGTTGAGCTGATCCTGTCAGCCAGGTTTCTGAGTTTAGTTTCTTAACACAGAGACACACAGAGACAGAGACACAGACACACACAGAACACACAGACATGTGCAAACACACACACACACACACACACGGATCTTGTTCCTTACAATAAAGTACAATTCAGTAAAAGATAAATCTTTCTTGGAGCTGCACCCAGGAATGTATAGCTGTGATGCAGGCTGTGTCCTCCATATAATACGGTTTCAGCTCAGGGGTAGAACAGACTTATGAAGCAGAAATTAAGGTCAGATTACTTAAAAATTTAAGCTAAAATTGAGACTGAATGACCTTTGAGCTTCCTTTGAACTCTCAGTATCGGTAGGGCCATTTTCTTTCTCTTAAAGAGAACATAAAGAATGAAATAACATTTTAAAAGCTCTTTACAGAGCATTGGTTTTGCAAACAGGAAACCTAGGTTTAGAGAAGTTAGGTGGCACAGTGACTAGAGCACCAGCTCTGGAGTCAGGAGGACCTGAGTTCAAATTTGACCTCAGACATTTATTAGCCATGTAATCCTGGGCAAGTCACTCAACTCCGTCAGCCTCAGTTTCCTCATCTGTAAAATGAGCTGGAGAAGGAAATGGCAAACCCCTCCAGAATCTAAGCCAAGAAACCCCTCAGTGATGTCACTGAGAGTCAGACACAGTTGAAATGACTGAAAAACAAGAATCTAGGTTTGCATTATGACTTTACCACTCACTGCCAAAGTGGTGTTTTTCAAATTAATTCTCCTTCAGAGCCTCAATTTCTCCATTTGTAAAAGGAGGAAAAATACTTGCACTAACCCTATCATAGAGTTGGGGTGAGGAGCAAATGAAAAATATATTTAAAGGTGTCAGTGATTCAAATTAATCCAATCAGCATTTGTTCAGGGCCTGCAGCTATAGGTGGGAGACACAGTGCTAGCTACTACGGATACAAATACAGAAATGGAAACCAGCCCCTGGCCTCAAGGAGCTGATGTTCTCCCAAAAAACCTTATCATGTATTTGAAGTGCCAGTTAGTACGATCTTTCCCTCCATTCGAGTCTTCCTCTAGCATCTCACTGTGGTGTGGAGGTGACCTGGGTTCCTCAAAGGCTGGAGCCTTGTACCGGCAGAGCATAAGCTCTTCTGACGCCTCCCAAGCTGAGAAGTGTTCAGAAAGCTCAAGCCCACCAACAAATTGTTTGTCTGCCATGTCAGGGCCAGCCCAGCTTTGTTTGAAGAAACTTCTTACCAGATATTTGGACACTGGGTAATAAACTGTTTTTGAAAGATGTTAGTTAAGGCATAGGAGGAATATAATTTGTGTCAATGGAGGAGTATCCAGGAAATTGTGTTCATCCTTCATTGCTGAAGAAGACCATGCTATCAAAGAAATGATGACATGACTTGCACTTGACTTTGTTTTGAGAGAGGGAGGGCTGTGCAGGTCACCAACTTCACTCCTCCTCAAGAGTCATCTGAATCCACTGACCAGATATTCATCAGGATGACTGGAGATGAACCAGGATGCACTGGGAGACCTTGGGCTCTTTAGGCTAAGGTCTTTGCAGGCACTCATTTAGGGTGAGGAAACACCCATTCATTGAATAGACCTGTTTAAGAAGTAGCCAGGGCATAGCCCCTTTAATAAGGTCAAGAAAAAGAAAGAAAAACAACAGGCTGGGTGGGAAACAGCAACAGTTACTATTGGTAATCACTGTCAGGCTAGGAGGGTCCAGAGGAGCCCCAGTGGAGTCCCAGTTTCAGAGTGCAGTAGCCTTAAGGTTTTCGGAGAGTACAAAACAGGGAACAGGAGAGAGGAGGGGAGGGGAAGGGAGAGGGAAATAGGAAAGGAGCCAGTAAATCCCAAGTCAACTGGGCATCTTTTGGCCATCCAAGTTTACCTTCCTTTGGAGAGGAGAAGGAAGGGGAGGGGATGTTTTGAAATATCTGGATATTTTCAGGAGAGAAAGCATTTGTCATCAAAAATAAATTACATTATGTAGGCTTTTATGTTCTATTCCACTTTGCAAACATTACCAATCTTGCTCTGAAGGACTCAGGAAGCAGATTTTAGCAACTCAAAAATGGAGTTCTGGGCTTGTGAGATCATACATATGGAATCAAAGGATCAGGTATTTTGGGAAATGACTTCAAATATCATCTAGTTCAAACTCCTCATTTTACATCTGGGGAAAATGAGGTTTACAGAGTCTGGGTCAATGGTTCTTTCTACTATATCACTGACCTTTCAGTGCCTCTGATGTGATCTGAGTGTCCATGAGTTATAACTATCCTTCATTCTCTGGACTTCACTGCACACACTGATCTGAAAGAACGCCCCAGGTCACAGACCACCACTCATCTAATTGCTGGGGTTGGTTCATTCTGATAAGGACTTCAAAATAAATAAAACAGGACTGTGGAAAGAGAAAAGGAACACACAAATAGAAGGCAAGGAACTTATGGTCTAACACAGGCTCAGTCACTAATTTGCTAATGTAAACTTGGATATGTCAGAGAAGTTTTAGAGTTAGAACACCTAGAGGTCATGTGGTTCTAATCCAAATCTAAAACAGAAATCTCTACAGTAACCTGGAAAAAGTCACAGGGCCTAACTTAAAGGCCTCCATTGATGAGGATCTTATGACCTCCTGAGGCGACCCAATTTGCACATGGACGTTTTTGAATACCACTTCTCTTTGTTGCTCAGAGCTCTGTTCTTGGGAACCAAGCAAGCTTGACCTGACAGCCTTTCAAACACTGGGCCACTACAGCCTTCTCCCTATCCCCAGTCTTCTCTTCTTTAGGTTAAACATCCCCAGTTCCTTCAACTGCTCTTTAAATGATCTGATTTCTGTACCTTTTAAGATCCTGATCATCTTATTTTGGAGGCAGTTTCTCGATGCCTTTATTAAAATCCTTTCTGAAATGGTCACGAATGACATATACTACTTCAGATGTGTTCTGACAAGAGCAGAGCATGGGGACGATTGCTTTCTTTGTTCTCTCATATTGCTGCCTACGATTCCACTGTTGACTTTTGTTAAGCTGAAGTACAGTAAGACCGCCAGGTGAGAGAGAGAAAGAGAGAGACAGAGACAGAGAGAGAAACAGAGAGAGAGAGACAGAGACAGAGAGAGACAGAGAGACAGAGTAAGAGAGACAGACAGAGAGAGAGGAAGAGAGAGAGAGAAAGAAGGGAAGAGAAGAGGAAAGAGGGAGGGAGGGGGAGAGAGATAGAAACAGAGAGGAAGAAAAAGAGAGAGGACCAGGAAAAGAGAGAGAAGAAAGGAGAGAAGAAGAGAGAGAAAGAGGGAGAGAAAGAGATAGAGAAGTGTTACCACATGTGTAAGTGTGGTAATTTTTTGATGTAAAGAACAGCTAGAATATGGGGAAATGTGCTATATTTGGATTCAGAGAACTTGAGTTCAAATCCTGTCTCTGCCACTCACAGGCTGTGATACTAGGCAGATCACTTAACCTCTGTAGACCTCAGTTTCCTCATTAATAAAGTGACAAGATTGCCTCTAATAACAGTGACATTCTTTGATTCTGTGAAGCTGTGATGGCTTATATCTCTGGTCCACCATGAATATATGAAGCTTCTGATGTGGATTAACATGTAGTCACTGGCAAACAGATATGCAGGAAATAGGATCAAGTTTTATTATAATTTGTCCTTAAGGGGTTTATGAATTTAGGGTATGGAGAGGGTGTTGAGTCACTGACACTAGAGTTCCTGAGTTGCAGATGAAGGGGGCAGAGGCTATGTTACCCTCTCCACTCTGGAAATGTGAAGTTAGCTTGTAGGGAGGGGAGGTGATGTCAGCTCCTCCCTTGTAGAACTCCACAATTTACAGTGGAGAAGAGAGGATGTGCTAGCCATTCCTCCTGGAGGTCCTGAGTTTATAGAGAGCACAGAGGAAGCTATGTTCATTAGCTCTGCCACCCTGAATCTAAGAAATTTAGGGTGTGGGGGGGGAGAAGGCATGTCAGCACCCTCTTTTTTGCTAAAGAATTTAGAGGCATAATTCACTTTTCTGTGTCTTGGAGATTTTTGGAAATCCAGACACTTGGGTGTCAAGTCTCTGGAAGAAGGGTTTCTACTTCAGGAGGACCCAATCCTGAAACATGTTTGATGACCATGAAGCTGTCTCCCCATTGTTCTTGCTCTCATCTCTGATGAATGCACCACAGTGAAGAAATCTACTGAGCAGAGAGGACCCTGACAAAGTATCAGTGCCAAAGCATCAGGAGCCAGCAGCATCCTATGGCCTAGAGTATCTTCAAAAAAACTACTGTAATTACAGCATGCATTTGACACAGTGGCCCACTGCGGGGAAAACCCCACAATTGCTTATCGGTTTACCATTACAACCTTTTATTAAATTTTTCTCTTTTTAATTAAAACAGGGAGACAAACCCACACCCTTATCCTATCAGCAATCTTTGCTGGTAAGTCTGTGGCAGCTTTAGTGGACTAAACCCGCTTGATTACACGGCTGTGATCTTATGAGGTCTGACAGCTTCATATATTAATATAACACAGGCAGATTAGCATGTGTACAGAGGCAATATAGACTCCTGTCCTAGCACAGTCCACTCATGGGTTCTAAGAAGAACTATTCTCCTCTCCTCTGTTTGATCTTCTAATTTAGGTCTTGTCTATTCTATAAATGGGAAACAAAGAAGGTTCCCCCACCTTCCTTCCATCTTGAATAGAAATGCTGGTGGTGCCTGAAAGAGGACTGGGCATGCGTTTCCCTGACATTGTTCAAGAAGAGAAGTTAAATAGCATGTCTTTGCTCAGAGTCATTGCTGGTTCATTTAGGAAGGTGAAGCTGGGGTAGTTCTTAGTCCAAGGACATGAACATACATGAAAGATAGCTTTATGGAAGGAGTGGAAGAAGGGGCTGTTGGATGCAAAGTTCAGGGGGCTTTGTGAATTTGTCAACATCTGAGGTACAGAGGAAAGGGCACTGAGTTTGGAGTCAGAAAACATAACTTAAGAACCCTCTTTTAAAAGAATTTAAAATATATTTTCAATTCACTTTCTCTCCCATCTCTTCCTTCTTCCCAAACCCCATTGTTCCCGACATCCTGGAAAACAATTTACAGCTATACCCCCAAAGCAACCGAACAGTGCATATTCTTTGCACTAGTGATACCCTATTAGGTCTAGATCCCAAAAAGATATAAGAGGAAAAGGACTCATTCGAGAAAAAATATTGATAGCTGCTCTTATTATAGCAGCAAAGAACTGGAAACTGGGTGTGGGATGGTGTCCATTAATTAGAGAATGGTTAAGTAAGTTATGGGATGTGAATGTAACACAGTATTATTGTGCTATAAGAAAAAATAGACAGTTTTAGAAAAAACTGGGAAGACTTGTATGAACTATAGCAGAGTGAATTGAACAGAACCAGGAGAAAAATGTATACAACAATATTGTAAAGGCAAACTGCCTGAAAAGACTTTAGAACTTTTTAATCAATGCAGTTAATCTTCTGACACTACTTGTGGGACTTCAGACAAGTCACTTGATTTCTCTGGGCTTCAGTTTCCTCAATTATAAAATGAGAGGCTTGAACTAGATGATCTCAAAGGTCCTCCCAACTTTAGCTGTACGGCACCATGATCCTAAGCAATCATGTTCTTAGGACTGTGCTCTTCTCCATCCTTGAGCCCACCCTATCTCCACCCCCTTCCTCATTGTAGTAAGCCCTCAATATCTCTTTGGTGCTTTATATAACAGAAACCCAAGTGTTAGCGCAGATATACCAAGAGGGACAGAGAATGCTTAGCGCTGTGGTTGGCATGTGATAGAGTATTGTTTGTGGGTAATGCGTACTTTAATACTGCACAGCCCCAAACCTTTCTTTCATCAAGGTAGATGTTATTTTCATATCACCTTTTTTGGCAGGCACATCACTGTGATGGCTCATCTTGAGCTTGTGATCCACTTAAATCCCCAGATCTTCTTCAGAACAACTGTTGTCCTAATTAGAAGAAAATGGAATAGTTTATCTGTCAGATCTATGGATAAGGGAAGAATTTAGGACCAAAAAAGATATAGGGAACATTACAAAATATAAAACAGATAATTTAATTATATAATTTAAAAGTTTTTGTTCAAACAAAACCAATGTAACCAAAATTATAAGGAAAGCAAAAAACTGGGAAAAAATTGTAGCAAGTATCTCTGATAAAGGTCTCATTTCTCAAATATACAGAGAACTAACTCAAATTTATAAGAAAACAAGTCATTCCCCAACTGATAAATGGTTAAAAGATGTGAGGAGGCAGTTTTCAGGCAAAGAAATCAAAGCTATCTATAATCATATAAAAATGCTCTAAATCACTTTTGGTTAGAGAAATGCAAATTAAAACAATGCTGAGGTATTACCTCACATTTGTCAGATTGGCTGATATGACAAAAAAAGAAAACGACAAATGTTGAAAAACTGGGAAAACTGGGATGTTAATACATTGCTGGTGGAGTTGTAAACTGATGTAACCATTCTGGAGAGCAATTTGGAACTATGTGGCTGTAAAACTGTGTATATTTTTTGATCTAGCGATATCACTGCTAGATCTATATCCCAAAGACATCCAACAAAAGGGAAAATAGCCTATTTGTACAAAAATATTTATAGCCGCTTTTTTTGTTTTGGCTAAGAACTGGAGTTTGAACCATTCCCCATCAATTGGGGAATGGTTAAATATGTTGTGGTATATAATCATGATAGGATATTATTGTGTTATTAGAAATGATAAGCATGATGATTTCAGAAAAACTTCAAAAGATTTAAATGAAACAATGCAAAGTGAAATGAGCAGGACCAAGAGAACAGTAAGAGATTGCTGTTACTGTTAGATAGTAACAGCAATACTGTACTATGATCAATTGTGAGTAACTTAGCTATTCTCAGCAACACAATGATCCAAGACAATCCCAAAGGACTCATGATGAAACATGTCATCCTCTTCCAGAGAAAGAACTGCTATTGTCTGAATACAGAGAGAAGCATACTATTTTCCTTCCTTCCTTCCTTCCTTCCTTCCTTCCTTCCTTCCTTCCTTCCTTCCTTCCTTCCTTCCTTCCTTCCTTCCTTCCTTCCTTCCTTCCTTCTCTGTCCCTGTCTCTGTCTCTCTCTCTCTCTCTCTCTCTCTCTCTCTCTCTGTCTCTCTCTCTCTCTCTCTTTTTTTAGTCCTCTAGTCATTAGCCCAAGTCTAATGTGGAAATATTTTATATGATCATACATGTATAATATATATCAGATTGCTTACCATCTTGGGAATGGGGGAGGGAGGGAGAGCAGAATAGAATTTTGTAACTCAAATCTTTAAAAAAAGTTAAAATGTGTTTTAACATGTAATTGTGAGAAAATAAAATACAATTTTTTTTTTAGTTATCAAGGAAAACTGCAAAAAAACAAAACAAAACAAAAAACAATTGCTGTCTAACCATGCCTCCTCCAGCTTATATTTGTGGGTTGATTATTTTGTATCCAAATGCAAGACTTTACATTTATCCTTATTGGATCTTACTAGTGAATCTTATATTCAGGCCAGTACTCTAGTCTGCTTTTTTGTTTTGGTTTTTTTGGTATGTGTTGTGAACCCATCAGCCTCTGGAGCCCAGTTTAGAAAAAATGCAGAAGATGACAAAGGAAGCCAATTATATTGAAATATGGTGATACAAATATTTTTAAATACAAGTTCATGGACCCTAGTATAAGCATCTCTGCTCTAGCCTATCAAGATATGTTTCCATCCCAACTCTGTCATCTGCTGTATTAGCAGTCTCTCCCAGTTTTGTATCATCTGAAAATTGAAAGAACTTGCTATCTATGCTTTTATCCAAGTCGTTGGATATTAAACTGCACAGGGCCAAGTACAGATGACTGGGAAGATCTACCAGAGAACTTTGCCTCTCACCTTGATCATGGGCTTACCTCTAACCCTGCACAGCCCTACTGAAAATGCAAACCTATGGTCACAAAGGGAGCCATAAAAGAGAGTATAGATTATTCAACACAATCCAACAAAGGGCACATCCTTACGATGATGGGCCATGTTTGTTTTTAATAGGATCATACATCTAGAGTTGGAAGGAGTCCAACATCATCTCCTCTATTCCCATTTAATTGATAGAAAACTAAGAGGAAACGTGATTTGCTGAAGGCAAATAAGGCGGATAGTACAGCATATAGGTGGCACAATGCATAGAACACTGAGCTTGGAGTCAGGAAGACTGATATTCATGAGTTCAAATCTGGCCTCAGACACTTACTAGTTGTGTGACCTTGAGCAAATCATTTAACCCGATTTGACTCAGTTCCTTATCTATAAAATGAACTGGAAAAGGAAATGGCAAACCACTCCAGTATCTTTGCTAAGAAAACCCCAAAAATGGGTTCATGAAAAGTCAGACACAACTGAAATGATAGAGCAACACAGATAGTAAGTAGCAGAGCCAAGATTAGAGAGCCCTGGTTTTCTGAATCTAAATCCAGTATTCTTTCCAGTTACTGCATCATCATGAATTAACAGCAAACATTTCCGTAGCATTCTAACATTTACAAAGTGCTTTTTAGGCATTTTTTTTTCATTTGATCCTTACCACAACCCTGTGAAGCAGATAGATGGGTCTGGTGTCAAGAAGACCTGAGTTAAAATCCAGCCTCAGGTATTTATGAGCTATGTGACCCTGGGCAAGTCACTTGACCTCTGTTTGACATCAATTACCTCATACAGAATTGGAATAATGAGAGCATCTTCCTTCCAGGGTTGTGAGGATCAAATGAGGTATCATTTATAAAGCACTTAACACAGTGCTTGCCACATAGTAGCTGCTCCTTATTATCCTCATTTGATATATATGAGGAGATAGAATTACAGAAAGGTCACATGGTTTGTGCGAGTTCATGTAGCTAGTAAGTGTCTAGGTGGGTTTTCAAATTCAGGTCTTTCTAATTTCAAGTCCAGAATTCTTTCCACTCTCCCATACTAACTCTCATGATACTTTGCTTTGGAATCTATCCAGAAAACCACTCATTCAATTATTTTTAAAATTCGACCAAGTTTATTAAACTTTTGCAGTGGTAGGTCCTGAGAGCAGATGCTAAAGGAAGAGATACAAAGATGAATAAGACAGAGTCTCTGCCTTCAATGAGATTATGTTCTGATGGGAGGAGGGGTGGTTGGTAGGATGAGAGACAAATATCTTCAGATTTGGCCTTTAAAATAGCAAAATACTGCAAGCATCTGTGGTATATACGCATGTGCCTTCTTTCCAATGAGGCAGATCACAGTTTCCCTGTAAGTCTTGGAGAAAAAGACCTGGCAGAAAAAGTCTTTTACCTCTGGTCAACTTGATGATAGGCATATCTGAATTTAAATAGTCTAGTTCTCAAACAATATATCTATCCATCTATCTCTGGAGCTTTATGAATACCTAGATAGGATCATCGATTTAAAGCTGGAAACAGAGAGGAAATGTGACTAGCCATATAATGGGATATCTCCATAGCTCATGCCCCAAAGAATAGCACCCACCAGCAATGGCCGCAAGATATATCTGGGTTTGTCTTTAAGCCCATGTAAATGAGATTTTTAGAAACAGCCTCTCTTTACAAAACTTCCCCTATATTTAGCGATTGGTGTAATACCCATTCATAATAGAGTTGTAATAGCTGCCCACCTCTAGCTGACAAACTTTATAAAGCATTCTCAGTCTTTCTGGAGAAATGATTAGTGCCCAGCTGACAACCAATGAACATTATGTTGGCCTTATGAGGAATAACAGACAAACCTTTTAATATATGAGCTCTCAGAAAGTCCCAGCCCAGAGCCCAAGTGAATAATGGTTATGCCCCAAGTAACACATCAGGGTCATAAACAGTCAATCTTCACCAAGAGGAAAAATGAAATATTGGTTGATACCATTTTTAATAAAGAGAATAAATTAGGTTTTAAATATCATGGTGCATCTTTAAACTGGATAGGACTCAGACTTGCATGCCAATTAGCAAGTGAATAAGAGTGACAGGGGTCATCGGCCAGTAATTACCTCCCAGTCCACTTTGCATGATACTGGGCATTGTGTCCACCCCAGGACCTAGCAATCTGGCCACCTGCTTAGGATGACTGTGTAGATAACCAGCTTTGTCTGCAGAATTAAAATGGTGCCTTTAATCTCATCATTAATTCCTAATTCCACTGGTTCAATCAGTCACATGATGAACAATGCATTATTCCTTGCCTGTATTTGCTCTTTTTTTTTTAATTAGAGAAAATCCTTCTACAATGTCAAACTTAATTTCAGATGTTGACTAGGAATATACCTTATTCAGCAGAAAAGCAATCCCAAGACACTGAGAAGGGAAAGAGTTAAAAAAAAATGTTGCATCCCCTCTCTCCAGACTAAGCATTAAATTGGAAGAATTGTATTAAAACTCAACTCAGGCTTTAAAAATAACAAACATATTAATATTTGTATATGCTCACATTTATATATGTATACATATATATTAACCCCCCACACTACTTAGAATACTATGAGGGATGAATCAAAATGTAAACATGCACACGCTTTGGCATTATTAATTGGGCACCCGCCACCCTCATTATAACACCAGCTCTGCCGAGCGCACTGGAGAGAGCCTGCTGTAATGGGGTGGCTGATTATAATGGGGTAGAAGGCAGCTGGGGGTCAGGGAGCATCGGCGTTGTTTCTCGTAACAGGCAGCTGTATAAGGAGCACCGAATGTTAATTCTTTGATTTATTTTTATACCTGTCAGGCTAATGATGTTGAAGTATAATGCAATTCAGCTGAGGAGGTTGAATGTTCAACCTTTAAGAACCAAGAACTGCATGAGGCATGCTTTTTTTTTTTTTTTTTTTTTGAGGGGAGAAAGGGATGGAAGAGAGAGGGGAAGATGAGAGATGCCCAGATCAGGACATTCAATTCATGGCTTACTCCCCGTGTCCAACCTTTCCTTTTTTAATTCTTCTGGTACATCAAAGTGACAAGTCTTTGGTTCTTTGGTGGCTAACGGGTTAACTCTAACAGTTAAACCATTTTTCTTGGAGGTCTCAAGTCTTGCACATGTTGCTACGTTGACACCAAACCTACATTTTGCCTTCCATTATATGAAGGACAGATTGTGAGAGGATCAGGAAAAAACAGCACATACAGCGATGCCTCTTCCTTTGCTTGCTATCTGATGATCAAACACCCCCCCACCCCCCACCCTCCCCACCCCCAACCCCTGTGAGTATGGGGGGAGCCCTAACTTTGCATTTCAATAGTTTGGTTTTTTTTTCCTTATTAATCCATCTGCGCACACAGAGGAGGAAAAAAAATCCCTTTCTGTTCTATACAAGGCATAATTTAAGCAGGCTTTGGAAATAAAAGGCAGAACAAATGTTATTGTTATTTTCAATATACAGATGTTTATTCTCATCTTCCCCCTCCCCTCCCCCCTTATTTCTACTACTGTCTTTTTGGTGACGACATAAATAGGACTTGTCTCTTCACCATCTACCAAAGACTTTTGTTTCCTGGGACAGCAGCCTATTATGATGTCACACACTGAAACAGTAATAATCTCCCCCCCCTCCCCCCCAAGTCTTAATAGAAGACAATGAAAGGAACCATATTGTTTTGTGATGGCACTAAATAAAGGAACTGTAAAGAGAGAAAGGGGAGGAAGGGAGGATACTCTAAAGAAGTGAGACAAGCAAGCATTGCCTTACCTGGACATAGTATATATTTTTTTCTTTAATTAAATGTGGAAAAGGATTGGGAAGTGTCTCAGAGTGAGAGGAAGAAGAGTTTTTCCCACTGATCAGATGATGATGAGTGGTGCTTTCACTCACTGTTCAGTATTTTTTCTTTTATGTTGGTCATGCAGGATTTTCTGAGATCAACCCACTTGGAAGACTCCCTGAAATCACAGTCATTCAGGTCCATTGTCAGTGCTTGGGCTTGACAACTGATGAAGATCAACAGAGTTTGAGTTGTACAGTTTGTGAGACAAAGGCCTTAGCAAGAGGGACTGTAGGAAACATTGTTTGTCACAGAATCTTAGGATCTCAGAGTTGGAAGAGGACTTACGAATTGACTATTCCAATCCCTTTCTGAACAGGAACATCCACTACAAAATTCCTCTTTAGGGTTCCATTTCATGACCTCCCAGGATGGGGAACCAGCTACATTCTCCTTTTGGACAGCTGTTAGGACATTTCTCCTGATCCTTTTTTGGAGCTAAGTTCACAGAACCTCAGAGCTAGAAGAGGCCTCGGAGATCATCTAGCCCAAACCCCTCTTTTGGTCAATGAGCAAATATTCCTCGTTTTTGGTTGTCCTTCACTTTCTAAGAGGACTAAAATGACATCATTATGTTAGAGTAGAATTTCAGTGTGTCTGACTGTGACTGATCAGACAAGTTGGGAATGTTTCACCGCAGGTCAGGCACGAGTAGTCTATGTGAACATTTGGGATGGATTTTCTAAATTTGCACATCCTTTGTTTCCTTTGAGCTGTTTTAACTCTGCTTTACTCTTCTCTGATGTAGGGAAGCCATGCTGAGTGGTCTTGTGCCAGTGTCTCTCATGTCACACAATCAATTCCACAGTTCTTAAGAGAGACCTTGAGAGTGTCCTTGTATCGCTTCTTCTGAACCATGTGAACACTTGCTCTGTGTGAGTTGTCCGTAAAATAGACTTTTTGTCAAGTGTACGTTTTGCATTCAAACAACGTGGCCAGTCCATCGGAGTTGCACTCTCTGAAGCAGAGTATGAATGCTTGGCAGTTTAGTTCCAGTAAGGACCTCAGCGTCTGGTACCTTATCCTGCCAGGTGATCTTCAGAATCTTCCTAAGACAGTTCAGATGGAAGTGATTCAGTTTCCTGGCATGGCACTGGAAGACTGTCCAGGTTTCACAGGCATACAACAACGAAGTCAGCTATTAGGTTAATGGCAGAACTAGGATTAGAAGCCTGTTCTCCTGGCTCAAAGTCCAGAATTCTTCCATTCATTTATGATAAAAGCAGCAGCAGCAAAAACAACATTAGCTAGCATTTATATAGTACTTTAAGTGTGCAAAGAGCTTTATATATTTTATTATATATTATTATATATTTATATATTATATTATAATATATTATATATTATATTATATTATAATATATATTTATATTTATATATATACACATGTATTTGTATACTATCTCATTTAATCTTTACAACAATGTTGGGAGATAGGTGATATTATTATCCCCATTTTACAGACAAGGAAACTGAGCCAGAGAAAAGGTAAATTATTTGTCCGGGCTCACATAGCTAGTAAACATCTGAGTCCTTTGAAAATCCAGAAGAGGTCCTATTAAAATTTTCCAGAGAAATTAGTATAATCTGTGAAAATTTAGGGGGCATTTGAGGGGGTGGTACTTTGTAGACTTTCCTTGAAATTGGAACAATTTATTTTATTGCAGTGAATTTAATTTGTGGAAAAATCTTTTCTGAAGAATAAGAAAATATTGAGACAAGATAAATGTCAACTTTTAAAGGCAACTCCCTCCCTTCCCCATAAGCTCACTGACAAACACAACATTTCATGTTTGTGAGAATCAGCAGTAACTGGTGATGACGCCCTTTGCGAATGTAAAGTGTTTTTGGAAATAGGGAAGAAGAGCAGTCCCGATGCTTTGCTGCAAGTTTTGAATCTTGGAAGTGGGAAAATCATTAATTTCTCAAATTTTCACTTGGCAAAATATTTCTCAGCAAAAGTGGCGCCTTTGGAGCCACTTTGGAGCAATTTGGCCACTGAGGCAGACACGTTGCTATTTGCTTCGGGAAACCATTTTTTGGTTTCATACAAAAATGGTGCCAGATTTGAGGCAAACCAGAAAATTGCTCCAAATTTTTGCCAAGTCCTTCAGGGAATAGAAGTTTAGGCAGTTGCAAAGAGATCTAGCTGTAATATTACAGATGGTGAGCACCTCAGCTCAGCTCAGCTCACATTGAGATCATAAGCAAGCTCTGGAGGACATTCTGCCTAAGCCATTTAGTTTTTCACCTGGTGCGCACACACACACAAACACACATACACGTTTTACAATGAAACTCTTTGCCAAAATGTTCTTTGAATGGGAGGCAAGTCAATCAGTATGTATTTATTGAGCACCTACTGTGGGTGCCACGTTGCTACTAATGCAAATGTGACTACCCCACAATCTGTCTGGACACACAATTTGTTGGCCCACTTTTCAGTGTCTCCAGTATCCTCTAGGACAAACACATAATATTTTCTTTCATGCTTAGGTGTCACATATCCCTGGATAGTTTTTCTTCTCTGTGTAACATTTGGGGAACATCAGTTAAATATGGTCAGATTAAGCCCCTGGTGCACAGAGACATGAAGGTTACATCTTCCTGACACCAAAACATCTGAATGACAAGTAAAAACTTCAGTTAATTACCTGGATATTTGTCCAACACAACGCCAAACATCCATCCAGATGTTCCAAAATTGCTCAGTCATGCCTGGATATTTGGAAGCATCTGGATTGTGTGGCATTATGTAGACCAAACATCCCAAACAACAAGCTTTGTTTCTTCATTCATCACCCAGATGTTGTAGCAGCTATGTAGATTTAATCAGTATCTCTGGGCTTCAGTTTCAAATTCTATAAAAATAAGGGGGTTAGACTAGATGACCTCTAAAGTCCTTTCCAAATCTAAATTGCTGATCTCATAATTTAGCACAAATAGGAAGCCAAGACTGGAGGACCAGATCATGATGTTCACTTTTCCAGGGGGTGATAATCTGTCACCCTCCTTATACAAAGATGCGATTGAGTCAGTAAGAGTGCCACTTCAATTTCTGTCCCTGTAATGTGATAGGCTGCATATCCATAGATTGTTTCAGTGACCAATGGCAACTAGAGTTGGCATCTCAGTCTGTGGCCAATATCACCAATCAATTGGTGGCTGGGGTAGACTCAATCTGGGGCTGCGGTGAGAGGTTAGACAGTAGCCAGGCTTAGTCATTACCCTGTAGCCATGTTAAGGAGCCCAGAAGGTCACTGACCATGTCAGTCCTATATCCCTGTACAACTTCTTACTGGCTTCTAACCCATTGGTACCCAGCCATAAACTCTGGAGTCAGTCGTAGAACTTGGCTTTCGTACCTCCACGGAATCCTGTTCTGAAACAATCATGAACTACATTTGGATGTCTAGATTTTCTTCTTTAGATGTGGAAGGAAAGACAAAAATTGAAAATCCTTGTCAGGAGGGAGAGAAATTGGGTTTTTCACAAAGGAAATTAATATGAGTACTGAGTCTAGGCTAATGGGAGGACCCAGGGCTAACTGTAGAGGATTGGTACAGATTATCATAGCCTGAAAAGAAATACCCAAAAAACTGTGAAAAGGCCTTGTCTGCTAATATTGTAGTTTTCAGTTATGAATCACACTGACCTGAATGGAGTCATGGGATGCTTAAAGAGTACCTTCCTTCTCTCCTATCTTTTATGAAAGGCATGTTTTAGGAGGGTCTTAGCTTGACCTGTCTTTGGGCAAACTGATAGCTACTACGGTCTAATGTGAGGGAGGGGCTGCGGAAAAAAAAGACTTATCCAAACATTAATGTCTAGTATTGAGAAAACTGGCCCTCAGAATGAAAGTAAGCACTGCTTTGGTATAATGGCAGGATAGGAGAACAGGAATTTGAAATGACCTGGAGCCATTTGGCACAATATTTCCTCCCTCTTCCCTTTTTGCCACCTTTTCAACCAAAGACCGTGGGTGGTGACCACTGGGAAATTTCTTTGAGTATAATTGCTTCCTCAGCTTCCTTAAGTGAGTCTTGATTTTCCTCTTAGCTAGCTGGAGAGTGGGAGGAATTTTTGAGTAAACCTCAAACTTTCTTCAGGTGCTTAGAACTCAGTAAAATTCCCCAGAGGGGCCTCCTGGTTATTTTTTAAAGACATCCTATGAATGCTTAATACTCTCTCTCCAAATACTGCCAAAGCCCATTAACCCAGAGAGCCAATTCTTCTAGGGTGGTTTGAGATCTTGGGGAAAGAAAGTATCTATGATTTGGCTCTTTTAGACCTTTTAGAAATTCTGGCCCTAGGGTTAATAGAGAGCTCTGGTTTCCCTTCACCCTCCTCTGTCATTAATAACACAAATATACCAAACAAATTAATTCCTCCCCCCAAAAACTTGTAATGATTTTTTTTCTCTGTTAAGTTTTCAATTACATCAGCTCTCTCATTCTCATTAGGAAGACACCAGCCCATCTTCATTAAATGTGAAACTAACTTTCCAGCAGCAAAGAGGCCCGGGTGAAGAGGGTAATGATTTAATTTTCTTCATTTCAGAGAATTACATCTCTTATCCTGGGGCAATCCGTCTGTAAATGCAGACAAAGTGCCATTTGAAACTCCATTTACATTACTAATTTGATGAAGTTACTCAGAAGCCACCCCTCCTAGAAATACTAGGCCTATTGGCCTTCATTTTGTGGGACCTGAATCTCACCAGCCTACTGGGTGGGGTTGGAGGCACTGGGGAAGGAAGCAAAGAACCTGAATGCCTTTCACACGCTGAGCTCATTGATAAGCTCTAGTCATTTAGCCTCTGTGTGATTTCATCTCCTCATCTGTAAAATAAAGGGGATATATTAGATGGCCTCTCCGTTCTTTTTCAGCTCTAACTCTATGGCTTATAGGTGATGTAGTGCTGACATTTCAGGGGACCTCGGGAAGATTTTGTCACTCTTGCTTTTCCTTTGTTTTTTTGCTTTGTTCTATTTTGTTTTTCCTGAATTCATTCACTAGGGTCAAGTCATTGAGGTCATTAAGATGGATATAGATCTGAAGCAAGAATTTGCATATGTGACTGGTTAATGATGAAGTGTTTCCTTCCCATTTTGTTGGTCTAACCTCTAGAAGCGCCTTTAAAGAGCGCTATAACCCCCTCCCCCCAGCAAACATACTTGTAAGCATGCGAGCGCGCACACACACACACACACACACACACTTTCCCTTGGATATTTGAACTCTAAAGTGATCCATCACTTTTGATCTAAGGAAAGTAGGGAGAATTTGGTTTCTCAAAACTTTCTTAAACTGAGTTGTGTCTTTTTTCTCTCATACGGTCCCCTACTAAATCATTCCTTTCCGTTATCCTTCCTTCCTTCCCAGCTTTTCAATCGGGGACTTCCCATGCTGGATTATAACATTCAGTTCTATCTCTGTGAAGCCTTCTCTGACCTTTCCTGGCCATAGTGACCACCCTTTTCTTTCAAATCCCACAATGTTTCATGCATAAATAATCACATTTATGACATTCTTATTTTGTGTTGCATTAATTTCTGTTTCATGAACCTTAATGCACTAATGCCTCCATACTGGACAGTAAGCTTTTCCAGGTGTGAACCAGATCTTCTTCCTTTGTCTTCCCACCAAGTACCCAGCATTGTGTTGGGTGAACAATGGGTTCAGTAAATATGTATTGATAGAGTTGCAATTCTATTAGACTGAGAATTCTTTGAGAATAGGAACTGATTTTTGCCCCTTTGTATTTGAGACTTTAACGTAGTATATGATCCATAATAGCCATTTAATAAATATGAGTTGATTGCCTGTTACTAGGATAAGGTGATCAGAGCTCTTCCCCCAAGGCACTTGGATGTAGAAGGTGCTGGCAGTACTTTTACTTTTCAGCAGGCATAAACATTGACCTTAGCACATACTTAGAAAGAATAATGATTTAAAATAGGAAATTATAGATGCTACTTCTCACCCTAGGTGAGTTTCTCCCCAGGCTTCCTCCTTCCACTCCTTCCAACAGTCTTAAAGTATATCAGGGTCTGTTTTCCCATGGAGCCTTGAAGTTTCTACCTCACTACCCTCAAATGAATTTGATAAAAGTAGATTTTCGAGAACCTTTTGTGCTGATCGATTAAGGGCTTTCCAGTTCTAACTGGAAGGGACCTTAGCAGCATCTAGCTTATTAATCTCATTTTAAAGATGAAGACACTAAAGTCTCAGGTGGTTGTGATTTGCCCAAGGTCCATAGGCGGTTAAGTGTCAGAGGGAGGATTTGAACCCAGATGCTTTGACTCTACAGTCTACTGTGCTTTCTAATTTCACCATGCAGCCTTCACTAGCTACAGTTTTCCTTACTGATTTACTGAATACTTGTCTTCCCCACTTATAGTCATCTAGGGGAGGCAGCATGCTGTAGGGAAAAAAGCAACGATTTGGGAGTCAGAGACCCTGTTTTCAAATTCGAACTTTGATGCTCATTACCTACATAATCTTGGGCAAATCACTGATTAATCCTGGCTCTCAGTTTCCTCATCTGTAAAGCAAAGGGCTTATATCTGACATTCTCCAAGGTCCTTTGTTTTATTGGAAAGGAGATGTTTAAAAAAAAAAAAAGAAAGGAGACTTTACTTAAAAAAAAATGTAATTCTTGACTCCTTACTCTCACCCCCACCCCCTTCCAATCTGTTGCCAAGGCCTGTTGATGTTACCTTTTAAACATTTCTAGAATGTACCCCCTCTGTTCTCTAACCCTGCTACCATCCTAGTGCAGACCCTCATCACCTGACACCCAGACTATCCCAAAAGACTGCTGCTTGTCTCCCTGCTACAACTTTCACCCTATTCCAGTCCCTCCTCCATTCAGCTGCTTAAGAAATCTTCCCAAACCACAAGTCTGCACCTTCTGACTCCATAAGCTCCAGTTGCTGCCTTTGATCTCCAGGACCAAACATATTCTTGTGTTCAAAACCCCTCATAACTCGCCCCCATCAACTTTCCAGTCTTCTTGTACCTTACACCACCACCAATGTACGCTATGATCCAGTGAGACTGGCCTCTTGACTGTTCCACAAACAAAATACTCCATTTCTTGACTTCAGGCATTTTCTCTATCTCACACTCCTAGAATGCTCTACCTCTTCATCCCTACCTCCTGTCATCCCTGGCTTTCTTCCAGTCTAAGCTAAGAACCTCATTTTCTCTAAATCCCCTCAAATTGCCCTCACTCTGTTGATTATTTACTATTTTCCCTTTATATACCTTGTTTCAACGTAATTGTTTGCATGTTGTATCCTTCCATTAAACTGTGAGCTCTTTGAGATTAGGGAATATTGTTTATCTTTATTTGTATCCCCAGCACTTAGCACAGTGACTGACATATAGTAGGCACTTAATAAATGTTTACTGACTGACTCACTCAAGTATTACATTCCACAGAACAAAGGACTGAAAATATACTCTTGATTCTTCTAGTGCATAGCATTGCTAGCCCTAAGAGATCTGCCATAGTCACCAGGAGCACAGAAAACATTCCTAATGTGGTGTTCTCAAAAGGGAACCTCAGTCACCCTCTGCCCAGGACAATTTCCGCTGGTTCCATTAGCAGATTATATTCTGGTTGCCACAAAATGAACCACATGTGATAGAGGTGGGTGACTTAATGCTGTTTATAATGATGATGACTTTAATATTGAGACACACTTTACACATTGGTGATGCCTTCCATTGAAGGACAGCAAAGCAGTGCTGTCACTGATCTCCTGGCACCTCTGTTAGGGAGAAAAACACTATTATCCTCTTTTTAGAAAAGGGGAAAACTGGAGGGTGAGCCACCTGCCTAAGGTCACAGGGGCAGAGAGAGGAGGTGCTGGGGCATGCCATAGGTCCTTCCATAGGCTGACCTTTGAGGCAGAGTCTCTCCTGGGGGAAATGGAGGAGGCCCAAGTAATGCTTCCCCAAGTCATGCTGGCTTTTTCTCACAAGGAATGAAAATGAATTGATGGGAATCCCCAGTCCCAGAACAAACTAAACAGTCTCTTCTGAAGGGGAGGATAAGAATCATTTGTGGAAACCTCATTGAGCCACAAGAAAATACTGCCTGAAACAAAATTTGGAGCATTAGTCTCAGCCAGAGCCCAATGAGTGTCTTCCCTGGACAAAGAAAGACAGGGAACTGTCTTCACTCAATGACTAGATTAATTTTTTAAAAATTTGCCTCCAAAGTCAAGACATAGGCTCAGTCCAGCAACAGGAAAGACAGAAGAAAGCTTTGAATCAGAATTCTAACCCTGTTTCCTTCTTTTTCTCTCTTCCTTTTTTCTTTGTTCTTTCCTTTCTTCTTTCTTCCTCCCATCCTTTTTGCTCTTTTTTTCTTCCTTCCTTCCTTCCTTCCTTCCTTCCTTCCTTCTTTCTTTCATTCTCTTTCTTTCTTTTTCTTTCTTTCTTTTTTCTTTTTCTTCCTTCCTTTCTTTTCTTACTTCCTTTCTTCCTTCTTCCCCTTCTCCCTTCTCTCTTTCCATCTTCCCTCCCTTCCACTTCAGATGGCTGAATTGAGTCAAGTTGAATAGAATTCAAATAGGTTAAAAGAGCCATCTCCCAACCCTCAACTCACATTTTGGGTGGTTGATGATTGTATGGTTCAATTCTCAACCTTTTTCCTGCCCCTAGTGACTAGAAGTAGTGGAGCACAGACAATATTGATGCAGGACTTGGTTTAGACCCATTCAGGGTCCTGCAAGGTCAGAAATGGCTGCATTCCCCAGTGCCTGGGGAGGGTGGAATTTTGGTTGAAAAAGGAAAGTACAGTGGGCTTCTTCAGGTAAAGACCCTTCAGCCCATTTCATCCTGTATCCTCAACCCCAACTTCATCCCTATTGTTTCACTTGCTCAGTGGTATCCTCATTTCCCTTCCAGTTACATTTTTTCTCTGCTTTACATGATCATACCAGATATATTAATGACCAGTTTGTGAGAATATAAACCATAATCAACTTTGCCTAAAGATATTTGAATAATAAATTTTCCTAGTTCTGAGTCAGGGTCAGGGACTTCACCTTTGTTTCCTGCAGAGCAGGCCTTTATATTGACCCTTTAGCCCAGTCAAGGAAGGGGCAAGTTCATGTGTTTGTGAGTCATCCAAGTCCATAGCTCTTGCTTGCTGTATCCTCCACTTTCCAGATCATGGCATTTTGACATAAGCTGGCTCTGGCGACATCCCTACACTCATAAATAGTGGAGCATTGTCAGCAAAAAATAAAATACTAGGACTGGAGAAGCAGGGAGAAGTGGGTTTGAACAGAGTGGACCTTGAATGAATGAATCAACCCCTTTTCCCTCAATATTGGCTACAGTTCTGTACAGATCCTGAGTTTGTTAAGCTAAGAAAGAGAACGAAGATATGACAATTTGCAGTTTCCCCTCCATGAGCTCTCATTAGAAACCCCCTTTAGGGGAATTATTCTTCTCTTAGAGGAGAGAGAGAAAAACATAGGACCACAGAACTGCGGCTATACGGGACCTTGGAGGTCATCTAGTTCCCCACTCATTTCAGATGCAGAATCTGAGGCCCAAGGAGGTTAAGTGAGTTGCCTATAGTCACACAGATGGTGAGCACCAGAAAGTGGGATCTGGACCCAGATCCTTTGCCTCCAAAGGAAGTGTGTTTTCCACTCTAATTTGTTTCCTCTGAGAGTCACACAAAGAGACAGAGACAATGACAATACTAGGAACCTGTGGAAAAGAGCAAGAGCTAGAATGACCGAGGGAGACACACAGAGACAGAGAAACAAGCAATAGAGACACATAGAAAGAAAAAAAAAAGAGAGACAGAGAAAGAGTTAGAAAGAGAGAGGGGAAAAAGGGGGGAGTCAGGGAAGGAGAAACAGAAAGACAGAGACAGAGATAGAGAGACAAATGAGACAGAGAGAAAAGGATAAGAGAAAAGCAGAGGGAGATGGGTATAAAAAGGAAGAGAGACAGAGAGAGACACACACACTTAGAGAGGAGAGAAAAAGAGACACAGAGACAGAAAGAGGAGAAAGAGAAGAGAGACAGAGATAGAGAGAGACACATATAGAAAAGGAGAGAAAAAGGGAGACAGAAAGATGAGATAGAGACAAGAGAGAGAGAAAGAAACAAGAAAGAATGAGATAGGGTGAAAAGAGGGATTGAAAGATAATGGACATGCTCTGGAGTAAACACCCAGACTCTTAGTCAAGGAGGCGTCATACAAGACTAGGAGCCTAGACACATGTGCCCTTTTCAAGCTCTCAAGCTGACTCCAAACCATGCAATGGCTCTCTCTGTGGTTCAGTCTACATGTCATCAAAACATCCAGATGAAAAATGAAAAGTTCTGCTCACCATTCAGATGCTGTACACCTGACACCGAACACCCAGACATCTGTGAAACATCTGGATTTGGATGGGGATATTAAAGTTTTCGGCTTTCATCCAAATATTTTGCACCATGTACACATCGCTTGTATTTGCATCTGTTGTATAGAGGGGACTAGACTGCAGCAAGTCTCTTGTGAGAATTAACAGCTGAAAGAACTCCACAAGATTACCCATCTTGATTACTCTGTTTATGTGAATGGATCCTACTACAATGGTTATTGTTGTGTTCATCCTTCGTTGCCAAAGAAGACCGCACCGTTAGAGACATAATGACATGACTTGCACTTGACTTTGTTTTGAGTGAGGGAGGGCTGTGCAGATCACCAGCCTCACTTCTCCAGAGCCATCTGAATCTAGTGACCAGATATTCATCAGGATGACTGGATATGACCCAGGTTGCAATGGAAGACCTTGGCCCTTTTAGACCATGGCCTATTCGGTACTCACTTTGGGTGAGGTAATGTCCATTCAGTGAATAGGCCTGTTTAAGAAAAGAAAAATAACTAAATCAGGCTGGGAGGGAAACAGCAACAGTTACTACTGATAATCACTCTTAAGCCAGGAGGGTCCAGAAAACAGCCTTTAAGTGGACCTTGGGCAGGGGTCTAATGTGGTACAATCTATGGGCTTTTCTGATCCTACCACAATGGTGAGACTGCTGGCCTGAAGGGGGAGTCAGACAACTCAACTTCTAAGCTTCATTTTGGTACTAACTACCTTCAGGACCTTGGTTAACTCACCCTTGCAGGAGCAGAAGATGATAGATTTAGAACTGGAAGGGACCTTTGATTACCCTGATTCATTTTACAGATGAGGAAACTGAGGTCCAGGAAGTGACTTGCTCAGGTCATACAGATAGTAAATAACAGACTTGGGATTTGAACCCAGGTCATCTAACTCTAGATTCAGCACTTCTCCCTCTCCACCAAGCTCAACTTTTCTTTTCTGTTTTCTCTTCTTTTCGTCTCATTTCCTTTCCCTTTCTTTTAAATTGTCCCTTCTACCCCCACCCCCAATTAACAAGTATTTATTTCCCATCCTTTCCATACCCTAACCTGACTGGGGAGAGCAGAGATAAAATGAAAAACAAAACCCTTTTAACAAATAAAAAGTATTTCAAAAGTCTTGGTGCTGCATAAGGTCTTGGAGGAAGAGACATTAAATGCTTGTTAACCGAAAGCAAATTTTTTTTAAACATAAAAAAAAAACCTAACTCAGAAAAACTAGCTTGGTATAGTGGGAAAAGCACTGAATATGAAGTCAGTTGACCTGAGTTCAGATCACAGTCCTGTTGTTTCTATCTATGTGATCTTGGGTGCATCATTTTCTGAGCTTCAATTGTGTCATCTGCAAAATAAGGTGAGACTTGCAGTTTACATAGTAAAGCTTTATCAACCTGAAAGTTATGCTAAGACTTTTGGGACACCTTATAACCCTAGTCAAGCAAAACAAAGACCCAGACTAAACCCAGACTTCTTTGTTTCTTCGTCTATAAAATTATCAAAAGGATGGAAACTAGATGAACCCTAACGGCCCTTTAGACTCTACCTGAGGCAGCCTTAAGGACAAGTGCCACTTACCAAGCAGTGGGATGGAAAGGGGAGCACGGATTTTCAAGCATAAGGAGACGTTGCTATAAAGGCCACAGAGTTAGCTTGTGTCCTTCCTGTGTAGGCCACAGACTCCTTGAAGCCAGGGACTGTTTTGTCTTTCTGTCCCCAGCATAAGGGATGTTGTTGTTTTATGATGATGATGATCCTTTTGTTGAACTGTACCTCTCATGTAACTGCCATAGGCAAACTGCCAATGGGATAACTTCCTCTACCAACACATCTTCTCTACAAGGCTTAGATGTCTGAGCACAGCATGGAGGGTTAAATACTTGCCTGAGGTCACACAGCTAGCATGTGTCAGAGGTAGAACTCAAATCCAGGTCTTCCTGACTCAGAGGCACCCCCTCTATTCATTACATCCCATTGTAGGTGCTTAATAATACTTTGTTGAATTGAATTGTTGAATTTCTGACCAATGCTGTTCTTCTGTTTGCTCTCACCTTGACTCACTTACCCTGCTCTTGGAATCTGGTTTCTTTCAGAACTCGTAGATTTTGCTTTCAGATAAATGCACTAAGTTTGTCTCAAGCTCATCCTCATCCTGCACTTGGGCACTGGGCTTGGATCACCTTCCCTCTGATCTGATTCTTCAGTTCTGACTTGTGGCTTCAACTACATAAGTATTCTAGTACTTTGTGTACCCCACTTTCTTCCACTTTCTGTTTTTCCTCTCCCTAACCCTTTTCCTTCATTGGTGTTTTTTTCTTATAATCTCCATTTCTGGGAAAAACTTTAATTTAAAAAGGCCAAGGTCACCCACTGAATCCTGGGCCATTGCCAATCATCTTAACTCATCTTGCCACTGAACTCTGATGGCTTTGGAGGAGAGAGTGAGACTGATGATCTTCCAAAGCTCCACTTCATTTAAATCAAAATTCACAAAGTCAAGACATTACCCTCATGGCATCATTGGTCCTCTTCAAGAACAAAGGATAAGCAGAAACACTAACTTTATAGAAGGACCCAGATGTTTCACCATCCTTCATTCACTGAATTTTGCTCCCATAGCCACACTGGACTACCTCCTCCTCCGCCCTCCTTTTCATCTTGCCTTTTATATATTGTTATCCCACATTAGAACAGAAGCTCCTTGGAGGCACAGATTATCTTTTTGCTTGCATTTGGATTGCCAATATTTAATGCTTGGCATGTTGTAAGCTTAATAAATGCCTCTTCTTGCTGGCTTATTGACTTGTCTTGGGTGACCTCTGACTCTCTTGGGTATCATTTACTTTTTGAATGAAAGTTGCCTTCACCTGATAGTTTCAGGATGAATATCACCCCTCTCTTCACACACCACATGGGGTGACAATACCAGGTTCCACAGGGGTCAGTAAAGAGGGCCACAGACTATGGGAAAGGGCCTCCTGATATGTCTGTATGTCTGATATGTCACTCAGACCTCGGGACCCTGAAACTTTTCATTCTATCCCTCTTTCCCCACATTTATAACTGGAGTTCCCTCTCCCTCCACTCTGTACTGCAAGCCTAGGATCTTAGAGACTTGGATAACTTTAAGAATTTCTTCAGTATGTCTTTTTCAAGACAGGAACAGGCTTCATTCAAATCTTCCATAGTGCTGATAGCTGTAAATATGAAGGTAGGCATGACTCTTTCATATTGGATCCATCCCATACAAGATCAAACCCATCTGGGTTCAAGTGAGGTAGCATGCTAACAACCTCACCCTATGTTTTGCTATCTGATCTGGTCCTCAATCTGTTACATTCAACAGGAATTTATTAAACACCTACTGTGTTCCAGGCATTATACTAGACACTGGAGATACAGAGAAAAAAATGAACCAGTCCCTGCTCTCATGGAGCTTATATTCTATTGATGGAGGTGAGATAAGGACAACAAAAACATAGAAGTACAGAACAGGGGTTAGATCTGTGATTTCATTCCTATAGAGGGATTTCAAGAGAGGAAATTCCGTCTGTCAATGTAGATCACCACCTTTTCTACAACTAATACTCTTAGAGCATTGCCTACAGCATTGAGACGTTAAGGGAGGTGTCTAGCAACAAACTGTATGTGTCAGAGGCAGAGAATATGAACTCACAACATCCTGTTTCAAGGCTAGCTCTCTACCAGAAAAATATTTGCAAAGTAATCTCTTGGGGGAAGGCATAAACTCAATGTAGATGTCAGTATGTTTACAATCGACTGGGATTCCCACCAGCTTTAGCCCTGTTGGGTCCAAGGCAAGACAACTTATTAAACAATTCCCTTCACTGAATAATACATGAATTATACTCCATGCTAAGATTTGGGGTACCATCTACAGAGTCAAAGTAGACATATACCCCATCAACCATTTGACCTCATCATCCATTCTGCCTCTTTGGAATCCCAGCACTTAGCTGTCACTATGTGCCTGGCATGTAGTGGGCACTTCATAGATGTTTGTGGATTAATGGATTGATTGAGATGACCAACCTGTTGGGTAACGTGTTCTCCTTGAAAGGGCCAAAGACTTCAACCCTGGAGATTTCAAGGAAAGAATACGTATATGGGACATATCATTACAGAAGTAGACATTGCTGCCAAAGCGTCCTTGCTGCAACTCCTCAGATCTCAGCTTGTTTGAGTAATGAAAAGAGTCTAGGACATGGGATCAGGACACACAGGTTTGAGTCCTGATTCTGGCACTTAGGAACTGTTATTCCTCCCATGAGCTTCAGTTTTCTGAATCTTTAAATATAAATTTAATAGGAATCTTTTAATTTTTTCATCTATGAAATGAAGAGGTAAAATAGATGACCTCAAAGCCCCTTCCCAAGTATATGCTAGAAGTCTCTTCTATTGTCTAGGGCACTAAAACAAAGTTGATGGGATGGCATAATGGGAAGAGTGCTGGATTCAAGCACTCTTGTTTATTTACATTGAGAGAGCTTTAACTTCCCTAGACCTCAGTTTCTTTGTCTGTGAGCACTATGACTAGAGGGTTACTGAGGTCCCTCCTAACTCTGCATACATGATCCTATGTAGTTGAAAGAAACAATGGGTCTAGAATCAAAAGACCTGGGTCTGAGCCCTGACTCTGATATCTCCTGGCTATGTGATCTTGGACAAGTCATTTGACTTTCCTTGTCCTAAGGCTCTCCTTCTTAAAAATAGGGATACTGACACGCAATCTACATCACAGAGTTATTGTAAGGAAAGTATTGTAAAAGTCTTAAAGAGCTCTAGAAATGAGCTTTCTCTTCCCCATACCCTGCTTAGCTCTTTTTGGCATTTTTTAAAAAAATTTGAATATACAGGCCTTGCTTTTGGATATGCTTTTGAGTGAATTTGCTTCCCTTTCATCTCCACTGGCAGAGAACACACAGGTGGCACAGTATCTAGAGTGCTACATTTGGAGTCAGGAGGACCTTGAGTTCAAATCCAGTCTCAAACGTTTTCTAGTTGTGGTGCTTAACTGCTGTTTGCCTCAGCTTCCCCATTTGAAAAATAGACACAATAATGGCACCTTTCTCACAAGACTGTTGTGAGGATCAATGGTTTGTAAAACCTTACAACATAGAAATGCTAGCTATTATTAATTATGTATAATTACAATGACGCCCTAGTCTTATCCAAGAAAATATTGATGATTTGGGGGATGGGGATAATGAGAATAAGGCTGACTGTACTATTTACAGCTCTTTGGAGGGGGGCAGAATAGATACAGTGAGATTCCCCCTCCTTTGAGACTGAGTGCTAAGGGTTGTACTGGTAACTAACATGTACTGTGACATTGGACAAGTAATTCAACTTCCTTTGGCAGCAGTTTTCCTACTTGTAAAATGAGACAAGATCATGGAAGTAGAACCAGAAGTCACCTCTGAGGTCAGCTATTCCAACATCTTCATTTTGCAAATCAGGAGGTGGACGTTCAGAGAAGTATAGTGACTTACCTCGTTAGAGAAGTAGTAAACCATCCTATCTCACATCCACATAGCCATCTACATGGCCTCAGTATCATTTTTACCTGCCCATTTCTTTTTTAACCATTCATTTAAAAATTATTGACAAATTTTGTTTTTATGTCACCATTTTCTGACCTGCTGCTCTACCCAAAGAGTGTTTCTTTGTAAAAGGAAAAAAAGAATTTGAACTATGCCAAGAAGATTGCCAAAATGAGCATATATACCCTTTGGTCCAGCTGTACCAAATACTATACTGATCCTATAATCTCAACAAAATCACAGGGGGAAAAGGATCTCTGTGTACAAAAATCTTTACAGAAGCCCTTTTCATGGTCGCCAAAAATTGGAAACTGGGGATTTCCGTTTATTGTGGAATGACTAAATAATTTGTGGTATATTACTATAATATAATATAATTATGCCACAAGAATTGGTGAGATGAACAATCTCAGAGGAAACTAAGAAGACCTTTAGAAAATGGTGCACAGTGAAGTGGGAGGAACTGGGGGAACAGTCTGTACTATATTAAATTAACGACATTATAAAGAAAAACAACTTTGGGAAGACTTTAGAGCTCAGATCAACACAATGATAAATGATGAGTCCAAAAAAATGAAGATGAAACACACCACTCACCTCCTGACAGAGAGATGATCAATTTTAAAATGCAGGAAGAAATATACATTTTCGGATCTGGCTAATGCAATAGCTGTTTTTTCCTGTATAGAGTAGATAGGTATCAAAGGAAATTTGCTTAAGGGGGGAGGGAAAGGTAGTGGGAGAGGTAGTAACTAATATTTGAAAAAAATTAAAAAATGGAATAATTGAAAATACATAATAAATTCAACTTTTAAAAAGCTGAGAGACAGAGACAGTAAGACAGAGAATTATCCAGCAAAACTAACCAACACATTAACCGCAAAGTATAGTGAAATGTTCCATGCTCCTTAGTTGCTCCTAGTTTCCACTTCTGGAAAAAAAAAAAGGAGAGAGGTACATTTTCTCTGCCCTTCTTGGGGCCAATATTAATCATTATAATGATCACATCATTCACTTAAAAAATTTTTTATTTGCATTGCTGTAATTATATATATGTGTTATATACATACATACATGCATATATACTATACATATCTATCTGTCTGTCTATCTATCTCTCTATCTATCTACATGTAATGTTTCTGGTTCTGCTTTCCTCATTTTTGCTTGTGTCTTCCTAAACTTCTCTGAATTTTTCATATTCATTGTTTCTTATAGTGCTGTAACAATCTATGACATTCATGTACCACAATCTGTCCAGCCATTCTCCAATTGATGGATACTACTTTGTTTCTAGTTGTTTGCTATCAGAAAAAAAACATGTTGCTATACAATTTTGGGTGAATCTGGGGCCTTTCTTTCTATCTGTGATCTCATTGGGGCAGATGCCTAGCAGTGGCACCTGTGGTTTAAAATTAATTATTTTTTTAGTCACTTCCTTAGTGTAACTCCAAGTTGCCTTCTAGAATGTTCTTGTCCATTTCTAGAAGAAAGGCAAGAGAAACAGGGATGAAGTCATTTATAAAAACTCTACTGAAAGGCAGTGAGTACATTTTGTTGCCCATTCTAGATTAACTTCTGCTCATTGGCAAGAAGAGAGGAGACATAGAAAACTGGAAGTAAAAGATGATCACAAATTACTGCTTGCATGGGTACAGTCCTTTGTGGTCAAGCTAATTAACTGAAAGGATCTGTGGGCTCATCAGTGCAAGTGTCACTTCCGTTTATGCATGACGCAACTGGCCTTCCTCTTAAGAGGAGACCAAAAACTTTCAGTCAATCTGACAATCAGACTCTCTGCTTTTGGTTGCACTTACTCAAGCAGCATTTAATAAATACCTATTGTGTGCCAGTCACTATGGCAGGCACTGAGAATATTAAGATGAAAGCAAAAACAGTCCCTTCCCTTAAGTTGAGCTGGATGAGACACAGATATGTGAATAAATACAAAACTGATATAAGGTGATTTAGGAAAGGCAGCTGGAGGTATCACAAAAGGCCCCATGCAGCAGGTGATACCTGAGCTGAGACTTAAAAGAAATTAAGGACTCTGAAAGATGGAGGTGCCAAGGAAATGTATGCCAGGTCTTGGGGATAAATCAGTCAAAAGGTACAGAGGTGGGAGACTCAGAACGCTTTTTTTTCTAAGGAATGATAAAAAAGTCAGTTTGGCTGATAAAGAGCTGGTACTTCTCCAAGGAAACATAAGGTCCGTGTCTTGTCCTTTCCTCAAAATGTTTACTGCTTGAGTTGGATCTTCTGCAGGCTGAGCATACCCTCGGAGAACCTAGGGTTCCTCCAATGACATCATGTGGCAACAGAATAATTGCTAGTGAAGGTCGTGATAAACTGGACATTCCTAGCAAGGGGAAGGAAATTACTTCTATTTTAACTTTTGCCGCCGCTGCTGCGGCTGCTACTACACTCTCCAGCTTTGATAAGAAGGAGGCTCTGAGTCTAGTTTCTTACACTTTTTACTGATCCACCTTCAATTTTGTTAATAGAACTTGTGATTTCCTCAGTATAAAGAGCTTCTGGTAAGAAACTCCCTTAACCAAGGAAGACTGTCATCTTCTTGGCAAGTTATCATCTTAAGAGAGTGGTCTGGGGACAATGAGAGTGTAAATGACTTGTCCAGGGCCTTACATATACTATGGGTAAGAGATAAGACTTGGCTTGGAGGCCAGCTTTTTATCATTGTCTTACAGAAAGAATGATTTTCCTGATTTTTTAAGAAAAGATGATGTAATATTCTCCATCCACATACAAATACACACACACACACACACACACACACAAATAGTGATGAGAAAAAGAGAATGCAATTGATTTTATTTTGATTTGTTTTAGTAAAGTACTTAAGTGGATAATTGTGCATTTGTGGGAATGGACTAAGATCTATGGAACAACTTCTACATATAGACATAAAGCAACACATGTGTACATATGGGCATTTGTCTGGATACCTAGGCCCTTTGGGGAGTGGGAGTCTTGCAAAATTATCACAAAAGGACTAACTTTGATTAGTGCAGGAGACCAGAGGATGGCATTCTAATAAGGCCTTACACTCAGAGCTCAGAATGTGAGATCTGGGAAAAGACATCAGAGACCAACTAGTTCAATACCCACATTTTTTTTTTTCAGATAAGAAATTCAGGCCAGTAAGTTTAAATGACTTATTCAAGATTTGCCTAGCCAGTAAGTGGCAAGCCAGAGTTGGCATTTAAACTGAGACTTTTTTTTTCACTAGAAGGCCCATGTTGGCCTCATTAAAACAATTCAGTCTTATCAGGGGTATCACTGTGGGAGATTAGAGAGTGTGGGCACTCACCCTTGGTGATATCTCTTAGCCCAGACACATTCTGATGTTTTCCTTGGGATCTGATCTTTCCTAAGACAAGCATCATAGGCCCAGGTTTTCCAGAGCTGGGGATGCTGTCGGGTTCAGTAGGGATTTTCTGAGAGAAGGCAGAATGGGGTGGTGTCGAATGGGGCCTCCTCTTCCCACTGCAGGCCTGACCCTTTGTTCCCGTGGTGGCTCCGCTAGTGACAGATGGTGATGCTGTCCTGGTGAATTCGTTACCTTCCTTCTGACATGCAATATGTCCACATCCTGACAGGGAGAGGAGAGACTCCAGCTGTCCCCCCGGTAATTGACAGCAAGGAGCTGCTTTCACTTGTGACAGGCCTAAGAAGCATTAGCATCATATCGGCTGCTAGGTTTTTGGTTTTTTTTTTTTTTTTTTGGTATGTTTATCATTTAAGAAAAAACCATTGTGTAGCAGGGATCTCTTTTCTCCATGACCTTTTTCTCCCATCTCTCCACCTTGAAGCTTGTCATACATGTGTTTTTGGAGTGTGTGTGTGTATGTGTGTGTGTGTGTGTGTGTGTGTGTGTGTGTGTGTAAGAAAGCTGAGTGAAGCACAAGCTCCTTTGGTACCCAACTGCCTCCAAAATGTATCATGCCGTGATGTCAGGGTCAGAATCTGCTCACTCCTGAGAATCAGAAGCATCCGCTTTGTTTGCCCATGAAACTGTAATATGAAAAACTAAATCCCAATAAAGAGATACCAGAAGGAAGTTTGGATATTCCCAGGAAAGGTGGTGCTTGACATTTGCTCGCCAGAAGAAAACATATCCCTTCTGGAGTTTCTCAGTGCTGCTGCTGATGTCCTGAGTGATTGATGGACAATTGACCCTTCTCTGTTTCTGTTTCTCACAAATACTCTCACTCTCCAATAAAGACTGTCTCACTCATCACCTTATATGCTTTGCAAGGGTGTTTATTCGGTAATAGGTTCTTAATAAGATTGGGGGAATAAAGTCAACTACAAACCCATAAGTCACATAGACACACTGGCCCTGAAATCTTTCTCCCAAATTAGATTCAAGCTGACCTAAAACAAAGGCCACCTTCCCTTTGAAAGCCATTAGAAATGAAGCCATGGTGACAAGTGATTCCTTAATAAACAGTGTAATACTCAAAAGGAGGCCTTTCGCAAAAAGGCATTTATCATAAGCAGAGATGGCAAAAACAGAACCCTGGACCCAACAGCTACCTGGAGAAATGTGGTCACTTGATTTACTCTGTTGAATTCTGTAGCCCATGAGAGGTCTGAGGGCTCTGCTAATAAGAAGAAAGATCGCATTTCAAATCAGCGTTCTACTCTAGGACCCAGCACACTGCTATAGTCAGTTCTGTTCCTCAGGGGGTAACTGGGCCAGCTTCATAGCACCTTCCTGGGGCACCAGTTGACACTAGGAAGAATTAGAAATAATGTTGTTAAGGAATTTCTCATCAGGAATATTGCTCTAGGTGGACAGAGATTTTTTTCTCCCAGATTTGAGCTGCAGCCAGGGGTATGCCAGAACCTGAGGTGGATAGACAGGCTGTTGAGTTTCTGGGGCGCCCTGTTTCCTACAGCATTTCTGCGTGGGGGTAAGCCATATGTATGTCTCATATTCAGAGAGAAGTGACCCAAATTCCAAGGACTTCACATAAGATGTATGCATGTGTAAGGGAAGACGGTGAGGGGGATGGGAGAGGGAAGAGTAGGGTGGTATGTTAAGGCTACACTATCCCATTCCAGCCCCGCACTGTCTATTTAGTTATTCTTGTTCTATTTCTCCATAATCCATGAACTGTCATGTCTACCATGGTATATCAGGCTTTAGAGACAGCTTCCTATATCTATTTCCTCATTGCCTCGGAAGAATATATCTTGAACATTTGGGGGGTGAGGTGGATTGGTGATTGGGTTGGAGTCAATATTGTAATCTCTCTGTTCTTTGGCATAGTTGGACAGTGAGATATTCTGGTTATTTATGTATGTTGGTTAATAGAAGTTTACCAAGTTCTGCCTCAGTGGTCAAGGAATCAGAGAATTAGGACAATTCTATAGCCAACCCACTCCTTCTCTGTCAAAAGAATTACTGGAGTGCTTAATGAAGCGTTATTAGCTATGGACTCTGTACTTTAGCTTAGGTACCTTGTATGTCTGCGGTCAATCCATTGAGGGAAGTGTATAAGAAAGTAGTAAAAACAAGGTTGTTTATGAAGGGCACTGTGACTCCATGATGCCGGAATAAAAAACTTTCCTTGCTGAGCTACAAAGAAGCTTCTTGAGCAGATGACATTGTGATAAATAATCAGCCTTCTAGGCAAATTCATTTAGCATTGTTATAGAGAAATGGAGTTATAGGTTGGGAGTGGGGAGACACTTCTGCCAGGAAGGCCAGATCAGTGAGGGAACTTATATATAATTCTGGACAATAATGAACTTGTTAATCATGTTGTATACCTGAAATTTATTTTCTTATATATGACTCTAGTTTTTTATATTGTTCTATTGAATATCATTTAAAAGGCAATGGAAAGGGATGTCGATGAGAGCAGACTACAGCACTTAATAAGGAGTGACAAAGAAGAACCAGAGAGCAAAGACTGTCATCAAAAGATGATGATGATGGTGGTGGTGGTGGTGGTGACAACTACTAACATTTATATAGTGCTGTGTGCCAGGCACTGTGCTGAGCGCTTTATGATCATTATATCACTTGATTCTCATAACAACCATGGGAGACTGGTGCTATTATGACCCCTGTTTTACAGAGGAGGAAACTGAGGTAAGCAGTGATTAAGTGTGAATCACCCAGGGTCACACAACTAGTAAGTGTCTGAGGCTGGATTTGAACTTGGGTCTTCCTGGTTTCAGATGCAGCCCTCTGTGTACTATGGCATCACCTAGCTGCATGCATTTAAAGGAAAGTATGATTGGAAAACAATTTGGGTTAGTCATGAGGTGAATGAGTACAAACATTGGACAGTTAATATACCGTACTGTGTGCTTCATGATATCAAGAGAAGGAGACAACAGGGACTGAGTTCAAGTCCTACCCCTAACATATACTGGCTATGTGACCATAAGCAAATTATGGAACCTTTCAGTGAACCCCAGGAAATTCTAAGACTAGAAGTTGCAGAGCAGGAATCAATGTATATGACAGAGACAATGTATTCCTTCCAGGGAACCTTTTACATCAATTAAATCATAGGCATCTTCCTACTATGAAATACTTCAAGAGAAAGTAAGGAAGGCCTCCAGCATACTGAGTCCTCTCTGACAGACCTATGGGAAGACATGGGCAAGATTCACATGTGATGGGCAGGGAGGATGTACACCATTGGAGGAAATATCCACACTGACTGGGCCAGAGTGTGGGCATTTGGTTATGTATGTATGCATATAAATTTATATATACATATTCACATACATACCTACTTACATATACATCACAGTTTACATGTATTCACACTTACATGTGTGCTGTACACACATGAATAACATGCACCTATACAATATGCATTATAACAGCAAGGAACCCAGCATGCACAGAAGGGTGTGTTGTACAGGTTCTTAGATCTGCTTTTCTAAAAGGAAAGTCAACTTTTGAGGGGTCAACAATCTTCTTTAATCAAGCACATATATCATTCATTTAGTTCAGGGAGAAAAGTCAGCACCTTGAACTTCAGAGAAAATACAGAGAAATAATGACCAACAGAGAGGGCTTCCAACTGTCTGACCATAGACAATTCATACATTATTACCAGAGAAAGAAGCACCAACATCTGGATTTTCAAAACCAGGAGGCTCCTTAATAACTTCCCAGAGTCTCATCTGGCACTTGAACCTTCTTTCAAAAAATAAGCCCCAAAGCAAAACCTCACCTCAGAGTATATGTACCTTTTCAGAGCTAGAGGGCATGATCCTCTAGACCCAGTGCCTCACAAAAATTAACAAAAGGTATCCAAGGCCTATTAATGGGTGGAGAAGATCTTTAACTCTTCCCCCCACCCACCATTAAGCTTACATTAACATTACATGCATACACACATACATGAATTGCAAAATATATAGCAAATTATATGTACACACAAACATGCAATATACGTATACCTGCTTACACATGCAGAATGTCCCCTAAATTTTAAGTTTTAAGCTTATTAAAGTTTTAAATTTTAAGTTTTAAGCTTATTAAAGTTTTAAATTAAGTTTTAAGCTTATTTAAAGTTTTGGAACACTGTGTGTGTGTGCACGTGTGCGCTTGCCCAAACACCCTAGAGCACACATGTAGTTTGTACCTCAGAATTCTTTACACTTGGAGTAAAATAGTCTGCATTCCCTAAACAGCTGACTGCCAATGTAAGGTTCTGATGATTTATTTTCTGGGTGGGGGGTAGGGGATTGGAGGAGGAAGGATGGAGGAGGAACTTAAGAGAACAAAGGAATGACGTTTTTATTCCTAAAGTGATTGTCTAAAGAGGAGAATCCCCTGTTCTGCCTTGTCTGTTGGCAGTGGAGAAGCCCAACAGCCTGCGGCACTGTAAGACCCTGATTCTGGAGATGAGAGGGGCCCTCTAGGAATGAATGCCCTGCTTTGGGCCCCTCACCTAGAGCCTGGTAAAAGAGCATGTGCAGTGCTGGTGTGAGATCCCTGCATGAGTCTGCCTAGTCTCTTTCCAAACCTCGAGTGGATCCTCAGTTTGTGGGATAGAAAGAGACGGCAGGGAACAGAGGGAGATCTGCTATGTAAGCAGTATTTATCCAGAACGGGAATAATTGCTTCTCTTTGGCTTGATTTATTGAAGGAACAAAGGTTAATAACAATGTCACTCAGTCCGCTTATTCTGTTCATTTTCATGTCGTTACAATGTATCAGCCACGGTGCCATTGCACATGGGGTAAGGGAGTCAGTTTCCTTCTGGCAGTTCTCAGAGGGGTAAAAAAAATCTCCCTTTTCCTTTTCACTCTGAAGAATTTCTGTTCTTAACAGAATCTCCATCTCTTCTTCCACAGCAGATATTTCATTCTTCATTTCTCTTATAGCTCCCAACTGCATGCCTTCCCTCATCTCTAGCAGTGGACCACTCAGCTTCTTCATTTGCTGACAAGACTGGGGCTCTCTGATACCCTCAGTCTGACTGCATTCCTTGAGGCTTTTCAAAATCATGAGCCCTCTCTTTCCTCTCTCTTTCCTTCCTTCCATCCATCCATCCATCCATCCTTCCTTCCATCCTTTTTTCCATCCTTCCATTTTTTCTTTCCTTCCTTCCTTCCTTCCTTCCTTCCTTCCTTCCTTCCTTCCTTCCTTCCTTCCTTCCTTCCTTGCTTCCTTCTTTCCTTCTTTCCATCCTTTCACAAAAGAAGAGCAATCCAAACTTCTCTAACATCCCTTCTAGCTCTAAATCTGTGAGTTTATGAACCTCAGGAAGGCTAGAGCTTTTCTTCTACCTTGATAAAGTCCCTGGATTTCCCTCTCTTCTAGGACCTTGATCTACCAGCCATCTCCATCCTCTCATGGATCTTGAGCCTTTCTTTCTTCATTGACTTCTTCCCATTTGTGCTCAGGTTTCCTTTATATCTGCGAGCCTCATCTTTCTCCTCTTCTTCACTGGTAAATCTTGAGGTGGGGGGGGTGGCAGGGGGAGGAGGGGCAGGGAAATAGGGGGAGATTTTATCTATGCTCTCACTATCTACTGTCCTGAGCTGCTCATGGTTTGGTTTTTTTTTCCCTGAAATTATAAATATGACCAAAGAGCAGGGGAACCTGGAACTGCTTCATGTGGTTAAGTACTGATTGAGCACAGTTTTGAATGAAACAAAGAATTCTAAGTGACAGAAGTGAGGTATGAGTGTATTTATGGCCTGGGAAAGAGCAAAGGTATGGAGACAGGAGCTAGATTGCAAGTGTAAGGGAATGCAAAAAGGCCTTTTTGGCTAGACAAGGGTGCAGTAAAGGGAGTTAGATATTTGGAAAGGTCAGTTTGTAAAAGCCTGCTAAGCAGGGGACCTTATAGTTGATCCTGGAGGTAACAGGAAAGCCCTGGGGACTAATGGGAATGACATGGTCAAACATGCACTTCAGGAAAATCACTTTGGTAGTTACCTATCCATATCTCTGGTCCTCATCTCTCTTCTGGGTTCCAGATCTGCATCTTCAAATGCCTACAGAACATATCCACCTAAGTGTCTCATTGGTTTCTCAAACTCTAAACATCCAAAACTAAGATCATGCTCTTCCCCCTCTAAACCTTCTCTTCCTTCTGATTTGACTATCTGTGTCAGCGATACCAGAATTCTGACAATCAGCCAGTCAATCAAGACGTATTACTGAGATGCTTCCTGTAAAGTACTTCGCTAGGCACTGGGCATACACAACCAAAAGTGAGACAGTCCCTAACTTCAAAGAGCTAATAATTTCATTAAGCACATTCCACCTTCAAAGCCTCAGGATTATATTTGCTAGTTCCTTCTTATTCATCTTTTCTTATTCAATTGGTCCTGTCATTTCTACCTCTGCAATATCTTTCTCATCCTTTCCTCTTTATTTCCATAACTATTCTCATAATGTTGGCCTCCATTGCCACCCACAAGGATTATTCTATTGGCCTCTTGAAAGGTCTTCCTTTTTAAAAAATCCTTTCTTCTATTCTCCAGTCTTTCTAAGATAGCCTTCACACTGACCCCAGACTAATTCTTTTTTAAATAGAGCTGATAATGCTACTCATCTGCTCAAAAACTTTCAACTGCCTTAGTTTGACATTCAAAGCCCACCATAATCCTACCTTTCCAGTCTTATTTCGTGTTACTCCCCTCCAGGAAATGCACTTCCTACTACTCTACACTCCAGACAAACTAGATTTCTTGATGTTGTCCTATACTTGCCCTACATTTTCCTCTTGCCTCCATTCCTGCCTTATTTCTGGAATATCCTGCCTCCCTCCCCATCTTTGACTCTCAAATCGCTTCCCATTCCTCAAAGCCTGACCCTAGTACTATATCATCCTCTCCAGGAAGTCTGTTTTTATCATCTCTTCAGTAGCAGCCTTTGTCTACTCAAACTTCACAAAGAGTGTGAGATCATCTGGATGCCTTTATCACTGATTGTTTTATAATATATTTCTGTGTATTTATCATACTTAATTCATCCAGTGTAAGCTTCAAAAGGGCAGGCACTGTGCCTTATATAAACTATGTATCTCTCCCAGCCCCGTACATAGAGTTCTATATACAGTAGGCAAATATTTATCACCCTGAATTGAGGTCGTAGAAGCTTCTATTTCTGTTTTGGTCACTAACTGGCAGAGTCAGAATTAGATTGGATTGACTGGGGTGGCTTCCTCAAGGCACTCCGAAGGGTAACTGCCCCTTCTCTCTTGCTTAGCATTGGGTCGTGATTCCTGAGGGGACCACTACCACTACTCTTCCAGGAAACTGCCTGAAACCTTTCCTCCTTAAGCAGATGTTGACCCCTAGGAGTTTAGAACATTGATAATTGACTGTATGCCAAGAATTTCAAATTGGTTTTCTTTATCCATTGAAGGAAGCCTAATCTGATTCTACGTTGGTAAACTTTTGTTAGCTGTTAATCCTTGGAAACACTTGAAATTCTTGAGCTTGCCTTTTTAAAAGAATCTTCCACAACAAGACTGTTGCTGAATTTGGATGGGCAATTTCTACAATTACTTTAAAAATTTCTTCAGAATTGTATCGATGATTTCTCCAACTCTTTCTCCCTCTCTGCTCTTTCTAATCCTGGTGGAGTCATGGAGGCCATTTTAGGAAAGACTTTGAAGATTGGAGATATTCTGAGAATCCATTTTTTTCCTGAATAGTTCATCCTGATCTCTGTCACTTAAAGACTTCTAAATCTTTCTTAACACTGTTTTTTGAAGATCTCTTTTGTGGAGGCTATCTTTAGCAGAGTTGCCAATAAAAGAGGAATTCCTTAGCAGAGGTGAAGTGCTCTAGATTATCTTTTCATGGGTGACCCTGTGCTCATTTGCATCAAGCCCTGGAAAGGTCTCCTCAGTAAGATATATTCATCAATACAAAAAAAAATTGTTAATGAAAAATGCACATTCTCACTGAATTTATGATCGTGACCTAGATGTAATTCCAGGAATATCAGGTGAAGGTCATCAGTTTTAGTGTTACAAGGTGCATCTTTAAAGATTTTAAAGCTCTTAAGGTGGTTCGCATGACTATAGCAGAGATTCCAATGGCCTGAGGGAAGTTGAAAGACATTTATTCACCCTAACCTAAATATTCAGTAGGTTTGGGACATTTACTGCTTAGAAGAGGCAAGCTGGTTAGAAAAAAAGGGTCTTGAGAGGCTTTTCTCTGTGCTGTCCGGGAATGGACATCAGGCTGATGAACAAAAAAGAAACAAAAAGATGTTGATTAATCTTAAGCCTGGGCAATCTCACAAAAGAGCAATAATACTCCTCTTCATTAAGAAGTCTCAGAGTTGAAGACAAATTTCCCACATGGTGGCATGTCACTGGGGGAGAAGTCTAGAAGAATCATAGGAAAAGAGCAGCCCAACATATGAGAGCAACAACTTTGCAGAGAAACCAGGTAGCTTCTGAGGTCAAATGCGGCAGCAGTGAGGCAGAATTGATTTCTGGGAGTTGTCACAAGTAGCCAGTGAGCAAGTCAAGCATTATGAGAGGTTTGATGAGGGGAGACAGCAGGGAGGGAGTGTTTCTCCTCTAACCAGTTGAATGGGAATTTCTGGGAGATTCTGTGTAGTGGGAAGGGATCATTCCTTAGAATTCACTTGGATATTCTCTTCTAATTAAGAGAAATCTTGAATGCTATGGATAGATTCACTTACCTTGGCAGTATACTTTCCAGGAATGTGCACACAGATGATGTGTTTGACACACACACTGCCAGAGCTAACTCAGTGTTTGGGAGGCTTCAAAGGAGAATGTGGGAGAGAAGTATTAGGCTGCCTACCAGACTGAAGGTCTACAAGGCTGTTGTGCTGACTTCATTGATGTACACCTGAGAAACCATGTCAGTTTACCAGTGTCAGCCAGGAAACTCAATCTCTTCCATTTGAATTGTCTTAGGAAGATTCTGAAAATAACCTGGCAAGATAAGGTGCCAGATACTGAGGTCCTTTCATGAGCTGAACTGCCAACCATTCAAACTCTTCTGCAGAAAGAACAGCTCTGATAAACTAGTCGTGTTGTTCAAATGCCAAACATACATTTTCCTAAAAGACTTTTATGGAGAATTCACACAAGGTAAGCACTCACATGGAAGTCAGAAGGAGTGATACAGGGACACCCTTAAGGACTCTCTGAAGAACTTTGGAATCTATCACAAGACATGGAAGACACTGGCACAGGATCAACCAGCATGGCATGCCTGAATCAAAGAAAGTGCTATGTTTTTTGAAAAAAATAGAATTGTAGAAGCTCAAAAGAAATATAAGATGTGCAAATTTAAGGATAGCTCCACTTCAGATGTTCGTATGAATTATTTGTGCCTGACTTGTGGTAGAGTCTTCTGAACTCATATTGGTCTCATCTGCAACAGTTGGGTACACTGTACTTCGACCCCAACTTAGTGATATCATTTTGAATCTTTTCAAGAATGGATAACTACCACCTAATTAAGGTCTTTTATATGAAACTTAATAGTTCCTTTTCTGTTGATGCAGAAAACATTGGTTGGGGCTTGAGCCATATTTGTGTAAATATGAGTTACCTAACATATTCTATTCTGAGTGTGGGTTCATTATGACATGTAGTTGGATGGGAGTCCCATAGAGACAGCCTTTCACCTGTGGATGAACAGTAGGGATAGACAATGATCATGGGCCCAAACTGGAGAAAGAATAGGATCATCAAGTTGTAGATTTAGAGTTGCAAGATGGGGAATACTAAGGCCCTGCAGTGTTAGACAACTTATTCAAGGTCACACAGGCAACAGCAGGAAGAGCTGGAACTTAAACCTAGTTCCTTTGACTCCAAATCCAGCAATCTTTCTACTGTATTAGGTTCAATTTCATTCAGAAAATTGCTTACTATTTCCAATGACCCAAAACTTGACCTTAACAGGACTCAGATCATATGAATTGGTCAGATTCTTGGAGAGAAGGTAAACTCCAGCAGTCTTCAATTCTCCCTTGCCTCAAGGGGAATGTGTAAATTGATACTCTCCAAAAATCTAAGATAGGTGATATGGTAAGTCCAAAGGACTTTATACATTACCATGGAAAAGCAGGGAAAGGGTTGTCTTCCTGTGGGCACATGCATGAGTCCAATCTGTATTTTGGAGAAAGGTTAACTAAAACCTCTTCAATTCAATGCCATCTTAGCTTGAGTACTTGCAGAGGAGTGGAGTTCCCAGTGGGGGAGATTTTTTAAAAATACAGACACTGGTCTTCTCAGGATTTCCATGGGTAAGAATATGAACTAAAGCAATTTTGGGAGTGAGCTCTAACAGTTGTACTTTGATCAGCTGACACACATGATACCAATGTATGAAGAACTGTTAGGGAAATGACCTAAAAGCATCACCAAGGACATGTAGGACAGAAAAGAAAATGCATCCATCCATTATATATTCAGAATGAAGGAGAGCTGATAAATAGGCTGCTGTCCTGGTATCTTTGAAATAACAAAAGAACCAGAGGTAAGTCATTGACAGAGGGCTTGTAGAACACATGGACAAGAATTGTATGGTATGAGAAATTGTGTGTGTATGTGTGTGTATATATATATGTACATATATAAATATATATGTATATATGTATATATACATATATGTGTATGTATGTGTATGTGTGTGTATATATATATATATATATATATATATATATATATATATATATATATATATATATATATGAGAAAGCATACAGAAAATGTGAATTATTTTGAATAACTATGCCAGAAATCTGGAGTACAAAGCAATATGTAACTGGTAGTATCCAAGGAACAGAGAGGATGGTTACTACTTCAGGTGAATGTAAGACTGACCAAAGCCCTTTTGCATTTAGGCTGAACTAAGTTATCAGTAAAGAGAAAGAATGTCCCAAGTAATCCTTCAGGGAGTGGGGTCTTGTAATCTGTATTGGTAGAAGAAATGCTCATAGTTCAGGAGTCTCTCTGAGGAATAGGTGGATCTTGAGGCTAGTTTTTGTGCTTGTAACACCCCTCAGTGTAATGAGCTCTGTAATTTATTTTCCCATGGTAGGGTACTCTTTAGTATAGCTTAAACTTCCCTCTTTCAAGATCCCATCATCATGATCTGGGATCTGTGTGTTCTCTCTGCACCCAGATTGGCAAGATTTGAGAGCTGTGGCTGTACAAAGTTCTTTGGATGAGGGAGGGTCGAATTCTGACTTTCATTATTCTCCTTGCTCAAGAGTCAAGTATTAGTAGAAAGAATATTGACTCTGGAGTTAAAAGACCTACATTCAAATCCCACCTCTGACATTTCCTACCTCTATGACAAGTCATATGACTTGGGCAAGTCACTTAACTTCCCTGTATCCCAAAATGAGCAGAGGATGAGCTACGTAGCCTCCAAGGTACAATTCTAAATCTATGCTTCTATGCTTCTATGAGCCTAAGGGATGCTGGCTAAAAATGCACTAAGAGTTTAAAAGTAAAAAGCTTGGGCCTGGAAATGTTTGTCTTGTTTGTTTGCCTTTGTTAGTGACAGGGTGAGCCTCATGGTGACATTAAAGAATAAAAGAGGAGAAAGCAAAAATTAGGGACAAGTATTCTTGACAATATTAGGGAGATTTTGTGTGGGGAGAAGCGAAGACTTGTGTGTCTGTGTCCGCAGTGGAACGAAGTAACATCCAAGCTTGTGTAAGAAAAGAAAAAAGCAGAAATGAGCCAACAGGCCTAGGAGGCAGTAGCATTTCAGGTCTAAAAGACCTAGGGAGAGACAAAAACAAGATGAAGGAGCCTGTAGGATTAAGTTGTCTTTGTTTTCGCTGGTGGAACTTAGAAAGTTCCTCAAACAAATCAAAGGAGTTTCTTTGCTATAATGCCTTTGTGTTTCTGGTCATTTCCTTTCTCTGATTCAACTGTAAGACTATTTTCGCCTGTTTGTTTTCCCATTCTCAAGACCAGGCCTTGCTTAGAATAACAAACATTTGTGGAGCTGTTGATTGATGACTAGATGTTTCCAAGCCTAGAAGTGTTTTCAGAATGTTATCTTTCAACAATCTCTTGCAATAACTGACACTCTCAAACACATCCATAAAGGGATAAGGAAGAGTATCGGATCAATATGCAGATATTCAGTGTTTGAATCACTGTTTCATCACAGGCTTGCCTTTCCAGGGAACTGAGCCTCTTCTCAATGGTAGGTGGAAGCATAGCCCAATACGTGACACCTAGCAGGAAGACATAGATCCACCATAATCAACCTCTCTCCCTGCCAGTATCTGCCTTCTCAGCTAGTTTGTTCACTGGCAGAGTATATAAAAGCACCTACATGAGAAGACTCAGCAGGGTCCTCACACAATTGTAACTGCAATCCCACTCCCTCAAGGGTTACTTGGGACATTCTTTCTCTTTACTGATAAGTCAGTTCAGCCCAAATGATTTTGGTCAGTCTTACATTCACCAGAAGTAGTAACCATCCTCCCTGCTCCTTGGATACCCCCAATGAAATATTGCTTTGTACTCCAGATTTCTGGCATAGTTATTCAAAATAATTCACTTTTTCTCAAGCCTCTACTGGGTCCCTCTAGGTATGATGCTAACATTTTCTTTATCCCATACAAGGATCACATCAATAGGTGGGGGTTTCACCTATTTTTCAAGACCTTCATTAAAGAGAATTGTACCCTCTCCCTCATCAAGTTTTTACAAGCACAACTCTCTTGTCAATCGTGCTAGAAAGGATTCTAATAACTTGTTTTTAGGTTTATAAAGCACTTTCCATATCTTATATCATTTGATCATCATAACAACCTTGTGAGTTAAGCACTATTATCTTCATTTTATGGAGGAAGAAACAGACAAAAAGAGGATACTGGGACTTCCCTACAGTTACACAGCTCGTAAGATACCTGAGGGAAGATTTGAACTCAGTACTTCAAAGTGATAAGAGTGACTGGGGGGTAAGGGAGTTGAGGAAGGAAAATTTGAGGGTTAGGTTTTTGAGTTTACTGATGGAAGATTCTCTGATGGTGAGTGAGTGTAGGTTCTTCACATTACCTTTATTCCCTCTAAGACTCAGGGGCTATTTTCAAATGCACAAACACACCTAACAAAGTGTCACAGTCCTCTGTGAAGTCTAAAATTAGCATGTTGAGAGATGTCCACTTTAGAGGGGAACCCTCATCACCGAATCATCTCTCTCTCTCTCTTTCTCTCTCTCTCCCTCCCCACCTTTCTTTCTCAGCCTCTTGACCTGTTCTCCTTGACCTCCTATACCCTGACTTCTAGTATCCATGCAGTAGTCTCTTTCCATCCATCCTTCCCTCTGTCTCTCTCAGTAGGCAGTCTACAAATGTCTCTGTATTTGGCACCAGCCTCATACTCAGACGTGCTCCTTAGATGTGCCAGGAGGTATAGATGCAGCTTGCATGATGTAGTCAGCTGCTGTTACCCACCCTATAGTCACCATAGATCACACCTCTCTCAACTTTGGGGATTTGGCTGAGATTAGAGCCTTTAAAAACATCAACAAAAATAACTTAGAAGACAATGTTCTGATATCACTTTCCAGTTCCCTCTCCTTGTTTCTTCTTCCATCCTTCCTCATCAGATACTTATGACTTTGGATTGGCTGACGATGAAGCCATGGATTTACGGAAGCATTTGCAGTGGGAGGATGGGGATTCAGAAATATGGAGGTCAAATCACCAGAGATCTAGTAAGTACAAAAGCTTCTGAAAAAGTGGCTGTGATGTAAGAGGCATTGATGCTTGGCAAACAAATGCCAATCAGGAAGTGTGGCCAGGTCTGTGGTCAGCACAAGAAAGGCAGAGATCTGGTCCAAAACCTTTACCTGGGGCCTGAGCCATGAAATAGATGAAGAAACGGTCATCCAGCTGCCAGAGGGTTCCAGAACTTTTACGTTTTTAACGTGTTTTTTTTTCTCTAGTAGCCCTGGACTCTTACAGATCCCTCATCTGGTTGTTGTTTTTCGCCCTTCATTTTTTAAAAGGACCAGTAACATCATAGGGTGTTGCCTTAACTTTTGTGAACTGGATTTAAGCGAGTCAGAGTTGCACAAAGTCATCAACCTCACTCTTCTGAGTCAAAGTCCAGTGACTGGACAAAAGTCAGGATGAGCGGTGATGACCTGGGGTGCAATGGATGACCTTGATGTCTTCAATGTCCTGCTAAACTTTTAGCACTTCGTAGTGCCTTCTGCTGCTTTCCTGGCCATTGGAACAAATTTCTCTCATCCGCCCATTCTTCTGGGGAAGTCTTCATATGCTTGGGGTAGATATCCCCCTAACTCACCAACAGGTTTGAGTCCTGTTGGTTACAGTCAACCTGGTTTGGACCATCTGCTGGGATGGTTTTACTGGGGTGGAGCTCATGCTTCAGCTTCTTGGAGTCACAGCGGAGAGTTGAGTGCCAGGCAGGCACCAAAAGTAGATGAGCAGCCCTGGAAAGGGTTCAGCAAGCCCTTACACCAGGGGTGCTAGTTCTTCCCAAACACCCCATATACCTTCTCTCTCATCTAGTAGAGAGTGCAGTGGATGAGTGAATTAAGTTCCATCCACATCTGGGACTTTCAATGGGGGAACTTAAATTACTTGATTTTATCACTTCTCTGAAATAACAAAATTATTTTTTCCTTGGGCAAGGCAACTTTAGAAGTTTGCACTCTGAACATAATTTTTAGTCTTTTGGGGAACCTCAAATAAGTGGTTATGGTTCTGGCTTAGGAGGGCACCTCTCCTCTCCTCTACCTTAACTTCCTTATCCCTACCTCTCAAATCAGGAGCACTCAAATCTTGCTGAATCACAAGAGGGATCCTTTTCAATGCCTGTCTGTTTCTTGCCAGCTCCATCTTTATACCTTATTCTCTTATCCAGGGTGAGGTCTTTAAGTGGCAGAAGTTAAGTAGTATAAGCGTAGGCCCTCCCAGAATGATGTTGTGTTGATAGGATCCTAAATCTTTTGAACTAGAAAGATAATGGGATCCTGGGATCCTAGATTTTCAAACTGAAATAGATCTTAGAGATAATATAGACTAATACCTACATTTTACAGATGAGGAAACTGAGGCCCAAAGAGATTAAGTGATTTTTTTTCTCCCCAAGATTATAGTACTAATGAAGTTTTCTGACTGTAAGTCTAGTGCCTTTTTCACTTGTTATAGAGAGAGAAGTTGGAGAGGAAGACAAAACAAAACAATACCTCATTACACATGACCATTCTTTTTACCTCATTCCCTCTTTTCTTTTGGCAGGTGGAGAGGAGAGACGTGTTTAACCTTAAACTATTATGAAGTAGTATCAATGCACTCCTCAATATCTGCCATATACAATTAGTGAACTTCTTGATTGGTTAAGAGTGAACATGGGATTGCAGAATTGACCAACGTGCTCAATTCAGTACTCTGAATCAGATGGGTAAATTTCAAATCAATACAAGGATGTTGTGGTGGGAGCCATGAAGGAGTATAATGGCCTAAAATAGGCCCAAGAAACTATAGCTAAATAGAACAATTTAGAATTTTGGACATTGTTTAGACTGGCCTTGGGTACATTTCTTTTATATATGCTTCTGATTACTTTACCTGGTTTACTATTTCTAAAACTACTTTTATCTTGTAAACAAGATCTGGAAAATATATTCTTTTGGTTTTGAGTGCAGAAGGCATGAAGAGAGCATGGAATGGGAGAGAAAAAGGGAGCAGTCAGTATAATATTTCCAGTTATTGTGGCAGGAGAAAAGTAATTAGAGAGAGGTTGTGGAAGATCTATAACCCAAGGAACCAAGTAGGCTCAGGGACAGAAAAGGCTGAGGAGGAGGATGGGGCTTCAGTGATAAGGGAAGGCTTAGGATATAGCAAAAGGTGAAAAACCCTGCACCAAGGTCTACCAGACAGGCTCTGAAAAGGAGCTGGGGTTCCTGGGAAGCTGATGTGATTAAGTAGGCCTTGGACCTTAACCTTGGGTCCTTCATAGATGATTCCATTTATTTATTTGGGGAAGGGGGATAAGAGAGAGGAAGAAAACATTTCTTGGTTGGTCATGCTTTCCTCCATTCAGCAGTGTGCTGAAGCTGTGTGCTCATTTACACCTCAGAAACTGACAAATGTACAGATTAAAGATTGATTTATTGTTTTGTGGCTCATCAAGCCTTAAGAAGGTGATAGAAAAAATGTTAGGAGTGCATATTAGTCTTAAAATTATGTTGTGGATATATCCCACTACCAGAATACCCTTGCTAATCTAATCCTCTATCCCTCCACTTTCTCTTTCTTGAATAGCCCAGATAATCCAGAGAGCCCTCCTACTCATATGAATCATCCCTTCCATTTCTATCCCCACTCAATTTTTTGAATTGGACCGATAATTTCATTACTTTGGGGAGTTCTGGGTGAAACTCCCCCAGCCAGGACAGATCTACAATTTTCAGCCTAGAGATTTCCTGTGGATTTCCTCAGGGTCACACAGTTAGTATGTAAATTAGAGGAGGGATTTAAATGCAGGTCTTCCTGGCTTCCAGGTCAATTCTGACTACTATCCCACACTGCCTACCTTGTCATTCCCTAGCCTGCCAAAATCCATATAACAGTCTGTCTATGTGTTTTTGTTTCTGAGCTTTTTTTTTTAAATGTTAAATATGATTATTGAAGTTTCTCCAGCTGGAAATTATGCATATCTGAGATGCCCCAGGGGAATCATAATTTTAAATATCTGGCCTGATTGAGTGCTTAGTGCATTTACACCAAGACTCTCTCAAAGTGGAGGTACCTTTCCCATCCTAGGAACAGAGGAATTTCCCTTTAGACTTATCTCAGGCATGATATAGGCCGTCAGAAGTCGGAAGGTCAGTCATTTGAAGGAAAATGACCCAGGATCTGGAGTAGGGGTGGTTCACAGAGTCAGGAATACTCACACTTTAGGACAGCAGGTGACTCATGGGACATACCAAGATTTCAAAATGCCCTTTGGTTTTTGTTTTTTAGAGATCATCTTGTCCAAACCTTTTATTTTATTAAATTTTTTTCCATTCAATTGCATTTTATTTTCAGTTCCAGATTCTTTTCCTTCTCTCATTGCTCCCCCACCCATTGAGAAGGCAAGAAATGCAAAACCCATCAAATGCCCTTAGGATGAAAATATTCAGTACCAAAACTGATCACTCCTTAATGTGGGGCTCAAATTCTACTTTCAGGTACTTTTAACCTTTTAAAATAAAAAAGGATTTTTATTTTTAAAAACATTTATTAGCCTCTCCCCATGAACCTCCTCCCCAAATGAACAACAAAAAACCCTTTGATAACAAACGTACAGTAAACTTCCATATTGGCCTTGGAATTGTATCATTTTCGATCAATAAAATCACTGAGTATTTATTAGGCTTTGGGAGGGGAAGAGAAGAGAAAGGAAGGAAAGGGGAAAGAAGGGAAGATACTTCCCCCATGTTAAAAAAACAAAACAAACTGTGCCCACTGACAGTGCGAGCCTTGGCATGTCCTGTGAAACTGGAAAAGCTTTGCTAGTGGTTGTGGCAACATGTGTGTCTCGTACGAAGAAAACACTAGCTAAGTGTAGATGCTCATCATCAGAAGGAATCTTCCCTCATCAAAACTTATAAACATCTTTGATGAAGGCACAGAAGATTTTCAGACCATGTCAGTGGAGGTATGAGTTTCCAATGTGAGAAAACAGGTTCTTTTGAAAGACCAAAGTATTTGACAGGTAAGGAAAAGAGAAGAAGGAAAAAAAAACCTGTGAAGAAAGAAATGCCTACATCTTTGTGATAGATTGGTTATAGGGAATTTAGGAGAAGGAAGAGTCACAGGTAATGTGGAGGCCTCTGGCCTGGGACTTTGAGTAAAATCCAAGATGTTAACAAAAATGAAAATCAACGGGCATGGGAACTAGTTTGGGGTAGGGAAGGTTGTAAGTTTGCTTTGGTCATGCTGAAATTCTAGGGGACGATACACTCTGAATATTTCAGAGTGACAGTATCCTGGAGATGGGCAAATTTTCAGCTTAGTTGAATTTCCAACAACAAATCACTCCCCCACACTAAGATCACTCTTCCAAGATGGCAGTAACAGGATGGCTCCAAGTATGGCTCTAATCAGAGAATCACAGTCTTAAAAGCTAGAAGATTGCCTAGACCAGACATCCAAGGACTTGGGGTCCATGGGCCCCTAGCATGCCTGAAGATAGATTCTGAAGGATTTGTAAATTTGGATGGAAAAATAAATCTGCATTTTGATATAATTAATTTCCTTTGTAATGGTTTAAATTTATTTTATTCATTTAAAAACATTCTGAGAGGGGTCCATGGGTCCAAAAAAGGGTAAGAAACCCTGCTCTCATTTAGCAGATGGGGGAAATGAGGCTCAAAGAAAAGTGCCTTTGAGGAGCATGGAGTTGAAAGGCCAGAGGTCAGAAATACCCTGTTGGGATATTAAGCATTTGTTCTAAAAACCCACCCAAGCTACCTGAAACAAGTCTGACTTCTCCAGGTATCTTTCGGCTCCTCCCTAACCCTGACCTATACTTTAGCTGGACAGAGGCACCTTCCCTTCCTTTCTCTGAACCAATGCTGAAAGGGGTAATCAAGCCTGTACAAGAGAGCTGGTAGAAGGGGCAGAATCCAGAGACAATCCAGCCTTCACCTCATGACCGGTCTGAGCTGGGGGGTTATAGCTTTGGGCATATGTCAGGCTTTGCTGCAACAGGGACATCCATCATCCCCCCACTCCGACCCCCACTCCCACCCCTCTCTCATTTGAATTAGATTTTCAGCCTAATCAGGGCCGTTCCCCAGACCCTAACTCAGATTGTGAGCCACTCAGACCTCCCTCCCCCAATCCCCTCTTTTCAAGGTCTTTCTCCTTTGTAGCAAGGTTAGGGTCTATATGTCTTAACCATATGCCCCAAGTGAGGAATTCATTAGCATACATTATGCATTCATGAGTAACAAATGGGGCTGGGAGGTATTGCAATTCGGCTCAGCTGCTCCTTGACGCGGGGCCTGGCAGGAGGGGTAATGGCCGGGAGGGAGAGTCTGGGTCCCAGCCAGACACACCTGCTTCCGCTAACAGCAAAGACCAAGACGGATCTCACTTCTTTGCCCTCCCCTACACACACACACCCGCACCCGCATACGGACACACGCGCAGGGGCACACGGGCACACACACCAACACCCCCACGGCTCCCTCCTTCCTCTCACAGGGGACCCGTGAACGCTTTTCACACACACGGGGGGCTCGCGAATGCTTTTCGCCCTGACGGATGATTTGCAAGTTTTCCGCTGACAAGAGCGTCTGCCTGCGTGCGTGCGTGCGTGTGTTTCTGTCGCTTCATTTAACTCTACAACAGAAGATGATTATGGGGAGGGAAATGGCTGAATCCAGATCTTTACACCGCCGCCGGCCGCCCCCTCCCCTCCGCCCCATTCCGCCCCTTTCGTCTCCCTCTAGCTACCCAGATTTGTCTTGCGTTCCCCACACTAATATCAAAACACCCTTCTCTCTCCCACAATGCCCAGGGATGCCTGCTACCCCCTTCAGCACCCAGGTGCCCACAAGCCACTATTGAGATTGTGTACACTGTTCGGGGATTACAGAGGCGGAAAAAGCCAGCCAGTCCCCATCCTTAAGCATAATTAGTATCTGATTGAGAGTTGTGGTCAAAATAAAGTCAAACAAATATTATGTTTTTAACACAGTAACATTGGTTAATGTTCCAAAGCATCGTGGTTAAGGAGCCCACTCACGCTGCAGCACGTTTTCCTAACGGAGGAATGATCAGCACAGGGAGAGAGCCCTTGGTCCAAAATTCTATATGCCATGCTCAGTTCTAAATAGATCGGCTTCTCTACGATTATTCCACTTGGTAAAAATGCTGGGCTGGTAGGGGAGGAGGGAGGAAGTATGGCAGAGGCCCTCACTGGCATTATTTAAGAGCCAGTGGTTCCACTAAAATAGCAATCATCCATGATTTCCGGCTTTCCCCTGCATTCTGCAATGGGGGTAAAATTGTTAAGGTGATTGCTTTTATTATCTGCTGTAGGCGCAGAGGGGGAAAAGGCACACTGATGGGGGTATTATCTCATTCAGTCCCACAGAGATTTATGAGTGCAGTAGTCATTAGCACAAATGGGAATGACTGTGTAACACCCCTGCGCCCCTGCCCCCACCCCCTCCTTCTTGTGCCACAGACTACGTACATGCACACACTGAGGCTACAAACCGATTCTACAAAGAGATACTACACATATACATACTGAAAAATTAGACATATGAGATGAGGTACATATATATGCACACATTGAAAGACTGCATCGAGAATATACAGATGGATGCGGGGATTACAAAAGCAAATACACATGAGAAGCAATACACATAAAAGCACAGGTAGAGATTTTTTAAATGTATGAAAGTGAGTTTAATATATGAAAGTTGGCACAGCAGGTCAAACATCTTTTAAATGTGTGTGTTGGGGGAGGTGGGTAACACACTCTAGACTTTCCCATGAACAGTATTGGAGGTCTCCAGTTGCAGTTTAGAGCAGGGTGCTCCAGGTACCTGAAGACAAGGATCCATCCACATCTGGCCATTAAATGACATAAGGAACACCTGTTGTCATTCCAAGGCCCTCCAATCTTGGAGGACATGCTGAAGGGACAATCTTCCCCCCAACAATAAAAGAAGATAATATACGTGATAACCCTCAACATTCAACAATGGTAAAGCTTGAAACAACAGCACCAAACAAAATCAATGACAATGGCAAGCAAGACAGCAGCAACAATGACAAAAACCAAACCAGTAAAAGAGTTGAAAGACATCAAACAAAATAAAGTGAGCAACAAAAATGAACCCTTTAGCTAGAATCCTTTGGCAAAACGTCTCATCGGGGAGAAAATAGAGAGGAGAATTTTCTTCAGTGTTTCCCCCAAAAATACTTTGACAGTTTTGCCAAATCTCACCCAGTTAGAAGGAAATATGGAATATCAGACAGTTTCTGTAAGCTCCTCTCAGTATCTCTGTGATCACCTAAAGCTAATCCACATGTTACCTCTTCCCCTCAAGTGCAGTCCCCAAAGTAGAGATTCAGTATATATCTTCATGCCCAAATAACTCAACAAGAATGGTCATTAGGAAGTTTAAAAAAAAAATCAATTGTCAGCCAAGACATTCAGTGAGACAATTTTGCAGCTGAAGGGACTGATGGGGTGTATGTGTGATGGCTCATCTCTCAGAGGTTTTTGACAACTAGGTAGAAGTGAAACAGTGCAGTGTAATGGAAGGAATCCTGGCCTGGAAGTCAGGAGTCTTGAATTCTACTCCTGGCTCTACCACTAACTAGTTGCAGATGATTTTATTAAGTATAGTAGAGAATTTGTGGGGTAGTTAGTTGGAGCAGTGGAAAGAGTGCCAGGTCTGGAGTCAATAAGACTCCAGACTTCAAATCCGGCCTCAGACACTTCCTAGCTGTGTGACCCTGGGCAAGTTACTTAACCGCTCTGTACTCCAGTTTCTTCATCTGTAGGATGGGGATAATAAAATCTTCCTCATAAGGTTGTTATGAGGATCAGATGAGTTAATGTAGGTGAAGTCCTTTTCAAACCTTAAAATACTTTGTAAATTATAACTACTATATGCCTTTGTTCCTGTTATTTTCCATTTCTTGGTCTCACTTCCTCACCTATAAAATGGGGAGGGAATTGAATTAGCTATCCTTGGAGCACCCCTCTAGAGCTGACCTTATTTAAGTATAAAATAAATAAGTTAACATCCAATAAGGATCAATAGATGAATAATTTGTGCCTATTTTGAGACCTTTTCTCAACTTGATTTTTAAAAATCTGTGTAACTGGTGACTTCTATCCTTCTTTGAAGCTTTTAGAATGCACCTATTACTTGGCTGGGCTCACCTGCTTTGTTCTACATTTCATTTGTTTGGTCTAAGTTATTATCATCATGCTCGCTTGCTTTGGTCTACAAACAGTGACTCATGACGGTATCAGTTAAATCATTAGATAGAGAACAGAAATGTCAGCTCAAGAACAATCTAAGGATTGACCGAACGTCGTATGGATGCAGCAATGGATTCACTTTGGTCAACATGATATATGTACCAAGAGTTTCTGCTCAGAAAGGATCACAATAAGTTTCATGGGAATCATGAGTTTATAGAAACTATGGTTTGAGGTAATGAGGGAAGGCTGCATGGGGGAGGCAGAATCTTATTTAGTTAGGCTTTGCTATCCAATTTATTGTGACAAATGATCTGATTTATATAGTTCATAGCACTTTCACAGCTGTCTTCTCCTTTAACCTCTATAAGAATCCTGCAAAATAAGTTGTAGTATGAAAATAACCCGTTTTCACAGATAAGAAAATAGAGAGTGAAAGAATTTACTCAAGGTTATATAGTGAGTTAGTAATAAAAAGAATCAGAACCCATCTCAAATATCGCTTTGTGGTACCCTTCACTGCCTCACATTGCCATGTACCTGTTCTCTGTGGTTCTGGTTCTGGTCATGACCTTCAGAAATGTGGTCAAGGAGGTGAACTGTCCCACTTAAGCCTATAGTTCAATAAGTCCAATAGCCAGGAAACCTTCCTTCCATGAATACTGTAAACATGGTTGTTGCTGGGTTCATACCCCTACCCCCTCCCCATCTTGCAGTTGGCTCAGAACCCAGAGAGGTACTAGCTGACTAGAGAGGGGAAGAATCTATTTCTGGAGGCAGGGATGGGATGGCCAAATGGAAGTTGCATTTAGTGTTTGGGAAAAATCCATTGTTTGACTTTTAGTTTGGACCTGTGTGTGTTCAGGCCTTCTGGGCCACCAGCCCAGCTCATACAGGTTGCAATGGATTCTCTCCATTAGTTTCAGGAATAATTGCTTTTCCTCCCTAGATTATTGACTGGATCACAGGATGAAGTGGCACTTCTTATGCCAGAGGCCCCAAACGGAGGCCAAGTCATCCCCTACTCCCCACCATCCCCTGCTGACTTCTTGGCACCTAGGGCTCCTTCCCTACAGCTGAGAAGTCTTTCCTGATCTTTGCAAAACTTCCCAACAGAGACCACCTCACCTCCTTCAACCTGTCAAAGTCCTCAGTGCCTGGCAGAGTGGGCTGTGACTGTCAGATGGCCTCACTGAACTGAACTCCTTGGATCCAGAAAGGGAAACAGCATGAGGACCTCCTCCATGCCTGGCAAGCTGGCTGCGGAGCTCACTCCCATCCGAGCCGTGTGGGGCCCCTCATTAACCACCTCACATCAAGAGCTGCCATGCTGCAAAATTAACTATTTCTTGCAGAAGGTTCCACAAAAGAACAGGGACACTAATGAGGTTAGTTAAAGGGTGGCCCTGTTTCATTAGCTTTCCTGGGCTAAGTCTGCCAGGGAGGAATGATCAAGAAGATTGCTTTTTTTTTAATTACTCTGTTAATTGATATAAAACAAAAAGGACGCAGATTAGTTGCATGCAATTAGCAAATTAATTCTTGGCAATTACAGACTTAATAATGGAGTGGCTTTGCTGCAGCTTGTCGAGTTCTGTAGTTTATTGATTGTGTTTATGGGCAGAGTGATTGACATGGAAGATGTTCAAGATGAAGGATAGATGAGGACACAGGTCTAGGTCTAGGTTCCAGAGTCTCTTGGATTCTAAAAGGTAGGTTTATGGTAATGCTGCTGGAGTAAGTATTGAGCACTTAAAGCAAGAACCTTAATACTGAATAAGCATTTTTCTTAATAAGACTTAATAATAACTCCACCAGAACCTTAAAACTTAATAATGAGTGTTCTTTCTCTAAGCTGCTTGCCCAAGGCCCCCAGCCAGTGAGATAAGTGATGTCAGGTCTTGATGTGACAGCTTATTTCTCACCTAAATCTAGACCCTGAGCAGGTACCTATCTTTGAAATCTTCTCCCAAGCATCACTCATGGCAATGAAGGTGGGGAGACAGGGGCATGACCAGCTCCATTAAGAGATAATGAAGGGTTGTTTGCCTATTTTAGCATCAATTTGCTCATGCCTCTGGCTAGATCTGCATCCAGTTACTTGCAACTCCTCTGGTAGTCAACATGTCCCTGGATGAGGAGGAGCCATTTGGCACTGTGGGCCCAGATGTCAGACAGCCTAAGATTGCATAATCCTATGATCAGAAAATCCAACAGCCTTTGTGGATGTAGACTGATTTTTCCATCAATCTTACACATACTCATATACACTAATGGATGGGATAGAGTTGATATTATTGCTTTTAGAATGATGGTTTTATTTTAAAGACTACCCATGGCTAATATTCTCCTCTTTTTTCTTTCTTTCTTTCTTTTTTTCCTTTTTTTGGAGTCTAGGTCTTCTTAGCTTACCAGGCTAGAAGTGCAGCAGCTACTCATTGACCTGATCCCAACTGATTGGCACAGAAGTTCTAAACTGCTCCATTTTTCTAGCCTGGGCCAATCCACCCCTCCTTAGGCAGTCTACTTGCTCTCAACCCCCAGGGACTCATCCAATTGGTGTCAGACTTAGTGTGGAACATAGAATGTTAATGTCAAGTCACTTAATAGGCCAGTTCACCTACAATTCAGATTATTTGAAGGGGAGTAATATGAAATAAGTCTAGAATGTAGGGAGGGGAGCATATTGTGGAGGGATTTAATATCATGCTGAAGATCATATTTATCTTAGAAGCAACAAGAGCTGTTGAAGAGTTAAGGAGAATCATAAGGTCACATCTGAATTTTAGAATGGATTAAAGAAGGGGGAGACTAGAAGCAGAGCAGCCAATCGAGAGGCTATTCCTATAGAACAGAGATTTAAGGGCCTATTCTGAAGCAGAGGCCATGTATGGAGGCAGAAAAGGATGGATGGGAGAGATATTGTTGATATAGAATCAAAAAGATGTGGTAACTGATCAGGTATGGGCATAAGCAATTAGGCATAGATGAGATTTGTGGATGACTCTGATATTGTGAAACTAAGTTCATGGAAGGATCATAGTACCCTCAATAGAAAAAGGGAAGTTTGGAGGAAAGGCAAGCTTAGGTGGGAAGATGATTTCTGCTGTGAATATATTGAGTTTGAGATACCAGTGGGATATCCGGTTGTTCAGTTGTTGCAATCGTATCTGACTCTTTGTGATCGCATTTGAGATTTTCTTGACAAAGATACTGGAGTGGTTTGTTACTAGCTCATTTTACAGATGAGGAACAGAGGTAAACAAGGTTAAGTGACTTGCCCAGAGTTACACAGCTAATAAGTGTCTAAGGTCAGATTTGAACTCAGGAAGATGAGTCTACCTGCTCCATGGTATCTAGTAGAGATATCCAATATCAAGTTAGCAATACAGAACTGGGATACAAGAGAAAGATTAGGGCTTAATTTATATATTTGGGAATGGACAGGAAAGGGTCAAATTCAGGCCATGACTAGAAAGCTGGGCCTAAGGAAACAGAAGGGTCATATCTGCTTCCTCAGGCACTGAAGAAAAGGGAGAGAGAATAGGAGATGATGTAAAAGGGTTTTGTTGTGTGATGCATGAAGAAGAGTGATACTGTTTTCCTGGTAAAGTGGGAGGCAAAGTCTTTTGCTGAGAGACGAGAGGTGATGGGGGCTGGAGGAGAGAAGAGGAGGTTTGAAATGCCCAGTGTAGGCAGTGTGACAGACCGAATCATGGAAGAATGAAAGGATTGCCATGCAGCAGTTAGTGTCCAGTTGAGATTAGGCAATATAAATTTGGAATGGCTGTAGTAAATTGGGTGGGGTAGCTTTCTTTAGTAGCTCAGAGCAGCAGAAAAATAGGAGCAGAGAAGCTGATAGTGGGGTATCCATGGAGTAGTAACAGTTCAAAGGTCAAGAAACTCAAGGGTAAAAGTTAGACTGGTCAACTATAGAGTCAGAATTGTGAAAGGAGGAAAGTATGACTAAAATAAAAATGACATACAAGAAGAATGAAAGGTATAGAAGGACTAGAGATGGTGGTACAAATGAAAAATAAGTTTAGGAGAAATGAAGAAGAGAGATCAAGGAAGTAATAGGGTGATATGGTCAGAGAGAGGAGCTTCAGATTTCATTAGTAGCACACTAATAAGGTGAGACTTTAGACCATAGATCATAGAATTAGAGCAGGGAGGGACCTCACGGCCAAGTAGTCTGACCTCTTCGTTTTACAAATGAGGAAACTGAGACCCAGAAAGGTTAAGTGACAAGCCTAAATCACATAGGTATTAAGTGTCAGAGAGCCAGGATTCAAAACCAGGTCCTCTGACTCTAAAGCCTTGTATTATGCAAGAAGAGCAAAATATGGTCAGATCCTACTAGACTGAAAAGGTTTTGAGTTCAGGTCTGGCAAAAACAGACTGCCATCCAAGGATCGGCCCCAGTGAAACACAGAGACAGAGGTGATGAATTTTTTGGGGAGGAGGCACAGAAACTCCTGAAGAATGGAGAATCTGTGAACTCTAGGGATGAATACAGTACCCACATCAATAAAGAGCATAAGAAATATAATAGATGGAGCTTGACTTAGAGTCAAGAAAACTTAGTTTCAAATCCTTCCTTAGACACCAGCTTTTTAACTTCACTCAACCTCACTTTCCTCAATTGCAACATGGGGATAATAAAGTCCCCAACTTTGACTCTAGACTTTTCAATCTGTCTCCACTCTGGGATCTCATTGCTTCAGTCCTGCTTAATAATTTGCTCCAGAATACCAACAATAATTGTCCTTTGCAGACTGTGTATCAAGTCTGACCACCTCACTACCCACCTGCCACCAGTCTGCCAGTCCTGCCACCACAATGCTTCATCCTACTGCCTACTGCACCTCAGCTAGGGCTATGGAAGACTCACAGCAACCCCAGAAGGTTATGGGTACTGCCCCATGGCAGGGGCAGGGTGAACAGAGAACTCCCCGCCACAGATCAACTAAACTACCACTAACCAAATCCCTTTCCAGAGATAGATGGCTTCACATTTCATTCTGCCCAGCACGCGATATGCAAATCTAGAGCTTTTAAAACCCTAATGAATGAATTGTACATTTTAGATTTCAGCTCAGACTGAATAAAAATAATTCTGCCCCAACCCAACCCACCACGGCTTGGCCATTTGCATAGATGATTTCTCCTAATGGCCTAAATCCTTAATGCTTTGTCTGTGAGTAGAGAAGCCTGACTCTAATGGAAATAAACCGCCCTTGGTGTGATCATGAACACACACACACACACACACACACACACACACACACAATGTAATTTACAGCTTTGAGGTGTCCCACTAGGCAGGCATTTGATTTTCCATTGTTTTTTGGTTCTTTGTGAAAATGCATCTGTAAATCCTTCAGGTTGGGAAGAGTGGTGATGGTGGTGGAATGGGCTGTGTGTGTGTGTGTGTGTGAGTAAAAATTTTCTATTTCATTGTTGTGAGGGAAAAACACAAACTGACAGATATGTATAAATATGTTGCAGAACAAAGGCAAGAACACATACCCTCTTCTCCAGTAAGATCAATATTCAGAATCTGACTAGCACTCGGTGACTTCACTTCAGTTTTATCCAGTCCAGAACGATGCATTCTTCAAATCTCTATCCACAACTATTTCCTTCCCAAGTTGCCCCCTTGAAGTTGAGCTGTCTCCAAAGGCTAGTTCAGGAGTTCAGGCCACAGGGCTGAGCTTCCCGTGTCCTCTACTGCTCAGCGAAATGCAGAACTCTCAAGTTCAAAGGAATCTTATTGAGTCTAATTTTACTAAAGCTCTTGTCTCCTAACCTGTACCCAAATAGAAATCTCATTGATAACATTTCTGAGAGGTGATTATCTTCTAGTGTTTGCTTAAAGACCTTCAGCGATGGGAAAGTCATTGTCGGTGCTTGCCACTTTAGGGGTAGCTCTAACTGTTAGAAAGTTTTTCCTGTTTCTGGGAGTTATAGTCTAAGCTCCTAGTCCAGTGCCTGGGACATAGCAGGCACTTTATAAATTCCTACAGAGTGATTGATTAAAATCTATGCTGATCATCCCTTCAGCCCCGCCCTTCCCCCCAAATTCCATTCCTCCTGATTCTGTTGTCTGAGGCAAAGGAAAGCAAGTTTAATCCTTCTAATGCATGTCAGCTATTTAAATAGTTGAAGGCAACTTTCATGTCCATCATTAAATCTTTTCTTCTCTAGGCCTGACCATGTTACCTCTCCCTCCACCATCCCTCACTACATAAATTTCAGTAGCTCCCTGTCACCTTCAGGATCAAATACAAAATCCTCTAACATTGAAAATCCTTCATAACTTAGCCCACCTTATGCTACCCCACCCCCATACTCTTTGATCCAGTGACACTGTCCTTTTTGCTTTTCTTTGAACAAGACACTCCTGTCTCTTGGCTCTGGGCATTTTCTCTAGCTATCTTTCATGCCAGGAATGCTCCCCCTCCTCATCTCTGCCCACTGACTTCCTGGCTTCCTTTAGGTCCCAACCAAAATCTCATAGTCTACCATAAGCTTTTCCTAACCCCTCTTAATTCTAGTGCCTTCTCTCTTTTACCTCCTATTTTATCCTGTATATAGCTGGTTTGTTCATATTTGCTTGCTTATTGTCCTGCCCATTAGATTTTAAGCTCCTTGAGGACAGGGAATTGAGGGCAGACCTGGTCTTTTTGACACTTTTTGCAGCCCCAACTCTTAGCACAATGTCTCACACGTTGTAAGTGCTTAATAAATGTCTATTGACTGATTCTTCTTCTTTCGATCATTCCTTATAAACCATGGATCCTAGTCTCTCCCACATTCTGGTCACCCTTACCTGATCCCCTTCAGTTCCTTGAAGGCAGGAACTATGTTTTTACATCCCTTGGACTAAACATAATATCTTGCCTTGTTTAATAAATGTTTCTTTAACAGAAATATGAGGGCTAAGACTAGATGGCCTCTTGGTTTCAAACATTACTTTTTCATTTTCCAACATTAGTAACATTCTACTTGGGACAGTGTGAAGGCTTAGGTACAATGGAAAGCTATGCCAGGTGGAGAATTAATAATATTACCAAGATAATAATAGAAAACTGAATAAAAAATATTAGGGTACTTTATTACCATTCCTAGAAAATTCAAGTTGACAGCAGTAGAATCCACATTGAAATCAGACACCAAAAACTACCCATAAACATAGAATAAGTCACTACCTCAGGTGTCTTAGATATCGAGTGGTTCAACCATCTTTCCTCCAATATTTTATAGATGAAGAAGCTGAGTTGAAAGGGAAATGAAATGACTTGCCCAAGGTCATTCAGCTAGTAAGGGGCAGAATAAGAACTTGAACCCAGATCTCTTATCTTCCAGTCTAGTGCTTTTTTCCTCCATTGTATTATGCTGCTACCTCCAAGTATTACTTACAGGGATGGGATGGTACAGTGTCAACTTGTATGCAGCAATGTTGCATGTAGACTGATTTTTCCAAAAATCTTACACATATACACTAATGGATGGGATAGAGTTGATATTATTGCTTTTAGAATGATGGTTTTATTTTAAAGCCTACCCATGGCTAATATTCTCCTCTTTTTTTTTCTTTCTTTCTTTTTTTCCTTTTTTTGGAGTCTAGGTATTCTTAACTTACCAGGCTAGAAGTGCAGCAGCTGCTCATTGACCTGATCCCAACTGATTGGCTTCATTTCTCCTAGACTTATTTTTCATTTGTACCACCATCTCTAGTCCTTCTATACCTTTCATTCTTCTTGTATATCATCTTTATTTTAGTCTTACTTTCCTCCTTTCACAGTTCTGACTCTATAGTTGACCAGTCTAACTTTTACCCTTGAGTTTCTTGACCTTTGAACTATTACTACTCCATGGATACCCCACTGTCAGCTTCTCTGCTCCTATTTTTCTGCTGCTCTGAGCTACTAAGCATGCATGTTGCAATTGAGGAAAATGAAGTTGAGTGAAGTTAAAAAGCTGGTGTCTAAGGAAGGATTTGAAACTAAGTTTTCTTGACTCTAAGTCAAGCTCCATCTATTATATTTCTTATGCTCTTTATTGATGTGGGTACTGTATTCATCCCTAGAGTTCACAGATTCTCCATTCTTCAGGAGTTTCTGTGCCTCCTCCCCAAAAAATTCATCACCTCTCTCTCTGTGTTTCACTGGGGCCGATCCTTGGATGGCAGTCTGTTTTTGCCAGACCTGAACTCAAAACCTTTTCATTCTAGTAGGATCTGACTATATTTTGCTCTTCTTGCATAATCTTTGAGAATCCAAGGTCACCACCACAGCAAGACATCAGAGGAGGATTTCTAAGAGGTGGCATGGCACTGTGGGGAAAGCTCAGGCTTTAGAATTTGAAGTTCAAAATTGTCTCTGCCTTCTGACTACCTGGATGACCTTGGACAAACTACTTAACTTGCCTAGACCTCCAGCTTCTTCATCTGTAACATGAGGGGTTGGATTAGATGACTTCAAAGTTCTCTTCCAGCTCTAAATCTTTAATCTAATCAGTCTGGTCCTATGATTTTCATAAAGTGAAAGTACTATTTGTACAATAGTATAAGATATCTGTCTTCTGCTGTTAAATGATGAAATTCTGGTGATAAAAGGGATTCATGATCATTTTGGGATCATCCCAGTGAAGAAAAGGATTGTAACAGGTAGAGATGGGGGAGGATTAGCTGCCAATCATGGGGAGAGAACACGATGGTACACAGAAGAGGGAAATAGCACTTTGGATTTAGGAAACGACTACCAATCTAGCTTGACTGCAATGCCAAGTGTGTGTGATGAGAATGATGTCAAATGAGGCTGGAAAGGTAGGCTGCAGCCAGATTATGGGAGGCATTAAATGCCAGGTTTGGGAGTTTTCATTTGATTCTCTAACAATAGAAAAACACTGAAGGTTTTTGGGTGGGATAGTGACATAACCAGACATTTGTCTTAAGAAGATTATTTTGCCATCTGGGTGGAGGATAGGATAGATAGGAGGGGTATGAGACAGGGCATAGGGAAAGGGAAGCTTTTTCAATCACCCATAGAAGAGGCCATAAGTGCCTGAACAGGAGTTAGTCAAGTGGATCTAAAGAAAGAGACAGACTCAAGAGATACTGTGGCAGTAGATTTGTTAGGACTTGGCAGATGATTAGATGTAAGAGAAAGGGAAGAATTAAAGATGGTTCTGACTGAGGACTCTGATGAATTGCTCATTTCTATTCCACTGCAGCTGGGGAACTCTCATATTAATAATACCTAGCACCTATATTTGGCAAGCACTGTGCCAAACACCTTACAAATACTATCTCATTTGATAATCTAAGAGTCAAACTTTGGGTCTTCGAGTATTTTCAAGCTCGATTTGGCCTGGGTGGAATTTTGGGGGCCTTGGACTGGAGACATGTTGCTTAAAACCAAATCAAAGGATTTCACAGTGGACAGGGACCCAGAAGTCATCCAAGGTTCCCTGGTAACAAGCCTAGTTGCATTCTTTTCCTTCCCAGTTCTACCTGAGAGGTGTCAGTTCCATTGTTTGTATGTTGGGAGTGGGGGGTAGGATGGCAGGTTTCTCTAGCACACTATCCTGGTGGTTCTTATCTCTCTGTGTTATTTTTGTTGTCTCCAGTTAAGACCTGTGGCCTTCTCTAAAACATACCAAATAAAAGGACTTATTGCTGTCAGTATTACCCGGTTTGTCTAATTCCTTTGCAAAGCCCCATTTGGTTCCAGCAGTAGATCTAACAATCAGAAATCTCTCCTATAAAATTTTGGACAGGGGGTCATTTAACCTCCTTTAAAAGGCTTCCCGTGATGGGGAACTTACTACTTCCTTACATAACCCTTAGCTTTAATAGTTAGGAAGTTTCTCCTTATATGAGGTTGAAACTGACCTTTGCAAATAGTCACCCATGGCTCCTCATCCTACCCTCTGAGGCCAAAGGGAGTAAATCTAAACTCTTACCCATGATAGACTTTCCAACATGTGGAGAGAGTTTTTGGGTTGTCTTCAGGTTTTATGTTTCCAGTTCCACATACCGTTTTATCTCATCTTTAGCCCTCTTGCCATCCTAATTATCCTCCCCTGAACAAGGCCCAGTTGATCAAATGTGGTATTCAGAACTGAATATATAATTCTAAGTGTGTTCTAACCAGGATAGAGAAGACAGGGCCATGGCCTCCCTTGTTCTGGTTGTTCATTTCCTTTGCCTAAAAAAATCCAGTGGGCAAATGAACAAGTTCAACACAGAGTGGTTAGCCCTAGATAACTTACCTGACTTAACACACATGGTCTCAGACCTTTAACTAGTCTTTGAATCTGTTCATTTTTTAAAAAGCTTTTGTTTGTGTGTGTGTGCTTTATCTTTAGGCTTATTGGATTGAGGTTAATAATGATAACGATGATGATGTGATGATAATAACTAATTGTTACATAGCACTTTATGTATATTATCACATTCGGATCCTCTCAACAATGAGGAGATCAGTGCTTTGGTTATCCCCAGTTTTCAGAGAGGTTAAGTGATATGCCAGGGTACCACATAGCGACTGAGTCAGAATTTGAAATGAGGTCTTCGGTAATTCCAGGCTACTATTCTATCCACTCTGTCATCTAGCTATCCTAGCAATGTTAGAATAGGTTCTCCCTCCTTAAGCCTGTGCATGGCCCCAAGTTTTGTGGCCCTTGCTTTTCAGAAGGAAGCAGATCAGTTCATTTCTTAACTTTCAGTTCAGTTCCCCTGGAGCCCTGGCCTCTGGCTCCATTTGAAATTCTGTCTCCATCTCCACCCCCACCCCCCTTTACTTTTTTAAACAAGACATCTTGTTTATTTTTCTTCTCCCCCCCACCCCCCATTACTGCAGCTGCTTCTCCTGCTGGTGCAGTGTTGCTGCCTGCCAGGGAAATGTTTTCCTTCCATTTTTATTGTAATTTATTGCATTTAAAAAAATCTTTATGGGCTCAGGCCCTTTTGGTTCCATTTAGCAAAATAAAGAAGGGCCAAAGAAGAACAGTACAGAAATACACTGACTTACAGAGACAGGGTAAGTGATCCTTAAGTTGCATCACACAAAAGGAGATGGATACAAGCCAGGAGAAATGTTTTGAATGGTCCTAAGGTGGGAAGAAAGGCATCCCAAAGAGGAGTCACCCTCAAGATTTCATAGTCACCAAATCCACCATCCTCTCACTTTCCCCAGTTTCACTCTCATGATACCATTGCCCTTTCCAGTCACCTGGGCTCACACGTAGGAAGCTGTGCGGTGCAACAGAAAACACTGGATTGGTCATCCCAAGACCTCAGTTCAAATGCCAGATGTGCAACTTGTTACTTGTGACAAACTGGACATCAGTTTCCTCACCTGTAAACTAAAGGAGTTGAACCTCATGGTTTCTAAGGCTTCTTCCAGTTCTTAATCTATGATCCAAAGAGTTAATGCTAAAAAACCCAAAACTTTAGGGATAATCTAATCTTGCCCCTTTAGTATACAGAAGAAGAAACTGAGATCCAGAAGGAGTAGATTATCTCCCTTTCATGTCAAACACATCCTTGATAATTTTTTTTATATCATTTTTCACACGAGCCATGACTATGCTCCTGTTGGAGCATCTAGAGAACCTCATCATGTGTGTTTCATAAATGTTTATTGAACAGAATAATCTTCCTCATCTAGACTTCTCAGCCATCTACCAGGGTCTTCTCCAGCTTTCAAATGGGCTAATGCGTTCTTGGGTTTTCTCTTGCTCCCTAACAGTTTTTCACTCTAGTCAGGCCATCATACTCGCCATTCTCTACCATGTCTCACTGATTCCTACTTGTCTTCCATTACCAAGGCTTATGCTACCCCTGTCCTTCAAAGCCTAGTTGAAGCCCCATTTATTTCATGAAGTCTTTTCTAACTACAGAATCATAGTATTGGAAGAGACTATTGAGACCATCCAAATCCAGCACCATCATTTCTACAGCAGAGAAAGTAATGGGCCATTAAGGAGAAATGATTTGCCCAGTCCCACAGCAAGGGTTCTCTTTTTCCTCCAAATTTCTATAGTGCTTATTCCTGGTACCACAAAACTTAGAATCTGACACTATACATTACATTCTTCTGGGTCTAACACTCATCTCCCTTCTTCTAAGGCAAACATCTCAGGAGATCACTGTTGTTGCCGTTCATTTGTTTCAGTTGTGTCTGTCTCTTTGTGACCTCGTCTGTGGTTTTCTTGGCAAGGATACTGGAATGGCAAAGCATTTGCCACTTCTTTCCCCAGTTCGTTTTACAGATGAGGAAACTGAAGCAAACAGGGTTCAGTAACTTTCCCAGGGTCACACAGCTATTAAATGTGTGAAGGCAGATTTGAACCCAGGCCCTCTGGACTCTGGCCTTGGTGCTCTATTCACTGCACCATTTGATCTCTTTGAGGTCTTCCTCCTTGAAGGAAATGAGCTCTCTGTTTTGGGGTTTGTGTCTGATTAGCACAAGCAGTTCAAGCCCATGAGCTCATCAACAAATGGCTATATGGTATCTGGGGTCTGATGCCCCTGAGCCCAGAATGGAGGAGTTGAGCTCCCTTTATAGTGATTTTACAGCCCATAAGCAATTTCCCATGGCAGGGGAGTGGTGTATTAGGCCAGCAAGGCCTTCTTCCCCTTTCCTTTCTTAGGCCTTTGTAGATGAAAGGATTCAACTAGTCACAGGATTGTCACAGGATTCATTATGGGCTGAGCTAAGCCTTCCCTGGACCAGGCAGAAAGGGGATATCAAGGTCCATGACAGATGTGGCAGCTAATGGAGCTTTAGTGCCCTAAAGAGTTATCACTTTTGAATACTACAGTGTTTTTTATGACACTACCTCTACCCCTAGCCTTAGCTGCTTTTCCAGTAGAAGCTCTTAGCAAGGCAAGGGAAGGCAATGTTTATTAGAAATGCACTATGTGCTGGACTCTGTGCAAAGCACCAAGGATAGGCATACAACCAAAAAGAAAGATAAGAAAGATAGTCCTTGCCTTCAGGGATCTTACATTCTATTAGGGGAAGAGAATACACAAAAGAGAGATGAAAGGGGAAAAGAAGATAACTTTTGGCAAGATGGCCAGCTTGGGCCCCTCCCCAAACAGAGGCATGGAGAGGAGCTCACCAATGGGAGAAGTAGGCTAGCATGGTGGAGAGATATTCCATGATGTGAAGGCCAGAGGGATGATGGACCTAATCTTAGTTAAGTTAATTCTAAGATGAGGGAACCCCAGGCACTAAGTGATATTCCAGGCCGAGATGGCAGCCAAGGCATGCTGTCAAAGTCTTGAAAGTCAGAAGCAGAGTCAGCTGCATGCTCCTTGCTCTGTGTCCAAATCAAAATCTGCACTTTTCAGCCTCCATGCTTTTGCTCACATTATTCCAGTTTGCTCATGCTTAGAATGTCCTCCCTAACCCTATTTAAATCCTATCTATCATTTAAAGCTCACCTGCAATGTCACCTGCCAAGCCTTCCCTAATGCCCACTATCAGTAATGGTCTTTTCTTCCCTGGACCTCACACATAACTTTGTATCTCTCTTGTGCTATTATCTTGTATTATATTGTGTATAATTATTTGTGTCTGTTGTTTTATAGATGAGGAAGATGAGGATGGCCAAAGTAAATGACCTGTTCATGCTGACAAACTTGGAGTTAGAGGTGGAATTTGGAACCATGCTTTCCCTATGTCATGATGCTGCGCGGGGCATTAGCAATTACCAAGATTCATAAAATGTCAGGGCTTATAGAGCATTATCGTTGAAGTCTTCAGTTTGCAGATGGAGGAACCAGTTAGCTCAGAAAGATCGTCTCCCTGTCCTGGAAGCTGGAACAGCCACGATTCTGTGCTAGACTGTGATCTCTAATGGTTTTCTATGTAGAAGAAGTCTCTTTCTAGTTAGACAGTGAACTTCTTGAGAACAAGAGCCATATACTCTCCTTCTATATTCCTCCCTCTTCCCAAGCCCCAAGATGCAGCCTAGAACAGAGATAAGAACACAGTAGACATCTGTAAATAATGAATAATTCAACTATATAAATGACTCAGTGATCTCACTAGAACTTTATCCTTAAAGCAGTTATACACATGGAAAAGAAATTTATCTATAAAATAGATGCATCATCTCTATTTGTAGCAGTAAAAAAATGAACACAAACTAGACGTCCATCGATAAGGAAATGGCTGAACCAGTCATGATATATTAATATAATCAAAGAGTATTATGTAACAAGAAAGACTCATAGATTAAAGAGATACCTCATGTCTCTATATCATGTCATGAAATATCTTTAAAAAAAGAAATAGCATATGTTGCAAATGATGATCATTAAACAACAACCGAAAAAATGAAATAGATTTTATTTGGTCAGGAAAAAACTTGTCATTCTTATGGAAGTTATCTTTTCCTTAGCTGTTGTTGTACAGACCATTGATCCATGAGAACAAAAGTCGATTTTTTTAAAAAAAGAAAAAATGGTGATAAATATATGTATTGCAATTAAAATTTTGAATCCTGAATTACTTAAGCAGGTAATGGAAAACCAAGAACAGATACCAACACTGACTACTACTAACAATATAAATTAATTACCACAAGGAGACCAAAAGAGCCCCAGAAGTACCTTAGTTAGGAAACATTTGATTTATCTATAAGGTAGAGATAGATGGCTTCCAAAAGCAACACTAGGTTAGAATATAATCTTGTCTGTAAAATTCAACCAAATAGGATGATGGATGATTACAAGTAGTATTATTTCATAAAACATAGTGGATGGCAAAAATCCATTTAAAAAAAGGGTGGCAATATAGGCAAATAAACAAAGTTATCCCAAGAGCATTCAGGGATAAAAATGAAAAGAGGACTACACGCAGAAGAGTAATGGAAAAGATTAATGAAAACCATTTTTAACACACTTTTTTCCATCAAGGATGGAGGAGCCACCATGTTGAATCCTAACATCACAGTCCCTAAAGTGCTTCTAGAAGAGGCAGAAATGACACACTAGAGAACAAAGATAGGCAAAGCAGCTAGATGAGCCTAAATATAGATAGAAGAGATCCTTGCTAGAGGCAATACAATTCTGATGTCATTGAGGAATCAATTTACAAAGTATCTGAAGGAGAGGAAGATACCAAAGGCATGGGAAAAGTCTCCCACCTTGATGACTGAGAACGTCAATAGCTCACTTATCTACATGACTACTCTTCCAGCTATACAAAATCTTATGAATCATCTATATATGAATCAAGGGCATCCTTAATTAGGTTCCTAGAAAGGAATACGTAGACTTTCATATTTGATATTCAGTAATGAACCACATCTTTGCCATCTCACAATTAACTGGAAGATATAGATAATGTAAGACCACATTGCGCTTATTGTTTGATTATGAAAAAAATGTTTGATTTGGTATGCCATCTTACAAGGTGACTCACATGAATACATCAAGATCACTAAGGGTTCTTTAGAAGATGTAACAACAGAAATGATCTTATTTAGTGACATTCTGGTAATAAACATCGTGCAAAGTATAAAGCAAAGTGATTTATATTTGATGAATTTGCTACTATAATGAAGGATATTCAGAGTACGATTCAGTCGGTGGAAGGATTCTCTGTGGATGACAATTTATTATTCCCCAGAAAGTTGCAAGACTTGTAGAAGAGATATGCAATCACTCAAAGGAGTTAGTTCTTTCTATCCACACAGAAAAACCCAAACGTACGAGAAAGGTCTATTCAGATTTCAACATCCATTTGGATGAACATCTTATGGAGCTTCTCAGCAATATGTACATCTAGGGCAGATAGTCTAAATGGATGATGAGATGGATCCAGAATTGAAAATGAGGAGGAAAGTGAGTTGGGTTGCTGTTTGGAAATTGTAAAGCTCTTTTACTAACTCCAATATTCCCAAGAAAGCAAAATTTACCGGTGTTTCTGAGTTACGTCAAAACATGGAACATTATCACCTTTAAAGAAAATCAACCCCCAAATAACTATTCAACAGAGGACAGTAGAGAAGTCTGTAAGAGGCATGAGCAGACTAACAATGTGAAACTAATGAAAAACCAAAGAAGAACAGGAATAAAAGACATTATTAAGAAATTGTATTATGGGAAGAAAAGACAATCTTGTTCAGTGGCAAGACCAAGAGATGTCAGGTGGATAGCTATTGACTACAACCCTTCCAATGTCAGAAGAGTATGAAGAAGAACTCCACGGTTTGATAGACCCCTTATTGTCAATCTTTAGGAGAACGTTGACAAGAGTAACATAGGACGAGCATAGATGGGTCACAATTCCCATGATCTTGTATGTTTGCATGTCATATATCAATGAGATATGAGATTCACTTGAGCATTGGAGTAATAAACAATGAATATGAAGAATTCAAAGAAATATGGCAACATATACAAACTGATATGCAGCAAAAGAAGAAAAACTCAGTGAACATATACATGTTGATGTTAATTATATACGTAAAGTCAATGAAAATGAAAATACTGTCATTATGTACATGGTTAAAAAAAAAGGTGGAAAGGATCAGGAAAAGGTCAGTTTGGACACTCCAATATTTCAGTCAATATACACAACATTTTGGATGTGGTTAGTGATCAGTAAATAATGGAAATTATAGACTTATGAAATCATTTACAACCTCTTATTTTTGTCAACCTGTTTGTTGTTTTCAGCTTCCATGTTTATTTCCTTTTCTTATGCATTTGCTCATATATTTGAATAGAAATCAAAATTATATATTTATATATGTATATATAAACACAATTAATAATTAGAAATAGAAGAGAAAGCATGCATTCTCCATCAACAGCAGCAGCTTTGTGAGAGAAAGATTAGTCCAATTCATTCTGAACCTTGCCTACCCCTATTCCTATCCCACCCTTGGTAATATTACATGTGTTCATCAGGGGGTTAAATTAAACTCCCAGCCATCCTATCCCCCTCCCCCTGCCATCAACCTCCTCAGATTAAAAACTAGCTTAGATTGCAATTAAGTCATCTGGCAAGCCAGGGGCTTAGAAAGTGATTAACATCTCCACATTTAGAAGGACCAATTCAGGGAAAAGAGAAAAGGATGCAAGCTCTAATAAACTGTCATGAAACAGTCCCAGCCCTGTTGCCCAACTGGAGATAATACTGAGTTATTTGTAATTAGCAACACAATTTTTATGAAAGCTACTCTCTCTAGGATTTGTGCACTGTCACCATCAAATACAGTGGGGATTTGGGTAACAGACCATCTTTTAATCACTGGAGTACTTCACATTTAGTAATTCCAGCCCTAATTTTTGCTATCCCCTGCTGGGCTTTACTTGAAAGTTTAATTTCGTTGAGATCCCCTTTAAAAAATCATCTCTGCTTAATGCTTCCCAGATTTCCATGTAATATACATACAGGCAGAAAATGGTCTGTTCTATCAGGCTTATGCACTGGTGTGCAGGGATAGAAATTGGGGGAAGGGTTGGAATATGAAAGCAGGAGTGATCAGAGGTCACAGACAGACAAAACCTAAACTGAGCAAATGCTAGTAGAGCCTGTCCTTTAAGACCTTTTCTTTAATTTTCTTCTAAATCATTTCTTTAACTGAACTTGGCTCTACTCTTCAGACACCAGATCCTTAGCAGCCCTCTGAAGAAATCATTCAAGGTGGGTAGAGTCCTCTCCATTGCCAATTTCAGAATATTCCTCTACCACCATCCCACAATAAACTTTCCTCTGGAGTTCTGTGCAAACTGAAATCTGAGTCATGATTATTTGCAAACTGAATTTAATGTAGCTGACTTGTGATCTTCATCTTTTTCCCCCACCTTTGCCATCACCTTTAGGGACACCAATATCCATGAGAACACCACAAACAAAATGACTTCTCAAATCCTCAACCTCTATAATTTTAGTGCCATTCTTCCTCACCTCACATAGCATACACACTGGCCTGCTCAGACATTAGACCTCACCATCTCTTAGGGCTGTATGATCCCCAGAACTTTGAAATTCCACTTTCTAACCACAGTCTCTTTTCCTTCCCCATCTCTCTTACTAACATTAAATGCCTAGTACATAATAGACATTTAATAAATGCTGGCTAATTAATCGATCCAAGTTGGTTCAATATGAATCCTTGAGTTCGTCAGTTCTCTAGTTAGTGTTGAATAGGATGATCCCTTTAGATTTGTGCTTGATAATTTTGTTGATCAGAATTCCTAGATCTTTTAAAGTTGTTTATCTTTAAAATATTGTTGATTTTATAAAAAACTTTCTTCTGATTCTGCTCACTTCACTTTGCATCAGTTCACAAAGGTCTTCCCAGGTTTTTTTTTTTTTAAACCAACCCCTTCATTGTTTCTTACAGCACTATGGTATTCTATAACTTACATATGCCATAAGTTTTCCAACCATTCCCCAATTGATGGGCACCTCTTCAGTTTCCAATTTTTTGCCACCATGAAAAGAGTTTCTACAAATATTGTTTATACATAGGCGGGAATCTTTCTTTGATCTCTTTGACATATAGACCTAACAGTAATATTAGGTTCACAGCTCCACCAATGGTGCATTAAAGTACTGTGTCTGTTTTCCTATAGCCCTTTCCTCATTTGTAATTCCCTACCCCCCTTTTTTGGTCAACTCTGCTAATCCGATGTGTGAACTGGTATAAGGTACCAAATCCTATTGCTATCAAGTCAAGCCATGATCAATAGTATCTAGAGAGTATTTTGATGTTATTTTATCCCTGAAGTTACAGTAAGGAAATGGGAAAGTAGATGTTAGGGATAGGTAAATTATACTGTACCTTCCCCCACTATGATCTGCCTGGGATTCTCAACTCTAAAATTTTCATTTATCAAAAGCACAAAATCACAGAATTTCGAGGTTAGAAAGGTATTTGGAGGCCATCTAATCTAACTCAATTCCTCAATTCCCGCCCCTCCCCCAAAAAAGAATCATGTCAGCAACATAATAGAAAATCATCTAGCCTTTAAGTGAAGACTTGCAGCAAGGAGAGTCCATCTCTTCCTGAGACATATCATTAAGCTTATGTATAGTTCTAACGGTCAGCCAATTTTTCTTGATACCAAGTCTTACTTTCTTCTGCAACTTTCACCTCTTTCTGTCTCTATCCTTGGGGGCCAAACAAAATTACTCTAATCTTTCTTCCACACAACAACCTTTCAAATGCTTGAAGACAGTTATCATGTTACCCCATACCTTCTGTTCTCCAAGTTAAACATCTCTCATTCCTTTAACTTTTCTCCACATGGCACAGACCTAAGTCCTTTGCTACTCTTTTTGCTCTCCCCTGGACATGTTCTAGCTTATCAAAGTCCTTTTCTCAAATATGGTGTCCAAAACAGAATCCAATACTCTAGATGGAATCTGACCAGAATATTGTGGGTCCATGGCCTCTCTACTCCTGAAAGCTCTACTTCTCTCAATGTAGCCCAAGACTGGATTGGCTTTGGGGCTTTTTATGTCCTACCATTGACTCATACTGAGCTTTTAGCAAATTAAAATCTTTAGCTCTTTTTCAGACAAACTACTGTCTAGCTATATTATCCTTCTCCCATCTTATACTTGTAAAATTGATTTTAGAACCCAAATGTAAGTATTGTAAATTTTTCTCCATTAGATTTCATCTCATTAGATTTAACCCAAAGATTTACCCTTATAGGATCTTTTTGAAAATTGACTCTCTCATCCAGGGTCTTAGATTAGTTCTGATTTCTACCTCTATGTCCATATATGTTTCCCTCAGAATTTCCACAAAACACTTTTTCGTTGTGCTTTGATCACTTGGATTAGGGAATTATTATTCTCAGATGTAAGGGTTGCTCTGTGTCCTATAACCAAGGTTAGAGGTTCATTCTATGATTCAGAGTTAGTGGTAACTTAAAACAGCTAGCTTTCCCAAATGTTAGCATAGAATAATGATAACCCCAAAACATCCAGTGATAGAGTTAAAATAGGAATGCAATGCTATTAATCCAATAATACTATTAGTCCAGTAATCTCCTACTGACCTGAGTTATTAGAGCTCCCAAAGCTGTTTCATTTACAGCTGGGAGTATGTTATGTGTCAGAGAAATCAGATTCATTCCATATACAGTAAGCATGTCCTGAGGACTTCATTTCCTATACTGCTTGGGTCCTAGAGAGCTAAAGCCTTTGAAAAAGGATGAGAATAAGCATTTATATAGTGCCTCCGATATTCTAGGCACTTGGTTAAGTACTTTTTGGTTTATTTTACAAATATGATTTCATTTTAACCTCACAACAACCATGTGAGGTATATGCCATTATCCCCATTTTATAATTGAGGAAACTGAGGTAAACAGAGGTTAAGTGACTTGCCCAGGGTCACACGTCTGGTAAATATCTGAGGCCATATTTGGACTCAGAGCTTCCTGACTCCAAATATAGTGCTCTATCCACTGCCCTACCAACTGCATCACTGGGAAAAATTCTCTAAACTATATTTTTTCAAAGGGCTGAATATGTGATATCAATGTGGCAATTTCACCAGGTGATGATTCTGAATGGATACAGCTTGCTCTACAAGAAGGTAAGTTCTTAAAAAGCAGAGCAGACCCAGTAGATTTTGAGCAAACAGAAGCAAGATTCAGAGCTGGGCAGAAAGATAAAAGCCAACCACTTGGAGCAGTGGTCATGGCATCCCTGAGCCCTTCTGTACAGCCTGGATCATGGTTACAGATTTGAGATAAGAGCTTTCAGGCATTCTCCAAGTTGCCCAAAGGGAAAAGTTTTCCCCAAAGCAGATGGAACCCCCATCTAAGCATCCACCACTGGGAGTCGGAGTTTTGAAGAGATACTTTTTTTTTGCCCCCTCCTATGCTGTTGAGTCAGAAGGATTAAAGAGGTATTAGATTTAAGCTCTCCTGGTGCTGTAGGAAATTCCATCTATTTGTGAATGGGCACAGAATATGTTTTTGCTACTCGATTCCCTTCCTTGTTATTTGCATTGTTTCTGGTCTTATATTTTTAGACATTGCTATTGGATTTTTATGCCTTTTGTATAGGAATAGAATAAATGATTGTATGTGGCTCTGATTTTAAGTTCAGTAGTTGTTAACTGCCAGATGATCATGATGAACCTAGGAGTGACTATGGGATGCTATCCATAGTATTGTGAGAAATGCCTGAAGAAGAAGAGAATGCAAATGGATATGTCATTCATGTTAGCATTTCACCATACACATTATTATAAAATTGCTTGTGTGTGTGTGTGTGTGTGTGTATGTGCCCCATCTCCCTAACTGTGGTGTAAGCAAGCTCTTTGAGGTGAGGAGCTGTGTTTCTTCCTCCTGAATTGTCTATGGTACTGAACACATAGTTGGTATTTAATAAATACTTTAAAAATCACAGCATTTCCAAAGGAGCCAGAGTTCAAGTTTGATCTTGAACAATAGAATACTGGAGTTAGACAGAACCTCAGATATTGTCTAGTTCAACACAAATCTTGAATTTCATCTACAACAACCCCAACAAGTGGGAATTCAATTAGACAATGTTTTGTATTTTTTGGACAGCTCCAATTGTTGGGAGTTTTCCTGTACGTTCAATCAAAGATCTACCTCCCTATAATTTCTACTCAAGCAGCTAGGTGGCATAGTAGAGAGAATTCTGAGCCTGGAATCTGAAAGACCTGAATTCACATGTAGCTAGCTGTACCACCTTGCTCAAGTCACTTAACTCTGTTTACCTCCTTTTCTTCATCTGTAAAATGAGTTGGAGAAGGAAATGGCAAACCACTCCAATATCTTTGCAAAGAAAACCTCAAATGGGGTCATGAAGAGTCTGACACAACTGATGATTGAACTGTCACCCAGTGTCCTAGTTCTGCCCTCTGGGGCTAATCAACACAAAGACAATCTCTCTTCCATATGGCAGCCCTTCTAATACTTAAAGACAGATAGCACCATAACTAGAGGTTTTTGTAACCGAGGCAAATCTCACAAACTTTACCTGAGGAAAGTGGTGAGAAAAAAAAAAATCATCTCTTTTGAGAATATTAGGGCAACACTGCTCAGTGGGGTTAAATAAAGACCACAGGACCCATAAGGCCACTCTTAGAGATGATGTCCAAGAAGTAGGCAATTTGTTAGCTTCCTATTTTAACTAATTATGCTTGGTATCTAGGTGCTAATCTCAGTTTTTCTTCACTCCTGGCATCAAAGAAGTCAGTTACTGGGAGGTGGAGTTGACATGCTTTTCCTCAAAGTAGATAAATTGATGCTTTTGAGAAAGGGCTAAAAGAGAGCTTGAAGCCAAACCCTTTCCCTATCACCACACCACACATACAAACCCACAGGGTGTTATGTTACCACTGGAAGGAACATTAGGAATCACATTATTGAACTCCTTCATTTCACCAGAAAGGAAACTGTCACAGATGAAGACATTCAATTCTTATAGTAACTGAGGCTGAGCTGAGGTAGAGTTAAATGGAAGCTAAATTTCATTGATTCACAGACTATTAGAGGTGGAAGACACCTCAGAAAATACCTCGCCCAACCCTCTCACCATGCAGAGAAAGAAATAGAGACCCAAAGTTAATATCAGAGCAGTTTTCCTGACTTAGTTCAGTGCTTTTTCAGCCAGGTGGTGGGAATTTCATCTCCTTTGATAACACATGATCACCAGACGTTGAAGGGCAGTGGTCTTGGGTCTCATTAATTGGCCCAAACCACAATGTAGGGAAAAGGACCCTTTGGTCCTCCTTTTGCTTCATGGTATACTCTGACTCCAAGGTCAACCACCACTCCCATTCCCCAGATTATGCTCCTGAGGAAAATTTGAGTGTACTGGATAGGAAAAGTTTCAAGGCAAAGCAAACTCTAGAGATACTTCAAGAAGAAGAAACTGAAAAGTGAAATAATGGAAAATTCCATTTAAGTTGGGAAAAAAATAGATTTGGAAATGACTCACATCCTTCATCTCATTTGGATCCCTTCACCCAAATACATCTCCAGTATTTATCCATCATGGGTTTTGAAGAGAAGGAAGAAAAAGTTGGAGAAAAGGAAAACAGTCTAGTCTCAGGGAATAACTGGGCTTCTAAGAGAAATTACTAGATCAATTTTCAAGATGCCTCATAATTATCGGATCAGTCCTTAACAGTATACCCAGAATCATAGAATCCAACAGTTAGTTGATAAGCATTTATTAAATGCCTATTATGTGTCAGACCCTGTCCTAGGTCCTGGGAATAAAAGTCCTTGCCCTTAAGGAGCTCACAGCCCTGGAGTCAGAAGTCCCAATATGACTGCTTTCGAGCTCTCTGTTCTTAGGTAAATCACTTAACTTACCTGAGCCTCAGTTTCCTCATTTGTTAAATGGAAATACTTCCTTTTTACCTCCTTACAGTACATTTCTGAAGGTCAAATAAAATAATGTAGACAAAATGTTTTGGAATTGTGAAGTACTATAAAAATATAAAGCACTTCATTATTATATATCTTAGGTGCCTATATTTTGGGATAACTCTGTGAGGAGACTCAGCTCTTCCTCTCCTGTCTGTCTGCCCCTTCCTTCTCCTCTCCAAAGGAAGGTAAATTTGGATGGTCAAAAGATGCCCAGCTGACTTGGGTTTTACTGGCTCCCTTCCCTCCCCTTCCCTTTCTTCCCAGACTGATGTCTTTCTTTTCTTTGCCTCATTAAAGGGTTCATGCCCTGACTACCTCTTAAACAGGCCTATTCAATGAATGGACATTACCTCACCCTAAGTGAGTACCTGCACGGACCTTGGCCTAAAGGGGCCAAGATCCCCCAGTGCATCCTGGGTTATCTCCAGTCATCCTGATGAACATATGTTCACTGGGTTCAGATGGCTCTGAAGGGGAAGTGAGGCTGGTGACCTGCACAGCCCTCCCTCACTCAAAACAAAGTCAAGTGTAAGTCATGTCATCATTTCTGTGATGGCGTGGTCTTCTTTGGCAATGAAGGATGAACACGACAACAACAACAGATGTGATGACAAATGTAAAGGTCTGTATAAACTACAAATGATCTCCAGGAAGGCATCCAGTCCATTGAAGATAAACTACTACTGATAGATACTCTACTATATATGCATAGGGAAACAGTCCCTTGAGTTGAGAAGTCAGGGATTGATTTGGACCTGTTTGGGTTGTAGGAACACCCACATCCATGAGATTACAAAACAACCCAATATTATAACTACATAGGAAAATGTAGCAGTAGGAGAAAAACTCCATTCTGAAGTTAAACATATTGGGAAACTACATTAATACTTTTTCTTTTTAAAGGAAATCACAGGGAGTAGAGCCAAGATGGTAGGTTAGAGGTTACCCAGCTGAATTCTCTTAACGTTCCCCTCCAAACAACTTTCAAATAAAATTTTGTGGCAGAGTAGAACCAACATAAGGTCAAAATGAAACACTTTTCTGGGCTAAGAAAACCTAGGAGGTTGGCAGAAGTTTGTGATTCTGGGTTGGGAACTTGTCAAAGCTTACACATGTGGCAACAGTGACAGCAGCCACAGAAGCAGCTTTGTGGGCTCTCAGCACAAAGATGGTAAGGAGGTCAGAAAAAGATTATAGGGGACACTTTTATGGCACTGACTGGTGACTCTATTGCCTGTACATAGTTCTGGGTCACAGTACCAGGGTGGAAAGGAGCACTTGAGTGAGGGCGTTACCCAAGATTTGGGGTCCTGGTGCAACTTCCAAGGCAATGAAGAGTGCTACTGTTTATGGTAGCAGGGGACTGGTATTAAGACCAGAGTGTAGAGCAGGAGAACAGTGACCAGAATCTGCCAGAATCACATGACTGTGGAAGCAGCAAAAATTTGCAGGTCCCCAGAACTAGTTCTCAAAACAGCAGCATGAAAATGCCTAAGGCTAGGGACAGTGTCTCCTCATCCCAAGATGAGCAGAATCCAACTTTGACAAGAAGTTCAAAGTCAAGAAACAGGCTGAGAAATGAGCAAAGAATAACACCACCACCAATAAATTTGACCATAAAAAGCTGGTGGCAGGGAAGACCAAGATATAAAATCAGAAGAAGACAACAATGTGAAAGCAGCTACAAATAAAACCTCAAAGAATAATGCTAATTGGATCCAAGTCCAGTAAGAATTCCTGGAATAGCTAAAGAAAGAGATAACAGTGGAAGAAGGAAAACTGGGAAAAGAAATGAGAGTGATACTAGAAAATTATGAAAAGAGAATTAACAGCTTAGTAAAAATAAAAGTCACAAAATACTGAAGAAAATAAGAACTTAAAAAACAGAACTGATTTAATGGTTAAGAGAGACAGAAAAATCCACTGAAGAAAAGAACTTAAAAGACAGAATAGGTCAAATGAAAAAGAGCTACAAAATCTCAGTTAAAAAAAATTCCTTAGAAATTAGAATTGAGTGAGTAGAAGCTAATGACTCAGTGAGGCATCAAGAAACAATCAGAAAAAAAAAAGAAAAAAATTGAAATGTGAAATATCTCATTAGAAAAACAAGTGACTTGGAAAACAGATCAAGGAGAGATAATTTTAAATTATGGAACTACCTGAAAGCTATGACCAAATACAGAACATAGACATCATATTTCAAGAAACTTAAAGGAAAGCTGCCTCATATTTTAGATCCAGAGGGTAAAATATAAATCAAAAGAATCCACTGATCACCTCCTGAAAGATATGCCAAAATGAAAACTTCTAGAAATGTTACAGCCAAATTTCAGAATTCTCTGGTCAAAGAGAAAATATCTCAAGTAACTAGAAAGAAACAATTCAAATGCTGTGGAGCCACAGTCAGAATCACACAAGATTTAGCGGCTTCCACGTTAAAGGAATGGAGGGCTTGGAATACAATATTCTGGAAGGCAAAAGAGCTAGAATTACAACCAAAAATGATGTACCAAGAAACAATGGGTATAATCCTTCAGGGGAAAATGAATGTTTAATGAAATAAAGGACTTAAAAGCATTCCTGATGAAAAGACTAGAGCTGAATAGAAAATGTGACATTCAAACACAAAATTCAAGAGAAACATAAAAAGCTAAATGTGAAAAAAATATCATAAAGATCTCAATAAAGTTAAACTATTTACTATACAGGAAAATGACAGATGTAAGTCCTAAGAACTTTATCATTATTAGGGCAGTTTAAAGAAGTTTACATAGATGGAAGGCATGAGTGTGAGTCAATTATATTGGAATGATGTCCAAAAAAATGAGGGGGTGAGAAAGAGGGAAACTGGTAAAAGGTGGAAAGAAGTAGAATGGAGAAATTTTTCTTACATAGGAGATATGAATAGAAAAGCTTTTACAATGGAGGGGAAAGTGGAGGGGTGGCAGGCAATGCTTGAACCTCAGTCTTATAGGAAATGGTTCCAAGAGAAAAGGATATATAAATGCATTCAACTGGGTATGAAATGTAACTTACTCAATAGGGAAATGGGATAAAAAAGTAGGAAAATAATAAAAGGGAGAATAGATTAAGGAAGACAGTGGTTAGAAGCAAAGTAGACTTGTGAGAAGGGACAAAATAAAAAGAGAGGAGGAGAAGGAGGAAGGAGAAGCAGAAAAAATGGGATAGAGGAGAAAACAGTTAATCATAAGAGAGAATGTGAATGGGATTAATTTACCTATAAAATGGAAGTCAATAGCAGAATGAATTAGAAACTTTAATCCAACAGTGTTGTTTACAACAGAAGCACTTGGAATTGAAAGACACACAAAATTAAAATAAAGGACTGGAGTAGAATCTAACATGCTCCAGCTAATCTAAAACAAAGCGAGAGTAACAACCATGATCTTAGACAAAGCCAAACCTAATTGAAATGGATAATTAGGGAAACTACATTTTACTAAAAAGGTACCACAAACACCGAAGCAATATCAAAAATTTTTACAGTAACTTTCTCTGATAAAAGTCTCATTTCTCAAATATAAAGAGCACTGAGTCAAATTTATAAGAAAAATAAGATGTATTCCTCAATTGATAAATGGTCAAAGGAGATAAGCAAGTAGTTTCAGAAGAAAAAATAAAATCTATCTATATTCCTTTGAAAAAATGCACTAAAACCACTTTTCATTAGAGAAAGGTAAATTACCTCATACCTATCATGAATGACAAATGCCAGAGAAGTCAAAATTGGTACACTAATGAACTGTTGGTAGAGTTGTGAACTGGTCTAACCATTCTGGAGAACAATTTGAAACTAGGTTCAAAGGGCTATAAAACTGTTCATACCCTCCAATGCTACTGCTAAGTCTGAGATCCTAAAGAGATCAAAGAAAAAAGAAAAGGACCTATATGTACAAAATTGTTTATAGAAACTCTTTTTGTGGTAGCAGAGAATTGGAAATTGAGGGCATACTCAGTTGGGGGAATGGCTGAAGAAGTTGTAGCCTATGGTTGTGATGGAGGATTGTGCTGTGGGAAATGAGGGGGGTGTTTCAGAAAAACATGTCAAGACCTATATGAACTGATACAAAGTGAAGGGAGAAAAACCCGGAGACCACTGTATGCAGTAATAGTAGTGTTGTAATGATGATTAACTGTGAAAGACTTGGCCACTCCAATCAATACCATGATCTAAAATAATTCCAAAGGACTCATGATGGCAAAATGCTATCTACCTCTAGATAGAAAACTGAGTGCAAATTGAAGTATAATATTCTCCCTTTATTTTTCTTGCTTTTTGTGAAATATGACTAATATGGAAATGTTTTGCATGATTTCCCATGTATAACTGATATTATATTGCTTGCCTTCTCAGTGAAGGGGGAAGGAGTGGGTGTGAGGGAGAGAATTTGGAACTCGAAATTTAAAAAGAAAAAAATGTTAAAAATAAGTAATTAATTTTTTAAAAAAATTAAAAATATAAAGTCACACATATTCTCTCTCTCTCTCTCTCTCTCTCTCTCTCTCTCTCTCTCTCTCTCTCTCTCTCTCTCTCTCTCTCTCTCTCTCTCTCTCTCTCTTTCTCTCTCTCTCTCTCTTTCTGTCCTCACAAACTAAACAGAGAATTCGCTATCAAGGCTGTCCTTGCCGGTGTTCTCCCTTCTTTCAGTTGCCTCTAGCTAAACCATCATGCCAACGAAATACACGGCAACCAGAATCCAACTTTCTTCCTTCTTGTAGAAAAGGCCTTCTCAGTCAGGATGAAAGTTTGCACCTGCTGCTAGCTTCTGTATCTCTCCTCAAGCTATTACCCTTGCTTTCCAGTGAATAAGCCATCTTCACCTGACAGTCCCTTTCTGCATCCGGCAGTAATATTTCTTCTATCTGAACCTGTTCTTTTGCCAAATTCTTTCATTCTTTTAAAAAAGGAGACAAGATTTTTCATCTGCTAAATTCAATAGTTTGATTCCAAATAGTTCAATGGTACTAAACTATGAATAATAGTTTCAGTCATTCAATAAATATTGTATTAAGGAATGAAGAAAGGAAAGAAGGAGGAAGAGAAGGAGAAAGGATAGAGGGAAGGAAAAAAAGGATAGAAAAAAGGGGGGAAAAGATGGAAAGGAGCAATCTAATCCTAAGGAATTTAGATTTTATTTGAAGAAACAATATGCACACATATAAATAAATGAAAAACATATGCAAAGAACATATACAAAAAAGGTTCAGGAAAGACCTCATATCGGAGGTGGCACCTGAGCTGAGCTTTGAAGGAAGCTAAGGATTCTAAACAATCCCTAGGGCAAGGAAGAGTAGGCTTTGGGCATGTGCAGCAGCCTATGCAAAGTCACGGAGAAGGGATATAGAGTTGTATGTAAGAATAGTAAAATGGGGTGGTTTGGCTGGCCTGTGATGTGTATGATGGAAAATACTGTGAAGGGTTTTCAATGACAAGAAGAGTTTATGCTTGATCCTAGAGGCAACAGAGGTTCACTGGAACTTCTGAATCAGGGAAATGACATAGGGAAACCTAGGAGTACCATTTTGGCAGCTGTGAGGAATATAGGTCAGAAAGGGGAGAAACTTGCAAGAGTGAGACCAAATTCCCTGAAGTCTCTTACTATAGTCCAATTGAGATGTAAGTAAGGTTGTTGTTGATTCCTCCTCATATGAATTGTTTCTCTTTGGAATTTCCTTTTCAAGAGTTTTCTATCCCACCTGGTAAGAATTCTGTTTTAGAGTTGGAATCTTTAGAATCATATCTCTGAATAATTTGAGATATGCTCTCCTGAAATATATGGCCATATCAGATAATACCTGACTTTTCTCTCCTCCATTATCACAACTTCTAAGATGGATTTGTCACTTCTCCCTATCATGTTTATTCCAGCAACCAGTTCTTGGTGGTGAGAATTTCTCCTTGTCAATTCCTCCACCTTTTGGTAATAAAATTATTATTAATTCAAAGTCAAGAAATTATTAGCTGTTCTGCTTTTGACAGAAAGAGCTCCAGCAACTGTCTGAGTAACTCAAGTCTCTCATCCTTGCATTATTGTCCTCTGTGCTAGACTTGTATTTTATTTCCCAAACTCTTCATCTATTGCCTCTTTCTGCCTCAGTGGTCTGTAGAATTGTATTTTTGGTGACAATTTTTCTTCTCTTTCTGCCTGTTTTGATCTTTACTCAGCTAATCTTCACCATGCTTCTGCCCTCTGGCTCCTGAATTTAATCTCATAAATGTATAACTTCTGACAATGGAATTCTATTCCATGCACCACCACCTGCTCCTTTTACCTACTGTTTCTTTTGAATATAGTATATGTTTCTTGAGCAATATTCCACTAATGAGTTTCATTTATTAATCTTAGTGAGATCTTGAGTTTGACTTATTACCCATACGTTGTACATTTGTATAAACATGTAACTCATGGCTCAAGTCTTGTATTTGCCTAAGATTTTCTTCATTGATGGACAGAATGATAACTTGGTGTTCCATGACTACATAAGGAACAGTTAGCATGAGCTTGGGAAAAGACTATCTAAGTATCCTACTATCTAAGCTTTTGGTGTCAAGAGAGCATAAACATAACTGCAGGCCCTCTTCAGGGAGAGGTCAACAAAGAGGGAAAAAAAGATTCAGGGAAGAAGTCAATGTGGAGGACCACGGAGAAGTGAGAAATCGCACTCTTCACCAACGAGGAGAGTCTTAGGCAAATTGCCGCCTTGAGCCCAGGGTAAGAATATGAGGCAATAGGGTTTATTACCTTTTTTTTAACATTTTGTCTCCGGTAAACAATAGTATTCCTTTGCATATTAAGCTTCCCTATGTAGAGAATTCAATTTGCAAACTGAAAATGTATGACTTTCCTGGAATACTTCTTTTACACAAGGAAATGGCTAGCCCTTATAGAAGGGATTGTTATAATTACAATGCCACCAACTACTTTAGAAAAATTGTCATAGTCATTAGTCAATCAAGTAAAAAGCTTTGGGACCAAGGCCAATTTGTTTGTTTTAAAGTGACTGCATCCAACCAGCATTTTCAAGGAAATTTATTTAGAACATCTTAACAATCACTACCACTTATTTCACTTTCAAAATTATTTGGTCCAATAGACATACTTTGACTAGTCAAAGAACTGAAGTTAAGAAGTCACAGTGAATTTTTCTTTCACGCTTTCTATCACTTTAGGATAGAAGCAAGGCCTCCATTTGCCATGGAAATAGGAAAGGAAATAAATTCTTCTCAAGAAGATAGCCTGAAAACTCTTTTTACATAGCTGAATGATTGTTTTCCATAATGACCTTCCCAGGTCCAACTGCGAGTGTCCAAGAGAGAAATGTTTTCCCCTGGCTAGGCATATCTCTCAGAGCCTTGGAATGGAAAGAAACATTTCTCACCTTGAATACATTATGAAATGAATTAAAAATTAGCATGTTCGACATTTTAAAATATCTGCCTTTTTGAGACATCTGATGATGGCTGCCATTTTGCCAGAAAATGGCACCATATGTGATGTTGGAATTATAATTAATTGTTTTACTCTGAAAGGATTCTGGGATGGGTAAAAAAAAAAGTTTGGACAGAAGTGGTCTGGAAGGCTTCCAGTTGCAGCTGCTGAAAGTGAATGATTTCTTGCTTGCCAATGGGGAAACAATGAAAAGTGACTATGGATTTCAGTGTTTCTAAACTTCCATATGAAGGGGAGTTTTCTGTTTATTCCTTCCCCCTACATTCCTTATTAATTAATTAATTCAATTATTTAACAACCATTATTAAGCCACTAACATGTACAAAACATTGTGATACATGCTAAGGGAAATACGAAAATGAAGAATTAATTACCCTTGCTTGTAGACAAATCACAGCAGGGATATAACACAGACATAAATACACAATACTGAGCAATAAATATATAATATTTAAATAATAATCATAGTACAGAATTGACTAAGAGAAGATCATAAAATAGATGCAAACATAAATATGTACACACTTATTGAGTTTGCATCTGTCATTCAACTCTAAAAACTGGAGAGTAAGCATAAAGGAAATAAATTCTTCTCAAGAAGATAGACTGAAAACTCTTTTACATAGCTGAATGATTGTTTTCCATAATGACCTTCCCAGGTCCAACTGCGAGTATCCAAGAGAGAAATACTTTCTCCTGGCTAGGCATATCACTGAGAGCCTTGGAATGGAAAGAACCAAAGTGAAAAACTGACTTTAATAATTGTCATTAAAAATAAGTTTAAATAGTCACTACAATGGAGAGGCCAAAAGAGCCCAGAAACTGATGTAATCAACAAATACTTGATCATCTTTCCAAGAAGTGAGACATGGCTGCCAAGGGCAATGTCCGCTTAGAATATGTTTACTTACTAAAGAGTGCAGAGGATGAAGGTGATATCAACTTGCAAAAATAACAAAAAGAGATTTGAAAAGGAAAAAAGAAGTTTCTGAAATGACATAGAAGTCTGACCTTTGCCATGAGGTTAGAGAATGGAAGAATTTCACACAGAAGAAGAGGGTAGGAAAAGGACAACTTTTCCCTATATTAAAAAAAGGGCCATTTCTGAAGAGGGAGCTACATGATGGAGAGGAAGAAGCATATTCTCCAAGGAACGGTCAAGATTTAGTAAAGATGGAGAAAAGAATCCTGTATTGGTGACTCCCTGTCCAGGAATAATGAAGCAGTTATTTATAGAGCTGGTAATATTGATTACAAAAAGGGAGGTTTTATGTCTTCTTTGGGCGTGTGTCAGAAATAATAGAGAACTTCCCTAAGACATGTCAAAAATTGATAACCATAGCTCACTTGTGTTTATTCATATGATCACAAATGATACTACACAAATGATGACCACAAGTGATATTTTCCTTACTGATGTCTAATAAAAACAAAGCATACAGAAAAGAAAAGCTGATTTGGGAACTGAAGAGCTGATTGAAGTGTCTGAGAATAGGATTTGGACTTCTGGATTGTGGCTTAAAATATTAGAATGATATCCTGGCTAAGAATGGAGTATACCTCATAAAGAATGGTAATAATATATTTCCTTTGATTCTTGAAAGTCAAAATTTCATCTAAAAAAATGACAGAAGAATGTGAGAATAAAATGCCAATGTATATCCACCATTGAAAATAGCTACAAGGAAGAAAGAATGATATTTGAGATTTCCCTCTATTCTCATTAAGCAAAATCTAAGCAGTAATAAAAACCATGAACTCAAATGCCTATTCACAAATGCATAAAGTCTAAGCAACACACAACCAGAACTAGGTGTACTGACACAAGGAGATAATTCAACCTCACACCACTGTGTATTAGTGACACAGCGAGATGAAACTCATAACTGTACTATAACTCCAGGTGGGTATACTGAGGAACTGAGGAGAAAAGAAGGCCCAGCAAGGATATTATAGATTTCTTTAAGTATACTAAGGACTGCCATGTGGAAGACGGCTGAACCAGGACAATGAGTCAAACTTTCATAGAATGAATTGTAGGCTTGATGTCAGTGAAAACCTCTTAACAATTAGAACTCTTTAAAAACAGAATGGTCTGCCTCAGGAGTGAGTTATCCTTTATTGGAGTTCTTCAAGAAGATTTTGGATGACCATTTGTTGAATACCTTGTATAATGGATTTATTTCCAGGTATGTTGGACTTGATGGCTACTTTAATATCTTCCAATTCTAAGATTCTGAGGTTCTTAGACTCTAGAAGAAAAACAGGTCTTCAAAAAAAAAAACCCATCTAGCATAGTGCTGAACTGTGGCAAATCATCCAAAAAGCATTTATGGATGAAACTCCAAGCTGTCATGGAGATGTTCACAAATCTCTCCCACAATAGGTAATGTTCACCTCCCTTTTTCTCAGATGTATTTGTGCTGGTTACAGTTTGTGGTGATTGACCAAGATATGAAAATGTCTAGTTGTGTCTCCATCTGTGTGATCTTGGTTAAGCTATTTTAATTTCTTGTATCTCAGTTTCCTCATTTGCCTAAGGAGGGATTGGGTGACCACTAAAGTACCTTTTAACTCCAGTATTCTGTGATTCAGATAGCTGGAGCAGATATGTGAATATGTACTAGAGAGTCTGCTTGGAGTTAAGGGAAATAAGCAATTCTTTTCCCTACAGTTATTTTTAAACTTATTTATGATTTGCTCTCATGTGCATGGGGGCCACCTGAAGAAGAGCTAAGCTGTCAACAATGGAGAAGGAAGAGAAATGAAAAAGGGGCTTCTGAAGCCCTACCTTGGGCTACTCCAGGGACAAGTTCAAGATGTCTTACCGATTCAGGGACAAATCATTTGGGTATGCTAAGCACTATTGGAAAGTATCAACTCTCCTATCTCCTTGTCCTTTTCCCCCTGTACTGTTATTCTGGGCAGGCTTTGAACCATAGTATAGATGACTTAACTTAGCACAAGATACTTATATGCCATGAGGAATGGAATTCTCTGTCATGAAAAATGTGGGCATTTCATAAAACATCACATTAAAAAGTACTAATTGTTGCTCCACTATCTCAAGACCTTGGTGCACTGAAAATAACCAATCAATAGACATTCATTGAGTGCCTACTATGTCAGCCTCTCTATTATGTGCCAGGAATACAAGAACAAAAATAAAACAATATGTGCCCTCAAGGAACTTATGGTCTGTCGAGGAAGACAATATATACACATATATATGTAAATACACACACACATATATATATTTATACACATTCCTTCCCCCCAAACAATCCCAAGTTAGTGGGGTGGAGGGGGTTAAGGGAAGACACTAGTAGCTGAGGAGATTACAAATAGTTTTATGTGGAAGATGGCACTTGGATTGAGCTTTGAGGGAAACTAGGGATTCTAAGAGGTAAAGGTGAGGAAGGAGTACATGGGAACCAGCCAGTACAAAGGCATGGAGATGGGAAACAGAGTGTTGGGATGAGTAATACTACGAAGGCCAGTTTGGTTGAATTGTAAATGTATGAAGGGGAATAATGTATAATAAGCAGGAAAGGTAAGTTGAGCCTAAATTCTGAGGGTCATTAATCATCAAACAGGAGCTTCAATTGTATCCTAGTAATGGGCAACCACCAGAACTTCTGACATAGCAGAGTGACATGGTCAGAATCATGCTTTAGAAAGATCATTTTGGAGGGTGTAGAAACAAACAAACAAAAATGATGGCACTGGCCTATCTCCTTGAAAGAGAAATCCACCAAAGAAAACTGAGCATAAGCTCCTAGAACATCAGGAATTTTTTTTTTTTTTTAGATTTTCTTTGTATCTTCAGAGCCTAGTATGGTGACTTACATGTAGCCTACACTTCCATCAAAATATATTGAGTTGAATTGAATGTTGAAAGCTATAAATTCACTTCCAGTGATTAAAGCCTCTTAGAGTTCCCATGATCATGGTTCAGTGGACAACTGGAAGCTGAGGAAGGAAGGATACGGAAGGATCTAACAGCCTCCCATTCTTGAGCCCCACCAAAAATCTCCATCCTCCCAAAGAACGAGATTCCCTCCTAAATCACTCCAATTTGTACCTATATTTATAACCTTGGGAAAATCTGTTTCATAATCTGTGTAATAAAGAACCTCATCCACAACTTCTCAAAGAAACTTGTTATTACAGGCAATGACACACTAATTGCTTCTAGACATTTACCTCATCTTGTGAGGGAAGTAATCTGATAAGCTATTGAGCTATTAAGTGATGGAGAATCAATTAATGCAGTGAGATAAGAAACCAATACCCCACCTAGGTAAACTAACTGAATAATATGTGTCTAGCTATTCACTATTAATTCAGGCCTAGAAGATGAAGCATCTCATTATCAATGACAAGATCCTTGGGGATGTTGTTATCGAGGAAAAACTGGTGCATTTTTACCTCCAGAAAAAAAAAAACAAACCTTTGCAACTGACAGACTTGAGATATCTGACTGAGGATGCCCAGCCCTTCTAGACTTGTAGTCTACACTCTGCTAACTGACTACACAACACTGGAGAATGCCAGTACTTCTAAGTCTGATGTGACACTTGATAATAAAGCTTACAGATCTAGATATAATGATTATGGTGATATTTATTCTTATGTGACATTGAGTAAGTTACTTACCTTCCCCCAGGCATCAGTTTCTTTCTTTGTAAATTGAAGGAGTTGGATTAACCAGCCTAACTACCCTTCTAGCTTTAAATCTATGATCCTATGAGCTGACCATCTTTCAGGAGGGAGGGTTCCATCTACAGGAGTTATCATCCTCACTCTTGACTTTCTCTCATTCTCCATAGCCACTCTGTTGCTAAGGCTTATTGATTTTACATTTGTAACATCTCTAGCATATACCCACTTCTCTGTTCTGACACTGCCATCACCCTGGAGAAGGTCCCATCATCTGACATTAAGAATATTTCACTAGCCTGTTGGTTAGTCTCACTACCATAAGTCTCTACCTACTCTCTCCACTCCAGTCCATACTCCATTCAGCTATCGAAGTAATCTGCCCAAAGGGCAGGTGACTATATCATCCCCTCACTCAGTAAACTCCAGTAGTTTCTCTATCACCTCCAGGATCAAATATAGATATAAAATCTTTTAATTGACATTAAAATTCCTTCATAACTTGCCCCTTCAGCTTTCCAGTTGTCTTATACCTTATTGGCATGGTAATCAGTGATATTCACTTATTTGATCTTACTTGAACAAGACATTCCATCTCCCAATTCCATGCATTTTCACTGACTCTCTCCTGTGCCTGAAATGCTTTCCCTACTCCTCTCCACTTCCTATATTCCCTCAAAGGCCTGCTGAAATCCTATCTTTTGCAATAATTCTAATTTGAGTCTCTTCTCCCTGTTTATTACTTCTAATTTATTTTATATATAGTTTGTTTGCATATAATTGTTTCCATGCTGTCTCTCCAATTAGATTGTGAGCTCCTTAAGAGAATCTTTTTCTTTTTGTTTTGTTTTCCTTTCCTTGAATCCCCAATACTTAGTATAAAGCTTGGCACATAGTAGGCATTTAATAAAATTTAATTAACTGCTATTCATAGTAAATTCAGCTTTCCTGAATCCCTATACTTCTTTGCCTTCTTTCTCTACTGTTTCATCTGAAAAACCTCTCCATCCTAGACTTCTCACATTCCATCCATTTTCTGGTTAACTGAAATCTAACTTTTTCCTATTTGGGTACCCTCTCTGAAGCTGGCATTCTTTCACACTCCCTGGCACAGATTTGGAAGGAGGAGTTGTCATACTCTTAGCTTCCAACTACTTTTTTCAGACCCGTTCTCTGCTAATATTACTTAGCAGCCATCTGCCCTCCTCAAAAATGTGCTCCATCATGTCTTCATTGCTGTCATCTATGGACTTCTAGGTCAACTTTTCTCCTCCCTAATAAATTCAGTAGCTGATTTACATTCTTCTCCACCTCAACAATGTCCCCTTCAAACATCTTGACCTCCTAGTTCCTCAACATCCTACTGTCTAAGGAATTAATCAGGTAATTTTCATCAATAAGCGTACAAAGATACAAAGAAAGGCAGAAACAGCTCCTGTCCACAAGCAGCTTATTTTCTAATGAAGGAAAAAACATGCGAATACCTAGATATATGCAATATATATATATGTATGTATGTGTGCATACGCATATATGTATATACATATATAGATATTGACTTGTTGTTGCTGTTGTCTGTTGTTTTTAAAGAGGAGATGTTTTGATTTGCATGGGAATTGGATTTAAGTGAGGCAGAGTTGCACAAAGTTGTCAGCCTCACTTTCTCTTCTAGAATCAACAAAATCCAATGGTAAGACTGGGTTACTAGTGATGACCTAGAATGCACTAGAGGACCTTAGCATCTTGATGTCTGACCAAGACCTAAGTGCTCCATAGTACCTGCTTTACCTCCTTCATGGCTGCTAGAACAAATTGTTTTCATCTACTCATTACAGCAGGAAAAGTCTTCACATGCTTGGGGTAGACATCTCCCTGACTCATTGATGGGCCTGAGATCTGTCAGTTATCCTCAATCTGCTTTAGCCTATCTGCAGAGACAGCTTTACTGGAGTGTGGCCACTGGGTATGCTGCACTTCTTGAAGCCACAGGTGATAGTTGGGTGAATTGGGTGGATCGGCAACCCTGAAAAGGGATTGGCAAGCCCTCATATCAGACTGCTAGTCCTCCTGTATGTCCCATACATGCGGCAGGGGTGGGGATAAGGGAGGGAGGGAGAGGAAGAGAGAGAGAGAGAGAGAGAGAGAGAGAGAGAGAGAGAGAGAGAGAGAGAGAGAGAGAGAGAGAGAATATATAGAAGGTAATCTGAATGAGTTAGGCCCTAGTAATTGCAGGGACTTGGAAAGGCTTCCTACAAATGGTGGAATTTGAGCTGAGTCTTGAAGGAATACAAAAAAAATAAGAGGTAGAGGTAGAGAGGGAGAGCATTCCAGGGAAGAGGATTGCAAGTTTAAAGGCACATAGATGAAAGATAGATTACTAGGTACAAAACAAGTAGACCAGTATATATGGCTGGATTGTAGAGTACATGATACTGAGTCCATGAGACTGAACGATTGAGAGGATTATGGCACCTTCAACAATAATAGAGAAGTTCAGAAAAGGCAAGGGTTTGAGGGGAAAACTGATGAGCTGTACCTCAACCACATATAGTCATGGGCATCCCTATCTGCTTCCATTAATTGAATTTGTCCCCATGGACAGAATTCCTGGTTACAGCTCTGCTTCTAAGGTCAGATGGATTTTGATAGACAGATGAAAATGGAGAAGGCATTCCAGGTTTGGGGAAGCACTGTTAGTGAATCAAGTACATACACAGAGTACCTAGGGGACAGTGAGGGGATTAGACAGACCAGAGTAGAGGGAACTTAGAGGTTGTCTTTCTATCCTTACACAAAGTTGTCTTTAGGTTGGATTTTTCCATTTGTATCATCTGAAGGGACCATGTGTACTATTTCCTTGAGATGACCTTACAACAGAGAAGTTTCTATTATTTGTGGTGGCATAGAGAGGTGAAAAGGTTGAGAATTTCCAACCTATTCCTACAAAAAAATGATTCCCCACTACTCCCTCACCCTATCTCTGGCTCAATCAAGGATATAGCTTAAACCTGATTCAAACAATTATAGTCCCAGGCTCCATAGATTATAAGATGAAAACTTGCCATTGAGGCACTATTTCTATCCTTCTTCACACTGAACTGTTAAGAGATGATAAGGGATGACATATTAGCTACATCCATCAATTTCCCTCCTCCCTTGACAGCAAGGGAATCCAGTCCTCCCAGAAGCTCCTTTCCTTTGAAAACTATCTAGACAATAAAAAAGGCAGCTGTGCTCCTGTTCACTTGAGCAGCAAAGGGGTTAATTAAAAAGAGTCCAATTAGTTGTACAAGGCTAGTCAAAGACCCTGCTTCCATGGCAAGAACATTTTGGCTTGGTATGTCACGTACTGGAAATTTTGTTTTTAATCTGCTTTAAACAAGAACAACTGAAAGCCGTCGGAAATGATTTGTTCAACGTGTTGCTCAGAATTCACATCTAAAATTAAATTGAGAGCCCTTCTGTCTTTGCATTTGACTGTTTTGCTTCTCATATTACCAGCAGTTCAAGTTCTCTTAACTGAATTGTTCTCCTATGGAATATTGATGGCTTCAGGCTCTGTGTTCAGTATCTGCGGTGAAGAGTGTTCCCCAGGGAGCTGAGGAGGAGGCTAGGGGGATATCTAAACAAAACCAGCAAAAAGCTCCTCAAACCAGAGAAGCCCAGAAATATTAGTGCTTGGGGGTAAGGAATTTGAATCCAACTCAGGAGGGGCAATGCGTAAAGCCATTATTTCCATTAACCCCTGAATTCCAATTATATGTCTGGAGAAGAACTAGGTTCTGATTGGTGGCACCAAAAAGGTCTGGAGGGTGTGATAAGGGGGCATGAAATGAACTGCTCGAGTTGCCTCCTTCACACTGTGCTAAAGGCTAATTGGATTTTGCTCTAAGGGCAGCTTTCAAGGTTAGGGGTATTGAGTCTGTCTGCTGTACTGGAAAGAACTCCCCAACTTGGAACGAGATCTGGTTTCGATTTCCAGTTTGGCCACTTTAAGAGCAATGTGGCAACCCTTGGGCAAGTCCCTCCAATCCTTCTGAGCCTCAGTTTCTTCATCTGCAATATGAAGATAATAATCACAGTACTGCCTACCTCATAAGGTTGTTGTGAGGGTCCTGTGCTAAAGTGATACATTTATACAAACCATTTCTTCTTCTTCAGGGGAAAGATTCAAGCAATGGGGCTCAGGGGTCTGGGTTCTCATTTGGTTCTGTTTCCTTCCCTGGGCTTCAATTTCCTCATTTATAAAAGAAGAAAGTTAGACTAAATGATTTCCTAAGGTCTCTTCCAGCCTAAGAGGTCATAGGGTGCAGTGAGAAGAGCCATTGATTAATGAGGACCTTGGTTTAAACCCCATCCTCGTCCAGCATTTGCTGCTTCTGTGGCCCTGGGATAGTCAGGTAACATCCTTGTGCCTCAGTATTCTCATCTTTAAAATGTGGAAGGGGAGCTCTAAGACAATTACAAGACTCATGATGGAAAATGCTATTTACATCCAGAGAGAGACTCATGGAGTCTGAATGCAGATCGAAGCATACTATTTTCTTCTTTTATTCTTTCTCATGGTTTTTTCCTTTTGTTCTGAGTCTTCTTTCACAACATGACTAATGTGGAAATCTGTTTAATGTGATTGCACATGTATAGCCTATATTGGATTGCTTGCTGTCTTAAGGAGAGAGGACAGGAGTAAGGGAGAGGAAATTTAGAACTCAATACCTTATAAAAGGAAATGTTGGAAACTAAAAATAAATAAATACATTTTAAAAGAGTGAAAAAAATAAAATGGAGGGAGGAAGAGAGGGAGGAAGAAAGACAGTCTTCAGTGGTCTTGAAAGTCACTTGCAGCTCAAGAGCAATGATTCTATGTCCTATAATCCAAGGGTCCAGTCTCCCCAACCAGACTGTGAGCTCCTGACAAACAGTCATGTGCTTACTCTTCCTTTCTTCCCCAAAGTGTCAAGTTCTTGACTGGACCCACAGTAGATGCTCAAGAGAAGGTTTGCTAATGGGTTGGTTGTACTTCCTTGCATACGTTCTAGTACCCAGATTGTTGTTTGTGGGGAGGGCTGAAGAATAGCATTTTGAAAGGGGATTTGTTGGGAATTTCAGGGACACTGGACTACTTGCCCTTAAGTAGAATGTTGTCACCTGCTTACTCTTACTACAAAATGGAACTTCTCCTTCTGAACCTGAGAGTGCCTTTCCTCAGTCATCATCCATCTGTCATTCATCAGCAGGGACACTGGGGGAGGGGGACATCTCTTATTGATGAAGTCAGAATTGAATTTGGCCATGATTAGTTATCATAACTTACTGTGATATTTCCTATTTTTTCTCCTCAGAGTCACTATGGCAACAGAAGTAACAAGGATGATTATAGAACAAAGAGCTTCGTCTCTCTCCCCCCACCCCAATTTGGAGGCAGTTTTATTTATTCAGCTTTCATCTGTTACCTCCCCCAGTTAAAGGAGAAGATAGTGGCAGCCAATAGTGTCACCTTCCCTTCCTTACTGGGATGACAGGAGATCACATGTCCACAGGCCATCTTGGTCTTGAGAAGAAACATCTTGCTGTCTGTCCATTTAGGCACGATCTCATCTCAAGGTTAATCTAAAGGCAGGGACTCAAAAAGGTGATTGACAACAGTATTCCCATTGGAAGGAAACTTCAGTCAACTTCATCAGAAATGACTGGTGATCTTCAGAGGGAGTCACGGAATCATAGATATGGATCTCAGAGGACATCTACTCTAATTCCCGTCATGGTACTGATGAAGAAAATCAGTGGTCACACAGCTATTAAATGGTAGAGCCAGTTCTTTTGACTTCAAATCCAGCACACTTTCCACTTTACCACACTGTCTCTCTTGATAAAATAATAGAATCTCAAAGATGGAAAAGAACTCAGAGAACATGTAATTCAGCCCTCCCTCGACACCACACCCAAGTCTTTGGGTGGCAAGTCTTTAATGGCAAGTCTTTGCCATTAAACCTCCCATAAAAGAGGGCTCATTCCACAACCCCTCCCCCATCCCCAGGATGCTCATTCTATTGTTGCACAGCTTGATTGGGAGGCTCTTCTTTACACTGGGGCAAAATCTACTCCCCCAGAACATTGACCACATTGATCCTTGTTTTGTCCTACACAGTGAGCCCCTCACTCATCCCCAGGCCAGGTCCTCAGTTACTCGCCTTAGTTCCTCTCCCTGCATAGACTCACAGGTCATTTAAAAAAAGATAAATCCAAACTTTCACCTTATCCCACTGAAGGGGTGATGGAAAGAGGAGAGGTTAATAAGAGGGGAAAAAAGTCTGTTATCCGCTTTGTTCTCTTTGTTCAAAATGTGGGTAATGAAAAGTGACAGCCGTGTTTACTGTAACCCTCCAACAGGAATGCAGACATAATTAGGACTCTTGTGCATGGAGATGAAAATAAGGATGAGACACCCTGGCCTTCAGAGGGTCTGGACTCCTAGCAGTGGCTTGTTATGAAATGCAAATTGGCTTGTTGGATAGGTGCAAGTAATTAAGTGGTTGGACTCCTGTACGCTGCATCTAGCCCAAGTGGTGGTTTCCTTGTGGAAAGTGGAATGAGGCTGCCCTCATTTGATTTCTTCTGACTTCTTCATTCTCCCACCCATGCATGGTGTCATTTGATGAGTTTGGGATCCAAATCTCAGAAACTTCTTGGTTATGCCTTGGTAGTGGAATGGTTATAAGGTTAGGCATTTCTTAAAATGAAAATGAACAAATTCAATTCGATTCAACAAATTGTCTATTGTTATAGATACATATGAAAATTAAAAATGACACAGCTATTGTCCTCAAGGAGCTTATAATCTGTAATGTGTTACCTTGATATTCTATCTCTTCTGTGTAGTTTAAACCAGAAACATGCAGTCAGTGCTGGTCAATATTTAACAATTGACTTGAGGGAGGGGAGTATGCATAATTCATTTTTAAACTTAATTTGCATTATTAAAATTTTCTCTATCACTTTGTTAAGTCTAAACAAAACAATAAATCCAGTCTTCATCTATAGCATTTGTTGATTTCTGAGATGTAAATGTTCACACTGAAAATTTAACAATTAGCTCTAGGGACCTGGCATGATCTGACTTGAGGAGAGCCCTTTTGAATTACTCTGTGGTAGAAACATCCCAGGACTGGAAACTAGGGGGCCTAAATTCAAATCCTGGTTATACTACAAACATGCTACCTTTGGCAAGTTCTTTAATCCCTGGGTCTCATTTCTCTCATCTCTAAAAGGGAGGAGATGATACCTCATCTACCTGCTTCACAGAACTGCATTAAAACACTACAGGGAAATGGGATGCTGCTGAATTGTTCTTATGCACACACGTGTGCATCTCTGCTAAGTCTTCCTTTCCTTTCCTTTGATTTTGCTTTACTCATTGAAATGGAAATTAATGCATTCAGCACACCTGAGATTGAGAGCCGAAACAGCACTGAGTTAGCAGTTGAAACCTGGCTTCCAGTTCCAATCCTACTGTTCATGAGCTGGGTGACCTATAGAAATTACTTAACCTCTCTGAATCTCAATTTCCTCATCTGACAAATGGGGATAATAATATCTTCCTGACCATATTTCAGAGGTTTATTGTAATGATCTAATGAGCCAGCATGCATGGAAACATCCTGAGTATTGCTTGTACCTCCCATGTACTTAACTTTTGCCACGCATTTATGACTGAGAATTCTATGGGAATTCAAAGACTAGGAAGATGATTGAAGATGAGAGTAGTTAGGAAGGCCTCCTAGAGGAGGTGAAATTGGAGTTGAGTCTTGAAGGTTGAGTTGAGTCAAGTGAGAAGGGTACAAATGCTGAGCAAAGACAAGAGATGAGGTATTATAGGGTGTGTGCAGGCGACAGTGAGCTGATTGGCCTCGCTGATGCAGAGGCTATTTGTTAGGGAGCAATGAGAGAAACATTTGACAGGTGGGATGAGGTTATATAACAAAGAACCAGACCCATTCAAATGTCATGAGTGGCTTAGAAATACGTTGAGTTTGCACCCTGTCCATTACATGGCTATTTCTCTCTCTCTTCTCAGACAGAATGGTATAATCTCAGACAGGATATCAGAAGGTAAATTACTCTAACCAGCACCTAAATGAGAGTCCCCTCTATTGAATGCCAGTCTCATGGTCATCCAGGCTTCAACTGAAGATCTTTAGGAAGGAGGAACACCTCTCTCCCCCTTAACCCTCCAAGTCAACCCTTTCTTTGGGACACCTATAATTTGCAGGACATTTTTTCTTATATTGAACCTGACTGTCTCCCTCCACTGTGGAGCCAAGCAGACCAATTCTTCCTTTCTAACAATCCTTTAAATTCTAGAAGACAGTCATCATTTCCTTGCCTTCCTTCCCATCCTCCTTTTCTCCAAGCTAAATACTCTATTACTAAATCCTTCAGCTGGTCTTTATGTGACAATTACTTGACATTTTATACTCCTTTTGTGTATTTATCACATGGTTCTTTATATTTCTTTTTTCTCACTTAGTTACTACACTATAAAGCTTCATGAGAGCTTCACCGTATCTTACTGAGAGGCAGCGCAAGGCAGTGGAATCAGGAGACATTAACTCTTGTTCTGACTCTGATCCTTATTAGCTGTAGGACACTGAATGAGACCAGACACTTCATCTTTCTGAGTCTCAGTCTTCCCGTTTGCAAAAAGGGGATAGGGGTGTTTAGACTACCAACTTCATAGGATTATTGTAGGACAAAGCCCTGTGAAGAGCCAAAAGTACAATGCAGGCATAAGCTGCTTCTGTCTCTCCTTCAGCCCTTAACCCACTGTCCTGCATCATGTTTGTTGGATTTGAATGTGCTTGTTGGTAGAGATTTATCTGCAGAACTTTTAGCTCTTCGGGAGCCCAGAGCTCCATCGTACTTGGTCAGCATGTTCTCTGATGCCCCCATAAACTCTGGTTCTGAAAGACTGTAGGGAAGGAATCATTGGTGAAAGCAACTGCTAACTCTTCAGAGGCTTATGAGTAAGAGTTCATACTTCTAATTCAGACTTTATAGATGCTGTTTAAAAAAAATCAATAGCAACATTTTAAAGGGGGAAATGATGGGCCTTGGAGAGCAAACAAATGATAATTCCCAATTATTTTCACCAGAAACACACACACATCAGTGTGTCCTACCCTGGATCTGATCTCTCTGTTTAATTTTATGAACTACCTTTAATGTAATTTTAAACTTGATTTTAATTCTCTACTTAATTAAAAAAACAATCACACTTAATTGAGACTAAATTATTTCATCTTTCAATATTTTCTTCCCTGCATCTTCTCTTTAATTAGTTTTTTTTAACTGTATTAAAACCTTAGATATGTCGGATTAGATATGTGTTGCCCAGGAAGGGAAGGAAATATGCAAATCTACAGTGGAAAAAAAAGTTTCTCATGTCTAAGGAAGAGGGGCTTAACAAACTGCCTATCTGCTACATAATTCCTACCAAACACCTTTTTCAAAAAATAGAATGTGGAAAAACTCCAAAGCACGGGATTAATGTGATCTTCGGGCTCCCCCATCCCAACCCCCACTTGGAGGGTTTAGGGTGTAAGGAGTTAGAGTGCTCAGCCAAGTGTGTTTGTGAATTTGTCAACATTAAACACTAAAAAACCAGTCTTGAGATACTTTGCAAGCTCAGCATGGGCTTACTTAACTAGATCAAATTCTTCCCAGTTCTTTCACCTTATGGGAAAAACTCAATGTTCTTTTCCACACCTAGAATCACAGACTCTTGATGTTTGGAAAGGAGTTCAAATAGTCTATCAACTAGCATTTAGTAAGTGCTTATATGTTTTAGGAATTGTGCTAGGCACTGAGGAAACAAAGACAAAAGTGAGACTGCTCTGGCCTCAAGGAGTTTGCATCACTGATCTATATATACACAGTTTGGTATAGTAGTTAGAATGTAACCCTTGAGGTCAGAAGGACCTGGGTTCAAGCCTTACTTGCGATAAATTTGGATGTGTGACCTTAAATAAGTCATCTAACCCCTTGGTGCTCGAAGTAGCTCTTATAGTCTTAGAGACCACAAGTTGCAAAGAAGACACCAGCTGCAAGTATAGGGAGTTTCCTTACCTGAGAGTTTCCAATACCAGTGAAATCACAGGTCCAGGCCTTATCCATAATATAGAAAATCTAGCATATATTTGAAGAGACCTATTAATGACAAAATAATGTGGATAAATACTATGCTTTCAATGGTGATATCTATCCCTATTCCCAAATAATATGGTAATGGGAATGTATTGTTTTATCATTGGGCCAAATCTTACTGAGGGAGGAATATATGGTCCATATTTGGGAGCTTTGGTAATTTATTCAAACCAAAAAGGAATATAGGACTTCAAGGCAGGATACTTTGTTCAAATTTTGGTTTTGATGCACTAAAGTCAATCTTGTGTTACTGCAAAAAACATTAAATTTGAAGTCAGAGGATTTGTATTTGAATTTAGACTTTGCTACTAATTCATTAGGCAGCGTTAGGGAACAGGAAACCATGAAATAAAAAAATTAGTGGAAGGACCTACTATGTTCAAATTGGGGAAGAGAAGACCCCAAACCTGGAGTTCTACCATGTGTATTAGGACTTCATGATGTATTGTCTGGATATGGCTAGGAGCAATGAGTAGAAGTTCAAGAGAGACACATCTGGAGATTGATATGAAGCAAAAGTTCATAAAAATTAGAGCTGTTCACGAGTGGAGTGGGGTGGCTATTTCAGGGTGGCAGAAAGTTCCTGTGGCACCCTAAGAACCCCTGAACCTTGCCATCTGCTTCTCCACTACCCTTTCAACTTCCAGGTATATCATTCTACCCTGAAACTAAACCCTCCTACATATGTTGTCTCCTCCCATTAGAACATGAACTCTAAGAGCAAGGACTCTTAGTACAATGCTTGGTATACCATAAGCACTTAATAAATTTGTTTTCATTGATTCATTCATTCTCATGGATGTCTTAGGAAAGGCTCTTCTCAGACAGCATGGATCTCTGGCCAGTCACTCCTCTTCAGGAAGTGGGACATGAATCAAGATGGCCCTTAGGGCACACTATTCATAGTGAGATGCACCCACTTCCCAGATTGGGTCCTACCAAATTCAGTTTCTCTTAAAAGAACCCCACAAGAGTATCAAGCTGCTCCTTCAGTTAGTTCTTCCCATCTTGTCATGTACCCCCAACCTGTTGCACCCCAGCTCCCCTTTCATACACACTAGTTTCTACTATACCTCCTTCCTCCTTCCAGACACTTTGTTCCAACAGGCCCTGCTACTAACTTCTTCTATCTGGAAATAAAATAAGTCAACTTCTCCATGCTCTCAGAAACTCTCTAAGATTAAACTACAAAGAAAGTGCTGATCTTCATATGTCAGAGGAACCCTACATCAGTTCCATAAAAAACAATAATGCATTTGCATGTATATATGAATACATGGATATATTTATTTTTAAATGTTTTCTATTTATATCTTCTGTTTATTCTATCATCATAGTTATCCTAAGTCAGGAAACCATCCCTTATTGCAAATATCATATTTTAGAGAGAAAAAAATAAGCACAACTGATCAATACATTGAAAAACTCCAAAAACATATGCAATGTGTAAGACTCTAGGTCTCCCACTTCCACAAATCCTATCTTTTCCACATTTCATATAGCTCCATTCAACTTCTGTTTAATTTTGAGTTTTATCACATTTTTTGTTGTTGCAGTTGTGTAGTTATTCTTTCCATCTACAGTGTTGGGTTTTCTTGGCTCTACTTACTTCATCCTGCATCAGTTCAAATAGATCTTTCCATGTTTTTCTGCATTCATCAAACACATCATTTCTTAGAGCAAAATTCTATCCCATTATATTCATGTACCATAATTGGTTTTGCCATTTACCAATTGATGAATATTTGATTTATTTACAATTCTTAGCAAACAAAGAAAGTGCTGCTATGACTATTTTGGCACATATAAGAATTTCTTTTTTATTAATGGTTTCCTTAGGAACATAAGCCCAATAATCCTGGAGTCTCTGGTTCAAAGGGTAGGAACATTTTTGTCACTTTATTTATATAATTCCAAATTGCTTTCCAAAATGGCTGTGCCATTCCAAAGCTCCAGCAACAATGTTTAGTGTGCCTATCTTTCCATAATCCCTCCAGCACTGACTATTACCATGTTTTGTCACCTTTGCCAATTTTCAGGGCATAAGGTGAAACCCCAGGGTTGTTGTTTTTTGCGTTTTTCTTATTATTAGTGACCTGGAGAATTCTTTCATGTTATAAATTTTCTAAGTTTTCTTTTAAGAATGGTTTGTTCATGTTCTTTAACCACTTCTCTGTTAGGGAACGGCTATTTTTAATACACACCATATGATACACATACACATACACACAGAAATAGTCTAGATATTTTGGATAATAAACCTTTATCAGAGAAATTTAGTACCAAGATTTTTTCCCCCATTTGACCACTTCTCTTCTTATCTTTGTTTCTGCAGGAGGTTTTCAGTTTCGAGTAATCAGTTACCTATTTTATCCTTTGTAATTGCCTTTATCTCTTACTTGATTAATAATATCTGCTACCCAAATCTGTGAGGTACACAATATGTTTCCCTTCTAATTTTTATAAGTATGACTTTATTAAGGTCGCTTATCCATTTAGAATGCATTGTGGAGTATTTATGGTGTAAAGTAGTTGTCTAAGCCTAATTTTCACCTGTCTGCTTTCCAGTTTTCACAGGAGTCTATATCAAGTAAAGAGGATTTTTTTTCTTGAATATTTTATATTTTCCACTTTATCAAACACTGGGCTATTGAATTCTATTGTTTCTGATTCTCCTTTGTATAGACTGTTTCGTTGATATATCTCTTTTTTTAGCCAATAAAAGACAGTTTTGATGACTACTGTTTTATAATATTGTTTAAGGACTGAAAATATTATTCTACATTTATTCCTAATTTCCCTTGATATTCTAGAAATATTTTTAAAATGAATTACGTTATTATTTTCTCAAGTTTTATAAAGTATACCCTTGGAAATTTGATTGATATACCATTTAAAGTGTAAATTAGTTTTGATAATATTATCATTTTTATTTTATTGGCATGACCTTGCCATGAGCACTGAATATTCTGCCAGCTATTTAAGTAGTTCTTTATTTCTTTAAAGAGTATATTGTAATTGAATCTATACAAATCTTTTGTTGACTTTGGTAGGTTGATCCACAGATATTTTATGCATTTTGTAGTTATTTGGAATGGGATTTCCTTTTCTATTGTTGCTTTTTGTTTTTTGTTATTATATAGAAATGATGTTGAATTTTGAGGATTTATTTTGTAGCCTACAATTTTGCTGAGGGAAGTTAGGTGGCCCATGGGTAGAGTGCCAGGCTGGGAGTCAAGAGGACTCATCTTCCTGAGCTCAAATCTGGCCTCAGACATTTATTTAGTATCTGTGTGACCCTGGGAAAGACACAACCCCATTTACCTTAGTTCCCCATCTGTAAAATGAGCTGGAGAAGGAAATGGCATTCCATTACTTTTGTCCAGAAAGCCACAAATGGTCCACAAAGAACCGGACAAACTAAAATGACCAAAAACTTTGCTGAAGCTAATAATTATCTCAGTTAGAATTTTTGATGATTTCCTAGGATTTTCCAAGCAAACTCTCATATCACCAGCAAATGGGGATAGTTTTTATCTCCACTTTACCTGTCTTAGTGCCTTTAATTTTTTTCTTGTCAATGAATTTGCTAGTATTTCCCAAACTATGTCAACTAATAATGAGAGAGGACAACCTCATTAAACTCCCCCATTTACTGGAAAAGTTTCTAGTGTATCATTTTTCATGTAATGCTCTCTTTTGGTTTTAGTTAGATTTTTAAGTTATAATTTTAAAAGGTCCCTCTATGCTTATATTTCATAGGGTTTTTGATATAAAATAGTGTTATACTTTGTCAAAGGCTTTTTCTGTATCTATTGAAAGGTTTTTGATGTTTTGGATTTTAATGTGATTAATTAGATTGATTATTTTCCTTATGTTGTAATGTCCATAATAATGTATTTATGATAATGTTGTATATGGATACGTATATAACATGTTAGCCTTTTCTCCTAACTTTTATGTCATCTGCAAATTTGATCGGCATGTAATCTATGCTTTCAGTTAAATCATTGGAAAAAAGTTAAACTGCACTGGGTCAAAGACAGATCACTGGGGCACTCTACTAGAGACCTGACATGGACTTCACTTGGTTGATCTACTAATCACAGAAAAACAATCCAGCCATTGAAGAATGGGAGCTAGACCCATCACTGAGATAAGATAAATTCTACCCCTGCTGCTGCTGTGGCCTCCTCCGTATTGGCAGTTGGCCAAGGATAGGAAACTATGCCCTAGGGTGGGGGATGTGGGGGTATTACAAGGGATTATATTACTTTCTATGATGGCCCTTCAAAAAAATTTAAGCATTTATTAAATGTTTACTATTAACTACGCAATCTACAAGGCACTAGGAATAACAAGACACAAATCGAATTTATCCTTGCCCTTCAAGGAGCATAAGATAAACAAGTCTTCATTCAAGTAAATGAGGCTGCTCGGTGGTGGAGAGGTTAGAGGAGGGGATCTGGAGCTAGGAAGACCCAAGGCAGAAGAGTGCTGCTGACATGTCCATGATTCAGCGTCTTCAGCTGTGATCTCATGGGGTTGGATCTGAGTGCCTCTGAGGTCTCTTTCAGCCCTAAATCTAGGGCACCACAATAAACACAATACATATTTGTTATTGTGTTCAGTCATTTTTAGTTGTGTCCAACTCTTCATGATCCCATCTGGGGTTTTCTTGGCAGAGATAGTGGAGTGGGTTGCCATTTCCTTCTCTCTCCCATTTTACAGATGAGGAAACTGAAGCAAATAGGGTTAAGTGACTCAGGCTGGATTTGGACATCAGGCCCACCACACTATCCACTGCACCACGTAGGAGAAGGGTAAGGGAAAAGAAAGAAAAAGAAAAGAGAAAAATGGAGAAGAGGGAAGAGAAGCCAAGAGGTATGCATAACACCTGGGAAGTCCTTTGCATGCAGAGGGTATTTAATAAATAAGGACAACAAATAAGAGAATGAGTAACTGACTGAATCAGTGAATGAATTAATGAGTTAGCAAATGACTGATTAAATGAAAAGCAAAATGAATGGATAGATGAGTAAGTACATAAGAGGTAGCCTGGCTTAGAGGATGAAAAACCAGCCTTAAAATCAGCAAAACTTGGGTTCAGCCAGTAAGTGTGTGAGGCAGAATTCAAACTCAGGTCTTCCTGACTCCAGATCCAGAACTCTATCCACTGTGCCATCTAGCTTCTTTGTAGATGAGTTGTCATTTGTCACCTGTGGATGGGTCCTCTCACATCAGGAATTTCTCATACCTATGAAACAATAGGTTCAGATTTTTTTAAAAAATCAAATGAATGATAGAATGAGTAAACATTTGGGACAGTAGTTGAGAGAATGCCCCACCAATGCCCAAAGATGGAAGTCAGGGAATTGTTCACTTCCCTTCCACAAATATGGAATAAATATTTATTCTATGAACATATATAACGATCACTTTGATGAGAGGAAGACCTGGCCTGGCAGGTGGGGAAGGAGAGATGTGTAGTTGCAGGCTTTACATTTTTCTGCAGCTAGTTAGCCGTGGAAGCAATATAAAGGGAACAGACTATTTTCTCCTTTACATGGACACAGACTCAGCCTCTCTTTCCAGTCTTAGACCTTGTGTCTGTGTGACCCACAAGCACCAGAGCAAAAGATAACAAACTCTCTGCTCATCATCCCAAGTTTGCTCTGAATGATCCCAAATATCTAGATGTCTGGCATGGTACAGGCATAACCCCAGCCATTGCGGCAGAAACCGTGTGGCATTAAGGAACAAAGTCATCCTGGCTGTGCACCGGAATGTTAGATCCTCCTGCTCCCTCTTTGTGCACATTTTATCCTCTGTGATGAATATATATAAAAAGACCCACCTAGTGACTGCTTTGGCTTCCGTTTGAGCTGGCCTGTGATCAGAGCTGCCTGCAGCGAGAGTTTCATAAGTAGAGGTTATCGGATGTTACAGGGCCTCTTTCCCACTGGGGAGCCAAACGTTGGTTTGATAACAAGATCACCAAGAGGCAGATAGGAGCTTAGCCATCTGAATGGTCCCTCAAGGGCTTCTGTGATACAAGGAAACAAGAGATACAATTTATTATCCTCTCTCATTGCACTAGCCAATTGTTTGAGATGTCAGGCCAAAAACTCTGCCTCGTTTAAAAAAAATAGGACACCCCTATTGGGCTATTTCTCTGCTCCTTTGAAGGTGGTTAGCACAATGTCTTCTTTCAATGATGGGAGGCGTCCTGAACTCTGCATCCTGCTGAGATTTGAGCTTGGGCTGAGGTCCCTTGAGGAGTCAGGACTAAAATAGAATCGGAGTACTTCAGCTAGAGAGCAGGGACAAGAGGCCTCCTCATGGCCACACTAACATCGCTCTGGGGCCTCCATTTCAATTGTCTTCATTGCTAGCCAAATGCTACAGACTGGAAAACATGGGAACGAAGCCTGAGCTCAGCCTTCAACTTGCCAGAAATTTCAAAGGCAGAAGCTGTTCTGGAACTGACCCACAACCCTCTTAGCTTAAGCGCTGCCCCTCTCCACCCAACACTTTTCATCTGGTGTGTAAAAGCCCCTTCGTGTCTCTATCTCATCAATAATGAGGTGTGTTGCTGGGCTAGGGTTGGGGCTGCTGAGTCAGTGAGCCACTAGCCAGGGCCTAAGAAAAATTGTCTATGCTTTATAGGAATGATCCATGTCTTCTTTTAGGGGAAAGCGATGGTAATCGATTCTCAGTCACGCATAAAAAACTCAGTTCAGTCAAAAAAGTATTTATTGACATGTATTTCTTATTAGGGTTAGCAGTAGTACAGGATGGGCAATGGTCTATCATTCAAGAACCAGCCCTAGCTAAGAGCAGAAAGATTCATTACTAGAGGGTTCTACATTAAGAGATAATCGCGAAGTGTGGGATGGAGTGGGGTAGGGAACAGTGACTTACAAAAGTCATTTGATAAGGTGTGGAGGAGCCTGCAATCTACATCAATGGAAGGAGTACCTATACCAACAAAACTGTGGATCCTTTGGAGTGTTGAAGGGTGGGATGTTTCCCACACAAAGCCCTTTGGAAGGCAGAGAGAGACAGAGAGCCTGGACTTTTGGATGAGGTGAGAAGACTTGGTTTGGAATTGCAACTCCTTGACTTACTGGCTAACCTTGCTCAAATCATTCAACTTCTCTTGTGCCACAGTTTCTTCACCTGTCAAATGGGGATAATAATACCTGTATTACCTGCCTCACCAATGAAACTGTACATGATGTAACTGGATCACATTGAAAGTATTCCTCTTATTAAGAACTCTTTGCTTTTAATTCTTGATATGGTCAGAATTTAATATTATCATGAATACTTAAAAGCTATTCTGAGTCCTTGTGCCTATTATTTTGTTCTTTGCTGCTGCACAATTTCTTCTGTAGCTTTTTTATGAAATTTGTTACTGTCCTTTTCAAAGTACCATAGAAGTTTATAAAAGGAAATAATATTAGAGATTTCTGCCCGAAGGATTATAGCTCTCTTTTTTGTGAGTCAACTTTTAATAAAAATCAGAGAATGACCAGCACATGCAGGAACAGAGTGTAAACTAATACAATTAGCAATTAAGAAACCTATGGTGGCTTGAAGATCAATCTTTGCATTCATCTTGTTTAAATTCATTTTTTTGCCTATGATTTTTGGAATCCTTACTTGAGAATGGAAACTACTGTTCATTAATATCCTAAAAGGAAAAGTCTCCAGGAATATCATAGCCAAAATTCAGAGGGAGTGCATCACTTCTGTTCTGGGTGGTTTACAAGGGTAAAAGGAATACACTAGTGTAGAATAGGGGAAGAATACGTGGAAATCAGTGGATTCTTCCCATCCTCCATTAGCAGTCTTTTTGTACACCTGAACCAAATGGCCAAAGTTACTTTTTATCAGAACATGAAGTGTAATTTTTCATTCAGAAAATATGGTACATGATAAAAGATAACCAGAAAAGCACAGAAGGAAATTCAGAAGGGAACAAAGAGAAGTGGAATAATTTTGTAACTAATTTGTTATGTTTGATATACACTTTAAAATAAAACAAGCTGTATGTATCAGAAGTCCCGTTTTCACATAAGGTCATAAAGCCAGAGAGTTAGAAGGGACCCTATAGATCAAGTCTTATCATGTTGTTTTTATTAATTTTATTCTGAATTTAAACAAACACTCCACCAGTGTTTTTCTATATACATAAAACACACAAAAAAGGATCCTTATGAAACCATCAGACTCTATTTCATACCACTTACTCCTTTTTCAAAAGTACATAATTATATGTACAGACTTCAAAGCTATACTGCTTACATGTTCTTCTTCTGAACTTTCTTCTTATATTCTGCACATTTCTTAAAAGAAAAATCCCAGAAATGGCATAGCCAAAATGCAGAACTTTCACCTCAAACAATATATACTGCAAACATCCAGAAAATAGTTCAAGTAGTAAAGAATTATGGTTAAGATCACCAAAAACTTATTGGCTTCACCTATAAATTAAAGGAGATCTTGGAATACAGTATAAGATTTAAAACTAAAAATAATTTACCCTGAAAATCTGAATTTGAAATTGAGATCAATGTCCTAATAAATCTAAGACATGTGGTAGTGATAATATATAATATATAACAACACCATAAAAACCTGCTTTCAAGACCCAGGAAATATATGAAATAGTTACATGTAAATATAAGGAAATATGTGATTAGGAATAGAGATTATATGGAAAGTAACAGGTTGGGGTCCAGGAAGTTCAAATCTTGAGTTTAATCCTGTCTCTGATCCTAGAAATATTTTAGACAATACCCTAGTTCTTACCTATTGTCATAGAAGGATTTAATTTGTGTTCATGGAGGGAGTTCCCACACAAGGAGAGGGTTCCACTGATAAAATCACAGATGCTTCCTATGAGATCAAGTGATAAAATAAGGGGTAGAAACTGCTCTCTTTTTTATGAGCTATAAAAGAAGCCGGAAGAGGACCAGTATGGTTTGTGATGGTTTGAGAAGACTTCTTGGAGGAGGTTGGGCTGGATCCTGAATTATGGCTAGGATTTGTATAATGACAATGGCTAACAATGTTGTTGTGTCATTTCAGTCACATCCAATTCTCCATGACCCCATCTGGGGTTGTCTTGGCAAAGGTATATGGGTATGTGCACATATACACACATATTTACATATATATGCATAATAATGACTAACATATATAACACATGTGCATAGCTACATATGCATATATATCCTTAAAGTTTGCAATGTGTTTTACATATATTATCTTGTTCAATAGTTTCAGTTATGTCTAGTTCTTCAGGACCCTATTTGGGGCTTCCTTGGCAAAGATCCTGGAGTGGTTTGCCATTTCCTTCTCCAGTTCATTTTACAGATGAAAAACTGAGGCAAATAAGGTTAACTGACTTGCCCAGGTTCACATAGCTACTAATTCTCTGAGGGTGGATTTGAATTCAGTTCTTCCTAACTTCAAGCCCAGCACTCTATCTATTGTGCCACTTACCTGCCCTATATTATCTTGGGACATCCCAAGTAGAGAGAATATAAAAACAAATGTATATAATCACAATGTGTTTAGAGGATAATTGATAAGACAACTCAAGTGGTACAGAGGGTTGGCATTTGGGTGAAAGTGCAAGACCACTTGGCATGGTGTGCCCACATCAAAGAAGACACTGTATTCCACAAGCAAAACAGAATTGCAGAAGCACAAAAGGGATACGATCTGGGCAAATTCAGAGACATCTCTAGTTTAAATGTTCCAATAGACTACTTGCACCTGCCCTGTAGTAGAGCCTTCCAAACTCATACAGGACTGATCAGCCATAGCAGGTCACATTGTACCCATCGGGATGTTACTGGTCTTCTTCAAAAATGAAAGATAACCAATAATGGGATAATCACTGACTGATTGATCACGAGGTATTCACTTCTTTGGTGAATTGTTTTTGAACTGAATAGAACCTACTTAACACCATTTGAGAAGATGGTTAGAATTTAGACAAGACAGAGCATCATAGAATAATAGAGTGCTATAAGCAGAAGGGACACTTGGATACAGAATGTGAGATCTAGAAAAGGACATTAGAAGATAAAATTCAGAGCTAAAAGGAGATTTAAAATATAAAACTGAATGTCTGAGCAGGAAGGGACCTAAAAAACCACGCAGAACAACTCTGTTTTACACGCAGGGACACTGAGACACCCAGAGAAGTGATTTACTCAAGGTTACACAAGTTTTAATGAAAAGATCTTAAATTTACAAGTCTTCTTTAAACAGAAATTAAACTTGAATTTTTGTGGGCATCAAAATTTCTCTGGGGAGCAATTTCCATTTTGGTCTGAGTGATCTGGGAAAAAAGCCAGCAGGGAGGAATATCTTGGTAAGATTTTCTCCCACCGTAGCAGGTTTAAGGCCACATAATAAAGAATTTGGATGATATTGGCAAGGACCTGAAGTACTCAATGCTGTTTTTGTTTTGTTTTGTTTTATTTTGTTTTAAAGCAAAATCCAGACTAGTCCTGGATAATACTCCCACACAGAATTGTTGAGATGTAATTAAAGGACGATATAATTTCTGTTATAACATTCCCACTGTGAGAGTATAGCTGTCAGAACAAAATCATAGAATTGTAGGGTGTGATGTTCTCATGAAGCTCTTGGTTTTAGGGGTATCATAAATACAACTGAAGAATGCAGGGCATGGTTTCTACTGGCATCATCCAAGTTACTTGTCACAAGGAGCAGCTTTAATAACAACACCTGTAAGGATGGACCTGTTATTCCTGGACAAGGGAAGAGAAAGACTGGGAGGGTTATCAGAGAGCCTGGATTTTAATTTTGACTCTGCCACACTCTAACTGTGAGATCCTGAATAAACCACTCCCTCTCCCACTGCTGGACTCATTTTCATCTGTAAAATGAGGGGACTTGATACTAAGTGACTTTCAAGATCTACCCCACCTACAACATTCTATGAATCTACTTTTCCCCAAAGGGGAGATGACAAGAATGAACATTAAGTGATTTGAGAATGTGGAGTGAAGATATGCACTGACAGAACATATGAGGGACTATTTTAACCCAATAAATTTAACCCAAGCTTCATAGGTCACCTATTTTGATCTATAGGAAGGGAGGAAATAAACATTAATTAAGTTCCTACAATGTGTCAGTCACTGCACTAAATGCTTTGCAAATAGTATCTCATTTTCTCCTTACCACAACCATAGGAGGTAGGTGCTACTACCATCCTCATTATATAGATGAAGAAACTGAGGCAGATAGAAGTTAATTGGCTTGCCTGGGCTCACACAGCTAGTAAATGTTGGAAGCCTGGATCTGAACTTAGGTCTTCCTGACTCCAGCCCACTGCTCCATCCACTGACACACCTAGCTCCCTCCCCTGAGAAAGTTCTCAAGAAAGAGCACATTGCTAAGGCTCTAGCTCTTGCTAAATGCCATTCCAGGGCTGATCACTTCCAGAGTGGCACCATCAACTCTCTTTGGAAACAAGATCCATGTACTGTTGCAAAGGAAGTGAGCAAATCTGGTTCAGATTTTAGTAATTATAGCTGACATTGATATGGCATTTTAAGATTTACAAAGCCCTTCCTTTCCAGTAACCTTGTGAAAAGGATAATGCATATACTAGATTTGTCATCAGAAGAGCATGCTTTGAATCCCACCTCCTGAGACTTTTGTCTCCTTGTCTATAAGAACAGGAAGTTGGAAAAGATGATCTCTAGGTCATCTGTATAGGAAAAAATTCCTGCAATAACAATAAGAGGATTGGATTAAGTAATTTCCAATAATAAGAAGATATAATAATTAATATTAAGAAGATTAGACTAAATTGCCTCCAATAATAATGATAAATAATTTCTAATAATAAAAGGGAGTTGCATTAAAAGATCTCTTATAATAATAAAAAGAGATACTAATAATAAAAATAATGAACTAAATGATCTCCAATAACAATAATGAGATAATAATTTCTAATAATAATAAGAAGGTTGGACTAAATGATCTAATCATAATAAGAGATGATAAATGGTAAGAAGAGGATTGAACTAAATTACCTTGAAAGTGCATTATCAACTGATACAGTGACCTCCCCAATGTCACACAGGTAGTAAGGAACAAGGTCTGAACTTGAACTTGAACCCAACTTCAAGCATAGTGCTCTTTCAGCCATCACATACAAATAATTTCTGGATTGTGTCTTGTGTTGACTTTTTTCCAGATTTTCAATTTGAGACTTTCCTCAATGAAAACTGCCTTTTGTAGAGTCAGCCATGACCATGACGCTGGCCTCTCTCCGTTCTCATCTTTCTTGATGTCTCTGCAGTCTCGGACACTGCTGATCACAGATACACTCTTTTCTGTAGGCTCTCATGATGTTTCTCTCACCCCTGCTCTTCCTTTCTATCTGTAGGACCACATTCTGAATGAATAACTCTTGACAATGGGGGTTAGAATTGTACAATCATAGAATGTTTAAGCTGAAAGGGACATTAGAAATCGTTTCATAAAACTCCCTCACTTGTCTGATGAGAACCTTGAGGAGTAGAAAGGTGCAGTAATTTACCCATGGTCAGGCAGACAGTAAGTAGCAGAGACAAGACACAAGCATGGGCCATTTAACTCCAAGGATCCAGCGCTCTTTGTTCCCCCACAAAAATCCTCCCGTTACCATGCCCTCCTCAGTAACAATTCCCTTTTGATTTTCTTCAAGGATCTTTCCCGCCAGTACCACAGATTGATGTTGCACCAGTGACGCAATTACACTCCCTCCCCTCCATCCTCATTGACACAACATGATACGGTGGGAAAAAACTGAACCAGGAGCCAAGAGATCGATTCAACTGGTTCTTGATTTTCTTGCCTATTAAAAAAGAGGGTTGAACCAAGTGATCTCTAAAGTGCCTTCTAGCTCTGACAGTCTAGGAATTTACAAACCTTCCTCATCCCATTCTTCTGCAGGTAATCCATTCTCACTCATTCATGTAATATACTGGAAAGAGCATTAAAAAAGAGTGGGAGATGGAAGGATGTGGAGATAGCCTTCCTTCCTCTGCCCCTTGCTTATTGTGTGACCGTGGGTTAGTCTGTCCTCTTGTCTAGACCTCAGTTTCCCCATAATGAACAGTGAGTAGGCTATATTAGACGATCTCAAAGTACCTTCCAGTATAGTCATTCTATGGTTCTATCACCCCAACTGGATGAGGATGCCATTTCCCATATGAGCAGCTAGCATCTTGTATTATCTTCTCCTTGTTGTGAAATGTTTCCCCCCATCTACCTATCACAGTTATCCCCATAATAAATAGGATGAAATAGTCACTTAGTCCTTCACCCAATATTGTTAATAAATTTTCAGTTCTTAAAGGAAACATATAGTTATTCTGTCAGCAAAAGACAGGAACATTTACCAATCTGCATCTACTCTAAGCTGTATAATAAAAACATAGAAAAAAGAATCAAGACACACTCTAACAATACCTATGCTGGCAAAAAAGATGAGATTCTCTGGAAATCAAAATAATTTATAAATTTGTGTCTTTTTTATTCATTTTAAAGAGAATCTCTCAACATCCCTGTAAACTGTGTTATAGGGATGTTGAGAGATTCTCTTTAAAATGAACAAAAAAAAAGAAAAAGAATCTTCAGTCATGGAAATTAAGGCCCAGGTAGATGATGTTAGGGCCCTAGATCCAGACCAAACCCACATATTGGCCTAAAAGAGACAGGTATGGAACTGTCAAACAAGAGGTGGGATCAAAAACACTTTGGGGAATGGGAATGATTTCCTTCTCCCAGAGGAACTGAGCCTGCTATAGAATTGGCTTAGAAAAGAATTGGGATAGATAGGAATGACCATTGAACCAGCAATGTGTGTTCTGAGTACACACTCCATTTTTCTACTTGAGATCTGGTTATTAAATTTTTACAAGTGCACCTATGCTTGAAAATACAGTGTTCATTCCCTCCTCACTTCTACCTCCACCTGTTGAAATCAGCCCCTTCCTTCAAGGTCCAGCTAAGGTTCTACTTTCCTTCACAAAATCACCCCTGTTCTGCCTCCTTGATTTCCTACCTAGTTGAAAGCAAATACTTCTCACTCAGACGTCCTTGAGAAGTTTTTCTGGATCCCTCCTTTGTCCCATTCCATTCTGTCTATACTTTATGTCTATGGTGTGGTTCTTCTTGTGTTGATGCTGAGTTGTTTCTCGTCCTGTCTGATTCTTCATGACCCCATTTTGGGGCTTTCTTGGCAGAGATGCTGGAGTGGTTTGCCATTTCCTTCTCTAGTTTACAGATGAGGAAACTGAGGCAAAGAGAGTTAAGTGACTTGCCCAGGGTCACACAACTAGTAGATGTCTGAGGTGGAATTTGAACTCAGGTCTTCCTGACTCCAGGTCTGGTGCTCTCTGCGTTGTGTAACCCAACTGCTATATTCCCTCTACTCCAATATAAACAACTCAAAAACAGGAATTGGGTTTTTCTTGTTGTTTTTATCTTTGTAACGCCAGTGCACGGTGCCCCACATATCATACATGCTTTATACTTGTTCGTTTAATTGAAATAAATTTACCTAGAGACTTTGATGACCTTGCAACTTGCTTCCCTTAATTATGACGCCTCCCATAGCAGTTACCAGATCCAGCCCATACCTAGCTTATGTCTGCCTGGCTAGTCGCTGGTCTGGCTCCTATCAGACAAATTCCAGCTGATGAGCTTTCATCAATCAGATCTGTAATGATGAGCTCCAAAGGGACCGTGTAAGATCTTTTGTCAAGTTGCAATGTTGGTATTTTAGAATGTAATGTCAAAAATAGAGTGAGGGACTTGGGCTCTTGGTTGGAGGTTAGGATTTGGGTTCTATAGAGATTTTTATAGTGAGAGTATTTGTAACACAGCATAACATGTAACACAGACGGTCAGTCAGTCAAGAAGCATTTATTCAGTATCTACTATATGCCAGGCAGTGCTGGGAATACAAAGAAAGGAAAAAGACAGTCCTTATTCTTAAGGATCCCACAGTCTAATAGGGGCAACAGCATGAAAGGTGGTGTCACTTAGTGTAGAAATACAGAAGGACATATAGGCAGAGACTGAGATTCAAGGCATGATTGCCGTTTACTTCCTGCATGACTTTAGACACATTACTTTACCTCTGCACCTCAGTTTCCTCGTCTGTAAATTTACTAGATCCAAGTCCTTTCCAACTCTAAGTCCTACAACTGTTTCATTACAGGGAAAGTGTGATGCATTCGGGACTGCACAGGTTAAGTGTTTAACAACAGGCTCTCTGGGAGAGAAATGTACTACATGACACACTTTTAAGTTTAACCTATCAACATTTTCTCCATCACTTTCTTAATTCTAGACAATTAACCAAACCATCAATCTAGCCCTGATTTGTAATATTTGCCTATTTCTGAGGTGTTAATGCTCACACTGATAATTTAACAAGTGACTTTCTAGAATTGGTTAGAGCTGGCTTCAGCACACTCCTGGATATGACTGGGAACTGGGAGTGTGATAAGTGTGCCTGTCACTCAGGAGAACAGTTGAGAGGTCTTTAAATGTCCATTGAACGGCAGACCTACGCAGGCAGATAGACAAGTGTAACAGTTCTTCAGGAAAGTGGTCAGAAATATCATAGGAAGATACATGATATGTAAATTTGGAAAAACTCCTATGGCAAATGGTTAGAGATTTCTTCTTACTCATGCTCAGAGACTTATGGAATATTAGAAAGAGGACATCCTGAAGGTGATTTATATAAATTTTGTGGCATACATGGAATAGGGATACAACTCTATGAATGGATGTGTATATATGCATGTATGTTACCTGAAGACCAAATATTAGTTCAAATCCACAGCAAAGAAAAAGCACGATCAGATCCATGAATTACAATGCTATTTGAATTTTTTGTAGGAAATAAAATCAGTTGTTAATCAGCTTTAATACCAGAATGTATTTAACAAACCTGAGTTCCTGCTAAGTTCTGAACTTGAGACAAATCGAAATTCAAATACATTTCTACTTACTACTGGCCGCTTAGGGCCTTAATCGTGGTAGAGAATATTATTACAAACAAACAAAGGCACTTAGAGGGCTATTTGGGCCATTTTCTTTTTTCAGTTCTAATTCTTGAGGACAAATTGAATACCCACAGAGCCTACCAGACTTTCTTATCAAGAGGAATTATTTACTTCCAAAATATGACTGTATTCAGGCTTGATGGGAATCACTGGCAGTGGAAATAGGGAAGATACAGAAGTGAGGCCAGAATTATCAGCATTTAACAGTAAAGTGCACAGTTAGCATATTACATGAGTCTATTTATTATAGTAGTTTGTGCATAGAGTGGTAGGGGGTAAAGAGAGAGATTGAGGGGATTTGATTAACTTGATGAGTTTACAGGGAGCTGAGTCTTTGGGACTTTGTGTCTTCCAATGTAGGATATGAGGGTGCCTTTGGCACTTCATTGAGAGAATAGTAGAATTCTTCTGGGCTGGGAGGTCATTCCTATTTCACTAAGGATGAGGGATTACATCATAGCAAGTCAGTCAGGCAGATAACAGGTATTTATTAAGTGCCTAGTGGGAGCCAGGCACTGTAATAAACACTGGGAAAACAAAGATGGACACAAATACAGCTTCCCTCAGGGAGCCTACAGTCTGAGGAGACAACATACAAACTCAACTGAGGCATATACTGTGGGTCCCTGAGGTGAAAGTGAAATTCAACAGAACATAAGAGATCTATAGGATCATAGATTTAGAGTTGGAAAGGATCTCAGAAGCCATCAAGCCCAATCCTCGCATTTTATAGATGAGGAAACTGAGGTACAGAGAGGGTAAATGACTTCTTGGCCCACTGTCAAAGGGTTTTCTATCAGTACCAAATTTGTTTCATTTCTGATTCCAAAGTATATCATCCTTAAAATGGACAAGCTTAGCCACAGAAAAATGTTGAGAAAAATGCTCCTCCTTTCTTCATGGCAGAGGCAAGGAATTGTTGCATGTTGTGCACTGTTAGGTAGAGCTGACATATCAATTGGGTTCGCTGAACTACTATTTTTTAAAATTAATTTTCTTTATTTTCAGTGTTCTACAATCACTACCATATAACTTGGATTTTTTTTCCCTCCTTTCCCCCACCTCCTCCTTCCCTCCCCGAGATGGCATACAATTTTATATAGTTTCTACACATACATTCCTATTAAATACATTTTCACTATAGTCATGCTGTGTAGAAGAATTAAAATGAATGGGAGAAATCATATAACAAACCAAAACGTAATACACACACAAAAAATGATCTGCTACATTCTGTGATTGAATTCTATAGTTCTTTCTCTGGATGTGGAAAGTATTTTGCTTTAAAAGACCATTGGGAATTTTTTTAAGTCCTTTCATTGCAATGAAGTTCCAAGTCTGCCAGAAAAAACTCTTGCACACTGTGGTCATTGCTGTGCACAAAGTTCTCCTGGTTCTGCTTCTTTCTCAGCATCAGATCATATAAGTCTTTCCAGACCTCTCTGAAGTCTTCCTGTTCATCATTTCCTATAGCACAATAGTATTCCATTACATTCATATACCACAATTTATTCAGCCATTCCCCAATTGATGGGCATCCCTTTGATCTCCAGTTTTTGACCATCACAAAGAGAGTTGCTATAAATATTTTTGTACATGTGGGATCCTTTTCCATTTTTATGATCTCTTGGGGATACAGTCCTAGAAGCACTATTGCTGGGTCAAAGGGTATGCATATTTTTGTATCCCTTTGGGCGTAGTTCCAAATTGCTCTCCAGAATGGTTGGATCAGCCCACAGCTCCACCAACAATGAATTAAGTGTTCCAACTCTCATATCCTCTTCAATATTTATCATCTTCCTGTTCTGTCATGTTTGCCAATCTGATAGGTATGATGTGGTACCTCAGAGTTGTTTTGATTTTCATCTCTCTAATCAATAGTGGTTTAGAGCATTTTTCATACGTCCATAGATATCTTTAATTTCTTCCTCTGAAAACTGCCTTGAACTACTATTTTTTAAAAATTAATTTTTATAGAAGGAATGGTTTTATGACTAGGGAAGGGGAAAAGATGGGCCTAGAGTCAAGAAGACTCATCTTTGTGAGTTCAAATCTTACCTCAGACACTTACTATCTGTGTGATCCTGAGCAAAGCATTTAATCCTGTTTATCTCAGTTTCCTCATCTGTAAAATGAACTGGAGAAGGACTGGCAAACCACTCCAGTATGTTTGCCCAGAAAACCTCAAATGGGGAAATGAAGAGTCAAACACTACTGAAACCACTGAACAACAACTATTCCAACAAGATAAAGAAGGGGGCAAGGGATATGTTTGGATACAAATGTGATCTAAAAGACACCAACAAAAATAACATCAATTAAAAAAATAAAGTAGTAAATTATCCCATAAGCTTCACTGCTGTCTTGTCTCACAAATTTATAATCACACTGAATCAATATCTGATCCTTCCCTGAGGATGCATTTTCAGAAAATAGAGGAAAGAAAGAAGGAGGAGGGCTCCAGGTAGCTGACTAAGATGGCGGTGTGAGGGAAACATAGGTGAGTCATAGAGGAGACAAGGGAAAAGAAGAACAAAAAATTTATACAGGACCCAGAATTGAGCCTAGTACAACCTTTTTCTTGAAAGCCATCTTAAAGGGGGCTTAAAATGAATGACAAACATTTGTCTGTAATCAAAACATAAAGTCTAGCGGCGTCTTTGCTTTATTTACCAAGATTTTGACTGAGGATTGTTGATACTGGTTGTGGCATTAAGAACCCTGGCATTGAACCCTGGCAATGTTCGCCAACTCTCTGGGCTTCAATTTCTCTATCTGTAAAATTAAAGACAGTAATGTTTTGTTTCACCTGCTTCACGGGATTGTTGGGGGGAAAAACACTTCAAAAACTTTAAAGTGTTATGTAAATGAGAGGTATTAATTGTCGTTCTCATTGTAGATGATATTAATATCAATACTAAAATCAGCACTATTAAGTCAGCGTTCATGGCCAAGTTATTAAAAATCCATGAGATATAAAGATGATGCTTTCAAAGATACTGCCATCTTGCCATTCCTGGAAATGTTCCCAAGACCACTGAATCTAAAGTCAGTGGAGCTGGGTTCAAACCCCAGATCTACTAATTACTACCCATAATCCCTTGGGCAAGTGTCTGCCTTTTTCTAGGCTTGAGTTTCCTCATCTATAAAGTATCTTCACCTATAAAGTAAAGGTTTTGGACTAGAAGACCTCAAAGCTAAATCTTACGTTCCTATGATCTCTGTGGTTGATTCCAGAGGTAATTACCAGCAAGGCACTGTGGTTGAAATATAGAGGTTAGGAGAAAAAAAGGTGTCAGACTTTAAGAGAAGCTTGGAGGTTGAAATAGAATCTCTCTAATTTATGGCCGCAGTTATGAGGTACTTTAAAAGGTCCTCATAGCAGGGGTTCTCTCTCAAGAACTTTGGATTTGACTGAGCAACGTGGGAGACACTGGCACAGGACTGCTCAGCATGGCGTGCCCACATCAGAAAGGGTGCTGTGCTCTTTGAGCAAAGCAGAATTGAGACAGCACAAAATAAACACAGGATGCACAAATTTGGAACATCCACCCCATATATTCACATGGACTATCTGTGCCCAACCTGTGGTAGAGCACTCCGAGCTTGTACTAGTCTGATCAGTCACAGTCGGACACACTGAAATTTCACTTTACAATGATGATGTCATTTTGGTCCTCTTCGAAGATGAAGGACAAAAACCATAGCAGGGGGTAGTTCTTGGAGATAACTTAGTGTCACAAAAAGGAATAGGATACAGACTAGAAAACAAAACTCAACCCAACTGCTGGAAGAAGCCTACTTGCTGTGAAATGCACTCATAGTCTCAGTGTGAATGAATCTCTTCTAGAAACCTGTTGGTCAAAGGGTAGGGAATGTTTCCATAACCACTTAGGAGGCAGCCCAGGGCTATGGCCTGGGATTCAGGGGCCCTGGGTTCTCGGATCTGCTGCTGTAGGCTTGGTTTATTCATTGAATGTCATGGTGAAAGGAGTCTAAAAGATGATCTTGTTGCAGAATCTCAGCATCAGAAACAGGGGACTTCAGAGGTCATGGGGTAAAAAGACTCATTACAACATCCCCAACAGGTGGCTGGTCATAAACTTCAAAGAGCTTCAGGGGTAGGAAACTAGCTACCTCCAAGTCACCATTAATATGGTTAATTAAGAAAAGTCCCTCACTTGTTCCCTTGTAACTTGCCAGAGGAGCTGGAGAAATCCATATCCGGGTTAGGCACTATTTGGGCCAGGATTCTATCAGACAGTGAACGACTCTCAAAAACAGGACTTTCTGTCTGAAGGCAAAGGGGCTCTGAGGGGGATATGGTAAACAAACCTCAAATATCCCCAGAGAGAACATCTGAAAAAAAAGAATACCTTACCTGATGTTTTTATTGACTTTTTTTCCCCTATATCACATTTCCAAATTTATCTCTCCATCCTGCACCTGGCAAGTCTTCACTTGTAACAAAATATTTTAAAAGAAAGGAAAAAAAGTAGTTTATCAAAGTCAACCAGCACATCGACCATGTCTGACAGAATGTGCAATATTACATATAGTTCCCCACCTCTGCAATGAAGGGAGAAAGGTATATTTTCTCAACTTTTCTCTAGGACCAAGTTTGGTCCTTATAATTATACAGGGTTCAGTTTCATTTTATTATTCTTTTCATTTACACTTTTGTAGTTGTCATGCCTGAACTTAATTGTCAGTCTTAACATCGAGTTTCTAATGAACCATGGTAGGGAGGAAAAAAGAATGGCTCTTAAGTCAGAAAACCTGGTTTCAAATTCTGCCTTTGCTTCTTGGAGGTTTACATGAGAGAGCTCTTGCCACCATGCCACCAAACTAGGAAGTTCTTAGATAGCAAGCATCCTTTCCATCCCACTCCCACCTGTGGGCTTCTCTTCAGCCCAGATGTACCATGCTTCTTTCTTGGTGATAAACTAGGGTCTCTGCCTCCTTTCAATACACAGACAGTAAATGCCTCATGGTTGTTTAGAAGGGAATATTTAGTGCTACTTGTCCTGGATGCCAGATATCCTATGTATGGCTCTGTTAATGAGACAAGGAGAAAAAAGAATTATATACCCCTTTATTTTTTACAGATGTGGAAAATGAGACCCAGGGAAGGGAACTGATTTGTCCAAGTGTGCACAACAGCATAGTTAGTAAGTAGTTTCTCTTTTGGGGAAAAAGCAGGATATGGAGGATTTCGAGAAGTGACAACCTTGAGGTTGTCAGACTGAACTAGATATCCAGTCACTTTGAGCACTGGGGCACTGAGGTCCACCTCCCGCCTTCATGGCTGATGTGTCTTGCAGAGCTGTATGCTGCATGGCAGATGACACTCATGAAGCTCCACTGCAGGGACAATGTTCTCTGCCTCAGAAGCTGCCTAGAATTGGGGAAGCTGCCTGGAGATTGCGAATAGAGATCTTCTCAGCTATTTCATGCACTAAGTTCCTAACTTTCTTTAGATCAAAATTCATAACCTTCCTTCCCCACCCATATGGTGTTTACACATCTTTTCCAAGGTAATCAATGGTTCACAAATTCTGAGATCTGCCACTTTTTGAGTGTCACTCACTATGACAGTCTTTCTCTGACATAGTTGTCTAGGAAAATGTTTCAGATACACATTTCTGAAGTATTTACTCTTTCCTTTTAAATTTTTTTTAATTTTTATTAGGCCTGTGAGTTAATAGAGAGAATGTCTAATGAGGAAACTCCTAATAAGGAAGGCGGACACCTACTTTGAAACTAAGTCTTAGAGAGCTGTATAGACAAGTGACTTACCCAAGATCACACAATTTATATGTGCAACAGAGGTACCATGTGAACCTAGGTCTTTTGAATGGCAGGGTGAGATCTCTTTCCACTATGCTGTGTTCTTCTTGTGAAAGTCCACGAAATCACATTAAATAAGATGCTATTCGTTTGAAATTTGTGATAACTGTGAAAATTATGATCAGACAAAAGCTGATCCAAAGTTTGGCTTCTCACCATCTAGACTTCTGTCAAGTGGTTTCCTAAGCAAATGAGTAGTGAACAGATTATAAAGCGATATCTCAACCTCTAACCTACCAAACAGAACCATCTATTTTAAGCACATTAGAAGCTTCTAATTACATACAACTGGTGTGTTAAAGCACTTTAGAAGCTTTTGATTGCATATAGTTGATGTTTTAATTTCATAGCATTCTTATCTATTCATTGATAGGTCTAAATTCCATGAGGACAAAGATCAATGTCATTTCTAAACTTTATAAATCTCTCCACAACCTTTAGCACTTAAAACAGCGCTTACACATAGCAGGTACATGATGAATACTGGCTGAATTGAATTAAGTTTAATACCAAATGCGATGGATTTTATTAGTTTATTAGACCCTCTCTGGATCTCATACATCTCAAGATGAGCTTGAAGTTTCTTCCCAGTTCTAGATCTATGACTTTATAGGGGACAAGGTGGAATAGTGGAGAGCATATTGGTTTTAGAGTCAGAAGACCTGGGTTTGAGTCACACCTCTACCTTTTAGTTTAATTTAGAAGATCTTGAGTCAATCATTTAACTCTTCTCGGTCTCAGTTTCTTCATTTGTAAAATGATGCAATTGAACTAGTTCTCCTCTAATGTCCCTTTCAGCTCTAAATCTATTATCTTATGATGTATCATCTACACCTAGCCTTCCTAAGTTTATCAATACTCAATGCCAGGTTAGTCACTGGGTGATAAATTTAGGGGCCCTAGCTACTCATAGATAGTTATCTATGACAAAAGAATTTGTAATCACTGTTGGTGGAAGGAGTACTCACATCCATGAAATCATTGACCTTTGAGTTGAATAAATAAGGGAGATTTTGCAGGCTAGAATCAGACAGCTTGCAGATGTAGCTGGTGAGGCTTGGGAGAGAGGTTCATCAGCTTCCATAGTAAGCCAACAGAAATTCAGTCTCAGTTTCAGAAATTGTTTTAGGAAGAATCTTTTGACCATTTAGTCTCCCAAATGGAGGGAATCGAACAAGAACCCAGGATCTGCCATTCTTTCTGATGTAGGATATTATCAGGGCACTACTGCCCATCTCTCTGTTGCTAATGTTCCAGGGCTTTTCAATGTCTTCCTGGCAGCCTTTGCCGCAGCACGGCAATTGCTTTTCACCTATTAGTGTGTATTTTATTTTGGCAACTGAGAAAAGACTAAGATCTGGGCAGATTAAAGGCCAGAGTGAGCATCGATCAGGAGCTACTATACACATTTCCTCTTCTCCTGCATGTCTTTTCCCAGAGGAACACAGATTTATGGCCCTGTGGGGAGAATCTACCTTCTTTAAGAAGATAGTTTGAGTGAGGTCCTGGCTGAAGTATGGAGGATGGGACAGGTGCTGGACTGTATTGCTTCTCAAGCTGCCCTGAAGCCTTGGGGGAAGGTGCAAGAGAACGGATGGAAAAAAATATGATTTTGACCCCACAATGACCTCTCTATGGAAAAGATAGGAGATACTTTTTGTTCAGTCATTCTGTGTGACTCTCCTTGACCCCATCTGGGGTTTTCTTGATGCAAATACTGGAGTGGTTTGCCATTTTCTTCTTTATAGATGAGGCAAACAGGGTTAAGTGACTTGCCCAGGATCACACAGCTAGTAAGTGTCTGAAACCAGATTTGAACCCAGGAAGATGTCTTCTTGACTGTAGGCCCCAGGCTCTGTCTACTGAGTCACTTAACTGCCCCAGGAGATATTGCTACTGTATATTATAGAGGCAACATGGTATAGTGGAAGGAGCATGGAGTTTGGAGTTCAAGGACCTGAGTTCAAGCTCCACCTATGGTGTTTACTATCTCCTGGGTCGCTTAACATTCCTGTGCCTCAGCTTGTTTATCTGTAAAATGAAATGATGGACCAGATAATCTCTGAGATCCCTTCTAACTCTACATCTGTAATCTATGACTTGGGTTCAAGAAGATATGAATTCATTCTCTCAGACTTACCAACTAAGTCAGAAATGAGTCATGATGGGTTTTCCTAATAGTGTCAAGAAAATAGGACTGGATCTGTGATTTCCCTGGATAAGCAATTTTTTGATGAAAAAATCCCTCTATCAAAGCACGATAGCATGTTTTCTGCAACCAATAGTCTTAAGAGGTGTCTGGGTTGCTCAGAGGTTAAATGATTTGAATGGGATTTCATAGTCAATGTGAATGTCAGAAGCTAGACTTGAACACAGATCTTTCTGATTCTTAGACCATTTCTCTATCACTATCCTGCACTGCCTCTTTCATTAATGAAAACAAATACTACCACCCCAAAGCATCCTTCAATATTTCACTATGGCTTAGAGATAACTCTGAGTCCTCAAAGACTGTGCCAATAGAACATAAGTTCTGGAATGTTCTGTCAAACTATAATGCCTTCAAGCTTGGTCCCATTAAGAGGCTCCATCTGTTATCCAAGAGCCAGCCTGGTTAAGTTCAAAGAAGCTCATCTCTAGGTTAGTCACATGGTGGTAATCTATTAGTCACATTAACACTGGAAGAACACGAGATAATTGTAGAGGAGTTGCAATATGCATTGCCCATGATGAAATCACAGATCTTTGAAGTATTTTAGAAATGTCAGTGAATTCATGATGATATTTAAAGTATTTGAAATTTTTAATTTTGGTTTTGAATTTTAGTATTTGAAATATTTGATTTATGAAAAAGCACTTTGTAAGCCATAAAACATCACTCAAATATAAATTATTATGATGTTTATTGTATGGAAAGTCCCATCATTATATCCTCTTATATTTTTCAAAGTACGTTCACGTCCAAGAACTTCAGGATTGATTTTAAAGCTCTTTATCTTAACATTATCCAATATTTGATTTGGTGCTCATAGTTATTAAGGAAAGGCAGACAGAGATTGTTATCCCCATTCTACAGATGAGGAAAATGAAGTTTAGAAAGGTTATGTGACTGGCCCAAGATCATGTAAATAATTATTGGCTCAGTCAAGATTCTCTGACTCCCCAGCTCAAGTTCATCCTATTGGCCAACACTGATAGTGTTACTGATTTACTTTAGATATTCAGCATGTGCTGCTGTATGTATATATACTGGTTCATCTGATCCCTCTTTTCAGAGCTGAGCTGAGGAAAATACCCACTATGTTGGTCATTCAAATCAAGCAGTTTGTTAGGCAAGGCACAAAGGATGGGAGCTTGTGTTACATTAGCTGTACAATCACCACCAGGGCTGAGGAGAAACGGTATAACTTTGTGGAATGAACACTAAGTCAACGACAAACTCCTTTTAAGACAAAGTTCTTTCAGTTCAAATCCCAACTCTGGCATGGAATATCTGTGTCCATGGAGAAGTCACTTAACCTTTCAGGTCTCCATGTCCTCATCTATAAAATGAAGAGGATACATGAGAAAAGTTAGAGGCTGTGGTATGTTGGTAAAGTTGTAATAAACAATTCTCTAGAGGAGGAAATGTACATGTGGCATATTTTAAAGTTTAATCTGTACTATTAAAATTTTCTCAATTACTTTCTCAAGTTTAGACAATCAACAAAACAAATCAGGCCCTAATTTGTATTATTTGCCCATTTCTGAGGTGTGTTCACACTGAAAACATAACAGTTACTTCCTATGAACCAATCTGAGCTGGCTTAAATTGTTTAGACATCTCTTCCAGTTTTAACTCTCGTCTGATGATTTCTAAACTCCAGGACACATAGCAGCCCAAGAAATGGCCAAGAGCAATTCAGGATCAACCCCTCTGACTGAGATTACCTAAGAATGGCTTCGGATGGGAGCTTCTTATATAAATTCAACAACAAATTGGCACAAATCCTATGTCCAAAAATGGCTCAGAGGGTATTAAACCCTGTAGCATGGTGTGTGATCATTTTTTAGGTAAGAATCAAGGCTTGGACAATTACAACAGGGGGATCGGAGTGAATTGTGAACATCTAAGCTGTTCATACACAGAGGATCTTACTTTGACATTTTACTTTTTTTTTATACTACCTAAACGACATAGGATAAGTCACCTCACTTCTCTGGGACACCATGTTCATTTGTAACATGTGAGGGTTGGACGAAGTGGTCTCTAAAGTTCCTTCTAACTAAATCTCATGATATTTCAAACTATGAGGTTTGTGTACAGCACTGCTCTGAGCTCTCGATCTAGAGGAAGTGTCTCATTCTTCCCTCTGAAGGTTCAAACTTTCCAAATTGTCACCACTACAGTGAAGGGCTAACTCTGAAATGTGATACATACTCCTTGCTATATTGAATAGATAAGTTCAGATTTAACCAGAGCTAGACACATTATTATGCTAAACATAACCAGCATATTGGGTTGGGAAAACTTACTAGTACAGAAAAGCTCAGTAGATCATATTGGTGACCACAGAGTTGAACCACTGTAGTTTCAAGTCAGATAACTATGTGTGTTAAAGGCAGGTAGAATGCAGATCAATATAAAAAAAGCTTCCTAAAAGAGAGAGTTGTCCAAAAAATGGAATGGATGACCTAGGGAGGTAATGGTTTCCTTTTCAATGGAGATCATCAAGTGAAGGCTAAATGATGATTGCCATGGACTAAGAAGACCTCTAAGGTACTAGCCAACTCTAAAACAATTCCAGGGATACAGAGAGGGACAATTTATAAAGATAATTTCTATAGGGGTACTGTGTTAAAGCAAATCCTCAAAGTGGCTTCCTGGATCCTCTGAACCTCTCTACCAGTCTTCCAAACTACAGTTAGACTGAGATTCTTTTGTTGGTTTTTAGAGCTACTTAACCACAATGATCAATACAGTCCCTTCTAGCTCTAAAATCCTATATGAATCTAAATAGTTGATATATGCAACTCTAAGCACCAAAGTAGAGAAGTGTATAGAACTCCAGTCCTGGAGTCAGGCTGACTCATCTTCCTGAGTTTAAATCTGGCCTCAGATATTTATTAGCTGTGTGACTCTGGGCAAGTCACTTAACCCTGTCTGTCCTACTTTCTTCATCTGTAAAATGAACTGGAAAAGGAAATGGCAAACCACTCCCTTATCTTTGCCAAGAAAACCCCAAATGGAGTCATGAAGAGTCTAACATAACTGAAATAAATGAACTTAACAAAAACACCAAAACATTTCCTTAAGATTTTCAAAGAATTTCTGACAATAACCAACATCTTTTCTCACTGTTACAAACAAGATTCTTCAATCAATATGGTCTCTGAAAACTCTAGCTCTGTAAGAATGCTAAGAAATCCATAACTCAAACTGAAGTATGCTCAAAGCAGTATTTTTCTCTCACTTGGAGGAAAAATAGAATATGATTTAGGATTTGCCATGGGATGACTATGAGGAATCCTATAAAAACAGTAGCATAAACAACCCTGAAAACCATTGTAAGCAGTGATATAAAAACAGTATTCTAATGGTGGTGTAAGTAGCAATATTTTAAGGATATATGATTGTTGAATCTCCTTTACTAAAGAGTCTTTCTGAGTTCCTATGGTCAAAACAATTCACTGCAAATTCTGTGATCATCCTATATTTTCCATTGAGGTTCCAGGTACTGACAGTTTCACAGTCCAGTTTTTCAGTCAATCAGTCAAACAATTTAATAAGTGCTTATTATGTGCCAGGCACTGTGCTTAACACTGGAAATACTAATGCAAACAGAAAGAAAAGTCATCTCTACTCTCAAGGAGATTTCATTCTAATGGGGAAAGACAATACATAAAAAGAAGCTCAAAGATGTGTGTATATGTGGTGAGATGAGGGGGACAGAAGGGATGATGGAGAAGTCTGGAGTGAAGCCTAGTGAGAAATACATTCTAGTTATGGTTCAGAAGAATAAGTCACATTATACCCCACATTTCTGAGGCAGCTTCTTTGAATTTGGTTCTTGGATGATAAACAAACAGTCTGTCATTGAGCCAATATTCAAAGTTTGCTTGCTAGAGTTTATGCTCAGTAACAAGAACTTTCCCTGAACAAAGAGTCTCTTTTACTCCATTATGGAGGATTATTTAATTGAGGATATGTTATATCTTTTGATCTAAATAGTTGAACAAGGAAAAATTTTTGGACCAGATCTGCATCTGTGTCTCCCTTTCTGGGAGGAGGAGAGGAAGAGACACAGGAGATAATAAGATAGATAGAGAGAGAGAAAGAGAGAGAGATAGACAGAAAAACAGACAGGCAACCATAGGAAAGAATGCCCCAGATAACTAAGATAAAATGTAAATCAAAACAAACCTGAGATTTCACTTCATACCCTAAAAATTGGCGAAGACTATTTTTTTAAAAATGGCAATAACAAGTGTTGGAGGGTTTTAATGAAAGGCTTACTAAAATATTGTTGCAGAAGCTTTGAAATGGTACAACCATTTAGGACGCCAATTTGGAATTATGCAAATAAAATAACAAAAATGCCCATACATTTTGAACCAGAGACGCCATTACTGGAAACCATTGATAAGAAGAAAATCTACATATACTCCGAAACATTTATAGTAGCACTTTTTCCTTTAGCACATAATTGGAAATAAAGTAGATGTCCATCAATTATAAATAGCTAAACAAATTGTGGTACATGAATGTAGTGGAACATGATTATACTGTAAGAAATGATATGTATGATAAGTACAGAAAAGCATGGAAAAATTTACATGAACTGATGCTGAGTGAAGTAAGTAGAGCCAAGACAACAAGATGGACAGTAACTGCAACAGTGTAAATGGAAAGAACTACACACCAAAATATCAAAAGTAAATGTAACAAAATTATAAAGATCCAACATGACTCAGATGAAGAGCTATAAATCCCAATCTCCCACTTCATGAAGGCAGGAGGTCCACAAGTATTATGTATTGCAATAAAAAAACTTTTTCAATGTATTAATCAGCTGTATTCATTTCCCCCTTTTTCTTTTCCTTTCTTTGCCTTTAAAAAGTGCTATTTGTTAAATGAGATGGCTCTCTGGGAGGGGGAGAGGAAGGAATACTAGGGATAATTATAATGATATAAAAAAAGCACAGAAGAGAGCAATAAAATCTTATTGTAAAAAGTTAAATAGCAGTTTCATATTTGATGCTAGAGGTAATAGGGAACCATTGAAGTTTAGCAAGGGGTGCGTGGCATGGTTAGATTTGTATTTAGGAAGATCACTTTAGCAGCTCTGCAGATAATCAACTAGAATGGAGAGAGACTTGAGTCAATGAGAGACTTGAGTCAATGAGACCAACCAGAAGGCTACCGCAATAGTCTAGGCCTGAGGAAAGGAGAGTCTGAATGAGGGTGGTGGCAACTTTAGAGAAGAAAACAAATCATATTTAAGAGATATTGTGAAGGTATAATGTACAGGAGCTGACAACAGATTCAACAGAGAGGGTGAAAGAGAGTAAGGAGCCAAGAATAACACCTCAATGGTAAGCCTAGGTGGCTAGAAAAATGGTGGTGCTGTTAATAATAACAGGAAAGTTTGGAAGAGGAAAGAGTTTTAGAGAGAAGCTGATGGATTCAGTCTTGGACATAGGAAGTTTAGACGTCTATAGGAATCCAGTTCCAATTATCTAATGAATAGTTGAAGATGAAAGATTGTAGGTCAAGAAAATGTCTAGAGCTGAATAAATAGATCTGAGAATCTTAAGCAAAGAGATCATTGAATCCATGGTGGCTGTTATCACCGAATAAGATAGTTTAGAGGGCAAACAGGAGAAGGTGGGTGAGGACAGAGCCTTGGGGGAAGATCTAGGTAGAGCAAAGGAAAATGAGGAGTGATCAGGCAGGCAGAAGAAGAACCAAAAGAGAACTGTATCATGAAAACCTAGACAGAAGAGAGCACATACATACTTTTTGATTCCCCTGAAGACCCCAGTGTTACACGAACCAACACTAACACAGAAATGGTTCCCCAGGCACCAAAATAACTGTAGAGCTCTCTCTGGATTAACAATATGCCTCAGTCTGTCTCTTTGCCTTGTGATGGATCCTAATTCTAAGGTAATTGCATTCTTTTGTGCAAAGCCTCTGACCTCAGCATAAGCAGAGTCAAAGCCAGAAAGGCCTTTGAGCCCAGAGAGAGCAGAGCAAAAGCCAAATATTTTTCAGTCCCTGCATTTTCAATTTCTACTAGCAGCTCCATTCTTCAAGCCCTGAAGGGACATCTGCAACCAGACAAATAAAATTTAAGGGACCAACCACTGAATCTTCTATCTTTTTCCCTTTGGCAAAATAAAAAGGAATAAGACTGGAGTTACCACTCCTTTGAAATGTCCCACTGTTTCCATCCAGTCCTCAGCAGTTAACTTTGGGGAAAGCAAACATATTCCCACTCTCTGCCACCCCTTCAGCCTAAAGTCAGCTGTTAAAGCTAGCAGCCCCAAAATTGAATACAGAAAGTCATTTCAAGCCTGGATTCACAGGCAGAGTTCATGAGGAGAGATGAACTGGCAAGATAGGCAGAGTTTGGTTTCTCTAATGCTATTCTGGAGCTGCACTTGTTTGTAATGGAGGAAATGGGTTATAATTGAACCACCAAACTTTAGATCCGCGAGGGACCTCAAAAGACAACTAGTTCTAACCTCACCTATGTGGGATCCCTGTCTACAACACTCCCAAAAGGGATCAGCCCTTTTCTACTTGAAGACCTGTAAGGATGGTGATTTGTGGTCCAAATACACTTACAAACAGCTCCAATGATTAGAAAACTATTTGTTAACTTTTATGGAGCAGAAACCTACCACTTGACAGCTCTAATTCATTGATCCCATTTCCAAAATCGAAGACTAACCAATCTATATTTCCTCTTTTTCCCCACTTGACAACCTTTCGGACGCTTGAATACAACTATAATGCACTTCCTTCCTCAAGTCTTCTCATTTCCAGGCTAAATATTCGGAGTTCCTTCAACTGATCTCTCCCCATTCTCATAGTTCTCCTCCGTAGAAAATCCTAGACCTGGCTGGTTGCTGCTTTTGCTTAACTAACTCTAGATTTGACTGCTGATAATTTCCTTGAGGAAAAAACTTTAACCTTGTCTGGTCTCACAGCGTCTTCATTTTCCAAATCACCTAGCCTACCCACTTCACAGAATTGTTCATTATAAATGAGGCAATTTATGTGGAAATGATTTGAAAGTTTAAAAGGTCTATACCAACATAAGGAATTAGTTGGCTTCTAGCCTCATTTTTCTCTATACTATTCCCAAGACCTAGCCAGGGCTTGGTTTTGTTTTGTTTTGTTAAATTAGGTGGATTTTCTTTACTGAGTCTGCCATTCATGCATTCTTTTGAGACCAGTCTTTTATTAACTTCTTTTAAAAAAAAAACATTGTCAGGTAACAAAGAATTGACTGAATCTTACAGCTGTGAGTAGTGGAAAGAACTGGAATCAGGAGAGACAAGGGTTCAAATGGCATCTCCAACATTCGACAAAGCCTTAGTCTTCCCTGCCCCTTCCTGCCTTAGATTCCTCATCTGTAAAATGAGGGTTATTCCATATGATCCCACATAATTTTTTGTGAGGCTAAAATGAAAAGATGAATGTCATGTGCTTCATAAACCTTAAAGCAAGATAAAGATATTAGATCCTCATCCTGAGCTCTTATAAAATCCCAAAGAGTTAATGAGTCTCCACTCATCAAACAGCACTCACTTTTGCTTTTTTGTAACTGAATCCTTAGCATTTAGCCCAGTTCTTGTCACACAGTAAGAGCTTAATAAATGCTTTGTCATTCATTCACTCATCCATCCATTCCTGGGTAGCAGGGAAATCTAAATCTAAGGGGGGAATCTAAAAATTTAAGTGTTTTTAACAGCCCCAGAAGAAGGTACCTGAAAAGTTGGTGGATGATTTTTTTTTTTTTTGCTGCGGTTAATTAAAAAAGAAACTCTATCAAAAATAAGCTTCTAAAATAGTAACGATTGCATTCAAATGCAGGACTCCTTCCCAGGAGGAGTGTCAGCATTTTTTTTTTTTTTGGCCAGGAAGGATCAAAATGGGGTTTGCATCAAAGAGATGAAATGGACAGAATTAGACTCCTCTAGGGGAGAAGTCCCCTTTTCCCATTCAAGGTATCGTTAAACCCCTCCCCATCCCTGCTCTGAGGAGGTTTCATTCATGCAGAACCCCTCATAATTGACTTTGCTAGATATTTCTGCTTCTAAGCCATCAGAGGATAATTCACAGCTAATAAAGTCCCTCTTGGCTCCTCTATGATTCTTTCTCTCCCTCATCTCACCCCACTACCAATCAGTAGTAACTTTGACTCCCTGGAAATCTAAATGCCCACAGAGGTGGGACCAAGGGCTGATACTGCTGCCGGTAACCTGTGTTCTGTGATCCCACTGATTTTGAAACTCAAGTGTGAGCAAAACCCTGGGCTGGACACTCTAGGAAGATGCAGAGGGAGTAGGATAGACAATCCTTAGTTTCAGGGAAATATGTACAAATTCTTTTGAGTGCCTAGAAATACAAACACACACACACACACACACATATACACAATTTTGAGCACTTGTGTAATAGGACCATCATTTTCCAAACTCAAATCACTGCTCTGTCACTAACTTCCTGTGTGACCCTGGACAGGTCATTTTACCTCTCTGGGTCTCAATTTCTTTCACTGTAAAATAATTTTGGACTAATAATAAATAGCTCCTGTTTCTACAGCACTTTAAAGTTTATGAAACAGTTTCCTTTCAACAACAGAGTGAGATAGGTAAATACAAGTATTATCTCCATTTTACAGATGAGGAAAGTGAAGTACAGGAAGAAAAAAGGTATTTGTCCAGGGTCATACAGTTAGTAAGTGTTAGAGCTGGAATTTAAACTGGAATTTAAAAATTTAAATTTAAAGAAATTTAAATTTCTTTCCTATCACATATCATCAATATACTATAATATTTCTGGCTCTGAGTCCCAAAGATCACATTCAATATCAGAAGCACAAACTGAATAACAATATTAATGACAATAATAATAATGACAGATTTTTTTAAAGCAAAGTGCTGTATGCCCAATAATCCACAGTATGATAGGATTAATCAGAGGGATAAACCTGGAATGAGGAACTAAGAAATTAGCTAGCTAACCAAAAAGACTAAATATGAATTGCCAGTGAGGTGTGGAAAAGTCATTATTAATAAGAGAAATGGTCTGCACAGAGGGATGGAGAAAAGTAGCACCTAAGCCTGGGAGCTCCTGTGAAAGATGTCAAAAGCATTAGCAAGTTTTAAACAGCCACTCTGAGCAAGCATTGCGTTGTGCAACAGAGGTTTATGGAATGTTAGAAGTCATCTATCCCAACTCCCTCACTTTACAGAGAAGGAAGCTAAAGTCCAGCAAGGTTAGCCGACTTGCCAAAGATAGCTTTGAAGAGAGGATTTGAACTCAGCTCCTCTGACTTTAGACCCAATGATCTTTCCCTTTTACCACACTGATTCTGCTTTACTCTAACCACTACTAGACATGTCCCCTCAACCACGACCCAAAAGACTTTGATTGATATCATGAAACCAAAACTTTGGGGAACCTGGAAGAGACTAGGCAAGTTCTGGGCTCAATGTTGAGATCATTACCCTATATAAGAACATTACAAGTGGCAACCCAGGTGCCCATCATTTAGGGGATGGCTCAATAAGTTGTGGTATATGATTGTGATGGAAAACTATTTTGCTATATGAAATGATAAGGGGATGATTTCAGGAAAAACCTGGGCAGATTTATATGAACAGATGCAACAGAGTACACAGTAACAGCATATTATGTGATGAATTCTGAAGGATGAATAAATGATCCATGACAATCTATGACAAAGGACCCATGATCAAGAATGCTGTCTACCTCCAGAGAGAAAAGTAATGAACTGAGCACAGACTGAAGCACATTGATTTTCACTTTCTTTATTTTTCTTTCTTTTTTTGCTAATACAGAATTATATTTTGCATGACTTCATGTGTAAAATGAATATCATATTGCTTGCTTTCTCAGTGGTTGGGGGAATAGACTGGGTGAGGGAAAAAATTTGCAGCTCAAAAAATTATGTTAAAAATAAATAGAAATTTTTTACATTAAAATTATTATATTTTATTATATTAAAAAGAAGACAACCAAGTTCATGGATCCCAGGCTAGCAATCCTGATCTTAAAAACTATATACTTACAAGCAAACTAGATCCATCAATGCACATGTACCTATTATGTCTCAAGTATTGTGCTAAGTAAGTATATTACTCCTTATTTTCTTTTTTATTTTAAATAAATAGAAATTTTTCAAAGAAGTGGCAGCCCCACTGCATACCTATGGTCCTCCAGCAAAGCCAAAATTATCATAGGGCAACTGACTCTCTGTCCTAAATGCCAGGATCTGAGGAAGAAAATTTGTTTTCCTTCTATCTTCACTGTAGTATCTGCCTACACTAACCCTGCTCCCCCAACCCCATCCCCCAATGAGTGTCCTGTGGTCATCAAACCCTTCTCCTGAAACCACCTTCACACTACAGTGTGACCTACTTGAAGCCAACAGTCAGGATAACTGATCTGGGGAAGTATATCTCCTGGATGTAGAGTAAAATAGGGGGATCCTACATGGTAATAAGTGCCAAAAGTAGATAGGACACCTGCTACCAATGCTTCTCTCCCACTCTAGTCATCCTCAGTCCCTGGTAAATCCTCTGTCCTCATCTACCATCCTCATCCTTTTTGTCCTCTGGAACCCTTCTCTACTGTAATACAGTGGGAAATTTAGTGGATTTTAAGTCAGACCTGAGTTTGAGTCATTTACTAGTTGTGTGCCCTTTAGACATATGGTCACATTTCTATGGGATTCAGTTTTCTTTGCTATAAGATGAGTGACATTGGACTAAATGACCTCTAAGATCCCTTACAGCTCTCAATCTAGGATTCGGTGATACCGGATCTCTTCTTTTCACATTCTTTCATTTTTTGGTGTTCGCTGAAGCCTATTTTCTCTTGAAGACATCATACCTCTTAACTTCTCCAAGTTTGACTGTTCACACAGGTACGTAAAGCCAGAAGGAAGAATTAATATACATCCTGTCTCCATTACCACTCTCACATCCTCCCTCTACCACCATCACTCAGAAACCATCTTTTCTCTTGTAAAGTTCGTTCAGTTTACCCTGTCTAAATACTTGTTGCTGACATCTGTTGTCCTCTACCTCAACCTCTCTGCTCCCCAGGAAATTTCATGCCCTGATTACAATCTTCTTCAACACCTGCCACTTTCAAACACTCTAACTGCCAGCTTGTTCAACTTTCTCAGTTCCCAAAAGCAATCTCCAGTTGACCTTAAACATATCCATGAACCTCAAATTCATCCCCCATACCCTCTCAGTGCATTTGTTGCTGGTGAAAGAACTTCTAGCTCTAGTCTTGTTTGGTTTCTGTAAAGAGACCATGAAAGAGTGATCTAGATGAGTCACTTGAAGTCAGATTGTGGAGAGCTTTGAATTCTATTTTAACCTCAAAAGATCAAAGGAAAGGGTTGTCCTCTGAACATCTTTTGTCTTTTTTAACAACCAGACTCAGTGGATTTGCCATTGATGGGTTTAACTAAACCTTTCCAAAACCTGCTTATAGTTTTAGCCTTTGCCATCACTTTGTGTAATGAATCCCATCTATTTGCTCCTAACTGTATAAAGCTGCCCCTTCTAAGTTTTATGTACATCTCCACATATACAATTCTGAAGTTTGAAAATTTCACCAAAGGAGGTTGTGTGGTAGTGGTGGTAGATATATCTAGAAGAAAGGCGTCTAGACTCTTAGATTCTTTTTCTCAGCTCCCAGTCCTTACTTCCCCTATACTGAGACGGGACACAGCAGGAAATTCTACATTATCCTGTGGGTAATTCAGTCCTGGCCCCCAATCATGATATGACAAAACAGTTCCCACAAACTATATGGAGAATGAGGGTGGGAAGAAAGCAATTGTTTAAAACTCCAGTGTTGTACAGTATCAAGAACTTGTGGCATTGCTACAGTTAAGACACGTGTTTGATTCAGCCTCCATTTAAACCTTTTGCGTACTGATATATTTGCATTTAACAGAAGTACTAGATTGAGAGTAAAAACTTCAAATCTTATCTCAGTTTCTGACCACCTGTGTGGCTTTGAGCAAGTCACTAAATATCCCAAGGCCTCAATTCTTTCATCTGTACAATAATGGGATAGACTAAGTTAAAATTAAACAAACATTTATCGACTACTATGCAGAAGGTACTGCTCCAGGTTCTGGGAATACACAGATAAAACCAAAATGATGTTCGCCCTTAAGAAATCTACATTCTCAGTGATCTCTAAGGTTTCTTTCCATCTTAAATTTATCATCCAGTGATAACATGAAACAAATTCTAGTCCTGTTCCCATTTATAGAGAGTAAGAGACTCAGGAGTCTTCTCAAGTGTTTTCTTTCTTTTTTTTTTTTTTACCAAAAAAAGAAAGAAACTTTAACCAATTACTTACATGAACGCCAGAAAATGTTTGTGTTTGTCAGAAAACTCCTGTGGGCCGACAATCTTTCTGCCTGCTTTCTCTAGGGCCTGACTTCAGAGGGGTGGCCACAAAGTCCCCAACAGGCTGCCAAAGCACAACACAGCACAGGGAGATATCAGGGCAAGGTGAGCGGTGTGAAATGGTCATGTTGTGTCCATGCTGAGTTAAAAGGATTTCAGATGAAAGAATGAATTCCCTCAGGTTGGTTGCAGGCAACCTGGACAGACCAATAATAGGGGAGGGAAAAGGCCAGGGGGCTTAGAATCAATTATAGACTAAAAACATAAGGAAGTTGCTTGCTTTTTTTAAAGATGAGATTTGACGAGCAAGGAGACTTGGTGGTTTGGAAGAAGGGAAAAAGTATAGAATAAAACAAAGACCTTTAAAAAAGAGATGGCCAAAGTGTAGAGGGGTCAGAGTTTTGAAATAAAAACCTTAGCACAGTGGGGACCTGCACTAACCACTACAAAAATAAAATTTTAATAATCCTCTCAAATCATAATTACATAAGGGCTAAAGATCCAGTTTGTAGATTACCCATGCCCTTTAAATTTTTCCTATCTACCATTTCCCTAATTTTGCTTCTCTTTGCTACTATAGAACACTTCTATAACACAATGTACAGGAAAAGGACATGATGCCAAGTAATAGTATTTAGCGCTGTGTTCCCCACCTAGATGGAGAGCAAGCTACAAAATAATGGATAAAATAAGGTGGTTAAAGCATCTACAGATTTTGATTCTCTGAACCCTCTAAACCAGTGTTATCCCACTACTATCAGAAATAAGGAGCTATCCTGAAAATCAAAGACTTAGAACTGAAAGGAACTTTAGAAATAAGCTAGCCCAAACACCTGATCCCCTCACTTTGTAGATGAGGAAACTGAGGCCAACAGATGTTAAGTAACTTGCCCAAACAATAAATGATTATTTGTTATTATTATTATTAATCAATGATTATTAATGAAAATGCAAACCCTTTGACTTCAAATCCACCAATTTTTCCACCATGCTTCATTGCCTTCTTAACAAATGACACTTGCTTTTAGAAAAAGGGTTCAGAATAGCTGAGGAATGAAGAGGTTTGTATTCATCTGCTTCTCTGAGTGTCTGTGCCTTTATGTTCTATCATTTTATGATCTTTGATCTTCTTTTCTAGTCCCAAAATTCTCTGCCCTGGTCAGACCACGTGTGGAGTGTTATTTTTAGTTCTGGGTACCATATTTTGGGAAGAACATTGATAAGCTGGACCATATCCAGAGGAGGGCAGAATGATGAAGGGATTTGAAACCCCACTGTACAAGAATAGGTTGAAGGAACTGTAGAAAGTGAAAACTTAGCAGGGATATAACTGTCATTGGACATCTAAAGAGCTGTTATGTGGAAGCACATGTTTTCTTCTCTATTCAAATGTAAGCTTCTTGCAAGTAGGGATTGTTTCTTCCTTTGTACCTGTGTCCCCAGTGCCTAGCACAGTGCCTGAACACAGCAGGTGCTTATTAGAAGCTTGCTGATCAATTGATTGATTATCCTTGGGTCTGGAGGCCACAGGTAGTGGTAGGTAGAAGTTAGAAAATAGGTTCTCTACTCAATTTAAATAAAAATTTCCTACTAATCTGACCTATCTAAAAGTGGAATGGAGGCAACGAATACTATGTCATCAGAGATCTTCAATAAGACATTGAAGGGCTTATCAGGACTGCTGGAAAGAAGAAATAGCTATGGGCCAGACAGGGTGGTTTCTGAGGTCTCCCCCACCTCTGAAAGTTGACAACTTCTCTGGAATTGGAAGTGGGAGTCAGTGTGGGTTGCTCATCTCTGCTTCTTGTCTTCAAGTCTGACAAGGTATTTTCAAAATATCTATTTTTCTGATGGTCCTTTACTTCTTAAACCTGAGAGAAAAGGTGAAGCAAAAATATCGCAAAACTGAGAGACAGACATTGAACTCTCCTGACACTATTGTGTTACTTTTTATGTTTTCTTATGGTTCATTTAATTTTCCTTTTGTGAATTTAGATGCTATGTCCATTGGAGCATATAAATTTAATATTGCTATTGGCTTGTTGGCTAATGCTCTTTTCAGCAGGTGATTTCCTTGTTTATCCCATCTTGTGTTTTCTTTTTTAATTTTCCCAATAGCATAATTACAACTCCTGTGTTCGTGGATTCATCTGATGCATCCTTATTTTAAAGAAAAGAGAAAGGAAGGTCAAGATTACACATCTAGTGGAAGAGCAGAAATTGCAACTCGTTTCCTGACTCCTGGATTCCCTGCTCTTTCCATTACATTATTTAACTTCCCTTCAGAGAAAAAGTCTTTTTCCTTTCCTCCTCTTCTTTGTCTTTCTCCTCCTCAACAACAACAATATTGCCAGACATTGGGGATACAAATAAAGGCAAAAAACAGTCCTTACCTTCAAGGACCTTCCATTCTAATATGGAGACAACATGTAAAAAAACCAAGCATATATGAGATATATGCAGTATAAATGGAAGATAATATCAGATGGAAGGCACTAGAAGTGGAGGGGACAAGAAAAGTCACCCTGAACTTAGCCTTGAAGGGAGTCTTGGAAGCTAGAAAGTAAAGATGAGAAGGGAGAGCATTACAGGTGTGATGGATGACAACCAGCAAAACAAGATGTAGAGCCAGGAGGCCAGCTGCCATGTGGAAAGAACTATAAGAAAAACAGTGTTGCTAGATCATAAAGTACACTTAGAGCACCGAAGTGTAAGAAGACAGAAAAGGTAGGAAGGGGATAGATTATAAAGGTCTTTAAGAAGCAAGAGAAGGGGTAACTTGATGCCACAGTGGATAGTGCACTAGCCTTAAGTCAAAAGGACCTGAGTTCAAATCCAGACTCAGATATTCACTAGTTATGTGACCTTGGGAAAGTCACTTAACTCTACTTCAAAAAAAAAAGCAATAGAATTTTTGTATTTGATTTTGGAGATGATAGACACTGGGATTTACTGAGTGAGGGGCAAGGGTTTGAAATGGTCAGATGCAGGCCTTAGAAAGATCACGTTGGCAGCTGAGTGGAAAATGAGCTGGAGTCAGGAGAGGCTTGAGTCAGAGAGACCACTCAGCATGCCACTGTAATAATCCAGACATAAGATGATGACAGTCTACCTTCAGTGTGGTGGTAGCGTCAGAGGAAAGAAGGGCGCATATATGAGAGAGGTTGTCAAGGTAGAAATAACAAGGTTTGGCAAGAGATTGTTTATGTGTTATAAATAAGAATGAGGAATTGAGGATGACATCAAGGTTACAAGCCTGGGTGGCTGGGAGGATGCTGGTGATAGTCATAAGGAGATGCAGAAAAGAAGAAAGGTAAAGAGTTCTGTTTTGGACATGTTGAGTTTGAAATGTTTACCGTATGTCTAGTTTGAGGGGCCCAATAGGCATTTGGTGATGGGAGACTAGGCATTTGGTGATGGGAGACCAGAGGTCAGAAGAGGGGGTTGATGAGTTGAATAAAGAAATCTGAGAATCTTCTGCCTATGAGCTCACTAAGCAAAACAGTGTGAAGGAAAAGAGAGTCCAGGACAGATCACTGAGGGATAGTCAAAGTGATAATGTGGTTGAAGATCCAGCCAAGAAGACTGAGAAAGAGCAGTCAGATAGGTAGGAGAAGGCCCAGTGGCATGAAAAGCGAGAGAGGAAAAGTATCCAAGAGAATCAAGTGATTGACTATCAAAGTCAGAGAGTTCAAGAGGGATGAAGACTAGAAAAAAGCCATTGGATTTGGCATTTAAGAGATCATGAAACCCAACTTTCCTTTCCCTTAAGTAATCTTCCTCTTGCATAGAGATGAGGAGGTATGGTCCGACAGAATCTGCCTCTTCCCCTCTCTCCACATACGCTTCCTCCTCAGTGGATAAGAATACAGTCCCAGAATCCTATTCAGTGGCAAACAAAGCCAGAGTATACACTAGTGTATCTGACTCTGACTTTGGCTTCTGCCGGTGAGCCAGGTGGCCATGCATTGAGTGTTTATTTTACTTGAATCCAAAGGTGATTCTCAGGGAAATATAATTTGAGAGGGTTTGGGCAAAGGGAGAAGGAGAGGTAATGCTTCCTTTGTATTGGAAAAGAGGTATTGTGGTCCAAGCTATTTCCAATCACAAAATTACAGAAGGTTAGAATTGAAAGTGCCCTTAGACATCGTCTAGTTCAGCAACTTCTTTTGACAGATGAGGAATCTAAGGTCAAGGGAAGAGATATGACTTAACCAAGGTCACACTGCAACTGCTCCAGTTCTGAGTGTAAGCCAGGGAAGGGAAGGGAAGGGAAGGGAAGGGAAGGGAAGGGAAGGGAAGGGAAGGGAAGGGAAGGGAAGGGAAGGGAAGGGAAGGGAAGGGAAGGGAAGGGAAGGGAAGGGAAGGGAAGGGAAGGGAAGGGAAGGGAAGGGAAGGGAAGGGAAGGGAAGGGAAGGGAAGGGAAGGAAAGGGAAGGGAAGGAAAGGGAAGGAAAGGGAAGAAATTAGTAATCTAATGGTGATGAGAAATGTTCATTTCCAATGACGTCGGCAGGAGTATGCAGCCTTATGCCTTTTATTGCCGTTCTAGATACGAAGCTGATAAAGCCCAAACTCGGGCATCACTGTCAGTTGAGCCGGCCCGGAGAGTCCGGAGCCGCTGGCTCTGAGAAGGCTTTCATGAAGCCACGGCTCTCCAACCCAGTTACAAACGCAGAGTAGAGCAGAGGAGCTACTTAGGCCGTGCCAGTTCCAGGCATTAAGTATGCAAATTTCTCAGTGTCTAAGCTCCCAGGAACAGCGGGCGCTGAATGCAGTGGCAGCCGCTAGCCACACGACATCATTCATTTCAATCATTAAAACAAAGGCGGGATAAATCGCTACCTAATTTGGAAAATATGCTTATCATATAGCCTCTTTGGTCTTTAAAGAAAATGAGAATCCCGGAATGAGAGGAGAGAGAGAGAGAGAGAGAGAGAGAGAGAGAGAGAGAGAGAGAGAGAGAGAGAGAGAGAGAGAGAGAGAGACAGAGACACAGAGACACAGAGACAGAGACAGAGACAGCGAAGCTGCTCACCCGTTCCATCAAACTCTCCCAACCTGAGCCCAGAAATCTTTTCCATTCCAGAAAGCAGCTTCCCCCTCCCCGACAGGACAGTTCTATCTGCCCCAGTCTAAGAATCCTAGATTCATGCCGTGTTTCCGCTGACAAGAATTTCAGGTCATTCCGTTCCTTTGAAAGAGGGGAAAACCAAGAGATATAACTGACGTCTTGAAAGTCACAATAAGCAAGTGACCAATTTTAGGCGTTCTTCAATCTCCTGCCTTTCAGTTCAGCACTTTAGTCCCCTTTCTGTACCTCCTAGTGTGGAATTATTAGCTAGTCCAATGTCTTCATTTTATAAATGAACACTTTTCCTCACAAGTCAGTGACATAGTTACTAGGAGAAACATCCCCGAATATACACACGTTATCATATACTTCTACCAATATTATTTCTCATTTTATCCTTAAAACAACCCTGTGAGATAGTTTTTAATTTCTGTTTTGTGGAAAAGGAAAATGAAATTGAGAAGTTAAGGTAATTGGTCAGGGTCACACTTCTAGTAGTAATTTTTTGAAGTTATTGCTCATGCTTCCTGACTTCTCTGTCCACTATGCCACTTAGCTGCCTCATGAGATTGAGAAAACAGATTCAGAAAAGAGAAGTGACTGTGTACCTTCATTCTGCTAGTATGATGCACACATCCTGGGCTGAAACCATAGACTGTCATGATCACAGAATCCTTCAGCTGGAAAGGATCTTAGAAATTATCTGATTTTCTTTCTTTCTTTCTCTCTCTCTCTCTCTCTCTCTCTCTCTCTCTCTCTCTCTCTCTCTCTCTCTCTCTCTCTCCATTATTTTATGCGTAGGGAAACTAAGACTTGGAGAAGCCCGGTCACCATGACTTGTCCAAGGTCTCATAGTTTGCAGCAGATTTGTCACTTGTGACCATGGTCACTTGATTCTCAGTTCAGCTAGGTCACTTTCCACTACACTATCAGTCACCCCTGAGTCTCTAGGAAGGAGCCTTACATATAAATCCTTGAGATTGCTGGAGAAGCCCCGTTCCTCCATTGGATACTACTCTAAGTAAGCCCTTCTCTATTTAGGAATGATAGGAGCAGTGATACTTGACCCATTTAGCAATTGGCAAGCAGAGCTATAAAAAGGAAGAGGACATTTTCTTGTGGTTGATTGTATACTACTTGAGCTCTCTGAGACTCAGTTCCTCCTTCAGTGAAAAGGGGCAATAATCCTTGTTCCCAAGTACCATTTTAAATGGATGGATGACATGACAATAAATTAGGTAATATGTGGAAATGACTTAGTTTCTTGGAGGAAAAGAGCTTTGCAAATGTAAGGAAATATTGTTAGTGTTTATGATAGTCATTTCCAAAGCCATCATTGATTATTGATTCACATTATAGAGATTTCCTAGCAATGTCTACCCTGTCTAGATAGACTTTTATTATGCTCTCATGTAAATGTATACACTGAGAAGCAGTGTGACGTATTAGAGAGAGGACTAGCCATAGTCAAAAAGATCTGGATTCAAGTTCTGAGTCTGACAAGCCATGCCCTAAGTAAGGCACTTAACTTCTGCCCTCTGGCAAGTATCTAAAAATATGTTACCAAGGACTTCTGATTTGCCTCAGGGGAGGTTCTTCGAGCACTGAGAATCCCCTGAACAGATGAAATCATAGATGCTGACCCAGCCAAAATAAGAACTCACTTGAGTCAATTTAAAAATAAAATATTGAAATTCAATTTTAAAAATCCATTAAGTGCCTATTACAAGTCTTAGCATTGAGGATGCAATCCCTGCCTTCATGGAGATTATATTCTACTGGATCAGATTACTCAGAATAATAAAAATGTTAACACTAATTCATCTTTTCTACTATATCAGGGATCTGTAATCTTTTCTGTGTCATTATCCCCTCTGGCAGCCTGGTTCAGCCTCTGGACCCCTTCTCAGAAAAACATTTTTAAATGAATCAAATAGAACACATAAGATTACAAGTCACATCGAAAGAGCTGACAACTTATTTTTTATAAAGAAGCTCAAGGGTCTCAGGTTGACAGCTCTGTTAACTAAGTCACAACTAAGTATGTGAAGTCTTTTCTACTGGTAAATCTTTTCCATCTCCTCTAGTTCATTCTTGCTTGTCACTGGTATGAGAACCTTCACTGTCCAGACCGTCCTTCACCAGTTTAGGCTCTAGGATGTCAATAATTTTTACAAAATTGAATTGAAAACGAAATTCTAGAGATGGTCTAATAGCCATGTATATGATAAGATTATGACCTCTCTCCAGCTCAGAGGTCCAAGTATCCCAAGAGGTCCATGGATGCATTTCAAGGGTCTGTGAACTTGGATAGGAAACAAAACCTTTATTTAAATTTAATTGGTTTCCTTTATAATCTTATATATTTTATTTCATGCCTTTAAAAACATTATTCTGAGAAGGGTTCCATAGGCTTCACCAGACTGATAAGAATTCCAGTGTAGCTGGATGTTCTTCTTTTCTTACCATAGCCTCTGGTGAGATCTTGTGGCTGCCACATCACACTGATAAATCACTTTAAACTTTAGTCCACAAAGACATAGGTATATTTCATACACCTGCACACACACACACACACACACACACTTACATAACCAAATCTTCCCCACCTTGTACCTGTGCCATTGATTTTTTTAGTTCAAATGTATTCCTATTATATTTCATCTTAGATCTGTCCTGTTACTCTAGGCCCTTAGATTATTTGAATTCTGATTCTAACATATAGGCTAACCTGCTCAGCTTTGGTCAATAACAAATTTGATAAGCATAAATCTATTTCTTGGTCCAAGTCATTGAGAAAAGTTGAATAAGACAGGACTGAGGATAGAGCCCTCTGGTACTCTGATAGACACAGGGGTGTACTGGTAAATGTTTAACAAGCTGACTCTCTGGGGGGAAACGTAGGTACACATGCTTTTAAGATTTATCTGAATTATTAACACTTTATGTGTAGAAAACGAACAAAATGATAAATCCAGACCTGATTTCGGAACTATAAATTCTCACACTGAAATTTAATATTTACTCTAGCAAGCTGGTTAGAGCTGGCTCCAGTACATCATTGACTAGGGATTCCCATCATCATCCCCTCCAGGTTGGCATCATCAAGTTAATTCCCTTCATTCATATAGATACTGAAGTTTCAGAGGAGGGAAGATTTTGGCCAAGGTCACACAGCTGGCTAGCCGCACAATTGGGAATGGGAGAGAAGACTGTTTTGTTTTATTTTTACAAATGCCTCAACTATTATTATCCCCATTTTATATATGAGGAAACTGAATCAGACAGAGGCTAAGTGACTTGCCCAGAGTCATACAGCTAGTAAGTGTCTAAGGCCAGATTTGAACTTTGATCTTCTTGACTCCAGTCCAGTAGTCTATTGCACAACCTGGCTGCCTCTGAGATCAGAACCAAGCCTCAGACTCAAAGCTATTAAGCTATACACTATTTGTTAATCCATTCCAAGTCTACTCAATCATACTATTATCTAGCCCATATTTTCCATCCTGTCTAGAAGGTTATGGTGTCACCCATGAATTTAATAAGCTGAATTTCAAGGCAGGTCTTCTTCTTCCAGATGCAGCACTCATTACAGAAATCACAGGCTCACTGTTCAACCATCCACCTCACATGGTTGCTGTAAGAAGGTTTCCTATAACAAGGTCATCCAGTACCATATTCCCCATCCCTCCAGGCCCATTAAACTAATGGGGAAACAATAAGTCTCAACTTGTCGAGAGACCTACAAAAGGTGACATAGGTGATCTAAGTGGCAGAACAAATATCCTTTAACTCCAAATGCAGCACTTTCCCAGAAAACAAGCTGCCTCATCAATCAATCAGATTCATTTATTAAGTGCCTATTATATGCCAGGCTTCTGAGTGCTGATAAAAACACAAAGATGTCCCTGATCTCAAGGAGCTTACATCTTATTGAGGTACAAGAGTTGCCCCTTGATCTATCAGTCCTGTAAACCTGTCCAAATAAAAACAAGACAGAAGTAACGTGGAACCACTTATCTAGAAGAAAAAGTTACTAAGGTGGCTGAGACTTTAAATGAGTTTCTGTGTTCAACTGACTGGATGTCTTCTGAAAGAAACCCCCTACCACTGAGTATCACTTTGTCCTTGGGGAGCCCTTGGTCTGGGGAGACAGAGAAGGGTAACTATCTGTGAACAGGTTAAATAGGACTGTTACATTGGCCTGCTTCTCCCGATCCTCCATTCATTTGTGTTTAGGGTTCTACCTTGTCTAGTTCTGGTTCAGCTGTCCAGAGTCCAATTGTTAGGCATGCTTTCTCAACACTTGATATTTTCAGCAAATACATTTCATTCTTATTGACTTTTCCCCAAATTTCCTCCACTTTCCCAACTTGCTTTATATATCACATGTGCTCCTAAAAAGACGAATACAAAATCAAAGTTACACTAAATCAAATTTTGTTTTCTATGTATCAAGGAACATGTTATTCAAAGGAACTTGCATTGCATCATTTATTTTAAAGATAAGCTCCTTCTGCAATAAGAATTCTTCTCTTCTGATCACCATCACCCTCAATTTTTTACTTATAAACTTTGAATTTTTGCATAGTATTTTTTCAGAAGGGGGCCCACCTGTATTCATTCTAGGCTACAATGTCTTTCTGTCAGGGGACAGATTATAGCTTTCCTCCACTTCCATTTTTTTTCTCAGCAGCTAGCTTTAAGCTAGAATTTCAAGTAACCTTCTAAGAAGTTCCTGAACTTTGGTGTCTTACTTCTATAGGAAGGCAGGAGCCAGCATGGGTCTCTTTTCTTGTTAGGATCATTGATTTAGAGGTAAAAGGGACCTTTAAGGCCATTCAGTCCAACCCCTTCATTCTACAGATGAGAACCCTAAATGCCAGAGAGGATAACTGACATGTCCAGAGTCTGCCAGGCAGTAGCAGAGCTGTGCTTCAAAGTCGGGTTGTCTGACTCCCAATTCAATGATCTTTGTATTGTACTTGGGGAATGCCACTTCCAGAAACACAGAAAGGGTCTCAGAAATCCCTAAACTAATAGTGATGCTAGGAAAGAGCTTCTTAACCAGTTAAGTGAGCGTCAGCTCATCTAAAGGTCGGAGGGCTCTTAACCAGACTGTCCCTGCCCAAAGGCAAGAACCTATGACCTTTCATCATAGACAGAACTTTCACCCTTTGCCCTTCAAATCTAAGAAATCTAAAACCTCATTCTCCTCAACATGCTCTAGACAAATGAATATATTGAATGTTATTGTAAAGGGGAAGAGCAGTAGAATGCAAAGAAAATTGAACTCAGAAACCCAGAAATTGGCTCTGTTGTTGATGATGATGAGAATGATAACAATAAAATCCCTTAAAATATTTAACAGTTTACAAAGAGATTTTTACAATTATCTCTTTAGATCCTCAAAACACTCCTTTGAAGCAGATCATACAACAGTATTATTTTCATTTGACTGAAAAGGATATTCAGAAAGATAAAGTGAATTGTCCGGATTCTACACTCAGATCTGACCTTGGGTCTTTTAACTTCTGATGCGCTTCTCCTTCCGCTACATCCAGTGTGCTGATCTTCTATGTGACTCTAAGCAAGGTGAACCACCTCTTTTTGCTTCAGTTTCCATATCTCTCAAGTGGGAAAAATCACATTTCTCTTGAGGGAGCCCAGTTGATCAGACCTAGTCCTCTAAGGCAGGGGTTTTTAATTATTTTGTGTGTCATGGACCCCTTTGACATTCTAGTGAAGCCTGTAGACACCTTCTCAGAATAATGTTTTTAAATGCATACACTAAAATACACAGAGTTGCAGAAGAAACAAATTATGCAGAAATAGTAATAAAACTTTTTTTTTTAAGTTCAAGGACCCCAGCTGACGGACCTTTGCTTCTAAGGATGTGCCTAAATTCTCTGTTCTAAAGGTATCTCCATGAACCATCCAGAAAAGATCTATCATCTTGTGGCCAAAGACTTCTCCTTTCTGACTGGCCAAAGGCATCCTTAAGAGCTGGTCTCCCATTGGTTCTTTTAGCATCCTTCAATGCAAATTATTTCCTGTAACATTCCATTCCTGCCAATTAATCCTTCCTGGCCTGAGACTAGGGAGGGGAAAACTGCGGAAACACAGCTTAATTATATGGTCCATGGGGCTGGGAGAGAGGGGGAAGAATAGAGAAGGGAGGCTCAGACTCTGGTGCCAACCCAAGAGCTCTTCTCCCTAGTTTCATTGTATTCTGCTGGTTCATCCCCTGACCCGTTTAACATTCATCAGGAGAGATGCATTGTTACTGGCTGGCCTGGTGTTGCTTGGAATACTATTAATCACAGAGAATTCATTAGGTTTTTCACTTGGGGATTGGATACCCAATTCAACATCTATTACATTGAAATTAAGCAACAGGGCCCATGGCATTGGGACAGGGCTTTGGGACTGAAAACTGGCTTCTAGAGTTGGTGGCTAGAAGCCAGAATTTAAGGCCCTCAACTCCCAGTTGGTCCCTAACCCTAATAGAAGCTCTAGTGCCAAGGTCAGCCTCAGATTTCTATCAGGTGGTGTGACAGTCAACTGCCCGGGGGCTTCTAAATTTAAAAAAAACCTTTTGATTAGGAATGCCTTGGCACACACCAAACTTATGAATGAACAGCTCTGTATAGAAGAAAGTTTAAGTATCATCTAATCCAGCCATTTCCAAATCTTTTTGAGTATGATGACAGACTCAAAAGAATTTGTTTTTATCATAGACAGTTGTTTATAAAAAAATTAAATAACTATACAAAAAGGGATAAAAATAATACCCCAAAGTCCTACTTAGTCATTGACAAGGCAGAATCAAATGAACTAACAAACCAGCAAACCAATAAAGAAAAGACAAGGCTCACCCTTTAACATCAAAAAAATTCTTTGACCCTGAATTGTTCCTTTGTCATCTATATTGAGAAAAATACATGACTACAAAAAGTTACTAGAAATATGAGTCCTTTTCAAATGAACTTGTACTTTATTCAGCACAATAACATCTGCATACATTTGAAAAATACATTAGAAAAAATGCATTAAAATATTATGCAAGGAATATTATTTATTCAGTCTCCAAATTAGATTAGCAGATGTGATCTAGTGGGAAAAAAGTTCTGATTTTAGAGTTAAAAATCTGGATTAGAATCCCAATTTTACTCCTTCCTCCTTAGGGACCCTGGACAAGTCAGCAGCTAGGTGGCAGAGTGGACAGAGTGCTGAACCTGAAGTCAGAAAGACTCATCTTTCTGAATTCAGATCTGGCCTCAGACACTTACTAGCTGGGTGATGCCGGAGAAGTTACTTGACATTGTTTGCCTCAGTATCTGCATCTGTGAAACTGAGCTGGCAAACCACTCCACTATCTTTGCCAAGAGAACCCCAAAATGGGGTCACCACAAGTCAGACATGACAGAGCAAAAGCAGCAACCTCATCTTTAAAATAAAGGCATTGGACTGAATAATCTAAGGATCCATCTAATTGTACATCTGTTCTCCAAAATATAATTCGATCCCCTCCTTGCTCAAACACACACTCCAGCATTTATTATTCCACCAGTTCATAGGTGAGAAACCACTGATTTGGTCTGACCCCCTTTATTTTATATAGGAGAATGACAAAACCCAGAAAATGACTTGCCTAAAGTCACTCAGTTAGTCAGAGGAATAGCTGAAAGCTTAATCCAAGTCTCCTGATTCCCACTTTAGGGTCCTTTCCACTATCGGATGCTAACTCTCTTATTTTATCAGGTAGTTGTAGAAATAGATAGAATACAGGGTCTGCAGTCAGAAAGACCTGAGTTCAAATCTCTTCTCAGACACTTGCTGTGTGCTTCTGGTCAAGTCACTTAGCCCCTTCTCTGCCTCAGTTTTCTTATCTGTAAAATGAGGATAATAAGATTTATATGCTAGGGTTATTGTGAAGAGATAATATTTGTAAAGCCCTTAGCATAGTGCTTGGCATATAGTAAGCGCTTATTAAGATCTTCCTTTCTTCTCCTTTGCTTCTTTTCTATCAAGGTCCAACAAATACAAGGAATTTGGACAATATTGGAGCTGGCCAGCATGCCCCATTATAGGCATTCTCCTTAAACAAATTCTCAGGTTGCTCTTTCCTGTCAGTCAGAGAGATCGACTTCATGAGTCATTTTTTTTGAGATATCCTCAATCAGGTCTCTCTCCTGAGTCCCTAGTCGAGGAGTTGGGGGGGGGGGGTTGGTGAGAAGGGGGAGTGTGCTCCAGTATGGGTGTAATATAAATATGTTGTGGGTATAAATATGTATTTGGATCATGTTTGGCCTCAATCCTGCCTGTTCTTCCAGCTGTCTGCTAACCTCTGCAAACAGTAGGGTCTTTCTGACAGATTGAGGCTGGGAAAACCTCTGCTCTTCTGTGGGAACATATTTAACTTGTTCAAAGACTGTGACTGTGTTACATTAATAAGTCCAGTGCAGCTGAGGAGGCTCCAAAGAAAGGAAGGGAAGGAAAAGGAAGAGAAGGAGGCATCCAGACTCACAACTGCATTTTGTGGCACTTTCTGGGTAATCCTGCAATTAAAATCAAGGTCCTGCAGGATCATGGGAAATGGGATTTGCATAATTTGAAATTTGAGGAAAATCTCTAAATACTTTAATTTTGATAGAAACTGTTTCCACTGCTGACATGTGTCTACACCTATAATTTCAGTTGATAAATTGCTGTAATTTCTCCTCCATTTCATGTTCTTTCTAACATTAATTGTCAGTTGTAGGGTAAGACACTATAGAAAGGGAGCTGGGGGGAGAGAGAGAATAATGCCATTGTGACGCTTGGGTGTGAATAGTCTTTGGGAGGATGATTGTCTATTGCACAGATGCAAATAAAAAAAAAAATCTTGGCTTACACAAAGATGCATTGTCAGCCTCCCCAACTCGACTCCCTCCCTCCCCATTCTGGAGAACTGAAGTTTTAAACCAAGAGAATATTATGTAGACATGACAGCTGAAATCTCTGAGAGATAACAGCTGTCACCCTGCTGTATCCTACACACACACACACACACACACACACACACACACACACACACACACACAAAACCTTACAAGCTGGCTCCCTATCAAGACAGAGGATTGAAAAGGCTTTGGTTCTTACTCTTCTAGTAACATCCCTCCCACTTTTTTGAAAGGACCAGACAATGTGTTGTAAACAATCCCAATTTCCCAGCAGTCCCATAAACTTGACCTTCTTTTGGTACCCATTGAAGGGTCACCCACTGTCCCACTTAGTTTAAGGTTCCTATAACATATCCCACTTGGAGAAGCTCTTGACTTTTGGGGAAGCCCAGGGTTTCTCCAACACAATTGTCCTGTCAGTATCACCCCAGTTTGCCCCACCTGTGCCTGAAACGTGCAGCCATCTAGATGTTAAACACTGACTTTCATAAATCCAGGACAGAGGGACAAAGGTAGCACGCGGGAGACTCACCACCATTACCTTCTAAAATTCATGAACTTTTGGTCTGGGAGCAGTGATTTCCAGGAGCATAACCTTTGAAAGAGGATCTGTTTGGATAAAATGTCCATGATTCCCATCAGCTAGGTCCTTCACTGTTTAGGCAATTAACATCTCTCTAAATCAGGAGTTCTTAATTTGGGTCTGTGAATAGATTTTAAAGAGTCTATGAATTTGAATGGGGAAAAATATATGTGTAGATATCTTTATCTTCACCAACTGAAACTTGGCATTTCCCTTTATGTAGTAGACAACAAAACATTACTCTTGAGAAGGAATCCATAGGTCTCACAGGATTAACTACCTACATTCTCCAAGAAGTCTTCCAGGCCTATACAACTCCACGATGTTCTCTGTCTTTCCTAATTTCTGGGATCTCTTATAAGATTGACTCCATAACTAGATGATGCATGGGCATAGATTGCTCCTCTGGTCCACTGTACTTTTCACTCTCTCACAGGGTCTCCATTCAATTTACACAAAGAAAGGGGTGCTGTGGTATGCTGCTAGTCCCTTCTGCCTTAGAAGAGAGGCTAGTGTTGTCCTCTCCCTCCTACCTCCCAACATGAGCAATTGCCTTGATAATCAGCCACAGCAATGGAGTAGAAAAAGTACTGGAATTAGAGGGCCTTGGACTCAACTCTCTTTTCTTCAATTTAATAGTGCATGACTTTGGGCGCACGGTATTTTTTTCCTCTTTGAGTATGTTTCCTCATCTGTAAAATTTAGATGGAGCACTAGAACTAATCAGAGATATGTCAATCTTCTATCCTCAGGCCATAAAGTCCTACAAAACTCCCAAATGTGGCCTGAACCCTAAAATGTAATTTGGAAATATTTATCAAAATAAAGTAAGTACAATAAGCCTAGATAAACTCAATTGGTGCTTCTTTAAATCAGAGATCCATTTCAATTTCAATGAACCAATAGACATTTATTAAGTCCTGTTATGTTTTAGGCACTATGCTAATCCCTGGGGATGCAAAAAAAGAGGCCAAAGACAGTCACCTGCCTTCAAGGAACTTACAGTCTAAAGAGGGAGACAAAAGGCAAACCAATTTATACAAAGAAAGCTATGTAGAGAATAAAATAGGAATTAATTAATAAAAAGAAGGCATTAGACAACACTAGACTAAATGATTTATTTCAAGGGAGCCCAATTCAACTCTAAATTTATGATCCTGTGACTAAAAAAACAGGATGCTATTGTATAGAAACCTTTCAAGGATACATTATTTGCAGAGATACGCAGTCTCAGGGGGGAAAAGGTATGCATAATACACTCTTAAGTTTAATCGCATTATTAACATTTTCTTAAGTCTAGACAATCCACAAAACAATAAAGCCTTGATTTATAGTGTTTGCCAATTTTCTAGGTGTAAATACTCACACTAAAAATTGAATAATCAGCTCCGATTCAATAGGAGCTGGCTCTGGCATCTCCCAGCTAACCTGTTAGAAATTTAAAATTGGAAATTGTCCATTGCTGAGCACATTTCTATGTTCCATTGGCTATTCTTTCATCAAGGAGTGAAAGTCATGGAGTGTAGAGGTGGAAATGACCTTAAGAGTCATGTAGTCTGGTGGTGTCAAACTAAAATAAAGATGGGGTCACTCAACTCTTCTTAAGGATCCCTGTGGACCACACTGACTTAGAAAACTATGTATTTTTATAGATTTCTTTTTTAAATTAATACAACAATGCATTAAAATCAGATAGGAACTACATTTTAACCTGGCTTTATTCACAGTGGAGAGCATTGTGAGACCTCGCAGTATGGGCAGCATTTAACACCCCTGATTTAGTTTGACTTCCTCATTTTGTAGAGGAAGAAGGTAATGACCAGAGCAATTAAAATTACTTTCTCGATACATCTGTCTGAAAGGAAGTAGTAGAGAGGACATATGATCAGGCAGTCAGAGTGGTGTGAAGGAGTCTTGGACTTGTAATTAAAGGACCTGTGTACGAATCCCAGCTTTGCTACTCACAGTCTGTGTACTTTGAGCATATCATCTCAGTTCAGCTTCATCATCTATGAAATGAGTCGATTGGACTAGCTAACTGAAAGGTCTCTTTTAATTCTATAGCTATGATTTTATGACCCCAAATCCAATGTTTTATTTTGTTTGTTTTTCCCCCAATGCACCAAGTTGCTCATTTTCCTGTTCACTTGAATAACAAGAAAGAAATTTGTTTGGGGAAAAAATAGCACAATAACACAATGCACTCCAAAAACAAATAAGTGGTGTGGGGATTATATGCTATTTAATTGATTACCCATGGCAATATAGGGCACTTAGCTGACGCAGTGGATAGAGTACAGGTCCTGAATTCAAATCTAACCTCAGATACTCACTAACTGTATAACCGTGGACAAGTCACTTAACCCTGTTTCCTTGTTTTTCTCATCTGTAAAATGAGCTGGAGAAGGAAATGACAAACCACTTCTGTATCTTTGCCAAGAAAATCCACAAAAAGGTCAGGAAGCATCATATATGAAAGTAAAATTACTGAACAACCAAAACAACATGGCGTATCTTTAAAGGTGAGTACATGGGGAATTCAGGGCTAAAAGAGGCTCTTTGGATTATTGGCTCCATCATTTTCAGCAGAAAAGATTCAGGTCCCAGGCTCCCAAGTTCTTCAGTGTTTTTCCTAAGCAGTAAAATCAAAGAGATGATACAATACCCACACGTTCTCTTCTGTAATGATCTGTCTTTTCTCAACTCAGCCCTCAGCACAAATGCTCCTGCTCCGACCCTCCCTTTCCCCCGCAAGCATATTCTTCCAGCGACTTGAACACAAAGCCCACTTTTAAACTGGGATGTAGTACTAAATTATTCTATTAATTTATTATTCATGATGAAAAATTATTCTAATAACATTTTCCATTCTATTAATATTCCAAAGATGAGCGGCTTTGAGCTACTTCCCGCGGTCCCTTTCTGTGGTTAGTTCCAATCTATTTTTAACAAAGTGTACTGAAATTAAAATCTAATCATTTGAAATATGCTACATTTAACAAATACGGTTAAAATATATGTATAAAATGAGAGGGGAAGGAGCCATTCCAGGGCTCTGGGTTTAGACCCATGTTCACAGGGAGATGGGAATGATTTCTGTCTTTTCTTCTGTGTAAGATGGATACTAGAGGTTGTCTGCAGGCAGACTACAATTCATCATTTCCTAGTCGATATTAACCATCAATTCCCTCTCTTTTCCCCTTTCTATTTGTCTCGAGAATTTTCTATGGTTGATAAGAAATCCTTTCCTTCTTGATTAGATATTTTGGCCACATTTAGCTACACTGTGTGAGAATTGCTACTTGACAAGAAAAGTAACTATATTATTCATATGCTTTGATCCAGCATTGTCATTATTGGACATGTAATGGAACCCCAAGAAGGCCAAAATAAGAGAAAAAGAACTATACATATATACATACATACATTCATAAATACAACTATATTTCACAGCAGGATTTTTTCTTACAGCAAAATAGTGGAAACAAGATGGGTGCTCATCAGTTGGGGAACAGCTGAGCAAATTATGCTATATGAATACCACATTATTGTACCATAGGAAACAATGAATACAAGTCATTCAAAGAAATTTGAGGATTAATGAGTGTATGTATGGAGGGAAGGAGAGATGGAAATGCATTTATTAAGCACTTATTATCTGCCAAGCACTGTGCTTAGCATTGCTTATACAAAGAGAAAAAGAAGACAGTCCCTGCTCTCAAGGACCTCAGACTCTAATTGAGGGAAAAAACTCACACTTCCCCAGCACTCAGCACAGTACCTCCCAGTTCTTAGCACAGTGCCTGAGAAACAGGAAGTACTTAATAAATGTCGCTTGACTTTATTGACATGTAAGAGAATTTATCTGCAGGAATTCTGGAAAGGCCCAGATATTCTAAGGGTGCAGACACCTGTCTATCAAGACAGCTTAGACGTGAACACAGTTACTATATAAGGAAGTATAGGATTAGTCACATAAAAAAATTCACAAGCAAAGTGTTATAGGACTATATAGGAGGGAGAAATTACTTCTATATAGGCAATTAGCTAGGATTTCAAGAAGACAAGTCAAGTAAATGTAAGGCAATAAGAATTTTATTGAGAGGACACTATGTGCCAAGTACTGTGCTAATTTCTAGGGATACAGTGAAAAGGTGGGGGGAGGGAATAAGTCCCAGCTCTCAAAAAGCTCCCAGTCTAAGGGAAGTGGTATTTCACCAAAGCACAGAATCCTAGAATAAGAAGAGGTTTAGATCAGAGGTGGTCCAACCTGACCAGGAATCTTCTTTACAAGTGGGAATCTAATTTCCACTTAAATACCACCAGTGCTGGAGAAATGACTTCCTCCCAAAACAGCCCATTCCTGCTTTGATTTGTCCCTAATTGCTAAGAAGCTTTATCTTATATTGGTCCAAAATCAACCTCTCAGAAATTTCTAGTCCCTGTTCTTTGGTCTACTCCTTGAGGATAAGAACAAATATAATCCCTTTTCCCAAAGAGAGCCCTTCATCTGTTCAAACACAGCTATTATTCCTTCTCTTTTACTATATATTGGCTTCTCCAAGCTACACACAGTGAGCTGTTTCAATTAGTCATATGAGTATGCATTAGACACTCAGGAGTATATGGTTTCCTCGCCATTTTAGTCACTCTCCTCAGACTATGCTGCAGCATTTCAAAAATGATTCCAAAATCCAGCATCCAGACTGAATACAATGCTATAGATGTGATGTGGCCAGGGCATTACATAGTGAAATCATTATGTGCTCCTATCCTGGTCACTTTGTTTCTATTAATGCAGTCAATATTTGCTTTAGTATTTTTGGAGGGAAGGGGTGGGCTTTGATATCACTTGTGTTGAGCATGCAGTTTCCTAAAATTCCCATTTTTTTTTCATATGCTAGCTCTTACCCAATCTGTACTTGCACTATTGATTTTTTGAACCTAAGTACAGCATTTTACATTTATCCCATTAGATCTAGGGCCATAAAGATCTTTTCTGGTCTTCTCAAGCACATTAACTATTCCTTTCAGCTTCCCATGGTTCTTAAATTTGATAAGCATGCCATCTATGTCATCATTCAAGTCAGTAATAAAAATATTGAACAGAATAGCTCCCAGGACAGACTCCTGGGAACACTCCACTAGAGACCTCTTGCCAGGTTGCCATTAATCCATTAATCACTAGCTTTAGATGCGGTCATTTTATCTGTTCCAAATTCACTTTAATGTCTTATAATCTAGCCCACTTCTTTCCAGCTAGTCCTCAAGGATATCATGACAGCTTATAAAATGCCTCTCTGAAATCTAGGTGCACAGTGTCTACAATATCCCCCTGATCTACTAAACTTGCACTCACTGCAATGCCTAATTAAAGAAAATATTCTCTCCACAGACTCAGATTTGATGGATGCCTTCAAGAGTTTCTTCACCTAAAACATTCAGTACATTGCAACCAGTCTAATGATTAGCCTCTTCACACTCAGTTAAGCCTCTTGCCCAACAGACAGATATAGGTAGAATTCATCATCAGGACCATACACAAAACCTTTCCAGTCTGGTGTGATCTACAAGAGCTTGTTTTCTTCAGGAAATAGTCTTCAAGGTTCTGGTGTGTCTTTCATACAATGGCTACTAGGTATTAGTCTAGTATCTACACTGAGGAAGAAAAAAAAATGAAGCTGAATCTAGCATAATCTGTTTTTGAGGATTTTTGCAAACACTGACTTCCTTTCCAGGTGCTACAACCCATCCCTTTAATAATCAGAACACAAAAGGAGCTCAGCAGGCATGAATCCCTTCCATGGCATCCTCAGTAAGTGCTCAGACAACCTCAATTTAAACACTTCCAGTTACAGGGAGTTTATGACTTCCTTGTGACAAAAGAGGTGCCATTGGTAGTGTAATGACTGAATAAATTGTGGTATGTGAATTGAACGGAACATTACTATGCTATTAGAAACAATGGATATGAGAAAGAGACAGCTGGTTGCATTGCTGAAATTATTAGCAAATTTTATTCTCATTTAAAAAAAAAATCATTCCATTCACAATTCTGCTGTCTTGGATCAAATCGAACCAGTCTAGTCCATTTTCCACATGACAGAACTTCAAATACTTTAAGATAACTGTGATGCCCTCTTCCCCAAGTCTCTTATCTAGGCTCAAAATTCCTAGTTTCCTCAACCAATCCTTGCCTAGCATAGTTTCCCCTCCACACCATGATTGTCCTCTTCAGAGGTCCTTTCCAGATCTAAACTTCCATGACAACGTTTCCTATCTAGAAGAATCCCTTCTCTTCTTTCTCTAGAAGAATCTCTTCTCTCTCTAGAAGAATCCCATCTTCTCTAACTAGAAGAACCCTTTCTCTTCTCTGTCTAGAAGAATCCCTTCTCTATCTAGATGAATCTCCTCTTCTCTATCTAGAAGAGTTGCCATGGAATTTTAAAGCTGGAAAGGATCTCAGAGGAGGGCAACCATGGCATGGAAAGGCATGCACCCAAACTGCCTCCAACCCCAAACTTTAATGACAATAAATTCAACAAACCCTCATTAAGAGCCTGGCACTATGTGCAGACTCATATGCCAGATGCTAGGAATCTATAAAAAGAAAATGGCTTTGCCCTCAAGGATCACACAGTCTGATAAATGTGATTTAGAACATACACAAATAACTATTGGGCAAGTTAGAATGTGCTAAATACAAAGGAGAGAATGCTAACTAGAACATCCATTGTGCTGTCTAGAAAACATTTAAGAATTGTCTCTCATGAGGGACAGTATGCAGGACATACTTTTAACTTCAATTGACATTATTTAACATTTTTTCATCACTTTTAAAAGTCTTTTAAAGTCTTTGTTAAATCAACAAAATAATATATCAAGCCTTTATTTGTAGCCTTTGTTGATGTCAGTTTAAGCAGTGCTACCATACCCCTGGCTCTCTCTCTCTCAAAATTATCTTCTATTACTATTGTGTTACTCTGAAATTCAGTACATGCTTTGGATTTCCCTATCTGTGTTGTTTCCCATCAGGATAATATAAGCTTCTTGAGGGCAGGTACTGCTTAATTCCCTGCTTCTCTCCTTCACACAGTACCATGCACATAGTAAGCACTTAAGTATTTGCTGAATTGAGAAGTCTAAACAAAGTAGGTACTCTGAGAAATTTGGAGAGCAGGAAATTCCTGGCAGCTGAGTGGGTTAAGCACTCCCTCCAAGACTGCCTCCATGTTATGTTGTATTTCTCTTCTTTGCATAGAATTGTACTTATGTTGTCTCCTCCATTAGATCACAAGCACTTATTTTCACCTTTCTTTGTATTCCTAACATTTAGCCCAGATTGTGGCAGAATAAACCTTTTATTAATGCTTCTGGGTGAGACCTGATGATTTGAACCTAAGTGCTTTTTGTGACCTTGGGTAGGGCAAGAGTTTTATTCTGGAATGGGGCAAGGGGATCACGAAAAGATCATGAGATCACAGATTTACAGCTGGAAAGGACCTTGGAGGCCATCTAGTTCAATAGCCTCAATTTACAGAGGGGGAAACTGAGGCCCAGAGAAATGAAATTAGCAGCCCATGGTCACACAACTTTGAAGCAGCAGTGTTGAGATTGGAGCCCCAGTCCTCTGAATGTAAGCCCAACACTCTTTCCACTGTACCTGGTTTTGTGAAGAAAGTGACGTTTGAACTGAGCATATTGGCAGAGGGGTGGGGAGTGTGATGCAGGTGATTGAATATTGTCAGCTCGTTTTCCTTTTTTGCTGTTTGCTCAGATTTTCCAGGAAAAAACAATTCTTTTCAGAGGCAAAAGAGCTTGTGCATTTATGACCACCGTAGGTTAATGACAGGGAAGCCATTTGCCCAGTCTCAGGAAGGCAAGATCCAGTGGGGCTCTATATTAAGGGGCAACAATGAAGGGGGGCGCTGTGGGCAACTACATTTCTCCTACTCCCTCCTCTCTCAGGACTGTAAAGCGTTAAAGACAGAGGATGACAAATTGCCATTCAAAGGGCATGACATTGTACAGTGAGACTCACAGTGGGAATTGAAATTTAATGACAAATTAAATGCAATATATTATTTGAAGAGTCTGGCGATGCGGGTGAGACAGACTGAGATGAACAGAAATCATCAATAACTCCCCATTGCTTCTAGGTTAAAATACCTACACCTCAGTCTGGCATTCAAGGACTTCTACAATCTATTTCCAGCCTTAGTTTCCAGTCTCATTTCACACTGTTCCCCCTGGGGACTGTGTGCTTGTGCCAACCTGGGTGGCTCAGTGGGTTGTCGTATATAACTGGGCCTGGAGTCAAGAAGATCTGAATTCACATCAGATATTTATTACCTATATGACTCTGGACAAGTCATTAAACCATTGTGACTCAGTTTTCCCATCTGTAAAGTGGAAATAACAATAGCATCTATGTTCTAGTGTTGTTATAACTGTAAAGTCCAATACCTGGCACATAGCAGGTGCTTAATAAATGCAGGTAAGTGTGGCAGTAGATGGAGTGCCAGGCTTGGAGTCAGAAAGACTCATCTTCCTGAGTTCAAATTTGATGTCAGACACTTAGTGGCTGTGTGACCCTGGGCAAGTCACTTGATCCTATTTGCCTCAGATTCCTCATCTGTAAAATGAGTTGGAGAAGAAAATGGCAAACTACTCCTATCTTTGCCAAGAAAACTCCAAGTGGAGTCACTAAGAGTCAGACATGAATTAAACAACTGAACAATAGATAATAAATGTTTGTTTCCTTCACCCTCCCCCCATCCTACCCTCTCCCACCTTACAGTATGGGCACCAGGTTGTGTGAATAAATGCCTGACTTGCAAAATGGAACAAAGCTGTTATAAAACAAAATGATAGCTTTTTTCTATATAGCGAAGATGTGGGTATAAGTGGTTCCATGTAGAGACCAGTTACCAGTCATCACAGTATGTTTATAGTCCTGCCATGACTACCCTAAGAGAAAACAGAATTTCTGAAGGTTGTTGAAATTAATTGTTGAAACAAATCTATCTCCAGGGTCAGGAAGTTACAAAACCAGACAGTGGGTCATGTATTAGACTTTAAAAATACTTCAGTTTTAGTGAAAAACCCAAGGGGAGAACTTTAAAGATCTGTTGAGTCACAGTCTTCACCATCTCCTTTTCTTGCTTACTACTTAAGTTTGGACAAATCTATTGCGTATCTGATGCATTTAGCATCAGTCCTCTGACTTTTCCTTCTGAAAAGAAGTCATCAATAGGGGAAATGGAACTCTCAGCCCTGGCAGAGTTGCTAATGCTCTGTGAAATAAGATCGCAATGGTTTCTGCTTGACTTTTTTGCCTCCTTGATTAAAAAAGCAAAGGGGATGGAGGATGGGTTTCTGACGTCAGAGAAGATCATTTGTTCTTCTCTGGGTCTCTGTTGAATCCCTAAAGCTGTTGTCCTTTCCCAGGGCAGTCAGCTGTGCCCAGTGCCATCACCCAAAACATGCTGCTTCTAGGGTCTCAAGACCATTCCAAAAAAAACAAACAAACATGATCCAAGAGTCCTGAGTCTCAGAAGAATACCTCCCCTGCAGCTCAGAGAGAGAAGCCAAAGTCAGGGGTTGAAAGCAGCATCCAAGGGGAGTAGGTATTCTCTTATGAAATGAATGGGATGGAAAATTAAATGACCCGACTTAATTTGATAGACACACTCTTTTGGTGCATTGGATTTCATGAAAAAATAGGACCCCCAAATTCTACTGTCCAAGTGTGGCAGCAAGGGAAGAAATCAGGATGATGAAGCATGACCCAAGCATCATACATGAATTTCTTCTAAACACAGTCTGACTTCTTTTTGATTATGGAATTCTGAATATGTGTGTGCGTAGCATCAGCGAATCACACTGCTTAATGCATCTGGACAAATCCACACGACTAGGTTGACCAGTCCACTATAAATGGTGGTTACATTGTCTCACCTGGTTCATCTTCGCGGCATGAAATCTCTTTGTTATTCTCCAATTTATTCTCTGTGTCATTGCCCACAATGACTAGTCTCAACTTTCTCTTTTCCCCTCCAGCCTCCTGTACTACCCCTTTCTCTTCCCTCTCAGCAAGGGACCTTGACTCCCAATTTACTGAGAAACAGAGGCCATTAATCAAGTTTCCTCTTATTCCCTATTCAACACCTCAAACTCCTTCCAATTTACCCCACCCCATTCTTTCCTTCCTTGCTCCAGTGATCATTCACAGAGCCAAAACATACTTTCTACTTGTCATGTTAATTCTCTCCTACTCTGAGATTATACTCTCTTTCTATGAAAAGTAATGAAGTAGCACAGAGGTCAGAGTCCTAGGCTTAGAATTAGGAAATCTTGAGTTCAAATGTGACCTCAGACACTTATTTGAGCTCATCTGCCACAGTTTCTTCATCTATAGAATGGGGATAATAATGATATGAATTTCTCAGGGTTCTTATGACAATGGAATGAGCTAATATTTATTAAACACTTAACAAACCTTAAAGTACCATACAAATTCTAACGATTAATATTGTCATCATCATTATTACTCCCTTTCCCTCTAATTTTCAATTATTCTCTATGTAGTAGTTCTATCCCTATTGCCTATAAATATGCCCTTTTTCTCATCCTTAAAACCATTGCTTCCCTTGAACTTGAATCCCATTTAAAATATTGTCCTTAATCTTTCGTCTCACTCACAGTCAAACTCATAGAAAAAAAGCCATCTCATCTATTGTCTCCACTTCCTCATCTTTTCTCACTTCTTATTCTTTCGCAGCCTGACTTACAACCCCAGCACTGAGCTGAAACTACTCTCTCCAAGATAACCAAAGATAGATCCCTTAATTGCTAAGCCTACATTTCTCATCCTTCTCAATCTCTATGCAGCTTTTCGCACTGTTGGCTATTACCTCTTTCTACAAGTTCCTTTAACCTTTGCTTTTGTGCCGTTGCAGTTTGTTAATTCTTCTCCTTTCTGCATGACTTTCTCCTCAGTCTCCTTCACTATCATACGTCTCCCTCCCCAACTGTGAATATCCCACAAACCTTTGTTTGGGACCCTCATCTCATTACACTTTCTCAGTAATTTCACCAGCACCCATGACTTCAATTATTTGGGAATCCCACTTCCAATTCAGGGCTCAATGAGTATTTTAATACAACAAGGAAGTCATAATCTTCCTTTACAAAATTTTTACTTTGTACAAACTTTGTTTCTCTTAATAATGTCACCATACTTCCAGTCACCCATATTTCCAACCTTGGAGGCACCCTTGACACCTCCACCTCCCCAATATCCTCAATATCCAAGTAGTTGCTAGGTCTTGTCAACTCTGCCTCTACAATAGCTTGGGCATCTATCCCCTTCCTCTCCTTGTGTAGCCAGCACCCTCCTCTGGGATCTCAAATACTTGTTTGGACTCTCACAATTCCCTCATTATAGGTCTCTCTTGTCTGGTCTTTCTCCTCTCCAGTACATCTCTACCCAGCTACTGAGATAATCTCCCTAAAAGCACAGTTCTGTCACTTCCCTGCACAAAAATCTTCAGGGGTCTCTTATTGCCTTAATAATAAAGGACAGCAACCTCAGTTTACCATTTTAAGCTTTTCACTTTTAAAGCTTTACCTTTTTTGACTTATTTTACATTATTCTACCCTTTGCTCTATATATTCTAGAAAAACTACTTTGCCTGTTTTTCCCCAAACTCAGTATTCCATCTCTCACCTTTGCTCAGGAAATCTTGGGTGTCTAGAATGTGTTCATTCCTCAACTTTTCTTAGAATCCTTCAAGGTTCTATTCAGATGACAATTCCTATAGGAAGCATTTCTGGATCCTTCCTAGCTGCTAGTGCTCTCCCCTCCTCTAGCGATCTTGTAATCATCTATGTAAATGTTGTATCCATTCAGTGTAATGCAAGTTGTGTCCCTAAAAGGTAGAGACCATTTTTTTTTTTTTTGTCTTTGTATCTCCAGGGGCTCATACAGAACTATGCATAAAGACCATCTGTGTGAGAATTCCTACCGAGACAAATCACAACTTAGTTACTGGAGGCTCAGAGAGGTAGATGTCCTTGGTCATGTAGCTAGTGTCAGAAGCTGGATTGAAAACCCAGGTGTTTTCAATGCCAACTCCCAAACTCTTACTCTCTAAACCAAACTGCTTCTCACTTTGCACCTAATGGATGCTTAATATATGCTTGTTAAATTGAATTGAAAGTGACTTGCGCAGTAAAAGGTGATATACAGGTGCAAGGTGTAGTTCCATTTTACAACACTGACATCCAGCTTGGACTATGCTCTCTCCCACTCTGGCAGTGCCTTGCTGGGTGTGCTCCCTCACTATCAACGTTTCCAAGAGCTCTAGAAGCTGCTGGAGAGGCTGGGACTGGGGGAAATCAATTAGGAGTTCTAAGCTGTAGTCTATGACAGTCAGGAATATGCACTGTTTAGCATTATTAGCATTAATACAGTGAATCCCTGGGCGGGGGAAGGGGGAGGGGGGAGGGTGCCGCATTGTTTAAGGAGGAACAAATGTGCTCAGGTTAGAAACAAGGCAGGGACAAATTTCTGTGCCAAACAGTAGTCAGATTAGGCCCCTGGGAAGCCTCTACTCTTGCTGCCTGGGTGATATGGAGATACCTAGTCCTAAGAAAAGGAAAGTCAAGGAGAAGAGAGGAAAAGGTAGAAAGGAGAGAGGAAAAAAAGAGGGGAGGGAAGTGGAGGGGAGGAGAGGAAAGGGGAGAAGAATGGAGGACAGGAGAGAAGATTCTGAGTCCAGTGCTCTATCCATGACATTACCTGGTCTTTCTTGATACAGGGATTTCAAATACAACTAAGCCTGACCTCCTTTCTGGAGGTGTATTTAATTTCATAGACATGACACTCCATCTCCCAATTCTGGGCATTTTCTATTTGTTTGTATCAGTAAGCACCCCGACATACAAAGGGGGACCTTCTACCACAGCTTCTGTGATCTGCTTCTCTAAAAGGAAAGGCAACTTTTGAAGAGTTAACAGTCACTTTAATCAAACACAGGTATCAGAGAAAATCAAAATGAAAATTTCAGAGGAATCAAAAAATCAACAGATAGAGCTTCCAAACTGCCAGACCATTAACATACATAAATCTTTAACAGAGAGGGAAGCACCAACATATGGGTTTTTGAAGCGGGGGTGGGGGTGAGGGGGGTTTAGGGAGAGAGGGAGTGGGCTTCCTTAGCGCCTTCCCAGAGTCTTGTCTGGCACACAGACCTTCTTCCAAATACTAAGCCCCCAAATAAAACCTTACCTCAGAGTCTTTATACACTTTTTAGAGCCGGAGGGCATCACATCCTTTCAGAACTAGTACCTCATTAAGAAAAGGTGTGGACCTTCCTACAAATCTTCCCAGGCCAGACAATGGGTGGGAAAGATCCTCCTTAATCACATTATTCAGAGGCCTTATACTTCTTGGTATGAACCAAACAGCAAAAGATCCTACTTTACTTGCCCTCGCATTGTCTCCCAGGCCTTGAATGCTCTATCTCCTCATCTCTGCTCTCTGGCTTCCCACATTTTTTTCAAGTCTCAGTTAAAATACTACCTTTCTACAAAAAAAAATTTTCTGACATAAAACAGTGACTTTAACTCTATTCAGTAAACCATTTTTTTCCCTTCAAAATGGAAAGTAAGTAATAATGGGGGACTTCCCTTATCAGAACTAGGTAAGTCTAACCAAATATATATATATATATATATACACACACACATATATATAAAGAAGTCAAGGAAATGAATAAATGTTAGATAAGTTACATATGATAGATATCTGGAGAGAAATGAATAGGAATAGAAATGAATGCTTTTTTTCTCAGAGGTACATGGTACATTTATGAAAATTGAGTACATTTTGGGGCATAAAAGCTCTATAGTTAAATGCAAAAAAGCAGAGTTATTAAATGTATCCTTTTCAGATCACAATGCAATAAAATTATATTTAATAAGGGATCATGGAGGCACATATTAAAAATTAATTGGAGACTAAATAACCTAATCTTAAAGAGTGACTGGATTAAAGAACAAGTGATAGAAACAATAATTTTATTAAAGGGAATGATAATAATGAAATAACATATCAAACCTGTGGGATGTAGCAAAATCAGTAATCAGAGGGAAAATGTATTTCTCTAAATGCTTATATCAATAAAAGAGAGAAAAACAGATCAATAAATTGGGCATGCATTTTTTTTATTAATTGGAAAAAGAACAAAAAATCTCTAAAAATGGACTGCAAGAAAACCATTGAATTTACAAATAAAACCATAAATTGGTGTTACGAAAAAGAAACAATAAAATAGACAAATTATTGGTTAATATGATCAAAAAAGAGAGAAAATAAAATCAAATTATAGCATCAAAAAATGAAAAACTTAAATATATTACTAATGAAGATGAAACCAAAGAAATCATTAGAAATTGTTTTGCCCATTTATATAACAATAAATTTAATGATTTAAGTGAAATGGGAGAATATTTACAAAAAATATAAGCTTCCTAGAGTAATGAAAGAGGAAATAGAACATTTAAATAAAACTATTTTAGAAAAAGAAATTGAACGGGCCAAAAATGAGCTTACTAAGAAAAAAAAATCAACAGTACCAGATGGATTTACAAGTGAATTCTACCAAACATTTAAAGATTAACTAATTCTAATATTAAATAAGTTATCTGGAATAATAGGAATAGGAGTCCTACCAAACTCCTTTTACAAAACAAATATGGTGCTGATACCTAAATCAGGAAGAGTAAAAACAAATAAAATTATAGACCAATTTCATTAATGAATATGGATGCAAAAATTCTATTGAAATATTTTATTTCCTCTTCTGTTAGTCTGAGCAATTTGTAGTTTTGTAACTATCTATCCATTTCACTTAGATTTGTTGGCATACAGTTGGGCAAAATAGCTCCTAATTATTGCTTTAATTTTCTCTTCATTGGTGGTGAATTCATCCTTTAAAAATCAAATTAACCAAAGGTTTATCTATTTTATTGTTTTTTTTTCTTAAAAGCAGGTCTTAGTTTTATTTATTTTATTTTATTAGTTCAATAGTTTTCTTACTTTCAATTTTGTTACTCTCTCCTTTGATTTTCAGGATTTCTGATTTGGTGTTTAATTGAAGATTTTTAAATTTGTTCTTTTCCTAGTTTTTCAGCTGCATGCCCAATTCATTGATCTGCTCTTTCTTGATGCAAAAATTCTGAATAAAATACTAGCCATAGCTCTACAACAATATATCACAAAATTATATATGGTGAACAAGTGGGATTTATACCAGGAATTCAGAGATGGTTTAATGTAAAGAAAACTATTAACGTAATTGATTGTATCAATAACAAAAGTTTAAAAATATGATTATATCAATAGAAGAAGAAAAAGCTTTTGACAAAATACAAAACTCATTCCTATTACAAACACTTGAAAGCATAAGTATAAATTGTTTTTCTCCTTAAAATGATAAAAAGTATCTAACTAAAATGATCAGCAAGCATTATTTATTGGCAATGGTGATAAACAAGAAGCTTTCCCAATAAGATTAGTAAAGAAGCAAGAATGTCCATTACCACTAACATTCGATAGTGCCTTAGAAATTAGAGCAATAGGATTAAGACAAGAAAAAGCAATTGAAGGAAATGCTGAAGGAGAAAATACAACTATCTCTTTTTGCAGATGGTATGAAAGTAAGCATGGAAAATCCTAGAGATTCAACTAAAAAGTTAGCTGAAACAATTCATTTTAGAAAAGTAGGATATATTGTAGAAAAGTAGGATATAAAATAAACCCACATATATCATCAGCATTTCTATATATTGCCAACAAATCCTTGCAAAAAGAGATAGTAAGAGATGATCCATTTAAATTAACTGTAGATTGTATGAATACACCTGCCAAGACAAAGAACTACACAAACATAATTCTTTTATTTGTTTTATTTTTTCTTTTCTTTTTTTATGATTATTTTATTTATTTTCAATATTCTACAGTCACTTTCATATATCTTAGATTTTTCCCCTCCCTTTTCCTCTTTCCCCCTACTTTCCCACCCCCTCCATGAGAGAGTGTACTGTTTTATATCGGTTCTACATAAACATTCCTATTAAGTATATTTTCACCTTAGTCATGTTGCATAGAAGAATTAAAATGAATGGGAGAAATCATAAAACAAAACAAAACCTAACACAAAAGAAAATGATCTGCTTCATTCTGTGATCGAATTCCATAGTTCTTGCCCTGGATGAGGAAGGCATTTTGTCTTGAGACCACTGGGAATTAAGTCCTTGCATTGCAATGAAGTACCAAGTCTAACAGAAAAATTCCTCGCACACCGTGGTTGATGCTGTGTATAAAGTCACAAACATAATTCTTAAATATTTTTATACAAATAAAGTCAGATTTATATAATTTGAGAAATATCAATTGTCCCTGGGTAGGGCGAATCAGTACAATAAACTTACAGTTCTATCCAAATTAATCTCCTTATTCAATGTGATCCCAATTAAATTACCAAAAAATTATTTTATTGAACTAGAAAAAAATGATAAAATTCATTGGAAGAATTATTGGAAGAATAAAAGGTTAATTATTGGAAGAATAAAAGGTTAAGAATAACAAAGAAATTAATGAAAAAACTGAAAGGGAAGAAATTTAACAGTATGAGATCTTAAACTATATCATAAGGCAGTAATTATCAAAACTATTTGAAACTGGCTAAGAAATAAAAAGGTGGATCAGTGGAATGTGGTAGACATATAATAAATGATTATAGTAACCTCTCAGTTGGCAAATGCAAAGATTTAAGTTTTTGGGATAATAATACATTATTTGGCAAAAAAAAATCAGGAAAACTCGAAAGCAAGATGGCAGAAACCAGGTATAGACCAATATCTTATAACATTTACCAAGATAAAGTAAAAATGGATACATGACCTAGATATAAAGGAAGATAGCATAAGAAAACTAAAGGAACATAGAATACATTCCTCATTAGACTTATAGATGAGAAGATTTTATGAATAGACAAGAAATAGAGAATATTCTGAGATGTAAAATTAATAATGTTGATTGCATTAGAAAGCTTTTGTGAAAACAAAACCAATGTAGGCAAGATTAGAATGAAAGCAGGAAACTGGAGGAAAATAATTTATAGACAGTTTCTCAGATAAAGGTCTCATATCTCAAATATATACAGAACTTTGCCAAGTTTATGAGAATGTAAGTCATTCCCCAATTGATAAATGGTCAAAGGATATGAATAGGTAGTTTTTCAATGAAGAAATCAAAACTATATAGTCATATGAAAAAATACTCTAATTATTGATTAGAGAAATGCAAATTAAAACAACTTTGAGTTATCATCTCATACCTATCAGATTGATTGCAATGATCAAAGGGGAAAATAACAAATATTACAGGAGATGTGGAAAAATTGGAAGACTGATAATAGTATTGGTGGAACTATGAACTGATCGAACCATTTTGAAGAGCAATTTCGAACTATGCCCAAAGAGTTATTAAAATGTGTATACCATTTGACCCAGCAATATTACGATTAGGTAGGTCTGTTTCCCAAGGTGATCAGGGGAAAAGGAAAAAAAAAAACTTCTTTGTTTTAAAATATTTATGGTGGTTCTCTTTGTGGTAGAAAAGAAGAGGGAATTGAGGGGATGTCCATCAAATGGGGAATGGTTAAACGAATCATAATATATGATTGTGATGGAATATTACTATACCATTAGTTAAAGGCAGAGTTGAGTATAAAACCCAGGTCTCCTGACTCAGTCCAATGCATCTACCAATGATTTATGGCTGTTTCCAAATCCTGGAACCTTAGGACCCCATATAAACAGCTAAAAGGATAATGTGTCCCAAAATTCCATGCAGAAATCATGAGCTAGTTGATTTTAGAAAAAATATGGAAAGACGTGCATGAAACAAGAAGTAAAATGAGTAGAATCAAAAGAATGTTGTATACAGTAACAGCAATATCGTTCAAAGAATAATTATGAACAATTAAGTTATTCTAAGCAATATAAAGACTCAAATTAACTGTAAAGGAACTATGAAGAAAGATGCTATCTGCTTCCAGAGAAAGAACTGATAGATAAAAGCAATATAGTATTGCTTTTAATTTTATTAGTAAATATGTGTCAAATGATGGCCTTCTATGGTGTGGGATGGGGAAGAGGGAGACAGTTCAGAATTTAAAATGTAACAAAAAATACCTTAAATTTTTAAAAGGTGAAAAGTAAATTGACTTTAGCTAAGAAAATTCAGAAGAAATAAATAAATGATTAAATATAGGGATAGGGGTGAGGATGGGGGTAGGGAGGGACTAAGCATTTGTATAGCATCTACTGTGTTCCAGGAACCGTGCTAAGTGTTTCACAAACATCTCATTTTATCCTCACAACAACCCTGGAGGATTGAGATAGATAGATAGATAGATAGATAGATAGATAGATAGATAGATAGATAGATAGATAGATAGATAGATAGAGAGATAGATAGATGGATGGATGGATAGATGGATGGATAGATAGATGGATAGATTGCTAGATGGATGGATGGATGGATGGATGGATGGATAGATGGATGGATGGATGGATGGATGGATGGATGGATGAATGGATGGATGGATAGATGATATATGGATGAATCATTTGATCTTTTTCAGGCTTCTTACACCTTATACTCCTTTCCCAGGTACTCTGCTATCCAGTGAAACTAGACTCCTCGATGTTCCTCTCACAAGACACTTGGACTCCTGCCTATAGGAATTGTCACTGGTTGTCTTCCATACCTGGAATGCACGCTCTCCCCTCATCTCTGCTACCTGACTTTCCTTGTTTCCTTCAAGTCCCAACTAAAATATCACTTTCTACAAGAAATCTTTCCCAGTCCCCCTAATGCCAGTGCCTTCTCTCTGTTGTTCGTCCTCATTTATCCTGTGTATTTCTTGTTTGTACTGAGCTTCCCCAGTGTATTCTGAGCTCTTTGGGAGCGAGGGTTTTTTTGCCTTCTTTTTTATCCCTAATATTTAACCCAGTGCCTAGCACATAGTGTGTGCTTAATAAATGTTTATTGACTGATTACATAGCTCAGTGTCTTTTGGATTTCTCTTTCAACATCTAATCTCCCCTCTCTCTTCATCCCACTTTCTTTTCCCCTGCTTTTTCTCAGCCTCCTGCCCACTGTCTATATTTATCCCTCCCTGGTTCACACCCTCCAGTGCATGTTGGGGCGGTAGAATACTTTCTGCTCAGCCTTGCCAAACTCCCGTTAAAAACCTGCCCTGGGCAACATGATCAGCAGCCACTGAATGATCCCATCGGTGAGTGATGTGAACATGTTGGAAGGGAGAGCCCCCAAGCTGAACTGGATACTATCAATCTAATCCAGAGACCTAGACTTCAAGAAGGAAAATAGAAACACCCAACCATGTTAAACAAAATGCGTATTTGAAAGCTAAATCTGAAATTGATATCCTCACCCTCAAATAACATAAGGAGACAGATTCAATTAAAAAGCAAGTCCGTCCAATATACTGGACTAAAAAGCAATACAAAAATCAAATCAATTTTTCAAAAATTCTATAGCCTTATGTAGGTTTCAGCAGAACAGAAGCCCAAAATATATTTTATTGAGTTAAGGGCTCAACTTGATAATTTTGAACACTCCGTATCAGTACCTGACAAGATTATTGGGTCATGAGTCACACTGTGTACCTGTGTCCAACTGCACAAGGCAGGCCTTTTAGATCACTCCAAGGAGAGATTCTGTTCAACTTCTTCATACCCTCTCAGTGATTAGAACTTGGATAGCCACCATTTGTGAAAGTCTTGTCTTTGAGAAATGGCAACATTAAAATCAGAAGGATCATGAGATCAAAGGCCTTAGAAATAAATGGGATTTTTAGTCATAGTTCAACCCACTTCATTTCTTAGATGAGGAAATTGAGGCCCCAGTGAGGAAGAGATCTACTGAAAGTCAGATAACCAGTTATTACTAGAACTGGACCTCAAACCTACATTCATAATCTGCCCTTTATTTCCCAAAGCTGGAGAGCATATGGAGTGGGAGCTGTGCCTCTTCCCCTTCCCCATCAAACAGGAGACCAAGGAAGACTTCCTGGGGCAGGCGAGATCCATAACCTGTCTGTGGTTGCTATAAATAACCACCCACTTACAGCTGACTTTGAACTTGGAGAAAACCAAATCATTATTTCTACTAGGTCACCAGCTAGCTCTTTCAGGATTGATCATAACTTCTGGCCACAGATGACCTGGCCTGGATCTCAGCTGGTGCCCTACATCAGAGGAAAAAAAAATCTTCCACATCCCATTAATAAATCTACTCCTTTACCTGGTTCCTCACAGGTTTGTACTGAGTTACAAGGTCAAATACATAATATAAGGTTAATATTTCCAGTTTTCAGAAGGAAGGACCAGTCCATTTAGATTTTTTATAAAATTAGCTCTCTCTCTTTCTCTCTCTCTCTCTCATATGCATAAAAATATAATATACATAATATACATATTTGTGATTTATGTAGAGACAGATATTATGTATGTGTATGTATGTGTGTGTGTATGTGTGACACACACATAGAAGCCTTTATGGATGCTGGACTGTCAGTGACCCACTCCTCCCTGCTCCCATACATAATAGCATGGCATGACGTATAAGGCATTGGACTTGGAGTCAAGAGGACCTATATTCAAATTTTGCCTCAAGCATCAGTTGTGTGAACCTAAGCAAGTCATTTAACCTTAGACTCAGTTTCCTCATCTCCAAAATTAGAATGGAGTTAATGACTTCTAAGGTCTCTTCTAGCTCTAAAAACAATGCCTCAGCCTACTTGATATCTAATGACAATTACCTTAGAATGTGAGTTCCTTGAGAGCAGAAAGTATGCTATCTCTGTTTTCCCAGAATATGGTATCCCAGTTGATACATAACCAAATGGCTAATAACTGTTTTTTTGATGTATTGATTGCATTAGACATCTTTTTCATTGCTCAACCAAAGCTTCCTTAAGGAAAGACCCTGCACTGAACTGCTTATATTCCAACCAGGCACAATGTTGAATACACAGCAGAAACACCAGACCTGGAATCAGGAAGAGCTGAATTTCAATCCTGCTTCACTGTCACTCTGGGCAAGTCGCTTAACCTCTCTCAGTCTCAGTTTCCTCATCTGTAAAGTGAGTAGTTAGCCTTACTGGCCTCTGGGGGAACTTCTAGCTTTAAATACATGATCCTAAAATCATTGGAAGGAGATAGGTTTATGTAGCCTAGAGGACAAAGGACCTGGAGGGAACAAGAGGGACATCTTAGAGTATCTGAAAGTCTCTCATGGTTGGAAGAAGGATTAGATTTGTTCTGTTTAACCCCAGAAGAAAGAACAAAGAACAATAAAGTGGAAGTTGCAGAGAGACAGAATGAAACTAGATATAAAGAAAAACTTTCAAATAATTGAGCGTTGTCCAACACTGAAATGGGTTTTCTTGAGGGATAGTTTGATTTCTGACCAGAAAGCCTCTTCCAACTCCAAAAGTCTTTGCTTCTAGGTTCTAAATTCCCTCCTATTTACTTATATTCAGTGATTCTGAGCCTCCCTGGAAACACAGTCCTGCTCATGTGATTTCTTTTTCTTTTTGCACTCTACTCCTTTTGGGTGCATATGACTTTGTCAGAAGCAGATGATCAGATAATGTTTTGCTATCTTCCAAGGAAAGCACAAAGCTGAGAAAAAAATAATTTACTGTTGCTATCCTGAGGAGCAAGTTTATTTCCCAGAAGAAAGGGACGTGTGATTGCAGAGATAAAAATCAGAATGGGACAACAGAGTGGCTGATAATGAAGGGGTTCTTCCCCCAAACTTCTCACACCCCACTCTTACCAAATACATGCCTAGCACTTCACCACAAAAGTTCACAAGAGTGAGGGTCTTCCGAGTGATAATAACTCTCATCTATGCTATCTTGCCATAAGATCAAGTTGAGACTTCCAACTCAATAAAGTTGTCCTTTATAGTTTCATCGGATTTAAAGCTAAAAGAAATCTTATGGATCATCAAATCCAATTCCCTCATTTATGAGGACATCCATAACTGAGACCCAAACAGAAGAATAGAATTGCCCAATCACACAGTGAGTTAATGGTAGAGCTGAGTATAAAACCAAGGTCTCCTGACTCCTGGTCCAATACACCTTCCAGTGTTTTATTTCCAAACCCTGGAACCTTATGCCCCATATAAATAGCTAAGAGAATAAATGTGTTACAGAATCCCTTGCAGAAAGAACTCTTGCAAGGCTCCTGTTTTCTGCTAAACCAATCTACATGGAAAGGGCATCCAAATGACCTTGAAGCCTCATTTTAGCTCCTTCCTTCCTTCCTTCCTTCCTTCCTTCCTTCCTTCCTTCCTTCCTTCCTTCCTTCCTTCCTTCCTTCCTTCCTTCCTTCTTCTTTCTTTCTTTCTTTCTTTCTTTCTTTTCTTTCTTTCTTTCTTTCTTCTTCTTTCTTTCTTTCTTTCTTTCTTTCTTTCTTTCTTTCTTTCTTTCTTTCGTAACAAGCTCTTCCCAGCCATGCCAGAAAAGAAAAGAGGACTTAGGGGTAGTGCACTAAGACAGTGGCAACGATTTGTGTCTGTGTGAGCTTCAGCTATGTAAAACCTATGGGAAGGGAGGAAAGATGGAAGGAGTGCAGATAGAGGGAGCAAAGGAGAGAGAGTGAGGGTGAGAGAGGAAGAAAGAGAGAAAGGAAGAAAGAGGGAGAGAGAAGAGAGAAGGGGGGAGAGAGAGAGAGAGAGAGAGAGAGAGAGAGAGAGAGAGAGAGAGAGAGAGAGAGAGAGAGAGATTACAAGATTGTAGCATTGGGCTTTGGGGCTGGATCCTGACATTTACACATTTTACATAATATAGTATTTTCCATTCAGCAGAAATTCCCCTTCCAAGTAGTACCTTGAAGCACTTTATCATTGTGTGAAAACAGCCACAACTACACTGCTCTATGTTCTTTTTCCAATAGGGGCCAGAACCCTTTTAGCTGTGCTCACGGGCACCAATTAAAACACAAGGTCTGGTTGTTGCATGTTCCCAAGAAGCCTTTTTCAGAGAGTCGTGGATGTCCTAAATTTTTTTCTCTCCCAGCATTAGATTCAGTAAAAAATTGTAATTAATTTCTCTTTCAGTAAAAGGCAAAGCTATTTTTAAATTGCATGCCTGATTGAATTAACAAAGTGTTAGACAATTAACAGTTCTTTTTATTTTTTTTCATGTTCTTTAAAATGCAGATTCAATTTACTTTTTTTTTATTTCCCATCCTTTTCATGTGTCCTAATTGTTAGCTAAGTAGTGTCAGGGCTGCATGTTATCGACCTAGGCAGGTGTCAGGTTTAATATTATTAAAGATGCAATTACTCCTTTCTCAAGCGCTGCTTGTCAGCTTTGCTCACCAATTTATATATCAATATATTTTTAAGGAAAAATTCTCTGTTTGCCATTCCATAATTATCTCCTCTATAGCCTGCCCCTTGTTTTCCAAATGTTATTCTTAACCTTACCCTCCCCTTTCAAGCCTTATTGGAGGAAATGGAATGTGACAACCCTATAGTGTCTTGGGCATTTTCTAGGCCACGAGCTAATTTCTGAAAGTCCCATAGACTGAATTTCAGATTCATTTTAAATTTTGTGCTCATGGAAAATCCACTTTAAAACAAGGACTTTGGAAGGAAAGAAAAGAAGAGAGGAAGGAAGGAGGTAGGGAAGGGAGGAAGGATGGGAGGAAATAACAGAGGGAGGGAAAGAGGAGAGGACAAAGGGAGGAAGCAAAAAAAGGAAGGAAAGAAGCCACTAAAGAGGAAGGAAGGGAAGAAAGAGGACAGTATGGAAGAAGAGAGATTGGGATTGAGAGAGGAGGGGGATAGGGAAGAAGGTAAATCATATCAGAAATTATTCTAATATAAATTCTATATTATTATACAATGGAGTTGTAACATAGTAACATAGTATTGTATCATCTGATCCTCAGAATAACTGTTTAAGGTGGTAAAAGGGTGGGAATAAGCTTGGGTTTTTTTTTCCTACTCTACAAAATGAGGAAACTGAGACACAAAGGTTAAGTCATTTGCCCAAGGTCACATGGCCAATAAGCAATGGAGTTAGGACCCATTGAGTCCAGAGCTATTTTCATAATACCCTATGTCCTTTTTAAACACCTCAGTGATGAAAAAATATCTTTACAGCAAGTTTCTCTGGCAAAGGATTTAATTCCAAGAGACCTAAAGAACTGATTCAAATTTATTAGAATGAGACATTTTCCAAACAAAATCCAAACAACAGAAAAAATCCAAACTAACAATAGCCATAATTTTTGAAATGCTCTAAATCAGAAATATTTATACAAAAATAAATTAAAGTAACTCTATGGTTCTACCTTACATCTATCAGATTGCAAAGTTGACGAAAATAGAAAACTATAAATGCTAGGCAGCGAGATAGTATAGTGGATAGAACTTTGGACCTGAAATCAAGAATGCTTATCTTCCTGAGCTCAAATCCAGGCTCAGATACTTATCAGCTGAGTGACCTTGGGCAAGTCACTTAACCCTGTTGCCTCAGTTCCTCATCTGTAAAATAAACTGGAAGAGGAAACCGCAAACCATCTCCAGTATCTTTGCCAAGAAAACCTCCAGTGGAGTTATGAACAGTCTGACATCTGTGAAAAACAACTGAACATAATGCTGGAGGGGTTAAGACAAAATGGGCAAATTAATGTATTGTTGGTGATGCTCTGAACTGATTTAGTCATTTTGTGAAGCAACTTGGAACTGTGCCCCCAAAGTTGCTATACTAACTCCTTTAACCCAGAGATATCATGACTGGGTTTAGACCCCAAAGAGATCAAAGAAAGGGGAAAAGGATCCGTATGTGCAAAAATATTTATGGCAACTCTTTTAGAAATGGCAAAGAAACTAAGGGAGTGCCCTCCAGTTAAGGAATGATTTAACAAATTATGGTAAAAAAAATGTAATGAAATACTATTGAGCTATCAGAAATTAAGGAGATAGTTTTAGAAAAACTTGGGAAAACTTGCATGAACTGATGCACTGTTAAGTAAGCCAGAACCAGGAGAACAATTTATATGACAAGACTGTAATGACAAACAACTTAAAAGGCTGAAGAATTCTGATCAGCATAACAACCCACCACAGTTCCAGGAGATTAATGATGAAATGCGTTATTCACTTCCTTGCAGACAGGTGATGGACTTAGGGCACAGCTTTAAACATATATTTTTAAAAATATATACCCAATATAGAATTTTTGTTTTTGACTATGAATATTTGTTATGTGTTCTCTTTTTTTTTCTTTTTCAGTGGAGAGAAGAGGTGAAGAGAGAAACTGGGTTTTTGTTTGTTGAATAAAATGAAATCAAATGTAACTGGTAACTGTAAATCATGAAGCATTCAAATAGGATGTGTGGAGTTTGTCTGACTCTACCTCTCTCTACTCCTCTAACTCCCCTTCAAGAGTTTAAAGGAAAACAAGTGATTAATTTACAAAGAAATATCTTAGAATGGAGAAGTATCCATTCATTCTAAGAATAGACCTTTTCTGAAAGATCAGTATTCATGAGTGTGTGTATGTGAGTACGTGCCTGTGTGGGCATGTGTGTATACATGTGTGTGTCTACTTCTACATGTGTATCAGTGTAGTCCCAAACCATTCAAGGAATTACTAAGGAAAATAGTTTTTTAATTTTTTTTTATATATGGAAACCCATGAACTACAATAGAGAAAGGAGAACAGAGAGCTCAGGCTCAGGTGTGGAACGTGGCATATATTTTCAGTGTACTTTTCAATGTATTGATTGGTTTTGCTGATTTTTTTCTCTTCCTCTTTCTTTTTTATCCTTTAACCCCTTTTTTGTTATATGGGTTGGCTCTCTAAGAAGGGGTAAAAGGAACAGGAAGAAATTTAGGCAATAGAAAATAAGATGTTACTGAAACAAATGATAAACTGGAAAATTGGGCAAAACATGGTGACTAAATTCTCCTGGAGGAAACTGTTGAGGAAACTAAGCAAAACTTGAGTGAAATACGAAAGAAGAGCAGGAGGTCAAGTGTGAGTCTGCAAAAGAAACACTAGATAATTGTTGCTATTAATTTTATCCTTTTTTTCCCTAATGAGATGGGGACTAGATGGGAGTGAAAGAAAGTGAACGTTTATCAGTCTAAAAAATCATGAAACGAAAGGGGTTTTGCTATTTAATCTGGTTACAAAGTCCTATAAATAGCCAAAAAGAATTGGGCTATATCTTTCTTGTAGCAAAGTGTGCATTTTTTAAATGCTTATTTATTTAATTTTTAGTTGGACAAACTTCTCTGTTTAATTTTGAAAGCCTTTCACAAGTCATCTGAGTCTACCTTGTCAGACTTATTGAATGTTATTCTCCTTCCTATACTCCATGGTCCAGTCAAGTCAGCCTGCCTACTGTTCCTCACATAGGACAATGAATTGATCACATCTGTACATTTTCTCAGGTTATCCCAAAGGCATGACAAATGAGTGCATTCCCACTTCATCTCGTCCTCTTTGAATTCTAATTTTCTGCCAAGCACAGTTCAAATCCCACCTCCTATGTGAAGCCTTCCCTGATTCTGCCAGCTGTTAATACCTTCCCCTTGCTCTCCAAATTACCTGATATTTGTTTCATGTAGATGAGTATATGCTGTTTCCTTCCAATAGAATGTAAGCTCCTTGAAGGCAGGGGCTTTTTCACTTTTGTCTTTGTATTTCTTCTACCTAGCACTATTACTGGCACATGGTAAGTGCTTAATAAGTGCTAGCTGGCTTGATTAATCCACATTGTCTCATCCACCCACAAATTAGTCAATGAATGACAAAGAAAAGGCAATGCTACATGAAGAGGAACATGCCAGGTATAGGGGCTCCAATGAGATTTTCTGTTGGTGTCCAAGGGCTTGGTATGGGATCTAATTGCATCCACCATCTTCATTAAGGAACTAAAAAGAGGGAGTAAACAGTATGGTAATGAAATTTGCAGTTGATACTAATTTGGGAGCTCTTGCAAACACCAATAAGGACAAAGAAATTATGCAAAGCAACTGAGAAAGGGATAGAAATATGGGCAAGACATACAATGAGATGCAACTTGGGAAAATGCAATCAGATGCACTAGGAGAATGATCAAAAACACTTCCAAGGGAATTGAAGGGAGCCTTTTTTCTGCAGATAATTAAACTCTAACTAGGCCCCAAAGTGACTCTGGTGGAGGGTGAGGGGAAAACTAACCTCATCTTAGGACAAAACCATGTGAGGGGTAGTTTAAACTAGGTCTTGTTAGGAAACTTGCTAGCTACTTTTGGCAATATCATTTACCACCAAAGGTCCTTCTGGTACATTGAAATAAGGAGTATTATAACTTCTTAGACCTCTTATTTGACTTCAGCCAGAACTATAGGTGCCAGGGAAATGAATTCAGTCATGTGACTGGACTGAGAAGGTAACTTTCTTTTTATTAACAGGGAAAGATCCCCCTTGCTTCCAAACTGACTTGTCCTTTTAAAGAAGACATAGTCACAGGTTTTCAGAACTACAGAAAGGATTGTATCTGGTATGGGGCTGTTTTGATTCTCCAAAACTAAACAAGAAACCTCAGAGATGAATAAGCATAGATCTTAGTATGTGACCTAATCAGAATCAAGCTGGGAAAGTCACTTAACCACTCTGATTAAAGCTTAGCACAGCGCCTGGTACAGAGAAAGTGCTTCATAAATGTTTGCGGACTATCTGACTCTGGGTCATAGTTTTCTCTAATGTAAAATGAGGGAATTCGACAAGATAACCTTGACCTTTCCTCACTAAATCTACTTTCCTATAAAAGCAGTAGGCAAAGGTTTAAGGCATGGATTTTTTAAGGTGGTTCTTTCTTGATCTTTCTCTCTTTCCTTCCCATTGAGCTAAGAAGCCTCCCTTTGGTAGTTTTCTCCTTCTTTCTCCACCTGGCATATAGGAGGGACAGAGCTCTTTTCTCTCTCCCTGTCTCATTTCTGTTCCAGACATGAGCCAACCAAATCTCCTTGTCTGGAGAACAGAGGAATGACCAGCAATCTTTTCTTTCCTTTTCATACTTTTTCTCTCTTTCTTTTAGAAGTTGGATGTTGGCAACATAGGCATCCTTTGTCAATTCTCAAAGCATGGATGGCTACTCACACATGGCTCTTGACATCATTTGGTTGCTTACTAGAAATAACTCTTTATCAACTGATCAAATAGAAAAACCATAGAATAAAAAGTAATTTATTAAAAATAATTGTAGAATGTATAAAGTATCTGAAGCCTACTTACCAAGATGCACATATGAATTACATGGCTGTGTCTATAAAATTCTCTTTATGTAAATACTTAAATAATTGAAGAACAAGTAATTGCTCATGGTCAGACCATGCTAATATAATAAAAATGGTAGTACTACCTAGATTTACAACTCAGTATCATATTAGTTAAACTACCAAAGGGTTATTTTGTAGAACCAGAAAAAAAATTATAACAAAACTCATCTGGAAGCATGAAAGGTCAAAGATCTCAAGAAAATTAATGAAAAAAGTGGAAAATTCTAGACTTATTACTTAACTCATGTAGGTAACTCCTGGATAAGGAAACTCACTCCACCAATGCAGGTCAGAAAGTTCTCTGAAACTTATAGTTAGGAGCATGTTGCTTGGTGCATTGGGAGATTAAGTGATGTACTCATCACATAGCCAGTAGACATCAGATGTACAATTTGAACACAGGTCTTCCTGTCTCTTAAGCCAACTCCCCATCCAGTACACAAACCAAAGCAATTCTAATGTCCCACCTAATACCTGTTAGAATGTCAAAGATGACAAAAATAGAAAGTGACAGGTGTAGGAAGGAATGAATGGCACATTAATACACTATGGAGCTTCAAAGTAGTTCAACCATTCTGGAAAGCAGTGTGGAACTTTTCCCAAAACATTACTGAATATACTGAAGTGTGTATATCCTTTGACCCAATGATACCACTACTTGCATATGTGTGTATATATGTATATATATGTATATGTGCATATATACACATAAGTATATGTACATATATGTATATGTATGCAAGTATGTATTTGAATATATATATGGGAGGTATATGTACCCCCTAGAGACATCAAGGATGGAAAGGACCCACATGAAGAAAACAGTATAGACTCAATCTTTGTCGTATCCAAGAACTAAAAACAAAGAGGGTGCCCATCAATTTAGGAATGGTTGATTACATGAATAAATGTAATAGCATATTATTGCTCTGTAAGAAATTACGATAAGAGAAGGATTCAGGGAAACCTAGGGCAATTTGTATAAACTAAAATAAAATAACATTGCAAAGGAAAACAATAGTGAAAGAATTAAGAACTTTGATGCAGTGACCAATCATAACTGAGAAGACTGATGATAAAGCCTGCTTTCCACTTCTTGGCAGAAAAGTAACGCACTGTAGGTAGAGAATGGTTCTTACATTTTCAACACAGGTAACGTGTTGATTTGTTGTGCTTGACTATTCTCACTGGTTCCAAGGGATGGTTTTTTTAATTGAGAAGGGGAAGGATGTTAGTGGGTACACTAATTCCAAAAAAAGAACAAAAGAGAATTGAATATTTTTAAAAATACTCAGAAAAAGGAAGTTCAGATGGGAATAGAGAGAAATGGGGCCATATTGGAACTACTATGTTAAATTTAATATATACTTTAAAAAACAAGTTTGACGTGATGATTCATTTATATATATATATATATATATATATATATATACACACACACACACATACTTTTATGTTCTTTGCATATGGGAAGTTAGTGTTTATTAATGTTTATCTAATATCTATTAATAAAATTACATTTTAAAGAAATAATTTTAGTAAAGGAGTCCATTTTTCCAACATAATAGATAATGAGAAAGAACCTGATGTAGTATTTTCCTTGTTTGACTTGGCTTCTATACAACCCAAACCAATTTAGTGAGCATATATTTTTTTTTAAAAAAGCAGTTCCTGACTTCAAGGAGATTACATTTAAATAATGGGCTATAACACACAAATAAATAAATGTATACATAATGAGTTGGGGAGAGACAGTACTAATCATGAAAAGCTTCACAGGAGATGTCACATGAGCTGGGTTATAAAGGAAACCAGTCATTCTTAGAGGTAAAGGTGGGGAGAAATTGTATTCCCTGTATAATGGGAAAGGGGGGAGGGGCAACATTTGGTTTTCCCCTCCCTTGACAATTGATATAATCATAGAAAGTAAGGAATAGATAATAAAAGTAATGAGATTTTAACATGCTTATGAAATATAAAACACCTATATTCTGTCACCTCTTTACAATGTATTCTCTCTTTGAATTGGAAAGGGAGCTGGCCATTGACCAAATAAAAATTGACCATGTCCAGACCTTTAAAGATTACCTACCAGCCTTGAGATAATTTAAGGAGCAAATACATTAGAGTTAGAGATTAGCTCTGAGGAGGATGACCTCTGGACTTCTATTAGAACTCTGTGCAAGAGAAATAGAGAAATTTTCTCTTTTCCCCCTTCTCCCACACATAGGCTATGAATTCTAATAGTGAAGCCATTTACCTAACAGAAGATATCACATCTAACAGAGAATAGCTGAGATGTGCATAGCAAAAGAGCAAAGACATACTCTGAGACATACTCAGGCCAAGAAAGAAGCTACATTCCAGGAAGGAAGGACTTCAAAAAAGTATAACCTTTATCAGCAGAGAGCAGCTGTGTATTTAAGGGCAAGCTGGTCCTGGAAGTTGGAAACTGATCTGAGAAGAAAAGATTCAGGGAGGCCTAAATGAATGACCTGCCCAGCAAAGACATTGAACTCAGTGAGAGCAGTGTCATGATATGATGAAAAGAGAAAGACACTGGAACCTGAAGCATGAATTGTCTCAGACACATATGATACCTATCTGTGCTCTTCAGGTGCTTACTCTTCCCATAAACAATATGTATTTGTGAAAGTATATACTCTAGGTTTATGAGGAAATATTAAGTAATTACTATTCATTTTTATTTTTAAAATATATTTTTATCTATTTCTTTAAATGTTTCCCAATTGCATTAAAAATTTTTAACTATTTCAAAAAATTATTTTAATTTTGAATTCTCTTCTTTGCTCCTCTCCTACCACTTAAGAAGGCAAGCTATATGCTATGAATCATACATTAAAGTCATGCAAAACATAATTCCCATATCAATTATGTTGCAAAAAGAAAACACACACACACAAAAGAAAAAATGAAAAGGATACTTCAATCTGCATTCAAGATTCATAGGTTCTCTTTCTGGAGGTAGATAACCCAAATTTTCATGATAAATCCTTTGTAATTGTCTTGGATCATTGCCTTGACTAGAGTAGACAACTACTCTTCTTGTATTTTAGTAAAATGCCTTTCCTTTGAGCTAATAGTTTCTACTAGTTGACTATTATCTTACCACTGGGAACTCGAGGTATAGTTGTAAGAGTAGGGAGTTCCTAGGCTACTTCTTAACACCTGTAACTATTGGCCATCCTCTTGGGTGGGCCCATCCTGTGAAGATTATGAAGATAGGTACTGCAGGAGGTGCTACACTCACACAGAGAGAAACTTGTGCAAAGACCCAGAGGAAGTAGGTGAAATGTCAAGTTTGGGAAGTAGCAAGTAGGACAAGGTTTTTTTTCCCCCTGGAATGAGGAACATGTGAGAGAAATAACATGAAATAAGTTGGGAAAGGGAGGCTTTCAATAACAAGCTAAGGCAGTTATATTTTATACTAGAAATAATGAGTCACAGTAGGTGGTCACAGGAGAGCAATATAGTCAGATTTGTGCTTCAGGAAATTTATTTTGGTAACTACATAATGGGATGGATCAGACAAGAGAGAAATCAGAAGCTGAGAGTTCATTTAGGAAGCTGTGGCAATTGTCCAAGCAAGAGGTGATGAGGGCTAAACTCAGATGGTGGCTATGTTACTGCAGATACTGCACAAAAAGGGTCCTCATGGAAGATACGCTGTAGACACAAAATCAGCAAGACCAGGCAATTGGATTCAATATGGTGAGGTAGAGAGTAGAGAAAAATTGGGGGTCATTCTGAGACTGAGAATCTGGGTAACTGGGAGGATGATAGTGCCTTCAAGAGTTATAGGAAAGTTTGGGAGAGGAGTTGGTCTAGAAAGATGATGAGATAATGGGTTCTATTTTGGACATGTCCAGTTTGAGATGCTTACGGGACATATATAAATGTATAGCAGACAATTGGTGACATGGTATTAGAGGATGTAGATTTGGAATTTGTTTGTATAGAAAAGATAATTGAATACACAAAAGCGGAAAAGATCATCAAATAGGAGAGTATGTAGTTTAAAAAAAAACAAAAGGGGAGGGAAGGGCAAAATAAAACTTTGGAGTACACTAGCATTTGTGTTTCATTATAATTCAGCCAAGATACTAAAGAAGTGTAAAACAGATAGGAGGACAAATGGAAAAGAGAAAACCATAAAAAATAAGTTGTTCATTTTTGCACCATTGTTATTATATAAGCTATTCTCATTAGTTCTACGCACTTCACTGCATCAGTTCATACAGTCTTCCTACTTTTTCTTATGAATGAATTTTATCATTTTTTACAACACAATAGTATTTTATTATTTTCACATACCATAATTTATTCATTCATTCCTGAAGTAATGGACCTACCCTTAGTTTCCAGTTTTTGCACTACACAAAGAACTGCTATAAATACTTTTGAACATACTTCAAAAGTTTTAATAACTCTCATAAATGCAATGATTAACAATGATTCCAGAAGACTGATGAGGAAGACGTCTACCCAGATCTTGACAGAGAGGTGATGGGCTAAATATGAAGAATGGGACACATATTTTGGAACATGTGCAATATAAGAATTTATTTTGATTGATTATGCTTATTTTTACAAGGGATTTGTTTTTCTTTATTTTCAATGGTGAGTACAAAGTAGAAATGAGAAAAACTAAATGCTTATTAGCAAAAAAATAGTTTAATAAAATGTTGGGAGTTGTCAAGAGTATCAAGTGTTGTAGAGAGATCAAATGGATAAGGATAGAAAAGATCATCAGACTGAGTAATCTAGAAACTATTGGTAACCCTGAAGTTTCAGTTAAATGATGGTGTTAAATGCTAATTTGTTAAAAAAAAAAAACAGATGAGGAATAGGAAGAGAGGAGAGGCAAGGAGGCTATAGATAACTTTTTTCTAAGTTTTAGTTATGAAAGAGTGGAGAGATAAAGGAATATAACTTGAAAGAATAGTGGAGTCAATTGAAGGGTTTTTTAAAGGATGGATACCTAGAGATATTTATAGACAAAAAGAAAAGAACCAGTAGATATGTAGAGATAGAACATAAAACAGATGGGGAAATATAGAAGCGGTAAACTTTAAGAAAAGGTGGGAAGAAATGAGATCAAGGATACACATAGATGGATTGACCTTGGCAAGAAGGACAACCTACCTCTTCATCAGAGTCTAGAATAAGAGAAAAGAAAATGGTGAAGGGTTTTGAGAAGTGGAATAGGAGATAAGAAGAAGCTTACCACAGACAGTTTTTCTTTGCTTAGTAAAGTAGTAGTCAAGGTCTTAAACTGAGAGGGAGGGTGGAGTGGTATAGACAGATTAGAAAGAGAGAGTTTTGGAACAGCAGTTGTAGGGAGGTGGGATAGGTCAACTGGGGAAGAATAAAAGGATTTCCTTACAGCAGTCTGGGCCCAGCTGAGATGAGATAACATAAATGTGTAGTGGACCCAGTGAGACCAATTGTGTGATTCTCTCCAGTTCTGCTCAACAGTCCTTGTGTAGAAGCAGAGAAGGCATATGTCAGGAAGAACCCAGGGCTGGAGTTTGACAAGGATCATTACTACCCTGGTCTAAACTCAATGCATCTATTAATGAAGCTTCAGATCCTGATTTGAGACCCTCCAATAACAGTGACCCTTATAAGTGTTGGATTAATAAGGTTATATAGTCATAAATTTAGAACTGAGAAAAAGATCTTGAAGACCATCCCTCCTTCTACAGATGAGGAAACTTAGGCCCGTAGAGTTCACAAAAAAAGCTCACAAAATGATGCCTAGGGTGGAATAGCTAATAAGTATCTGAAGCAGAATTTGAAGTGAGGCATTCTTGATTCTCTAGCATCTCTCCACTACAGCGTCAAAGGCTCCACTAGATCCATTCAAGAATGCCATCAGTCACCAACTAGCTGGCACAGAAGAAAGAAGAACTGAAATAGGAGACCTAGGTTTAAGTCCCAGCTTTGCCAGAGGCCACGTGTATGTCCTTTCATCTATTTGAGTGTCAGTTTCTTTATTTGCAAAATTCAGGGAGTTGGTCTCCATAGCTTCCATGATACCCACCCTGAAATTCTGTGATTCTACAGATTCTAGTTCTGTTTTTCTCAATAACTGGTTGTGTTACTATGGTCAACCCATTTCATCTCTCTGGGACTCAGTTTCCCCATCTGTAAAATGAGACCATTTAATTGGATTCTTTCAGATGACTCCCAATTGAGATTCTGGTAGCTGCTATCCACTGACCTCCAAGATACTTTCTTTCCTCAATGAGTTCAGTGCCTGGATCACAGATTTTCCTTCCTCTTTAGCTCTTGTTCTCATACTAGTGGACTTCAATAAACATATTGATACATCCTCAAATACCTAACCACATAGTTTCTTAACTTATTCATTTTCTATGATCTATTCCTCCACCCAGCCTCAGCTACACAGAGATGATCATATCCTCAATCTTGCTATCACCCACAAATGTTCCTCTTCCATATTTATGAACACAGAAATTCATTTATCTGATCATAATCTGTTGTCATTCCACCTCTTCCTCTGTCTTGTAATTCTCTATGTTCTTTGTCTTCACCATGTCATCTAATCCCTTCATCCCTCCTTTCTTTCCCAGGCCTTTACCTCTGCCTTGGCTACACTCTCCTCCTTTCTCCATCCTGTCTCCTCCATGAATCAATTCAACTCTAAAATGTCTTATTCTCTTGAGATCCTTTTTCCCTTATCCTACCATCAATCTTGCCCTGCCAAGCCTTAGCTTTGGATTTCTCTCACAATCCACTGCATTTTCTCCTAGTCATCTATTGCTGAATAAAACTGAGAAATTTAAAAAATTATGCTGACTAGGTACACTACAAATTTATGTTACCCAATTTCACCTGGGCACTTGCTACAGCAAGGTGATCCTATCAGGCAATCACGTGGGTAACTAGGGTGCACAGAGGACAGAGATCCAGGGCTGAAGTCAGAAAGACCTGACCAGTCTCTGACACTTACTAGCTATTGGACCCTGATCAAGTCACTTCCCTTTTGTTTGCCTCTGTTTCCTCATCTATAAAACAAGGATAATGATAGCACCTACCTCTCCAGATTATTTTGAGCACCAAATGATATAATAATTACAGAGCACTTAGTATCAGGCATACAATAAATGCCATATAAATGGTAGCTATTATTATTAAGACAATCCAGTTCATTTCACTATTCCACTCATGATGGTAGATTTTCCAAACCTTTTCATTCTTCCTCAAATATTTCATGGTTCACCCTCCCCCCACCCTCTCAGTTTGCTTCATATTCTGCTGAAAAAAATGAGGCTATTTGCTGAGAGCTCCCTTGTCTCCTCTCCTCAGTTTATATCATTCAGATGTCCTCTGCCACTATCTGCCCATCTCATATGAAGTTCACCCTTCTTGCCTCTACATGCACAAGTTATCTCATTCCCATTTGCTCTAGCTGGTTGCCCCATTTATAATCTCCACTCTCTCACAAACTTTCAATTTCTATCCATCTTAGTTCTTTATTGCCTTCAAAGATGTTTATGTCTTCACCATCCACAAAAAAAACCTCTTAAGTTGCTCCATTCATCTATTATCATCTGATATATCTCCTTCTTTTCTTGGCTAAATTATTCAAGAATGTTGTCTACAGGGTCCATGGAGCTAAGATAATGGAGTGACAGAAAGCAATGCAGTAAGCCCTTCTCCACAAAAATCTTCCTGACAGATCTAGAAAATGTACCAGCTTTAATTCCATTGGGAGAAAGCATTCAAAGTTACAGTGAATCCTTTGTCCAAACCAGTTTGGCAGAAGGAGACTGACAGAGAGGTCTTTAGACTCTGGAGATTGGTCAGGTCAGAAGCACACTGCAAGTGGCTGTGCACTAGGGCAAAAGGAAATCTCAGACCCATATAGGGGCACCCCAAACTCACTGGGGTACTGTGATGGGGATAGATGCTAACTGGCAGCTTTGTTGTCTACTACCCAAATTTCCCAGAACATTATAGCCAAAATCCAGAGTTTCTGGGTCAAAGAAAAAATTCTTCAAGTAGCCAGAAAGAAAGAATTCAAATAGCAATGAGTCAGGATCATGCATGATTTAGCAGTCACCACTATAAAGGAGAGGAAAACGTGGAATATTCTATTACAGAGGGCAAAAAATATATAAGCTTACATCTAAGAATAATCTACCCCGTAAAACAGTATAATGCTACGGGGCAGGAAATGGATATTTAATGAAATAGAAGACTTTCAAGAATTCCTGATGAAAAGACCAGAGCTGTGTTAAAATTTTAAAGTGCACACTTAGTAAACATGTGTTTGGGTCAGCTAGACAGCACAGTGGATAAGAGAGCCAGGCCTGGAGTCAGGAAGACTCAACTTCATGAGTTCAAATCTGGCTTCAGACATTTAGTAACAAGTCACTTCACCCTGTTTGTCTCAGTTTCCTCACCTGTAAAATAGGTGGGAAAGAAAATGACAAACTGCTCCAATATCTTAACCAAGGGAACCACAACTGGGATCACAGAGAGTCAGACATGACTGAAATGATTCAACGATAACAAACACAGTAGTTTAGAAAAATAATGATAAAAGGCTAAACAGAGATAAATGTTTTACAGTCCAATACAAGTGTCCCTTGTTATCCCTATCACCATCAGGATTCATAGAGGGAGTTCAATTAAGCAAATCTTGGGAGTGATTCTGCTACATCTTGATGAACTTAAGAACGAAAAGAGACAAGGAGAGAAATGCATTGGAAGTGGAAGGGGAAAGAAAAGGAAGGGCAGAAAAAATTATCTCACATAATCAGAGTGCACAAGTAGATGTATATATAAAAAGGAGAAGATGCGGGAGAGCAGCTGATATTGGCACTTCATTCTCATCTGAACTGGTTAAAAGGAAGAATACACATGCACACACAACTGGGTATAGAAATACATTTTACTCAGCAGTGAAACAGAAGGGAAAAGGAAGAAGGGGGTGAGAGAAAATTAGAGGGAAGGATTACTCTTAAACAAAACAAATTCTGAAGATGTACCGAAATATAACAATTTTGAGGTTGCTTGTTTGCTGTTTATCCTTTTTTTCTCAAAGAGGACCTTGAGCTCAGGGAGGTGATGCCATGACACGCAAGTGAATTGGATTTAAGTGAGGGAGAGCTGTGCAAAGTCACCAGCCTCACTTTCTCCTCCACAGTCATCTGGGTCCAGTGGCAAGATATAGATCAGGACAACTGGAGATGACACAGGATGCATTGTGGGGATCTTGGCCTTTTCAAGCTAAGGTCTTTAACAGGTTTCAGTTTGCAGAAAATGAGAATTTAAAGGGTTACCAATAAAATGGGGAATGGAGAACAAATCATGGCATATGTGATGGAAAACTATATTGTGATGAACTCTTATCGGCGTAATGACCAGGATTTCAGAAGACAAATGAGGAAACATGCTACCTACTTCATGATGGCAAGGTGAAGAATTCAAAACGAAGAATGAGACAAATTTTTTTTAGGACATAGATAGTGTAAAAATTTGTTTTGGTTGGTTATATATGATAATGGATTTTGTTTTTCTCATGTTCTCAATGGAGGAGGGGTTGGAGATGAAAAGTCAGACCTTGGCTGATTAAAATATATATATATGTGTGTGTGTGTGTGTGTGTGTGTGTGTCTGTGCCTGTGTCTGTGTGTGTGCCTATCTATCTATTTCTATATAGATATAAGAAAACTCACGATGAAAACATGTTGCACACCTCCTGACAAAAAGATAATGGACCCAAAGCACAAACTTTTTTAGACATGTTGCTATTGTTCAGTCATGTCTGACTCTAACCAACTCGGAGTTTTCTTGGCAAAGATACTGAAGTGCTTTGCCATTTCCTTCTACAACTTATTTTTCATATGATGAAACTGAGGTAAAGAGAGTTAAGTGACCTATCCAAGGTCACATAGCTAGTAAGTGTCTAGTAAGCATCAGCTAGATTTGAACTCGTGAAGATGAATCTTCCTGACTCCAGGTTGAGCACTCTATCACTGTGCCACCCAACTGCCTTCAAAAAATATATATCCAAATAAAATTTTTAAAAAATACCCAAAGAGATTTATTTTGCTTGACTATACATACTTGTAAAAGGTTTTTTCCCCTTTGCTTCCTTATTGGGGTGGAGAGATGGAAGAGAAAGGAGAAGGACAAAAAGCTAATCTTTGTCAGAAAATAAATTAAATTTTGACAAAAGGTAGCTGTCTAAAATCAGTAGTTCCACTTTATTTCCTCTCACTCTTCTTCATTTTGCAATCTGACTTCTTTCTTCATCAATCAGCTGTAACTACTTTCTCCAAAGTTACCAATGATCTTTTAATCACCAGACATAACAACCTTTTCTCAGTCTTTTTCCTTATTGATTTTTTTGCAGTTTTTGACAGTTGGTTACCCTATTCTCTTGAAAAGTCTTTTCATTCTGGGTTTTTGTGGCACTGCTCTCTGGTCCTCCTCTTACCTGTCTGACTGCTTCTTTTTAGTCTTCTTTGCTAGGTATTAATCCAGTTTGTACTTACTCAACATTTGTTTTCCCCAAGGCTCTGTCCTGGACCTTCTTTTCTTCTCCATCTATACTTTTTCCTTAGTGACCTTATGATCTCCTATGAGCTAAATTATCATCTTTATGCAAAAAATTCTCATATCTATTTATCCAGCACTAACCTCTTTCTAGAGCTCCTCCAGTCTCATATATTCAAATGCCTTTTAGATATATTCCTTCCAAACTTTCCCCTAGTCCCAGCCTTCCTCTTAGAAGGTATCACCATCTTCTCAATCACTTAGGCTTACAACTTAGATATCAACTTCAACTACTCATTCTCACCCTTTCATATCCAATTTGGTACCAAGTCCTGTGGATTCAACCTTTAAAATATATCTTTTGGATAACAGGAACTCTAGGAAGATGGCAGAATAAAGCATGAAATTATCTGGCTCTCTCAAATTTCCCCATCCCAAAATAACTTAAAATAACACTTCAGAGTGAATTATAGAGCAGCAGAAATAATTAAAATTTGGGGTGAAGAACTGTCCAGTCTAAAACAATTTGGGAGAACATTAGGAAAGATCTGATCTCCCAGGTTTGTGGTCTGGTCTGAGTCAAGCAGATACCACCAAGTCCACAGACAACAAGCCCTGGCGGTAGCTGTGTTAGAGGCAATCTTAGTTTTTGCCCCATAGAAAGTGTGAGAGTCAGGCAGCTGATCAGGGGAAGATTGGTGGGGAGGATGAGGATTGACTAGACATGGTCCTTCTGTATGGTTTTAAAAGCCCTTTATAACATGATCCCTTCCCACATTTCTATTCTTACACCTTACTCCCCTCCTCATACTCTGCAGTCTAATGGCACTGGCTGCCTTAAATTTCCTTGAACAACACAATTCATCTCCCCACTCCAAGCATTTCCATAGGCTGCCCTCCATGCCTGGAATTCTCTGCCTCTTTATCTCCATCCCCTCTTTTCTCTGACTTTCTTCAAGTTACAGCTAACATTCTACCTTCTACAAGAATCTTTTCCCAATCCACTTTTCCAGTTCATCCTGTATATATCTTACTTGTGCACAACTGTTTGCATGTTGTCTCCCACACTGGATTGTGAGCTTCGGGGACTTTTTGTCCTTTCTTTGTTTCCCTAGAACTTAGCATGGTTCTTGCCACATAATAAGTGTTTAAAAACACCTGTTGATTTGACTGTCAGTTCTGACATCCTAGAAGCCAAGGAAAAAGCCTTTTTTATTTTTCAAAATTATACTTATTTATTTCATTAAATAGTTCCCAATTACACCTAAAAAATTTACATTTTTAAATATTTTGAGTCTAAATTCCATGTTCCCCTCCTACCCCTACCCCCACCTTAAGAAGGTAAGAAATTCGATTTTGATTATACATGTGAGATCATGCAAAACATATTTCCATATTAACCATGTTGCAAAAGAAAATCCACACATAATAAAACATTAAAGTAATTTGTTTAAAAGCATATTTCATTCTGCATTCAGATTTCATCAGTTCTCTCTGGAGGTGGATAGCATTTTTCAGCACGGGTCCTTTGGAATTGTCTTGGGTCATTGTCTTGATCAGAGTAGCAAAGTCTTTCAGAGCTGATCATTCTTACAATGTTGCCATTACTGTGTACAACGTTCTCCTGGTTCTTCTCACTTCACTTTGTGTAAGTTCGTATAAGTCTTCCCAGGGTTTTTTGAAGCCATTCTGCTTGTCATTTCTATAGAGGAAAAGCCTTTTAAAAACCCTGAATCAAATTTTTTAGACACTTGACAAAGAGTAGTAAGCTCCCAAGTAATACTCATTTTGCAGAATGCAATGAATCTCTTGAATATCATAAGTTCATGTACAAGCTCAGATTTCAATATCCTTTAGTCTGCTCAATATGATCAGTTATTCATTTGACAAGCATTTTGTAGGAGTTAATTGAATGCAACTTTTACTAAGGCCATGTTTCAGTGTCTCCTTGTGCTGTGGAGGTGACTCTGAATTCTTGAAGGCTATACCACAAGGCATAACCTTTGAGGAAACCAACAAAACTAGACAAACTTTGGACATAGTCCCAACCATAGACTGTGTGCCTGTTTGTCATCCAAGGGGTAGGCTGACTGAATTCAGAGAGGCTCATTACTAGGAGAATGACCACCAAGTGATGAAACATTGAGTCTCTGCATCTTGTATAATTAACTAGTAATATATGGAGTAGTTGTGTATTGCCATGCCAAAGAAATCTTTGAAGTATTTCATCATAAAGGAAGTGTTCTGAGCATTCTTGTGCTAGACCCTAGGGTGAGTACAGTCCCTGCCCTTGAAGAGTTTGTAATCTAGTAGGAAGGATGGCATCACTAACTAGAATGCAAAGTAGAATGAGAAAGCAATTCAAGAGGATTAAAAGGATAGACAAGGGAATCTGTGGCGTTGAGGCTACATGTGGCCTCCTAGGTCCTTGAGTGCAGCCTTTTGATTAAGGGGATTTGTTCTGTGAAGTTTGAATTCAGTCAAAAGGCCACACTTGAAGAACTAGAGGGCCACATGTGGCCTTGAGATTGCAGGTTCCCCACCCTTGTCCTAGATCAAAGGTTCAAAACTGAAACTCCATAAATTCTCAAGGAATTTGTGGATAGATTTCAGACAGTCTGTGAACTTGGATGGGAAAAAATTACACCTTTATTTTTTCTAGCCTCCAAGTGAAATTTAACATTTTCTTCAATTATTTAAAAATATTCTTCTGAAAAGGTTGGTTTCACCAGATTGCAAGAGAGATCCATGACAAAAAGGATAAGAAAACCTTCTGCCCTGGACAGCTCATCTTGTGATTGGAAACACGTGATCATGCCTGCTTTCAGCCCACTCCATCATAAACTAGAGTCTGAAGTTCAACCCAGACCCATGGGGAGATTGAGTGCTATTTAAAGAAGAGGACTGAACTAAAGGCATTCTTTGCTCCTGGTCTGGCCACAGGCCAATCCGTCACTCAGCTCTTAAAAAAAGTCCTTCATACTGTGCTGGCTAGTAGAGTAAATCATCTGAGCCAATGGCATCAGTTTAATTCCTGAGCCTCCAAACAAAGCATTTCTGAAAGAGCTCTGTTACTGCTGTTCGTGTCCATTCAATTCATAAAGACCCCTGTGTGCCCAGTCTTGTAAGAGGTTATGCTGAAGGGGAGACAGAAAAAGGAAAGGACATGGTTTCTTCAGGTGCAAATTCACTGATGACATAGACCAAGGCAAACCACATTTGATTCAATGCCAAAATGAATGGTACCAATGACCTAAGAAGGAAGAAACCAAAACCAAGTGGACCATGCAGCATCACAGAAGTTGAGAGCTAGAAGAGAGCTCAGTACATCAGTTGTCTAACATAATCTGTGCCTGAACAGGAATCCTCTCTATGGCTTTTCCAAGTAGTGATTATGCATCTTCCAACTGCGGATCTTAATTAATCTCACCTCAACTGACTCAAATTGGCCCATTGCATTTTGGGACAGTTCAAATTACTAGAAAGCTTTTCCTTTATCCAGCCTAAATTTGGTTCTCTGCAATTCCCTTCTCCCACCACCATTGCCCATAGTACTGCCCTTTATGGACAAGAAAAATGTCTCTCAATATTCTATAATACAACTTTTCAAATATTTAAAGATCTCTTTCATTCCTTGCATCCAAGTCTTTTTTATCAGGCTAAACATTTCCAGTTCCTTCAGTAAACCCTTATAAGTTATACTTTCTCACTATCTTTCCAGCCTGGGTCACCCTTTTTTTGTCAAGGTAATTCCTAAAATGTGGTGTCCAGAACTGAATACTAAATACTCTCAGTGTTGTCTGTCCAGGAAAAAGCACTGTGGGACTATTACATCCATCTTCTGGATGTTATGCTTCTGTCTTTTGTCTCATCTTTGACTTTATTAGTATAGGCAACTCTCAGTGCAAAAAGTCTTCTACCATGACATGTCAGCAACAGTCAGACTATTTGTCATATCGGGTTGCCAGGGATACTGAAAGTTTGAAGGCAGGATCATCCAGCCAGTCTATGTCAAAGATGGGCCTTCAATCCATATTTTCTCACTCCAAGGTCATTTCTCTACCCACTGTGTAATACAGCCTTTCTATGGTTCTATTAATATAGCTTAATTATAGCAGTAGAGTTTGTTTGTTTTTTGGATATCTTGTCTCATCGTTGGTTTATACTGAGTTTTCCCCAGATCCTTTTCCTTTCAACTACTGTCTAAGCATGACTCTCCCCCCTTACATTCTGCTTTTTAGTTATTTTTTGAAACTTATATAAACTTATATGTATTTGTACTAAGTTTTATCTTATTTTATACCTCCCATAATTTTAGCCTGCAGAGATTTTTTGATCGTTCTGTCATCCAGTATGTTAGCTAACCCTTTTAGCTTTGGGCCATTGGAAAATTTGAAGAAACAGATCATTTATGCTTTCATCCAAATAATGGATAGAAATACAGAGAACAGGTCTAAGACTAGAGACTTTCATCTGGGTTGACGCTGATCTATCAAACTGAATTTTTTGAGTTCTATCATTTAGCTATTTCTGAATTCTCTAACTATACCTTCATCTAGTGCATATCCCTCCATCTTGTCCACAAGTATAACTTGAAAAACTTCCGCAATGGTCTGCTGAAATCCAGGCACACCTTACCTATCTCTTGACCTCCCAGTGTAGTCTATCTGTGAATAAAGGAAAATAATTTAAGTTTGTTTTATGTGTTCTTGATGACCTCATTCTAATGATAAATCATTATCATTTTCCTTTCCAAATGCCCAAAAAGCATCCCTTTAACACTTTGTCCTAGAATTTTGTAAGGAACCAAGGCAGATTCAGCAATATGTATTTTAAAGAATATGCCTTCTTCTTTGGAAAATTGGGACAATGTCTGCCTGTCTCTAGTTCTCTGACACCTTTTTATTTTTCATGATTTCTCAAAGATCACTGCTAACAACTAACTCAGCAATCTCATCAGTCACTTCTTTCAGTGCCCTGGGCCTAGTAGCTTGAACTCATTGAACTTTACTGTCTCTCCTCTTTTAATTTGTATTTCAGTTCCCTATTAACTATTTTTTTATTCTGAGGCAAAAAATCATTACTTTTAGCTAAGAAAATTCAAGAACTATTTGAGTCAATTAATTCTGACTTCTTTCTCTCATTCATTATCATCAGCACATCCATCCTGAGGAACAGCCCTATCCTTCCTTTGATCATGCCTTTCTACCAACATAGCTTAAAAAATTCTTTTGGTTGTCCTTGGCTTTCTTCACTAACTATGGCTTATTCTGAGCTTTACTACTCTTGACAATATTCTTATGAACTATAATACTCTTATCTTTATGCAATTCTTTTATATTCATTTATCTTCCTTTGCTTCCATCTTCTAATACGTAATGTACTGATAGGCAAAATGACTTATTCAAGGTCATGCAGTCAATATGGCTCAGAGCCTGAATTTGGACCCTGATCTTCCTGGCTTATGGGCTAGGCTAGCTCTCTATCAATTATACCATATTGCTTTTGTATGTTATTATTTTAATGTTTTAATCCATTTCCTGAACTCATCCATTTCCTCTTTTTAGTTGAATGGTATTAGTTTGTTCCCACCACAATAATATTTATATTCCCCCTGAGATTGATTCATACCTAAATGCTATTTACAATAGTTTCCTGTCTCAGATCATGGGTTTCCTCTGAATAAATATTTGTTTAGTCATTCCAGTCATGTCTGACTCTTTGTGACCCCATTTAGGGCTTCTTTGTCAAAGATACTGGAGTGCTTTGCCTTTTCTTTCTCCATCTCATTTTACAGATGAGGAAACTAAAGCAAACTAAGTTAAGTGATTTGCTTAGGGTCACACAGCTAGTAAGTATCTGAGGCCAGAATTGAAGTCAGGAAGATGAGTCTTCCTGATTTCAGGCCCAGCATTCTATCCACTGTGCCACCTAGATGCCCACCTGTATACATATGTTCTGAATATACACAAATCTCCCTGCTCTGTGCCTTCCCATGCCTGGAATTTGCCTTCACTTCATAGAATCCTTCTCTTCCTTTAATATACTACTCAGGCATCATCCTCCCCCAAAATTTATGTTCCTATGAAATAGGATGTGATCCCTATTGACTTCAAAAGTACAAATTTTAGTGAAAAGTGAGCATCTCCTTCTATCCTACCCTTACTCCATAATGCAGTGAGTGTTTAGAGGGGGTGGAATTCACACCTAAGGTGACAGCATATTAAAAAAACCATCCCTTTTCTGGTTCCACTCAAAACTAAAATATAGTCATTATTCAAGTATTAATGTGCTTTCACTTTCTAAATCTAGTCATGAAATAATATTTTTGTTGATGAGAAATGAAGAAGATGTGACATTTAGAGGTAGATAAGATCTGAGGAACTATTGAATTCAACTCGGACATTTACTAGTTATGTTACCTTGGACAAATCAAAACTTTGTCTGCCTCAGTTTCCTTAACTGTAAAATAGGGATAACAATAGCATCATAGTATGGGACTCTTTCCTCATTGGTGATTACCCTGTGCAGTGGGTGGGGTGAAATTGTTGAGAAAAGAACTCCATTCTGAGAAAACTCCGACATCACATCCCTTTCCCTGGCTTGCTACACTAGGGATTTCAGGGAACTTCCCTTGGGTGAGTTCTAGGACTCTATCCCATAGTTGAGATGAGTCACCTTACTTCCAATGGGAGAGCTCCTTCATCTTATTTATATTGTTTTGTGATTTCTGATTTGCCCTCAATAAATTAGGGATTTTTTTCTAATGATTATGTATATTCATTGTGGAACTGGTATTCGATGGGAAAGGGGTCAAGCCTTGAATATAGAGCTTGGGGTCTTTTCATTTTCCCATTAAGGAACAGAGATCACAAATTTAACTTAAACCTAAAACAACACATCCCCTAAACTAATAATATTTAAAGAAACAGACAGATACAATCCTAGCCCAGTACATCCTCTCTAGTAGGAGAACAGAGAGGCCAAGCATCTGGACCCAACTTCCTACTTGCCTTCCTGGCAGGAGTTAAAGTTTCTCTTAGAGAAGGGTATGGGGAGATGAGGTTAGAGCTGTGAATCTTCTTCTCTTTGAGCCACACAGTGACACCCCTGAGATACATGTGGAGATAGCCCTTGCTAGAAAAGTATATATTAACTTGAACATGGTAAAACCAGCACAGTCTTGTTTGATTTTATCCCCTTTTGAATTTTCTTTTGCTCTCTTCTAAGAGTTTAAGAGAGCTCTTCTGAATGTATTTTTGAAAACATCTCATTGATATCTTTTTCTTGCATCCCAATCATTGGCCCCCTACTTCTTTCCCCAAACATTAGCCCTCACAAGAAATTCAAGCAATCTATAACCATATAAAAACACTTCAAATTACTAACAATTAGAAAGATTAAAGTAACTCTAAAGTTCCACTTCACCTATTAGATTGGAAAAATGGACAAAAGTGGAAAACGAAAAATGTTGGAGGGATTATGGAAAAACAGACACACTGATGTACTCTTCATAAAACGGTGAATTGTGTAGATGTTGGGAGCAACAGGCTGGCAAAGAAACAGAATTTGAACCAACTATGATTTGTTGAGTTCACCAGCAGGGGAGTCTTACTCAAAAAGGTAAAGACACCCTAAACGATCAGTACATAAGATTTGTATAGGTTTTAGGGAGTGAGGAACAGGTGGGAATGGAGCAAAAGCTGCTCTGTTAAGGTCCCTTTTGAGGCTTATGGCTGGTCTGGAACAATAACCATTTTCCTTAGTTTTGGGGTTAGGAGTTTCTGCACAACACGATGCAAGGGGGGCAGGCTATCTCTCTGAACAGGCTGCACAACAGGATACCATGGTGGTCCTAGCAGAGTACAGACATATATGTGAGAATAAAATGGAGCGATTCTCAAAATGGAGTAACTCTAGATCCATAATGGGTATAGTAATTCTGGCAAGAAATTCAGAATTATGCCCCAGAATGTTCCCAAACAGCATACCCTTTGATGCATTAGTAATTGTACTGTTAGGTCTGTACCTCAAAGGGAATTTAAATAAAAAACAATCCCGTATATATAAAAACATTTGCAGTAACAAAGAATTGGAAACCAAAGGGGTTCCTATCAAAAGGGGAATGTTTAGTTAAAATATACTATGTGAATATAATGTAAAGCTATTATGCTGTAAAAAATTGATGAGGAGGTTTCATAGAAACCTAGAAAACACTTCCATGAACTGATACAAATTGAAGTAAACAGAGCCAGGAAGAGTAATTAACTCTATACCATCAACACATTGGAAGGAGGAGGAGGAAAAAGAGGAGGAGGAAGAAGAGAAGGAGGAGGAGGAGAAGGAGGAGGAGGAGAAGGAGAAGGAGAAGAAGGAGGAGAAGAAGAAGGAGAAGAAGGAGGAGGAGAAGAATGTGAAATTGTTGATACAATTATTATCAGAAATTATTAGAATCATCATTTTATGTACGAAGAAACTGAGCATCTGAGAGCTTGTATTATGCACATATATAATCTCATGCTGCGCTCCTAGTTAGCTATTCCAGGTTCTAGGTGTCTTTGGAGTTAAAAACCATCTCTAAACTTTTGCTTGAACCTCTACAAATATATTTTACTTTTTACCTGTTAGCCTGATACACTTAGTTCACAACAAAAGTATTTCAACTAAGTAGCAATATTATATATCTTTGTAAGTATTACATTATGAAATATTTTCTACATCTTCATGTCATTTTAATTATGTATCTTTCTCCATAATAAATTTTGAATTTAGTCCCCACAAATATACACATACTCAATAGGAATTTTGCCCTTTTAGTATTTGTGTGTGTGTGTGTGTGAAACACTGACACACTTAGAATACGTAGGCATCCACATGTGGATATTTCATGAAAATTTGCATCTAGGAAACACATCAGGACAACTCACGCCTCCAAAACTGCAAACATGCTGAATCTTCTATTGATATTTAAGCTTCTCTCCACCTGGATCTGCTCCACACTGTGCACTCTTCTCCAGATTTCTCCCTGCCAGGTGCTCCCCTACACTCCAGCTAACCGTCTCCTCTGGCTATTTTCAGAGTCTCTTAACACCCTCTACAACATTCATTACGGATAGAATCACTACAGTTCTTTCACCAGCTCTTTTAGCTACTTTCACTATTCACTGGGGGTGGGAGTGGAATAGTTAATGTGCTTCTACCTTACAGAGAAGAGATTTCCATAGAAAGCACCATTTGCTCTGCCAGCCTTTCCCACTTACAGTCCTCAGGGCCACTCATTGATCAGTCTTCCATCTAATAGAGGTGCTGTGATTAGTAAGTCTTTCCCTTGCAGTCAAGGTTACAGATCTCCTCAATCAGTATTCTCAGCCAGTAGCTGTGGAGGTCTCTGTGGTCTTCTGAGTCATCTAGCTCAGTCAATGGTTAAGAAGCTCTTTCCCCTCAGTCAGGTTTAGTCTGATATCATGTCTTCCCTCTCAATTCTCCTTAGAACTTTTCTGTCAACTTGTTCTCCTTAATTGAACTGCTCCATCCTCTGTCATATTTCCTGGATCTTTCAGTTCAACTGTCATATAACTTATGGTCAGAATCCATTTAGATCTTAGGTCTTATCATTCCAGTAAGTCTGAGATAAAGCTCCTCAGGATTCTACTTCTACAAGTAGAAAAATGGATTAAGAGACACTACTTCAAGAAAATGTTTCAGTACACACCAGCTTCCTGCTTGGACTATGCAAAATAGCAGTGCCTGTGCTGGGTAGAAAATTCTAAGAAACCGTTAAATCTTTGTCCACTTGGTTCAGCAACATATCACATCCTCGTCTCCCTCTTCCTGATGTCTCTGTATATCAATGAATTGAAATCATTGATCTTTGCTCCTCCAATTCTTATACTGGAATTAGGCACCTGTATTCTAAGTTTCATTTCTCAATGAGAATGAAAGCTTTTCTTCCCCTTTTAGGGTGATTTTAGGCATCAAAAAAACAAGTGGTGGTTATTTGGTGGGTCAAAGCTACCTGGATAATCTTGCCTTTTCAGCAAATACCCTATTAATGACCGTTACTGTATTTCCTTGAAATATGCCTGTCACTCTTCCTTTTTCTAATTAATATTTAAAACAATTTTGCTAGGTAAGTGTAGAAATTAGCAAAGCTTCTTCTGAAGAAAGATCAGCAAAGATTTTCTCAGCAAAGTGTCTCTCTTCTTGGAGAATCATCTCTCCAGATATTGGAATGAAAAAAGAAACTCAGTGTGCTGGAAAAAGCTAGAGGCTATGCCTATGCAATGCCAAAATTAAAATGAAAATTTTTAAAGCAACCAAATGATGTAGATACCTTGTCAATTGGCTGATATCAACATTTTGTTGCTTGGAAACATCTCTTAGGTGGTCAGACCATATATTGATTTTTATCTGATTGTTTCATGCTGTGCACAAGTAGCATGAAATAATGAAAAAATGTATTAGATTTGGAGGTTAAAGGTCTGGATTGACATCCTTACATTTCTATTTCTTAACTGTATGACCTTGGACAAGTCAATTTTCCTTTCTGAGCTTCAATTTCCTTGTATATTAAAAGGGAAATTGAACTCTCAGTTCTACATCACAAGACTTAGGAATTATAATCATGTGCCGTGTCCAGTACATGTAACAAAGGATAATAGGGTAGCTCTTTTTCTCTTTCTTTCTCTCTTTCTCTCCTACTCCTTCCATCCTTCCACAGGCCAAACTGGTCTATAGAAAATGTTGGACCAGCTCCATCAAGTGAGGAACTGGGAAGTTCCACGGTGATTAAGGAGAAACAGTGCTCCTTTTTGAGCATCTTGTATTCTGATGGGAGAATGAATGAATGAAAGCATCTATCAACCACTTACTGATTACGAAATACTGTATTAAGTACTGGTGATTCAAATAGAAAAGCATGACAGTCTCTGCTCTCAAGCTCACAAGACAATATACACAGAGGGTTTCAGCAGCAAGTCCAATGGAAAGGATTCATGGTCTTTAGAGCCCAGTGAAAAAGCAGATAGTAATGCTTCCTCTATAATGTTAGTTCTATTGACAAAACTACATCCATTTCTGATATTGACAGATTTGACAATGCCAAAGATTTTGGTTGGAACTACTTTCTTTTCTGGGTCTTCAATAACTGTAGTTGCTAAAGATACAGGGGCTACAATACCCTCAGCACCAGTGTTCAGCTCCCATATCCACAGTGATTTTTCCTAGAATAATGATGGCTATGGGATTTGAGCCGGAAACAAGGCTGGAGGATGCTGCTGTTCTCAAGGATCTTGGGCTTACATGCCTTTCAGAGGCAGTTGGTCAGCTGCTGGTGTTGGTGCTAGTGAGGAGAGTACACCCTTTCTCCATAGTGGTTGCACTCCTTAATGATAGTTTTAGGGCCTGGGCTAGGATCAGGGCCAGTGGTCTGGGGGATGTTGCTGTTCCTATCTCTTCAATGCAGAGTACTGAGCTATCTCATAGGTAGCTAAAGGGAAGTGGCAGTCACGGTCGGTCGTGTTGGCTTGTCTTTCCTGGCACATGCTGCCTCCTGTCTTTCTCTCAGGGTGGCTAGCTGCTTTAGCTAGGCTGTCTTGCCTGTCCCACAGGTAGTCAAGAGTTGGGAATGGTTGGCACTTTCTCTATAGGAGTTGTTCCTTTGGCTAATGACTTTGAGGAAGAGAGATGGTAGTACTTGAAAAGTGTGAACTCCACTATCAGGAACTCCCAATCTATTAGAAATGCAGAGTACACTGCATGGCAGTAACCACATACAAGTACCTAAAAACCCCAAAAGAAAAACAAACAATTAGTTACACAAATATTACAATAAAAGTTCAGTAGAAAAGCTCTGAGAATCTTCAAAGGAAAGAAAAAAAACAGCAATCAGAAAGAAGTGTTATGACTGGTAAAATTTCCCCCAAAATTGCTTTTAAGATGACATTTTAAGTTTTTTCTTGTTCTCTATCTCTGACAAAAGTTCAGGATGACCTGCTCTGTGTGTTTCCGAAGGCCCCCGGCTCTGGAGCATGTATTAATAGCCTCAGGCACACACAGAAGGGCCTGGATGGCATATCACTCATTCATTCACCCACTCACTCACTCAGTGGATAGAGTGCTGGACCTGGAGTCAGGAAGATCTGAATTCAACTCTGATCTCAGATATTAGGTGACACTAGGCAAGTCACTAACTCTTTGCCTACTCCACTTTCCTTATCTGTGAAATGGGGACCATAATAGCACCTACTTCCGAAAGTTGTTGTGAGGATAAAATGAGATGATATGTGTGAAAAGCTTTGCAAATCTGAAAGTGCTATTAAGTACTGTTATTCATGTATTAATTTATTCATTCATTCAACTTGCATTACTTAAACACCAGCTAAAAGAGTTCTTGCCCTAAAGGAGCTTATATACAAGTGGGGGATGGGAAAGAAGCAACATGTATACAGAAAAATAAATGCAAAATATGTGGACTTATAAAAGGGTAGGGAAGGATCCTAATGACTGAGGAGGCAGGAAAGGCCTCTTCATCTCATTGCAAAGAAATACGAAAGCTTTGTTTTTGAGATGAGGAGCTCCGATTAGGGAAGATAGCTGAAGAGAAGGGCTTGGGCCTCTGGTTCCATCCTCTGCCTCTCTACCATCCCCAATATTCCACGTACCAGATGCTGGCATCTCTCCCTCACTCCCTGCCCTCAAGTCCACACAGCCTCACCCTCCCTGGGCGCACCTGGATGGGGGTGATTCCTCACTTCCCAGAACACCTGGGCTTGCTGGTGAGACTTGCAATACCGTAAAGTAGGTTAATTTGTATCAGAGAGCCAGAAATGACAACCTGCAAGTATGATTTCTTAAAATTGCTGCTTCCTTTATTACCAACCAGGGCGCTGATAAGTTTAACCTTTTTTTCAACTGCTAAATTGCCAATCATCTGGAAACACGCTGCAGTTTGTCCATTACATAAAGGAAACTGTTAGTCTAATTTAAAACAATATTGACCTTTTCTTCTTGCCCTTTCCGTTTTGACTAAATTGCAGGGTACATTTTTGAAATGCGCCTTTCATCTGTACTGTGCCAAGTGACCCTATTTTAGCATAGTTTTCAACCTTTCCTTTCTGTCTTCAAGTTTAATTAATGAGCTTTTTCATTGCTCATGGACATAAGGAAAGGATGTATTTGAATTACCTATTTTTTTCTGGTCATCCATCCCTGCCTGCCAGGGTCCTTTCTTCAGTGAAGGGAATTAAGAGGGTTTTCAAGGTCCCCCATTGTCTGTTCCAACCATTACTGCAAAACTACCTTCAGGGAAAGCCTGGGCTACTTTCTGCACATCCTTGTAGATTTTTGCCTCTAACCGAGGACCACAAATTTAGAGCTACAAGAGACCTCCAAGGATATCTAGCCCAACAGCCTCATTTTACAATGTCAGAGATGGAGAAGAAATTTGCTTAAAGTCATGCAGTCAGATGATGGCAAAGCTTGAATCTAAGAACCAGATGTCCTGTCTGTAGGTCTTTCTATCCCTTTCTTCATGTGTCACAATATTTTTAACTCTAACCTCTCCTAAAATGCTCCACAAAAATTGCTGTCGAGCAGTTTCTTTGAGCTATAGGAACTAAGATTTGAACCTAGGGCTTTTCTCTATCACACTGCCTGAAGATTCTACTCTTCCATAAAACTCATCATCTCCCAAATTTAATAGCTTATATTAATCCTCAAATCCTGACTTCATCATTGGGGCAACTAGATAGTTCAGCACATAGAACCCTGGGCCTGGAGTCAGGAAGACCTGAGTTCAAATTTGACCTCAGATGCTTACTAGCTGTGTGACAACGGACAAGTCACTTAACTTGTGAAATAGGGATAAATTCAGCACCTCCCAGGATTGCTATGAGGATAAATGAGGAGATAATGTAAAGCCCTTAGCACAATGCCAGCTACATATCAAATGCTACAAAAATGTTAGCTGCTCTTATCATTCCTGTCTGTGGTACCAACATTTGCTTGGTCTCCCATGTTTCAAACCTTAGGTTTATCTATGGCTTCCCCTTCTCTCATCTCTCAAGTCCTATGGATTCTACTTTTACAGTACCTGCTATCATCTATTTGCTGTTGTCTGGTCCCTTCAGTAGTGAAGAGTAAGTAATAAATAATGAATAATAAAAAATGACTAACTCTCTGTAATCTGACTGGGGGGGAGGGACGGTTCTTGTTGAAGATCCTGGAGTGGTTTGCCATTTCCTGCTCCAGTTCGTTTTATAGATGAGGAAACTGAGCCAAACAAGGTTAAGTGACTTATCCAGGCTCATTATCATCCATACCATCCTCTTTATTCCCATTGCCACTACCCTGGTGTAGGACCTCAATACCACCCACTTAGCTTATGGCAACAGTCCGCCAAGAGGTCTTTCTATCCATGTTTTGTTTTCTCTGATTCATCCCCCACGCCACTGCCAGACCATCCTTTATTACCCTAGAACCATAAAAACCCAGCATTTGAAGGGCTCCAAAGGCATCTTATCCAACCATTCATCTGGTCATGTAACTCTGCAGTTCCAAGCAATTCAATAACACTTTACGTTGCCTCCTGAGTGCAAGTCAGACTTCTTAGCCTAACACGCCAAGCCCTCCGCAGCCTTGTACATCTCTGCCGTGTAACTGTTGTGGTTCAGTCGTTTTCTGTCATGTCCAACTTTTTGTGACCCCATTGGAAGTTTTCTTGGCAAAGATAATGGAGTGTTTCTGCCATTTTCTTCTCCAGCTCATTTTTACAGATGAAGAAACTGAAGCAAACATTGACTTGCCCAGGGTCACACAGCTAGTAAATAGCTGAGGCCAGATTTTAACTCAGAGAGAGGAATCTTCCTGACTTCAGGCCCGGCACTCTATCCTCTGTGCCACCTGACTACCCTCTGCCATTTTAGCCACATCTCATGCTATTGCCTTCACAGCTTAGATGTAAAGTCAAATGAGACTACTTGCTGTACATGCACTGAACTTCAACCTCTATCTTTGCTCATGTTCTTTCCTCTGCCTGGGACACCTTTCCCTCCCTTCTTACCTACTGGATTCTTACTTACCCGTAAAAGTCCAACTCAAATGCTACTTCTTCCAGGAATTCTCTTCTCCTCTCAGTCAGTAATAATATTACTCCTCTCACAACTCACATAGTATTTTGCTTCCACCTCTTTCGTGCACTTACAATGTTTTATTTGTACTATATTTAGCTGTACATGCATCATATCTTTTTACCAAGCACTCAGAAAGCATTAGAAAAACAAGGGCAGGGACTATCTATACTAGGTGTATCTTTTCACCCTCAGTGCCCACTAAAGTTTTCTGCACTTTGGCACTTAATAAATGTTGCTTTAATTGAAAAAAGTAGGAAATATTAGTGAGAGCAGAGCAGAAAAATGCTCCAAGAATTCAGATGAGATAGACTTTTTTGGCAAGAGGTATCAGGAAAAATTCTCTTTAAGAGGTGACGTTGGGTACCAGATAGATAGAAGTATGTGGTGAAGACAGTCCAAGGAGAAGGAAGCATCACCAATTTGAGTGAGCAAATTTGAGTCATGAAAGCTGAAAAAAAATTTAAATTATTAAGCCTCTACTATATGCAAGGGACTGTGCTTAAAAATACAAAGGCAGAACAGTCTTGGCATAGTCCTTGGTTTAAAGTGTAGGGCATATGACTTGGAAAACAAGGCTACAAAGATAAACATCATGGAAGGTTTTAAAGGTGGGACTTTATTCAGTTATCAATGAATTATGTTTGTTTTTAGGCAAACCATTTAGCTTCAATGGAATTTGTCTGCAAAATGAAGGAAAGGCATGATTAGATCTTAGGTACTGAATCAAGAGAATCAAGTATAATATTGAGAGTTTCTCATAAAAATGCCTTTGGCTTGCAACCCTATCCAAAATAATTTTGACAGTGTTGATATCTGGTCCATTTTGCACTCTGCCTCCACTCCCTTAAAGCTTTTTCAGTAAGCTCAGATAAAGAAGATCTAAAATATAGGTAAGATTCGTTTCTATCCTAAATATGGAGTAAATTTCATTTAACTTTCTTCTACCCACCAAAACACACACACACACACACACACACACACACACACACACACACACACACACTCTGAGCACCACTTTCCTTTCTGCAGTATGTTAAGCAATCCTCCCCTGTTAATGTTCCTCCTCTTTTTTAGGACCTATGTTGTCTACATGACTCACAGTACCAACAAAGAAAAAGAGTTGGGTTGTTCTTTGATATGTTGTCTTGCTGTGTTGATATTTCTCCTTTGGGCTGGGTAGATGGTTCATCTTGGGTAGCTCTGTCAAATGTCTCACCTTCTCTCCTTGAAGTACAGAATTCCTCAACCCTTACTCATGTATAACCAACCTCTAGCATGTTTCTTGAGTCAGACCACACTATTCCCCTTTAAAAAGACTGTCCTTTTTCACTAACTCACTGTTGGTAGAGCTGTGATCTGATCCAACCATTAGGGAAAGCAGTTGGAAACTATGACCAAAGGGTTATAAAATTGTGCATATTCTTTGACTTAGCAGTAACTCTAATAGGTCTGTTTCCCAAAGTGATAAAAACAGGGGGGAGGGAGGACCTAGTTGTACAAAAATATTTATAACAGCCCTTTTTGTAGTGGCAAAGAATTAGAAACTGAGGGGATGCCATCAATTGGAGAATGGCTGAACAAGTTGTAGTATATGATTTTAATGGAATATTGTTGTGCTATAAAAAAATGAGCAGGCAGATTTCAGAAAAACATGGAAAGACTTATGTGAAATGTTGAAAAGTGAAGTGAGCAGAACCAGGAGGACACTGTACATAATAACAGTAATACTGTATAATGATCAACTATGAATGATTTAGCTATTCTCAGCAATACAATTACCAAAACAATTCCAAAGGACTCATGATGAAAAATGCCAATCACCTCCAGAGAAGAAATGATAGAGTCTGATTATAGAGCTAAGCCTACTATTTTTCATTTTCTGTATTTTTTCACATTTTTCTTCCATTAGGTCTGTGTCTTCTTTCATAACATGACTAATATGGTAATGCATTTACATGATTGAACATGTATAACCTTTATCTAATTACTTAGTATCTCAGGAAGGGAAAAGGTGGGGGAGGGAGAGAGAAAAATTTGAAACAAATTTTTTTAAAAGGAATATTAACAATTGTCTTTACATGTAACTGGTGAAAAAAATAAAATACTGTTTTTAAAAGACTGCCTTTTCTTACATCCTAATCTGTGGTCAGATGGTACATATGGTTGTCTGTAGAGGCTGTCTGAAAGCACAGGTCCCTCTTCCAGTCTACTTAAGCCCAATATTTCTCTTTTAAAGGTCAAGCTCAAGGGCTATTTCAGATTGTGAACTTTGATTCCTGAAGTGACTGCTCACATAATCCTCACTCCCACCACAAACTGGAAGCTGAGAACTTGAATCAGTGCCTGAACAAAAGCCTTATCAGTAGGACAATGAAGACTCCAAACATGAAGAATTCCCATCTTATCAGAAGATAGTAAGAGAGAAGGGGCTTACCCAACTCCTCTTGGTGCACTCCAGGCAATTATTTAACAACCAGCTCTCTAGGGGAAAAAATGTACAATATGCATTATTCAAATTTTCTCCACCACTTTCTTAAGTCTAGACAATCAATCAATGAATTGATACCTGATTTTTAGCATTTGCTGGTTTCCAAGGTGAAAATGCTCACAGCAAAAACTTCCAGTTTGACCTGAAGCCAGCTTGCCCATAACTCTAGGGCTTACCTCACACAATAACACCTCACATTTCTATATAATCCTTGCCAAAGTGCTTTCCTCCCAGCAATGTCTGTAGGTCTTTACTGATGAGGAGGCTACAACTCAGAAAAAGTTAAGTGATTTGCCGGGTCATAGTAAGAGTCAGAGTCAAGGTTAGAACCCAAGTCTCTCCTGAATCCAAGTTCACTGCTCTTTCTACTATACCCCACAGCCTCAATAGTAATATACACCTGCTCCACCTGCCCACGAAGGCGGTTATGAATAATCTGTGAGATAATGGATATGGTAGTGTTTTGCAAACTGTCAGGTAACTTGTGTAGCACTCTGCAGAAACAGAATTAGCAGTAGTAGTAGTAGTAGCAGAAGCAGCCACTACATTTATACGGCACTTTAAAGTTTGCAAAGCACTTTGCAAATTTTATTTCATTTTATCTTCACAACAATCCTGAGAGGCAGATGCTATTATTATCATCATTTTACAGATGTGGAAACTGAGGCAGAGACTTAGTGACTTACCCAGGGTCACAAAGCAAGTGGCCAGTTTTGAATTTAGGTTTTCCTAACTCCAAGTACAGATCTCTGTCCCCTGCATCATCTAAGAGGTCATGATTATCATCTAGTATTCTCATTTTCATGGAAAGGTATTTTCTGGTCCCCTACGTATCCTTTGAGTCAAGTCTTTTCACTAGAGCTTCCTCACAAACTCTTACCATACAAGAAAAAGAAGATACAAGGAACTGTGAGATTTTCATGAAGACCAGCAGCGTCAAAGTAAATGAGGAACAGGTAGAATGGATATTCATTTGGAATATGTGAATTTACAAGGCCAACTACTCTCTCTTTAATGTATAATTACATGGTAATAACAACTCCATATTTGTACGATAACTACATATCCTATGGATTACCGGATGATTTTACTCAAAGTTAGCATGTGAATCAGTGTATAATTACCCAGCATAATTGTTCAATCCCATAGTAACACTTTAATTTGCAAAGCAAAAATAACCATGTGATTACTCTGCAATTACATGACAGTTACTAATCAATTACATCCACATAGTTTGCCACGTATTTACAGAGTGGTTAATGGTTATTTACACCTTGCCAAGTAAAATGTTATCTAGTTCCCCTGTTGACAATTACAAGTCCCACTGTCACTTTCCCAGCTGGGGGAATAGTGTCATCTGCCCTGAATTTTAGAGTCTCTATGTCATTGCATAATGTGACTTAAATAAAAGACTGATGAACTCCTGACATTGTCTCTCTAGCAAGAGTTTGCCACTGACTTTATAACATCCCAATATTTGCAATCACACTGATACCTTTGTTTGGGGGGCAGTGTAGTGGGGAGGGGTGAGTGTCCTATTGAGAAATTTCTTGCAGCTATAGTAAGGAGTAGTGGGAAAAAAGTCATCATTCCTTCTGGAAGTGTGCAGAGCCTGGCTCTGACAAAAAGTTTCAATACTGGAATTAAGGCTCAAAAATGAACAAATAGAAGAAAAATGACAATAAAGGAATATTATGGTTCCAAGGATGCCAAAGACACAAATGCAGAAGGAAAAAGAATTCCAAACCTCTATAACTGCTAACATAATGATAATAGCTAACATTCAACTAGTACTTTAAGGCTTGCAAAGTGTTTTACAAATATTATCTCATTTTGTCTTTCAAGCAAAAACTCAAACAAAAATATAGCTTTCTCACAAAGTTTACAATAATTGCTGGAAGAAATAAAGCAAGTTTTAATTTTTTATAAATTAAATGAACTAGATGAAAAATTTTAAATGAGAGTTCTAGAAGTAAGAGTTCTAAATCAGGAATTCTTAATCTGGGAACTGGGAACTTGTTTTTTTAAAGATATTTTGGAGGGAGGAGCTAAGATGATGGAGTAGAAAGACTCACATATGCTAGCTCTGAATCCACAGCCCATAAACTTCCTGTAAAAAGAACTCCCCACAAATTCTGGAGTACTGCAAGCAATGCACCAACACAATGGAAGAGATTTCCATTTCAGAGTGCCCTGGAAAGCCGTCCCCAGGGGTCCGCACTCTGGACAGCGGAGTCCACCCCTGAGCTGCCCTGGCCGGGCGGCCCCAGAGGAATAGATCCCGGCTTCAGGGACAGAACCTCTGGTGGCTGCGAAGGTCCTTCCACCCACAGGTGCTACAGGTCAGTGAGAGACACTTCTGGCTGGCAGAGAGGGGAGCAGGGTGTCTCTGTGACTCGGGCCCCCTCGGGAGGCAGTGGCAGAGGCAGCGGCAGAGGCAGCTACAGCCCGGGACTCCCGGAGCAGTCAGGAGCTCCATTACCGAAGGTCTCTGCATAAACCCCCTGAGGGAACTGAGCCTGGGAGGCGGCCCTGCCCCCACCCAAGCACCAGAACTTAAGAACTTAGCAGTCACTCCCGCCATGGAAAGCCCTGAGGCTGGGAAGAAGCATTTGAATCTCAGACCCCAAGCACTAGAAGGGTGGATCTAGGAGGGGGTGGACAGGAATCTCAGAAATCAAGTAACTGGCTGGGAAAATGCCCAGAAAAAAGAAGCAAAATAAGACCATAGAGAGCTACTTTCTTACGGAAGAGATGTTCCTTCCTCTTTTCATTTCTGATGAGGAAGTACAATGCTTGCCATCAGGGAAAGACATGAAGGTCAGGGCCTCTGTATCCCAGACATCCCAGGTGGATGTCCGGTGGGCTCAGGCCATGGAAGAGCTCAAAAAGGATTTTGAAAATCAAGTTAGACAGGTGGAAGAAAAACTGGGAAGAGAAATGAGAGAGATGCAAGAAAAGCATGAAAAACAGGTCAATACCTTGGTAAAGGAGACCCAAAAAAATGCTGAAGAAAATAACAACTTGAAAAATAGGCTCACTCAATTGGCAAAAGAGGTTCAAAAAGCCAATGAGGAGAAGAATGCTTTCAAAAGCAAAATTAGCCAAATGGAAAAAGAGGTTCAAAAGATCACTGAAGATAATAGTTCTCTCAAGATTAGAATGGAACAGATGGGGTATAATGACTTTTTGAGAAACCAAGAAATCACCAAACAAAACCAAAAGAATGAAAAAATGGAAGAGAATGTGAAATATCTCATGGGAAAAACAACTGACCTGGAAAATAGATCCAGGAGAGACAATTTAAAAATTATGGGACTACCTGAAAGGCATGATCAAAAAAAGAGCCTAGATATCATCTTCCATGAAATTATCAAGGAAAACTGCCCTGAGATTCTAGAACCAGAGGGCAAAATAAGTATTGAAAGAATCCATCGATCACCGCCTGAAAGAGATCAAAAAGAGAAACTCTTAGGAACATTGTGGCCAAATTCCAGAGTTCCTAGGTCAAGGAGAAAATCTTGCAAACAGCTAGAAAGAAACAATTCCAGTGCTGTGGAAATACAATCAGGATAACACAAGATCTAGCAGCTTCTACATTAAGGGATCGAAGGGAGTGGAATAGGATATTCCAGAAGTCAAAGGAATTAGGACTCAAACCAAGAATCACCTACCCAGCAAAACTGAGTATAATACTTCAGGGGAAAAAATGGTCTTTCAATGAAACAGAGACTTTCAAGCATTCTTGATGAAAAGACCAGAGCTGAAAAGAAAATTTGACTGTCAAACACAAGAATGAGAAGAAGCATAAAAAATTAAACAGCAAAGAGAAGTCATAAGGGACTTACCAAAGGTGAGCTGTTTACATTCCTACATGGAAAGACAATATTTGTAACTCTTAAAACATTTCAGTATCTGCGTAGTTGGTGGAACCACACACAGATGTACACACACACATGCACACACACATGTACATGTGTGCACGCACACACACACACACATGCACGCACGCACAGAGACAGAGAGCACAGAGTGAATTGAATAGGATGGGACTATATCTTAAAAGAAATTAAGGTAAATGGTGAGAGAGAAATGTAGTGGGAAGAAAGAGGGTGAAATGGAATGGGGTAAATTATATCTCATTCAAGAGGCAAGCAGGAGACTTTTTAGTGGAGAGAAAAAGAGGAGAGCTGAGAAAAAAACATGAAGTTTATCCTCATCACATTCGACTAAAGGAAGGAGTAAAATGCACACTCATTTTAGTATGAAAACCTATCTTACAGGGGGGTGGAGTCAAGATGGCGGAGTAGAAAGATGTACGTTTACGAGCTCCGAACCCACAGCCCATAGAATTAATGTAAAAAGAGATCCCCATAAGTTCTGAATCACTGAAAGGTGTACAGAAACACAGTGGAAGAGATTTCTGTTCCAGAGAGCCCTGGAGAGCCATCCCCAGGGTCCGTCACGCCCCAGAAAGCGGACCCCACCCCAGCGCTGCCCTGGCCATGGCCCCAGAGAAGCTGACGCGAGCAGGCTTCAGGGACGGAATCTCCGGCAGCCGGGAAAGTCCCTCCGCCCATAGAAGCTACAGGTCAGTGAGAGAGACGACTGGGCTGGAGGAGGGGAGCGGAGTGTCTCCGTGACTCGGGCCCCCTTGGGAGGAAGCAGCAGCGGCAGAGGCGGAGGCAGCGGGAGGCAGCGGCAGTGGCGGCGGACCGGGACTCCCCCAGCAGCAGGGAGGATCTTCATTATTGAAGGTCTCTGCATAAACAACCTGAGGGAACTGAGCCTGGGAGACAGCCCTGCCCCACCCCGCTCCATTACTGAAGGCCTCTGCATAAAGCCCCTGAGGGAACTGAGCCTGGGAGGCGGCCCTGCCCCCACCCCAGCACCAGAACTAAAGCTCACATTGATTAGCAGCCAGGTGGCGCGGAAAGCCCATTTGAATCTCAGACCCCAAGCACTAGCTGGGTGGATCTAGGCGGGGGTGGACAGGAATCTCAGAAGTCAAGTAACTGGCTGGGAAAATGCCCAGAAAAGGGAAGAAAAATAAGACTATAGAGAGTTTTTTTGAACAGATGCAAATGATCCCGACTTTCGGATCTGATGAGGAGGAGGACATATTCTTGCCATTAGGGAAAGACGTGGTCGGTGGGGCCTCAGTACCCTAGACATCCCAGGGGGATGTCGGGTGGGCTCAGGCCTTGGAAGAGCTCAAAAAGGATTTCGAAAAGCAAGTTAGACAGGTGGAGGAAAAACTGGGAAGAGAAATGAGAGAAATGCAAGAAAAGTAGGAAAAACGGGTCAATACCTTGGTAAAGGAGACCCAAAAAAATGCTGAAGAAAATAACACCTTGAAAAATAGGCTCACTCAATTGGCAAAAGAGTTTCAAAAAGCCAATGAGGAGAAGAATGCTTTCAAAAGCAGGATTAGCCAAATGGAAAAAGAGGTTCAAAAGATCACTGAAGATAATAGTTCTCTCAAGATTAGAATGGAACTGATGGGGTATAATGACTTTGAGAAACCAAGAAATCACCAAACAAAACCAAAAGAATGAAAAAATGGAAGAGAATGTGAAATATCTCATGGGAAAAACAACTGACCTGGAAAATAGATCCAGGAGAGACAATTTAAAAATTATGGGACTACCTGAAAGGCATGATCAAAAAAAGAGCCTAGATATCATCTTCCATGAAATTATCAAGGAAAACTGCCCTGACATTCTAGAACCAGAGGGCAAAATGAGTATTGAAAGAATCCATCGATCACCACCTGAAAGAGATCCAAAAAGAGAAACTCCTAGGAACATTGTGGCCAAATTCCAGAACTCCCAGCTCAAGGAGAAAATCTTACAAGCAGCTAGAAAGAACCAATTCCAGTATTGTGGAAATAAAACCAGGATAACTCAAGATCTAGCAGCTTCTACATTAAGGGATCAAAGGGAGTGGAATAGGATATTCCAGAAGTCAAAGGAACTAGGACTGAAACCAAGAATCACCTACCCAGCTAAACTGAGTATAATACTTCAGGGGAAAATATGGTCTTTCAATGAAACAGAGGACTTTCAATCATTCTTGATGAAAAGACCAGAGCTGAAAAGAAAATTTGACTTTCAAAGACAAGAATGAGAAGAAGCATGAAAAAGTAAACAGCAAAGAGAAGTCTTAAGGGGCTTACCAGAAGTGAACTGTTTACATTCCTACATGGAAAGACAATATTTGTAACTCTTAAAACTTTTCAGTATCTGGATAGTTGGTGGGATCACACACACACACATGTACACGCATGCACTCACACACACATACACACATGCCCACACATACAGAGACAGAGAGCACAGATTGAATTGAATAGGATGGGACCATATCTTAAAAGAAATTAAGGTAAATGGTGAGAGAAAAATGTAGTGGGAGGAAAGAGGGTGAAATGGAATGGGGTAAATTATATCTCATTCAAGAGGCAAGCAGGAGACTTTTTAGTGGAGAGAAAAAGAGGAGAGCTGAGAAAAAAACATGAAGTTTACCCTCATCACATTTGACTAAAGGAAGAAATAAAATGCACACTCATTTTGGTATGAAAACCTGTCATACAGTATAGGAAAGTGGGGGAGAAGGAGATAAGCAAGGGGGGGGATGATGGAAGGGAGGGCAAAGGGAGGAGGGAGCAATTTGAAGTCAACACTTGGGGAGGGACAGGATCAAAAGACAGAAGAGAAACAATGAGGGGCAGGGTAGGATGGAGGGTAATTCAGTTAGTCTTACACAACACGACTATCAGGGAAGTCATTTGCAAAATTACACAGATATGGCCTATATTGAATTGCCTGCCTTCCCAAAGGGAATGGGTGGGGAGGGAGGGATGGGGAGAATTTGGAACTCAAAGTTTTAGGAACAACTGTTTAGTATTGTTATTGCTACTAGGAAAGAAGACATACAGTTAATGAGGAATAGAAAGTCATCTGACACTACAGGAGAAAAGAGAAAATGGAGACAAGAGAAGGGAGGGATGACAGAAGAGAGGGCAGATTGGAGATAGGGAAAATTAGATTGCTTGGGGTATTGGGGTGGGGGGAGGGGAGAAAAGGGGAGAAAATTTGGGACACAAAATTTTGTGAAAATGAATGTAAAAAGTTAAATAAATAAAAAAACCCTATCTTACAGTACAGGAAAGTGGGGGAGAAGGAGATAAGCAGGGAGGGAGGGATAATGGAAGGGAGGGCAATGGAAGAAGGGAGAAATTTGAAGTTAACACTTGGGGAGGGACAGGATCAAAAGACAGAATAGAAACAATGGGGGGCAGGATAGGATGGAGGGAAATACAGTTAGTCTTACACAGCACAACTGTTATCGAAGTAATTTGTAAAACTACATAGATATGGCCTCTATTGTATTGCCTGCCTTCCCAAAGGGAATGGGTGGGGAGGGAGGGATGGGGAGAATTTGGAACTCAAAGTTTTAGGAACAACTGTTGAGTATTGTTGTTGCTACTAGGAAATATGAAATACAGTTAATGGGGAATAGAAAGTCATCTGGCCCTACAGGACAAAAGAGAAGATGGGGACAAGAGAAGGGAGGGATGATAGAAGAGAAGGAAGATTGATGATAGGGAAAATTAGAATGCTCGGTGTATTGGGGTGGGGGGAGGGGATAAATGGGGAGAAAATTTGGAACCCAAAATTTTGTGAAAATGAATGTAAAAAGTTAAATAAATAAATTTATATTTAAAAAAATAAAAGATATTTTGATAATTGAATTTTAATACAATTGATTCCCTTTGTAATTCTATGTATTTTATTTTGTGCATTTAAAAACATTATTCTAAAAAAGGGTTCACAGGCTTCACCAGACTTCCCAAAGAGTCCATGACACATAAAAAAATAAGAATTCCTGCTGCAGATGAAAGAATTAAAGAATAAATAGCTTAGCACAAGAACCTTACTTAAGTGACAGAACACCTTAAAATTTTAACGTACCAAAGAAAAATCAGTGACTTAATGAGACAACAAGAAACAATAGAACAAAATCAAAATCCAAAAAAGAAGGGAAACAACTCCAAGAAATTTCCTCTAAAAATAACTGACCCTGAATACAGACAAAAGAACAGAAAATCTAATAATTATCATTCTTGAAAACAATATCCAAAAGGAATTTGACATCACATTTCAAGAATAATTAATGAAAACTGTGAAGATCTATTTGAACCAAAGGACAAAGTTGTGGTAGAAGGAATCTTCCAGTAACATCCTGAAAAAAAATATCAAAATGAAAATTCCCAAGAAGACCATGACAAAATCCAAGAAATAATAATAATATTAACAGGGAAAGAAAAGAATTCAAGTATTATTGAGCATAGTCAGGATCATACAAAATTGGGAAGCTACTGCTTTAAAGGAAAGGAGATGTTAGAAGAATCATATTCTAGAAAGGTAAAACATAAAAGTTAACAATAAAAGAAAAACTTACCTGGCCAAAAGTGAGTATAATCACTGAAGAAATAATAGCCTTTCAAGCTTTCCTGATGAAAAGACTAGAGTTTAGTGGATATTTTAAATTGCAAGAACATAATTGAAGAGAAATTTTAAAACCTTAAAATATTTGAGCAATTGGAATAGACTGATTATTAATTTTTTGCATCCTAATTGAGGGTTAAGGAGAAGGGGGAAGAAAAAACATGTTCTCTCAGAAGACTAATATCTTCAATAGCTAATATCTTAGAGAGAGTTTAACCGAAGAGATACTAGAAGAGATGTTATGCTTTTGTGATATTAAGAGAATGAAAAAAGGTAAAGAAAAAATACACTAGCAAAATTTCCTGAGCTTTTATAATACAGGTGTTTATCATCTAGATTTATATTGACTTTCATATATTAATTTTGATTTCTGTATTCAAGCTTGAAGCCTCTAACTTTCTTTGGCAGATATTAAAAGTGTTAGAATTATGGAGTCCAAAAGTTATTTTGATACCAAAGGAAAAAGATCTCACATGATGAAGACATTTAATGCATTTTTCAATAGAACCATAGCATAGAGTTTGTTATCATTCATGTTCATCAAGTAATTCATAAGATGCTTGGATTCTAATCCTTTAATTTGAAAAATATATTTATTTCCTTTTAAGAGAGATGACAATGGATTTAAGATTTGGTAGAATAATAATGGACTTAAAAAGGCTCCCTGAAAAATTCCATGTTTTATATAAATTTCTTATGTTATTTTATTGATTGCAAGTTTTAAATGGTGATAAGAATTGAAACTATGATTTCAATGGCATAGGGAACACCTAGGTAAAGAAACTTGCTGTACTTTTATCCACCCAGTGATCTCAAAGGTTTTGACTCCTCAGTTCTCTCCCAGATCATCTTCATTGAATGTCACTTTCTCCTATTTTCCATATCTTGACTGCTTGGAGAGCCAATTCAACTCTATATTCAAGCATCAGGCTTAGATGCCTCTCACCATTTTCCATCTTAGTCTTACACATATGCTACTAAGTGAAAGTGGAGAAAATCCTGCCCCTATTCTAACTGGGTCTATTACAAATCTGTTACACAACTTCAGCTGGGCTCTCACTGCTGCTAAGCAATCATTCTAAATCTACCTTGTCAACTCATCCCACTCTCCATAGAAGGTTTTCCAAAACTTTTCATCCCTCAAACTTCTCATGGTTCACCCTCCCTTAACTGAGAATGTTGCTTCATATTTTACAGAAAAAAATGAGGCCATTTGCTAAATGTTCCCTCTTCTTAACCTCTTATCACTTAGATTCCTTCTACTTCTGTCTCCTCCTTCACCCTTGTCTCACATGATGAAGCACTCTTAATCCTAACCAAGACTAACCCCTTTACCTACTCAAATGATTTCATTTCACCCCGTCTCTGTTAACAGATTGTCCCCCCTGTCATCCCCATTCTATCAACGATTTCCAATCTTTTCCTATTACCTTATCCCCTACTATCCACAAACGTCTATCACTCTCATTCTGACAAAACTTTCACTTCATCCTTTCATCTCTGCTGTCTTTCTATATCTCTTCTGCCCTAACTAATTAAACTCCTCTACAATAGGCTCCTCCACTTTCTCTTTTCTCACTTTCTTTTTAACTTCTTATAATCTGATTTCAATCTTATCATTCTGCCCAAACTGTTCTGTCCAAAATTATCAATTGTCTCTTAATTGTCATTTCCAATTATCTTTTCTCTCTTTTCGTTTCTTCACTTCTCTGTAGTCTCTGACATGGTTGATCATCCTTTCTTCCTTGATATTCCCTTCAGGACACCACCCTCTTCCCGGTTCTCCTCCTGGCTACCTGACTGCTCCTTCTCTGTCTCTTTTGCTGGTTTTTCTCCAGATCACGTCCTCTAACCATAGGGATCCCTCAGGATTCTATCCTGGACCTTCTCTCACTGTATATATTATTTCAACTTCAATGAAGTTAATTACTATCTGTATGCTGATGATTCTCAAATCTACCTATTCTGTCGCAAATTCTCTGTTCACTTCCAATTTCACATCTCTAACTCCCTTTCAAACGTCTCTGAACTGGATGTGTAGGTGACATCTTAAACTCAACATGTCCAAAACTGGACTCATTTTATCTCCTAAACCCTCTCATCATTCTACCTTCCCTTTTACTGGAGAGCATCACCAGCTTCTCAGTCCCTTAGGCTCACAACCCAAGAACCATCCTCCACTCTCTGTCTCATAACGTCTTCCCCTGCCCTGCCTATACCTAAGCTGCTGCCAAGGCATGTCTGCTCTCAAATATGTCCCCTCCTCTCCTTTAACAATTCCATCCCTCTAGTGCAGGCCCTCAATACCTCATACCTTGATTATTGCTATAGCTGCTGATGGGTCTACCTGTCTCAACTTTCTCCTCATTCCAATCCATCTTTCATTCAGCACCTAAAGTGATTTTTCCTAAAACACCGGTCTGACTACGTCACCCCTCCCAACTCAATAAACCCCAGTGGCTCCCCATCACCTCCAGGATCAAAGAGTCTTCTTACACCTTACTCCCTGACATGTACTCTTTAATTGAGTGCAACTCTCCACTTTGCTGTTCAATGAACAAAACACTCTATCTCTCAGCTCCTGGAATTTTTTCTCACTCTCCCTGATGCCTTATATTCTCACCTTTTTCATAGTAGATATGTAATATTTTCTTCGCTTCTATACTATGGACATTTTCTTATCTTTCATTCTGCTATTCTGAAACAGAAACCATTCCCTGAGAGGCTTAATGAAACCTCTGAACTGTGAAATTCACAACGAGGGACCCAAGGTGTCCTGATTGGTGAAGGCTTCTGTTACATCTAGTCAGCCTCATCCAGGCTCCATTTTATATTCCATCTGTATTCTCTTTGACCACTTCTCCATAACTGTACTTCATGGATCTGGAGCCTTAAACAAAACTTGCAGTTGTTACTAGAAATGACCTGTCAGTAAACTCCATTATGGCTCTATTTATTCATTACTCCTATGACTTTCAAAGCCAGACACTCCTCACTGGCCACTGGTCCTCCGTGTGTTGTCTTCTCCTTTTAGGAGGTAAGTTCCTTGAGAGAAAGGATTGTATTGCTTTTGTAATTATATTCCAAACAACTAGTACAGTGCTTGGTACATGGTGAACATTCTGTAAATTCTTTTATTTATTCTATTAAGCAAGAGAGAAAATGGTTTGTTCCTGAGAGAAGGTTGATGTGATGCTTTGCCATTAGCAAATTCATGTACTAGCAACTAAGTGGTGCACTGGATTAGAGCCCTGGACCTGGCATCATGAATGGAGACCTCAGACACTTCCTAACTATGGGACCTTGGACAAGTCACTTAACCTTAGTTTCTGGACTTGTGAAACAGGGTTGCTGTAAGAATATTGTGGGTTGTTGTGAGAATCAAATGAAATAATAATTGTAAAAAAGCTTAGCACAGTACCTGGTCCCATGTAAATGTTAGTTATTAGTAGTACTACTACTATGAAATATATAAGTATGTATTTTTCTTGGCCTCACCAACTTCCTGTTTTGTGAAGAAACTAGAGTTTTTGTGACATTTCTTGACACAACCTTGTTGCCATTCCTTACATTAACTAATATTGCATAAGCTTTCTATTTCTCCTTTAATCCAATTCATATGTTTACTTGTTGGATTTCTTGCAGAGTCTACCAGAGACTTTCCACCTTCTCCTTCTTCTGGTGTTCTTTTTCTTTCAAAGTTCTTGCTTTTCAAGCATTTGTAGCAAAGTTTAGGGTGGTTGTTGAACCACGCATTTTCTTCTTTGTGCTGTTTTGTCTAGTATCTTCCTTACCTTTTTAATTTTACTTACAATTTCTAATTAATAGAATGGAGAATTTCTGATATATTTTTGCTTTCCAGATTTCTTCCCATATTTAAAAAATGTCCTTAATTGAGTGAAGTGACATTCAAGCTTTCTATTGCATATATACCAATTAAATATTGATGTAATCCTAAAATCATTTTTTTTATAAAAAATTAATTTTATTGATGTAATTTGGTTTGTTGACATGGCCATAGTTTCTCCCAGTATTCCTCCACTACCCCTCCCAGGAAGCCACCATTTTTAATAGTTATCTTGCAGTACATTACAAAGATTCACATGGCTTTCATTTTCCCCCTTTTCCCACCACAAATAGAATTTTAGAGACAAAGCATGTGAACACAAAGGTGAAAAAAAAAAGTATAACCCATCAATATATTGAAAAATTCTGAAAATATGTGTAGTGTACAACATTTCAGAAGCTGCTGCCTCTGCAAAGGGGTAGGGCTGAAGTTTAATATCTTTACTTTTGAGTCATGCTTGTTCTTTATAATTTTGTGTCATCTATTTTTTAAATTTTTTATGAAGTTGTTCTTTCCATTCTGAGGATTTTTACTAGCTTTTTCAAATCCTTTCTGACAAGACGGTTTTTAGCACCTATCTAACTTCTGGGTACTATTGGATAGCTCCATCTTTCCTCCTATAGTTCTTACAAATAGGTCAAGTCAACAAACATTTGTTAAATGCCTACTATTTATTTGTCAATGTACTAAGAACTTGGAATCCAAGCAAGAGCAGTCCCTGACTTTAAGGAACTCACAATCAAATAGAAGAGGTAACATAAACAGATATTTACAAATACATGTACAAGATAAATTGGAGATAATCTCAGAGGAAAGGAACTAGAATTAAGGAAAGCTAGAAAAACTTCTTGTAGAAGGTGGTATTTTACCTGAGTCTTGAAGGAAGCCAGAAAAGTTGTCTTACCAGGAGGACAATGGTCACATATGTTATCATTTGCAAATCCTATAATTTTTTTGTCCAGTACTATGGGAAAAAACATTACAGTTATAGCAAGTCATCTTTTAAATTAAGTTACTGTTTTCATGTAAATTAGTTGAATTATTAATTTTAATTATTAGTATACCAGTTGAATTCATGTTGTCAAATTTTAAAAGAGGTTTTCAAAATTCCTAAGTAGATTCATCTCCTTTTTAAGATCATTTAAGACAGTGGTATTGTTTTAAAATAGTATTTTTGGAGTTTTTATTAGGTAGCTGCTCTTAATTCCTTTGGGTTTTTAAATTTTTCCCTCCCCAGATTTGGGTAATTTCTTAATTTCATCTCTTTTTTAATTTATGATTAGCAAGGTCTTGTTAGAAATATGTTGTTGCATGATTTAAGCTGAGAGTATCATTGAGAAAAAATAGTATGAAATTCTGGACCATAACTGGGAAAGATGCTTCCAAATTTTTTTAATAGTATTGTACTAGTACATAATGAAAGTATTCACTTTTCCAGCCCATTTCATTCACACTCATGGATTGCCCACTTTTGTGATCAGGACCTCTTAGGCAGAAGCATTCCTAACTGGAGAGATTATAGCTCTAATTCGTTCCAGGTCATCTTGCTTTCTTGTGGAGCAAGAACATGAGGCAGCAACATTCACTCAGCAAGCTGATTATTACAGATTTCAAATAGGATAAAGTTGCAACCCCATGAGACCCTATCTATTTCTTTGACCCTTAAGAGTCCTTAATCTTCTGACTATTTATTGCATCACACTGGCCATATGCTAACAGAATCAGCATTACCTCCAGAACCCAGTTTGACAGCATTTCAGGGTTCCATGCAAGGTGTTAACTGTAGTTGACAAGCAAGTCAAAAACCTTTATTAAGTGCTGCTATAATAGTTTCAGGGCACATAAGGTTCTCTTAAGCAACTTACCCTGGTTGGTTTTACCAAGGTGAGGGATGAGAGGTTGGCATGAATCATGGGTTAAACTTTGATGATGTTAGTATTACTGCCATTGTTAAAATTACAACTAACATCTCTCCCCACCCCTAGGCTTAGCCCTGAGTTCTGCCATTTAAGTCTTTTTTCCAAAGGAGAGACCAAACTCTATACCTATTTCTGTCCCTCCCTGGCATCCAAACCCAAGGCCACCATTCTAAGTCAGACATTTTAATAGTTATCCTCCAGTACATTTACAAAGATTCACATAGTTAACATTTTCTCTCTTTCCCTATCTTTTCTAATAAGAAAACCCTCAGCTTGGAAAATCTGGATGGATGGGAGGATTGTGGCCTTGGCAGCTGCCATTTTCTCCCTGAAAAAACCTGTGCCTGAGCATTGTCTGGGGGTGGAACACATTCAGCTTTGATTAATTAGATTGATTTCCTGACTGACTTAGGCACAGAGTTGAGTCCTTCATCCTCTGTTTGGTTACAAGACTAGGTTCATTTCACTGCAGCACGTTAGAATTTATTAAATAATATCTCCCAAGGTACATGGAGAACCCCTATATCTTAGGGACTCCCAGCTTCCTGCTCTCCTCCTCGATGCCCACCCTTCTCCTATATCTTGCAAACATTTTGGAGATAAGAACATTTACAGCACACCGAGGATTTCTCCATGCTTAAACAATGAACAAGCATTCATTAAGCACTGGGAATCCAGAGAATATTTAATTCAATAAGCATTTATTCACCAACTACTTTATTGGAGTCTGCATGGTATAGTAGATAGAGAGAATTAGATTTGGAGTCAGAGGATGTGAACTCAGTCCCAGTTTGGCTACTTACCGCCTATGTGACTTTGGGAAGGTCACACCTACCTCCTTGAGCCTCATTTTCTACATCTGTAAAATAAGGTTAAACTAGATGATATCTATTAGAATTCCTACCAGACCTTAACTTATGACCCTACTAATGGGTAAGACACTGACTGTCCTTGGTGCTAAGGGTACAAAGACAAAACAAAACAAAAGCAGTCCTTGTTTCTAAGAAGCTAATATGCTTCTGTAACTTCTTTTTATTTCCTTTTTCAAAATATTTACTTATTTTCCATTCAAAATGCTCTCCTTCCCTCTACTTCCTCCCCCACTCATTCAGAAGGGAAGGAATATGATACCCATTATGGATATGAAGTCATACAAAGCATATTTATTGATTAGCCATATTTTGGGGAAGGAGAGCAAAAGAAGACAAAAGAAAAAACACGCTTCAATCTGCAATCTGAGTTGATCAGTTCTCTATCCATGAGTCTTTTGGAGTTGTGGTTGATTATTATATTGATCAAAATTGTTAAGCCTTTCATGGTTGATTATGAATACAATATTGCTATTACTATGTACATTGTTCTCCGGTTCTACTCAATTTGCTGTGCATCAGTTTGTATTGTATTCCCAGGTTTTTCTGAAACTATTCCTTTCCATCATTTCTTATAACACAATACTATTCCATCCTATTCATATACCATAGTTTAGCCACTCTCCAATTTTTAGGCATCCCCTCAGTTACCAAATTTTTCTTTGCCACTACAAAAAGTGCTACTACACATGTTTACATGAGTCTTTTTTTTCCCTTTGCTTTGATCTTCTTTGGATCTAGACCTAGTAGCAGTATTGCTGGATCAAAGCCTCATTTTTTTCCAACCTCCTAAAAGAAGCTATCTTAGACACAAATAAGCTCATTTTACCTCCACACTAAACATTTGGGACTGGCAAGATGGAGAACTACAACAAAGCCCATATTGCCTTCCCGGCACTCATTCATCCTTGTTCCGGACTTAGGCCCTTAGAGCAAAATCTCCATGGCATTCCTCAGACTTAAATTCTTTTTTCAGTATCCTTTTATGATTCTGAAGATTGAGAGTAGCAGCAGCCGATACAGAAGTTTTCAGTGGCAAGTCAGATGGAAAGGTCTAATGATGCTTAAATATGCCTTTGAAGGACCTGGGCAGACTGAAGTCTCAGCTATCAATCACATATTGATCACTCCCACCAGAAGACCAAGGGTGACCCTCCATTACCGGGCCATGGGGAGGAGACACAAGTCTTTCTCTTCTCAAAATCTCTGCCTCTCTAATAAGGAGAAAAAAACAATGGGGGCAGACAATTTCCCTGCAGGATTGGAGGCATCTGGCTTGTAGGAGCAGGGAAATAAATAGCCAGAAGGTTAGGGGCTCACAGAGGCATTCTCAAGATTCTCTTTGCCTCTTGTCCTAAACGGAGGGATGTCAGCATATTGGCACATAACGCATGCCTTTGTAAATACGGGGTGGAGGGGAGGATGACATTTTACATACATCTCTCCAGCAGGCTCAGCTATTCCTGTTTCACCTGAACACATCTTGCTCAGTTGGGGTATGTCTCTCCCTCATGTGAGAGACCTGGAGCCAGAAACAGAATCAGACTCTTCGGTGGGGTTTTGGTTTTGGTTTTGTTTTAGTTCATTTGTTTATCTTTAAAGAATCACAGAACTAAGGAATGTCAGAGCTAGAAGTAAATTTAAGGATCAACTGGTACAACCCTTTCATGTTATAGATGAAAAACTGAGACCCAGAGAGAAAAAGAGTAACTAGCCCAAGGGTACCCAGCTGCAACAGGACCAAGGCTCAAACACAACTACCTTGATAATAGAATATAATCTTCTAGAGAGTAAAGGGTGCTTCTCTTTTTTCTTTATAATCTAATACTTAGAACTGTGCCTAACAGCTAATCATTGTGGGTTGAGTTAGTGATTGATTTTGTATTTATTGTTTCCTCTAATAGAATGTAAATACCATGTGGGCAGAGGAATGTTGATTTTCACTTTTTTATCCCCATCACCTGATAAGGATCCTGATGTCTAATAAATGTTTGTTGATGGAATGATTGACTAAAGTCTTATCTCTGTACCCACAACTCCAGGTTCATCTGTTCCAACTCCTCTTATGACTCCATTGCCCACCTTCCTCACTCACACATGAGCTGTTTATTTGAAAGAGAATTGATCTGGGACTTTATCTGCCTTTGTTGGCTTTCTTTTGGGTGACTTTAGCTTCCCTCCCCAAGTGCAGCTCCCCAGCAGAGCAGGAAGTCTTCCTTCAAGAGGGATGGCCTGATCGTTACAGTACTTTCCATGGAAAGAAGGGAGGCTTTTACTGTATTCCCCAAAGAAGTAGAAGGCCTGATCTTCCTGTCTCCTGTTTTTACATGGCAGCCAAATTTCAAGACCTTTCTTTCATTAGTGTTTGTAACTGCTATAAAGCACTCTACCAAGATCATGCCCAGTTTCCAAGACCTTATGATCTCACCATGTGGACTTCCACACACCTAAATCACTGTTACAAGGCACAACCAACCATGGAATTAAATGGTCATTATTGCTTATGTGCAATGATCACATGGCTATTTATGCTATGCAGATTATATGATTATTTGGAGTTCTCAAAGGTTAGTGGGCAATTTGTGTCGTTCAATCCCATGGTAACACTTTTAGATTATAAGGGGCACAAATAATCATGTAATTGTTTTGAACAAAATGCCTAGTATAGCTCCTTAATAATTACAGGTCCTATTCAGCAAAAATTCACCATGACCTTAAACAGCAAAGAAGGTCACAGTGTCTGCTTCTGCAAGCCAGATGAGTGGGACTTACTCATTTTACTTGATTGCCAAAGCAGTTCTTCTTTCTCTAGTTATGTTGGGGAGCATTTAGCTGTGTAATTTCACTGGTGTAGAGAACTCAGTGCAGAGATTTCCTTTCACCAAAGCAGATTAGCACCTGTCTATAGCTTACAATTTTAAAGGTACTTGGAGGCACTGCAAAATTGTCAATCCATCAACTTTTATTAAGAACATACTATGTGCTGGCTAAGTTATTTGCTTATAGTCCCTCAGCTTTTATGTATCAGAGGCAGTACCTGAACCTAGGTCTTCCTAATGCCAAAATAATCCTTCCAATTATACCCTAGTGCCTCAATCCCATAGTTCTTCTACATTTTCACCTTATGAAGAAAAAAGATATATCCCACTTGACAGATGAGGAAATTAAAGTCCAAATCTGTTAAAGAACCTTCTCAAGGTTATATGACTTATTAGTGGTACAGGAGGTCCCAGAACCCATATTTTTTACTCCAAGTTCAGGGATCTAAACCTCAAATTCTTTTTCAAAGAAAGCTCTTCATCCTGTTCTGTCTGGTTCTTGGACTGAAAAATAAACATAGGAAAGTTGAACTTAGGCAGGTGCTATCCACTTCCTCACAACCTCCAAAAATCCTTAGTGGCTTAGTTAGCATCACCCTTGCTCCCCTACAGTTTGGCCTCTCACCAATAAGCACATGACAGGCAGAGAGAAATGTGGTCACTATGGGTTAAACCTTCTCTCCCTAATTGCTGCTGCTATTGGAAATAAATATACATTTCTGCAGAGGTAATGTCAAACTCCACTCTTAAAACTGATAGGAATTACAGGGAAGGTACAACACATGCATTATTGCCTACAGGTAGAGCACATTTTTCCAGTTATTTTTCAAAGGAAATACAGTTCAACCAAGAACACTAACCCTGAGAACACGTTTTAATGATAACATTTGGAAAAGAGACAATGTGGTAATTAACCAACCAATAAATATTTATTGAGCACCTACTATGTGCCAAGCAATGTGCTGGGATACAGTCTGAATCCTAAAGGATCTTACAATATATACAAGCCAAGATATATACAGAATAAATAGGAAATAATTAACAGAGGGAAGGCATTGGAATTAACAGGGGTTGGAGAAGGCTTTCTGTAGAAAGTGAGATTTTAGCTGGGACTTAAAGAAAGGGAGGTCAGTAATTGGAGCAGAAGAGGAATGGGGTATAGCCAGAGAGAATGCCCAGAGCCAAGAGATGGAGCACCTTGTTTATGGACAAGTCAAGAGGCCAGTATCAGAAGATTAAAGAGTACATGATAGGGAGCACAGTGTAAGAAGACTGGAAAGATAGGAGGGTGTTGGGTTATGAAGAGATTTGAATGCCAAACAGAGCATTTCATATTTGCTCCTGGAGGCAATAAAAAGCCACTAGAGTTTATTGAGTAGGCGAATGACCTAATCGGACCGGCATTTTAGGAAAATCACTTTAGTGGCTGAATGGAGAATGGATTGGAGTAGGGAAAGAATTGAGACAAGCAGACCTACCAGCAGGCTATTGAAATAATCAAGACATAAGGACATGAGAGTCTGCACTAGAGTAGGGCCAGTGTCAAAGGAGAGAAGGAGGAGTATTGGAGTGTTGTTGCAAAAGTGAAATCGACAAGCCTTGGAAATAGATTGAATGTGAAGAGGGAGGTGGGGATGACAGATAATGAGGAATCCAGGATGAGTCCTAGGTTGTGTGCTTGAGGAACTGGGAGGATTGTTGTATCCTTGACAGTAATAAGGAAGATAAGAGTGGGGAGTGTATAGGGGGAAAGATAGTGAGTTCTGTTTTGGATATACTGAGTTTAATGTCTACTGGAGATTCAGTTTGAGATGTCTGAAAGGCAGAGAGTGAAGGTCAAGAATTATTAGAGTAGGAGTCAGAAGATGTGAGTTCAAATTCTAAACTCATAATATGGGGTAGTCTTGAGTGTCATATACCTTCCTTAGACCTGTTTCCTTGTCTGTAAAATGAGATAAATGGGTTAGGTGATCTCTAAGGCCTCTTCCATTTCTAAAATCTTATGTGTCTATGAATGGGTAAACTTTATATCACATTGGCAGCATGATAAAGTGGAAGGAGTAATGGATTTGGAGATAGGAATCCTTCCACTGACTCAATCTGTGTGACTAGGAGCAAGGCATTTCATTTTTCTGAGCCTCAGTTTCTTTATCTAAAAAATGGGAACAATAATGTTCCTTCCCTCACAAGGTTATGAGAAAAGTATCTTGCAGACTTAAAAGCAATATGTTTAAAAGCAAGAAAAAGCTTGATGCAATAGAAAAAGTTCTGAATTTACTGTCTGATGATGGGTTCAAATTCTGACTGTCACCTAATACTTATGTGACTTTGAATATTCTACTTCATTTTTCTGGGCCCCAGTTTCTTTACCTGTAAAATGAGGTTGTTGGATTAAATTATCTTTAAGTTACCTTCCAGCTTTAAATCTATGACTCTAAATGTAAGTGATCTAGAAATGATCACAACTGTAGTTCACAACTATGAACAAAAAAACCTATTCATTGCTTAATGGTGGGAATTCAGTGATTGGTAAAGATATGGCCACACTCTGAATCCAGTCAATTCACTTCATGTTATCTGTTCTCACTAATTTTTAACAATGTTTTATTGATGCTTTCTTTTTTAAAAAAAAAAAAAAAAAAGAACTTACTTTGTCGGTTGCCAATTCTCATCTCCCACCATCAATCTGCCAGAGCATTCCCTTGTAACTTATAAATTCAGATAAACTATAAGGTCAGGTAAAACAAAACAAAATGTATATTATATGTTGTCTATATTGGAGAGCGGAAGCCATTACCTTCATTTGTAAATCCATCCCCACCACTACCACGACCACCATGTCTCCTTAGATGGAGACAGCCTAAAACCCTGAACCCAAAAGCTTTGGGAATAGCAATGTTCCACCCTACTCCCACCAGACCTGCCTCTACCACCCCCCACAGCTATTATGGAGGCGATATATATCAAAGAGAAGAATCCCACCTTTATCATTACCACCAGCACTAAGTGTTATCCAACTGCCTCCAACAGGCAGATAAATGGTCATGGAAATAGTGGAACTAGCAGCATCCCTACATCACTGGTCCTACTTGCAGACTAGCTCATGACCATCATTCAGACAAATGGTTCTTATGGAGAAGAGACCAGCCATCCATGTCAACTGCCAACCAAATACCAAACACAAGACAGGAAACCTAATCTAACTGAATAAGCAAAGTGCCTTGAGGGAAGGAGAGGAGGTAGCATGTACCAGTCAAGTAATACTACTCATCTCCCCACAGACCCTAATGAAAACTGTCCAGGACCCTAAACCTAAGAGTCTTGGGGATAGCAATGATTGTAACCCAGTACCCTAAGTTATCATCCTGTGGAAGTGCTGCCTGGCAAGTTCTGTAGGCACTACCACCACAGCTTCTGAAGACACAGAAAAGAATATTCTTACCACCAACATCTTTGATGCTATCACATTGTTTGACATTGGAAACTGTAGATCTCTGCCAATCACAAAATTCCCATCATTTCCCACATGGTTCCTTTCCTAGACTTCATCATCCATCAATCTGAATATAAAAGCAACTCTGAAATTCATCCTTTCAAATCATTCTCCTTGGGCTGCAGAACTTGATCATGCCCCTGGTTGCCCTACCCTGGTTAATCTCTCACATTCCTTTTTCAATATCTTTTTAAAATGTCTTACCTCCAATAGATTATAAGCTCCTTTAGGACAGGGACTGTCACCTCTTTCTTTGTATCCCTATCACCTAGTACAGAGAAGGTGCTTTATAAACGTCTATTGAATCTGACTCTGATATGATTTAACCAGCAGAAATGACAAGAAGAAGTATTAGCATCTGTTTTGCCACTGCACCTTAAGAACACTGGATCTTCCCATCTGTCTTGTAGCTGAAGCCTTTCATATGTGTTGTTTTCCTCATGGAAATGTGAGCTCATTGAGAGCAGGAATTATCATACTTTCCATTTATATCCCCAGCCCTTAGCACAGGTCTTTGCACACAGTAAGAGAGTAAGAAACATTTCATTCACTCCATTTCTTGGGAGATTCTCAGGCTATCTCTACACTGGTGAGTGTATAGAGCTTCCTTTTCTCTAATTTCTCTCAAGAATGCTGAAGAATTTCATTAGATAGTCTCCCTATGTAGTTTAGGAAGTACTTTGCTTTATGGATTTTGTGTAAGCCATGCTCACTATTTGTCAAGAAGAGAAACAACTTCTGACACTGCTTCTTTTCATCTGATCTAGCAAGGCTTGGAAATGATGGCAAAGAAGGAATCTAGTGGCAGAGAGTTGAAAGCATTCCAGATACCCACCTGAATAGTGATCCATTCAACCAATTAAATCTGTTAATGAGCATCAGGTGGAAAATTATCTACTCTTTTGCCAGGATATTGATTGACCTGTGTCAGATGCCATAGAAATAAATACCATTAGTCTTATCCTTCAATTCATCAGTCATATCTATCTTTGCTCCTCTCTGACTATGGGCCTTCCACGAGGGAGAAAGGGTAAATGCTGGGACTAGATAGATTCATAAGCAAATTCTACAAAACATTTATGAGCTGTTTGAAAAAATAGGTAAAGAAGGAATACTACCAAATTCCGTCTATGATACAAAGATGGTTTTGATGTCTAAACCAGGGAAAGTAAAAACAGAGGAAAGAATGCTATAGACCAATTTCCCTAATGAATATTAATGGAAAAAAATTGTAAGTAAAATACTTACAAGAAGATTACAATAGTATATCATAAAGATCATACAGTATGACAAGGATGAATCTAATGTACCAGAAATATAGAGCTGGTTCAAAATTAGGAAAACTATAAGCATAATTGACCATATCAATAACAAAAATCATATGATTATTTTATAAGCTTTTGATAAAAGGCTATGCTCATTCCTATTAAAAAGCACCAGAATACATAGGAATACATAGAGTTTTTCTTAAAATGACAAGTAGTATCTATCTAAAAAAAGAGTAAACATCATCTGTAATGGTGTTAAACGAAGTAAGATTAGAGGTGAAGCAAGGATATCCCTTATCACTATTAATATTCAGTGTTGTACTATAGCAATAAGACAAGAAAAATAAATTGAAGGAATTAGAATAGGCAATGAGAAAAAAACTAGCACTCTGTGCAGATGATATGATGGTATACTTAGGAGAATCCTGGAGAATCAAAACAGGCTGAAATAATTAATAACTTCAGCAAAGTTACACGATATAAAATAAACGTACACAAGTCATCAATATTTCTATATATTACCAACAAAACCCAATAGGAAGAAGTAGAAAGAGAAATTTCACTTAAAAAATTATAAATAGGATACAATATTTGGGAATCTACCTGCCAGGACATAAGTAGGAACTATATGAATACAGTTAGAAAACACTCTTCATGTAAATACAGTTCTAAATAATTAAGGAAATATAAGTTGCTCATGATTAGGGTGAGCCAATGAGGCAACTAGGTGGTGTAGCAGATAAAGCTCTGAGCCTGGAGTCTGGAAGATCTGAGTTCAAATTTGACCTCAGCTGTGTGACCTTGGACACTTAACTCCTATTTGCTTCAGTTCTTCATCTGTAAAATGGAGACACTTTGAAGAAAGAAACTGTAAATGACTCCAGTATCTTTACCAAGCACAGGTTCATGGGGCCATGTAAAATCAGATATGACTAAAAAAGAACACAAAGGTAAGCCAGAATAACAAAAAATGATAATACTACCTAAATTATTTTAATTATTCAGGGGCCTAACAATCACACTACCAAAACTTACCTTATGGAACTAGAAAAATAATAATAAAATTCATCTGAAGGAACAAAAGATCAAGCATATCAAGGGAATCAGTGGGGAGGAAATGTGAAAAATGGGGGCTTAGCAATACCAGATCTCAAGCTATACTATAAAGTGGTAATGATCAAAAGAGTCAAGGTCAGAGGGGAGAAAATTCACCTGAATATGTCAGGAAATATGGAGGATAAAAAGAAAATGAGAGCCTAAATCCTCAGATCTCTTTGCAAGGAAAGAAAAACATTAATTATTGGTATGATTGTTATGTGATTATTATATGACATTTTTCAGTCACGTAAAATTATTATTTTCTTAGAAAAACTTTCAGTGTTTTATCATTGAAACTCATTAAAATAAGCCAGAAGGGTCCTTTAGGGATCTTTTAGATACTCCCCATGCTTAATTTTCTCCTCCAAAGAATAATGTTTTCAATGATATAGGACTTAACAGTATGGTGAAAGTATAGTAGGATAGCTATTATAATGTTGATACAGTGGTGATTGGAAAGAGAGATAGAAACACTCCAATATTGATCTGAAATTTCTTGAGTGTGAGTACTCTCTCTACTAATGCAGAATATGACTCCTCTAGGAAAAATCAGCCTACCTGAAGTAGCTGGGCACCCTGAGGGAGAGGAGGTAGTACGTGCCAGGCAAATCAAACCACCTATCTTATCTCAGATCCTCAAATGGCCAAATACCCTGAACCTAAGAGCATTGGAGACAGGATTGATGGCAGCCCAGTTTTGGAGACTTGCTCTGGCTAATAATTTCATCATGCCATAACTGACATAGTAATTAGATTCTTCAAACTTAATTAAGCTGGTCTTCAGATAATAGACATGATGTGCATCTCCAAGTTCATGACCAAGCATTTTGGGCTGGTAGGACATGTGAGACCTTATGATCTACTGACACAGCTTCAAAAACCCAGGGTCATCTCTCCATTTCATGAGAGAAGGATTTTAGTGGGAGACAATGATATGTTTAAAATGTTACATATTGTTCTATATATTAACAAAGGATTACTGGGTAGAGCCAAAATGGCAGATTAGAGGTAGCAACCCAACTGAACTCTTTCAACATTCCCCTCTAAATGACTTTAAAATGATGCTTCAAATAAAATTTTGGAGTGGCAGAGTCAGTACAAAGTCAGGATGAAACAATTTTCCATCCAAATAAAACTTAGGTGGTCAGAAGGAAAGGTCATTGACATCAAGCAGAGGCTTGTCTGGAACACACACAGACAGTGCCAGCAGTAGCAGCAGCTTTAGGAGCTCTTAGCCAAGAGACAGTAAGATGTGGAGGGAGAAAGTTTGGACAAGTGGTCAGAAAGAGATTACAGGAGACCCTTTGTGGGCACTGTGTGCAGTTGATGTTGATTGGCAACTCTAATCCCCAAAAGCAATTCAGTATCCCATTTTCTAGTGTGGAGAGGGACACCTGTAGTCTATCCCAAGGGAGCAGAAGCCCTGGTGCCAGTTCCAAAGCACAAAGGAGCATGAGCATTTATGACTGCATAACTATAATAGTTATCCTACTATACTTTCTGCAAGTCATAAGTTAAAGTTGTTTAGAGGGGAATGTTGAAAGAGTTCAACTGGGTTGCTACCTCTAATCTGCCATTTTGGATCTGCCCAGTAATCCTTTGTTAATATATAGAACAATATGTAACATTTTATGGATAGCAGGGGACCTAGTCACAGTTTCAGGGCTAGTACTTCTGTCTCCAATGGAGTAGGGGCCCTTTCTGGTTAAAGACAAGAGAGTAGACTGGGAGGGAAGTGACCATATATATGTCTTCTTGCATCATACCAACTTAGAAGTACTGAAAATTAGTTCCCCAGAACTAGTTTGAAAATAGTAACACAAAAAAACCCCTGAAACTTAGGACAGTACCCCCACCCAATTGAACAAAGCCCAATTTTAGCATAAATTTGAAAGGCAAGAAATAGCCTCAAAAAATGAGCAAACAAAAAAGAACTTGACCATTAAAAAGCTATTATAGTGGCAAGGAATACCAAAGTATAAACTCAGATGAAGACAATAATGTAAAAACAACTACAAACAAAGCCTCAAAGAAAAATGCTAATTGGGGTCAAGTTCAACAAGAATTCTTGGAAGAGTTAAAGAAGGAGATCAGAATGGTAAAGGAAAAATTGGGGAATGAAATGACAATGATGCAAGAAAATTATGAGGAGAAAAGAGGCACAAAAAATACTAAAGAAAATTATACCTGAAAAAACAAAATTGACCTAATGGTAAAAGAGGCACAAAAATTCACTGAAGAAAAGAACTCCTTAAAAACCCTATTCCAAAGGGTAAAAGGTACAAAAGCTCATTGTCAAAAAGAATTCCTTAAATTATATTGTAACTCCTAAGAACTTTATCATTAGAGCAGTTAAAAAGAATTGACATGGATAGAAGGCAGGAGTGTGAGTTGATTATATAGGAATAATGAAACCCCTCACTAAAAATAAAGGAATGAGAAAGAAGGATGCACTAGGAGAAAGAAGAATAGAGAAGTAGAATGGGGAAATTTTTCTCACATAAAAGAGGAAAAGTGCAAGGAAAAGCTTTTAGAATGTAGGGGGACATGTAGGGGGACGTGGTTGTTGTTGTTTGTCCTTCTTTCTCAAAGAGGACCACAGCATCAGGAAGACAATGCCAGGACTTGCAAGTGAATTGGGTTTAAGCCTTACTTTCTCTTCAAGAGTCTTCTGAGTCCAGTGGCCAGATATAAATCAGGAAATTGAAGATGGCCTCCAGAGGAGCAGTTGGCAATACTCGAACCTCAGTTTCATTGAAATTGATTCAAAGAGGGAAGAATATATAAAACACTGTGCATAGAAATATACCTTACTCAATAGGGCAATAGGAGGGTCAAGGGATAAGAGAAAGGGGGGATGATAAAAAAGGAGAGCAGATTAAGGGAGGCAGTGGTTAAAAGCAAAATAGTCTTTTTGAGGAAGGACAGGATAAAAAGAGAGAGAAGAAGAAATAGAAGAAAATAGGATAAAAAGAAATACACAAATAATCATAATTGTGAGTGTGAATGGGATAAGCTCATAAAACAGAATAAGATCACAGAATGGATTAGAAACCAGAATTCAACAATATGCAACACACTAGAAACAGAAAAACACACACAGCCTTAAAATAAAGGACTAGAGCAGAATCTAATATGCTGCAGTTGAAGTAAAAAAAGAAAAAGACAGGGGTAGCAATCATAATCTCAGACAAAAATAAACCTAATTAAAAGAGATAGGGAAACTATGTTTTGTTAAAAGGTACCATAGACAATGAAGCAATATAAAAGTATACAGTAATTTTTCTCTGATGAAGTTCTCATTTTTCAAATATATAAAGAACTGAGTCAATTTTGTGAAAATAAGAACCATTCCATAATTAATAAATGGCACAGGATATGAACAGGCAGTTTTCAGAAGAAAAAAAAATCAGTTATCTACAAGCTTATTTTTTAAAAATTCTCTAAATCACTATTTATTAGATAAAGGAAAATTAAAACAATTCTGAGGTACCACTTCCTACCTATCAAAAATAACAAATACTGTACAGGATGGAGGAAAATTGAAACACTAATAAACTATTGGTAGAGTTGTGAACTGGCCAGAGCTATTCTGGAGAACAATTTGGAACTATCATCTTCATGTAGGAGACATAGGAGATCTCAGATGAAGATATTCAGTTCTAGTCTATCCTGAGCTCCAGACATGTATCACAAACTTCCTTTTGGATTACCTGTAGCCATCTCAAAAAAAAAAAAGCATGTCCAAAACATAACTCCTTATATTTCCCCCCAAATCTGCTCCTCTTTCTTTTCTTAAATTTATTTATTTATTTTTAGTTTTCAACATTCATTTTCACAAGATGTTGAGTTCCAAATTTTCTCCCCATCTCTCTCCTCCCCCACCTCAAAACAACATGCATTCTGATTACTCCTTCTCCCAATCTGCTCCCCCTTCTATCACATCCCTCCCTTCTCTTATCCCCATCTTCTTTCTTTCCTTGTAGGGTAAGATAGATTTCTATATCCCATTACCTGTATTTCTTATTTCCCAGTTACATGCAACAACAATTCTCAACATTTCGTTCCTAACACTTTGAGTTCCTACTTCTCTTCCTTCCTTCCTCCTCACCCATCCTCACTAAGAATTCAATATAGGTTATACATGTGTAGTTATGCACAAGACTTCCATAATAGTCATGTTGTGAAAGATTAATTATATTTTCCTCCATCCTGCCCCCTATTTATTCTATACTTTTAACCTTGTTGCTCCCCTAAGGTGTTTACTTCTAATTACTCCCTCCTCCCATTTGCCCTCCCTTCTACCTCCCCCCTCACTTATCCCCTTCTCCCCTACTTTCCTATAGTGTAATATAGATTTTCATATCAAATTAAATGTGCATGTTGTTCCCTCCTTAAGCCAAATGTGATGAGAGTAAGCTTCACTTTTTCCCTCCATTGAAAAGCTTTTTCTTGCCTCCTTTATGAGAGATAATTTGCTCCATTCCATTTCTCCCTTTCTCCTCCCAATATATTCCTCTTTCACCCCTTATTTTTATTTTTTTAGAAGTTATCTCTTTCAATTGAACCCACCTTGTGCCCTGTGTGTGTATGTATGTATGTATGTATGTATATGTATATGCATATAATCCCTCCAACTACTCAAATACTGAGAAAAGTTTCAAGAGTTACAAATATTATCTTTCCATGTAAGAATGTAAACAGTTCAACTTTAGTAAGTCCCTTATGATTTTTCTTTCCTGTTTACCTTTTCATGTTTCTCGATTCTTGTGTTTGAAAGTTAAATTTTCTATTCAGCTCTGATCTTTTCATCAAGATGCTTGAAAGTCCTCTATTTCATTGAATGACCATTTTCCCCCCTGAAGTATTATACCCAGTTTTGCTGGGTAGGTGATTCTTGGTTTTAATCCTAGTTCCTTTGACTTCTGGAATATCATATTCCAGAACCTTCAATCCCTTAATGCAGAAGCTGCTAGATCTTGTGTTATCATGATTGTAGTTCCCCAATACTCTAATTGTTTCTTTTGAGCTACTTGTAATATTTTCTCTTTAACCTGGGAACTCTGGAATTTGGCTGCAATATTCCTAGGAGTTGTTCTTTTTGGATGTCTTTCAGGAGGTGATCAGTGCATTCTTTCAATATTTACTGTACCCTCAGGTTCTAGAATATTAAGGCAGTTTGCCTTGATAATTTCATGAAAGATGATGTCTAGGCTCTTTTTTGATCATGGCTTTCAGGTAGTCCCATAATTTTTAAATTATTTCTCCTGGATCTATTTTCCAGGTCAATTGTTTTTCCAATGAGATACTTTACATTGTCTTGTATTTTTTTCATTCTTTTGATTTTGTTTTATAATTTCTTGGTTTCTCATAAAGTCATTAGTTTTCATCTGCTCCATTCTAATGTTTAAAGAACTATTTTCTTCAGTGACCTTTTGAACCTCCTTTTCCATTTGGCTTACTCTGCTTTTTAAAGCATTCTTCTCCTCATTGGCTTTTTGGGCCTCTTTTGCCACTTTCTTCAGAATTTTTTTAGGTCTCCTTTTGTAAGCTGTTGACTCACTTTTCATGATTTTCTTGTATCACTCTCATTTCTCTTCCCAATTTTTTATCTCCCTCTCTTACTTGATTTTCAAAATCCTTTTTGAGCTCTTCCATAGCCTGAGCCCATTGCATATTTATTTTGAAGGTTTTGGAGGCAGAAGACTTGACTTTTATGTCTTCCACTGATGGTATGCATTGCTCTTCCTCATCCTAAAGTTTGGAATAGAATAGTTGTTCACCAAAAAAGTAGCCTTCTATAATCTTATTTTTTTCCCTTTTGGGGCATTTTCCCAGCCAGTTACTTCACTTTTGAGTCCTATGTCAAGTGGAGGGTATACTCTAGGGACCTGAAAGTTCTCATTTTCTCCAAGGTGGCACAGTCAAGAGAGATGAGTTTACTCCTCTCCTGGCCTGCACTCTGGTCTGGGAGCAACCACAAGCTTTTCTGCCCAGGATCTGTGAGTAGAATTCCCTCTCCAGAGCCTCCAAAAGCTCCAGAACACCAGAGCTCCTCCTCACCCCAGGGCTGCCACTCAGGACTGAGACTCAGATCAGTGTCTCAATTCCCCCAGGGTCTTTAGGTCAAGGGCTCCTAAAATGGAAGCTGCTGCAGTGACTTCCACTGCCCTGGGGCCAGGGCCATACCACATTCCCTTCTCACTCAGATGAAAGAGCTCTCTCACTGACCTCTGAAACTGTCTTTGGAGTTTGTGGATTGAGGAATCTGGAAACTGCAGTTGGTGCCTGTGATTCCATGCCCTGAAACCTGCTTCAGTCCTGTCTGAGCCATGCTTTGTGGCCCACACTAGGCTGCACTCTGTGCTGAGCCTGGTGTAATGGACCTTTCCTGTTGGCCTTCCAGGCTGTCTTGGGCTGGAAATGTCATTCACGCTGTCATTTTGTGACTTCTGCTGCTCTAGAATTTGTTTAGAGTCATTTTTACAGGTATTTTATGGGCTGTGGGGGGAGAGCTTCTACAGGTCCATCCTTCTACTCCACCATCTTGGCTCCACCCCCTGTCTTTGCTCCTCTTTTAAACTTCTCCATTACTATAAAAGTTAACACCATCCTTGCAGTGCAACCTTGGGGGTCATCCTACATTCATCACTCTCACTGCACATCTTCAGTCAGCTACCTAATCTTGCTAGTTCTTTCTCCATAAAATCTCTCCAATATTTCTCCTCTTCACTCACACAGCCACCAAAGTAGCCTTAAGCTCTCATCACCACTCACCTGGCCTATTGCAATAGCCTTTTGTTTAGCATCCCTACCTCAAATCATTCACTTCCCATAATAATCCATCCTCTAGAGTATTCCCAATAAATCTCTATTTATTATATTTACTTATAAAATTATATATAATATTTTATAATAATATTATATTATATTTTCTAAATCAAATATAAATTCCTCCAGAAATTTCACAGCCTGGTGCCTCTCTGCCTTTCTAGACTTCTTATATTTTCCTCTCCTCTGTGGTCTCTCCTTACAGATCTGTTTCTCACACAACACTCACAACACTCCATCTTCTATTTCTGTCTCTGCCTGGACTATCCCTTATGCCTAGAATGCATTCTTTCCTCGATCTCTGCCTCTAGGAGTGCCTGGCTTCCTTTAAGACTCAGCTTAAACATCCCCATCTACATGAAACCTTTCCTGCTGGCATTCTCCTTTCCAAAAGTACATTGTGTTCATTTTGAATTCCTATGTGTGTACTCTGTTGTACATGTTGGGTTTCCTGTCATTAGAATTTAAACTTCTTGAGGACCAGGAGTGTTCCTCTTTAATCTTTGAACCCTCAACACTTGGCAGAGTGCCTGGCATATATGTAATAGGTACTTAATTAATTCCTGGGGAGTGAATGATTAATTTCTTACATAGAGGCAGGATATTTATCTCACTATAGTAAAAGCTACACTTTATTGGGGGTACATTGTATAGCAGCTTTGCTGTCTCTCCTTTCTGTTTGCTCAATGAATGAACAGATGGTTTGGGGTTGAAATGAGGAAAAATATCACAATTTTCCCTGACACAGCAAATCCACAGAATCCCATTCACCTGTGGAGGTGGAAATACAAATGGCAGCCTTTTTTCTCTCCCACAAATATGGCAGGGTTCAAGCTATCTTTTTGGTTTGTTTTAACCAGACAAATTCCTTTGTTTGTTTTTCTTTTTCTTCTTTTTATCTTAATTTATCCCTGGAAGCACCACATCAGCCTCTTAGCTTCACCCAGAACATAGCTGCTTTCTGCTATTATATGACCCAGTGCATATCTATCATGCTCTTGGTAGCCCTTAATTTCACAACCATTCAAGAAATGAAAAGAAATAGACTATGAGGGGCTACATTGTAGTGCCATTGCTTCTCATACTTCTTGATTATAGGATTCCACCTTGTGCTTCTAGAAATCAAGAATCCCAAAAAACCTTTGTTTCTGTGGGTTATATCTATTAATATTTATCAGAAAATAGAGCTGGAAAGTTTTTAAAAATAATTACTAATTAATTGTAATTATATAAAATATATATATATTTTAATATATATTAAATATTAAAAATATAAAATAAATCTATTACATTTTAATATAAATATTTTATAAAATATCTATATTTTCTAAAAATGTGAGGAGTGGGATTGTTTTACACATTTTTGAAAATCCTTTTAATGTCTGACAATAGAAGACAGCTAAATATCTGCTTTGGCATTCAATCTATTATGAATTGTTTTGACTGAAATACACACACACACATATATCTGACCTCTTATAGATATGTAGCTGGAAAAGGGTTTAGTATTTTGATAGGCAAATAATGTTTTAGTATTACTATAAAAATAATTTGCAGACCCCCATGAAAGGGTCTTTGGGATCACTGGGGGTAGGCAGACCATACTTTAAGAACTGCAGATGCAGTTGAAACCTGTCCTCAGAGGACCCACCTCTGACACATTACTGGCTGTGTGTGCATAACCAAGTCACTCAGACTCCCAGTCCCTCATTCTACTTTCTGAGACCTGCAGAGAAAGTATGAGTCTGCACTGGCAAAGGACAGTCCTCCCCAGCAACTCCCTACATCATTGAAGTCACAGGTTCAGTCCCCCCACCCAAAAAAAAATATATAATTGAAATTTAAGCAGGAGGTATTTTCTGAGGTACATTGGCTCAACCAGATTCAGTAATATCCCGGCTCTGAATATATATTTCTCTTTCTTCCTCTCTTGCTTCTCACCTTCCTCACTTCTCTCTTTTTTTCTGACCTTTTCTTCATGTCAATAAGTTCTCTGTCTTAGCAGCTTTAAAATCTCTTATGGGGATTTCTTAATTAAGGGGAAAAGAAAAAAAACTCAGCCAACAGTAACCCAGGTCCAGACGGAGGGACACCACCTCTGTTAATGGCTTAACTCAGTTATGACTAGAATATTTTCTGCATGAATCTTTCTGCCCATGAGATTAAAAAAAAAGTCTTTTTCTAAATTAGTCTGGCATAAAAAGAAAGGTGAGGCTTTCAGCATTGGGTGCAATGCTCTGATTTTGTTTCCACTCATTTTCCCAGGTAAATAAATATGATGAAGCTGGCACCCTATATCGCAATCGGTAGGCCAGGATAGAAGGGGAGGGCCTGGAAAAGGACCGGTTCTTTGCTCCAAGCTGAGCAGAGAGTAGACAATATGAAAATTCAAAGCAAGTATGCTTTATTTGATGAGCAAAAATTTATTTTTAAGAAGATAAGAAAATACCAATTAAAACATCAAGATAGCCCTTTAAAAAATAACAGCTGCAGTCGGGGAGGAAGGTGGCTCTAATTCTTCATTCCCTGTAAAATTCTGGTCTTTTAAGCAGGCCTGAACATCCAGTCACCATAACACACTTTGATTGTTCATTTCAACCCCTTGCTTTCTCCCTCAACAATCTCTCTCTCTCTCTCCCTATCTCTCTCTCTCTCTCTCTGTCTGTCTCCCTCTCTCTCTCTCCCTCTCTCTCCCCCCTCTCTCCCTCTCTGTCTCTCCCCCTCTCTCTCCCTCTTTCTCTCCCGCTGTCTCTCCCTCTCCCCCCCCTTCTTCCCCCCTTCTCATTTTAACAAAAGGTGGTGACAGCCATTCTCATCATCTCTAAGTCGTCCTGGCTGCGCACACTTCTGTGTTTCAAGCAGTCTGAAACCCAAAATGAGAAATAATGATCTATCCTGTAGGCAGACTTAAAAATAAATTAAGGGATAAGACTCAGCGCCATGTTTTGTCCTGTCACTCTCTGCACCGAATTTCTAGAGGAGGCAAAGCTAAGCTACAGACTGAGTTTCTACCTTAAGAAAATATTGAAAATTGACAAATAGGCTTCCTGCACCCCCAATTTTTTTTACTTACTTTGAAAAGGTAAGTGTCATCCTGTGCAGTGCCCAGGCTGGGAGTCTAGGTATTGAGATTCCAAAGGGGAAGCCACATCTTTAATGATACATTTGATAATTAAAGAATACAATAAACACAATTAGCATATGTTTTAAACAGTTTATTAGTGAAGCTTACCATAAAATCAGAATATATAGCGCTCCGGGGTTTGTTGGGATAACAGCTTTGAATCCTTAGAGTCATAAAATCCCTGGCTTGGAAGAAATGGGCATCTTTAAAATGATGGAATCAGCAGGCCTTGAGTTAGAACACACAGATTACAAACTCCAGCAGTTGGGCACTGTTCAGTGACTGTTGCAATGCAGTGGGGTGAAGTCATAGCTTAAAACTGCCCCAGTGGCTCAGCCAGGATAGGGAGGGGGATGGGGAGAAAGGAAAAGAGGAAAGAGAGGAAAGGGGGAAAGGAAAAGGGAAAAAGGAAAGGAGAAAGGAGAGGAGGATGCTCAAAGAGGGAGGATTAGAATGGGTTACCGCAGGATATAACCAGCTAGGGAATAATTGCTTTAACTCTTTCCACACAGACTTTGTTTTGCGGGACTATGCATATTTGTTATGAGGGTTTTCAGGGTTTTTTTTTCCCCTTTTTGTTATTTTTCAATGGTGAGGGGAAGGCAGTGGTCTCAAGAGATAACAAATCCTTAAATTAATTAATTTTTAAAAATTCCACACAGTGGGGCGATATTTCTAAACAGGGATAGTAGGCTCATAGATCAAGATCTACAAGACTCCCCAGAGGCCCAGCTAGTCCAATTTCCTCATTTTATAGATGAGGAAACTGAAGCCCAGAAAATTTAGGCATTAGTCACTCATCCCCAGCTTAAAGGGTGGGAAAGGATCTTAATCCCTGAATACACACACACACACACACACACACACACACACACACTTTATAGATGAGGAAACTGAGACCCGGGGACAAGTAATTTACCATAGGGCACACAGTAGCCCAGACTCTTACCCAGTTCCTGCGCACTAGACCTAAAACCAGGATCTATACTCCGAGAGCCTCAGTTTCCTTATCTGTATAATGGAGGAGGTACTTGAACGACCTAACTTCCCCAAGTTTTTGTGAAGCCTCGTATTTTAGGGACCTTAAGCGGGCTCCTCATCTCCCTAGGTTTTGGGAAGGACAAACGCAAGGTTATTGATCAGATTCGATCAAAGATGACGTGGAGAGGCCGCCTGACCAGGTGGCCTCACAAACACGATTGGCTTTCTGTCTTTAGCAAAACTCCCCATGGGTCTCGAGGTAATTAATGAGTTGCCGCAGCTTCATCAGCACCCTCCAGAAACCGGATTGAATGCCGGGCAAAATAAGGCTGGCTGAGCTATTCCAACTGTCTGACACTTGCCTTCTCTGGCCTCGGTCCCAAGACCCACTCCTGCTCTTGCTTTCCTCTGACGCACTGAGCTGATATTCCGCTGTAAATGAGCAGCACACGAACTGTTTCTCATTCCAGGGGAGGAGCTCAATTCCCTGGGCTTTTGGTACTCCATTGTCTGACTGGGGTGGGGGCTTAGCATATTTGCGGGGAGGGGAAGAGCTGCTGGAATTCAGGTATTTCGAATTTCTAGCGGAGCAAGCGAGAGGGAGGGTATTCAGTTCAGAGTCACTGTAGGGTAGAAAGGTTGTGCTTTTGCAGAGCTCTGCCGGCATCGGGGTGAATCTCCAATTGTCGACTTCATAATGAATCTTCATCAGCTATGATGACTTCTCATTTCTGCGAAAGGAAGAGAGAAGGGAAATCGAGCTGATGTTTGAATACATTCTTATGGGGAAATTGGGATGTTTGGACTTTAAATTAGATATGAAGACAGCTGATCATCTCCATAAAAATGAGAGTATCACTCTATCACAGACATTTCAGATGTGCTCGGCTTTGGGTCCCTGGTGAACAAATTCAGTCACCGCTCAGCTGAGGATGTAACTCTGCTTTCTTTGAAGGAGATTTTAGTCTATGGTTATATCGTTGTACAGAAGTGCTAATTGAGATAGAACAGTGAGAGTCATTGGTTAAAATGTTTTAGAAAAATGTGACCTTAGATGTAACTGAAATTGTGAAAAGAAATTCTGCATAAATATGCAGGCATCTTGCATTTACAAACACACACACATATCATAAGACCAGAACTGGATGACCACTTAGAGACCACCTAGTCCAACTCAACACTCTCCTTTTACAGATCAGGAAACCAAGGTCCAAAGAATGTAGGTGATTTTTTTTTCCCGTATATGTAAATAACAAGAGAAGGATTTGAATACAGGTCTTCAGACTCTAAAGCCCAAGGCTCTTTCCCATAATATCATGCTACGTCTCTTCCCTGATGAATCTCAGAGATAGAAATGAAATTTTCACAAGGTCTCTCTAGGGAAGTGAATGTTTTTTTCCTTTATTGGAAGTCAATGACAATTTTTAATTATGATCTCATTAGGCAATGTTCTGTAGATATGAACCTCAAGGCTCCATGATTTAATTGCCAGAGGTGCTTTCTCCACAACCCTTCACACATCTGAATCTTCATTAAGTGCTTCTAGCAGAAATTTCCATCACCTAATGGCCTTCTGGTTATGAGCCCCCAGCCTCTAGGCTGGTCCTTGGATGACCTTCACTCACACCTCTAACAGCCATGTGGAACAATGGATAGAGCTCTGGTGGTGAAGTCAGGAAGACTTGAGTTCATGTCTGATCTCAGACACTTACTAACTGTGACTCTAAGCAAGACACTTAACCCCTGTTTGCCTCAGTTTTCTCAACGGTAAAATGAGGACAATAACAGCACCTACATCACAGGATTGTTGTTAGGCTCCAATGAGATATATTTGTCAAACATTTAGCACAGTACCTAGCCTGTAGTGGGCCCAATAGAAATGCTTATTCTATCACATAAACACACTCCAATAAAAATCATAATTTAGCATATCTTGAGTGACTTTCTTACAACTACTCTTCCAATGGAGAAAACTCAGGCTTAGGGACCTTACACGATTTGTCCGAGGTCAAATAGCTAGTATCCGAACTGTGACTTGGCCCTAGATCTCTTGGCTCCATTTTTCTTTCCACAATTGCACTCCAATTTCTCAATACCATGAACCTTCAAGAGTGGCTGGTATGATCCCTTCAGGGTCCCAGAATCACTCCCACACCCTAGACACTCACTCAGTGAAGATGCCTGTGAATCTCTCGGTGAAAAGTGAAGAATTTAACAAACCATCTGGTATTTTGTCCACCCAAAGCCAAACACCCAATATTTGGAACTATCTGGATGGGTGACTGAATATTTGGGTTTTATTTGGATAGCTGGACATTATATAGAACCAGTCTAGAAGTCAGGCCACATGTTTTCCCCTTGCCCACACTTCTGGTACAACTATAATATTGGTAAAAATTGGGAAGTGCTAAGCCATGTGTTTATAAGAGGTGCTATAGAGAGGATTCCTGTGTGGGATAGAAAGTGGGATCCATATTCAATACTCTACAGCCCTGCTATCTAAGGCAGCATAACTACATTACTACTTATGTTACTATTAGTACTTTTAGGCTTTCATACACTGATTGAAAGGCCTCTGATTTTAGCATCTCAGATTTACAAAAACCTTTTCTCACAGGAGGAATTTGAATTCATGTTAAGTATTGTCAGCAGATGCTGAAGGCTGGACAGAAAGACCTGCTTGGGTTGTGGCTTTAACCTTCAGAAAGGTTAGGTAGGTAGGAAAGCGAGTAAGCTGTTTTCCAGTCACCCCCATCATGAAAAGCTCTATGTCAGAATTTGGGGCTTTTCAAATATAGGATATCTGTAGGGGAACTTCGTAGATTCATGGAACATTGAAGCTGGTAGGGACCTCAAAGATAATCTAATGCAACCCTTTCATTTCACAGATAAGGGAAACTGAGGTGCAGAAAGGGGAGAGTGACAAACAATATTGCACTAGACACTTTGGAGAACAATCAAGAAAAGAAAAAATGACAGTCCCATATCCAGAGGAGCTTATAGCTTAGGAGCAGTCGGGTAGCACAATGGATAGAGTGCTAAGCAGGAAGCTCTAAATTCAATTTCAGCCTCGCATACAGGCATACATACATTCATACATATGAGCTGTGCAACCTTGGGCAAGTCCCTTAATTTCTGTCTATCTCAGTTTCTCAAAAGTAAAATGGAGATCTTAATAGCACCTACCTCCTAGGGTTGTTGTGCGGATCAAATGAGACAGCATAAAGTGCTTAGAAGAGTGCCAGACACATAGTAGGTGGTTAATTAGTGCTTGCTCCCTTGCATTTCCCTTGGATGAACCCGAATTTACATAACAAAGTTGCACTGGAAACCAGTGCAAATGAAAACCTTGAAAAATCCCATCGTATTTTGAATGCGTTAGAGTAGCTTGCTATTTAAGGAACCCTGCAGGGAATGTTTTTGCAAAGTGAAGCCTCCTTCTGCAGTGTCAATAATGATTTCCAATTTGTTTTGTAATTTCATATGTTGGGTTGGCTTAAATTGGAGCTAACCTGCTCCCAAATATCCTAGTGGCCCAAACACAAAACCAGCTATGGTTGCCAAGAGAAAAAGAAGAATTCAAGTTTCTATCATAGTTTAAGGATCACAAAATGCTTTCTTCACAACAACCTTTTGAAGTAAGTAGTGTTAGTGTTAAAATCCCCAGTTTACAGATAAAGATACTGATACCCATAGGAATAATTTGTGTAGGGTCACAAAGCTTCTAAGTATCAGAACTAGCCCTAGAATCCTGGATCTTTTGACTGCAAAAACAATGTTCTTTCCATTCTTTTCCAGCTTGGCATGCTGCCTCCTCCAAATAAAGTGACAGGATCTTGGAGAGATGGGAAGGAAGGAAGCCTGGTTGGGGGAGTAGAATGAAGATGGGAAATATAACGGGATAAGCAACACTGAGATCACCATCCACAGTGACCATCAAAGTCCAATTCCCTTCCACCATTATTTATCTTTCTTCATATACTGGGATTTCCTGCTCAATTACTTTCTTTTGCTGAGTGGTTTTGGTTGTCTGTCAGGAAATTCTGGCCTCCACTTCCTTGAGAGAAGCAATGAGATGGAGACATTTTTGTTCTTGTTTTCGTTGTTTTCAATGACACAATTACCTTTCAGTGTAATGCCAGGTCATAGTACTGTAATGTGTCTTCCATGCTGGCAGAGATTCCCCAAAGGAAAATTCCTTCTTCCCCTGTATGCAGGAAGAAGGAATGATGTTTAAGTACACTAGGTATGAAAACTAGAGAAGAGAAGATGTAGTGGAGACATGACAGCTGGCTTCAGGTTTCTGAAGGGCTGACTTGAGGGAGACAGAGGAGATTTATACCGCTTGGTCCCAGGGGACAGAACCAGAGGCAAAAAGCACAAGTCATAGGGAGGCAGGTTTCAGTTCAATATAAGAAAGAGTTTTCTAACAATCAGAGGTGTCCCAAAGAGGAATCAGATGCTCCAGGAGGGAGTGGGCTCCTTGTCATTTGGAAGAACTGGAACAGAAGCTAGATGACCACTTACAAGAGAGGCATGGAGGGAATTCAAGGATTCCTGCATAGAGCCGGAGGTTGCATCCAACTTCTATATTCTACAATTTCAAATTTGGTGTGAGTTGGATGGAGCTTGTCATTTGCAAAATGTGTGGCCTGAAGGGCTGTCACAGCATGATGGTCAGGAGAACAAGTGAACTGGAAGGAGGACATTTCCTTTGGGCACAAAGTGCAAACAGAGCCTAAAAATTCAGAGCTATTTAGCTTCAGGATTCCAACTTCAGTTGATCCAAGGGGCAGAGATAGGCACCCTTTCCCTCAATTTAATTCAATTTGACCAGTCTTTTTGGAGCACCTACTGAGTGCTCAGCCCTGTACTTAGTGTTATCTGAGGCACCAGAAGAGAAAATCCAACCAGTCCCCATACTTAATCTCTGGATTTCCAGTCTCAGCCATTGTAAACTTCTCTTTTGCCTTTTGAGGTCCTCCATTAACTGGCCCCAACAAATCACTCCCATATTTCTAAGAGCACTTGAATTTAGGGGCAAGAAGAGGCCTTGGAGAGATCATTTTGGCCTACTCCCTCATTTTAAAGAAGAAAATTGGGTGCCCAAAAGGCGAAGTGAATGTCTCAAGTTCATGCAGATAGGAATAGATTTAGGATTTGAGTCTAAGGTCCTTAAACTCCAGTTTCCAAACTACAAAGTAAGGGAGCAGATACTCTAGTTAGGTAGCCTCTCCACTGTCTTCCAAGCATGCCTCGTTTACTTATGCCTGCGGTTTCCTTCACCACAAATGGCCTCCCTTCTCTTCACTTCTCCAAATTCTACCCATCCTTCAAAGTCCCACCACTTCAGGGAACTTTTGCGGACCCCTCCACCCATACTGATCTCCCTCACTTCTGAACTGTTAGAAGACTTGTCTTTACAGAACCCTTTATCACCTAGGATCACAGATGCATGCATAAAACTGTCATAGATACATGCATGAAGCTGAAAGGGATGTGAGAAGCCATCTTGTCCAACTGCCTCATTTTACAGATAAAGAACTCAAGCCCTAGGAAGTTGTCCATGGTCCCACTAGTAGGAGGGAGTAGAGTCAGCATTTCAATCCAGGTCCTCCAGCTTGAAAGTTCTTTCCACTGCACTATTATGCTCTACACTGCTTTTGCAGTTAACTGTTTTCTGAAGTCTCCTCTCTGTCCTTCTACTCTCAAACCATCTGAAACCCAACAGAGACTAAACTCCACATCTGACTCTAAAGGGTAAGCTTTTTGCCTTGCCAAATTCTCCTAGACATCCCTTTCCACTGGTACTTTCTCCTCCTTTGCTTGCTAGCAATACTTGATGTGTTTTCTTCCCCCTTTAAAATGTGTCTTATTTGCTTGTATTTTAATCCTTAGAATTTGCTTGTATTTTAATCCTTAGAGTTGCTTGTATTTCCTTAGAGTTTAGCACAGAGCCCAGAGTATATTAAGCACTTAATAAATATTCTCTCATCTCTCTCCCTGTCTCCCTCTGTCTCTGTCTGTCTCTCTCTTTCTGTCTCTGTCCATCTCTGTCTCTGTGTGTTGCTCCATCTCTCTCTCTCTCTCTCTGTCTCTCTCTCCTTCCCCCTCCCCTCTCCTCTCCATCCAGTCTAGGAGTTTCTTAAGAGAAGGAGTAATCTCTTCTTTTTCCTTTGTAGCCCTTTCTGTGTCTTGGTTGAGTGATTCTGTTCAATAATATTAGTAGTAGTAATAACTGTAATAGCTAGCATTTATAAAGTGATTTAAATTTTGCAAAGCACTTTACTTGTGTTATCTTGCTTTATCCTCATAACCTTGGGGTATAGGTGCTATTATTATCCTAATTTCATAGGTGAGGTTATTTGCCCAGGGTCCCACAGCTAGTAAATATCTGAGGCCAGATTTGAACTCATGTCTCTCTGATCCTAAATTCAGTATTCCATACTGAACCACCCAGCTATACCTCTAGCTGTCTCTAAGTAGTGAAAAGATCACCAGACTTAAAGTCAGAAGAGCTGGATTGAAAACTGGCTCCAACCTTGATTAACTATGTGACCATTAGTGAGTCAATTAATACTCTGAAACTGTTTACTCATCTGCAAGATGGGGATGATAAAATTCAAACTTCCTGCCTCGTAGGCCTGTTGTGAAGGCTGTGACTTGTAAACCTTAAAAAGTTTTAAAAATGGGCATTATAGTTGTGACAAATTCTATGAAATAAGTAAATACCGGTAAAAGTCAGTATGCACTTAGGAAAGCTTATCATAAACAGGAGATAGTCATTCCCCCAAGACAAAGATGAGAATACTCTCTTTACCCTAAAGGCCAAGCTACAAGTCAGCATTTGGGACTATAGAAAATTGGATCACAAATGGCAATTCTGATTTTGTACCCCATCCTGCTTTGCTTTATAGCTACAAACTACTGTGATGTGGTTCAAACTATTCCTGGACTGTTTCAACCAACCACAGGCAGTGGGACCGGAGGGAGATGTGCCCATGCGTGCGTCAAATCTGCATTCCATGCAGTCAATTATATTAACCCAGTTATTTCTATCTCAGCATCACAGAAACAGTACAGGTTTAATTTTAGACACTTTTGTTATTTTGGGGAATATTTAATATTCATCAAATCACATTAATTCTGACCAATATTTTACATGGCCATATGCAGTTTTGCAGAGCAGTTACAGCTTTGCTCAGACCAATGTATTGGGGCTCCACAATCAGCAGTCATTTGAATGGATGTTATGTTTGACATAATGCTTCCCCTTCTCTCTGTCAGATATGTTGTTATGAACTCCAGCTAATGTCCCAATAAAGGGTAAAACAAAGAGAATAGATCTAGGGGCAATGAAGTAGGAGTCGCAAAAAGGCACATTCCAGTCCATATTAAGAAAAAGATTTCTATCACTAAGAGCTGCCCAAAAGTGGAAGAGACCACCTCAGTTGGTAGCATGATTCCCATCACTGGACATCTTCAAGAGAGTGACCAAAAGATTTAGAACCTGAAGGAAACATAGAAATCATTGCATGTAATCCCTTCATCTTACTGATAAAGAAACCAAGACCTGCAAAGGCTAAGCAGATTACCCAAGGTCATAGAAGGATAAAGTTATCAGTAAGTCAATAATCTTTAAGTACCCACCATGTACCAAACACTGTGCTAAACATTGAAGATACAAATAAAATCCAAAAACAAGCCTTTCATCAAGGAATTCACATTCTAACAGGAGATATAACATGTAAATATCTTTGGACAGACCAGATCTAAAAAAAGGTAAATAGAAAGTTTCAGAAGGAAGTCACTAGCATTGAGGGGTCTGGAAAAAGACCTCTTGAAGAAGGTAGGCCTTGAGCTGAGACTAGAAGGAAGCCAGGGAAACCAGGGGGTAAAGACAGGGAGAAAGAACATTGCTGGCTTGGGGGATGGCTAATAGAAAGGAAGGGTCCAGACATGGAGTGTCTTTCTCGAGGACCAGCAAGGAGACCAGTATTTCTGGTTCTCAGGTAAGGAGTAAAGTACAGGAAGGGCTGAAAGGGAGGAGAAAGCTGGGTTCTGAAGGGTTTTAAGAGCCAAATAGAGCATTACATATTTGATCCTTGAGGCAATAACTAGAGTTTATTGACTTGGGGGGAGGGGTTAAATCTACACTTCAGGATGATTGTTTTGCAGCTGAGTGGAGGATGGACTGGAATGACTTCTACCAGAAGACTACTGCAATACTCCAAGTGTGAGGTGATTAGACCCTGCAGCTGTGTCAGAAGAGATAGGGAGACCGATTTGAGAGATGTTGCTAAGATAAAAGTGAGAGGACATGGAAACATTGACTATGTTAGGTAAGTAAGAATGATGAGTCGGGGATGATTGGGAGGGAGCCTGGTGACAAGGAAGATGGTAGTTTCCTCTATAGCAGTAGGGAGGTCTGGAAGAGGGTAGGTTCTGGGAGAAAGATAATGAGCTCAGTCTTGGACATATGAAATATACAGTATGAGACAAATATCTTAGTTTAGGTGAATTCAGTGGATGAATTTAAATCCAGCCTGACACTTACTAACCATATTTAAACACTGTCTGCTGAAGTTTCCTTATCTGTAAAATGGGTATAATAATGGCACCTGCTTCCTAAGGTTGTTGTGATGATAAATGAGATAGCAGTCATAAAAGTACTTTTCAAAAAACTTAATGCACTACACAAATATTAATTGCTATTATATAGGTATAGTAGGTAGAGGATTGGACTCAAGTGCAAATGTGACTTCAGACACTTAACCAGTTATGTAACTTTGAACATGTCATTTAACTTCTATTTGCCTCTTTTTCCTCTGTTGTGAAATGGAAATAATAATAGTATTGATCTCATAGAGTTGTTGTGAGAATAAAATGAGATGATATTCCTATAGTGCTTAGCACAGTACCTGACACATAGACACTATATAATTTTTAATTATTATTATTAACTACATCCAATAAGTTATGAGATTAGAAACTCCAGTTCCGGAGAGAGGTTAGGGCTGGATAAATAAATCGAGCACAACTCTACGGAGCTGATCATTGAATACAGGGAATAGACTGAATACAGGGAACTGATGAGGTTGCCAAGGAAGAGAAAAAAGAGAAGATTCAGGCCAGAGCATCGGGAGACACCCATACACCCATGCTTAGTGGGTGTGGTCTGGACCAAGATCCAGTAAAGGATAACAAGGAGGAATGTCTGTGATTCTGTTATTTGCTCACTAAGACTATTAAGAATTCCTGTTTTCCAAGGCTATTTCTTGAAGAGCTTTCACCACATTTGGGACCCTTGAATACATGAAAATGTGTTTGAATTTGATAAGCTTTGTATTTTATACCAAGGACCCAGGCTCAGCAAACACAATCAGTCTTAGGAACAGAAGTTCTAAACAGAAGCACAACATGTGAATTTGCTAATTAATCTTCTCTCACCCTGGACATTATCTGGGGTTCTGTTTTTAACCATAACATCTGCTCTAACAGTTTTGAGCTACGTGCTCTATACATAGAGGGTGAGGGCTTGTGCTTTTTTTTCTGAGTGATTCAAAATGTAGTTTTAAAAGTTCCTCAATTTAATGCACTTAACATGTTTCCATCTGTTGGCTGTACTTACATGAACCCTGCTTTAGAAAGGGTAAGATTATTGGGTGTGGTATTACATGCCTGTAATCGCTGCTAGCAGAAGGCCAAGACTGATGGATCACTCTGAGCAGCATTGGGTCTAAAGTTCGTTCTGTGTCAGCACTAACTTTGGCACAAATATGGTGAGCCCCCAGGAGTGGAGTAGAGGGCTCCCAGGTTGCCTGAGAAGAGGTGAACCAGCTCAGGGCAAAAAAAAGAAAAAACTGGAACTGATCAAAGTTTCCACGTCGATCAGTATTAGAGTTGGGCCCTTGAGTGACCATTGTACTTCCAGCCTGGGAAAAATTCTGATACCCAGTCTCAAAAAAAGTTAAGGAAAAGTAAAATTGTGTAAATGCTCTCTTGTAAAACCAAGATCTGAGGAAGTAGTGTAGAAAGTCAATCATATAGCTATGATTTCTACCTTATATTGAGATAGATAAATGGATAGAGACACACATACATCTGCATACATACATACATACATATATATATATATGTGTGTGTGCGTATATAGATATATATACATACATACATATATAAGGGGAATAGTCAGACATTTTAAGAAGTTCTTCAATCATGAGAACAGGGACCAGACTTGATTACATTAATACATGGAGTTCTCAGATTGAAAAAGCTCTGTCCATCAATCAGTCCATAATTTTTTATTAAGTACTTAAGTATACCAGACAGTGTGCTAAGTGCTGGGCATATAAAAAAAGACAAAAAAATTCCCCAGTAATTTCTACTGTCAGGGAGTCTAATGGGCAAGTCAACACACAAAGATCTAAGTACAAATAAGATATGTAGGAAGAGATTTGAGACAGGCTGTTGCAATAGCCTAGGTGTGAGGTGATGAGGGCCTGAACCAGGGCAGTAACAGAGTCAGAGGAGAGAAGGAGGTATATACCAGAAATGTTTCAAAGGTAAAGGCTGCAGGACTTGGCAATAGATTACATGAGGAATGAGAGAGTAAAGAGTTGAGGATTACACTCGGGTTGTGAGCCTGGATGACTGGAAAGATGATAGTACCATGGACAGTAATAGGGAAACTCAAAAGAGGTGAGAATCTTGCGGGGAAAATGAGTTCAGTTTGGGATAAGCTGAGTTTTAGGTATCTATGGAGCATTCAGTATGAGATGTCCAAGAAGCACTTGAAGATGCAAAACTAGAAATAAGGAGAGAGGTTAGGATTGGACAAATGAATCTAAGAAACATCTTCATAGAAATGATAATTGAATCTATAGGGAGCTAATGAAATATCAAAATAGTATGCAGGGATAAGAGAAGAGGGTCCAAGACAGCATTGGGGAGCATTCACCAGCTGGTTGGTACCATCTTAATTTATAGCATTAGACAGTTGACTAGAGGTCTGAGAAGTTAAATGGCCCAGGGTCACTCAGCCTGGAACCCAGTCTTCCTGATGTGAAGACCAGCTTTCCATACACTAAGGCACATGGCCTCTCCATGCTGCCTTTACTCAATAAACAGACAAGATGCCAGAACATTAATCATTGCTTGAAGGCAACCAGAAAGCATTTACTCATGGTCTGAGAGCTTGCCCACTGCCTCCAAAATGATTTTGGTTTCAGAAATTGGGGTTATCTTTTGATGAGCGACTGACTGAGAATCAGCCCCAGAGGTCCATAAAAGCAAAATATGAGAAGCCCATTTTTCATTCATTCTTCAGGACTTTCCTCTTCACTTCTTTTTTCTTTATAATGTCTCTGAAGTGCAAAAGAAAACAGATTGAAGTTTCTCCATTCTACCTTTTCCCTGACCCAAGCAATATGTGCTTGTTCCAGACCTCAGAGGGAATTTGAGGTCGCTGTTCCATAAATCCAACCTTCTATCTTTTGTCCTTCATTCTCATATTCCACACCCTTTGATCCTTTAATATGGAAGCCGCTAGATCTTGTGTTATCCTGATTATATTTCCACAATACTTGAATTGTTTCTTTCTAGCTGCTTGCAATATTTTCTCCTTGACCTGGGAATTCTGGAATTTGGCCACAATGTTCCTAGGAGTTTCTCTTTTTGGATCTCTTTCAGATGGTGATTGGTGGATTCCTTGAATACTTGGCCTCTGGGTCTAGACTATCAGGGCAGTTTTCCTTGATAATTTCATGAAAGATGATGTCTAGGCTCTTTTTTTGATCATGGCTTTCAGATAGTCCCATAATTTTTAAATTGTCTCTCCTAGATCTATTTTCCAGGTCAGTTGTTTTTCCAGTGAGATATTTCATGTTCTCTTCCATTTTTTTCATTCTTTTGGTTTTGTTTGGTTATTTCTTGGTCTCTCATAAAGTCATTAGCCTCCATCTGTTCCATTCTAATTTTGAGAGAACTATTTTCTTCAGTGAGCTTTTGAACCTCTTTTTCCATTTGGCTAATTCTGCTTTTGAAAGCATTCTTCTCCTCATTGGCTTTTTGAACCTCTTTTTCCAATTGAGTTAGCCTGTTTTTCAAGGTGTTATTTTCTTCAGCATTTTTTGGGGGTCTCCTTTAGCAAGGTATTGACTCGTTTTTCATGCTTTTCTTGCATCTCTCTCATTTCTCTTCCCAGTTTTTCCTCCACCTGTCTAACCTGATTTTCAAAATCCTTTTTGAGCTCTTCCATGGCCTGAGCTCATTGAATATTTTTTTCGAATGTTTGGGATACAGAGGCCTTGACTTCTATGTCTTTTGCTGATGGTAAGCATTGTTCTTCCTCATCCGAAAGGAAAGGAGGAAATATCTGTTCACCAAGAAAGTAACCTTCTATGATCTTATTTTTTTCCCTTTTCTGGGCATTTTCCCAGCCAGTTACTTGACTTCTGAGGTTCCTCTCCACCCCAACCTTACCTCTAGATCCACCCAGCTAGTGCTTGGGGTCTGAGATTCAAATGCTGCTTCCCAGCCTCAGGGCTTTCAGTGGGGGCGGGGCTGCTATTCAGTATGAGATTAAGTTCAGGTGCTCAGGTGGGGTCAGGGCCACCACACGGGGCTCAGTTCCCTCAGGGGGTTTATGCAGACATCTTCAACAATGGATCCGGGCTCCTGACTGCTTTGGGAGCCCCTGTCCTCTGCTGCCTCTGCTGCTGCCTCCCGAAGGGGCCTGATTTATGGAGACACCCCACTCCCCTCTCAGCCAGCCCAGAAGGATTTCTCAATGACCTGTAGCGCCTGTGGGTTAAGAGACCTTCGTGGCCTCCAGAGATTCTGTCCCTGAAACCTGCTTTGATCTGGTCCTCTCATGCAGCCAAGGCAGGGCTGGGCTCTGCTCCGGGTCCACTGCGCGATGGATTTGGTGTCGGTCAGGGCTCTCTGGAACAGAAATCTCCTCTACTCACTTGTGTGGCTTCCACTGCTCTAGAATTTGTTCTGAGTTCCTCTTTACAGGTAATTTATGAACTGTGGGTTCGGAGCTAGCATATGTGAATCACTCCGCCATCTTGGCTCCTCCCCTGTCCTTCATTCTCAAAGAGGACAGTGACATCTGTTGAGAGGAGAAGAGATTTTGAATTCCCTGGACAGTGAGAAGCTAGCCTTTTGCCAGAGAAAAATGATTTCCCTGGGCAGTACCAGCTTTAGTGGGAGTACTTCCTGGGTGACCCCAAGTTCAAGAGTACCAGGAATCAGATCTCTTAGAGAGAGAACCAGATTTCTGGATGTAGCATACTCCTTAGAAAAAGAAGAGGAAAATCAAAGAGTGCCTTTGACATCTATAGGTCCTGTGGAAAATAGAGTACTCGTTCAGCAAAGTATGGTTATTCTCCAGCAGGAGTCCATAGTACAAGATGTTACAGTACGTCTTGGAGAGATGGTAGAACTTTGTGGGAAATAAAGAGACACTAGAATGATAGAGGTTTGTCCCCAAACCACCCTAAATTGAGTGCTCTATGTTTCTGTATCTCTTCATGGAGATTCACACCTGTGAGTCTTTTATAACTTAAGCATTTTCTCAAATCCCTTGTTCTATCACTGAGTATGCCTTATCAAATCTCAACCATAGATTACTCCCACCATCCTTCATTCCTATTCCCACATTGTCAAAAACAGCTGGAGGAAATTTCAAAACCAGGCTTACTGGGGCCACTACAAATTTATGTTCTCTCACCTCAAATTTGCCCTCACTGTATCAAGGCAAACATTATATTCTTCTCTATTTAAGTCATTACTCTCTCACCATAGTGACCATTCCAAATATTCTCAAGCTTCCCATAGCACCTCCCTTCATGCTTTCAGTTGAAGACCTTGCTTGAAATTTCACTGAGGAATTTGAAGAGCCCCCGCCTTCCTTCCTCCTCAGCTCACATAATTTAGACATTTCCCCCTCTATCTCATTTTCATTTACCACCATGCACTGCATGGATTTGACTCCATCTTCACAGTATTGCTCCTCACCTCCTTCAGGAAAACCTTATCACCAGAAAACTTAACATCGTGGAGATTGCATCAGCTTTGGTATTCCTTCTTCTCAGTTGTCTCTGTCCCTCTAATTCAAGGGCTAGAGGAAAGAGCAAAAAATTCCTCCTTAAAGTTACCACTTAGGGGGCGGAGCCAAGATGGCGGAGTAGAAGGACGCACGTTTACGAGCTCCGAAACCAAAGCCCATGGAATTGGTGTAGAAAGAGTCCCCCATAGATTCTGGGTGAGTGCAAGGTGTGCAGAGGCAGAGTGGAGGAGATTTCCGTCCCAGGGAGCCCTCAAGACCCGTCCCCAGGGTCCGGCGCGCCCCGGAGAGTAAACCCGACCCCCAGCGCTGCCCTGGCCGAGGCCTCAGAGAAGCGAATCCGAGCAGGCTTCAGAGACGGAAGCTGAAGCAGCCGGGAAAGTCCCTCCGCCCACAGAAGCAGGTCAGTGAGAGAGGCCGCGCTGAAGGAGAGGGGAAGCAGGGAGCCTCCGTGACTCGGGCCCCCTCGGAGGAAGCGGCGGCGGCGGGGACGGGGGCAGGAAGCGGTGGCGGCAGAGGCGTGGGCTGGGGCTGAGGCGGCAGCGGCCCGGGACTCAGGAATCCCCCAGCTGCAGGCGGGATCTTCATTACGGAAGATTCCCGCATAAAACCTGACGGAGCTGAGCCTGGGAAACGGCCCTGCCCCCGCCCCGCTCTGTTGCTGAAGACTTCTGCTCGGGACCCCCGGGGGAGCTGAGATTGGGAGGCGGGCCCCCCACCCCGCCCCCACCCGCTCCATTCTTGAGAGTCGCTGCATAAAGCCCCCCCCCCCCCCCCCCCCCCCCCCCCCCCCCAGGGATCAGAGTCTCGGAGACAGCCCTGGCCCCGCCCCAGCACCTGAACTAAAGCTCACTGATTGACAGCCAGCAGGAGGAAAGCCCATTTGAATCTCAGAGGCCAGGCGCTGGCTGGGCGGATCCAGGCGGGGGTGGAAGGGAATCTCAGAGGTCAAGTAACTGGCTGGGAAAATGCCTAGAAAGGGGAAGAAAAATAAGACTTTAGAGAGTTTTTTCCAACAAATGCAAATGATCCCGACCTTCGGATCTGATGGGGAGGACGAGAACGTATTTTTCCCATCAGGGAAAGATGTGGAGGGCGGGGCCTCAGTACCCCAGACACCCCAGGGGGGTGTTGGGTGGGCTCAGGCCTTGGAAGAGCTTAAAAAGGATTTTGAAAAGCAAGTTAGACAGGTGGAGGAAAGACTGGGAAAAGAAATGACAAAGATGCAAGAAGAGTATGAAAAAAAGGTCAATATCTTGGTAAAGGAGACCCAAAAAAATGCTGAGGAAATTAACACCCTGAAAAATAGGCTCACTCAATTGGCAAAAGAGGTTCAAAAAGCCAATGAGGAGAAGAATGCATTCAAAAGCAAAATGAGCCAAATGGAAAAAGAGGCTCAAAAGCTCACTGAATTTAATAGTTCTCTCAAAATTAGAATGGAACAGATGGAGTCTAATGATTTTATGAGAAACCAAGAAATCACCAAACAAAACCAAAAGAACAATAAAATGGAAGAGAATGTGAAATATCTCATGGGAAAAACAACTGACCTGGAAAATAGATCAAGGAGAGACAACTTAAAAATTATGGGACTACCTGAAAGCCATGATCAAAAAAAGAGCCTAGACATCGTCTTGCATGAAATTATCAAGGAAAACTGCCCTGACATTCTAGAACCAGAGGGCAAAATAAGTATTGAAAGAATCCATCGATCACCACCTGAAAGAGATCCAAAAAGAGAAACTCCTAGGAACATTGTGGCCAAATTCCAGAACTCCCAGCTCAAGGAAAAAATCTTGCAAGCAGCCAGAAACAAACAATTCCAGTACTGTGGTAATACAATCAGGATAACCCAAGATCTAGCAGCTTCTACATTAAGGGATCGAAGGGGCGTGGAATAGGATATTCCAGAAGGCAAAGGAACTAGGACTCAAACCAAGAATCACCTACCCGGCTAAACTGAGTATAATATTTCAAGGGAAAATATGGTCTTTCAATGAAACAGAGGACTTTCAATCATTCTTGATGAAAAAACCAGAGCTGAAAAGAAAATTTGACTTTCAAACACAAGAATGAGAGGAAGCATGCAAAAGTAAACAGCAAGGAGAAGTATTAAGGGACTTACCAGAAATGAACTGTTTGCATTCATACATGGAAGGACAATATTTCTAACTCTTAAAACTTTTCAGTATCTGGGTGGTTGGTGGGACCACACATACACATGTACACGCATGCACACACATACACACATGCATTCACATGCAGAGACAGAGAGCACAGATTGAACTGAATAGGATGGGACCATACCTTAAAAGGAATTAAGGTAAATGATGAGAGAGAAATGTAGTGAGAGGAAAGAGGGAGAAATGGAAGGGGGTAACTATATGTCATTTAAGAGGCAAGTAGGAGATGTTTTTAGTGGAGGGAAAAAGAGGAGAGCTGAAGAAAAAAAAACAAACAAACAAACAAAAGTTTACCCTCATCACATTTGACTAAACGAAGGAGTGAAATGCACACTCATTTTGGTATGAAAACCTATCTTACAGTATAAGAAAGCGGGGGAGAAGGAGATATTGGGGGGGGATGATGGAAGGGAGGGCAAAGGGAGGAGGGAGTAATTGAAAGTCAACACTTGGGGAGGGACAGGATCAAAGAGAAACAATGAGGGGCAGGTGAGGAGGGATGGCAATTCAGTTAGTCTTACACAACACGACTATCAGGAAGGTCATTTGCAAAGCTACACAGATATGGCCTATAATGAATTGCCTGCCGTACCAAAGGGAATGGGTGGGGAGGGAGGGATGGGGAGAATTTGGAACTCAAAGTTTTAGGAACAATTGTTTAGTATTGCTGTTGCAACTAGGAAAGAAGACATACAGTTAATGAGGAATAGAAAGTCATCTGGCCCTACAGGAGAAAAGAGAAGATAGAGACAAGGGAAGGGAGGGATGACAGAAGAGAGGACAGATTGGAGATAGGGAAAATTAGATTGCTTGGGGTATTGGGGTGGGGGGAGGGGAGAAAAAGGGAGAAAATTTGGAACCCAAAAATTTGTGAAAATGAATGTAAAATAAATAAATAAATAAATAAATAAATAAATAAATAAAAAAAAAAAAAAAAAATTAAAGTTACCACTTAAAAATAGCCTAGAAGCCCAGTTAACTCTTCATTTTCCACCAGCTGTGCCACTTAAACTTGACATCATCATTGGTGAGAGAGCTGCAGGTTTTCTGAGTGATACTGGGCTACCTCTCCTCCACCTTATTTCTTCAGTATAATTCAAGGAAATATTTTGTTTCTTTCCTTATATTATGCTTGTTACTCATACTTTGTGACACTAAAGAGCCATGATTTCATCAAAGTGGGCAATTCCTCAAGATACTAACTAGTCTCTGGCTAAGCAAAGCGTTTTCATGAGTTGCTGTCACAAAAAAATATCATTACCCAGAGGCTAACTCTTAGGGGATGAAGCCCTTGGTGCTTGTCAAGACTTATCATTGTACAACTAAAATATAATTTGGTACTAGTCCAGAATTTGTAAACTTCCAATTTAATAAAGTTGAGTACCTCTGCTGTGTGAACTTGCTGGGTCCTTTTCAGGACTACTCTTTTACTTTTGGGGTCCACCTTCACCCAGCTCTCACCTGTGGTTACAAAAAACTGTAGTATTGCAGTGGCCATACCCTGTTAAACTATCTCAGCAGACAGACCAACCCAAGTTTAGGGTAACTGGCAGCTCTCAATTCCACTGGTGAGTTAAGGAGATGATTACACCAAACATGTGGAGATTTCCCCCAGTGGAATAGGTGGATGAGAACAATTTGTTCCAACAGTCATGAACGTGCCTAAAGCATGTCCTTCAATGCACTTAGAGCATGGTCAGACATTGAAGATGCCAAGGTGACCCACTGTATCCTTAGGGACTTTTATCTTGCCAGTGGTCTTCAGTAACTCTGGATGAGAGAATAAGGCTGATGATTGCAGCTCTGCCTCACTTAAATCCAATTCACTTGTAACTCAAGACATCTCCTGTGATGTCATTGGCTCTTTTCAAACAATGAAGGATGAACCCCAACAACAGAGAAGCAGGGTCACCTCCACATTCTGATGAGGCGTCAGAAGCAGGCTTGAGCAGAAGCTGGTTACAGAACATGAAAATCCAGGCATCACCTTTGTGCATCTTCATCCTCTTCCCTAAAGCCAGACTTCAGAGGACACTTCAGTCTGGCTGTCCCAGAGAGATGAAAAGGAAAAGTGATCATTTGATTTATAAAAGCTATGCTGAGCCTAAGGGCTTCAGTATAACAAAAAACGAAATGAAAGTATCCCTTGGTTTACAGTCATTTGAGGAAAAGAGACCCAAAAGAACATGGAAGATATGGCATAAAGGATGTCTGTGTCTCCTCTTGTGAAGTAAAGTCTTCAATACCTGGCTTGTAGTTGTTACTGTTTGTCCTTCTTTTTCAAAGAGGACCAGTGACATCACAGGTGATGTGTTGACATTCACGTGAATTGGATTTAAGCGAGGCAGAGTTGCACCAAGTCATCAGTTCAGTGGCAAGACAAAAGTTAGGATGATTGTAAATAGTCCAGGATATAGTGGATGACCTTGTCATCTTCAATGTCTGACCAAGTTCTAAGCACTGCACAGTGCCTATTTCAGCTGCTTTCATGGCCTTTGGAACAAGTTGTTCTCATCCTTCCATTTTGTCTAAGGGAGTCATCACACACTTGAGATAAATACTCCCTAACTCATCCATGGGATTACCCTCAACATGTTTTAGCCTGTGTGCCAAGACAGTTTTTCTAGGGTGTGGCCACTGCACATGCTACAGCTTCTTGGAGCTGGGTGACAGACTGACACCAAAGGTGGATGAGTAGCCCTGAAAAAGCCTTGGCAAGCCATCACACCAGAGGTGCTAGTCCTCATGTTTTGTTGATTCATTGGTTTAGTCAGTAGTGTGATTTGTGTTGGGACCTAAAGATAAAAATTAACCGTCTTAAAAATTTGCTTATAAATGGAAGCTAGATGCTTTCAAGAAAGAAGGAAATGAGTCAAATTCTAATTCCAGCTTTGCTACTAACAAACTTTGCACCCTTGGGCAAGTCACTTGTCCCTTTCCATGACTCAGTTACCTCCTCTATAAAATGGAGTTAGACCAGACAATGGGTTCTTAACCTCAGGTGTACAGTTCTCCCTCACACACACTAAAGGATTTGTGAATAAATTCAGAGCATCCATGAATTTAGCTGGGGGAGAAATTACCTTTATTGTCACTAATTGAAATTTATCAAACTGAAATTAACATTTCTTTTAATTATGAGTTTAGAATATGAAACTTTATTCTGCAGAGTCCATAAGCCTCATCAGACTGCCAAAGGAATCCATGATACTAAAAGTGAATCCTTGAACTAAATGCCCTCCAAGGTTCCTTCTAGCTCTGACATGAATTAAGTAGGCCTGTACTTAGTAAAACAGGTCCATTTGGAGAGTAGATGGCCATCTTTGTCCCTTGCTCTCTTATTCTGCGTAGTCACCTCCTTTTTGATGCTACCCAGTAAATACCTGATTGTTTTGCCTGTCACTGCCCTTGCCCATTCATTCAGCGACCCATTAACATCCAAACAAAGGAAGCAACAGTGAACACTGTCAGGAGTTTGGCTTATATAAATCCCTTTTCTGAAGTGCTTGATTGTTAGGCTTATATTCAGAAGTAAACTGGAATCAGCCCATACTAGCTTGTGAGAGCCAGTTGTTAAATTTTCAGCCTTAGCTTACGTATGAGGATGGAAATTCATGTACCCCTGTTACATGAGAGAAATTATCCTCCTAAACTATTACATAAAAATACACAAAACTATGTAAGAAATAAGTACTAGCCATTTTAGAGGAAGGGAACTAGGGGGTAGGAGAGTCAGAAAAGGCTATAGAAAGTAATGCTCAACTCTGAAGAAGTTTGCAGTTTGAGAAGGCAGGGAAGGTCTGAAATCTGCACTGGTAGAAGGAGAGTCTACACCAATCAGGCACATGCCACCAAAGTATAAGGGCATGAAGGAACAACAGGAGGTCCTAGAGCAAGGACCTTTAACAATGAGTCCATGAACTTGCACTTTTTAAAATCATTTAATAACTGTATTTCATTATAATCGATTTCCTTTATAATCTGTGTATTTTGTTTTATGCATCTAAAAACGTTATTCTAAGGAGTCCCATAGGCTTCAACACACTGCCAGAAGGGTCTATGCCACACAGAAACAGGGTTAAGAGCACTTGACCCATAGGTATATAACTTTTTGGACTAAGAGAAATGCAGGCTGGAATTATGTAGCTAGTTTCCAGAGGGTTAAGATGATTCACAAATTATAAATTCATAAAAGGTCATTAAGAGAAGCTGGGAATATTTGAAATAAGTCCTACCCTACAGAGGACAATTTCTGTTTCTTCCCTCACTCCTATGATCATCCCCAAGCCCAGACTGATCCTAGGGCTAAATAAAGGAGCCTAAATTCCACTTAGCTTCTAATTATGACATTCTATTTCATCCTTGTCTATTCCTTTTCTTCCCACATAAATCACTTTGGAAAACTGTCCTCTCGTTACTGAGCAAATTTGCTTCTTGGGTAACTCCCAAAACAACGCCAGCTAATTTACTAACAAAAAGCAGGGGAGACAGACTGAGGGTGCTACAGAATTGATTATCATTTCCTTTGACCTCTTTCTGTTAGACCATTATTGCTGATGATAGCTGGAGAAGGAGACAGAATGGATCTTGATTTCCAGATACCAGGTTGTACAGTAGTGATGACAGATAGAAAAAAGAATCTTGTTCAGACTTGTAAATTGAGAAAATTTTTATATGTATGTTGCATGTGGACTATAAATATGCAACATATTGAGGATGAGTTTTGCCAAGCCACCAGAGCTTTGGGTTTGCTGAGGACATTGTGACTGTCTCAAAGTTCTGGCCCATTTGAGACCTTTTACTTTCACATTCGAAACCTACTGCTTATTGGACCTAGAGAATTTTCTTTGATGTATCAACTCTCTCATGCACCCCAAGATGGGCATCCTTGGTTAAAAAAAAAGAAGCCCAGAGGCTGAATTCACATTGGTAGCAGGAGCAGTAACCGTAGTTTTAAAACTGGACTTTACTAACGATTAAATGTGACAATTTGATATCAGCAAGTTACAGAAACAAAGAAATATGGAAAATGATACTATACTTCATCATGGTGAAGGCACTTTACATACCCTTTAACCAAAAATTTTACTTTTCTGCCCTCTGGTGAAATTGCAAGAATTTAGGGAAGACTTATTTAAAATGACAATATCCCCCTGTCTTGTATTCTTTTCCCCTAATGAGGCTGATTAATGAATATCCCACTTCTCCCTTCCACAGGATTCTGTTGTTTGACATACACATGTCTAAAGTATAGAATCATTTGTTTTCAAATACTCCCTCCAGGTACCTGGACTGGTTAAAATTTAAGGGACCTGCACACAAGTTATTAAAAGCATTAATGGAGTTCACTGTCAAAAACCTGTAAGACCTTAGACACCCAATTTAAATCATTATTTTAAATATGCAATGCTAATGTATTTATTCTTCTATAAACATATCTATACATGGTGTTTACCTTGAGAGAATGTAAGCTCTTTGAGGTCATGAACTATTTAATTTTTATCATTATATCCAGATTCCAAGAACAGTGCCTGGACTAAAGTTTGTATTGATTGACTGTGTTACTTGTTGATTGCTTGATGCTCTAATGGACTTTTCTTCTTGGTTTTGAATAGTCTAAAAAAACTTTTAAAAATATTTCTATTTCACTCATCTTCAGTCATACTATTTATTTCCATATACCTTACTCTTCATGGCAAAGTCATATTCAAGGGTCTTGAACATAACTGATACCTAAAAATGTTTCTGCAATAAATGACACAAGCAAATCAGATCACTTAAGCACTCGTCAAAGACTGTAGTTTTTTCCTAACTCCTCACTTTGAATAGTCTACAGGCTATCTCATTAGCAGTGAATAGGGATGGGAAAAGGACACCCTACACCTTTCCTTTCCATCTCATCTCAAATACTATCTCTCACAAAAAGATTTCTCTCATCACGCTTCTCTCCTCACCTCACACTTTGCCAATTTCATATACTTTCAATACATTTTCAAAATATATAACGAATTTGATACCTGTCATACCCTCCTACTATTCTGTAAACCCCATGAGGGCAGGAATGATGTTTTATCTAAATTTTGTCTCTTTTCTAGCACTGAATACAGTATGTATTTTCTATGTACTTAAGTAAGTACTTAATGGTTGTCCAATTGAGTTGAATTGAACCCAAGGTAAAATGAGAAGGTTGGACTACATGAACTCTGAAGACCCTTCCATATTAAATCAAATTAAATATGATTTAAGAACGAGATGGAATTTTAGATATCATTATTTCCTACCCTGGAACCATAAACATAAGGCATCAGGCTGAAGGAAGACATAGTGGCTACAGAAAATAGAGAGGGTCATGTCTAAATTCATATTTCAGATAATGTACTGATAAATGAAAATATACTAGTGAACCAGACCTTACACAAAAAAGAGATCCCAGAAAACTGTATGAACTGATTTAAAAAAATTAATTCAGTCATATTTTAACTGTACTAGGATATCTTGCTATTTAAAATAATCATATGGTGAATCCTTTTGTAAAAGAAACAATGCATCTTCCCCCCACCCCGATCCACTGACCCATCTAATCTTCTGTGTAAGTTCAAATTTTTATAAATTGGGTCTGTGTAAAGCAGTGTTAACTATATATAAATTGATATGCAAATGAAATTCAAAGGGGTGGGGGAAACATTGACTGCTTATAGGGATGGGAAGCCATCATCTCTTTATTCTTGAGAAAAAATTGAGGTGCCCCATTCTGCTCTTTCAAATGAAACTCCATGTAATATAAAGAACAGAGGACCTAGAATCAAGAGACCTGAGTTTGAGTCATACCTCAGATGTTTAGAAGTCATTTGACTTTAAAAAAATCATTTGATGTTTCTGAACCTTGGTTTTCTCATCTGTAGAATAAGGGGATCAGATTACATGACTTTCAAGACAAAGTTTCATGCTCCTATTAAATCACTTCACCTTTCTAAGCTCAGTTTCCTCATCTGTAAAATAGAAATCTTAATACTTTTGCTACCTACCTTGTAAGAAAAGCACCCTGGAAATCTTAAATTTTCACTCTGAAATTAGTACTGAGATTGATGAAACACTCTCTTTAGAAACCAAGATGAGACCCTGCTATTTCAAAAACACCTTATTATCATTGATTTACCTACATCAAAGGCTGATCACCACCAGCAGCACCTACAAAAGATATGCCAAGGATAGACTCAACATAGTAGACATGTAGAAGAGGGAAAACATAGACAAATGGATGCTTTCTTTAGCCTTCAAGGGTCAGTATACCAAGAAAAACATAAAGAAATGCCCATGTCAGGGAAGGCTTGAAGAGATCTTAAACAATATGGCCATGGTCTTTTTACACCCTAGAAGTCCTTTTTCTTCAGCATTTTTTTGGGTCTCCTGTACCAAGGTATTGACCCATTTTTCATGCTTTTCTTGCATCTCTCTCATTTCTCTTCCCAGTTTTTCCTCCACCTGTCTAACTTGATTTTCAAAATCCTTTTTGAGCTCTCCCATGGCCTGAGCCCACCAGACATCCAGCTCGGATGTCTGGGATAGAGAGGCCCCGACATCCACGTCTTTCTCTGATGGCAGGCATTGGATTTCGTCATCAGAAATGAAGGGGGAAGGAACATCTCTTCCCCAACAAAGTAGCTCTCTATGGTCTTATTCTGCTTCCTTTTTCTGGGAATTTTTCCAGCCAGTCACCCGACTTCTGAGATTCCTCTCCACCCCTGCCTAGATCTGCCCAGCTAGTGCTTGGAGTCTGAGGTTCAAATGCTGCTTCCCAGCCCCAGGGCTATCCGTGGTGGGAGCAGCTGCTATTCAATGTGAGCTTAAGTTCTGGTGCTTGGGTAGGGGCAGGGCCGCCTCCCAGGCTCAGTTCCCTTAGGGGCTTTATGCAGAGACCTTCAGTAATGGGGCGGGTGGGGGCAGGGGCGGGTGGGGGCAGGGCCACCTCCCAGGCTCAGCTCCCTCAGGAGGTTTATGCAGAGACCTGAACTTCTGCCTGCTGCTCTGGGAGTCCCGGGCTACTGCCGCAGCTGCCTCTGCTGCTCCCTCTGCTACTGCCTCCCAAGGGGGCCTGAGCCACGGAGATATCCTGCTCCCCTCTCGGCCAGCTCAGACGTCTCTCTCACTGACCTGTAGCGTCTGTGGGTGGAGGGACCTCCCCGGCTGCCGAAGATTCCCTGCTCGGATCTGCTCCTCTGGGGCCATGGCCAGGGCAGTGCTGGGGTGGGCTCTGCTTTCCGGGGCGCGACGGACCCCTGGGGACCACTCTTCAGGGCTCTCTGGAATGGAAATCTCTTCCACTGTGTTTCTGTGTGCCTTGCAGTGATCTAGAATTTGTGGGGAGTTCTTCTTGAAGGAAATATATGGGCTGTGGATTCGGAGCTAGCATACGTGAGTCTTTCTACTCCGCCATCTTGGCTCCTCCCCCCACCCTAGAAGTCTGTCCTGGTTCCTTCAGCTATTAGCACTCTCTTCCTCTTGAAATGTCCTTATATTAACTTTATTTACCTATACAAATACTGTATCTCTCCACAAATAGAATGTAAGTCTCTTAAGGGCAGAGAGTGTTCTGTTTCTGTTTTTGTATTCCCAGGACCTTGGACAACACCTAGCCTATAGCATTAAAATATTTGTTGAATTGGATAATAGCACAATTAAATTCCCTGGAGTCATAGAATAAATCAAGAGACATGAATTCTATTCCTTCCTCCACTGTTAACTTTCCATGTAGCTTAGCAGCTTGTTTTAGACTAGTTTCCTCATGTCACATGGGCATAACACTCCCTGCCCTGACTACCTCAAGGGGCTATGGTAAAGTCTAATGAAATCATAAATGGGAAAGCACTTTAGATAATGTACTTTTTGCCTTTAAAATAAAACTCATTTTAAGCATCCAGTTCTTCCAGGAAAGAGTGCCCCACAATGGGGTCCAAGAAGAATCCCTAAGGCTCTGCTCTCCTGGATCTGGATTAAGCTGAAAAGGCAGCAGAGCTCTCAGGAACAGAGAGTCCATCCAGATGAATCCAAATTACTTGCATGGCAAATCAAACCAAAAAGAGTTATTTTCCAAACGAGGCCTTTTACATAAGAGGAAAACACGGTCACAGTTGTGCAGCCATCTGCCTTCCTTATGACAAAATCACACGGATTTTAAACATACTTGGGGAGCTTTATAGTCAACTTCCCTCTCGCCACAATTTTATGAGTACAGTCTTCTCACCCTTTGGGAAATGATCCTGGCCACATGCATGAGGCATAAGTTTGGAGAACCTGGACTTCAATCAATTCAAATGTCTTCTATTCAAAAAGTCATTTAAGATCATAGACTTAGAACTGGAAGGGACTTTGGAAGCCATCTAGGCCAATCTTCTCATTTTACAGATGAGAAAATCGAAGTTTAGAAGGTCTAAGTTATTTGCCCAAAGTCACACAGGAAGTAAATGGGAGAGGTAAGATCACTGAATTCAGTGATCTTTTCATTGCACTGTGTTGTTTAAAAGCACGAATCATAACTGGGATAATGATAAAAACTACTGAATCTGGGAAATGTTACAACCTTAGTATGTACTAAACCATGATAGAGTCAGCCCTATACTTTCTTAAGTTTATTGTTTCATAGCATTAGCCCAGTAAAATGTTTCTGGCCCTGGTTTCCAAGACCAACCCATATTAAAGTATAATATTTTGTTAGGATATCCCAAAACCCCACAACATTCCCTAAAGGTCAGAGATTCCTAAGAACTAAAAATCTAGGCTGTCACACTGCTGACCCCTGACCAAAGAGATGGATACAGAAAAACAAGACAGTCAGTACTTAGGTACAAGGTTGGCCAACATTAGCAAATATCACAGGACCCATTCCCTTTCTCTCCTGACAAATCTAACATCTCAGAGTAGAATGAGGTCTCAGATTTCATCTAACCTTCCCAGGATGTGAACAGAAATATCCTCTACAACATCCCCAACAAATGGTCATCCAGCCTCCAATTAAAGATGTCTAGCAACAGAAAACTCCCTACAGTTCAGAGGCAGTAGATTCTACTTTTGGATATCTCTAATTGGCAGGAAGTTCATCCTTTCCTTGAGCCAAAATATCCCTGAAATTTCCAAACAATGATCTTAGCTCTTCCTTTTGGGGCCATGTAAAATAAATGTAATCTTCTTTCTACTTGATGGCCCTTCAGATGTTTGAGCACAATTATTATTCCCCAGGAAAGTCAGACACAACTGAAATGAAACAACAAGAAGAACCCTCTTTGGTTTGCAATGTCACACTATTGTGTCATACTGAAGTGACAATACACTGGAACTCCAGGTCTTTTTTGCATGAAGTGTGTTATAACAAATCCATTCAGTACTTGTGTATTTGATTTTTTGAACCCAGGTATAGGACTTTCCATTTATCCCTATTGAATTTCATCTTACTCTATCCAGTCCATTTTTAAGCCTGTCAAGAACTTTTTGGATCCAGACTCTGTCAGCCAAAATGTTAACAATCCCTTCCAGCCTCCTGTCACCCCAAATTTGATAAACATGACATCTCTGCCTTTAGCCAAGTCATTGATAAAAGTTGTGGACAGAACAGGGCCAAGGACAGAGCTCTTCTATGCTCAACTAGAGACACCCTTCCAAGGTGATTTCAGCCCACTAATAACTATTTTTTAAATTTTGTTATTCAACTATTTTTTAATAAATTTAACTATCATCATCTAGTCTACATCTCTCTATTCTTATTCATAAGGATATTATATTCACTACTGAAATTTGGAAATGTCTAGTATCCCTTGGATCTTCACATGCTTGTATGCCCATTCACATGGTCATACATATCACTACATGAAATTGTATGCAAATACACATACCCATTCCTATTACTAAAGATTTAGGGTTGAATCTTTTAGAGATTCCTCCTGAGAGATGAATTTGGCTTCCCTTTACAACCAGTCAATGACCAATTTTTATCCTTGATCTATATTTGTGAACACCCAGATGAATATTTTTTTAAATCAGTCATTCTGATGCTTTGTTTTATTTTGTATCTTTCTACCCAGGATAAAATATCTAACTATCTGGAAACATCTGGGTAGATGACTAAACATTTTGGTTTGTACTTGTATGTTTGAGCCTTGGGTAGACAGTCTAAAAGGCTTTTTCCCCCTCAGTTGTTCCTTAGAATGATGCACAAAGGTATTTCCAGGATGACAGGAGCATCAGTAACAATGGGGCAATCGAATAACCCTGTCAAAAAAGAAATTAGGTTAGTCTGGCATGGCCCATTCTCAAAGAGTCCATGATGGTTCTTAATGGTCACTTCTCTTTCTAAGTGCTCATGATCCATCCTTTCCATGGTGTAGAATTTTGTCAGAAATCAAAATCAAGCCTTGCAATTTCAACAATACACCTTCCTCCTCTTTTTTTCTAGCCTCCAATCCTAAGGCATCTTCCTTATTCTCCTTTCTTCCCTTTTTAATCAAAACTGCTCACATCTCTGTAACATTTTAAGATTTAAAAACTTCATAAAACACTTTCCATTTCTTAAGGAGAACAGAACACTGGGTCAAGTTATCACACTGTTCCATGCTACATAGATTCATTGGCTACTGCTCTGCTCAGATGAACCATAGGTTAAAAGCCTGTCCCCTCAAACAGAACAAGAGAGTAACAATTTGATATAAGGTGATACAAGGTGAATCAGGACAGTGTAGTGGGGAGAGAGGGAAAAAAACACTTGTCTAAGAAGCAAAAATTCTGGGTTCCAACTAAAAACCATTCCCTAACTTACTGTGTGGTCTGGGGCAAGTCTCAGTTTTCTTGAGATTTTTTAAAAAATTTTTATTTTTTAATTAATTTATTTATTTTTAGTTTTCAACATTCATTTCCACAAGATTTTGAGTTCCAAATTTTCTCCCCATTTCTCTCCTCCCCCACTCCAAAATACCATGCATTCTGATTGCCCCTTCCCATAATCGCTCCCTTCTATTACATCCCTCCCTTCCTTTATCCCCATCTCCTCTCTTTTCTTGTAGGGCATGACAGATTTCTATACGCCATTACCTATATTTCTTATTTCCCAGTTGCATGCAAAACAATTCTCAACATTCATTCCTTAAACTTTGAATTCCAACTTCTTTTCCTTCCTCCCTCCCCACCCATCCCCACTGAGAAGGCAAGCAATTCAATATGGGCTATATATGTATAGTTTTGCTAAAGGCTTCCATAATAGTCATGTTGTGAAAGACTAACTATATTTCCCTCCATCCTATCCTGCTCCCTATTTATTCTGTTCTCTCTTGAGACTGTGTACCCTCCCTTAAAGTGTTTACTTCTAATTACTCCCTCCTCCCATTTGCCTTCCCTTCTATCATCCCCTCCACCCTGCTTATCCCCTTCTCCCCTACTTTCTTGTAGTGTAAGATAGATTTTCATGCCAAATTGAGAGTGCATGTTATTCCCTCCTTAAGCCAAATGTGATGACAGTAAGCTTCACTTTTTCCCTCTCACTTCCCCCCTTTTCCCTTCCATTGAAAAAGTTTTTCCTTGCCTCTTTTATGAGAGATAATTTGCCCCATTCCATTTCTCCCTTTCCCTCCCCAATATATTCCTCTCTCACCCCTTAATTTTGTGTTTTAGATATCATCCCTTCTTATTCAACTTACCCTTTGCCTCTGTATAATTCTCCAACTACCCAAACACTCAGTTTTGCTGGGTAGGTGATTCTTGGTTTTAATCCTAGTTCCTTTGACTTCTGGAATATCATATTCCATGCCCTTCAGTCCCTTAATGTAGAAGATGCTAGATCTTGTGTTATCCTGATTGTATTAGCACAATACTCAAACTGCTTGTAATATTTTCTCCTTGACCTGGGAACTCTGGAATTTGGCTACAATATTCCTAGGAGTTATTCTTTTGGGATCTCTTTCAGGAGGTTATCAGTGGATTCCTTCAATATTTATTTTACCCTCTGGTTCTAAAATATCAGGGCAATTTTCCTTGATAATTTCATGAAATACCCTGCTCCCTTCTCACCCAGGTGAAAGAACTTTCTCACTGATCTTTGAAGCTGTCTCTGGAGTTTGTGGATTGAAGGATCTGAGAACTACAACTGCTGCCAGTGGTGCCCTGAAGCCTGCTGGGGTCCTGTCCCTGCCTTGTTGCATGGCCAAAGCTGCACTATGCTCTGCTCTGAACTCAGTGTGATAAACCTTTCCTGTGGGCCTTCCAGGCTGCCTTGGGCTGGAAATCTCTTTCACTCTGTTGTTTTGTGACTTCTGCTGCTCTAGAATTTGTTTGGAGTTATTTTTTTATGAGTATTTTATGGACTGTGGGGGAAGAGCTCCTACAGCTTGTCCTTCCACTCCACCATCTTGGCTCCACCCTTCAGTTTCCTTGCTTATAAAATGGGAGAAATTGTGCCTATTTTTCCTACCAGATAAGACTGATTAAGGAACTGATGTGGAAATGTATGCAAAAGAGCCAAACAAATGTAAAACATATGTATTATTATAAGAAAGTGAGAATCCTAACATCTGAGGTAGAAAAGAGTTTACCATGTGCTTTACTCCATTCATTATTCAAAAACTCAGGCTTTATTCCACATATTAGAAACTTTTATTTCCTGAAAATGTGTATTTAACAATAAAAATTTAAACCTTAAAAGCATTTATACAATGGCTTTGTTGTGTCGCAGAAGATTAAAGCCCTTTTCCATGAAAGTGTAGAACTTTCTAAATGCATGGGTCTTTTGCAGGGCATCAAATGGCATCAAAGGGCATCACTTTATTTCTTAGCCAGAATCAGATAGTTTTGATGATTTCTGCTTTATAATACAGTTTGAGATCTGGTATTGCTAAGTCACTTTCTTTTGTGGGTATTTTTTCCATTAATTCCCTTGATATTCTTGACCTTTTGTTCTTTCAGACAAACTTTATTGTTATTTTTCCTAACTCTGTAACTCTATAAAATAATTTTTGGTAGTTTGACTGGTATAGCATAAATATTCATCAATTTTGCTCTCATTGTCAGATTTAGTAGCATATAATTGTGCAAAATATTTCATAATGATTGCTTTAATTTCTTTTTCATTGACGGTGATGTCACCCTTTTCATTTTTGATAAAATTAGACAATGGTTTGTCTATCTTACTGGGTTTTTTTCCCATAAAACCAGTTCTTAGTTTTACTTGCTAGCTCAAAAGAGTTTTTACTTTCAATTTTATTAGTCTTATTTTTGATTTTCAGGATTTCCAATTTGGTGCTCAATTGGGGATTTTTAATTTGTTCTTTTTCTCGTGTTTTTTTTTTAGTTGCATGTCCAATTCATTGATCTACTGTTTGTTTTGTTTTATGTAAGAGTTTAGAGAAATAAATTTTCCCCTAAGTACTTCTTTGATTGCATCCATATATTTTGGCATATTGTCTTATTATTGCCATTCTTTTTAATGGAATTATTGATTGTTTCTATGGTTTGTTTTTTGACCCATTTATTTTTTAGTATTAGATTATTTAGTTTCCAATTAATTTTTAATCTATCCTTCCACTACCTTTTGTTGAGTGTATTTTTTATTACATTATGATCCAAAAAGAATACATTTAATATTTCTGCCTTTTTACATTTGATTTTGAAGTTTTTATTCCCTCATACATAGTTAATGTTTGTGTAGGTGATGTGTGCTGCTGAGAAAAAAAAGATATATTCCTTTCTGTTTCCATTCAGTTTTCCCCAAAGGTCTGTCATATCTAAATTTTCTAAGATTCCATTCACCTCCTTAGTTTCTTTCTTGCTTATTTTTTGGCTGGATTTATCAAGTTCTGAGAGGGGACAGTTGAGGTCTCCACTGAGTATAGTTTTGCTGTCTGTTTCCTCCTCTAATTCACTTAACTTTTTCTTTTGGAGTTTGGATGCCATACCACTTGGTGCATGTATGTTTAGTATTGATATTTCTTCATTGTCTGTTGCACCTTTTTGCTTGATGATGAGTTCCCATCTTTACCTCTTTTAATTAGATCTATTTTTGTTTTTACTTTGTCTGAGATCAGGATTACTACTCTTACTTTTTTTTTTACTTCAGCTGAAGCATAATAGATTCTGTTCCAGCTTCTTACCTTTGCTTTCTGTGTCTCTCTGCTTCAAATGTGTTTCTTATACACAACATATTGTAGGATTCTAGTTTTTTTTTATCTACCATGCTATCCACTTCCATTGAAGGGTGAGTTCATCCCAATCACATTCACAATTATGATTATGAACTGTGCATTTCTCTCTATCCTATTTTTCCTCCTGTTTGTCCTCTCTCCTTTTACCCTTTTCCTCCTCAACAGTATTTTGCTTCTATCTACCACTTCCCCTGACCTACCCTCTCTTCTGTCAGTCACCCCCCACACCTTTATTTAATATCCTTCCCTCCTACTTTTCTGTTGGGTAAGATAGATTTCTATATTCATCTGACTGTGTATATCATTCCCTCTTTGAACCAATACTGATGAGAGTAAGGTTCAGGTGATGCTCATCACCTACTCTCCCATCTTTCCTTCCATTTTAATAGGTTTTTCATACTTCTTCATGAGAAATAATTTACACCATTCTACCTCTCCTTTCTTTCTGTACCCAGGGTACTCCTTTTTCTCATACTTTATTTTTATATCATTCCCTCAGATTCACTTCATATCCCTACCCTCTGTCTATGTGATGTTCTTTCCAGTTATACTATTAATGGTACAATTTTTAAGAATTACAAGTATTATCTTCCCATGTAGAGATGTAAATATTTCAGCTCCATTGAATCCCTTATGTCTTCTTTTCACTTCTTTTTCTTTTTATGCTTCTCTTTTGTCTTGATATTGGAGATCAAAATGTTTGTTCATTTCCTGTCTTTTCCTTATGAAAGCTTGAAATCCTTCTATTTCACTGAGTGACCATTTTTTCCCTTGAAGTATTATGCTTAATTTCAGTGGGTAAATGATTCTTTAGCTCCTTTGCCTTCTGGAATATCATGTTCTATAACCTCTGATCCTTTAATGTTGCAGCTGCTAAGTCTTGTGTAATCCTCATTGTGGCTCCCTGATATTTGAATTGTTTCTTTTTGACCACTTGCAGTATTTTTCCCTTGATCCAACAGTTCTGAAATTTGCCTATAATGTTCCTTGGAGTTTTTATTTTGGGTTTTCTTCTCTGAGGTGATCAGTATATTCTTTCAGTGCCTATTCTGCCCTCGAGTTCCAGAATACCAGGGCAGTTTTCCTTGATACTTTCTAGAAAGATGCTGTCCAGGTCCTCCTTTTGATGATGGCCTTCATGTGGTCTATTGATTCTGACATTGTCTCTCCTGGATCTATTTTCCACATCTGTTGTTTTTCCAATGAGAGAGCTTATATTTTCTTCTATTTTTTCCATTCTTTTGAATTTGTTTGATTGATTTTTGATGTCTCATAGATTCATTAGCTTCCACTTGCCCAATTCTAACTTTTAAGGAGTTGTTTTCCTCAATTAGTTTTGTACTTCCTTTTCCATTTGGTCAATTCTACTTTTTAAGCAGTTGTTTTCTTTCTCCAAACTATTAACTCTTTTTTCATTATTCTTTTGCTTCACTCTCATTTCTTTTCCCAATTTTTTTTCTACTTTTCTTATGGGATTTTTAAGCTCTGTTTGGGCTCTACCATGAGTGCTGTCTAGGCTTAAGACCACTTCTTGTTTTTGTTTGGGGCTTTGCCCATTGGTGTTTTGACATTGTTGTCCTTTTCTGAGTTTGTGTCTTCATCTTCCCTGTCACCATAACTTTCTATGATCAGATTCTTTTTTGGTGGTTTTTGCTCCTCTTTTTTGGCCTGTTTCCTTTTTTTAAATTTTTTGCTCTGCTTCCCAAGGTGGAAGGTGCATTGTCTCAGGTTTCTTGTGCCAGGGGCTGTAGGCCCTGGCTGTTTACCTGGTGCTGCACTGATATTGCCCTGAGGCCCACAGGGGAGCCTTGTGTCTGGTGCTGTGCTGAGGGGGTGGAGTGGGCAGTGGCTGGCACTACTGAAGGTCATAGAGGTCTGGCAGATTACTTGGTGCTGAATCTGGGTCTTAGTGCTGGTGTCTGACTTGTGCTAAGGCCAGTGGAGGTGTTTTGCATTTCCTCAGGGCTATACTGTAGCATTTGGTGGTCTGGCCATTGGAGGTTGCCTGTTTGCCCAGGGCTATACTGAAAAACCTGTCCATTCTCTGAACTGGAGTCTGCCCATTCCCCTGCCTTGCTGAGGCATGTGGAGGGTCCTGGTGTTGTTTGTCTGCTGCACTGCACTGGAACTCAGTACCTCCCTCTGATTACCTGTGGAGCTAGCTTGCTGGGATACTTCCTATCCTGTACTAGACTCCCCTTTAACCCTAGTGACAGACCTTTTCTGACAGTCCTACAAGTTTCTTGGGCTAAAAGATTGTTTTGCCCCAACTTTTTGCTGGTTCTGCTGTTCCAGGATTTGTTTTGGGATATTATTTTACAGTTATTTGGAGGTGAATATGGGAGAGTTACAGAAATTTACTACTTATGACATCTTGGTTTCCAGAATCAAATACTGCTTAGTTTTTATCTTGATTATATGACCACAGTATTGTAGAATTGAATAATAATGGGTGACATTTATTTATTGTTTTAAGGTTTGCAAAGCACTTCACGGAAAATATTATCTCACCTGGTTCTCATAATAACCCTACAAGTACCACAGGTATGATTACCATTTTAAAGATGGAGAAACTGAGGCTTTAAAAGCTTACTCACCTTGCCCATAGTCATGCTATCAATAAATATAAGAATCAGGTTTTGAACTAAGGTCTGCCAACTCCAAGTCCAGAACTTTTTATCACAACACCATCTCACCTCTCATTTAAAGCTGGAAAGGTCCTCATGAATGATCTATTCCAACCCCTTCATTTTATGGTTGTCAACAAGCATTTATTAAACACCCACTATGTGCCAGACACTGTGTTAAACATGCAAATTAAGTCCTAGAGGGGATTAGGAATTTTGAGGGTTAGTAAATAAGTGGAAGCATTGATTTGGCACCAGAGAACCTGGGTTAAAATACTGGCTCTACCACTCACCATATTTTTGACCTTAAGCATGTATTTGAACCTTGACAAATTTCTGTTCCCTCAGCTATTAAATAAAGGGTGGGACTAGATGACTGCTATTCTTTTTTTCCAGAAACCTCTCATCTTGTGATTTGCCCATGGTCACCCAGGTAGTGAATGAACCAAGATTCAACCACAGATCTCTAAATGTCAAACTCAGGGCTTTTATTTGGACTTTGTGGAAAGATAGCTAGAGGAAAGATTAATTTCACACATATTTATGTATTTTATATTGAACTATTTAGCTTTTCATTTGCTATAAGGGGTTTTCCTTTTCTACTTCTTTCCCCCACACCCACACCGACCAGCAGCAGCACCTATTGCACATTAGGGCTTTACGTATGATTGTGCCACCATTGCTAAGGTCAAGAACAAAACAGCTTGTCCAGAAAGAAGAAATAACCACCAACAACCAGACTGAGAGAGGAAGAAAAAACCTTAGAGGCATATGGAAGGAGCTGTGCTAGAATCTCCCTGAAAGAGCCTTAGGAATGTGTCATGGTGGAATGAACTGGGAAGACTTGGTCAAACCTGGGCGGATGAGTCAATCATCCCACCAAAGTGTGGAACAGTTTGGGCTGCTTTTCCCTGTGGGCATATGTTAAAAGACATTCCTCTCTCTCACACACAGACCTTTCATGCCCACGCTCTCCTGGAGTTCTCAGTACAACCCCATTTGCAGCAGATTTATTAACGATCATTAGCACAGGATGTGGGACAGGCATCATGTCTGATTTCTAGGTTTACCACAGCCACAGAAAGTCTCTCATTCTCTGTTCTATTCCATTCCAGGATGAATCATAGAACCTCAAGGGATTTCTCATCCAGCCCCCATCTCCAGGCAAAAGGATACCTGAACCATCTTCATTTAATTCCACAAACATTTATTAAGCACCTACTGTTTGCAGGGGTCAGTGCTCAACTCTGGGCATACAAAAATGAAAAAAATAGACCCATCGCCATTTAGGAGAAATATGATACATTCTAGTGACATGAGACTGCCCTATTTTAGAGATTAATTTTAAGGACTAATCAGTCTGTGCAGTTATTCACTTTGGAGCAGAGCAGATGGGAAGTGGGGAAGGGAGGAGGAGAGAAGGGTGGCTTTAAGAATTCCCTAGGGTGAGATAGCAGATTCAAAGTCTTAGATGTGGGCAGTTACATATTTTGAGAGGGGGAGGAGGGAAGGCAAAGAAAAGAGGAAGAGAGGAGGTAGGGAGAGGAAAGGGAAAAGATGAGGAGGGAGAAAGATGGGGAGAAAGAGGAGAGAAAGGGAGGAGAGAGAGAAGAGAGAGGGGACAGAAAGGAGAAAGAAGAGAGAGAAGTCAGAAAAAGGAGATAGGAGAAAGAGAGAAGAGAAAGAGAAGGAGAGAGAGAAAAGAGAGAGCGAGAGAGGGGGAAGAAAAGAAAAAAGGAGAGGGAGAGGAGAGAGAGAGAGAGAGAGAGAGAGAGAGAGAGAGAGAGAGAGAGAGAGAGAGAGAGAGAACAAGCATTTCACCACCCCCACACCTCCAAAGCTTGAAAAATGACCGTTTTCTTTTTCCTATTAACCCCAACCTGCTGTGACCATTTTTTCCTTCCAAATGCAAACCATTTTTCTTCAGAATTTCAGAGACCATTTTAAACCTCAGCAAAAGACATTTTAATCCTACCAAAACCTTACTGCTCTTTCCACAAATGGTCCATGACATACTTTGTGAGACTATCCTGAACTGACAGATGTATGTTTGTAATGTCTGTGCAGATTATGCATCCAAACTAATAATATTCAGCTGCTAAGGAAGCTGGCATAGGGGCAAGAAAGACAGAGCAGGAGAGGTCGCCTTTGCAATGAAATTTCACTGCACAGGTCATGCAGACACAATACTTCTGTCTCTCTATCTGTGTATGTGTGTGTGTGTGTGTGTGTGTGTGTGTGTTTTTCTCTTCTCTCTCCCTCTCTTTCTCTCTCCATCTCTCTGTCTCTCTCTGCATCTGTGTCTGTCTATCTCTGTGTCTGTCTATCTCTGTGTCTCTCTCCATCTCTCTGTTTCTCTCTTCTCTCTCTCTCCTAACAGAAATAGTGCTTTCAAATCCATCTCATCTACATAATTTCTCATAAAAATTAAATCACTGTTTGACATCAGACAACAGAATCTAGACCACAGCTTAACTTTAACAAGCCAATCGCAATCTTTTGTTTCATCGTAGATGTCTTAATTGTTAATAGTTAAGATCACATGTACATGATACCATGCTGCCCTAACAGACCTTGCCACTTCAGTACTCTGATGGCCAAAGAAAGTCCCGTGCATTGTATGCCCTGCACCTAAGAATCTGTGTGTGTGTACAAGTGTGTGTGTGTGTGTGTGTGTGTGTGTGTGTGGTGGGAAGGATATCTTTTTATATGCAACTTCCCTTCTTCTCAAGGAGTGCATTTCTGATTCCTCTTAAGTAATTGAAGATATTGCAGATACAATCAAGAGTCAAACTCTTCAAGATGAAAATGTCTTGATGATGAATCAAGTTAATGGAAGCAAAATCCCAGTCCTGCCTGATTAGAGAACCCAGAGACTTATCAGAGGCAGGAACATACAAGCCAACTCACAACCTGACCTTGTAACGAATGAGAGCTGAAAAGCAATTAATTGAGAAATTATCAGGGAAAAGAGAAGTTGTACGGTTGGTTAGGTACAGCAATATGTCAATGGGCCAGGGATTGATTTGGCTGGAGTGCCTCAAGGTCTCTGTTCTGATGATTCAGGAGCTGAAAGAATTGGCCTTAGCTAAGCACTAAGCAATGCAAAGGGTCAGATGTGAGTATCATCATTCAGTAGAAGGGATCACTATTCATGTATTAAGATCATAATTAAGCCAAGTTCTTAATGAAAGGTAGATTTATCAGTTTATTATTAGTAGTAATAATAGCTCACATTGGCACTATGCTACAAGGTCTTACAAAGCAGTTTAAGTGCCTTTTCTCATTTAATTCTCACAATATTCCAATGAGGTAGGTGCTATTATTATATCCATTTTACATATGAGGAAAATTAAGGCTAGCAGAGGTTAAATGAGTTCTCCAGCACCACACAAGTGGTAAGCTTCCGAGGGAGACTTTGAACTCTGGTCACCTCAACTCCAGGTCTAGCACTAAGTTTACTAAGTACATTTATGTTGTGTAAGTGGCTACTGTGCCAATTGTTCAGCTTCCGCAGGCATTATTCCCAAATTTCTCTTCTGCAGAATAGATAGACATCAGCACTTCAGAATAACAAAGGAAACTTAGAAATCACTGAATCCATTCCCTTCATTTTACAAAGAAGCCCAGGGGAGGTGACTAGTGTACAAGTGTAGCAGAGCTGTGGAAGATCCAAGTCTTCTTCCTCTAAGCTCTATGGTCTTTCCAATATACCGCATTGTCACATTTTTCACAAAGTCTGTTTTTTTCCACCAGTCCTCTATTTTCAGGCACAGAGGATGGAGTACTGGATCTGACATCAGGAAAACTTGAGTTCAATTCTGGCCTCAGACTCTTAGCTGTGTGGTGCTGACAAGTCACTTAACCTCTGTCTATCTTAGCTTGTTCATCTGTAAAATGGAAATAATAATAGCACCTATCTCTCAGGTTTTGTGAGGATAAAATGTGATGTTTTTGAAGTGCTTTGCAAAGCTTAAAGTACTATATAAATGCCAGCTATTAGCTGGTATTTTCCTTCAAGTCCTCAAGACCTCTCATGCAGTTATTTTGCATTTTAGTCATCAATCAAGAGAAGACAATATGTTTGCTTTATTTATAAAGCACTAAACCACACCCATAAGTAAATAACTCTGCAAGACAGATACCATTCTTGATTTTTTAACCAACACCCATATGCAGTAGCTAATTCAACCCCAAAATGTTTGACCACTGGGTCTACAAAATAGACCCTTTTCCTAACAAACAATACTCACCAAATGAGAAAGCAGAAAGAGCAAATACATTTGTGTTTTGAAACTTGGAGCACATTTTACCAAAGCAGTTTTCCTCTTTAATTTTAAACATGTGTATGTTAAGGAAAAAATGTTATCCAAATACTTAAAATTTCAGCAAGCTAAACAAATCTGGGTGCTTCTTTTTTAAAACAGATTTTTTTTAATTGTAAATAAATTGGGAATTTTTTTTGGTCAGACTGAAAGAAAAAAAAACAACCTGGGAGAAGAAATTGAATTCAGTCTTCCATGTGGGAAATAGGACAACTGCTTAATTCTGTGATTATGACCTTCAACAAAGGGTATGGAAAGTTGGGGCTCAAACTAGAAATATAAGGGATTTTTAAAAAACAGCCCATTTTTCTGGGGAGGGAAAATTAGGCCAAATTGGAGTAAAAAGCAAACACAATTTGATTTGAAAAACCAAGGACATGGATGGGAACTGCTTTCCCCAAATATTGTCTGTTTCCCCGATAAATCAGTGCTGAGGGCCTTGTGACACAAACAAATCATGAAAGGACATAAAATAGTTTGGTTTGTATACAACTAAAGTCTGGCATAGGTGCTTTGATCATTCTAAAATGTTTCCATTCAGGACATGATTTCAGGGGCAATGGATGCCATGACTCATATTAACATCCTTTAACTCAGACTGAAAAGAGATATACAAATATTTGATTTGTCCTTGAGTCCTCCACACTGAGCAAGGTTGGACTGGGAGTCACAGATTCTAGACCCAGCTCCTTCTCTCTGTATTTTTAATCATACTCCTCTGCTTCTCTTTGCCTCAGTTTCTTTCCCTGTCCAGTAAAGGTGATAGATTAGATGGTCTATAAGGGCTTTATAAATACTATCATGCTATGATCCATGATGGCTACTTCAGTCAGACTGACTTCACTGTCCTCTATCCTTCTTCTTGTCTTAGTACCCCTGCACATACTATCCTTGGTTCGGTTCATGTAGATGTTTTTGATTTTACAAATAATTATTTCTTTTATTTCTTCTCAGAAAAATGAACTGTTAGATTTCTATTCCCAGATATTACTATATCTTTGGTCTCCGGATTTCACACTCTGCATCTAGGCTAGTGCCACTGGCTAAGTAATTGTCCTATTGTCCATTTGGAAGGGTTGAGGGTTACCTTTTCTTTGTTTGTCTTTGTCATCATGGGTTTAGACTTCCAGCAGAATCCAAGCAATGTTGTAGTGTGATTATTTTCCTTTTCTTTCCCCCTAGCAACTCTCCAGAGAGAGTCAGAATTTAATATTGATTGATGCTTTTACAACATACTAGACCTATAGAGTGCCCATATGTATTTGCAGAAGGCTAGAAACCTTATTTCAGATCTGACAATGGGAGCAAATCAGGATGAAATGTTGTGAAGGTCACAGCTCATTTACATCATATGCTTATTTGAAAAGGTGATAACCAATGGAGAGCAACCCATCACCAGGTGGGAGTCCTGGCCCCTGGGACCCACCTAGCTCAGAGCTGTTTATCACTGGTCCCTATGTTCAGCACCTAGCTGGGAGCTGCTTATGTTCATCCCTGGTCCCTGAACTGGGCATCCAGCCTGGAGCAGTTCAGCAGGCAAGGTGCTTAATGATCTACTGGAACAGCTGTCCAGGTGTTGAAAGTTTTGAGGTTAAGGAGAAATGCATGGGCAGCTGTGACCCGGAAAAGCTGAGAAATGGTGAGAGTAGCAGCTGGACCATCCATCTTCTATTCACCAAGGGAGACTACCCTGGCCGGGCCAGCCGCCCAGTTCTCACTGCAACCCCTGCTTTCTGTAGTCTTATTCTTAAAATGAGTCAACCCCACATGCTAACCCCCCATCCAGGCCAGCCCACCTGATACCACTGGGACCATGTGAGCCATATGGAGAGAAGGGCTATAAATATTCATTCCTAGTATTTTTAAAGAAACAGATGCCTTAAGAAAGAGCCATGACAAAAATACTATGAGCTCCCCCTTTCAGACTTTTTGCTCTAAGAACAGTCTAACCTCATTAATCTGGACCCCACTAATTCAGAATTTATGATCATTCAGCTAGACTATTTTGGCTTTCCTTTATTCTCTCAGTGGGGAAAAATCATTATATAAATTAATAGGATAAATAAAATGCAAGGACTATGTTTAGCCTACAATGAACAAGCTTTCTTCATGACTTTAGAACATTTATCATTTGCCCTCCAGTGTGTACTGCTAAATAAACATGAATCTTATCTGTTGATTGAAGCAGGCCCAGTAAGATCTCTTTTGAGTAAATATAATGTTGTTAGTATAATTCTTCATTGCATTAAAAGATCCATAATTTAATGAATGTGAGTGCTCCCTTCTCTAATATAGATCTCAACTCCTTCCTTATTTAATAATTTTTTATGAATTGGTATAACCAAAACTATGCATCCTCTGATGGTCAACCCTCAAATGATGAGTTCCTCCATATTTATCTAGGCTGGTTATCAGAAGGTAAAACTTTTCCACTTGGTAAGAGATAGTAGAATTTGCATTCCACTGGCAAAGTCTTCAAGAACCCAAGAACATTTCCGTATTATGATGAGGCATCAGATGAGGTAATAAGTGGAGACAGAGCTCTTAGATGAACTTGAAATTGATCAGCATATCCTTTGATGCTGGGGGTGGGGAGGAAGAAAGACAAGAGAGAGTCATGGAATTCTTATAAGCTATTTGCAAACATATTTGACCAGCGCACCATTTACTTGGCCGTTTCCAGAAAACTGTGGAGGCACTTAGACACAGGCTTTTGATAGGGAGAGATCACTGAGCTAATGATCACCTATTTCTTCATAGATGGCACAGGCAGAGAAACTGGGCACTACTTCATTTGTCATTTGGACATTTGAAAATACAATTATGCATGAGAAGGGTCAAGAGGGGAGAGGGAAACTCCAGAGAGTTCATTCAGGTCTTTCCCACTCTTCAACCAACTCCAGTGGTTCCCTATTACCTCCGGAAGCAAATATAAAAGCCTTTAGCAACCTGGACCTTCCTACCCTTCCAGTATTCTTGCACCTTGCTCCACACTGGCCTCTTTGCTGTTCCTTGAATATGATACTACATCTCCTGAAAAGAGCACTTTCCCTGGCTGTCCCTCACACCTGGAATTTTTTACCTCCTTATCACCATCTCTTGGCTTCCTTGGCTTCCTTCAAAACCCTGCTAAAGTCCCACCTTCTAGAAGAAACCTTTCCCAGTTTCCCTTAATCTTAGAACCTGTTCTAATCTCTGTTGATTGTCTCCAATTTACCCTGTATATATTCTGTCTGTACATAGCTGTTGGTATGTTGCCTAATCATGTCCTGCCCCATCCCACCCCTCTACTTTAGCCTATGAGCTCTTGAGAGCAGGGATTAATTTTTTTCTTTCTTTGTATCCCCAGTACTTGGCACAGCTCCTGCCACATGGTAGATACTTAATAAATACTAGTTGACTGCTTGTCTGATCATATACACATATGTATGTGCACATTTCCATGTACCATGCAGAAGCATGGCTGTGCATTGTACAATTATATATGCCCATAAGGATACAAGCCCATGTACACAGGCATGAATGTGTATATATGAACACACTTGCATGAATCATGCACATTGGTGATCATACATGTACAACCCTACTCAGACCGCATAACTTACATTATTCCCAGTAATAACATTGGTACTCTGAGTTTTGCATCCCTTCTCTTTGGGATATTTTCATTCCCCTGTGTTTGGGTTCTTAGAGAGCTCAGCACCTGCCACCTCTGGAATCCCCGGCTGTTTGTCTTTTCAGTCCATCTGTTTTCACTGCTTTAGTATCAGGCTGGGGCTTGGGCCATGTTCTTTAGCTCTCATTCCTCTTGATTCCCTTTGGTGAAAGTTCTCCCTGTGGCTGCCAACACTGTGGTAAACAATCCATTTATTCTGACAGTCTTAAAAGCTTCTTGGGGAAGTTTATTTTTTTTACATCTTCAAGAGGGTCAAAGAGAAATCTCAAAAAAGAAGATAAAGAAAAATAGAAACCTTTACCTACATCTTCTGAAATCCTCTGAGTAACTCACTATTGTTCCTCTGAGATACACTATGAAATCCCAGTAGTAAAAAAGGAAAAAATACAAGGTGAAAAAAATAAATAATAGCTATCATTTATTCAGTGCTTTGAAGTTTACAAAGCACCTTACCAATATTAGCACATTTTATCCTTATGACAACCCTAGCAGATAGATCCTATCATAATCCTCATTTTACAGATGATGGAATTGAGACAGGTCAAATGATTATACATGGTCACCTAGTTAGGGAATGTTTAAGCTGGATTCAAACCCAGGTCTTCCTGATTCTATGTTTAATGCTCTACCCCCTGAGCTAGCTGCCCCTGTCTTCTGGCCAAGTACAGTCTCCACTTATTAATTTCTTCTCATGCCTTGCTGATAGTTCTGAGAACTGTACTCTGGACATGACCAAGTATTCTGAAACTAGGATTACTCCATATGTATGTGTGTATATCTGTTCACAGGTATATATGCTTATCTGTGCTTTCTACATCAATTGAGAAATAAGAGCAAAGAGCAGAAACCCCCAGAAAAAAAATTATGCCTATTCATTTTAGACAGAGCCCAGCATCACTGCAAGATGAGAAACACATCATGCCAAATGACATTATTTGTACAAGTAAATTCAAAAAAGCCTGACTAGATTCAGGAAAAACTTCAATTAGACAAATTCAGTGAATAGGTATTGGGGGAGATAATACATATAGATGATTAAATTCCACAAGCATTTACTAAGGACCTACTATGAAAAGTTTCTATGCTCTCAGGATGTGGGATATAGAGATCAAAAAATAAAACAAACAAAACAGGAGACCCTGCCTTCAAAGATATTACAGTCTAATGGTGGGGAGGGGAGAGAAGAGGGAGAAGAGAGAGATTCAATATATGCACAATTAAGTCTAATAAAAGGTAGAATGTGAAAAAGGCAAAGAAGAAAATCAGAGAAAGTACTCCAGGAACATTTTAAAGGAAAAAAACTACTTTTAGCTAGGAGGATCAAGGAGATTTTATTCAAGATGTGACCCTTGAATAGAGACGTGAAGGAAAATAATGCTTTTAACAGATGAAAATAGGGAGGAAATAATTTCCATATATAGTTGATGGCCTACCAAATGTCCAGAGGCACGACAAGGCAGGAAAAGATCAAGAAAGGGATGGTAATCCAGGTTGGCTGTACCTTAGAGTACATGAAAGAGAGTAGTATGAAATCAGGCTGGAAAGGAAGGTAGGAGCTAGATGGTAGAAAGGCATTAAATGCCAAGTTCATGAGTTTATATTTTATCCTAGAAAATGAAGACATGGTTCCAGTCCTCATGGAGCTTACTATGAGACTCACAAATGCATTCCAGTCCCCAAGAGGCTCATTTGTCTCTTGAACGTCGGCAGGAGAAAGAGTCTAATGTATAATTAATTGTCCATTGTCTAATGGCAAGAGGACTAGATTTGGATTCAGAAGACCTAAGTTCATTATAGTATTACTATGTTTTATTCGTGTGATCTTGGATAATGTTGTGGTAATTAGAGTTTTGAACTTGGAGTCAGGAAGACCTGCATTCAAATTCTGCCTCTTGCACTTATTAGCTTTTCTCTGGCACTGCTACCACTCTAGTGGATATCTAGTAGATATTTCATTTGGACTGTGGCAATAGCCTGCCAATAAGTCTGCCTGCTTCCAGTCTCTCCCTGCTCCAGTCTATCCTCCCTTCAGCCATTAAAATGATTTTCCTGGACCACAGATCTGATCCTGTCATTTCCCTGCTATTCCAGTGGTTCCCTATTGCCTCCAGGATCAAATACAAAATGCTCTGTCTGGCATTCAAAACTTTTCATAACCTAGCCCCCTCCTACCTTTCTAATCTTGTTATGAATTATTCTCTGATGCAGTGACATTGGCCTCCTGGCTATTCCATAAACATGACATAGCTCAGATACAATCATAGGAAGTAAAATGGATAATTTTGACTACATAAAATTAAAAAGATTTTGCACAAACAAAACTAATAGTCAAAATTTTAAGGAAAGAAGGAAACGGGGGGGGATTTTATAGCAAGTTTCTCTGATAAAGCTTTCATCTGCCAAATACATAGGGAACTGAGGCAAATTTATAAAAATAAGAGTCATGTCCTAATTAATAAATGGTCAAAGGATACGAACTGGCATTTTTCAGAAGAAATCAAAGCTATCAGTGGATATGAAAAAAAATGTTCTAAATCATTAGTGATTAGAGAAATACAAATTAAAACAACTCTGACATACCAACTCATACTTATCAAACTGGCTGACATGACAGAAAAGGAAAATGACAAATGATAGAAAAGATGTGGAAAATTGGGACCCTAACAGACAATTGGAGTTGTGATCTGGTCCAACCGTTCTGGAGAACAATTTACACCTATGCCCAAACTATGCATACCCTTTGACCCAACAATAACACTCCTAGGTCTGTATTCCAAAGAGATCAAAGAAAGCAGAAAAGGATCTAGAAGCATAAAACATTCATAGAGATTCTTTTTTGTGGTGGCAAATAATTGTACATTAAGAAGATGCCCATCAATTGGGGAATGACTGAACAATCATGGTATATGATTATTGTGCTATAAGAAATGAGGAGAAGAATGCTTTCAGAAAAACATGGGAAGACTTATATGAACTGATGCAAATAGAACCATGAGAACACTGCACACAGTAATAACAATATTGTAACAATGATCATCTGTGAAATATTTTGTTACTTTGATCATGACGATGGGATCCAAGACAATTTCAGAGGACCCATGATAAAAAGAATTGCTATCCTCTTCCAGAGAGAGAACGGATTAACTCTGAGTGCAGATTGAAGCATATTTTTTTCCACTTTATCCTTCTTGGGTTTGCTGTTGTTGCTGTTTCAATATGGCTAATCTGAAAATATATTTTGCATCACTTCACATGTATAATTGATACATTCCATGCCTTCTCAATGGGTGGGGGAGGGGCAGGAGGGAGATAATTTGGAGCTCAAATTTTTTTAGATGAATGTTAAAAATTAATAATTTTATTAATCTCTTGGCTCTGGGCATTTTCTCCAGCCGTCCTGCATGCCTAGAATGTTCTTCCTTCTCTACTCTTCCTACTGAACTCCCTGACTTCCTTTGAGTCTCAATTAAAATCCTTTATTTTACTGGAATCCTTTCTCAACCTTTCTTAATTCTAGTGCCTTCTGTCTGTTAAGTATTTCCTATTCATCCTGTATGTAGTTTATTTTTCCCTAGATTTGCTTCTATGTTGATTTGCCATTAGATTTTAAGCTGGAGGACAGGGACTGTCTTTTGCCCCTTTTTGTATGCCTGTCACTTAGCAGTAGCAGTAGGAACATAGTATGTATTTAATAAATGTTTATTAATGGATTGATAGCTGTCGTGACATTGGGCAAATTAGCTCTCTTCGCCTCTTTTTTCCCGGGTGTAAAATGGAAATAATAATCATTGTAGTGTTACTATTCTTAAAACTATATCGCTCACAATTTTCTATTGGCAAATTTTCTACAGACAGCACAATTCCTTTAAGGCAAAGACACCTACTGGAATGGTATAGCGTGACTAGTAGTGATAAAGTATTACTCCATAAACCTGAGGCACACTCTCCCACACATACAGAGCACATCAATAGGAAGAGCAAATGCCCGTGGAGTTCACAAGTAGAGAGGCACACTTGTAGGGAATATACATGTGGTCAAGTCAAGTGTAAGGAGAGAATACTCATGCCTTTGGCACTCTGTAGTCCCAAGATCTTTCCTCTCTTGTTATGTCCTAGTACATTTTTTACATGCTTACATGGGCCAGGAACTGTGCTGAACACTGGGGATATAAATACCCCCCCCAAAAAAAATCAAAATAGTCCTTACCCTCAAGAGCTTACATTCTAATAGGGAAAGACAATACATATAGAAAGGAAGGGGGAAAATGTTTTGTCCTAGGAAGTCACAGTAATGGTGACTGGAGCCATAGGGCAATTGACTGATTTGTCCTTTCCAGAAATGGCAGTGTTAATTTGATGACTGTTCCCAGAAAATAAGGCAGCATGTTACAAAGATGGTGAGAAAACAGCATGCTGGGCCTGGGTATATGTGTAAGTATATGTGTATGTGGGGTGGGGGAAGGGAGTATATGTGGGAGTGTGTATACGTATACATATGTGTATGTATTCTTACCAATCAGGGGCCTTAAGGGGTGTGTGGGTGTGTGTATATATATATATATATATATATATATATATTATATATATATATTATATATATATATGTACGTCTGTATGTGTACACATATATATACATACATATATGTGTATGTGCATATGTGCAATTATGGTACATGGGACTATTCAGAGGTGTATATGTCAGTCAAAGTTCAGGACTCATACTGTTTCAGAACCCAAACATGGAATCCACCAGAATTCAAAAAGTAAGTAATGATGACAGCTGTGGTGAAGTGTGGCTTAGCTTTGTCAATGTGAAGTAGACTATCTAAGTTCACTTCTAGTTTCCAGTCCTCATAGAAGGTCCTCAAGAGAGGATAAGACAAATGGAACAGTTGGGGCAAAGAAGAGGAGGGAAAGTAGATCATGTCACTATGACATGAGCCACTGCAAACCAGTGCTGATTCCCTCCTCTTTGCTTACTGGCTGCTAAGACATGGCCATCCCAACCACACCCATTCAGGGGCTCTTGTGGTGGGAAAGATCAGCTGCTGGAAAACCCATGGAAGGCCTTGGGGAATGCCATGGCCCGAGGTAATCAGCAGGCGAAGTTATTATCATTATGCTGCTAATTAATTCCCAGCTCATTACATTTCCTGTGGCTAATTTGTACTCGCCGCTGATTTGATTAAACTCATCTCTATGCTAATAAATGTGTTTTCCATTTGTTTTAGCGACTGTAGGAAAAGGGCTTGATATTTACATATTTTGACGTTTATCAGAGAAATCGCAGCATCTGAATTAATTCCTCTCTGATTTATAAGTTTTAAAAAGGAAAATTTAAGGGTCATGCCTATTTTCTCACTTTTTACCCACAGTAGGCATTAAAGGCCCCTACCCTACCTTTATTCCCAGTATCTCTCAGGATGGTCATAAGCTATTTCCCAAGTCTTTTACCACCAGAAGACTTGTCCCTCTGGTCAAATACTACAAAGAACTGTGTGTGAGTGTGCATGTGTGTGCGCACATGCACATTTTTGCATAGCTGTACACTACAGCACCTATCCTCTCTGGTCTCTTCTGGTTGGACACTATTCTTAGAAAAAGACTGTCCATTTTACCCACTGCCCCCAACCATCAGTCATTACTTGTTTGCCTATTCCATTGCAGCTATGTCTTGATTCTCTCCCTCCAAGCCACAGCAACAACACAGCTTTAGAGTCCAGGAGAGAATTCAAGAATCTTAGATTTGGAACGGACCTCAGAGGCCACTTAGTTCTGCTTATACCTAACTAAGAATAACTTCTCCCACATCATCCACAAGTAATCATCAAGTTTCTCCATAAAGTCCTAGAGTGATAGAGAACCCATTGCAGCTGAAGCAGCCAAATCCATTCAGACATTCCACTGTCCTTTCCATTTGGACAGCTCTGTATTATTGGGGAGATTTTTCTTAGGTAGAGCCTGATTCTGCCCCTCTGAAACATCCATCCTAATTTTATCCTCTAGGGCCAAGCAGAGAAAATCTAACATGCTACCCCTCCCAAAATACTTAAAAATAGATGCTGTATTCTCCCAAGTCTTCTCTTCTCCAAGCTAAAAATCCCAGGTCCTGAGACTTGTTTAAACTGATATAAAGTATAAAGAAGAATCAAAAAGAACCATACACAGTATCTACAACAAAGCAGGTGATGATATTATTAAAAGGCTACAAAAGTAGGTAAAATAGAGTACATGGTATTAGTTCCAGATCGTTAAATTTAGCACATTCTTCCTTCCTTTCTGTTAACAGTTAACTACAAAAATGGAAATCAACATGTGTTGTCAGTCTCAATCACTATACTACGTCATTTTGTTTAAACTTCTTTTTTTATAGAGAGTGTTTGTCAGGAAGTAACTAATGTATCAAACAAAATGCATCCCTGAAAAAATATCTAAGTCTCCAGTCCCATCAATGGATCCTCATTTTAGCATTTCACCATTGAGATCAATCAGCCTCCTCTGAGCATATTCTGTTTTGGGGTTTAATCTTCCTAAAATATATGGACAGGACTAAATAAGGTCTTCCTAATATAAACTGACCAAGGCAGAGTACAACGGAAGTCATCCCTCCCTTAATCAGTAATAATAATAAATACTAATACTAATAATAACTTATTACATCTAAGATAGTAATTGCTTTTTGTGGGGGGGGGACTTCTATATCAAACTGCTGACTCATTGAGCATGCATTGTCCTAAAAACCCAGGTCTTTTTCAAACAAACTGTTGTCTAGGTATAACTTGCCCATTTAGACTTGTGAAGTTAGGGGTTTTTCTCACCCAGTGATAGAGCATCTTGTTTAATCAGTCTGGTGCAGTGGTTCTCAGTGTGGTCTTCTGGGGGCCCCTAAGAACCTTTCAGTAGATCCTTGAGATCAAAATTATTTTCCTAATAACACTATTTATATTTAATATCTCATAAAGTCAATATAAATAGACACAACCCCATAAGCAAAAGTTCGGGACAGGGGTTCGAGATCCCAAAACTTAAAAAAAAAGTTTTAGAACTGCTAGTCTAGCCTGTCAAGATCTTTTTGATCTTGACTCTGTCATACAACATATTACATGTCTTTCCATTAGATGAATGCCATCTATGATTTAATCTAACTCATTGATTTTTAAAATGATGAATAACACAAGGCCAAAGACAAATTTTCTGATGCATTCCACTAGAGACCTTATTCTAAGTTAACATCAAACTACTTTTTGCATCTACTCATCCAACCAGTTGTAATCCTATTATCTAGGCCACATCTATCCAGATTGTTCACAAGGAAAACATGAGAGATTTTATCTCACCAGAGAATCACAGCCCATTAGAGCTAGAAGAAAACTGAGAGATCAAACCTCCTTCTTTGCCAGATGAGGAAACTAAGCCCCCACGAGATAAATGACTTGCCCAAAGTCCACAGTGATTCCATGTCCAATACTATTTCTTTACTTTGGTAACTGCCTAACTGAACGTGGTAGCCATGCTCACTGTTCTGTATTCCTGCAAGGATATTTTCTCTCTGACATAAGCCTTATCCCGAAGAAAGAGCATGGCATAGCGGGAAACCCAAGAATAGTTCCATTCCCTAAAGTGACTGCAATAGCCTGGGCAGAAACCCTCCCAGAAGAAGAAAAATTACTGGGTGTGTGCTTGAGGTTTTCATCTGTTCTCCTCAATTCTTCTGCTCATTGGAGTTAGCATCACTTAGTAAGCCCTGGGAAATAGAAACATTCCCTTTATCGCTCACTGGTTCTCCACCCCCCGTCATTCATATAGTCCTAGAATATCAGAGTTGAAAAGAGACTTTAGAGGAAAGCATAGGTTGTTAAAGACAGCTGGAAGGAGCACAGAAATGTGGAATGTTGCAGCAAGAAGGGCCTTAAAACACAGAAAATAGAATGTTGGAGTTAGCAGGGACCTTGGAACATGTTTGTCCGGTCAGGGTTGCAGGGGCCTTAATGATCATCTAGTGGTGCCTTCTCACTTCACAGCGGAAGATACTGAGATCTAGAGGGAAGTCTTTAATACCTCAACTCCCTTTGACACTACTGAAAGATTCTACCCAGCATTAGAATCATTGTTTTCCTTCAAGGTTCCCTAATGTGGCAGGGATGGCAGAATGTTCCTGAATCACCAACCAAACCGTCTAGCCGGGGTTTTTGGCCCTCAATAATCTCATGGGCATTTAATATCGATTAAAGATCAGTCTATAAAATTAGAAGGATCTTGATCTTTAACAGATGATTAAATTAAGGCCATTATGTCTGCTGCAAGGATGAAGAGGAATGTAGATAATTAGTATAAGACATGGCTGTATCAAAGGGGATCCTCGGCTGCATTTACAACACCCCCGCCTGTTTCCCTATACACTTGGATGCAATTTGGCATCTGGACCTCAGCTTAGCAATGAAGGAGGTTTGCTGTCATGTTCCTTACCTCCACATTTTTTTCTGCTGGTATACCCTGTCTAGCCCCCCCACACCCCCTAGACTGCCTCAGCTTCTCAGACCTGATCTCCTGAATAATAAGTGCCTTTCATCCTCTCACTACTTTTTCCTAGCAAAGTCTCACCCCCTCCCAGCACTGTTCTCCCTCCGTTGGCAGCAACATGTCGACATTCTCCTCTTGTCAGGTTTGAGAGGAAGCACTAGGAGGTTTCTGTCTTTATGTATTCCTTGATAATTCTCAGTAAATATAATTTAATTCCCCAGTTGGTGAACAGGAAAGGAAGGCTGCCAGCTCAGACGCAGATCAGCATTCACTTCAGGAAGTTGCTTGCCCAGTTTTGCAGATACACTTCCCATGTCAAGCCAGAGACTCTGGGATCCTGGGCCTTCCCCTGAGTCAGTGCTGATGCAACTGTCAAACTGGGCCACAGCATGTGATGGTTTCCTAATAGAGACAAATGCCATCCAGGGATTGAGATGGGCACAACTCATTTGACTTGTGACTCAATTCAGGATCGTGGTTGCTGTAAATGGAGTTGAAAGGTGAAGATATTAGCCTATCTGACTGGCTCACCATATCCTTGGGACTTGAATTGAAAACATAAAATTCTCTTGGAGGGGGAGAAAGGTAATTAAGCAGATTAAGTCACCTACAACATGGCTTCTATCATCCACTGTTCATTATTCTTCCCAGAGAGGTCTCTGATTGGATGTTTTCCTCTTTCAGATTGTGGGATTTAAGTCTGCGGCATGAGTGACAGCTGAGAAATAAGAGGAGTTCTATAGGGTTTTTTTTTATGTTTATAGTACTTTAAGGTTTGCAAAGTGCTTTCAACAATTATTACAATAACCCTGAGAGGTAGGTGCTATGATTGTCTTCATTTTAGAACTAAGGAAACTGGTATTGAAAGAAGCTAAGAGACTTCTCCAAGGTCACACAGTTAGTAAATGTCTAAGGCAGGAGTTACACAGGAGTCATCTCAGCTCCTAAATCCAGGATTCTATCCACTATTCCAGGGAAGGGAGCCTCAGGAAATTCTCTCTCCTCATGGTCCAAGTGATCTGCCAGGCTCCTGTAATTGCCTAAAACAGAGGTTCTCAACCTCAGTCCACATGGATCCATAGGCAGATTCATAGATTCCAGGATTTCCCTAGTCTTAGATAGGGGAGAAAATGCAACTTTATTTTCCCTCACCTTTGGTTTCCTTTGTAATCCTATGTATTTTATTTTAGATATTTCTACATATTATTCTGAGACAGAGTTCCTAAACTTCATCTGACCCAAGGTGGTCCTTGGGACAAAGACATCTAACAATACTTCATCTAAAACATCTTTCACCAGGGAAACAGAAGAGAGAGTATAGCATGATACGCCAAATAAGAATCAAATTCCAGGAATTAAGGGGCCAAGCACAGCAGAATTATGGTAAAGAATTCAGGGACAAAGGCACAGGTTTGAATCTGAGCTGCTATATATGACAAAATAAGAACCTCTCTAGATTCTTTCTCCCTCTCTCACATGGTCAATCCCAGAAGTTTGGGGGCAGGGTTATAAAAGAAGGTGCTTGAGGCTGGAATCAACACATACACCTGGGCCAGGAATCAGAGGATGAACAGCAAAAAGGAGCCAGCATCCTCTCCTTGTCTAGCCTAAGAACTGATATCTGGGACAGCAGGCAGACCCAGATCCCACTGTTCCCTTAAACCCAGAGCGGGCATCATCTCTGCTGAGTGTTCCCCTTTACTCTGGCTGATTTTGTTTGTTAGTATCTTATCATTTCCCCCTTGGTCCCAGGCAGGAAAAACAGTTATTGAAACCAGCATTTTTACCAGAGGATGACTTAAGATACACCCATCCCCTGCATCCCTCAGTTGGATTTTGGGAAGCACAAAGTAGAGAGTTAGCATTTAGTTCATTTTAATTTATTATTTAAATTCCACCCATATACTTTTCTTCATGAAAACAAGTCTTCCAAAATTGGTTTTTGGTGGACTTAAATTTAGCACATAGACCTAGACTCAGAGAGTGTTAGTACCTGATTCCTAGACCACATTTTATGTGTATGTTCTTCCTTCGTTGCTGAAGAAGATCATGCCATCAGAGAAATAATGACATGACTTGTACTTGACTTTGTTTTTGAGTGAGGGAGGGCTGTACAGGTCACCAGCCTCACTTCTCCTCCAGAGCCATCTGAATCCAGTAACCAGATATTCATCAGGATGACTGAGATGGCCCAGGATGAGGCAATTGGGGTTAAGTGACTTGCCCAAGGTCACACAGCTAGTAAGTGTCAAGTGTCTGAGGTGAGCTTTGAACTCAGGTCCTCCTGACTTCTGCACTGGTGCTCTATCCACTACACCACCTAGCTGTCCTGAGCCCATATTTTATGGTTTAGCTAGAAGAACCAACATAAATCCTCTATATCTCTCCCTCTGCAGACCTCATATTATATTTTACTGTCACCTTTCTTATGTATTATTTAGCATAATAATTATTTGAGGATGTGTGCCATATCTCCCTTCTATATTATAAGTTCCATGAATGAGGTACCATTTTGTAACTTACCTTTCTATCTCTACCAGTCCCTGTGCACACAGCGTAGCCACCTGATAAATGTTTGTTGAGTTGATTTGACTTAAACAGATCATCAGACTAGGTAGAGAAGGAAAGCCATTTGAAAGTAAGATGCAGGATACAGTGAGATGTGACCACTAAAGATATTCATACAACTTTTTTTTCCATAAGAGAGATGTAAGACACTATATTTTACCAGAGAAAAATCTAGAAAGTTAAGTAACTTATGTTTCCAAAGCTCAATAGGTTGATTTGAACTTAATTCAAATCAGCAACTATTTCCTCAGGTACAAATGCTGCTGCATCTTCTATCATAAGTTCCCAAAATGGGTGATATTGCTCCTTGAGGGCACTAGAACAATGGAGGAGGATGGTAATAGCCTCAGGTACAGTTGGGGGGGCATTGAATAAAAATAAGGGGGCATGGAAGCATAAAGAAAGGAGACAAAATTTTGAAAAACCCATTCATTCATGTTTCCTCTGTTGTGTAACAGAGTTAAAGTTGTAGTGATTACATTATTTTCCAAATAAATACACAAAATGCAAGTTATAATCAGTGGTCAAGTTTGCCAACAGGTCTTAACAAGCAAGTATTTGCAGGCAAGCATGTCTCACATTGTGGGGAAGTCCAGCATGCATTGTCAGGAATATGTGCATGTAATGACTTATTTACAGTACAGTACTATATGGTTATATGATACAATATTGCATCATCAAAATTCCAATGCACAAAAAAACCAAATTTACAATAAATTATGATTTTAAGATGTGTCATTTTTGAAATGATGCAAATTTAAAAAAAAACATTAAAGGGTCAAAGAAAGTAGATTTCCAGGAGGGTGCTGAGCAATTTTTTTCAAAGAAGGCAGTAGGCCAAATAAGCTTGGGAACCTCTGGTCTAGACCATCAGACTTCCTGAGACCATGCCCCAAGGGAAATAATCTATTTATCTTTGCAATCCTTCCTGAAGTCCATTCTGCCTTGATTAGTGAGTGAGTATGTGAGCAAAATCTATACTATATCTAGCCAGCTTCATACACAATCTAAGTTCCAACACAGCCATCTTCTCACTATCCAGCTTTCTGTATGAACTGCCTTCTTCTTTACTTTGCACATCTTTCTCTGAGAACTGTAATCATTTCAGTCCTGCTATTCCTATTAAAGGGGTCATGTTAATCAATTCCCCCAGGGAACCACTCACCATCCCTATAGCATCTCAAAACAGCTCTTCTTGGCACCCATTCCCTTATATGTGTTACCTCCCCTTCCCCTTGAAAAAGTAAACTTCTAAAGGGGATTGTCTCATTTTTATATTTGAATCCCAAGCTCTTAGTATAGTGCTTAGCACATACTAAGTGCTTAATAAATGGTTTTTCATTCATTCATTGAGAGTCTATTGTGTTCAAGGACATATACTAAACATTTTGAGGAGTTTAAAGATTATTAAGATATAGCTTCTACCCTCCTGAAGCTCATAGCTGATTGGGGGAGGAGGGAATAAAATATGTACACAAGTAAGTAAAATCAGTAAAGTGGGATCATACACAGAAATATCTGAGCCTTCTGTCCAGAAGGATATCCAGTGTCCACCATGCCTCCATCCTATAGTTTTTGAGATCTATTGATCTCAATAGATACTGTCAAAATTCTCAGCACAGTTTTACAAGGCACTAGTTGAAAGAAACTAATTTCCTCACCCTCCTTGTAACTCTCTTGCCTTTCCCTCTGATTCTTCAGTGGTCCTGGCTTTACAGAAATGTACAGGGAGTGATTACCTTCCTTCTAGCACAGAGATCTCAAAGTTCCCCAGGCTTTAACAAGACCTAGGGTTAACCAGGTCACAAGTTGCTGTTTGCATTGGGTTGAGTCAGCAGGAGCAGTAATAAAGTCCCAGATAGACTCAGAAGCTCAATTTTTGGGGTCAGATATCTCTGAACCCAGTACTGAGAAGTCCTAGCATACCAACTATACCCTGTGCCTGCAGAAAACTATATATTAGCCTGACTCTAACCCTTAACTTTACCTCATCAACATTCACTGGTCTAGAGAGGAATGGATCAGGTGAGATTCTAAAATTTAGTATCTTAACATACTATTATTTTGGTACATTAGTGTTTTTATCCCATGAAACTCTAGTTCCTAAAGGAAAAAAAACATCTCTGTAACAATAAAAAGAGGAGAGCAGAAAGAGAAGGATGCTGAGAAGTCAGAGGAAAGCATAACTGACTCCCTCCTCAAATATATGGGATCATAGGATCATAAATTCAGACGTGGAGCAGAACTTCAAGGACATCAAAACCAACTCCCTCAGAGGAAAATGAGGCACAGAGCAGTCAAAAGACTTGCCCATGTCTCACAGCTAGTAAATATCTGAGATGGGAGTTGAATCCAGGTCTTCCACTTCCTATCCACTCCCGATCCCATTTATCTCTTTATAAGGGAGTATTATATATGAACAATAGATATGCATATACATCAAATATGTATGTGTATCCTCCGCTAAATCTTATGGGACAATATGAAGAAACAGATACAGTCATAAGAATTAGGTTCAAATCCTGTATCTGACATCTACTAGTGATCATGGGCAAGTCACTCAACCTCGCAGATATCCCAGACAACCTTTGTGTATTTAGTGGAGGGATTCCTACAATGAAGTTATAGGATAGGAACCCAGGTCTTCCTCTTAGTAGATTTGCTATAACCAGGGGTTTGCTGGTAAAAATTCAGAAATCATCAGGGAGGAGGGTGTTAGATATACACATGACATTTTAAAACTTAATTGATATTATTATTTTCCCCATTGATTTCTTAAATCTAGGTAACCAAGAGAATAATAAACCAAGCCCTGATTTATAAAGTTTGCCCATTTCTGAGGCCTAAATGCTCACATTAAAATTTTAACAATGAGTTGTCTCTAACCAGTTCTCCAGCCAGTGGCTCCAGCATGCTCATGACTACAACATGATACTTCATCATGGCCTATGGTTCTGAAAGACTATTGAACTAGAGCATGAACGACGCATTCCATTTAAGAACGGGGGCAGCGGTAGATTGGAGATGTCTGTTTTCTAGAGACCAGATGTACTCATTTTGGAGAGCCTGCTTATAGAAGGTTGGTCACTAAGTCATGAATTTTTTTGTCCACAATAATTCATGAAGGTCTTCTATTAATCAAGGCATGGAGGGCTTTCATTTGCCTCAGAGCAAGGAGCATCTACACTGATGGAATCACAGATGTTGTCATTATTGTTTTTAAAGTATTGAAGAAGCATCTATAAAATATTTCAGTATGTTGCTAGCTAAGCTCCATAAATGGGCATGCTCCATCAGTGTGAAATGAATCTATAAAAGCTTCGTGAGGAGACAAATAATTCTATAGCCATGGTGTAATCAATGGACCACCTGGCAAATAATAGCACTCTATTTCCACAGAATCACATAGTTGCAAAGACCCCCAAAGCTACCATGTCCCATCTGCAACACACAAAGACCCTCCACACCCTCTACAATACCCACAACAACTGGTCATCCAATCTTTGCTTGAAAACCCACCCTCCTCATGAGAAAAGCCCACCATATCTTGAAGAGGTCCCTTCTACGTGGAACATTTTTAATCGGGGGGAGTTTTTCCTTATAATAAGTCAAACGCTACCTTTCTGCAGCTTCCCACTGTGTTCCTAATTCTTCCCTTTAGAGTCAAGCAGAGTAAGTCTAATCCTTCGCCTAACATGATAGCCCTTCAGATATTTGAAGACAGCTCTCCTTTCCACTGCCCTTTCCTGCAAGTCATCTTTTCTCTAGTTCTTTCCCTTGATCCTCCTATGGTCTGATCTATATTCCCTTTGCCATCTGTTCATTTTTATCTGGACATATGGTAGTCTGGAAGTGTCCTCCCTAAAATGCAGTACTCAGAATTGAATACAATACTCCAGATGTGGCCCGACCAGGGCAAAGGTCAAGAACATTAGAAGAAGCTTGGTTATATACATTTATAACATTATATAGACAAACAACATTTGTCAATGCCATCTTATGAGGTATTCTTTCATTAGTAAGTTCATTCATTAGAGTCATGCTTATACTTATGTTGTCATTTATTCCATGTTTTACTTTAAACTTAGGTCTCATTTTATTTCAGGCTTAGCTGCCTGTTAGAAAGACAGTGGGTTTGAAGATAACCCACCATGTGAATTATACATGAAAAAGCTGTCCAGCTTCATTGCCTCTACATCCTCTCCTCTCCTCTCACTCTCTTCTAAACAATATTAACAGTAGCTAACATTTATATAGTCTGTGCTAAGCTTTTTACAATTATTAACCCATTTGATCTTCACAGCAACCCTGGAAGGTAAGTGCTATTATTATCCCCATTTTATAGATGGGGAGACTGAGGCAAACAAGTTAAATAACTTGCCAAAGGTCACATAGCTAGTAAGTGGCTGAGACAAGATTTGAACTCAGATCTTTCCCAACTCTAGGACTAGCACTCTATCCACTGCACCACCTAGCTACTTCTAAAACCGATCTGGATAAGGACATCACTAACCTGAAACTGTTCACTCCAAAGTTACCTGGGATCTCTTAACTGCCAAACCTAATGGCCTTTACTCAGTTTTCATCTTGCTTGCCCTCTTTGCACCTACTGCACCGTTGACCACGCTTTCCTCCTGGATAATCTTTTCTGTCTGGGTTTATGTGACACTGCTCTCTCCTCCAGCCTGTCTTACCACTCTTCCATCTCTTTGATTGGGCCATCATTCACGCTATGATCACTTATCTATGGCTGTGCCCCAAAATTTTGTCCTAACCCAGCTTCTCTTTTTCTCTAGAACCCCTCCTTCCTGAAGTTATCAGGTCCTATGGGTTCAATGATCATCTTTATGTACCTGACTCCTAGATCTCTCTATCTATATAACTAGTGCTATATATCTATATCTAGTGCTAATCTCTCCAGATTTCAAGTCTCCCATCAACAACTGCTTGTTGGTCATTTCAAACTGGATGTCACATAGACACCTCAAGTTCCAAAACGGAACTAGCTATCCTTTCCCTCAAAGTCACCCTCTTCCAAACCCCTATTTCTGTCAAGGGCATTACCAACCTTCCAGTCACTCAGTTACTCAGATTACAACCTCGTTGTCACCCTTGACTCCTTCCTCTCTCTCACCATACGCAAATTCTGTCATTTCTCCTTCCACAGCAAGCTCTTACATAATTCTCTCCACTCGTATTGTCACCACCCTAGAGGATCACTTCATCACCTCTCACTTGGACTATTGAAACAACCTCTTAATTAGTTTCCCTGCTTCTTTCAAGTCTTCTCACCCTAATCTATCCTCCACACAGCTGCCAAAGGGATTATTCCTAAAATGAAGGTCTGACCATGTCACCTCCCCACAATCAATGAACTCATATGAGAGTTGCCTTGTTTACCCCTTTCCCCTACTGCTAGGGACCTCCCTCAGAACTTAGCTTCTATTTATACTGTATTATTCTTATTTGGGCAGCTAAGTGACACAGTGGATAGAGTACAGGACTGCAGTCAGGAAGACTGACTTCAAATCCGACTAGTTGTATGATCATAGACCAGTCACTCAACCCTGTCTGCCTCAGTTCCTTCATCTGGAAAATGAACTGGAGAAGGAAATGTCAACCCATTCCAGTATCTTTGCCAAGAAACCCACAAATGTGGGTCAAACATGATTGAAAATGACCAAACAGCAATTTGTGCTTGTATATAGTTATCTGAATGTTGTCTCCCCCAATTAGAATATGAGTTCCTTGAGTAAGGGTACCATGGTTTTATCTTCTTTTGAATCTTTAGCTCTTAGCACAGTTCTCAACACATAGTAAACTTTCAATAAATACTTGTTGATTGACAGATGGACTGGCATCCCATTGCCTCTGGGATCAAATATAAATTCCCCTCTTTGGCATTTAAAGCTCTTGGAAACCTAGCCTCATCCTACTTTCCCAATTTTATTATATACAACTTCCTTGAACACATTCTGATCTTGCTGTTCCTCCAGCACAGAACTCCAGTTTCTATCTCCACTCTTTTACACTGACTGGCCATCCCCTATGACTGTTAGGTACTTCCTCCTAACCTCTGTCTCTTGGAATTCCTGATTTCCTAAAAAGTTATGTTCAAATGCCAGTTTCTGTTCAAATGTATGTGTTTGTATGTAACAATAATACATACTAATGTTTATTTTATGTTACCTGTTAGAATGTAAGCTCCTTGTGGGCAAGGAATGTTTTCCTTTTGTCTGTAGCCCCAGACCTTAGCAAAGTACCTGGTATATACTGGCCCAATGAATGTTTGTTGATAGACTGATTGACTGTATTTTTATGTTCCTGACTTTTTTAAGGGCTTAACCTCAGTAAGTCAACAAAAATCTATAGAATCACAGATTCTCAAAATTAGAATGGATGTTAGAGTTTATGTAGTCTAACTTCTAATAGGAGGAAAATTATTTTAGTTCACAGTGATATTTACATTCACTTAGCAAGTACTGAATTCCATCTCCACCTCAGAAAATCAGCCCCTACCAATAAAACTCAAAGTAAGCTACGCATACATCCAGAAAACTTAGAGACTGATTTGCTAAAAGAGGAAATCATTTGGGACTGAATCTGGCTTTCTTTTAGAAAGTTGTTAGCTTGAATAGGCCCCTAGGCAGAGGGAGGATTGGCGGTTGTTTTCTCAAAGAACCATAACCAAGCTATCACCTCCCCCATCCCAGCTGCTGGACTAAGCCTGGTGAAGATCCCCTGAGAGCCTAAGGAGATGGATACCAACCCACCTCTGCAGCACTGACTTTCCCGGAGCAATGCCAGATCAGCCAGGATTCCAAGAGCCAGAGAAGATTGCTGTATAGCTTCCCAACTCCTAGCTTTTCTGAGGAACCGGCTTTGGCCAGCCTTGCTTGGGCTTCCGGTCTATCCATCTTTAATGAGAGATGACAGTGCAAGTTCCCTTAAGGGAGAACATGGGCAATTTCAGTTCTGGCATTTTAGTTTATCACTAACCAGCAGTTTTCAAAAGGGTACAGCTAAAAAAGGATTGGGCCTGCCTATCTGTGGAAGAAGTTGGGCGTAAAATGTGTGGGGAGGAAGCTCTGGTGCCTTCGAAGTGCTCCAGTTACTGTGTTGACAAAAAGAAGCTGGAATGGCTGTTGTTTAGAGTTTCAAGCCTCCCCCATTACCTTCCCCTCCTCCCACCATTCCCTTTTAAAGGTGTTAACCACTCAGCCACACAGACCCAATAATCCATGTGGTTATGTTGGAGTGCAGAGGTTTCATCCATATTTTATTACTCTTGGTTTCCATTCCCTGACCATCTACCATGTCATGACAGCTGAGGTCCCAACCTTTATAGTTTATTAATCCCAACAGTTATATTCAAATAATACTCAGGGCCTGGCTCCAACCTCCATGAGCCAGGACTCAGAATTAAAGCTTTGACTCTTCCCAGGGCTTCCCAATTATCCTTCTATGGGGCCTTCTTTTCTCTCCTTCAGCACACATATGTGACCCTCATTAATTTTATGCGTATGGGTGACTCCCATTAATATTAATGGTGCTCAGGCCTGTGCTTTGTGAAGAGAAAGTCTTTTAGTGGCCAGCTCTTCATCCATTCAGACACACACACACACACACACACACACACACACACACACATACACACACACCATAACTATGTTACTTTTTATTTTATTTTTTAAAATTAACAGGCATTTAATTTTTCTGCCTCTCACCTCAACCCATTGGGGGATGGCGACAGAATCTTGCAACAAATATGTATAGTCAAGCAAAATAAATCCCCACATTAGTTATGTCCAAAAATATTTGTCTCTATCCTAAATCCATGTTCTCTCTGTAAGAAAGTAAGTAACATTCATCATCTGTTCTGTGCAATCACAGTAAATCATGGCATTGATCAAGTTCTTAAGTCTTTCATGATTATTCATTTTCATAGTGTCACTATTATATACATTGTTCTTTTCTTTGTGCTTACTTCATTCTACATCAGTTCATACAAGTCTTCTCAGAATTTTCTGAAATTTTCCTTCATAATTTCTTGTGGCACAAAAATATTTCATTACATTAAAAAAACCATGATTTCTTCAACCCTCTCCCAGATGATGGGAACTCCTTTAGTTTCTTGCCACTATAAAAAGATGTCTTTACTACTTAGATATGAGGAGGAGGTTTAGTGTCCAGAATGAGAAGGTGACAATTACTGTCTTCACCATCCTGGTCAGAACAAATTTAGAGAATTATGTTGAATCTGACCAACACATTTCAAGCAGGACTTTAACAAATTGAAGGTGTCCAGAAGATAGAAACCAAGATGGTGAGAGGACTGGAAATCATGTTGTAAGAGAACAGGTTGAAGGAATTGAGGGTGTGCTTATTCTGGAGAAGAGAAGGAATGGTGAGGAGGGACATAATTATCTTCAAACTTTAAAAGGGCTTTCATAGAAGAGAAGATTTTGACTTTACTGCTTGACACCAGGGGAGAATAAGAAATAATGGATGGCAGTTGAAAGAAGGCAGATTTCAGTTCACTGAAAGCAAAAAAAAAAAATGCAAGGGAAAGATCCAGAAAGAAATGTATTGCCTGTGGAGTAATGAGTTCCCCATCTGGTGGGCTTCAAGAAGAGGTTGGATGAGAACTTGTCAGAGATGTTGAAACCTGATGCAACTCTTAACTTTTCATCACAATCATAGACCTTTAGAGATTGAAGAAACCCCAGACATAATCCAGTCTAAAACCTTCATTTTACAGAAGAAATGGAAGCCCAAAAAAGGGAAATGACTTTCCCAAGTTCACAGAGGTAGTGAATGGTAAAGTATGACCTTGAACCCAGATCTCCTGGAATGGCTATTGTTTAGAGTTTCAACCTTCCCCATTACCCTCCTCATCCTCCCCCAATCCTTTTTAAAAGTATTAACCACTCATCCACAGAGACTCAAAAATTCATGTGTGTTTGAGTACAGAGGTTTCATCCATATTTTATTATTGACAGTTTCCATATCCTGACCATATACCATACCAGTACCTATATTTAGATGAATGCCAACCTGACAGTTGGAAATGTGCTTCCTTTAATATGTGAATGTTCCTTTACGCCTGGTATTCCTTCCTTTCTAAAGAGGTCCCTGAGCTCCCACAAACTTTTCAGGAAGAGGTTTTGCCAAGAGAGTAGACTCTTCCCACCAGGTGAGGGGTCATAGAGAAAACTTAAAAAATGGGTTACAGAGGAGTACTTTTCTGTGTGAGTGAAGTATTCACTGTGCATCTGTTCATACAAGTCTTCCCAGGATTTCTTTGAAATTTTTCTCCTATTTCCATTTTCTTGGTGTCTCCATAGTAAGAGTTCACAAAATATCAGCAAAAGAAGAGTCCTTTATAGACCATGTAATGTAATCCCCTCATATGACAGAGAAGGAAAGTATGGTGCAGAATAGGGAAGTGGCTGTCTCAAGGTCACACAGCTGCACTAAAACTGAGTTGGTTGCAGATCTCCTAACTCCAATCCAATCCTCTTTCGGCCATGTGATCCATTCCCTTTTCAGATGTTCTCCTGAAATCATACTCTGTTTCATTCCCAATCCTGGATTTTTTTCTCCCCCAGTTATCTGCACCAGAGACAAGTGACAGCACAAGGGGAACCCCCAAAAAAATCATTGGTGATATTTTATTTTTACAGAGTGTTAGAAGTAGAAAATACCTCTGGGATCAGCTAGTCCAACACCTTCCTTTTACAGATAAGGAAAATAAGGTAAGAAAAAAAATTGAGTGACCCAAGGCCACCCATGCTGCTACTTGTATTAGAGCTAGGCTTGAAACCAAAGTGCTCCAAATCCTGTGCTCTTTCTAGTGCCCCAGCTTTCTCTCTCTTGGTACCTTAGGAGAACTTAGCACTTCCAAGTCCCAGGAAAACAGATGGTTTTGCCTGTGTGGAGCACCAGGATGCTGCTCCCATGAGTTTCCCTAGAAGCCGTTAGGAATGAGCTGATGCAGGCAGGCATGCAGCCTGGCACGTGACCCTCCCCAGGCCCATCTCAGCAAGAATGTGTTTGCCTCATCCTAGCAAGAACTAAAGATGTGCTGCATGCAAAGGGTAGGTTTTAGCTTCCTGACACTGAATCAGTTTCCCCAACAAATGCCTCACTTTTCATACTCAAAGCATCTCCCCCTGCAGAAAAGCCTGATGAATGCTTTCTTGTTTTCTGTTTCTGCTGAGGACTTTTTTCCTTCTTGTAATGTCATTCTTTGCCTTTGTTTTCAGGGCTGGTTTTGCTATTAAAGTCGGATTTTTTCTTGACAGTATTTGGGTGGCATAGCGCTCTCTGGGGCTCGATGTACTAAGCAAATAAAAAATAAAAGGAAACTGAGTTCTGTTCACAACTTCAACTATGTCACTTAACTTTTTTGAGACTCAGTTTCCTTTCTTCCAGCCCCAGTTTTTAGAGGCTTCCCCTCTACGGTGACTTTCCATCTACTCTGAATGTATTTTATATGTAGTTATCTATATGTGGTCTCTTCCATTAGAAGATAAGCCCCTTGATGGCAGACATAGTTTTTGATTCTTTTTGTGTCCCCAGAACTTAAGTTAGAGTAGGTGCTTAATAAAGGCTTGTTCATTGATTTTCCATTAAGTGTATTTATGCTTACTTTTACACAAAAGTCCTCCTCTTGTTCCCCTTACAGGCATGAAGATTTTTCTGCTTTCCTAGCAACTCTGTCAACAAGTACAAGCTCTTATAGACTCCACCAAATCAGAAATACTTTTACTGCTAAGCCTTACAGTGCACTGTATGTCTCTTCTAGTAACCAGTCTCACTACATTCCAAGAACTTCATCACCAGAAAGTCAATCACCAGATGTTAACTTTTGACCAGAATGACTTATGAAGACAAAATTGGCAAAGGCAAACTTTAAACCACTATGTAACTATTCATTTTGATTAGTAGTTCATTTTCATCCCTAAACACAAATCTTAATTCAGTGTCTATGGTACTAAAATAATGAATAACCGGCACCCATTCCCTTATATGTGTTACCTCTCCCTCTCCTTAAAAAGTAATCTTCTAAAGGGAAAGGACTGTCTCACTTTTATATTTCAATCCCAAGCTCTTATTATAGTGCTTGCACATACTAAGCACTTAATAAATGGTTTTTCATTCATTCAATAAGAGTCTATTGTGTTCAAAGACATGTACTAAACATTTTGAGAAGTTCAATGATTATTAAGATATGGTTTCTGCCCTCCTGAAGCTCATAGCTGACTGGGGGAGAGGGGATAAAATATGTACACAAGTAACTAAAATAAGTAAAGTGGGATCATACACAGAAATATCTGAGCCTTCTATCTAGAAGGACACCCAATGTCCAGCATGCCTCCATTCTATAGCTTTGGAGATCTATTGAAAATTGTCAGAATTCTCAACAGTTTTGCAAGAGACTAGTTGAGAGAAACTGTTTTCCTCACCCTACTTGTAACTCTCTTGCCTTTCCCTCTGATTCCTGTCCTGGCTTTACAGAAATGTGCAGGGAGTGATTTCTTTCCTGCCAGCACAGATCTCAAAGTTCCCTAGGCTTTAACAAAACCTAGGGTTAACCAGATCACAAGTTGTTGTTTGCATTGGGTTGTGTCAACAGAAGCAGTAATTGAGTCCCAGGTAGACTCAGAAGCCCAGTTTTTGAGGTCAGATATCTCTGAAGCCAGTACTGAGAAGTCCAAGTACACCAGCCAACCCTGTACCTGTAGAAAACTATGTATTACCCTGAATAATTCATTATATGAGTAATGAGTAATATTGGATCCTACATTAACCTAAGGTCTACATAACTGATTCATGTGCGGGTGTTTGGTTTTTTCCAAATTCTCTAGGAACATAATCACCAATAGATCAATTCATTACACATAAGTATTCCATAAATATTTGATGATTAATTGATCTGTTGATTCTCTCCAAATAGTGAAACCCATTGTGTATACATCTGCATGGATTAGAAATGTTTTCTGATAACATTTTAGCAAATTATACTTGGTTGTGAATGAAGACCTAAAGAAAGGAAATCTTCTATCTTAGTTACACAACTTCAACTGGGCCCTCACTGCTGCCAAGCAATCCTACTATATCTCCCTTTTCAACTCACTATCCCACTCCACAGCAGCTCTTCCAAATTTTTCATCTCTCTTCCTCCTACTCCTGCTCTCTCAACTGAGAACCTTGCCTCATATTTTATAGAAAAAAATTAAGATCATTAACCGAGAGATGTCTTGCCCCCCTCCACTTCATATTACTCAGATGCCTTTTACAACTATCTCCTCACTCAACTCTGTCTCACATGAAGAGGTGGCCCTACTCTTTACCAAAGCAAATGCCTCTACCCACTCAAGTGATCCTTTTCCATCCTGTCTCCTCCAACGGAATGTCTATTATTTATTTTCAGTCTCTACGTGTCTGTTGGCTTCTTCCCTTTTGCTTACAAACATGGTCCTGTCTTCCATTCCCACTAACTCCCATTCTATATCTCTTCTGCCCTTGGTGGCTAAACTCCTTAAAAAGGACATGTACAATAGAAGACTACTTTCTCTCCTCTCACTCTCTTCTTACACCTTACAATCTGACTCACCTCATATTTCAATAGAAACTGTTCTCTGCAAAGTTACCAAAAATCCCTTAATTGCCAAATCGAATGGCTTGTTCTCAACCCTCATTCTCCCCTACCTCCCTGTAACCACTGACCATAACTTTTGACCATAGTAACTCATGTTAACTATTAATACTCTTCTCTTTAATACTCTTTTCTTTCCAAGTTTTTGGGATACCACTCTTTCAAGATTCTCCTCCTACCTATCTGACTGTTTCTCAGACTTCTTTGCTATATTCTCATCCTGATTATATTTTCTAGCTAAAGGTATCCCATAGGCTTAGGCCTTCTTGTCCTCTTTTTACTTGGGGATCTCATTAGCTCCCATGGATTTAATTACTACCTCTATACTCATGATTCTCAAGTCTACCTTCCTGTCCCAATCTCTCTGCCAGCTTCTAGTCTCACATCTTCAACTGCCTTTCAAACATCTTGAACTGAATGTCTGGTAGACATCCTAAACTCAACACGTACAAACTGAACTCATTATCTTTGCCCCTAAAGCCTTCTCCCATCTACCTTCCCTATTTCTACTGAGGGCCACATCATCCTGTCAGTCTCTCAGGCTCAACCTAGAGGTCTTTCTACACTCTTCACTATCTCTACACTACAATCTATCCTCCGGTTAGTCATTAAAATGATTTTCCAAAAGTGAAAGTTTAACAATTTCACCCCTCTGCTACTCAGCAAACTCTAGTGGCTCCCAGAAACTTCTGAGATCAAATACAAAATGTTCTGTGTGGTATTTAAAACCCTTCATAATCTAGCTCCCTCCTACCCTTCCAGGCTTTTACGTCTTACTCTCAAACATGTGGGGGCCATCTCTACTCATCTTGATCTCTGTCTTTTCAATGGACCTAGATGATTCCAGAGGACAAAGTGAGGCTGGCGCCTTCGCACAGCCCTTCCTCACTTAAATCTGATTCACTTGAAAGTCATGAATCATTTTCTTGATGTCATGGTCTTCTTTGAGAATGAAGGACGAACAACAAAAACCCCAATGGGTCTCATGGCTGTGGTCTCTTCACTTCAGGCATTTGCTTGGACTAACTCACATGCCTGAGATGTTCTTCTTCATCTCTGCCTATTGGCTTTCTTTAAATTTCAACTGAAATCTCAGCTTCTTCAGGAAGTCTTTACCAATGCCTCTTAATTCTGGCGGCTTCTCTTTTGAAATCATTTCATTTTTATCCTTACTAAAGCTTGTTTGTATATATTTGTTTGCCTCTTGTCTTCCCTCCTAGATTGTGAACCGCTCCAAGGTGGGGATTGTCTTTTGCCTCTTTTTGTATCATCAGTGCTTAGCATAGTGGCTATCACATAGTAGTTGCTTAATGAATATCTCCGACTGACTTTTCACAATATTATTAATAACAGAAAGACTAGATTGCTTAATGGATAGAATGCTGGACCTGAATTAAAGTTTTACTTCAGGCAGTTATCAGCTGTATAATCTTGGACAAGTTAACATAAAACCCATCAGTCTCAGTTTCCACATCTGTAAAATAAGAATGAAAACTATAACGTTTGTCTTACAAAGTTGTTGTAAGGATCAGATGGGATAACCATTATATAAATCTCTATTATTATTATTATTATATCTTTTTAAAGACATGACTTAGGCAATTTAAATGTTTCATTTTAAAAAGAGAAAGTGTTGAGATATGAAGGACTGAATATCTTTGCTCAGTACTGGAGGCATGGGGGAGGGGGAATTACAAGATGCAATATTCAGTTCAATATAAGTTAAAACTTTTTAACACAGCCATCCAAAAGTGAAATGGGTGGGAAGGAAAGGGAAGAAATAAGTTATCCATTCCTGGGTGTGTTTGGACAGAAATCAGACAATTAGTCCTCGTGTTGTTGTGGGGGTGGTTCCAGTTGAGGTACACATTAGAATACATGACCTCTAAGCCCCATTCTAACACTGAATTTTCATGATTCTAAAGTCATATCTATATAGGGAAAATAACCAAATCCAGCAAAGTCACTCATAATATACATAAATAATTTGAATCATGGATTTCTATACTAACAAAGGAATATTTCACTGCATTATCCTCTATTAAAATATAGAAGTTCTGGTGTTACATTATAATTATTAGGCAAGATATCGAGATCATTGAAAGCATACTAACAAGTGTTGCATGGATGGTATGTTATGTAAAAGTTTTAAAAATCTTCATGACCGATAATGGATGAATGAGGTCTATTGATAAGCATTATAAACAGTTGAAGCCCTGGACTATATGTACTCATTTAAATATTTAAAACACACTTAAGGATATACTACCATGAAAATATTTTGGGGAGGGGGAGGCAATTGGGGTTGAGTAATTTGCTCAGGGTCACACAACTAGTAAGTGTCAGGTGTCTGAAGCTGGATTTGAACTCAGGTTCTCCTGACTCTGGGGTCAGTGCTCTATCCACTACACTACCTTGCTGCCCCTAAATGAGAACATTTTTGCAACCATCAAAATTCTAAGAATTGTATTAATATTGAGTCAAAGCAGGGACCTAGGAACAAAGAAAAGTTGACAGGGACAATGATTTTCACCAATATCTAAATCAACTTATTTCTGGGATGCTTCCAAAGAGATACCAGTATAAATTGGTATGTGGTTTCTGCATTTTGTCCTCTTTTCATATTAAATTTGCTCCTCCTTCCCAGTTTAAATAAGACCATAGGGTACTAGATTTAGCTGGTCCAACTCCCTCATTTTACAAATGAGGAAAATGAAAAATAGAGAGGTAAAGTAAGTTTCCGACAGAAAGTCTTTTACTCTTTTTATCCAGGAGGTCATCCACATAGCTTCTCATTAGCAAAATGTATTTTGTAGAGCATAAGAAACAAGAGCTGCAATGCTAGACTTAATAACCTAAGCTTTGTTTGTTTATATGTTTGTTTTTAATTGCTCTTGACGCTATGTCTAAACAATCCTTTTAATACTCATGGAAATTGACCAAAAGTCTAGTAGAAAAACTGGGGAGCATAGAAAAGCTTGGGATGCAATCTGGTAGACCTTGTCCTGTCTGGCTATAACCCCATAATTATCATGGTTGTAGTGATTAATGGATCAATGAAAACCTTGAAAGGAGGTGTCTAATGGAATGCCTCAGGGACTTGGTCCCATGGAAGGAAAGAAGGAAGTAGGGAAGGAAATAAACATTTAGTAATTGTCTACTATATGCCAGATACTGTGCTAAATGCTTTACAAACACTCTCTCATTTGGTTTTCACAACACCCCTAAGAGATAGGTGTCATTATTATCCTCATTTTAGGTCTGAGGAAACTGAGACTAAGTGTCTTACCCAGGGTCACACAGCTAGTAAGAAGCTGAGGCTAGTTTTCAACTCAGATCCAAGTCCAGCACTCTATCCACTGTGCACCTACCTGCTCTATATGTCTTTTATGGTCATATGCTATTCAATAGTTTTATCAGTTATTTGGATGAAGACATGGGTGTAATGATTATCAAAATCATAGGTTATGACAAAACAGGAAGATGATAAATATTGGAGAAGATGTGGGAGAGATGGAACACTAATTCATTGTTGGTGGAGCTGTGAGCTGATCCAACCATTCTGGAGAGCGATTTGGAACTATGCCAAAGGGCTACAAAAATGTGTATACCCTTTGACCCAGCAATAGCATTTCTAGGACTGTATCCCAAAGAGATCATAAAAGCGGGAAAGGTCCCACATGTACAAAAATATTTATAGCATCTCTCTTTGTGGTGGCAAGAACTGGAAATCAAGCGGATGCCCATCAACTGAGGAATGGCTGAACAAGTTGTGGTATATGAATGCAATGGAATGCTATTATACTGTAAGAAATGATGAACAGGAAGACTTCAAAGAGGCCTGGGAGGACTTACATGAACTGATGCTGCATGAAAGGAGCAGAACCAGGAGAACTTTATATACAGCAAAAACCACAGCGTGCAAAGAATTTTTCTGATAGACTTAGCCCTTCACAGCAATATAAGGACCTAAAAAATTCATAATGGACTCTTAAGGCAAACTGCCATCTACATCCAGAGAAAGACCTATGGAATTGGATAGCAGAATGAAGTAGAACATTTTCTCTTGTATTTTGTTTTGTTTTGCTTTTTCTTATGGTTTCTCCCACTCATTTTAATTCATCCATGTAACATGACTAAGATGAAAATGTATTTAGTAAGAAGATATGTGATTTATAGAAGTGATTGTAGAAAACAGAAAACAAATAAATTAATAAAAACAAAATAAAAAATAAAAATTTTGTTCACTGTAAAACAAAAATCATAGGTGATGTGAAGCTAGGACAGATAGCTTACATATTATATAAAAGTGTCAAGACCCAACTAAATTTCCACAGGTGGACTAAATCTATTAAGATAAATTTTAATAGGGATAAATGTACAATCCTGCATTTGGGGTCAGAAAACCAATTATAAAATACCAAGTGCAGGAGTTGTCACTACAACAGCTGATGTGAAAAATCAGGGAAGTTTTAGGAGACTATAAGCTCAATTTTCCAAAAGTATGATTTCAGCAGTATGTTATGGCAGTCAAGAAAACTGGGGGGAGGAGCCAAGATGGCGGAGTAGAAAGACTCACTGTATGTTAGCTCGAAATCCACAGCCCATAAATTTCCTGTAAAAAGAACTCCCCACAAATTCTGGAGTAGAGCAAGCTGCGCAGAAACACAGTGGAAGAGATTTCTATTCCAGAGAGCCCTGGAAAGCCGTCCCCAGGGGTCCATCGCGCGCCGGACAGTGGAGCCCACAACTGCGCTGCCCTGGCAGCGTGGCCCCAGAAGAGCAGATCCAAGCAGGCTTCAGGGATGGAACCTCTGGTGGTCATGAAGGTCCCTCCACCCACAGGCACTACAGGTCACTGAGAGAGACTTCTGGGCTGGCTGAGAGGGGAGCAGGGTGTCTCCGTGACTCAGGCCCCCTCGAGAGGCAGCAGCAGGGGCAGCAGTGGCTGGGACAGCAGTGGCCCAGGACTGCCAAAGCAGACAGGAGCTCAGGGCCATTACAGAAGGTCTCTGCATAAACCCCCTGAGGGAACTGAGCCTGGGAGGTGGCCCTGCCCCCACCCAAGCACCAGAACTTAAGCTCATATTGAATAGCAGCCCCTCCCACTGCGGAAAGCCCTGAGGCTGGGGAGTAACATTTGAATCTCAGACCCCAAGCACTAGCTGGGCAGATCTAGGCAGGGGTGGAGAGGAATCTCAGAAGTCAAGTAACTGCCTTGGAAAATGCCCAGAAAAGGGAAGAAAAATAAGACTATAGAAAACTACTTTGATGGGGTACAGATGTTCCCACCTTTCAATTATGTTGACGAGAAACAATTCTTACCATCAGGGAAAGACGTGGAGGTCAGGACCTCTGTATCCCAGACATCCCAGGTGAATGTCCAGTGGGCTCAGGCCATGGAAGAGCTCAAAAAGAATTTTGAAGAAAACTAATACAATCTTAGTTTGTATTGATAGATGTATAGTATCTAGGAAAGGGAAGCAGAGTTGAACAGAAATAGAGAGGAAGGTGGTGTTGTAGATAAAGCATCCAACTTAAAGTCAAGAAAGCTTGTGTTCAAATTCTGCCTCTGGCTTGCCAGCTTATCCATCAAGTGTCAGTTCCTTCACTTGAAAAATGGAAATAATACCTGTAATGCCTGCCTCACAGGGTTCTCATACGTCATTGAAGCATGTGATATTGTATGTATGTATGTGTATATATATATATATATATATATATATATATATATATATATACGTAAGATATGATGAGCAGATGAATTTTATTTTTTTATTTTTTTATTTATTTAACTTTTTACATTCATTTTCACAAAATTTTGGGTTCCAAATTTTCTCCCCATTTATCCCCTCCCCCCACCACAATATACCAAGCATTCTAATTTTCCCTATCACCAATCTGCCCTCTCTTCTATCATCCCTCCCTTCTCTTGTCCCCATCTTCTCTTTTGTCCTGTAGGGCCAGATGACTTTCTATTCCCCATTAACTGTATTTCTTATTTCCCAGTAGCAACAACAATACTAACCAGTTGTTCCTAAAACTTTGAGTTCCAAATTCTCCCCATCTCTCCCTCCCCACCCATTCCCTTTGGGAAGGCAGGCAATTCAATATAGGCCATATCTGTGTAGTTTTGCAAATGACTTTGATAATAGTCGCGTTGTGTAAGACTAACTGTATTTCCCTCCATCCTATCCTGCCCCCCATTGTTTCTATTCTGTCTTTTGATCCTGTCCCTCCCTGAGTGTTGACTTCAAATTGCTCCCTCCTCCCATTGCCCTCCCTTCCATCATCTCCCCCACCTTGCTTATCTCCTTCTCTCCCACTTTCCTGTATTATAAGATAGGTTTTCATACAAAAATGAGTGTGCATTTTATTCCTTCCTTTAGTCGAATATGATGAGGGTAAACTTCTTGTTTTTTTCTCGGCTCTCATCTTTTTCCCTCCACTAAAAATTCTCCTGCTTGCCTCTTGAATGAGATATAATTTACCCCATTCCATTTCACCCTCTCTCCTCCCACTACATTTCTCTCTCACCATTTACCTTAATTTCTTTTAAGATATGGTCCCATCCTATTCAATTCACTCTGTGCTCTCTGTCTCTGTATGTGCGTGCATGTGTGTATGTGTGTATGTGTGTGTGTGGTTCCACCAACTACCCAGATACTGAAAAGTTTTAAGAGTTACAAATATTGTCTTTCCATGTAGGAAGTAAACAGTTCACTTTTGGGAAGTCCCTTATGACTTCTCTTTGCTGTTTACTTTTTCATACTTCTTCTCATTCTTTTGTTTGAAAGTCAAATTTTCTTTTCAGCTCTGGTCTTTTCATCAAGAATGCTTGAAAGTCCTCTGTTTCATTGAAAGACCATATTTTCCCCTGAAGTATTATGAGCTTTGCTGGGTAGGCGATTCTTGGTTTCAGTCCTAGTTCCTTTGACTTCTGGAATATCCTATTCCACTCCCTTCGATCCCTTAATGTAGAAGCTGCTAGATCTTGAGTTATCCTCATTTTATTTCCACAATACTGGAATTGTTTCTTTCTAGCTGCTTGTAAGATTTTCTCCTTGAGCTGGGAGTTCTGGAATTTGGCCACAATGTTCCTAGGAGTTTCTCTTTTTGGATCTCTTTCAGGTGGTGATCGATGGATTCTTTCAATACTTATTTTGCCCTCTGGTTCTAGAATCTCAGGGCAGTTATCCTTGATAATTTCATGGAAGATGATATCTAGGCTCTTTTTATGATCATACCTTTCAGGTAGTCCCATAATTTTTAAATTGTCTCTCCTGGATCTATTTTCCAGGTCAGTTGTTTTTCCCATGAGATATTTCACATTCTCTTCCATTTTTTCATTCTTTTGGTTTTGTTTGGTGATTTCTTGGTTTCTCGTAAAGTCATTAGACTCCATCTGTTCCATTCTAATTTTGAGAGAACTATTAAATTCAGTGAGCTTTTGAACCTCTTTTTCCATTTGGCTAATTCTGCTTTTGAAAGCATTCTTCCCCTCATTGGCTTTTTCAACCTCTTTTGCCAATTGAGTGAGCCTATTTTTCAAGGTGTTATTTTCTTCAGCATTTCTTTGGGTCTCCTTTACCAAGGCATTGACTTGTTTTTCCTGCTTTTCTTGCATCTCTCTCATTTCTCTTCCCAGTTTTTCCTCCACCTGTCTAACTTGATTTTCAAAATCTTTTTTGAGCTCTTCTATGGCCTGAGCCCACTGGGCATTCACCTGGGATGTCTGGGATACAGAGGTCCTGACCTCCACGTCTTTCCCTGATGGTAAGAATTGTTTCTCGTCAACATAATTGAAAGGTGGGAACATCTGTACCCCATCAAAGTAGTTTTCTATAGTCTTATTTTTCTTCCCTTTTCTGGGTATTTTCCCAGGCAGTTACTTGACTTCTGAGATTCCTCTCCACCCCTGCGTAGATTCGCCCAGCTAGTGCTTGGGGTCTGAGATTCAAATGCTACTCCCCAGCCTCAGGGCTTTCCGCAGTGGGAGGGGCTGCTATTCAATATGAGCTTAAGTTCTGGTGCTTGGGTGGGGGCAGGGCCACCTCCCAGGCTCAGTTCCCTCAGGGGGTTTATGCAGAGACCTTCTGTAATGGCCCTGAACTTCTGCCTGCTGCTCCAGGAGTCCCGGGCTGCCACCGCTGCCTCTGCCACTGCCTCTGCCGCTGCCTCCCGAGGGGGCCCGAATCACAGAGACATTCTGCTCCCCTCTCAGCCAGCCCAGATGTCTCTCTCAGTGACCTGTAGTGCCTGTGGGTGGAGGGACCTTCACGGCCACCGGCCACTGGAGGTTCTATCCCTGAAGCCTGCTCGGATCTGCTCCTCTGGGGCCATGCGGCCAAGGCAGCACAGGGGTGAGCTCCGCTGTCCGGAGTGTGATGGACCCCTGGGGACGGCTCTCCAGGGCTCTCTGGAACGGAAATCTTTTCCACTGTGTTTCTGCACGCCTTGCAGTCCTCCAGAATTTGTGGGGAGTTCTTTTTGCAGGAAATATATGGGCTGTGGGTTCGGAGTTAGCATATGTGAGTCTTTCTACTCCACCATCTTGACTCCTCCCGAACAGATGAATTTTAGAAAAACCTGGAAGGACTTAGATGAACTGATGATGAGTGAAGTGAGTGGAACCAAGAGAATAATATACACAGTAACAGCAACATTATGTGACGACCAACTTTGATATGACTCTTCTCAGCCATGCATTGATCTAAGACAATTTCAAAAGACTCATGCTGGAAAACGCTATCCACATTCAGAGAAAGAACTATGGAGTCTGAATGCAGATCAAAGCAGACTACTTTCTTTTTTGTGTGTTTCGGTTTCTTTCTTTCTCTTGGTTTTTCCCTTTAGCTCTGACTCTTCTTTCACAACATGACTAATGTGGAAATATGTTTAATATCATTATACATGTATAGCCTATATCACAATGTTTGCCATCTTGGAGAGGGGGAAGGGAGGGAGTGAGGGAGAAAAAAATTGGAACTCAAAATCTTATAAAAGTGAATGTTGAAAACTATCTTTACATGTAATTGGAAAAAAATCAACTACTATTAAGTGGAAAAATAAAAAATATTTGAGAAACACTTCAAAAATTTTAATAGTATATAAATTCCAGTTATTGTTATTAGTCTGGATGTATTTTGCCTTGATCTGATCATATCTGGGTATTTATACAATTATGACAGGACAGCACAGTGATTTGGAAAGAGCAGTGGACTTCAGGACAGAAGAGGCTTGAGTTTAAAGCCTGCTTACTAATAGAGCAAGGCACTTCATGTCTCTGAGCCTCAGCTTTCTCACCTTTAAAACAGGGATAATAATGCTTTCACTTGCATACAAACCAATGTGCATACTGATCTGCCCTTGAATTCATGGCAATGCAGGTTCATGTTTTATCTCTTATTCCCACTTCTTTGTAACCTGAGCAAGCCACTAAGCCCACTGGTGTTCTAGATATTTCTCTAAGACTTACAGATGTAGAGTAAATGCTGATGTGCATCAGTGCACAGTGATTTCTCACTGGTGAAATGTCAGAAATAAAGCATTTGCAAATCTTGAAGTGTAATGGCTATTATTTGGAGCAGAATTTTTTAAGAGGGACACTAGCAATAAGGTCCAGAAGAGAGTGAAAGAAACTATGGTAAATATGAATCATTTGAAAACAGTGAGAATGCTTACCATAGAGAAGAGAAGACTTAGGAAAACACAATAGCTATCTTAAGGCATTGAAAAGGTTGCATAATTGAAGCATTTTTTAGTTCCCTTATATTTGCCCTTTGATGTATATCATATATGTGATACTCCTATATATGAAGTAATGAAAAAAAAGAATTGAATGGATGCTAGTGTGTTTGCCACACAATACCTAATGTGCTTAAATATTTAGAGACTTCTTTGGAAGAGTCATGAATTGTCATACATTCAGAGCATAGAACCACTTAAGGGTATCATCTTCTTTCTTTGCTATTTATTATGTTGGCATGCTTTAACCATAAAACCCCTTGTAGAAATTCTCACAAAGCTTTAGCTGTATGAATAGTGGCCTTCTATGTAGAGGGGTGGTACCCTTGGCACTGAAATTGTACAAATGAAAATGTCTCATAGACCTTAACTCATGACTGCCATATCTATGTAGTGAATGATAAATCTGCAAGGACAGCTATGGAATGAGTCATATCACTCTCTCCCTTCTTCCTCTTTAAGTTCTCAACCCATTCAACCAATTTTAATACTCAAAGATCACAAAGCATAGATTTCAGAAGAAAGACAAAAGATTTTTCCCTAGCAGTGGAACCAAAACCACAAGTTGTAAATCTAGAAAAATGTACCCCAATTAAAAATTAAAAGCATTTAGGATCTCAGTCATTGTGTTCTTATCTTGAGAAAAAGAGCTAGTCAACTTTACCTCCCCCCAGATTTTGTTTTAATAAATTTGATATATAAGTTTTGCTCATAAGCTGTCTTTTATCTTTCTAGTCTGTCCACTGAGTTGCCATTAAATCATAGATTTAGAAAGCACTTACTGCTAAATGGTGGGAAGATTCTCAATTTAGGCTGTCATGTGAAAGAGGAGTTGGACTTATTTTACTGGAGTCTGAAAGACAGAAGAAAAAGAAGAGTGTAGAGAAATAGATTTCAGTCCTAAGGAAAGAAAAATCTTCCTAATAATAAGAGCTAGAATCTGCTCTTCTGCTACACACTCCAAACTATTATCTACTTTACCATGAGACCCTAAGGTCTATCAGTTTAATATCTGCCTTGTTAAAGAACCATTCAAATACCTATAAATTGCCATATACCCTGCTAAATATATATATATATATATATATATATATATATATATATATATGTATGTATGTATTGCTTTTAAAAAACAGAATAAATGGAACATCATTGTGTCACAAGAAAATATATTAATGTGAGGAAATCCAGGAACCAGAGGGAGGAAGCTTGCTTGAAAAGATAGGGAAGGATTAATGGAAAGTGTCACAAAAAGAGCATTATTGTGATGGGAATATACTACATACCACTTGGCCATGAGAAGGAAATAAATGATGAGTTCAGGAAACAGATCACAAAACTAGTATAGAGGCATAAAATAATATAGAGGAACTCAAATGTCTGGATGTCTCTCTCTCTCCCTTTCTCCCCATACACACACACACATGTACATGAATACACATGCACGCACGTGTATGTGTTTCTCTGTTTCCCTCTCTCTTTCTGTGTCTCTCTCTGTCTCTGTCTCTCTCTATTTTGTCTGTCTGTTTCTCTAGATCCTTCTCTCTGTCTGTCTGTCTCTTCTTTGTCTCTCAGTTTCTCCAGGTCCTTCTCTCTGTCTTTCCCTAAATCAGATGATAAATTCTTGGCTCACTTTACTGAAAATTTCAAGAATCAGAATCTGAAGGAAATAAGGAGAACTGCAATTCTGGACCTGATTGTGATGAATAAGGATGAAAAAGTTGTTTAAATAGCAACAAATGGAATCTTAGAAGGAAGTGACTCCTCCTTCTTTGGGATAGAGAGGTATCATAGGGCAAAGGCAAGCTAGACATAGTCTAGCATATAAATTACATTTAGGGAGAATAGAACAGAAAAGGTTCAAGGAAGGCAAGTAGAATTTACTGTAATAAAAGAAAGTAAGCCCAAAAAAGATAAGAAATTTTCAATAATAAAATGGTAAAAATATAAACATAAAAATTCTGATGAGGGAGAAAAGGGGAAATTTTAAAGAGATAGAGGTGGATGCATATGAACTCATAGACTGAGATTCAAAAGTATGTATATACAATGGAAGGAAGGGCAGATAACTGAGAAGTAATAACAAAAAGTAGCATAGTCTTGTAGAAATAACATCAGAAGCACAAAATCTCCAGATGGTTTGAGTCTAGCAGTGAATATCAGAGAGTTGTTGTTGTGTTGGTGGTGGTGGTGGTAGTATAATTGTGGTTGCTGGTGTTGTTACGTTGGGGATAAAAGGAAGGTCCAAAAAGGATTGGACCATGTCAAGTAGTGGATGTGATGGGATAATGATAATGTACAAGGAAAAGAAGGCATAACTGCTCAAATATCATTTGTGTACCAAGGAGAATGACAGGCTGGAAATGATAGGATAAAAACGGCTATTAGGGAGTTAAAAAGCAAAAATAAAAGAGTAGATGATGAAAGAACAACTAATTATCCTCAATAATGAACTTGTCACTAAGCCTAGATCAAGACTGGAGTCCAATTATAGGACCAGAGTCATAAGATTATCATCATAAGACTATACTCATAGCTTAAAATCTGGAAGAAACCTAGAAGTCATAGATTTCGAATTGGAAGGTACCTGGGAGACCATCTAGTTCTGCTCTATCACTTTAGACATGAGAAAACTGAGATCCAGAAAAGTTCAAATCCCTACCCAAAGTCACACAGGTAGCAAGTCAGGATTGGAGCCCAGGTCCTCTGACTCCAAATCCAATATGCTTCCGAGCATGACACAAGTACCAAAAGAATTGTCAGCTTTAATTGTTCAACTACGTTCCTGAAAAATAAGGGAAAATCAAATTGCTGCTGCAGGGCTATAGACGGGCAAATGCTGCCCCAGTTTTCAAAAAGTGAAGACTTGAGCCTTCAGCTATAAACTACTGAGACTGCCTTAGAATTCACCAAGGAGGTGGTTTGTGGACATTTAGAAAGGAAAATGATCTCTAAGTATCTGCGTGTCTTCATCAAGAACAAGTCAAGCCAGAATAACTTCATTTGCTTTTTTGACAGTGTTACAAGACTGGTACAACAAAGGAATGCTGTCAACCTTGTACACCTAGATTTCAGCAAAACGTTTGACAAAGTCTCTTGTGCTGTCTTTGTGAACATGATCAAGAGACATGTACTAGGTGATATTACAGTTTAGGAAGGATTAAGTGAATGAACAAACCCAAAAAGCAACGACTGATGAATCCATGTAAACTTGGAGGGAGGTCTCTGGTGGTGTGCTTCAAGCGTCTGTCCTTGGCTCAGCACATTTCTCCATTATTTGGATGAAGGCTTAGATGGCACACTCATCAAATTTGCAGATGACATAAAGCTGGCAGGGAGAGCTCACACAAATGAATGACAGACTCCGGATCCAAAAGGATCTTGACAGGCTAGAATGATTTTGTTTTTATTAAGTCACTTTTCAGTCGTGTCCAGGTCTTCATGACCCCATTTGGGGTTTTATTGGCAAAGATAAAAATATCGGTTTGCTAGTTCCTTCTCCAACTCATTTTAGAGATAAAAAAGGTGAGGCAAACAAGGTTAAGTGACTTGCTCAGGGTCATACAACTAGTAAGTATCTGAGGCCAGATTTGAACATAGGAAGATGGGTCTTCTTGACTCCAGGCCCAGCATTCTAGATTCTGGCTAGAATAATAGGCCACATCAAATAAAATGAAATTTTAGCAATCACTGGGGAGTTCTACATTTGTGTTCAAAAATAATAGACTTCACATATACATATAGTGGACAAAAGGTTAACATGATCTCAGGTTGCATTAATAGAAGCATAGGATAGAACAGGAGAGAAGTGATCATCCCAACTGTGTGCTGCCTTGGTCGGTCCACAGCTAGAATATTGTGTTCTATTCTGAGAGTCACATTTTAGGATGGACACTGATAAACTGAAAGTCTAGAAGAAAGTACCCAAGACACTGAGGGGACTGGAGATCCTAGCATATGTAGATCTGTTGAAGGGTCCCTGGACATTTAGCCTGAAAAAAGGGAAAACTTTGCTCTGTGTTCAAATATTTGAGGGGCTGCTATGTGGAAATGAGATTAGACTCATTCTGCTTGGCTCAAGAGGAAGAACTAGGAACAGTAGGTCAGAAATATCAAAGTAGCAAATTTTGGTTTGGTGTAAGGGAAACTACCTAACAGCCATAGCTGTTCAAAAGTAGAAAAAGAGGCCTTGAAAAGAAGGATTTCCATCATCAGTCACCTTCAAGCAAAATCAGGGGTTCAAAATCAGGTTAGTCTAAAGCCCATGGCCCTCAAAGAGTCTAGAATAGATTTCAGGAGGTCTATGGATTTGAACGGATATCTTTATTTTTACTATAATTGATTTCCTTTGTAATTCTATGCATTTTATTTTATTCACTTAAAAATATTATTCTGGGAAGCGGTGGAGATGGAGAGATGGTCTCTCTTGGATTTTTTCCTACCTATCTAACCACTCCTCTGCCTCATTTTCTGTATTCTCCTCCAAATCTTGCCCCTCAACTGAAGGTATCCCTCAGAGTTCTGTGCTGGGCCTTCTTCTCTTCTTTCCTTATGCTACTTCACTGACACTTGAAGCAGAGAGTAAAGGTAAGGCTGGAACAGAATCTATTTTACTTCAGCTGAAGTAAAAGAAAAAATTAGGGGTAGCAGTCCTGATCTCAGACAAAGCAAAAACAAAAATAGACCTAATTAAAACTCAACTGTCCTTTCTCGGAACTCAATAAATCCAACCAAAAAATAAACAAGAAAGAAACTAAGGAGGCAAATCGAATATTGAAAAGTTAGATATGACAGATCTTTGGCATGATTTAGAAATAAAAGATGACACCATAAGCAAATTAAAAGAGCAAGGAATAGTCTACCTGTCAGATATGTGGGGAAGGGAAGAACTCATGGGAAGGTAGCACACAGGTAGCAAGTCAGGACTCAAGGGAAGAACTATACTTTAAGAGATAAAGAGCATTACAAAATGTAAAATAGATCATTTTGATTAGATTGAATTTAAAAAGCTTTGTACAAACAAAACCAATGCAACCAAGATTAGAAAGAAAGTAGAAAGATGGGAAATAATTTTTATAGAAAGTATCTCCCTTTGTCTGAAGGAGGAAAGTTCTTACTGACCAGGGTGATCAGGAAAAACTTCACAGAGGAGATGGCCATCAAGTTTCTCCTTGAAAAAATGTTTAGAAATTCAATAAGCGGAGACCATAAGGGCATTCCAAGTCTAGGGAACAGTATAAGCAAAAGCAACAGAAGAGAGCATATGGACAATTTAAAGGGGGAAAAGAATAGAATTCACTTTTATCGGGTACAGAATGAATAAAGGAGAGGATATGGTAAGGATGAAAAATTAGGATGGCACCAGATTGTGGAGAGCCTTGAATGCAAGAAAAGAGTATATGAACTTTATTCAAGGGGCAATAGGGAGCCATTGCATTTTTTTTTTTTAAAAGAGAGAGAAACAACCAGATCTGAGTATAAGGAAAATTGGACTGACAGTAGTCAGGAGTCAGAAGTCTCTCAATACCCTAGAATGACAATCCATATCTAATAAAAAGATGCATTAGAATGAGAAAAGAGTAAAGGTTGCAAGGATTGTTGAAAGATTTTTGCAATTATGATGAGGGAGTGACAGTGATGGGTAATAGGAGTGGGAATAAAAGTAGACAAATGCAAAAAGTATTGCAGAGGTGAATTTGAAAAAAAAAACAACCTGGTAATTTATTGGGTATTCAAAAGAAGATAAAAGTCAAAGAGAGAGCCCCTAGTTTACAAACCTAGGATTACCATTTGTCAGGAATGTTGTAGGAGGGATTCCTTCATCAGAATGAGTTACACAAGATTATATCCAAGCTTCTCTTAACCTCTGAGACTCTGTGATTCTGCCCTATTTCCCATGCACTAGGATTTGGGGTTATTTTACTAATAGACAACAGTAATAATACATTTTCATCTGCAGTTCTGCTTGGTTAAGACTCCATGACTGTGATGCCCCATTCAGAATAAGCCGATCACCTGAAATCTCATCACTGTGCTGATTAACTCAGTTTTGGATATTCAATACCTTCTCTACTCCCTCAGCCTAATCTTCCCTCTGATTGGAAGCCTGGAAGGCAAGGGACACCCAAAATCTTTCCTGTATGGAGGACTAGACTCTAGACTTTCCAGTTAATTCTCCAATTTCCTCTGAATACTTTGGACTCAGTGGACGAAAGATGCTCCCTTCCTCTTCTCTCCCTGCCCCCTGCCTTTCCAGCTTCCTTTTGCATGTTGCCTTCCCTCACTAGATTAAAAACTCCTTGACAGCAGGGTTTTTTTTTTCTTATTTGTATCTGCAGCATTTAGCACAATGCCTGTGCTAATTTTTGTAGGATTTTTGTAGGAACTTCATAAATGTCTGTTGACCTGAATTGAGAATTATAAAGCATTTTCCTCAAAACAGCTATCCAGGCAAAGATCAGAAAAGAGTTAAATGATTCTGCCAAGACAAAGCATTGAGGGAGTTTAAGCTACGGATTCGGGGTCATGCAATCAGGGTAGATATGCTGATGCAATGTGATAAATGTATACACCACTACCATCACCACTGTCCGAAAAATATTGTTAAATGATGGGATATTAGCCCCTGAGTAGGTGAACCTACCTCCTATACTCTTCGAGTCAAAACAAAATCAATCCATTCCTTGTTTCCAACCTGGGTCTCTGCAGGAAAAGGTGCCTCCCTGCACATTCTTATAGCTCCCTGCAAAAGAAAAGAACAGTACATTCTCACCAGAAATGGAAATAAGGGCCTTTTGTTTAAAATGCCTACTTAAAAGAAAGCTCTTCAGATTGATTGCTTCGTGTGTATTTAAAAGAAGGACAACTACTGACATGAACAATCTCTGTGTAATTGAGTGGGCTTCCAATAATTCTATTACTTGCTAGACCAGAGTAAGGCAGGGAAATTCCGGTTTCTGCGAACGCTGCAGACTTCATTTCTATCAAGTTGTAGGGGGAAAGTGGATGCCAGCAAGTTAGTTGCCTTCAGTGTCCTCTCTTGCTCCTACCATGTCCAAGAAAATTAAAGCTCTAAGAGGTTTTTTCCTTCTTCCTAATTCAGTAGCTACCCTCAAAGACCTCACTCCTGGGGGAGAAAGGAAGGTCAGTTGGTAGCATTTGTGTAAAGCAGCAGCCTTATGCATGAACCTCTATTTGGTGGGGCTTCTGAAACTTTTCTCTAAATGATATTTCCTGATCATTAGTATTCCAGTGCTCATTTTAAAAATAATTTCAGTTTGGTCGCTAACCATTTGGGAAAAACATTGAAAGGAAGAAAAGAGGACCATCGATCCTTTGGGGACTTGTTTATGTCTTTTTTTTCTCTAGTCACTGCTCAGGAATCACTTCAAAGATCCAACTGGATACTGGCTTTAGCTACACCCTGACAACACATGCAATCAGACATTTCTCAGGAGATAACTGCTCAAGGTCTATAGCTGGACCTCAGGAACAGAGCAAGGCGATGTCACTTCACAAAAAATGGAGTCAAAATACAGAGTGAAAGAAATGCACAAGCTTCCAATTCTGAGGAAGTCTACGCTCACAAGAATCAAAGCAGAGCAAACAATGACTTTTCCTGCATTGGTACATTGTTGATGTATCTTACAGGACAATATACTTGGTCCTGTAACCACAGTTTCTCTCTCTCTCTCTCTCTCTCTCTCTCTCTCTCTCTCTCTCTCTCTCTCTCTCTCTCTCTCTCACACACACACACACACACACACACACACACACATACACACACCACATTCTCTCAATGTATAAATGTCAACTATTATTATTACTTCACATACATACATATGCACACAAAAAAAGCAAAAAAAAACCCCTCAAAAACAGCTCATCTGAGTTAATGATAAGCTAAAACATGAATTCAGTTTAAAAGGGAGTTATCCCTCTTATACCACTGCAGAGTTTTAAAAAAAAATTAGTCAAGACAGATAGGTTGCATCAAGAATTTTATTCCACAAAAACAAAAGTAAGGCTGTGATGTGTTGCCTTTCTAATATTGATTACTCAGATTTCCTCTTTCAGTTTAATTTTCCACTGAATTAGCTACATTGTACATAACAGAAATGTTATTTTTAAATGACTATTTTAATTCTTTGAAATTACATGCAACTTCCCCTCCATGATTGATAGATATATTGTTCAGTTACTGTATTGTGAAAGCAATAAATATATGTAACAGGTAACGAATATTATGGGTTATGAATTTAAAAATTAAATCTAACACAGAAACTGTTTCTTGACAGAGTCTGATGAGATAATGCCTTAGGTTCCACAATTATGCAGTTCAACATTTGGATAAATCATATGAAAGTAAGTATTTAGTACCATTTTTCATAATCACTATTAATGAGACCCAAATGAGAGCTGAGGGCACACGTAAGCGAGTTTTGACAAGATAAATAGCATATGGGTAGTGTTGTCAGCCACAGAAAACCCAGCCTGCTCAGCCCCTACACAGCCGAAAAGCAGCACCGAAATGGGACTAGTAACATTTCCTTATTAGGAACAATCTGTGCTTGCTCAAGTTTTCTGTTTCTGAGAAGATGGCTCATGTTCCAGCAGGATGTTCCATGTTGGAATCATAGAATGTTAGAGCACAGAGGAGGAACCTTAGATCATAGAATGTCAGAGCTAGCCAAGACCTTAGAACAAAGACCATAGAATGTCAGAGCTAGACAGAATAATCCATGTTCTTTGTTCCTAGAACAAAGAACATAGAATGTCAGAGGAGGGAGGAGGGACCTTAGAACACAGAATGTCAGAACTAGACAGGACTTTAGAACAAAGAACATAAAATGTTAGAGCAGGGAGGGGGAACCTTAGGAGGAAAAAACATGAGAGTTAGGCAGGGACTTTAGAACAAAGACAACATAGGATGACAAAGCTAGAAAGCACTTCAGAACAAAGAACATGGACCGTTGGAGTTGGAAGGGCCTTTGAAATCATCTATTTCAGCCCCCTTCTTTTTTAGATATGAAAAAACAGAGAAGTTTAATGACTCTCTCAAAGTCATGTACCACACTGGTGACAGAACCAGAAAGATAACTCTAATCTCCAGGCTCCCAAGCCAATGCTCTTTTCATCAAATACAGAAAGCTCAGGGTTTGTTTTTTTCTGAGATAATGTCAGCTAGGCCCCAACATATACATGATATCTCTGAAGGGTCCCTCTGAGTCAAGTTATGAAACCAAATATGAAACAGACTAGTAACTACTTCTATGGCTGAGTGTCACCCATTCATGTATGAGTGAGGGGCACACCTTGGTACAAATCTGAGGGGTTTCAGTCAAAACCCAGGGGTTAATCAAAGAACTTAAGGCAAAAGAAAAGGTTTTACTGTATGGTTTTGGCAGTTGTGGGAATGTGGGCCTGACAATCTGACTAGTCAGAAAATCCTCCCTCAGAAGTATTAGCACACTTAGAGAGAGGAGACAGTGTAATATGCTACAATGGAAATAGCCCTTGGATTTAGAGTCAGATATTGATTCAACTACTTATAAGCCAGATGGCAAAAAGAATAGAGTGGCAGACCTGGAGTCAGGGAAGTCTGAGTTCAAATCCAGCTTGAAAAACTTACTTTGTGGGCCTGGAAAAGTCATTTAACTTCTATCTGCTTCAGTTGACCCATCTGTAAAATAGGGATAATAAAACACCTAACTCCCATGAGGTTCAAACGAGATAATATTTGTAAAGCACTTAGCACAGTCCTTGGCTCAAAGTAAGTACTTAATAAATATTTGTTCCCTCCTTTATCCTTACCTATGTAACCTTGAAGGAGTCACTTAAATTCTCTGAGTCTTACCTCATCTGTAAAGTGAGAGGGTCAGATTTGATGCATTATTTCTGCTGCTTCCAACTCTAAATCTTAAAATCATATGAACTGGTTTGCTCCGTGAGAAGGAGGAGAGGTGTCAGACCCTCACACCAAGAAAAGTTTGCTCTTCATTCACTTTAGTTGTGTCTCTTTGTGACCCCATTTGGGGTTTTCTTGGCAAAGACACTAGAGTGGTTTGCCATTTCCTTCTCCAACTCATTTTATAGATGAGGAAGCTGAGGCAAACAGGGTTAAGTGACTTGCCCAGAATCACAGCCAGTAAGTGTCTGAGGTTAGATTTGAACTCATGAAGATGAGTCTTCCTGTCTCAAGGCACAGCATTGTAGCCACTGCGCCACCTAGCTGGCCACCAAGTGGAATAGGCGGGCTCTCCTTCTTTCCCCATAGCATCTTTCCGAGCCAACTTTCCACAATTTCTGGCCTCCCTCTCTGACAAATAAATGCTATTTTAAGTCAGTCTATCTTGAAAGATGGAAATGTTATTAATATTCACTTATTAAACTGTATTTTACCATTCACAACATCAGGTGTTTAATGAGCTTTGTGGGCACAGTCTATTGTGTTTTGATGCATTTCTTAAGAGATCTGAGCAACTTTCAAAGGCTTGATTTGCTCTGATCCTCGCTTACACGGAATATCAGTGTCGAGGAGTCCATTTCTCAAACAATATTTGCCACTCAGCAGCAAAAAAAAAAAGGTACAGCCCTAAGCATGCTAAACAAGAGTGGTCTCCCAATTAGCTAAGACCATGCCCTGAGTGTTTTCTTATATATACATTAACCTCTACAAAAGCAACATTAGCAAAAGGTTGTGCAAAAGCTGGGTACATCCCATTTCACCCCCTTACCATCTAACTCTAGTTTTTCTTATTAAAAAAAACATTTTCCCCCAGGGGCATGGTTCAGATTGTCCAAATGGAGCAGCCATTGCTCTGATGATCTGCAAGAAGATCCAGTCTCCTTCTTTACCACCCCCACCTGCTTAAATTCACAGATTATTTGGGCACAGTCACTGCCACCAGGGGTTTGCAACAGTTGGATGGAACCTGGAATCAAAGCTGGAGATTACAACCTTCAAAGGGCTCTACTGGCTTCAGGATGATGCATTCTACCTCAAGCAGGGTTAAAGATGTCAGATGCATATTGGTCCGGAAGAATCCTTAAAGGAAATCTGGAAAACAAGGGAAACTGGGCCAAAATGTAGAGGGGAATTCGGCACAGGCTCTCCTGCAGGCTCCGGTTGTACAAGTCAATATTAATCAGTGGGGGAGGGCATAGTAAGGTGGGGGTTGAGATCAAAAGAGTCGTTGCTGTTTTCTATAGGGGGAGAGGAGGGCTTTGATGTCATCCACTCCTCGGTACACTGCCTAATGAACTGAAATTGTGACACAGTGACATCCTGGAAAATTTGAAAGCACTTGCCACAATGACATATCTTTGGATCGTGCCTTTTTTTTGTCAAGCCATGTGTCTTCTTTATTACAATCTGAAAAGAGGAAAAGAGGAGGGAGAAGAAAAAGGAAGGGGAAAAAACCCTGAATTCCAAGATGAAGTTAAAATATTGATGGGGAAGACATAAGGACTTACCAAGGAGAAGGAGGCTGCTTCATAGCAGATCACATGAAAGCTGTTCAGCTTACATGCACAAGAATGCACACCAGGATTCTTACAAATGATCAGCTTGGAGCTGATCAGATCTAGATATCTAAACAAGAAGGAAGGAGTAGAATATTCCTTCCTATATTCCATTGTCTCACCTGCTCGAGGAAAGAATGTAGAGCTAAGGAAAGTCAATCTCCAAAATTGAAAGCAGGCAGAGATAGAAATAACCCAAATACTTCATATAATATACTACCATTTAAATATAATATACTTCCATATAAAATACTTCCATAATACCCAAAATACTTCAAATGATACTTCTGTCTTACAAAGGCCCCATCATCCTCCACCAGGCAGTCAAACCAGGGAAACATTCATAATGGCCTTTCTCTCCATCCCCTAAAGCCTTCCTAAGAATAGTTTGTCCTAAAGGAATGAAGCAGATTTAACACTTTCTTACCCATGATCACATCACTGCTGGGATGAGCCTTTCAAACAAAGCATTATAAGAAAGATTAGCATTTTCTGACAGTTATTACACTGGCTCCCCCTGTCTATGGTCCTGACCCCTGAATGACATACCCTAATAGATGGTGAGCAGTTGTGCCTGTTTATACCAGGCTGTAGATATAAAACCTCTTTCTCCTGGGGTGGTTGGGAAAAGAATTAACACTCATTGGGCCCTATTCAATGGACAACTCCTGGGCCAGGTTAGTAAGGCCTGCTTCCTGTGACAAATTTCAATGTCTGCTTTGCTAATTCTTAGTTTCCTTTTTAGCAAGGACATGAAATGATCGTGTGCATGTGTCATAGAATAATAGCTCTAGAGATGGCCGGGACTCTAGAGATTATTTGCCCCAAACCCTTCATTTTGCAGATGAGGAAACTGAGTCCTAGAGAAGCTGGATGATTCACCCATGATCACAAAGGTAGAAAGGAACAATGTTTGAGGGGAGGAAACGATATGGAAAGAAGTTAAGACGCACTAAGGAAACTCTTTTCTTTTCCTTTCCCTCATCCCAGAAAAATCTCTGCCAAAGAATAATGCTTTTGAGAGGAATTTTCCTTAACCAGTCTTTCCCTTTTTAAGCAAGTCCTCCTGACATTGTCTTGAGGAATGAAAATTATCCAGATAAAGCCTCTTTTTTAATCCAAAAACATAGAGATACTCTTCAAGAACAACTTTCCCAATTGCAGAGAAATACATGATAGGGCATACAATGAAAAAAGCTGCAGCAGAGCACACCAAAAAGGAGGAGAAAAAAAAAAAAGAGAAAGGGCATCCATCTTTAACTGATAATGTAAAGCAATAGAAAGGACAGGGTGATAGATTTTTCCCTGAGAGACAGACAGCATAATCTTTCCTGCTAAAAAACTCAGAAAAGCAAGAAAGCTGTAGGCAAAAAAGGGTAGTTTTCAGGAGTCCATGTGAAAAGAAATAGGAAGCCTTCAGTGAGTCAGTCATGGTGTCCTGATGAGTTGCTTGACTATGTTAATATTTTTTCATTTGGATTCCTTGTCAATACAGTTTCTTAGAAGGTGTTGGAGCAGCTTCTATATTATTGTGCTATAAAGAACAATTTCATTTGGTAGTTTCCTCTGGCAAAAAAGGCGACCAAATTGACTCTCCCCCTGGCTCGGGATTTAAGAAAGAACTCTCCCAGTAAACTGGCCACTCCAGGCCAACTCGTTGTTTTCTGTTTGTCGTTAACTTGGATCTGTTATCAGCAACTCTTTCAACAGAGCTTGATTTTTGTAGGCCAATCTGACCTATCCTAGGAAGAGAAAAAAGATCTCTCTTCCTGGACATAAAAGGAGGAAAAGCTCAGCTATCTCAGTCAAAATCTGGATCTAAAATAAAATATATAGAACGTTCCCATCATGTAAAGGAATGCGGATGATTTTAAAAGTTTTGTAATTTCTTAAAGGGTTAAGAATCTGCTTTTGAGGGCTTTCCTTCCTTGTTACTGAATATATCAACCCCCATGAAAGAGAAACTAGGAGCCGAGAAATGCACCAGTCATATATTGTCATCCTATATTGTCTGGAGGCAGTGTGGGCTGTGGTGCAAAAAGCATTGGATGGGGAGGCAAATGACCTAGGATTATCTTCACTGCTTACTAGTTGTGTGACCTCGCAAAAATTGCTTCATCTCTCCGAACCTCAGTTTCCTTACCTCAAAAATAGAGTTAATAATAATCACAGTCTCCCACTTAGCATACTTGTAAGGAAAGAATTCTATATAAACTGTAAAGCACTATAAAAATGTATTTTTCTGTGAGTCAAAATAGTTTGTAATGCTTCATTAAAATGTAAGATTATTTTAAATAGGTCAGTCTGAGAAAAATAGAAAGGGCTTAGACCAGGAAGTACTTCCGAAGGGGAACAGAATTATCCAGAGCTGTTGTGTAAAGATGTATGCATTTGCACACTCACAAATATCACATCTTCAGATAGGTTCATGAGAACCAAACAGGACTTTCCAATAACTTGAAAGTTTTGTAATTTCTTACAGGGTTTATAATAATTGAGTTTATCGTTAGTGGAAATTAATGCAGTTCTGGTGTTGGGAGTCAGGCCCTGAAGGAAAAGAGATGGGGCTGGGGGATGTCAGGTTAAGGACTCTGAGAGGTCACCACCATTACTCTAAGCTACATGTGCATGTCAACTGTGCAGAGGGACCAGAAGGAGCCATTGATCTGTCTCTGTCACCCCTTTAAAAGAAAGGAAAAAGCTGAGACAAAATTAGAGAATATGGAGAATCGCGAGAAAAGATCTTATTGCGGCTCATAAGCTGCATTTCCCTCAGTGATTCAGTCCCACCAGTCATTCTGTTCTTACCCCTCCCCCTGCAGACCTGAAGACCACAGCTGCCTTGAGGGCTAGCCCAGAGGAGAAGGAATATATTTGTACCCTGGGCCTCTCTGGATTTTCCCAATACATTTCTGAACCCAAATAACAAAAGACAGACTTTCCAAGGAGGTTGGTTTCTGAGCACTTACGTGTCTTTTTTTTTTTTTTTGGAGGGGCGAGGGAGATTAAAATTCTTTTCAGCCTGCTCAACTCACCACCCACAGAAAAAGAAGGTAAACAAGGGCAAAGTGGAAGGCCAGGGTCTGAACTTCAGATCATTTGGATAGGGTCGAACATGAGGCCTGAGTAATAAGATGTGTGTGTTCCTCCTCTCACGGTTCAGGGCCTTTTGTTAGGACGTTGAGCAGCTGAACCTGGCCCATCCCCATAGCCGCAGTCCCTGCTATTTTGATGCAGGGACCAAATCATTCCTCTCTATATAGAGCACATCTACCTCTGCTCAGAAACCCTGACTCCAGTGAACTGCCCTTATGAGGCTAATGCTTCTAAAGAAAATGAGCTACGGTTAACTCCTTCTTGCCTGTGGCAATGTCACTGCTGGGCTTATAATTTTTAATAAAGCTTTACAAGAAATACATGGCATTTCATGCTGGCAACCACAATTAGACTATTTCAACCCCATTAACAATGTCCTCATAAAATCTGTTTAATGTGACTAATTGAAGGTGCTTTTAATGCCACCTTTTTCTCTTCCTTTCTTGCATTTTATTCCCCATCTTTCTTCAGTAAGGGCATCCTTTGCATTTATAAGTAGAGCAAAATATTTTTATCTCTCACAGAGCCAAAATGCCACATAAGGCACATGGGAAACAAAGTAATTTGATCTCAACCTCCTTCCCTTTTCTTTGTCAAATGGTTCCTCCTCTCCAAACTACAAAAGACAATTTTGCTTTTCCAAGGCCACTTGGCTGGATCTTTCCTTCCCTTTGCTCTCTCACTTCTTGGTTTTCTGTTGTTAATGATGTTGGCTGTTTCCTTGCTTGCTTTTAATACCAAGAGAACCTGCCTATTACCAAACTGGAAAAAGGCCTGAAAGGGGGAAGAAAACAATTTTTTTTTTCTTAAGTACGTGGAAAGAATAAAGTATTCAGACTAGGGCTCGGCTTAAGGGATGTCTTACTTAATCTACAACACCCGAGCAGACTGAAACTGAAGATTTGCAGTTAGCACTTGGCCATTTTCAACAAGGGCTACAGCAGGAAAGAGGCCATTCATTGCTCCCCAGGTCTTGCTCAAGAGACCTTTTCTCCCAATGAACTGATAGGATTGCAAAGTATTCATCTGGCAAGAAAACGTATAGGTTTGCAAAACATTCTTCTGACAGGAGAAACCCGGCTGCCCATCCGAAATAGCAGTGGAGAGACAGCGGCAGCCGTAACATGCATGGTATGGCAGACGGCGTCCGATTGATCACCTGAGTTCACCTTGGCCTCATCAGAAGGCTTTACTCGCTGTTAAGTTGATAATACAGCCCGCTGCAGAGGGCCAGCTGTAAATTAGCCTCGAATCCCAGTCCTTTAACTTCGACTGTCTGTTATTGTGACTGTCTCTTCGGTAATAGGAAGCGACCCTGGTTCTGGTGACAAATGTACCTGTCCTTTCTCGACTGCGGGCTTGGCTGAGAGATAAATACCCAGCTAGGCCGGGCTCGCCCAGCGCGGAGCGGGCTGGCCCTCGGTGGCCCGCGAAATCTACAGCCGTAGCAAGAGTGGATCCGCAGGAATACGCTCCCCATCACGGGCTCCCTTCTCTCTACAGTGAGAATGGCTTGCGTGCCTTTGGGGTACATGGGAATCTGTGTTAGTCCATTAATAACGCAGACCTTACATTTCAAGGTACATGTTTCTAATTCGGGTGAAGCTTTCATTCTGGCTCTCTCCACCATCACCACCCACCCCCTCTTCCCTCCCACCTCTTTCAGCTACTCCCGAGTCAGTGCTTCCCCCTGCTGGCCCAAAGAGGCTCTGCAAAAAAAAAAAAAGGTGAAGGGGGAGGAGGAGGAGGAGGAGGAGGAGGAGGGAAGGGGAGGGAGAGAGAGAGGAGAGGAGAGGAGGGAAAGAAGGAGGGGGGTGGTGAATTGGGACGGTGTCAGCTCCTGTCAGCATCATCATTCTGGTTGCCATGACAATGAGAGGGAGTGGGGAAGATAGAAGGGGGTTCTGCAGCAAAGCCTTTCTGCAGAGGTAAAGCCGAATTCCTCCCGCTTGGCGGGGAACGAGGCCCCGGGAGCAAGGATGTGGTAGGAGGAAAGGGGAGGGGGGGTGAGCAAAAGGGGGAGGAGAAGCCTTTCCTCCTCCCAACTCCCCCTTCTCCTTGTGCAGAATATGCAAATTCATCTCCCACCCGCACCCCTCAATAAATCCTGGTGAGATGGCATAGTTACTGTTATATGGCTGAGATTTGGGGGCGGAGGGAGGGGAGGCGGGTCCTGGCACGTGGGGAGGAGGAAGAACAGCGCACAACTTCTCTCCTTGGGCGAGAGCTGCTCGGGAGGCCCGGGTTTGTCACACAGACACACACACAGACACACACACACGTACACACACACACACGCACCGCACCGCCGCTATGGGCAGCATTCACCGTGCTATTTATACAGCCACAACCGCGGCTTTAGCAGGGACACAATTAGCAACCCCATTAATTCCACCTAGGTTCAGGCTTCCTAATTAGATTACTTCAGACTTCTTTCAGAGCAATATTTCTACTATTAAGCATCTGTAGCAGTGTAAACCCATGTGCTTCACTATCAGTGCTCACTTCAAAAATAATTAAGTGTCTTTCGGAAATGACTTGTGCACTCAGCCCTGCGCAATGACACCGCCGCCGCAGCTGTCCGGGCTGCTGCAGGGGCAGGGCGGGGCGGGGCGGGGCGGGTGGAGGGGCTGCGGGGCAGCGGCGGCGCCCCGGGAGGCTGCGGAGTGCGGCCGCAGCCGGCCTCGGGGCACGGACGAGGCCGCCCCAGGGAGAAGGGTGTCAGCTAGAGCTGTGCTCCAGCCGGCCTCCTGAGCCCCACCGTCCTCAAGACTGGGAAGTGCAGAGGTAGCCCACCGTCAAGTCTGCTCTTCGGAGATGGGAACCCAATTAGCAGCCTCTTTCTTAGCCCGCTCTCTATGAGGCTGTCTTCATAGGGATGATGAGGGCGATAACTGTCACATATTGTTATTATTGAATGCCCTGGCCTCTGCTGGCCTAGTCTTTGAACAGAAGAGAGAGGGGGAGTTGCTGGTCGATGTCAAATTGTAGCTGGTCCGAGGAAACACTGATGCAACTAGTCCCTGGCATGCTTCTCCCAAACTACGGAAACATTTCTGCTTGGGCAGATGAGAAGCTGCCCAATGAGCTGCGTTTGATCCAGGATAAAGAGGCCTGGTACCCAAAGCAACTGAGCCACCCCTACCCTCAGGAAGCAGGGTGACTAGAAGCAGGAACCTGCCATCCTGTAGAGTGATTAGTATTCAACTCACAGCCCCTGGGGGAGGGACACGTATCCCAGCATGCACCTGGCCCCAAATTGCAGACCATCATCCATTGCTTGTACTGCAGTGGCCATCTGGTTTGAAAACAACAGGCCAAACAGTTAAGCATAACGTCATATAATCCACCATGCCGAGTGGGAAGGAGAAGAGGGACAGAGCAGGGGAAAGAAAATGCAGAAATGCTCTCAAGAAGGAGAGACGAGAAAAGCAATGGAGGGAAGAAGGGAGGGGCGTTTGGTTCTACTGCAGAGTCTCAAAGATTAAATGCTTTCGCTGAATGGTAGGAGTTTCTCCAGAGAGCATGATTCTGCATTACAAGTTCAAGGGCTGCTGCCTCTGAGGGAGGTGAGAGGAAACCATTCAACAGAAAGGTTTACACCTTCTTCATATGAGATCTCAGCAATGGGGTTGTCATATGGGAAATATTCACTGATTCCCATCACATCACTCCCGACTGTATACAGTACATTAAGGCTTGCAAAGACCTTCCCTCATAAATTAGAATCCCCTAGATGTTACATTCTACATAAAATCTCTTCTATTTCTTCATTTATTGCTTTATATAAACAAACATGAGAGCTGCTCATTCTAAATAAAGTTATTTGTCTATGTAAATTAATATATCATATTCTCTCCTGAAATATAGAGTTATTTGTCTCTAGAGAAATCATGTTAAAGACTGACATAGTGTATAACCATGTTCATTTGCATATGCAGATATGTCTAATTATTCAACTTGCAATTAAAGGCTTGTGTGTCAGCAAATGAGACTAATTAGATACATTTATCTATGATAATCAGCTTTATTACAAACAAAATAGATTCCCCTTCATTTCACAGGGAAGTGTTACATAGTGAATGCCGGCTGATGGTCAAGAGAAGAAGAAAATAGGAATTGCCTAGTCTGAGGCCCAGAACCCCAGATATCTGTGAATTATATTGGAGACTGACAAGAGGCAAAGATGGAGTAGTACCTGTCTCTGAGTAGGAGAATTTAGTCGGAATGACATTTACAACTCTAATTCTGGAGTCTAAGTTGGCTAGCGGCAGTTAAGCAGTCACTGCAATCTTTCATTCAACCTTAATCTGCTTTCCCCACAGCCAGGCCACCAGAGAAAGGGCTTGACATACAGGTTTTGCAAATTCTGACCATTTCTCTTGCTCTTTGGTTTGCTGATTAGGACAACATAAACAGTTTCCACTAATGAGAAAGCCAGTTAAGTCATCATCATTCTGAGTCCAAGTAGCCTAGCAATAGGGTGAAACTTGTTAGAAATGCTAAATCCTTCCTTATAGAATCATGTTACTAGACCCTAGAGAAGGGCAATGGAGAGGCCTACTCTATGGATCGGATGGAGATGCTAAGCTCCATATCCCAGGTGGAACCATCCTGAGAGAAGCTGAATAGACTCCAATAGGAGAATCTTCATGGAGAAGGATAAAAAGCAATTGAATTTCTCACAAGGTAGAAAAAGAGGAAGTAGAAAAAGGAAAAATTGGAATAGAAAAAAATCATTTGCTCTATGATTCCTTAGTGGGGAATTCCTTAGCTGGCTAAGGTTTGAGACTTTGTTGGGTTTTTAAAAATATGAATTTGTGAAGTTATGTTCAAACCCAACCTTCACTGACTGAAGGAAAGCTGTATGTTGTTCACTAGAGGAGATGCAAAGACTTTTATCTTGATTTTACTTCCCTGCTCTCTGAAGAACTCTTCAGGAAGGCAATTTTGTAAACAGAGCCAAGGAATAGGAAAAAGCTGAGCATCTCCCCATGGGGACCTTGTCTGCTATAATGCCACCAGTTGGAAATGGATTGCGAAGGGTTCTCTTGTTTACAATTTAGCTCTATAAAGAGCCTACACTCCCCAAGATGTGGAAGAGGTCTCTGGATTTCAGGTGACACCTGGGGCTATTTCTCAGAACAAGAACCCAGTTGACATCTCAGCTCCCATTCATTTGGGTTCATTCTGAGGTCCCCCTCATTCACTCATTCATGTAATAATCATTTATTAAATGCCTGTTATAAGCAGAATAATGTGCGAGGCACCCTGGACATATAAAAATAATTAAGACACAGTTTTTTCCTTTATGTAGCATATAATCCAACAGAAATTGATTGTCACCTTCTTTGATTCCCCTGCCCCTGCTCTTACTTGAGGAGAGAGGTTACAGAAGATAAGATTGAGGATAGCTAAAGTTTTACCTTTACTGTGGCACTCTCATGCTGAAAAATGATCAATGGTTACTATTACCAGATTCAAGGGCCTTCATCTTACCTTCAAGGTACCTCATGTTATGGTCCCATATTACTCTCCAACATAGATCCTCTCTTCTAATCAGTCTGGGTTCCTCACTGTCTCCTGCACAGATCAAGTTCATTTACTATGTCCATAGGAATTAGAATAAGGCCTATGGACTCTGTTTGGCATTTTAAAGTCCTTCAGAAATAGGCCTCATCCCATATCTCCAGTCTTCTGGCACTTTACTACCTTCCATATACTATGCTAAGCTATAATCTATTTCTCAGATAAGACAAGACATTCCTGTCTTTTAACTGGCTGTCCCCCATACCTAGAAGGCTCTCCTTCCTCCTCTTTGCTTCCTTCAAGACTCAGCTCAACTCCTACCTTCTACAGGAGGCTTTTCCTGGTATTCCTTCCTGGCCCCTCCCATGGGTATTGCCTTCCCTCTGAAGTTACCTTCCATTGATACTGCATGTCTTCTAGACATATAGTTATTTGTATACTGTCTTCCTCATTCATATGTGATCTTCCCCATTCATATGTGGTCTTTTTTAGGGCAGGGACTGTGATTTTGCCTTTCATTGTATCCCCAGTGGTTGGCACAGTAGACCAAGTAAATAAGTACTTAAATAAGTATTTAATAAATGTTTGTTTACTGACTGACTGTACCTATGATTTTACTGCTACAGAGAACTCCCAGATGGAGAGTACATAAGATACACACACACACACACACACACACATACACACACACATACCTAGAATACTTTCCCTTATCCATATCCATATCCAAACATGACCGAACCCTTCAGGTCCCATATCCTCCATCTTTTTCTGATGACTCTAGCACTCAATGATCCAGAAATCTGGTTTGAGTAATAGCTGTACCACTCCATTTAACAGTTACTTTTGTGTGGCCTTGGATCATTTGTTCTTGGTTCAAATATGTTAGTCTCCATCTCTCCAGCGAGGCTATGTGTGGGCATCTTGATGGTAGGGTACTTTATTTTATGTATTTTATGTATCCCACAATGCCAATTACAAGGCTAGTCATATAGGAGACATTTAACAGATACCTAATTTCTTTCCCCTCCCACCCCCTACATACACATACATACATGTATGTATATACACATACACACACATCACAAGTATACTTGTTATATAAACTGGAATTATGGTGAAGAAAGGAAATTTAGGAAAGGATACTGAGATGAGCAATACTACATGAGCCATAATAAAATTTTATTAGAAAACCATAGGATCATAGCTAGAAAGGACTGCAGAAGTCACCGCATCCAATCCCCATTCAAACAAAAATCTTTCCACAGTGATGACAAACTCTAACCTCTGGTTAAAAACCTCTATACTACAAGCCTTTCAAGAAAACTGCAGTCTACTCTGGTCTCTCCTTTGGATTGTTTTTCAAGCCTCTAGTTTAGGTATATTACCTTCTGCTTAGTCATACCTTTCTGTGTAATTCTTCTGTCTGGTTAATGTCCAGTATTCCCAATGAAACTGTGAGCTCTCTGAGAGCAAGGACCATATCTTATCTCTGTGTTCCTCCGGGGTAACAAACACAGGGCCTTATATTTGGCAGGTGACCAATAAATGTTTGTCAACAAAAGGAACAGCAAACAAACAAGAAGAAATAGACAGAGGAAGTGGCAACATTTAGTAAGTTATCCACTTTGTGCAAACTACCTGACAAGATTTTGAGCTCCGGTGATTTCTCATCAGACTCACTGCCTGCTTTCTTATAGTTGCTCTTTTCAGAATACCTTCCATGTGTTCTGTACTTCTCTTATATTTATCCAGTTATTTACAAGTTACCTCTGCCGTAAGAATGTATGAGAGCAGGGACTATTGCTTTTGCCTTTCTTTATATCTCCAGCACTTAATAAAGTACTTGATGTACTTAATAAATGCTTGACTGATTTCCCTGGTCCAGTGCTAATTTCCTGTGAGTTCTTGTGACTGTCTCACTTTTCCAAAAAAAGAAGTATATCAAGAGCACTTCCCCTCCATAAGTAGACGGATTCTGGCATAAGTAGAACCCAATCCATTAGCCAAGTTTTTCTCTTCTGACTGTGATATATTTTATTTTATATTGGGTTTCTATAAAGTTATTACCCTCTTTAAAGAAACCCAATGAGTAGAAATACAGATAGATATATAGATGAATGGCTAGATGGATGGATGAATGAATGAATGGGAGCGGGGGTAATGAATTCAAAAACACTCAGTCTTAAAGAATATCAACTCTGGAAAGAAGCTAGAATATCATCTAGTCCATCTCCCTCACTTTAAAGAGGAGTAAACTGAGGCCAAGAGAGGGGAAGTGACCCAGTTGGCCACCAAGGGAGACATATCAGTACTTTCAGTTCTCCACAAGATCATCTAGTTCATCAGAAAAGGAAAGTATACTATTTAACTTTGAGTTCTTAACATATTGCTAGAGAATGGTTTCCTAAGTAGGTGAATCTCAAAGACTTAAGAAAAAAAGCAAGCTATCTCAAAATAATTAAATGAACAGTGGCCTGTACAAGAAGTCACAATGGTCAAGATGATCCTTTGCATCCAGGCACCACTGAGTAAGAAGTTCCTTTAACTTCTTAAGGAAAGGGGAGAAGGAAGATGGACAAGTGATATTGCCAATGAAGACACTACTCTCTTTGCTGTAAATTGAGATTCAAATTCCAAAAAAAATCTAAGGCAGACTATCTATAAAATACTACTGGACCATATTCTGAGAGACTGAATTAAGACAGCTACCATTCCTCCAATATCTGGAAGTGTACTTTTCATGTATAATATACACAACGTGGTAGGTCCAGTTGCTGACAGAAATGAACATATTTTCAGCCTTTTTGAAGCCAAGGCTGTCATTTAATTCCTCAAAGTAATCTCAAAAGCACAGAACATCAGAAAGGGAAGGAAAGAGAAAACCAGCAACTGAGTTAATTATGTATCCATAACATGAAATATCATTAATAGCATGATCATTTTTCATTAAATAGGTCTGGCAACTTTTGCAATCACCTTCTGACAAGAAAGGAATGACTTTAAGGCTCTGTTTCCTCTGTTTCAATGAGAGTTACTTATTTTAGGTCAATTAACACCAAATTGCACTACCTGATAACCAAAGGTTTAGTCTCTGTTACAAGTAAATAATGAAACTTTTTTCTAAGCAAGTTTTTCTAGGTAGCACTACTCAGAATAACATATTTCTTAAAATTCTATTAGCAAAAAAAAAATCCTGGGATTTAGCCTTGAACTTTGCCTCAGAGAAATGATGCTGCAAGGCCCTAGGCTGATGACTTCCTTTTATTCTCACTCTTTTCTGCTCTTTCCCAGTCAATGATAGAGTTCCTTCTTCCAATTCTAGTGTGATGAGCCACCAAAACTTCTTCCAACCAAATTAGCAAGAATGTATGGAGGGAGGCAGGGGAAGAAGACAGTGATGTGTGTATGTGTATCTATGATGTGCATGTGCATGTGTTTGCACATGTTTTAGGGGACTTGGAGACCTGGAATGGAAAGGACTCAGATTTCTGAGATGGGCAAGAGTGAGGCTGTTCACATGTTGGAACATGGGCATTTTGCAAAAAGACACGGACACCATAAGCAAAGCTGCTACTGCTTTAAATTAAATGCTGCCTCAGCCAGTCCCTCTGGAGTTGATAGAAATCTAATTAGTCAGACAATCTGGCACCAAATGTCCTAATTTCCTCAATCCATGTGGGACTTGAGTGCTCTCTTATTCGCTGTAGCTCTAAATTTCATCCTGTGCCTTTGTAACCTTTCTCGTTTTCCACAGACCTGGGATTGGATAGAAGGTGATTCCTATCAAAACCCTAATTGTTTTTCATAAACCTTTAATTAATTAGACTCAGTATCATGAAAGGCACTTAAAATTTCCACAGTTTGTTTAGAAGAGCAGAAAAGAAACACAGAGAGTTTTACTTTGTAGAAACAAGCAAAGTTTCTTTGGAAGTATGAATTTTCCACATGAGGTAGATAATGATCTACCCTGGACTCTCCTTGTGTGGCCTGCATTGCCATTTAAATCATCAGGAATCCATCTTGGACACAAGTAAGGAACCCTCAGGTCTAAACAACTTCCAAAGACACCAAACAGATTCAGTACTAATTTTGTGACTTCTCTTATCCTGAGTTCATACTGCTGTACCATGTTGCTAAAAACTTTTCAAGGAAGAAAAGAATTAATTCCATAATACCTCTGTTTTGCAGTAGCTTTTACCTGAAACTTAAGGATAACTGGGGCAGTCCTCTATTGATAGATCTGGTGTTGAAAAAGACATGGATCAGTTATTTCACTAAAAACCTTCCCTTCTCACCTTGTAGCTGAGCTGTCTATTTCAAATAGCATGAAATACGTCAAAACTCCGGTAGACCAAAAGAATTTCAACTTTTCCTTAAAGTTTATTGAAAAGGAATTTGACTTGGTTCTTAACATTCTCAGTAATGATGATTCCTTCAATTCAACTATTCAATAAATTATTATTGAGTGCCTACTATGTGCAAGGTCTTGTATTAATCATGGGAATTAACAAGCCCCTGCACGGTGGCTAGTAACTATACTTATGCTTCATTATGGGAAGGAAGGCTTCTTTTCCTGATAATAAATCCCCTTCAATCAAGATTGCTTTGTCAGAACAAGGCAGCTGTCCAAGGTCATAGAAAAGAGGAAAGAGAAAAGAGATGTGTATGACATAAGAATGTGTGGTCAAGTCCATTGTTTTCTCATGCCATATGTGCAGCTTTACAGCATAAAAGCATATTATTTCCTTTTCTCTCCCAGTCTCTTACTTTCCAATGTTCCTTCCTCTTGCTTTTAGAGCACAAGTAGAAATACTACCCAAACAATCCCTGTGACAAGGGATGGATAGAGAACAGTAGCCAATGAAAAGACAGAATCATTCTAATGCAGCATTTCCCAAACTGAATGTTTTGTGAAACCCAGGTCTTTCTCAAGCAAACGCTAGACTCCTATATTGCATCATACTAGCCAGCGAGGGGGAAAGAATAGTTTGAGAGGTTCTATACTAGTAAAAATCTATTTGCAACTGAACTTCACATTAAGCAAATCCAAGTAGAAATACCCAAATTTACACATGAGAGAAGTTAGAGATATTTTATTTGTTTTATAAAAGGTTCCCTTTAAATAGTCAGTTCCCCTGTTGAGATTTTTAATTTTTGATTTACATGCAACTTTTTAATACTACTCATTTTTACAGGGGACATAATAGCACTTATTTGAGGGGATCTCACATGAAAGAAGAATTAAAACCAGAAGCACTGGATGGGGAAGTTGTGTATCTAGGAGAATAAAGAATATTTAGGGGAAAGAACTATATTTAGGATTGATGCACAAAAACTTTCTAATAATTAATGTTATTCAAAAGAGTAATGTGAGGCTTTGGGATGTATTTGGTTTCCTCTAATTAGCAATCACCAAATACAAACTGGATTTGTCTCCAGTGAAGGGAGGTCTTGATATGAAATTTGGTTTGGGTTGAATTTGCAACATGTAGTGAAGAGATTCTTTAATATGTCAATAAGTATGTATCTTGGAGAAGGGTTGATTAGCTTTGATAAAATTCTAGTAATAATAATATCACAACACTAAACAGTACATAACGATGTCATTAGTACTCCTTGGATTATGGCACACTGCCTCTCATCCAAGTAAGAAGGAGAAAATATAAAGTATGTAAGGCATTTTGCAAGGTATTATTGATTCAAGTGTTAGGTTCTGTGATACTGACTGAGGGTTGTAGGCATTCATAGGATCTTAGGATCTAGATCCCAGATCTAAAGATGGAAAGGATGTCAAAGACCATCTAATCCTACCTTCTCATTTTCCAGATGATGAAAATGAAGTCCAGGCAGGTGAATTGACTTTCCCAATAAAACACAGCTAGTTGGGATAGGAGGCATAATTTGAATCCAGGATCTCTGTTTCATATCCAGTTCCTTTTCCTCTATAACATGCTGCTTACCTATTAAAAGTAGACAGCATTGGGGGCAGAGCCAAGGTGACAGAGTAGAAAGATGCACATACTCTAGCTAGTCCCCCACAGCCCATAAAATACCTGTAAAAAAATTCTAGAGCAGCAGAAGCCACAAACAATGGAGTGGAGATTTCCAGCCCCAGGGTGACCTGGAAGGTCAATGAGAAAAGTCTGTCACACAGGATGTGGAGCAGAGCACAGCACAGCCTTGGCCATATGGCAGTGGGAGGAGCAGGACTGGAGCAGGCCTTAGGGGCAGAATCCCCAGCAGGAGCAAAGGTTCTCAGATCCCTTAACCCACTGGCACCAAAGGCAGCATCAAAGGTCAGTGAGAGGGCTTTTCCAACTCTGCAAGAAGGGAGCAGGGTCCTCCCTTAGCTCTGGCCCCAGGCAGTGGTGAGTGGCAGCAGGAGAAGCAGTGGGAAGCAGTGGCTGCAGTGGTGGTGGTCATGGCAGGCAGCAGCCAGCTTCCATTGTTGGAGCCCTCAGCATAAAGCCCCTGGGGGAATTGAGCAGCTGATCTGAATCTCAGCCCTGAGCATGGTCCTGGGGCATGGTGGAGCTGGAGGCCCCTGAGGAGTAAACTCCTCTCCCTTGATTGTGCTACCTTGGAGGAACTGAGAACTTACAGGTCCCCAGAGTATACCCTACTCTTGACAAAGGACCCAAAAGTCAAATAACTGGTTGGGAAAATACCCAAAAAAGGGGAAAAAAAATAAAGACTATGGAAGATTACTTTCTTGGTGAGCAGGTATTTTCTCCCATCCTTTAAGATGAGGAAGAACAATGCTTACCATCAGGGGAAGACATAAAAGTCAAGACTTCTGCTTCCCAAACATCCAAAATAAATATGCAATGAGCTCAGGCCATGGAAGAACTCAAAAAGGATTTTGAAAATCAAGTAAGAGAAGTGGAGGAAAAACTGGGAAGAGAAATGAGAGTGACACAAGAAAATCATGAAAAGCGAGTCAATAGCTTGCTAAAGGAGACCCCTAAAAATGCTGAAGAAATTAACACCTTTAAAAATAGACTAACTCAAATGACAAAAGAGGCTCAAAAAGTCAATGAGGAGAAGGATGCTTTAAAAAGCAGGGTTAGCCAAATGGAAAAGGAGGTTCAAAAACTCACTGAACAAAATAATTTTTTAAAAATTAGGATGGAACAGATGGAAGCTAATAAATTATCAAGACAAACTGCCCTAATATTCTAGAACCTGAGGATAAAGTAAATACTGAAAGAATCTACTGATCACCTCCTGAAAGAGATCCAAAAAGAGAAATTCCTAGGAATATTGTAGCCAAATTCCAGAGTTCACAGGTCAAGGAGAAAGTATTACAAGCAACTAGAAAGAAATAATTTGAGTATTGTGGAAATAAAATCAGGATAACACAAATCTAGCATCTTCTACATTAAGGAATTGAAGGGCTTGGAGTATGATATTCCAGAAGTCAAAGGAACTAGGACTAAAACCAAGAATTACCTACCCAGAAAAACTGAGTGTAATACTTCAGGGAAAAATAGTCATTCAGTGAATAGAGAACTTTCAAGCATTCTTGATGAAAAGACCAGAGCTGAAAAAAAAAATCTGACTTTCAAACACAAGAATCAAGAGAAGCATGGAAAGGTAAACAGGAAAGAGAAATCACAAGGGATTTACTAAAGTTGAACTGTTTACATTCCTATATGGAAAGATAATATTTGTAACTCTTGAAACTTTTCTCAGTATCTGAGTAATTGGAGGGATTATTCAGAGAGAGGGGGAGAGAGAGAGAGAGAGAGAGAGAGAGAGAGAGAGAGAGAGAGAGAGAGAGAGAGAGAGAGAGAGAAGAAAGAGAGAAAGCACAGGGTGAGTTGAATAGGAAGGAATGATATCTAAAAAAATAAAATTAAGGGGTGAGAGAGGAATATATTGGGAGGAGAAAGGGAGAAATGGAATGGGGCAAATTATCTCTCATAAAAGAGGCAAGAAAAAGCTTTTTCAATAGAGAGGAAGAGTGGGGAGGTGAGAGGGAAAAAGTGAAGTTTACTCTCATCACATTTGATTCAAGGAAGGAATGACATGCCCACTCAATTTGGTATGAAAACCTATCTTACACTACAGGAAAGTAGGGGAGAAGGGGAGAAGCAGGGTGAGGGAGATAATGGAAGGGAGGGCAAATGGGGTTAGAAGTAAACATTCTTGGGGAGGGACAAGGTCAAAAGAAAGAAGAAATGGGAGGGCAGGATAGGATGGAAGGAAATATAGTTAGTCTTACATAACATCATGACCATTATGGAAGTATTTGCAAAACTACATATATATAGCCTATATTGAATTGCTTGCCTTCTCAGTGGGGATGAGTGGGGAGGGAGGAAGGAAGAGAAGTTGGAACTCAAAGTTTTAGGAACAAATATTGAGAATTGTTTTTGCATACAACTGGGAAATAAGAAATGTGGATAATGGGGTATAGAAATTTATCTTGCCCTACAGGACAAGAGAGGGGATAAGGGAAGGGAGGGGTGTTAGAAGGGAGGGCAGATTGGTGGAAGGGGTAATCAGAATGCAAGGCATTTTGGGGGGGAGGAGAGAGATGAGAAAAAGATTTGGAACTCAAAATTTTGTGGAAATGAATGTTGAAAGCTTAAAATAAATAAAAATTTTAAAAAGGAAAGTAGACAGCATTGCGGGCCAGAGAAGTATTGATAAAGTCTCCATGGAGGAGATATGCCTAGAATGATGAGTAGAGGTACAAAATTTCCAGATGAAAGAGAGATGGGTAGTTAGTGGAGTGCTTTGAATGCCAACATCTCTAAAGGGTACACCAACTCTATACCAAGTCTTCTGTCAGGCCAATGACACAATTCCTGAAGGTCCTATCCTTTTCCCACAATTCACCTTCCTATATCATTATTGTCTTCTCCTTTAGTGATAGGTCACCTGCTCTTCTGGAATGACTGCAATCAGCTAGAGCAAACTGTTCTGTACTCATACCATCCTCCTTGTTGATCAATGGATAGTCAACAGTGCACAATCCCAGAACTCTTCTCTAGTCTATCCCCATACTTTCACGCTATTCTTCAAACCATACTTGACAGATAAAAAAATCTTATTCTCAAAGATAGCTCAAAGAAGAAAATTCCACAGTGAATGGATATGATAGTATTTTGAACAATCTCAACTGAACCCCATCTTAATTAGTTTTTCCCTAAGGTTCTTGTCCTCAGTCTTCTTCTCTCACTGCCCTTTTTCTTTTGATTAGGTCAATCATTCCCATAGCTTCAAATATCACCTCCAAGTACATGTTTTTCTAAGTGATTCATCCAAGCTTGGTCTCTCAGCCAAAATCCAAATCAACATCTCCAATTACCTATTAGAGAATTCTACCTAGAGGTTCCACCAAAATCTTAAATACAGCATGCCCAAAGCCACATTTCTTCCTCCTTCTGACTTAATTATTTTTATCAGTGGCATTAACATTCACCCACTGTCATATGTTAATAACCTTGGTGTTGTTTTTTACTGTTCTCTTTTCCTCTCATCATTTGCCATCAGTTACCAAATTCAGTCAATTCTATATGCACAATATTTTCCCCATCCCTTCTCGATTTTCTATTTCCACTGCCACCACTGTAGTATATAGCCTCCCCACAGATCTCTCTACTTTCACTCTTTTTCTCCTCTATCCTAGACTTCACACACTGCCAGACTAATGTTATTTGTCTAAAACTTTTCAAGGGCTGTATATTTAAATACCATATTAAGTTATTGGTAATCAAAGTCCTCCATAATCTGTTATCATCCAGTAGTGCCTTAGCTCCTATCACTCCCCTTAAGGTATTCTGTACTTATAACACTCCCCATTGTCCAGACATTCTCCCACCTCTATACCTTTGCTACAGATGTACCTGCAATGCCATGTCCCATCCATTTAATTCCTCATCATTTCTTAGACTCACTAAATTCAAATCTAATGTTACTTCTTCCCCATCCCAGACATCATTATTTCTCTGTTTTTACTTCTTTGATGTATTTACCATGCACTATTTTGCATTGTAATTATTTGTATATATGTACCACAACTGCTTATTAGATTATAGGCTCCATGAAGACAGGAACCATATCTTACATAAACTTCTCCAGCCCCCACTCAATAATCTACTTGGTAAATGTTCAATAAATGTTTGTTGAATTAAACTGAATGATCATGTTGGAGTATTTCCACTTAGGACATCCTAAGAAATAAGAAAGTCCTATAATGTACTTTGAGGTCTTTAGATAGCTGATGTCAGAGAAATTCTATCTAAATGTGAGTGGCATGAACTGTGCTTTGCACCAGTCCCAAGGGAACTCAGTGTCATAGATCACTGGCAACCCACCAATCCAGCCAGTGCTGGTGACAATATAATTTGTTGCCATGGAGAGCATTGTGATATCACACAGAGGAGGCATTCTGACCCTGGCATGATGGATTTAAAGGTATCAGAGATGGAAGGGGGAGCTATGGAAAACAAAATTCAACCCAATGAAGACAGCAAATATCCATCATCCTCTAGATCTGTCCTATAGAAGATTGCTTACAAAGTTCACACTGGAAACTAGGGCTTTAGTGTATTCATCCTCAAAGAAAAGATTAGGGTCAAGGTGATTATGTTCTTAGTAAATCATTTTCCTGAGGGGCTTGAGTAAATGTAAGATATGTGTCAAATTAAAAAACAGCAAAAGACTCACATTAAAGAAAACAATGATTCCTTGAATTGGTATTCATTTCTAAAAATTCATTTTTTCCAGATTATCTGATCATCCTCTATTCATGACAGATATGTATGTGCTGAGGAAAATGGCAACTATTGTTATTCCTCCTTTAGAGATCGGGAAATTAAAACATAGAGAGGTAAAGTGACTTCCTCAGAGTGGTAGAGATCGTTGATCCCCTTCCTTCACCCCCAAAGCCAACACTTTTTTTAGATCATTATCCAAAAGAAGCTTACTCATGGCCCCAAGAGCAAATGTAAAAGAATGTATATAACTGTATCTCCAAGGAGCCTTGGAATTCACATTTTCCAGATTCAGCCATTGATACAAGAGAATTCCTTTTCTATTCCTTCTTCTCCAGCAAACTCTTCTGTGGGCTATTTAATATTTCCTCTTGTCTCTTGCCCAACTAATCATAGTACAGGTGCAGAGGTGGTAGAGTAGAGGGAAGTCAAAGGGCTGAGAGGGAAGATAATTTATGTAGGCACCATCATAGTTCAAAAGGTTGTGTCAGTTTGAAAATTACCTTTGCTCTTGGCCTCCTCAAGTTATTAAAAGTGTGGTTCAGGAAGGCATCCTGAGCCATGAATCACCTGTCATGAAGAAAGCTTTTGACTCTGACCTCTTAAGGGTTTCTGCTAAAATTTCATATTGCATTAATAAATAAAATGACAAATTAGGAAAGGATGTTGCCAGGGTTTCTGGGAAAATAAGTGGGAGAAGCAACTCCTAGGATGGTCTGTGCCCTTCTAAGTGCCAGGGAATGTTAACTGTTATGCTCAGTTGTTGTGGAATGGCCTTGGTGGGCAGAGCCTGTTTAAAGCAGGTTCCATAGGCAGTCATGGGATATTTAAATGGCCATTACAGACAGCAGCTGAATGTACTAAACTATTGGGGCATGGGCCAATTCCACTTCCATTCTAGTTCTTGGCACAGAATCAGGCCCTCTGGGAGAAAAGGTGGCCACAGTAGCCCCATAGACTCCTTGAAACTCAGAGATGGTTTGAACTCAATGAGAGAAACACAGAATAAGGTATTAAGTACTTACCATTAAGAAAATAAACCCTTCCATTAGAAATTGGGTTTTTGCACATATTGTGCCTAACACAGTGTTATAATTAGGAAATCATTGGTGTGATAGGACCACTATCCACCAGGATTGCCTCTCCCCATGCAACCTGAGATGTAATAGTTTTTTCCTGTAAAAAGAGACAAAGCTGTCCCTAGGATTTAAGGGGTTCGGGGGACCAAGGCTCAAGCTGGGTCTCCTTTTGATGCAACTTCATGGTAGCCTCTAGCCATATTGACATGGCTTCCTAATCACCTAAAAGGATGGAATTGAGGGCTTTAAAACTTGGCAGATGTTCCCTAAGACACTGTGACTCACCACATTCTCCTGCCCTGCGGGCCACATCCATTTCTATATGGACCAAGATGGTGGGGGTTGGAGGAGGACCTTCATCTACGCTATCTAAGTGCTGGAGTATAGTTGTTCAACATCTCTTGTGTTTTAACTAATTAAATCTTCTTTTGTAAGCTGGTGGATGACCTTGTAATTCCTCATTTTGTCCCAAAATTGAACCTGAGCTACCAGGACACTGGCTTGAGTCAGGCCTGTTCCTAATAACTTGATTTGGAGTCAGAAGATCTGGGTGGAATTCCTATTTATATCACATACTACCTATGTGACTTTGGGCAAATCTTTTTTCTTTCTGGATATCTGTTTCCACATATGAAAAAAGGAGGTGTTAGACTAAGTATTTTTCATTGCCATTTTCAGCAATGGATCCTATTACCATAAACTCTTTTAGGGCTAAGACTGTACCTTATACTTCTTTTCCCCTCCTCCCTCCCAACACCTGGCATAGTGCTAAGCACATACACACTTGAGTGATTGATTAAAGTTGCCATTAACATGATAGTTGAGCTTGTTGAAAGTATTTTTTCCCCATTCCCTTCACAAGCCTAAGATTCCTTCTGGCTCTAAACCTATGATCCTCTGATCATGAACAAGGAATAAATTGATTTTCCAATACTTTAAAAAAAAACATTATTTCATCTGTATAAATACTCTTTCCACCCAGACAGACTGAGGCTGGTTTCATAAGTTTGCTGTAGCCAAAAAATAAAAAGTAATCACCTGGTGACCAACCTTCTGGTGATGAGCCTCTTGGAACTTATTGAGGTTGATCCTTAGACAACAGGAACACAGAGTTTTTCCTGAGCCTGTTCTTGACACATTTCCAGTTTGGCAGGAGCAACTAGAGCTTGTTTCCCACTGGCTTAGCCTTTGAGAACCCAGAGTCACCTGGATGCCCACTGTGAGACACAGGAGTGCAGGACCTGCACAATATATTTTCTAAAGAAATTTAAAAACTATTTTTCTAGTTATTGTGTTCTAGAAAACAATAAAATTGACAATGTTTCCCCCCCCCCCGCATAATCAATGAAATAGCAGTCTAATCCTTATGCTGCTAAACAGGACAGTGGATAGATCAGGGGACCTAAGATTCCAGAAGACCTAAATTCAAATCCTATTTCAGACACTAGCTGTGTGACCCTGGATAAGTCACTCAATGCATTCTCTAAGCTTCAGTTTTCTCATCTGTAAAACAAGGATAGCAATGTCACTTACCTAATAAAGTTGTGGTGAGGATCAAGTGGGATGATGTGTGTAAAACTCTTTGTAATCCTAATGCACTATATAAATACTATTATTGTTACATGTTCCATAATTCTGTGATCGTATGGAGCTTTTATTGTGACCCAAGGATAATTCTAGTGCAAAATAATACATGATGTGTGCATAAGTAAGCAAAATGCTGTATCTGACTATGCAGAGCAAAATCATTACTGATAAGGGGGAAAATTATATAAAATAAAATAATATAAATAAAATCATAACTCCCACACCTATAACCCTTATAACAATCCTGGGAGGTAAGTTGTATCTGTAAGTGTTAAAGGTTCCACTTTACCACTGAAGAAAATCTAACTATGAAAGATGAGGTGATTTACCCAAAGTTAAACAACTCATTACTATAAAAGGTAGGTTTTGAAACCAACTCACTGGATTCCAGTTCTAGTACTCTGGCCACTCTGCCATACAGACTATCAGGAAAGGCTTCCTGGAGGAGATGGCAACTGAGGTGGGTTTTAAAGAATGGAAAGGACTAGAAATAATTTTCTGTCCTCTTTCTGGCTCTACTGGAACTCAGGACAAAATACTTGAATCCATGTGTCCTAAAGCTGTGTTCCCTCATCTGTACCTTCTTATGCTTACAATTATTAGAGCCAATTCAAGGAACCACATCCAGGTTATTGGATTTGGAATTTTTTTAAGTCTTCCCAAAGTTAAGTGGGTTTGGAATTGTCTGCAACATCTGCATAGTGAGATAAGTCAGAAGATGTATTCAGAAATGGTTTGCTTGGGAAGGTTACATCTTTCATAAGCATGACTCTGAAGTCTGTGTTTAAATACAAAATGAATTTTCTTCCTGCTTTATATATATATTGATGAATCTACTTGAAAGGTGGCTGGGTTCCTCTGTGCTGGGGGGGCTTTGTTTTCTTCACACTCAGAGGCCAAAATCATAAGTCCTTTTGTTGCTCTCTTGCCCATTCACCTGCTAAACACACAGGCTTTTTCATCACCTATCAGACCTGCTTTAATAGAGAGATGCATCACACTACATCAGTGTCTGGTAGGTCTGATTTTACTATGAAAGCATATGAATTTATGTGCCTTTCAAGGCTTAACTAGGCCCAGAAACAAGCTACAGAAAAACTCAAGCTATTTTAAAGTCTCTTCTGAAGCAAACCTCCCGCCCACCAAAGAAAAGCTGATAAGCAAGTGAATTAAAAATTGTGTAACTCCAAGGTGTGTGCTGTGGGTCTGCATACCAAAATGCTTGCAAACTTTACCCAAGTATCATTGTTAAGACCAGAGTGACCAGATATTCTGGAATAAAACAATCTAGGACATATCCCCTTTCATTAAAAAAAATGATTCTGCCTTAGGAATCCAGCAGCGAGTTTTAACCCATGTGACTAACCTATATGCAGTGAATTAGTGGCCACGATTTCAAAGATCAAAGTTAAGAAATGCTTTTTTTTTGACTGGCAAAATTGGTAAAGGGCATAGAGAGGAGAGAGATACTGCCCTTGCTTTCACAAAAATCTCTAATATCCAAATTGATCTGTTATCTCATCAATGAAGATAATTGTGTCCACTGGCTGCCTATTAAAGGTAAATGCACCCATGGTGGCTTGTGAGTTTTAGGACGGAAGCTCCATAGAATGTCTTGAAACAGAGGTAGTTAATCCTTGTGGGGTTAACTAGATAGCAATATAAATTACGATACCTTCATTCCTGCCCATCCTGGATAGCTCCCATCCATGTTCCCCCATAGGTTCACTGTCGATTAAGAAAACTCAAAAGATGAAAATACAATTTTACAAACAAACAAAAGAGGCGGCAGGCACGGAGTGTGGCTATTCATTTTACACAAGAGTTCACTTAAGGGACACTTTAAATATGGAACTTCCTTAATGAAGTTAGTTGTGTTTGGATTTATGAAAAGGACTTACATGCAATATCCTAGATCACAAATGTTATCTCAAATTAAGCCCACCTATATTTAACTAGCAGTTATGTAGGGTAAAAATCTCAGTTGAACAGCTGTATTCCAAATGCCATATCTTCCCATTATTTCCCAAATATTACTATACCCCCATCATACAAAATCGCGGAGGAAAGGTCCATTGAGCAGAGTTGCAAAGAAGCAGCAGTGGGGTTGGTTGCCTGAGGATAGGGTAGCAGTATCTTCAATAAACTCCAGCATGCTCCTTGGCATATATCCTTACCTCATTGCTGATCACATACGTGCTCAGGTATACATGCTTTCACCTGTGGTTTTATTCTAAGATTAGTGTCTAGCAATCAGTACAGTTAATATGTTACTACTAAATAAGTTAATTACATTATTACTTTCTGACATTGCAATCACAAGATTTTTATGTTTTGATGCTAAATCTGGTAAAACTTTAAATTAGAGTAATTAAATAATTAGCCAGAAGATGTGACAAGCTAACAAAACGATTGCCCTATTTTTATTTATTTATTATCCTGAAGCACCAGTCCTGGTTTCTTCTTCAGAGGGGAGGTCCCAAAGGCAAACGCTGCAAGGATTGAAGAAGCGTGAGCTGGGAAGACATATCCTGTTCAGCTGCCATTGAGAGTCCAATTTGACTGTTTCCCAGTCTAACGTCTACACTGCATTAGCATCATTTTATTCTGCCCATTTTAGGAATTGTCTTATCCTCCCTAAAGTGTTTCTGCCTTCTCTGGAATTCTTGCATCTCTTTTCTCTGGTCATGCAGAAAAACGATAATGACATTTCCTCCATTGCCCGTACATCCCAGCGCCTGCCTGTAGGTTTGTACCTTTGGCTTTGAGCCCTCTTTGCTTACACGCTGAACCATAGTACATAAAGATGAACGAGATCAATGAAATATTCCTTTTTCTTCCCTAATGCCTTCCTGTTACGGCAGCAGCAGAGTTTAGTGATGTTTAAAAATGAAAATATCACCAGTAAATATCAAATATCACACACACACAACAAAGCAATCTACAGCCTTGCATAACATCCTGAACCAAATATATTTATCACATAGAGACTCACAGGGGTCGGAAATCAAATAGCAATTTAGAGGCCTACACAAGATTAAATCTAAGGCCCCTACCTTTTCCTCTCCTTCCTTTCTCCCTTAATTCTCCAGTTCTTGCGCTTCCTCTTCTTTCACCCTCCGTCTCATCTCCCTTTACTCACCCTTCCCCCCAAATGAGACAGTTCGTTAAATGGCAAATTATAGATTGTTCATGATCGCGGGATTCCGAGGGGTTTACAGCAATTTTAAGAAACATTGAGATTTCAGTCGAATTTGATATATGCAAATATTTAGGAACTAGATGTTCAAGAAAGCAATATTTATAAAGCTTTTGATGCCAGCTGTGGTTGTATTTTTTTAATCAGGTGATTTCTCTTTCAAGGTTATATGTGAGTAAGAAAAACCATAGTGATTATTGCATAGGCTGCTTCATTTAGAAATGAAAGGAAACGCTGTATTTTTTTTAAAGCAATGTGACTCTCTATAACATCAAGAGGCCACCTGAACAGGTACTGGCTGTGGTTGTATCTCTGGTGTTTTTGGGGGAAATACCAACAGCTGTGGTTTGTTTTTCTTTGCAACTTCTTTGCTTTAATTTCTGTGTCTTTACCAAAGATGTGTGAAATCATCTGAGTTTGGGGGAGGCAGAAACGTTCTGTTCCTATTGAAACATGAAAAATTCCCTTCTTTCCCAAATCTGCAGCAAATAGGAAAATATTTTGTCAAGGGACGTTTTATTTGAAAGTGATAAGAATAATGACAGTTATTAGTGGATAGCCACAAAGGAGAGAAGAATGTTTAAAAAAAGCATTTTTTCCAGTGAAATCTCATATAAATTATGACAATGTCAAGGATTTCTAAAAAGGGATGAGGAAACAAGGATGAGGGTTGGACTTTATTTTTTTTGAGTTTAAAAAATTATCTCTATAAATTTTCAGTTCAAAATTTTCTTTCCCACCCATTGAGAAGACAAGAAATAGAATATCCCTTATATATGTATATATAGACATATGTATATGAAGTCATACAAAACATTTCCACATTACCCATGTTACAAAAAAAATTTAAAAGAGGGAAAAATATGCTTCATTATGAGTCCATCAGTTTTCTCTCTGCAGGTAGATGATGTTTTTCATCATGAGTTCTTTAGAATTATATTGAATCCTTGTATTGATCGGAGTAACTAACATAATTGATTATCATTACAATACTGCTATTGCTATATATGATACTCACCTGATTCTGCTCTCTTTACTCTGCATCAGTTCATGTAAGTCTTCCCAGGTTTTTCTGAAACTATTCTCTTAATTATTTCTTACAAAACAATGGTATTTCATCATATTCATATGTCATAACCAATTCAGCCTTTTCCCAGTTGATGGGCATCCTCTCAGTTTCCAATTCTTTGCCAGAGAGTTGAACTTTAATTAGGACTTATCACCCTTATTCTTTTTTCTAGTTTCCAAGACCGTGATGAGACTCCATGCTGTTTATAAGGAGGGGTCATTTGAGAGGTTAAACTGAAGTCATAGCCATCAATGCAAGTTATAGATACAATACCACAAAGTGGTCTCATAGCAACAGTCATTCAATAGATCATTTGGTGGCATCCAGATTATTACCTAATTCACCAGGGATGTAAAGCTCTAATGTATTCTTCACTGATGTGAAGAATGCCTGTATGCCTGTCATTGTACTGAGTGCTATTGCATCCCAAAAGATGGATGAGACAAAGCCTCTACCCACAAGTTATATATGGCCCATCATATATGTAGGACACCCTCCAGGCTATCCTCCTAACTGGCACATCTCAGATATAATGACAATAGGTTCAAGTGGATAGTCAGTGGGTCCGCAGTCCTGAAACCACAGCACATGTGGCCCCAACTGTGCTTTTGCCTTTAATAATCAGCCAGAGAACGTAACTTAACTCAAAGTATAGGTGTTACTGAGGTGCATAGAGAAAAAAAAAACAGTAGCTACAAAACATTCCTGTTTTCCCCACCAGGGACCTACCTAGGGTCCACACAAATATACACAGGTGTACTGTGGACACATATATAATTAGTACAGAGGCACACATGTAAGAACACACATGACCAATACGACCCATCTTTGATGCTACAGTGTCCTCGTTTTCTTTGCTTATGGTGTCCTCATATGCTGCTCTTCTTAAGCATAACATGTCTGCTGGGTATGTCTCTCCATTGAGATTTCTGGGCGTACTATCTGATGGAGACACAACTACTAAGAAAGTAGTTCTACCACAAGACATCATTTAAGAGAAAGAGAAAGAACTCTTTACCCCTACCCCACCCCAAAGAGACAAGGAGTAATTCCATCTTAAAAGCTTCATTCTTCTTCCATTACTGGATTTATTCTTGACTGCTAGAGGTCACACTCCTCAAATATATCTCCTCTCTAATTCACTTCTTAGAGAATATGACTTGCTCTTTAAATGCCACTGTGTTTTTACTGAACTTTCAGTTAGTCAATGGATATTGACCCTATAATTCAATCAAATTTGAATGAAGAATTTCTTCATGCCTTGTAAAGGGGTAACAAAGTGTAAATGCTCCTTTATTCTTCATTTAATACTTTAATATCAGTTGTCCCTTACATTCTATAATTTTTATCATAATATGTTAATAAAATTACCAATACTTGTGTCTAATACTTGCCCCACTCCTCTACACTCTGTAGTTCATCAAATAAGCTGAGGAGAAAGCAATCAGTTGGGGATCTCATGATCAACCTTCTCCACTACCTTCATATGTAACTCTGTGGGTCAGTTGGTCCCAGTACATAATAGATATGCGTAAAATTTTAGTCTCTCGTAGAATTTCTCTGATTCAGTTCCTGCCAAGGAAAACTATGAGAACATCTGTATCTGGTTAATGTCTTTCACTCACCCAAAAAGGGGAACTTTTGGTTCCTCTATAAATATTTAGGACTTATATAGTTCACATGACTCACAGTCCCAGTAATAGGCTATGTCCAAGTCATTCCTCAGTATATATAATTACCTTTTATGCCAATTCTTCAGTCCTAGCAAGAACAAGGTCTTCAGGTTTGTTCCTCCTTACCAGGCCTCTTTCACAACTTCAGAATCTCCATTTGACAGCTACTTCTCAGTGAACATGTTAATGCACAGGCCTTTCCCCAGGTGCTTAAAACTGAGTCTCTCCATCTTTTCTTCTCCTGTTCTCTATGTTCCCTGTTATATTCACAAGCAGATCACATCTTGTGCATGTGTCCTAAAGTATCCCTAGATCAGAGGATAGAGTGTTTGTTGTCCTTTGTTTTCAAAGAGGACCAAAATGACATCACTATATTAGAGTCAAGTAACAGTGTGTCCAACTGGGGCTGATCAGAGGGCAGATGGTTCGTCCTTCATTCTCAAAGAATACCATGACATCAGGAAGATAATGCCATGACTTGCAAGTGAATTGGATTTAAGTAAGGAAGGGCTATGCAAGGTCATCAGCCTCCTTTCTCCTCTGGAGCCATCCAGGTCCAGTGACAAGATATAGATCAGTACAACTGGAGATGGCCCCTTCAGAGAGTAGAGAGATTTACCTGAATGCCTACTACATAAGTAGAGGTATAGGAAGATAACTTTAATTAAGTTCAAATATCCAGACCCATATTAACTGTATTCCAGAGTATTGAAAAAGCTTTGTAGATGGGATCTTAGAGACATTATTGATCATCTCTAAGAAATCATGCTGAATTAAAAATATGACAAATTATTAGACTGGAATGTGTCCTAATTTTCAAAAATTCCTCTTCTCAAAGGGCTCACATTCTAATAGGAGAGACAATGCAGAAGAATTCAGCTGCAGAGAAAATGGAAAAGCACAGTGATCTTCAGAGTATAGCAGCAAAATAGATGCTAATATATCTTCTTTAGTGTCATTACCATTGATAGAATCATATCCATTTCTGATGCTGAGTCATTTAAGAGTGCCAAGGACCTTGGTAGCAAGAACTTTCTTTTCTGGGTCTTTAGTAGCTGTAACTGCTAAGAAACATAGTTAGACCCACTTCATATATTCTGCTTCCTGTCTTTCCTACAGGGTGCTGTAGACCAACTCTCCTATGTTATAGATAAAGAAAATGATGTCCAGGAAAAAAAAAAAAACTAAATTGAAATGATTTAGATAAGTGTTCCAGGGAAAACACTGTAAGGATAAGTAGTACCTTAGCCTAAAGGAAAAAATTTCTGATGATGAAATTCCAGGCACTAGAAAAGATCATTGAGGGAAATATTTGGAGAAAATTGACTATAAGAGCGTTACTCCAATGGTGCCCCGTATACTTTATTGACTTCTTTTCCTTGCCCCTTAGCAACTCTTGGGTTAAAAAGGAGGAAGGGCTCTTCATTTGGGTGATACTAGGTCCTTCTATGCAAGCCTGTCATAAAGTGTTACTCTCATTTCCAAACATGTACCAGACAATATTTTCCTTGGGCACACTAAAAAAAAAAATGGACAATCAGTATTTTCAGAGCTAAAGTGTTACCATCAGAGATGTTTCTGAAGCTACCAGCCACCAAGCCAGGAACAAGAGCATTGTGAAGTTGAAAACTTAAGAAGGTAACAGAGAAAAAAGAAATCAGAGTTTGATATAGGAAGAAGGACAAAGCAGGCCAGGCAGGAGCTTTGTTTCTGTCACTGCTGCTGAAAGGAACTGGCAAACAAAGGGGAAGAAATAAAAGGAGAGAAAGTTGTTGAAGTCCTTGACTTGAATGGCTGTAAGGACTAGTAGTGCCTTTATTAGCTTTAATGAGCAACTTTCCAGGGAGAGTGCCCTTGAGAACTACAGAACCAAACTAAGCGACACCCCCCCCACCCAGTCTTTACTTACTGTTTGACAGTTTTTCTATGCTCCTGTTTGCTCTGGTGTTTCTTTTCTTTTTCTTATATTCTGAATGTAGGCCATGCTTTTGTTCCCAGCTTAGGTGTCTTCCTACTCTTCTCCTCCTGCTGAACCCAACAGTCTAACCCAAATCCTTCCCTGCACGAAGACTCCCTTTCCACAATCATCACTATGACCACCTCCAGTATCTCCAAGGGCTCAGGGCCAGCAGAGCTCAACAACATGGCTGGTTTATTGCCATCAGGGCCAGAGGCCAAGAGAAAGTATTAGGATATTCTTCTCCTTCTAGGTTAATTTGTGAGAGTAGAAGATTGCGTTAAAGGGGGGAAAGAAGAAAGAAAAGAAAAAGTGAAAGGGAGAAGAAGGTAATAGTCCTAAAGAAAGCAATCTCCTTGCTCCCTCTTTCAGATGGGTCATGTTGAGTTGTCCCATCCTCTTTCCCATTCTTTTCATATGTTGTACTGCAATAATTGTAGAGTCGTTTCATGGGCATGTGATCTGCATTTCAAGAGAAGCCTAGAGGATGATGCTTAATCCAAAGAAATAAGCAGGCTTGTGATAATTCTCCAGTCTAAGCACATATAACCTTTCTACTTGAAAAGTGTCGGTCTTTCCTTCAGGTCTGCTCCAAGTCCAAATTATCCTACTCTCTGTCTACCTCCTACATTTACCTTTCACCCACTCACTCATCCATTCATTCACTCGCTTACTCCCTTCATTCACTCAATTAATACTTAATATCATCAAAGTTTTCCCAATAAGATCAGGGATGAAGCAAGGATGCACATTTATCATCACTATTATTCAATAGAATACTAGAAATGCTAGTTTTAGCAAAAAGACAAGACAAATTAATCAAAGGAATTAAAATAGTCAATGAGGAAACAAAGTTATCACTCTCTGTAGATGATATGATATTCGGAGAATCCTAGAGAATCAACTCAATGACTAGTTGAAATAATTAACAACTTTAGCAAAGTTGCAGAATACAAAATAAACCCATATAAATCATCAACATTTCTATATATTGCCAACAAAATCTAGCAGCAAGAAGAGATAGAAAAAGAAATTCCATTTAAAATAACTGTAGACAATAGAAAATACTTGGGAAGTCTACCTGCCAAGATAAATCCAGGAAATATGAACACAATTACAAAATACTCTTCACAGAAATGAAGTCACACCTGAACAATTAGAAAAATATTAATTGCTTATGGGCAGGCTGAGCCAATATAATAAAGCTATCAAATACTTATTTTGTAGAGCCTAGAAAAATTATAATAAAATTCACCTAGAGGAACAAAAGATCAAGAATATCAATGGAATTAATGAAAAAAAATGTGAAGAAAGAGACTGAGTGGTGGATCAGTGGAATAGACTGGGTATACCACATATAGTAATAAATGGCCATAGTAACCTAGTGTTCAATAAATGCAAAGATTCCTGCTTTGGGAACAAAAACTCACTATTTGACAAAAAAGTGCTGGGAAAACTGGAAAGGAACATGTCAAAAACTAGATATAGACCAACATCTTACACCGTATGCCAAGATAAGGTCAAAATGGGTACATTATTTAGATATAAAGGGTGATATCATAAGCAAATTAGGGAAATATTACATAGCTTACCGATCAGATCTATAGATAAGGGAAGAATTTATGACCATACAAAAGATGGAGGGCATTATGGGATGTGAAATTGATAATTTTGATTACATTAAATTAAAAAGATTTTGCAGAAACAAAACCAACACAGTCACGATTAGAAGTACAGCAGAAAACAAGGGGGAGAATTTACAGCAAAATTATCTGACAAAGATCTCATTTCTAAAATATATAGAGAACTGAGTCAAATTTATAAAAACCCAAATCATTTCCCAATTGATAACTGGTCAAAGGATATGAACAGACATTTTTCAGATGAAAAAATTAAAGCTATCTACAATCATGAAAAATGCTCTAAATCACTATAGTTTAGAGAAAAGTAAATTAAAACAACTATTACTTCATACTTATCAGATTGATTAATATGACAGAAATGAAAAATGACAAATGTTGGAGGGGATGTGGGAAAAATGGGACACTAATACATTTGTTGGTGGGGTTGTAAAGTGATCCAATCATTGTAGAGAGCAATTTGGAACTATGCCCAACGGACTCTAAAACTATGCATACCCTATGATCAGCAATGCCACTACTAAGTCTGTATTCCAAGGACATTTTTAAAAAAAAAGAAAGAAAGAAAAGGACTCACATATACAAAAATATTTGTAGCAGCTCTGTGTGTGGTGGCAAAGAATTGAAAAGTAAAGCCAATCCACTGAGGAATGGCTGATCAAGTTGTAGTATATGGTTGTGATGGAATGCTACTGTTGCAAAAAGAAATGATGATCAGGATCATTTCAGAAAACCTGAAAAAACTTACATGAATTGTTGCAAAGTGAAGTGAGCAGAACCAGAACAACGCTGTATACAGTAACAGCAATATTATATGATGATCAGCTGTTAATGACCTAGCTCTTCTCAGCAATGCAGTGATCTAAGACAATTCCAAAGCACTCATGATAAAAAATGCCATCCACCTCCAGAGAAGTAACTGATGGTCCGAATGCAAATCGAAGCATACTACTTTTTACTTTATTTCTTATAGTTTTTTGGGTCTGTTTTCTTTTACAATATGACTAACATGGAATATGTTTTGTATGACTACATGTATTTTTGTACAGTCATTTCAGTTGTTTCAGACTCTTTGTCAACTTGTGGGGTTTTCTTGGCAAAGATACTGGAATGAATGGCTCACCATTTTCTTTTCCAGCTTATTTTACAGATGAGGAAACTAAGACTTGGTTAAGTGACTTGCCCAGGGTCACACAGCTAGTAAATGTCTGAGTCTAGATTTGAACTCAGGTATTGTTCACCCTAAGCCTGCTCTTCCTAGTTGCCCTGACTACATGTATAATCTGCCAAATTACTTGCTCCCCTCAGGGAGAAACATAGGGAGGGAAAGAAGGAGAAGATTTTGGACCCCAAATTTTTAGAAACAAGTGTTAAAATAGTTTTACATGTAATTGGAAAAACATAAAATATTTTTAAAATAATAAAACAAAAAAGAGTATAAAATATTTCAATCTACACCATCATATGATGGTGCAATTTGATGAGAACTGTAAAATATGCCTCCCATCTCTGTATCTATATGTTTGTAGTGATACAGATAGATATAGATATAGTTATACCCCACCACCACTGCCAGCTTTTCATTGCTGTTTGAAATTTCATCTTTAGGGCATTGTTCCTTTGGGTTAAACACTAGCTTCTTTAGGTTTCTCTTTTCAAATTGGGCAGACACATCTATGAAACAGTTCTGCAACAATTTCAGGATGATACTTAGATGAACCACCGTAGAATCCTAAAATATCAGAACTTAAAGATCATTTATTTCAACCTCCTCATTTTACTAATGAGGAAACTGAGGTTTAGCAGGGGGGAGCTGTCTTACCCAATGTCACACAGCCTCATTCAACTACAGTAGTACAGGTCTGGGCCTTGCTAGTTGGACTCCAACTCTTGTCTAAGGAATCACTACAAACTAATATAGGGCCAAAGTCTGTGGTGCCAGGTGGCAGCTATATTTCCTGTTGTGAGAGATGATCTCTCTAAAGCAAACCCTGCAGCCTGCCCTAGGGGAGTAGGCCCTTAGGACCTGAAGAGGCAGCAAAAACTTAAAAAAAAAAGTCTATGCTTGGTTTGATCAAAAACTGTTTTCCTTTTAAAGGCCAATTTGACCATCATAATGGGTTGAATCAATCATGTATGTGCAAACAGCTGAAGTCTTTTTGTGGCTTTTCAAAATATCAAATGCAAAATGAGAAAGCTACCAGTTTTTAAAAGAAGGGTGCATTTTCTTTGTTCCTTTCCAATCATCACCAATTGCAAGAGTCTAGCCTTGAACTGAGACAAAATCAAAACAAGGCTAATTCAGGAAACAAATGCATAGAATCTGTCATTCTATCCAAAAAGAAAATGCCATTCTCCTGGAAAGTAACTCGTTTTTATATTTGGGCTATGGTTGAATATTTATACTCAGCTTCCAACTTGAAATTTCTAGATGTGAACTTTGTAAACTTATGCCTCTTCACAGAACATAGTTTTCTCTTTCTATGCTTAAGCTAATTGTGGGATTCCAAAGCCAGAGTCCGAGTAGGGAGCATAAAAAAGGAAAGAGGGCACACAAAGAAAAGAAAGAATCAAAATTTGCCTACAAATAGCTCTGTCTAAAGTTAAGAGAGGTATCCTGCATAATGTATCATTTCTCCTCCCAGATAGAAAGAAAAATTATTTCAATACAGAATAATAAGAAGGAAGGAAGGAAAGAGGGAAGGAAGGAAGGAAGGAAGGAAGGAAGGAAGGAAGGAAGGAAGGAAGGAAGGAAGGAAGGAAGGAAGGAAGGAAGGAAGGAAGGAAGGAAGGAAAGAGGGAAGGAAGGAAGGAAGGAAAGAGGGAAGGAAGGAAGGAAGGAAGGAAGGAAGGAAGGAAGGAAGGAAGGAAGGAAGGAAGGAAGGAAGGAAGGAAGGAAGGAAGAATGGAAAGAGAGAGAAAGGAAACTATTTTGATTTTTTCCAGCAATAACCACATTCAAATGTACTATTTAAAAACTACATTTGCACTTTCCACCCTGCTGCATCCCATGATTGCAGTGTGATTATTAAACACTTCATAAATAATAATGTGACATTTTCCGATTGTGCATCTGATTAAGTGGCCATTCTTCTTTCTTCCTGAAACCATGGACAGATGAGATTGCTGAGGACAGGACATTTTCAAGTGGCCTCCATCCCCCTCTGCTGGTCCCCTGGGATAAGAAGTCACTGCAGTCTCCCAATTAAATGTGTGCAGATGTGAACCTCACCAAGCGTGAGGTGAGTCATTCTCTCCAGGGCCAGTTTTCCCCTGCTGCAGAGTCTCCCCTTTCCTTGACCCAGTACACTGACTTTATTTCCAAATAAATTTTTGGGATGTTTTTGTGGCCCCATTTCATTGGCAATGCCATCCATCCTGACACGGCAGAAAGGTGGGTGTCATCCTACTTTGGCCAAGTTTTACTACTCTGATCCCATAGCCTCCACCCCCACCCCAGAATTGATACTTTAGGAAGTCAGAAGTGTTTGGTGATCAGAGAAAACTGCAGGTAATCCTGTGCTGATTCCCCAGTGCCAGGAAAACTGTGCCTTTGCAAGTTTCTTCCTTCTTTCCACTGTTTATTTGCAATAAAGCAAAATCCACTCCACCCCGTATAGATTTAGGACAAATTTCATCCCACTGCAAGGACAGAATGCTTTTCCCAGCATAATCACCCTCTCAGAAAATGACTGAAGGAGACAGGGCAGGATACCAAGCCCAACCCAGCCATCTGCCTAGAGAGAGGCCTCTAATATTAGAGTGGGGAAAGAAAATTGGCTCCTGATTTGGGGTTATCATTTTTAGATAATGACAAATCTACCTCACTGATCACTCCTCTCCTCATCCTCCTCTTTTTCATTAGTTATGCAATTCCTCCAGCTCCCGCTTTAGCAATAGAGCAACTTCACCTCTCCTTTAGATGGTCAGGGATGAGGCATTTTCAGCTTGACAGGCTCTGAAACTGACTTCCCCTGCCATCCCTCATGCCAGAAGCCTTTTTAACTGATAATTTCAGGTTAAAAGAATTGCTATCACTCCTTTCTCACAATAAACCTAGCAAAATGAGACAAATATAGTGATGATTTTTGACCACACAAAGCCTTTCTGATAGTCTGTCCTTATTTAGCTTTATAACTGAACTGTTGACCTCATTCAGTCACCATTCCTTCATTTTGCATTTACTTCAGATGGTTTAAAAGATTTCCTTTCTCCTGCAGACCTCACCTAGCAATCTTTTTTGCACTCATTGTGCATAATTATATATTACAGTGATTTGTATGTATTTCATATCTCCTGTACCCAATGGCAAGCTCCATGTGGGCAAGAGTCACATTTTATCCTTGAGAAACACAAACCTTCAAATTGGAAAGTACCTCAGAAGTTATCTAGTTAGATACCTATCTGAAAAGGAATCACCTCTATAATTTCCCTTTAAGAACTTTACCTTCTGAGGCAATCTTTTGAATATATTTAATTATTAGAAAGTTTTCCTTATACAGAACTGAAATCTACTTCTCCAGAACTTCTATGCATGGCTCCTGGTTCTACCTTCTGGAACCAAGTGCTGCTAAGCACATCCCTCTTTCCTGATGGCCTTTCAAAGACAGCTATCATGATCCTCCAGGTCTTTTTTTCTCCAAGTTCCACATCCCAGTTCCTTCAAGAAATCATCTTACAACCAATGATGATCTATTTGAGAGGTATGAAACTCAAGATTGTGCAAAACTCCCTACTCCAGTCCAAATCAGATTAAAATGTAATTGGGAAACATTTAACCAAGTAAATAAAAATATGATGTAATAAAGATGATGTTAATTTGTTTTCTAAGTCAATATGAGGCCCACAGGGATACTTTCTATTTGAGTTTGATAGCACTAATCCATGCTAGCCTATTCCTAACAGAGAGGCAATGAATTCAAGATGAGGAATGAGATATATGTTTTTTGACATGGACAATGAGGAAATTTATATTGCTTGACTGTCCATATTGGTTACGAAGGTTTGTTTTTTTTTTTGCTTTTTCTTTTAAATTGGAAGAAAAGAAAATAAATGCTTATTAATTGAAGAAATAATAACTAAAAAATAAAAAATAATCTCTATGACATGATTTCTGGTCCCTTTAACCATCCTAGACTTCTTCCTCTGGTTGGTTTCCAGCTTATGAGAATAGACCTATGATTTCACTGATATAAGAAACTCCCAGATGAGGGGACTCTCTCTACTAAAACAAATCAGTATAGTTTCTGCAGTTTGTAGTCTTAAAAAGTTTCCCAAAGTTCTGAGAGCCCCAGGATAATATAGCCAGTATGTTTCAGAATTAGGGCTTAAGTTCAAGTGTTCTTAGCTCCGAGGCAAAATTGCCACTCTAATCAATGCCCCACCTAAAATGTGGTCAAGAACTAAATATAATACTTCACATAAGATGTGACCAGGTCGCATAGAGAAACTTTTTATCTACCTCAGTGGTGATCACAGAACTCTTCACCCAGTAGACACTTGAGAAGCATTTGTTGAATTGACTTGTGCCTAAATTTTTCTCCCAGTATATGGTTTTATAAGAGGAAGATCATTAATAATTAAGTGGAAAAATGCTTAGAAATTATTCCTAGAAGATAACTGATAGTTCCTTCACTTACACCACCATGTTGTCATGATGATAGATGGGGTCACATACAATATGTTTAGAGTTGCTAACCAAGGTGAAGTGATTACTGCCCCCCTCCCCAATTCTCAGTATGGGGGCAGGGACCATTGCTGACTCTAATTGCCTCTCGGTTCTAGACCCGTTCTTTATCTGGTTCCTACATTTATGGAATAGCAATAATTTGAGGGGCTCCCATCCTCGCTATGTGTTGGGACATAAATATTCTGTTGACCACCCATCTCACCTAAACCTTCCCATTCTCCTCTGTGGAACTCCATCAATGGACCCAAGTACTCATCTCCCAATAAACGTATCATTTTAGTTAGTTTAGCACGGAAGTGTGATCTACAGAGACCAGGACAAAACATTCTGACTGGATTGTCCAAAAGGTATGATCACAATAAGGGTTCTTTATGTGTCAAAGAGAGGATATAATAGGCTAGGAAGTACTAGAATGAGATTTAAGGGTCCTGATTTCTGCCTCTGCAATCAGCTACACCATCTGGAGTATGTTTCATCTCTCTGTTCCTCAGTTTCATACTCCTCCATAGAATCAGTGGTTTGAACTACGATTATCTAAGACTCCTCCCAGGGATCTGACAATTTGGAATTCTGTGAATTCCTCCTCTTAAAATTCTTTCAATCCAACAAGCATTTATTAAGCCCCTCCAAGGCAATATATGCTAAGGTTACAAAGACGAATCACAAAGCAATCCCTGCCCTCAAGGATCTTATATTCTACTAGGCGATACAACATGTACAAAGATACATGGTAATATCCAATTAGTTGCCAAGTTTTTCGCTTTCTACCTTTCTAATATCTCTCATATATACTCCCCTTCTCTCCTCTGACACTGGTACCACTACTGCATACTTTGACTATTACAATAAACCACTGATCAGTCTCCTTGGCGTAAGTCTATCCTCACTGCTGTCCATCCTCCAAATAGCTGTCAAATATATCTTCATAAAGGCAAGTTTGAGCACATCAACCCCCACTCCACATTCAGTCATTTCCACAGGCTCTCTCTTGCCTCCAGGGTCAAACATAAAATGCTCTGTTTAATTTTTAAAGCTCTCTATAACCTGACCCCTTCCTACTTTTCTAGTCAGATTACTTATTTTCCCCTGTCCCCTAACACTCTGGGATCCAATGGCACTGATCTTGTTGTCATTCTTCAAAGTAAACATCACATCTCCTGCTATTTTCACTTGCCTAAAACTTTTACTCTTGTTTCTCAGCTTCCCTGGATTTCTTCAAGTCAGCTAAAATCCTATCTTCTGCAAGAAACCTTTCTTAATCCCCCTCAAAGTCTGTAGCTTTTCTCTGTTGATTTATCTTGCATGTATCTTGTTTGTATAAAGTTATCTGCATATTGGTTCCCTTACTTGACTCTGACTTCCTTGACAACAGGGTCTCTCTTTTACTTGAAATGATGGAGAATTCTTGGGGAAGTGATGGGGAAAATGATGGAGAGGTGTATTTATAGCATGATCAAGAAGCAGAAATGGAGAAGTAATGAGAGCATTAATGGTAAAGCCGATACAAGTTATTATTGGAGTCTCTTGATGAATAAGTCTTCTCACCTCCTTTATGTGTCTTAGTTTCCCTATCTGTGAAATGTGATTGTGACACAAGACCCTTATTTTCCTCTTGGAGAAGCAGCAAATTGAAAAAGATCACAGCTGGGAAAGGTGATAGTCACTCCTGAGAATGGAAGGATCCCAGGAAAACATGGCAAACAGTCTTAGTCTATCAAACAACTGTGCCAAACCTGTTCCCATTTTAGGAAATCCTTTACTTACTCTTTCTGAATGTCATTCATCTGTAAATTGGGGGTTGGGGTGGAATAGATGATTTCTAAGGTTTCTTCTAATTTTTTCACTCTAATCTCTTTAGCCAGACCTGCAGAGTACTAATGTTTTGTTAGTGACACAGAACCCATTCTCAACCTTCTTTCACTCCGAGAAAGTTTTAATTGGATATGAAACCTTACCTGAAAAAAGGAAGGAAGGAAGGAAGGAAGGAAGGAAGGAAGGAAGGAAGGAAGGAAGGAAGGAAGGAAGGAAGGAAGGAAGAAATGAAGGAGAGGGAAGAAAGAAGGGTCTTTCCAATATAATGGAAACAACAAGGACTATATTATCATGGGCACTCCATAGTTGAAACTAAACACCCAATTCTCTCTACTTCTGGTTGATTCAGAAAACATACATACTGTTCTCATTTCTCTCTGCTGCCTGATCTAGTCATGATTTACCCCAAGGACCTTGAGCAGTGAAATGAATCCCCCTCATTTAGAATATTCCTATCCCTAACCCCTAACATACACACTCCATGGCAGGCCCAGTCCTTAAAAAAGAAAATCAGGCATATGGGCAATTGTCCAGCTGAGTAGAGAAATATCTGCTGATTTCTCTAAAAAGAGGAGGGGGAAAAACCCTTCTCATCCCCTTGTGCTAAGGACATTCTGAGCAAATACTACTTAAGGAACAATCTTAATTTTGACTGCTCCCAGAAGAGCAGTAAGTTGACTCCTAGAACTTCATTATCCTGTGCATTAGCGCTACCCCATTTACTCCTCCCCCCGCCACCCACTCTCTCTCCAACCCCCCACAACACAGCTGCCCTCAGTCAGAGACCAGCTGAGTTTTCCAATCAGATGATACAGCAGACATGTGCCTTGCCTTTTTGGACAAGGTTCGAAATAACCAAATGTTCTCACCTCAACCCAGGTCAAGTCTAGCATCAGGACATTGTCATTTGACTTCCAATCCTGTAAGTCTCCTAGTCAGTAGTGGCTGCTGCCCAGGTTGGTTACAGGGATCTCAACTATTCCAAATAAATTTTGAGCCTCTTGCAGATGGTAAATACTCCATGCCATGTGGCTTTAAGGGCTCCAAAGCTCTCCCTGCCTCTCTCCTGAGCAGTAACAGCAAGCTAGCTGGGCAGCAGTCTTTGAAATAGGCCTAGTTATGTGGTGCTTATAAACAGTCCTGATCCTGCAGAGGTATGGCCCCAGACCACTGAAATTCCTCCACCATCCAGGATCTCCCAAGGTCTTTATGCCTCTATTTTTGTTGTTGAGTCATTTCAGTTATGTCTGAATTTTTGTAACCTTATTTTGGATTTTCTTGGCAAAGATACTGTAATGGTCCACCATTTCCTTCTCCACTTCATTTTTTAACACAGTTGAGGAACTGAGGCAAACAAGGTTAAGTGATTTGCCTAGGGTCACACAGCTAGTATGTGAGGTTGGATTTGAATTCAAGTCCTCTTGACTCCAGGACTTAAACTCTATCCACTGTACCATCTAGCTCCCCTTTGCCTCCATACCTGCTCCTTATAGCTGAATACACAATGAGAGCATAGTCATTAAACTGTCAGGGCAAAATGTAGCCATACCAAGAATGGTAACTGAGCATACTTATAAAATAGGGTAATGGAAAGAGCATTGGTCTTTCTGTAGCCAGAATGCTAGGGTTCAAGTTCAGGTTCAAGTTGGAGTTCTTCCATTTACTAGCTGTAATTTACCCAAGGCAAATTACACATCTGAACTTCAGCTGTCTCATCCTCACATTACTGACTTAACAGGGCTTGGAGGAAAAAAGTGTATGGTAAAACTTAAAGCACTACACAAAAGTGAGTGGTTATTAATAAAAAGGCAGAGGGTGAAAGACAACAGAGAGGCAGAGAGGAACTGATTCTTCATATGGCTGGTGGCAGATTCAGAAGAGATGTCTAAATTTATCCTGATGCATCTTCAGGAGCTAAATAAAGTAGGATTCCCTGGGCAGGAGGCTATTCACATTTATCTCACTGCCAGTCATGTGGGTATTGGTAAATGTATTCAGTTCAGCATCCTTCATACTGTCAAGCCTCTAGCCAATAGATTTTATTGAAGGATTTGGATCTTTAAAAAAAATTGCTAATTTAGGCAAGATTTTCCATATAAAAGGACTGATTTTTTAAAGTTTGGATTTTGTACAGTTTCACATAGTAGAAGCAACCTGAATTTTGGATTAGGAGATCTAGATTTGAATCCCAACTCCTACCTGTACGACCTTTGGCAAATCACATAACCAACCTCAGTTTCCTTAGACATGAAATAGGGATAATACTACTGGAAAAACCTACCTCACAGACATTTAGGGTAACAAAACATTTTTAAGCCTTAAAAAAATGCCAAAGCAATGTAAGCTCTGTTTTTAAAAGGATATTACCTAAGAGACCTTGGAATGCCATAGTAATTTCCCTCTATCATGTGAAATATGTAGATAAAATTATTTTCTATGTTTAATTTTTCTCCTTTTCTTCTCCAGATGTGAACTTTTGATTCAAAATAAGGCTAGCTTCCCATCTCCTCTCCTAGGTCATGAGATCTCTTGGACATATTTTGTCTGAATATATTTTCATGAGGGAATATCCCCTTACCTGGAATAAAACTTCTTCCTTTGCTATGTAAAGGGTTTTAGCAGAAGATCCTTAGCATTTCCAACCCTTCAGAGATGTCAAGGGGTGGAAGGAGGGCTACCTATCATTTCCTCAGAAACTCAGTGATTCTATTCATCCAGCCCTGGGAATGTCTGTTTCCAAAAACCTTCAACCCAAGATATGGGTAAACATGAGCCTCTGAATGGGATATTGACCTGAGACCATTCAAAGGCACTCTGGCTTCTACTTCAAAACTAGGGGAAAGATCTAATTAAGGCCAAGTACAAGTGAATCTAATCTGAATCCTAAACAATGTCTGAATTACCAAATGCTTTAAAAGAAATGCAGTTTTTTTTTTTTTTACTTTCAAATGCTTGAAAGTTATCTGTCAGCCAATATTGTGTTGCCAAGTTGAAGTCCTTAAGACTACTTAAAAAAAATTCACTCATATTTAGAATCCTGTGTCCAAGTAGCTACTACCAAAGTACTGGTTCTCTAAATTAAACTAAAATTCTGCCTATAATCTTTACACTGAAACAAACTCTGATTTCATTCCCTTCTTTTTCAGCAGATGACCTCATTCTATTTATTCAAGAAAAAAAAACAGGCCATCTGTAACTAGGACAGGGCAATCAGGGCTTTGCCCCAGGGCAATGAAACTCAGAAGGTGCTGACAGTATTTGCACTACTTCCACAGAATCAACTGTGCCTAGTACCTAGTTCAAGACTAATTAGCTAAAATTGGAATATGCAAGATAGTGTTTCTTCTCCCCATCCCCCCTCCACAGCTGCCTAAATCCAAATGAGCTCCTTTCCATTCCAGTCCTCCCCTGCAAGATTGAAGCTTCTCCAGAAGTGTCCTTGTAGTACCCTTCATCTTTACCTTTGGTGGCTGGTACTCTGAGATCTCTGACTCTCCTTATAGGGGTAATACCTCATTTTCTTTTCATGGTTTCAAACAAATGTGTCTTAATAAATTGAATTTAGGATACATACTGCTTGCCCATGCACCAAAATTTCTAGTGGCAACTCCATGTGTGAACTTCTTCTCCCTTTTCTGTCCCTTAAAATCTCTCTATATCATCTCTTACTTTTCTCCAGTCTCTGAAGAAAAAAATGATCCCCCTCCTTAAAAATTTCTTCTCTTCTACTTGTAACCTTAGTCATGTCTTTTCTGCCTTTTCTAAGAGACATTTCCCATCTAAGAGATTTTTCCCATCAATCATTCCCTCCATTTCTCATCTATTTCTCACTTTCTATGACTTCCCTGCTAAGAGCAAATATACCCAAGCCACCCTCAACCTTAAGAAATTTTCACTCGACCCTGATTCTTCTCAAACTGTTATCTTTATCTCTCCGCCATTTCACTGTCATGCTCTTGGAATCAACTACTTGTTGCCTCAACTTCTTTAACACCTATTTATTTCTTATTCTCTAATCATCATGCTCCCAAACCAACCACTCTGCTGGAACCATTTTCTTCAAGATTTCCAACAATCTATTAATTGTTACACCTAATGGGCTTTTCTCAATCCTTGAGACTAAATGACTTAGTAGCTTTGAACACGAACCATACCCATCCTCCTGGATACAATTCCTTTAAACTCTATGACTACTCTTTTATGGTTCTTTCTTCCTGTACTCTTCCATCTTTATTATATCACTGCCCATCTTCTACTCCTGAAACATGAGTGCTCCCAAAAGCGCTGCCCTGGGTTCTCCATCTTCTCTACTTTTTCTACACTCTTTTCCTTGGTCATCTCATCTGCTCCTTGATTCAGTAATCATTTCTGTGCAGATTACTCCCAGATCTATATATCTAGCCCTAATCTTTCTCCTAAACTCAAATCATATCACCAGTTGTCTGCTGGACATTTTTATCTGTATGTCTTTTCATCACAAACTCAACACATCTAAAACAGAACTTGTTTTTTCCCCTTAAATGCATCCTTCCTCCAAATGCCTCTATTTCTGTTCAGAATTCTATCATCTTTGCATTCAGCTTCTGGACAACATTGGAATCATCCTTGACCCTTCACTCTCCCTCAACCCCTCGTATCAAATCAGTAGCCAAGTCCCATCTCCCCTCACAACATATCTCACATCTATCCCTTTCTGTTCATTCACATGACCATTACCCCATGTCAGACTTTCATCATATCTCTCCTGTGCTATTGCCAGTCTATGTTACTCCTCCTTTCGAAAACTTTCAAAGTGGCTCCCCATTAATGCTAGGATGAAATATAAATTAAGCAACCTGGCATTTAAGGCTTTCATAAAATAGTCTCCAACCTACCTTTCAAGACTGAATTCATATTTCTTTCTCTGTCTCATATACTGTCTATTGTATACAAGCTATTCCCTAAATTCATCATCCACCTCCCATCACCATGCACAAACTATCCCCCAATGGCTAAAATGCATGCCTTTCTATTCTCTGCTTCTTAGGATTGTTATGTTCCTTCACAGTTTCACTCAGATGCCAGATCCTCTATAAAACCTTCTCTATAAATTCTCTCTCCTTTTCAGATCACCCTGGATTTATGTATTTGTGTGTTTGTATACATATTGTGTCTCCTCCCTCTCTGAGAGAATATAAGCTCCTTAAGAGGTGGGACTGTTTCCTTTTTGGTTTTGTATACCTAATACCTAACACAGTGACTTGAACAAAACACCTGAGTAATTATTGAAATGTTGAACTGAATAGTGCAAAGGTAAAGTCCAACCCAGTCTCAGCTAATAATACTCCAAACATTCTTTTTCATAATTCACCAAAAGGGCTTCACCATTCTGTTTGCACATATGATTTAGCACAACACAGGACAATCATCTCAGAGCTAGAAGAAAATTAGTGTGGGACTAAAAGACCAACTTGGACTATTGGCAGCCCAGAATTTACATAAAGATAGAACATTTCTGTACATCAGCCATGATTCTGCTGTTCCTCAGAATATTTCTGCACATCAGCCATGATTCTACTGTTCCTCCAGCCAAGGACATTCAGCAGAGCTACATGCAATGCTCCTTCAAAATGATGCAATAACAGAAGGGTAGGATACAGCTCAGAATCCTTCCTCATTGTACCACTCTACCTAGCCCCAATATTGTCTCCTAGATGGCAATTGCTACCATAGTAAAGTCCTTGAAAATTGAAGTTAACTGAAAATAAATAATGCCCCATCTCCCAGTCCCTGATCTTAAAACCAAAGCAATTGTTAATTATTAGGGAGACTAAGGGATGCTGTCCCATCCCAGCAAAGGGTACAGATCTCTGGAGACAGGCAGTTAGCATGAATGCAATCAGGTGGGTCAGATATTAATCAATTGCCAAGGATTTACTGAATTACTACTGCCTACTCAGCCCCATTTTCAGTGCTGTAGGGAAGATAGAGAAGAAGATAGGCTTCCCACCCTCAAGGAATTCCCAGTCTTAATGAAGAATGGAGGTCCACATACAACAAACTATAAAAGCCAGAGTGCTATCAGACACTCAATCCACTGGATTTCCTGACAAGCACATTCTAGAGGGAATAATAACTGCAAAGTGTAAGGCTGGATTGTGTCCTAGGGCAATTTGGTAAGCGAAAGGTTATTGGTCAATAATCCCATTGGGTTTCTGAAGAAAACACTTAACATAGCAAGTGTCCCAAGGCTGGTTGGCTCACCTTGGCATGCTAGTTGACTCCTCCCTCCACAGGGAGGCCCCCAAGGGCCTCCCAGTTCTCTGAAAGCAAGGCAGTCAGCCATGAACACATTGCTCACAAAACCTACTGGCAGGCCTGGTCTCCATTCATGCAGAATATTGTCCTTAATAAATATTTATAGGTCACACTACAAGGCTGGAGCCAACCAACCCGGAGACGTTCCCTTATCCCAGATACACTACAATTGAGTAAGCGTCAAACCTTATGAACAGCTGCAATTCCACACTACCCCTCCTTGCTTCTGTCCCTTCCCACCACAAAAAAAAAAAAAAAAAAGGTAGGTTTCCTTCCCCTCCTCTGTATGAAACCTGGACTTAATTGAGGATGTAGCTATTTATTTTCCTTCCCTCACTGGGCCCAGACCATGAAATATTTATTTCTCTCATCACGCCTCTGTGCTCTAACAGGCTAAAAAAACCCAATTCCCCATGGGCCCAGAGAGTAAATTGTTAGTCAATAAACCCAAATAAGGAAATGCACAAATAAAATTGGAAGCCAAGGCTTGCCTCAAACAGAACCAGAAACCTGATTCAGCAGAAGGGCAGAACAAGGAAGCATCATAAAAGATTTACTGTGCTCACTCAGCAATGTCCTCCATCCCCTGATTGGGATGCATCCAGCGTAATTATTGTAGAGAGATGCTGTCCTTTCCCTTGCTTTAACCACCATGCCAAAGTACAGTGCAAACCTAGTGGGGTTTTATGGCTGGATGGAATTTACATTAATTCCTTTGGGCCTAGAGGCCCAGTTCAGGTTGACAGGGGCAAACTCATCATAAATATTCAAAAAAATTTTTTTTACATTTTGTGTGTATGTGTATACAAAAGAGAGAGGCTCCTAGAAAGTGCAAAGCAGAGGAAACAAAGCAGAAATTCCCATTAACTGGCTTTGAGTAACATGTCCAGCCTCTTACCTCCATTGTTTCTCTCACTCAATAGGAATAAATTCAGTTCTACATGGGGGGAGGGGAGGAGAGGAAAGAGAAGAAAATATTTTAAAACAAGACTAGAGTTGGCTATTTCATTTTTGATACCAAAGTAAATGGGGGCAAGGGGAAGAGAAGGTATAGTCTCATTATTTTTGGTATAGATTTTCCATTAGATACTTTTCTGCACTTAATTTTTTTAAAGAAGGCATTCAATTCCCTACCCACCACCAAGAGTTAACATGAGTTAGAATACCAGTCAACTACAACCTCCATGAGAGCAACCATTCTCTTATCTTTGTAGCTCCCAAAACTAGGCCCAGTGCCTCACATGTAGTAGGTAATTAATAAATGTTTGTCATGTTTCATTGCATTGAATGAAATGGAAAATGAATGTTAGAGGTTATTAAATAAAATGATTAAATAAGATGTATGAGAGAAAGAGCACTGAATTTGGAGTCAGAGATTCAGAATTCAAAGCCTGGCTCAGCTACTGACTAGTTCACTTAGTGAACTTAGGGATTTGTCTTCTCTGGGCCTCAGTCTCATCGGGCCTGCAAAATGATTGCATGAATTGAATAAAACTTAGCTAACTCTTTCACCATATGGACTTTTTTAAGACAGGAAAAAAGGGAAGATTCAATTCAAAGCAATTCAGGAGGCATTTTTAGCATTTATACTGGTTAAGGTACTGTGCTAGTCACTAGGAATCAATCAATAAGCATTTATTAAGTATGTTCCAGCTGCTGGGTTAAGCTTGAATATAAAGGAATTCAAAGACAAAAGTTTAAAATCTGGTGACAGACACTTAGTAGCTGTGTGACCCTGGACAAGTCACTTAACCCTGTTTGCCTCCATTTCCTCACCTGTAAAATGACCTGGAGAAGAAAATGGCCAACATTCCAAATATCTTTGCCAAGAAAACCCCAAATGGGGTCACAAAGTGTCAGACACAACAGAACAATGATAACATGAAGACAAAGTGAAAAATAGTTATTGTGTTCAAAGAGCTTACGTCCAACCGGATGAATTCTGAGGTCACTTTCATCTGTAAGTTCTATAACCCAATAATCCTACATTTTTTTGAATGGAGTTAGAGCATGGGCCAATGTAGAGTTCAACATATGTTCAGTAAATGAATGAATAATGAATGGCAGTGGCTTGAAAGGAGGAATGGAATCCCAATCTAAGGGTTAGACTTAAGAGAAGAGGACAAGGTGAATGTACTACCTTGAAGTCAGCTAAAAACAAGTGTTGATCCTGATGCTCATCAGAAAATAATTGTAAGATTTAGAGCTAGAGTCTTAGAAATCATCTAGCTTCTCTCCATTTTACAAATGAAGAAACTGAGCTCTTGAGACATAAAGAAGATTATCCAAGGTCATGTAAATAGAAAATAGCCAAGACAGTTTTTGGATCCAGGTTCTCTGACTTCAGATCCAGGACTCTTTATACTAGACCAAAGTGCCTCCCATCACCTAAGACTGAGAGTGGACAAACCACGGAGGCAGTGCAGTGAAGAGGAAAGAACATTGAACGGGAATCTTTCACATTGAAGGATTTGGTGGATTGTGCACATAGCAGAACTGTTCAATTGAGTCCCAACTGCAACACTTACAAGCAGCGTTATCTTGGATAAGCCACTTAATCTTTCAATGACTCAGTTTCCTCATCAGTAAAATAAGAATATTTACACTACCAGCCTCACAGGATTGTTAGAAGGCAAGTGCTTGTATCTTTTTGCCACATCACACAGGATTGATCTTGGGCAAATTATCAAACTCAGTTCAATTGAGCAGACATTTGCTAACCTCTGAGACTTAGTTTCCTCATCCCTAAAACAGAGAAAATAAAACTTGCACAGCCTACATCAAAGCACTATTAGGGTCAGGATCAAATAAGCTAAGAGTATCTATAAAGTAGGAAGCTAGGTCATGTAGATAGAGTACTAGGTCTGCAGTTAGGAAGACCTTAGTTCAAATCTGCCCTCAGACATTTACTAGCTGTGTGACCCTGGATAAGTCACTTAACCCTGCTTGCCTTGGTTTCCTCATCTGTAAAATGATCTGGAGAAGGAAATGGCAAAACACCCTAGTATCTTTGCCAAGAAAATCCCAAAAGGGTCTGAAGAGTTAGACACAATGAGGGGAGGAAGAGGAGAACAACTAAACCACGACAATCTACAGAGTATTTTGTAAGCCTTTAAGTACTCTATAAATGTAAGCTATTGTTATTTGTATTATCCAGAAGCTGTAGTGGAATGCAGCTTGCTGAGAGATTATCAGAAAGCATTCACAAAGGTCCTGTGTGGCTCAGAGCAGGTGAATGGACTAAAACCTGGCTGACTGTCTTCATAGTGACTTTGTTAAGAGAAAGGGGGGCAGGGAGGATGAAAAATTGAAATTCTGTTGTCAAGTAACATCACGCTTTAATTTCATGCCACATTATAGCAATCTGGTCGGCAAAGCACTCCCAGAGAGTGAGTGTGGCCTGCGTGTTATAGCTTTTGCTGGCAGCCCCACAAGCCCTGGAGACCCAGAGCCCTCCACTAATTGTAAACCCGATTAAATAGTAGGGTGAAGAAGTCTGATTAATTCCATCTATCTCCAAGCATCAGGACCAGCAACCAGACATGGCCAAAGTCCCACATCTTCCCAGACTCCAATCCTTTGTTCTTTGGACTTAAAAGGGAAAGGGAAGAGAGGAGAGGGAATGAGGTTGGAGACTAAAGGGGGAGGGACTGGGAAGCACAATGGGAAAATTACAAAATTATGAAATATGAGAAACAATTTCATTTTCCTTTCTTAAGAAATGAACCTCCCATCTTAAAAAAAAAAAAAGCATAAAAATGATCATTTCAATTAGCATCTTTCTGCACTTGCCCAGGCAAATTACCATATTAATAAACTTCTGATAGACTTTCAAAGGCTGCTTAGCTGAGGGCTTGCGATCAAGCTAAATTCATGGTCCCTTGGACAGGAGGGATTTGGACTTGATTAATTTTAGTTGCTCTGGTTTAAGTGGAAATGTCGATCTGGTTTCATGTGTGTGCTCTATGTCTGCACCGGAGTGAGCGTAAACCAAGGAAGCGGACAGTGAAAACCCAGAACCCTCCACCTCTGGATGTTAGCTTGCCTGATGGCCTTTTATAAAATACAGAGCTGCCATGACCCCATCACTTGCCTCTTCACCTATTTCATGCCAGGTTTTAATCATAAATGTCGGTACAGATTTCTGTTGATGCCACTGTGACTCGTTCCTCCTGCTTGGATAATACTAATAATGTAAAAATTGTTCACATTTATATGGCAATTTGAGGTTTTCAAAGCCATTTGCATATATTATTTCATTTTATCCTCACAACAGTGATTGGCAGCTTGTCATAGCCCACTTTGAGTCTGGATGACCAAGGTTGAGGTTTTGCATCTGACACAGACAGGTCAAATCAAGTCACAACCTCTCAATGATCCAGGTGCTTTGTAAGACAGTTGTAGAACATGAACCAATTTACAAGCATTATTGGAGAAAGTTGCCTCACTGAATCACAGATCCAGATCATTTTTTTTTTTAAATCATCAGAACCACCCTGAGAGATAGGTGTTTATGTCCACTTTACAAATAGAAAAACTGAGGCAAAGAGCATTTAAGTGACTTGCTATGGGCCACCCAACTAGTAAGTATCTGCATTCTATCCACTATATAATACTAACTTCTATTTCCTCAGCACTTCAAGATTCATGAAGCATTTGCAACATGCCTAGGAGGAAGGTAGTACAAGTATTTATTACCCCTCATTTAGAGACAAGGAAACCAAGTCACATAGAGAAATGACTTGTCCAAAATCACACAGCTAATGTCAGGGTCAGATCTTAAATTCAGGTCTTCTGACTCCAAAACCAATAAAACAAAGTGTCAAAGAGAGAATATCCATCTCTAGACTCATTGCAGCACTTTGGGAAACACTTTCATGCTTATTCCCTACTCTAGACACAACTTCATGGAGTCTTCATCCATTGTCTACCAGTAGTTCCTACCAAGCCCTTGTAGTTGCCTTGCAAAAATTATTCTGAATGGGTTCATAGATTCCTGGGATCCTAGGATTTATAATAGGGAGGAGTCATCAATTATTTAGACTAGAAGGAACCTTGGAGATCATCTAATTCCATCATTTTATAGATAAGGAAACTAAGGTCAAGAAAGTAATTCACCCAATCTTAGAGGCTAGCATGCACGCACGCACACACACACACACACACACACACACACACACACACACACACGAGTGGCTGGCTCTTTTCACTACACAATGTACCAAAAGGTTTGGGATAAATTAATGGATAACAAGCCCATAAAGATCATTGAGAATAGTTTGTCATACTCTTCACAGAGTAGGCTCCCCTTTATATTCCCTCTCCTCCAAGAGAATTCTATATCATTACAGTCGGAAAAAGGTAGGTTTACTTGCCCCATGTCATTAAAAATCAAAACCAATAATTCTATCCCTTGGTCCCTTAAACCCCTTCTAGGAAGGAGCTGTCCAAACCATATAAGGAAAGGAAAACTACATATTAAAAAAAACCTGAACCATTTCCCCAGGTTTTATAGAAATTTTTGAGAGGACAAAAATCTGAAGGACTGAGGAAGCCCACACAGACAATGGAATGAGGAAGGGGTGGAGAGGTTCAACAGGGACTATATTCAAAAGTGGTTAATCCTGATCACTCAAGTTTTCCTGAAAGCTGAATCTAGGAAACCAATGTTTTGGAGAACCCTCTCTCTTCTTGTGTCAACACTGATTTATTAAGGATATGGCTTCTGGAAGATAGGACATCCATTTCCAATAATCAGGAGTGTGGTGACAACTGTCATTTTAAAGGACTGTTCTTGTGTTTTATAACATCAGATGCCCAGAGATGGTACATCAAATGCAAAACTAGCAAATATTATGGTAATGGCCTAAATCCAGACCTTTTTTTTTTTCAATAAAATGGATCCCCTGATCAGAGAAGATGGTATGAAGGAACCCATAAGGAATAAGGATATGTCCTACAAAGATCTTGATGATTGCTGCACTGGTAGCAGACATAACTGACATTGCAATCCTATATTCTGAATTTTGTTAAGGTTGTATCCTAATTAGGAAATCTGCTATAGAGAAAAGTAATGGGAATTTGGATTCTGAAGAATGTAAAAGGCATAGATTGATAAAGAGAAGGGACAGAAGTCCAGATTTGGGGGATGGCATAGGTATGAACACTGTACCATAATCAGGAAAGCATGACAGTTGAATCATGAAAATAGGAAGATACCATTGACTCTAGTGTTAGTACCAACCAATGCCTCACTCTAGGCTGCCTGCAGGCAAGCTGTAAAACCAGGGATAGCCCAGGTCTTTTGGTTGATATTCGTTACGTTGGACTTTAGATTCTATTCAATTAGAAATTATATAAAGAGCTTGCTCTGTCAGGCACTGTCCCAAGTGCTGAAAATAAAAATACAAACTAAAAGGAAGATAGTCCTAGGTGAGTACTATCAAGATGCTTGTACTCTAATGAGGGAAGTCAATACAGAAGGAGCAGGGGCATAGGTAAGAACGTAGTCATGCAGATGAAAAGTGGAAAAGCAATCCTACTTCACAGAGAAAACTAGTCCAGAACTGATCAAGGTTAGAAATGGGCATAATTGGCATGAGTACTCCCTCTCAAATTGAGACTCGAGGGAGAAACCTACTGATCAGAGGTGGAGGCCAATGGGTTGACAAGGTGCTGAGGCAAAGATGGAAAAGTCATCTAGAGAGTCAGGAACAGAACCAGGCTAGAAGCAAACATGACCCTTCTAGGAAGAACAAGAAAGCTAGATGAGAGCTTATTTATTGTGTCAAGCAGTGTAGTGGTGGGAAGTCTGGTCACTCAAGTGGCTTTCTCTTTATGTAAGTTTAGCTGTGTTAAATACAACCTAGGGAAAATCTTGTGCTCCAGACTATGCTGTAAATTGGCAGATGGTTTGGAAATAAAGAATACTGAAGGGCAAGGCATCAAAGACTATGTTATTAGCTCAGCAAAAACTGTGTTACTAGGAATGTCTTTTAAGCTCCCTCTCTCTCTTTCCCTCTCTCTTTCTCTCTATCTCTTTTTCTCCCTCATCTCCCTATCTTACCTAGACTGAAAGTTCAGTGGTCACTCACAGGTCCAGTCCTACTACTGATTAGCACAAAAGTCTTTTCCTGCTCCATTTCTAACCTGGTCTAGTTCACCCTGACTTAGGCAGCTTCATGGCCCCCCACTCTCATGAACTACCCATATTGGTACCAGGCAATGTGGACATCCAATCAGCTTTTGTCCTACTGTGTGTAGCTCAGAACTCCCAAGCTTAAACAAATCTCCAGACTCAAAGCAGGAACTACATATGTGTGTGCCATCGAGTCTAATCCTCTCATACTGTCTTTATCTTCCCTGTTTTGATAGTAGGGGACCCCTGCAGTTAAGGTTTACAAGACCATGATACATGATTATCAGTGTCAGTACTGTACAAAGAACACTACTTAAGGCATGACCATAGAAAAATATATAAATAGCATGTCATAGATGGTGTCATTCACAAAACTGACATGTTGAATGGAAATTCTTCTACCAAAATGTTTAGGAGAGCCAGATCTTAGAAGAGAATGGTATATCTAGGCTCAAAGTGCTCTGTATGTAATAATGAGAGCATGTGTGGTGAAAACGATAGAGAGGAACCTGTTAAAGCTGAGATTTATGGTCCAGCTGTATTACCTGTGGCAATTAGTGTCTGTATCATCATTGGAGTGAATGAAGGTATTCACTAGTACCATGCTGCTCCAGAAATTATGGTGTGCACCAAGTGTGGAGGAAGAAACAGTGGCAAAAGCTATGATCAAGTCCATCCTAGAGCTGCTCAAAATGGTACCAACTGAAAGTCCTCCCAATTCCCAATACCTAGAAAAGGGTGTCTGGCAGCCAGGATGTAACACAGAAGAAGAAACAGGTATGTTTCGTGCAGGCAAACACTTAGCTGAAGCAGGGAGGTCATAAGAGCATTTGTGTTAGGAAGGGATAAGAGAAGCGATTGGGGACATTGCAGAGGAGGGAACGGTTGGTAGAACTACTTGAGAGGCAGTTGGAGAAATCTGGATTTGACTCAAGGGGCAATAAGGACCTACCATGAGTCCTTGAGTGAGGATAGTGGTGTGAAAGAGGCGAGGTTGAAGCCCAGAGACCCTGGAATAAGAGGTACAATAATACAACTGCCCAAATTTGTTATCCATATTCCATTTGTCCAGGTAATCAAGACTGGCTGAATATATCACACTGCACATTCCCAATCACTACCTGGAATCGTCCATTAAATAAATTAGTATTAAATTGGTGTGAGGCCTCTTATGATTTGGAAGTGACCCTGAGCTCTCAAAGACTTCCTAATGATTTATCCAACATTTTCTCCAATATTCTACAAAGTCAGAAAGGCTTTCAGTACAGGTCTAGCAACACAACATGTGGCTGTGAACATGTGGCCACCAGTGTAGCTAAGTATATATAGTCATATCTGTAGGTGAGGGACTATGTGGCCACAGAAATACATGACAATTGTCCACCATAGCATAGAATGGTTTTGAGCTCTATCTATGGCATTAGTGCCCACAGGTGACACATGCTCCCTGAAATACATACATATATGTGTATGTATGTATTGTGTATTATATGGTGTGCATTGTGGGTGTGTGATGTATACTTAACCATTTGCATATCATTTCTTCCATTAGACTCTGAATTCCATGAGACCAGAGATTGGAGTTTTTGCCCTTCTTTGTATCTTTAGCACTTAGCAGATTACTTGGCACATAATAGGTGCTTAATAAATACTAGTTGATTGACTGATAGATAAATGAACACAATGTAGCTTACATTGTAAATATCAGAGGGATAGAAAAGTAACTACCAAGAATATCAGGAAAATCCTCATGTACTTGAGTCATGTTTTGAATGAAAATAGAGGTGGGAATGAGGAGGAAAATGCATTCCAGAGAGAAGGGACAACTTTGCAAAGACACAGAGGTGGAGGATGAAATGCCATGTTTGGGCAGGTCAGTTTGACTAGAACAGAGAATGAGAGACAGAAGTCTTTCAGGCCGAGAATTTTGTATTTTACCCCTTAGGCAATAAAGAGTCATTGAAGAGCCCAGCTAAGATTCCAAGCCAGGTAACTACTCTGACTCCAGATTCTGTGTTCTCTCTCCTCTGCATGACACTGCCTCGAAAAGAACACCTAATTTGTGCAGGTAAAGATTGGTTTTGGGGATCGCTAGATTTGAAGTAACAAAATTGTTAATCCATTGGGTATCGATGACATTATTTGTAGTATTGTTGTCAGCACAGTTGTACATAGAGTGATATTCAATTATTACTGATATTCAGCAGCAGCTCTGAAGGAATACTGTTCAACCCAGCAAAGTGGTTTCCTGCAGGCTGTGGGATACACCATTTAAAAAAAAGTATATCTTTGCAGCTATCTGTGGACCTCCATTCTGGGGCAAATGATAATGTCCTTGCAGGAATGCGCTAAAGTAAAGTTGATTCAATGACAACTGCTAAGCAACTACTTCGGCATTTCCCCAAAATGAGAGGCCATTTACCTCCCCCATCCCTGCCTGTCCCCCTTTTCCATCTCCCTCTTCTTCTCCTCCTCCCACTCCTCAGCATAGAATACACCTCAGGATTCTGGGACCTGCTGTCTCTCTGGAATGTATTTCTTTCAAAGGCCACTGAGCCTCACATTATGGCTACACGGTGAGAAAAGCAGGGAACAGTAGGAAATGATAGTTTACACAAATGGATGTGGAAATGCATTTTCTCCTGTACTTAGAGAAATAACAGCTTTCAAAAGAGATCTAAATCCTAGCAACAAGCACTTCATAAATGCAAAAGGTCCTTCCCTTTTTTATGTAACAGCTTAAAGAGGCTTCTCTTCTGTGTAAACTCATTTTAAAAATATCCACCCTATCCTATTTGGATGGGCTTAAATTATGTGATCTGGAAAGGAGGTGAATGTAAATTCACTTCTCTGAGTTCTGCTTGTGGGTCAATACTGTTAACCAGGGTGGCAAGGTGCTGGCTCATCCAAATTTCAAATAATTGAGCAGATTTTTTTTCATCGTGAACTTAGAAACCAGGTAACTTGGAATTTTGAATTCCTAACTATGTGTTTTTCACAGTCTTCCAAGATTATTTTATTATTAAGGATCACAGAATCCCAAAACTCAGGTGACCTAAATGTTACTTGATTTGGGGGCTTGCTCTCTCTCTCTAACAACCCTAATAAATAGTCATTATAGACCCAGCTTGAAGAACTCCTGTGATGGTGAACTTAATACCTCATAAGGCACTGCATTCCATTTGGGGATAGCTGGAACTGTCAGCAAGTTTTCCTTATGCATATTCCTAACCCCTGGACTCAATCTCCTGTTGAAAGGCCAGGTCCCCAGAGGGAAGCTGATGAATTCCCCATTCTTGGTAAGGGGAGTTGGTCAGCATCCCTATGAGGACCCTATTGCTCACAAGATCCTACCCAATGTGCTTCCCCTAAAAGCAATCAACCAATTGACATCAATCAACTTTAACAAAAGAAAATTCATTGGGAAGGAGCAAGAGTCATAAAACAATTCACCCAAACCAGGGGATGCATACTCCCCCAAGGAATATACAAGGTCCCAAGGAGAAGGGACCAAATTATTATGCTATTGAGGCATACTTGTAGAGAACATGTGGGCCCAGGAGGTACTTTGAAATCCTGGTCCTGGGAATCTTTTTCTCCCTTCAAGGAGGCTGCACCAAGTCTACTTCAGGGAGTTACTTTCTTGCTTAGCTGGACTGACTCCATCCAGAACTCAGCACCCAGGTCAATTCATTGCTGTCCTGGGTCAAGTAAAACCTGCCACTTGCTCCAGGACTCCAATTGTTGGTGGGACCTCAATTAAGAGATTTTTCAGTCTCATTTTTTGACTGTGAAATCCCACCTCAGAATATTCATTCAACTTTACCAAAGATGATGGAAAAGAAATTATAAGGAACAGAGGCATCATGTGCTCGAGAATATATGGGGGTTAGATTGGGGAATACAGCTTTTCTTTCCCTCTCCCACATCCAGCAAGTCACAGCAGTCTCTCTCATTCAAAAGCCACCAAAAGAGAGTAAGAGGTCATTTTTGTGAACTTTTTTAATGTCCTCTCAGTTCTGACTCCTCAGACAATTAGAACATTCTTCATCACCAAAATACCAGACCCTCAGTCTCTCATAGGTAAAAATAAATTCACTAGATTTCCACATGCCAGATTGGAACCAGACAGGGAATATTGCACATGCTCTGTAGATATGCCCAGGGCATAGATACACCACATGTACTCCAAGGACTGGAGCTTTATTGTCCTGTCCCCACCATTACACTTATTTTTGTTGGAGAGAGTTTGATTAATTACACAAACATGAACACACACACTTCATCAATTCATCAGTGAATCTATGAACTGAATGATGTAGGTATCTGACCCCTCTTCCATTAGTGATGGTAAGAGTTGTGGTTCTATATTTTCAATACCTTAATTCCAGTCCTGACTCTGGCACTTACTAGTTACATGAACTTGGTCAGGTCATTTCACCTATCAGAGTCTCAGTTTCCTCATCCATAAAATGGGAATAATATCTATACCACTTACATCCCAGGGATACATGAAGAAAAATGCTTAATAAAGCACCATAAAATTTTGTTTTGTGTGCACATTACCTTGAAAAAAACTAAAATTTTAAAAGGGATAAAAATACTTTTGACATAATGGACACCTCGCTCCCTGACTTACAAAAATTCTCACAAACTCTAAATGTTTCTTGGAAGATGATCTGTTCCCCCCCACCCCCATTCTTTTTGGAATGAGGATATAAGAACAAATAAGGATGAAACAGCCCAAACAGAATGAAACAGCATGCTCTAATGAACAGAACTCTACACTTGGAGTCTGGAGAGCTGAGTTCAAATCCCACATCCAAAAACTAAAGACGTGAATCATTTAACCTCTCTGGATCTCTATTTCCTCATCTCTAAAATGAAGTTACTAATACTTGGGTTACCAACTTCACTAGGTTGTTATGAGTAAAACACTAGGCAAACTTTAAGGCAGCGAAGAAGATATTTTGCAATCCTAAGTGTGCTATATAAATATGAGATCTTATCCCTGAAAATCTAGGGGTTTCTTAGGAGAAATGATTAAGCAACCACCTTAGTAGGTAAATGGGCATCAGCTAATTACCAATGATAGCTTGGGTAAGAGAAATGAGGTAATAAAAATCATCAAGAAAATGTATGACCAGAGAATCAAATGGACTATTCATGTAATGAAAGGCCAAGATAACATACAGAGAGCCCAGGAGCTGCACTAGGCTCAGCAAATCATTAAGGACAGCCTCAGGTCCCTTTCTATGAGCCTTCCTGTAGGGCCTTTCTCTCCTGTGTTCCAAAACAGAATGGGCAGTCTTAGAAATATTTACTGAAAGACACGGACAGGTCATACAAGACAAGAAGGTGAGAAAGGGATGAGGTGCCCTCATTGATGAGACCACAGAACTATTAGAATATAATATTCGTAATATGGGAAAATCTGTGGCTGAAATGTTGGATACTCTCTTCTTATGAAAACATATCAACATATAAATTTGAGATGGTTGGACTAAATTATCTCTACTTCTACTTTCTATGATATTTTGATTCTTTACTGACCATCTCCCATGTGCCCAGATCTGTGGAAGGTCATTCTTCTGCTGGTCCTACCTCTGACTTTCCATGCTTTGAAACCATGCCTCCACTGCTGTTCCATTCTGGAACTTGCCTCAATGGTTGGAGCCTCCCACTGGACATCCAACTGTCCCTGTTTCCTTCTTATCCTGGAATATCCCTCTGGAGCAAGTCCTGCCCCCTTCTCCCACTGGTGAGCTCCTCCTGGAATCTCCATTTTCTGAAGAGATCCAGACAAGCAAGTCTTCATTGTCTTCAAAGCCAGGTCCCTGAACTCACCCCCATTGTCTTTGGTGTTGTTTTGTTCCCTAGTGAGAGCAGGAACTGTCTTCCTTTTAGTTTATATTTGTATTTGCAGCACTTAGCTCAGTGCTGAGCCCATAGTACTCAATGAATAGATACCCATTTCCTTCCTTCTTTCCTTCCTTCCATGGAAGCAAGATGGCACGATGGATAAAGCTCTGGACCTGGAATAAGGAAGACATAAATTCAAATTTGGCCTCAAACACTAATTACTTAAAGTGGGACCTGGGAAGGTCTTTAACCTTTGTTTCAGTTTGTTCATCTGCCAGATGAGGATGATAATAATACCTGCCTCCCAGGTTGGTGAGGATCCAATGAGATATCTGTAAAGCACTTAGCATAGCACCTGGCACAGACAGCATACTTTATAAATGCTGTGCCTTCTCGCTCCTCCCAACCTCCCTATGGTCAGCTATGATGTGGGGTAGAAAACCCTTGCTATCATGTGGCTTACAGCTGGGAAGAGAAAACTCAAATTTGTGAAACCATTAGAGAACAGCTCAAGAAATCCTATTTCACCACAGTCATCACAGATTCTATGCCAAATTTTTTTGTGAATTTTTTTTAATTGAGCTGGTATTACTTTAAAATCATTTATTTCTAAACTATCTTTGGTGCAAGATTAGAACGCACAGAATACTCGTTAAAATTGGGAAGATGCATGTCTTACCACATCACATGATTTCCTCATGGCAGCTTCACCTGCCTCCTGCTCCTCTTCTACTTCATCGGGTTGAGTGATAATACCCTTAGTACTGCAGCACTCTAAACAAGCCACACAAGTCAACTTGCAGAAATACACTGACAATGTGCTTGCACTGAGAATCCTAATCTCACAGCTTGCCATGTGCAAGAGATAAATACGCACCCATATGCCACTGGTGAATACATTGCTATTCTGTTTACCTTTTAAGTGTGGTGAACAGAATTACACCATGTGACCATTATGCGAAGAGATGTTATAAGCCAAGTTTTGGACTGAGAAAAAAAGGCAAACAAACTAGGTTGTGATGATTATGTGGTAGCAACAATTATGCAGTGAGATATGAGTAGGAAAGTCCATTTTGGGTAATCTGAGCAATTCAGGAAACAAGGTTAGGGAAGGGATTGATGCTCAAGGACTTGAATAATCAGGGAATTACAGAGAATCATAAAGACAGGAGGAACTTCAGCAGCCATCTAGTTCAAGCCACAAATGAAAAAGAATTCTCTATAATATCAAGAAATGATAAGCCAGATCTTGCTTAAAGATTCTGATAGGGGGAACTTTCAAAGGGAGCCCATTTTACTTTGAGATAGCTCTAATTGTTCAAAGTTGTTTGTTTGTTTTCCTGCCATTAACTCCAAATTTTTATCTTTGGCCCTTCCATTCATTCGTCTTAGCTCTGCCTGCTGCCACCAAGAACAACAAGTTTAATTTTCCCCCTATGTATTTGAGCCTACATCTCCTCTTCTATGACCTAAACATCCCCCATCTTCATATAGCATGACTTTTGAGTCCTTCATCATCCTGGTCATCCTCTTTGGAAAGTTTTTCAGCTTGTCAATTTTCTTCCTAAAGCATGGTGCCCCAGAATATGGGCATCAAGATTATGTCAAAGACTAGGTCTAATGACACATGTAAACATCATATGTTATCTGGGACAGAAGATGGAGAAGCTATAGAAGACTGGGCTATACTGACCCCATAATAGACTGGGGATTGTATTCTGGATTAAATCCTTGATTTTATATAGGTTTATTTTCCTTCGCCACTTTCTCCTAAAATTCAAGTACCACATAAAACTCTGGTTAACCAAGGATAGTGGCTATATGAGAATCTAGTTGAATGAATTTTTGCTGTCCTTGGACTGTATGACAGCTCTCCGATCAGAATTAGAGAGAAACAAGAGAGTGGCTGCTAGTGAACACGCTGCCACTCCAACCGGGTATCGTTAAGCCCCATCAGAACTTCATAATCATGGTGTTTAATTAAACAACACGGGCATGCTGCTATGCATTAATAATGAGGCCTGGCACTTTCACATGTCAAGCTAAATACAGTTTTAAATTAATAATGTCGCACCACAGCATTAGTGCAAAACTGAAATCTTATTAACAACTTAATAAAATCTCTTATTTGCTGAACTTCCAGCTATGGGAAAACTAGAGCTTGGCTTCCTCTGGGATTGCCCTGGAAGAAAGGGGCCTCCATCTCACACTCTGTCCATATTTCTCTGAGTTTTAGCAGGACCCTGGAGAAGTAATTGCTGATATCAGTGACTTCCTTCCCATGCTCCCTCAAAGTTTATATGCAATGAGGCACTTGGGCCCCTTTCAAATAGCATGGGACCACCTGCTCTAACAGGTTCCAGTGGGGTTATTTAAAGAAATGGCAATCACTCATATTTATAACTCACTTTACAGCACACAATATGCTTTCTTCATAATAACTGTCTTGGTTGGCAAGCGAGCATAAACCCACAAAGACCACTATATCCAGTCTGTCTGACCAGATCATATGTCCACCTACATCATCTTTTCATTTGCCCTGCTACTACTCATGTTGTATACCCCACTCCACCTCCCACTTTCATTGCCCATCTTGATTTAGGCACAATAATCAATTTCATAAAAATATTGCTTTTGGAAAAGCCATGGCAACTAGCTATCCTATGGATCAATTTACCATCCCTGTTACTGCTCAGACCAAAACTCCTTTTTCCTGATCACCATTCCCCTATGTGTAATCTCCTTTATTTAGAATGTAAACTCCTTGGAAAAGGGACTATCCCACTTTTGAATTTGAATTTCTAGCACTAGCAAAATGCCTGACAAAGAGTAAGCACATAATATTTTTTTGTTCATTCATTCAATAGCCTTGTGACATCTTAGAGGGTAGACCTCTTATTATCCTATTGTATAATGAAGAAAACTGAGATTTAGAGAGTTGAAGTGACATCCAAAATTCCACAGTCAGAAATTGGCAAAGCCAGAACTCACTCTTCTGGACACAAGTGTAGTGTTTTTTCTATACTATGTCATGCCGCCTCACTCTATGAATACTAGCACTACTCGCAATGCTCAGTTCATAACGACAATTCAAGGGAACTGAACAACAGATATTCCAAAACAGCAAATAATACAAATCTCATTTGACATGAAATTATTCCATTCTGGTCAACACATTTTGGGAAGGATATGAATAGCCTGAACAGTGTCCAAAAGAAGGCAGCAAGGATGGTGAAGGACCCCAAGTTCATGCTGTTTGCATGTGAAGGAGCAAATGAAAAAGCATTTATTAAGTGCTTGTAGGTACTAAGGGCTGGAAATACAAACACAAAAAAGAGATATTCTCTGCCCTCAATAAGTTGACATTCTGCCAGGGGGATACTACATATATAGGAAGACGGTCACTAGGACAGGGTGTTTAGGGCTGAAAAGTCACAGGGACAGTGAATGAAGCCATAGGGAAATAAATTGACATGTTCTTTGGGAAGTAATAGTAAAATTTATTTAATTACTATTCCCAGAGGATCAATGAAAGGAATTAAAGATGTTTAGACTGGAGAAGAGAAGGTGTAAGGGAGGTATAAGGTCTTCAAGTATTTGATGGGCTGTCACATGGAAAAGGATTAAACTTTTTTTGTTACCTCAAAGGAGAGAACCGAGAGCAATGAGTAGAAGTTGCAAAGAGGTCTAAAGCCTTGATGAAAAACAATCAGAACTTTCCAAAGTGGAACAGACTGCTTCAGAAAGTAGTGAGATCCTACATGCAAGAAACCTTCGAGCAGAGGCTGCATAACCATTTGTCAGGTATGTTAGAAAGGGCATTCTTGTTCAGATATAGGTTGAACCGATGGTTTCTGAGGTTCTTTCCAGCTGAGATTCTGTGAGATATATATTATATATGTATACTTATACATATTATATAGATATGTATGTCCATAAACAGTAGATATACTATAGTTTTATGCATATCACTATAGAAAGTAAAAGAACTGTGATTTTTACCCAGGTTAGGATTCCCTCCACTGGTGCAAATCACAATCTTTCTATGCCTAATGAGACAGTTTAATGAGCTATGTTAGCCAGAGAAAAAGTCATTGCTAAATGGTAGCCAATTTTCTAATGAATCTTTTTAAACATGACTAACTAGTCATAGGACAATACATATATGTAGTCCATCACTGGGCCCTTTCCAGTTTGTAGACTGTCAAAGCATATCTTCCACTTGTATAACTTCTGAAAAACCAGGGCTACCTCCACAGCACAATGAGGCATTAGAGTGGGGCTTTTGTGGAGGATACAGACCAGTAGATGGATGGACCGATAGACAGACAGAGAGATAGAAAGATAGACAGATAGATGGAAAGATAGGTGGGTGGGTGGATGGATGAATGGATGGATGGGTGGATGGTTTAGATAAATAGATGATAGACTAGATAAAAAAATTATATGCATATACACACATATACAGTGCACATATTTAAGGGAAATGAGGTTTTTGACTCTTACCTCTAAGATCAAATATAAAATCCTTTGTGTTTTAACACAAAAACTTCATAACCTGCCCCCTCTACCATCACAATATTTTTATTCCTTACTCTCCTCCATGCACTCTATGATCCAATTACTCTGGACTTCTTGTCATTCCTGAACAAAACATTCTATCTATCAACTCCATGAATTTTCTTTGTTATTTTTTCAATTAACAAACATTCATTTTCTCTCCTCATATTCACTAAAGAAAGAAACAAAATTATTGTAAGTCATACCAAGTAAAAGAAATTCCTGTTTTGGTCATGTAAACATGTATATGTCATTGCGCATTTTGAGTCCATCACCTCTTTGGCAAAGGTGGTTAACATTCTTTATCTTCACTTTTCTGAAACAGTTTGATCCTTCCATTGATTAGAAGTGCTATATCTTTCAAAGTTGTTTGACTTTACAATGTTGTTATTTTAGAAATCATTTTCTTTATTCTTCTCCCTTCACTGCATCAGTTCATACAAGCTTAATTATGATGCAATAATGTTCCATTACTTTCATATGATATAATGTGTTCAGCTATTCCCTGAGTTCCCCCTTTAGTTTTCTGTTCTTTGTCACTACAAAAAGAGATGCTAAAAATATTTTGAACATATGGATCCTTCTCCTCTTTCTCTGATCTCTTCAGAGTCTAGGTTTAGCAGTGGCATCAAAGGACCTGAATTTTAGTAACGTTTGGGCCATAGTTCCAAATTGCCTTCCAAAACGGTTAGACCATACCAATGGTACGTTAATGGGCCTGTTTTCCCATGTCCCTCCAACATTTATCATTTCCCTTTTTAACCACCTTTGCCAGTCTGTAAGGTAGAACTTCAGAATTGCTTTCATTTGCATTTCTCTAATTCTTAGTGATTTGGAGACTTTTGTTCATATGGCTCTTAGTAGCTTGGATTTCTTCCCTTGAAAACTGCCTGTTCTTGTCCTTTGACTGCCCATTAATTAGTAAATAACTCTTATTCTTATAAGTTTGAATCTATTCCTTATATGTTTTGAGATTTTTATCAGGAATTTTTTTTTTGCAAAGATTTTTCCCAGTTAACCATAGTCCTTCAAATTTTAGTGGCGTTCACCTTTGTAACCTATTTTTTATTGATGAAAAGATGCCTTCTCTCCTTTCACCTCCACCCCCACTGCCAAAGAAAGAAAAAAGTCCTTGTAACACAAAAGTATGATGAAGCAAAGCAAATTCTTGCACTGGTCATATAAAAAAAGTCTTCATCTGCACCCTGAATCCTCCACTTCTCTAGCAAGTTTCACCCTGAGTCTACCGGAACCTTGGCTGGTCATTGCTGTTGATCAGATTCCCATCCCCTTTTTATAAAGAAGAGAGTGGTGAGAGAGAAATGTGGTTCTCTAGCTCTGATGCCATCTGCTTCTGCTTTCCCTCTTCCCTTTCCCTCACCCAGAACTCAACGTGGTTACAGTCTATTCTGCTTAGGACTAATCCCTTGCTTAGTCTATCCTCACTCTCATTCTACCCTTTCCCTTCTGCTTCCCTGTTAAATAAAATGTATTTCTGCATTTTGTATATTTTTCCTTCTTTTGACCAATTCAAAAGAAAGTGATGATCAACTGTCACCCATTCCCTCCACCCTTCCTCCTTGTCTGTTTAGTATTTTACTTGTACACTCAAATTAGGTGAGATAATTCCCCCCCACCCTTCTCCCTTCCTTCTCCCCTAGTATATCCCATTTATCCTCCATTTCCTTCCTTCTCTTAAAATCAAAAATTTAAAAACCAGTTCCAGACCCTCTGTCTTATTAAATACCCTCTGTGCTCCTGATGGTAGTGTTCTCAGGGAACGTGTCATCTTCTATATATTAGAAAGTAAAAAATTCATTGTTTAGACCCTTATTTACCATTTTCTGATTTCTTTCACTCATGTTTATATTTCAAAGTTTTTACATATACTGATCTTTTTATTAGGAATGCTGGAAAGTCATCTATTTCATTATAATTTTTCCCCTCTAGGATTATACTCAGTTTGCTGGATATATTAGTCTTGGATTTAAGCATATATATTTTTCTTTCTGGAATATCACATTTAAAGCTCTACTCTTCTTTATAGTAGGTGCTGCCAAACCTTAGGTGATCCTGTCTGTGTACTCAGTAATTGAATTCTTTCTGTCTGCTTGCAGTATTATTTCTTTCACATGGCAGTTGTGGATTTTGACCATATTGTTGCTAAGTGACCAGTAGACTCTATATTCCCATTTTTTCCTCTGTTTCTAAGAGATGTGGACAGTTTTCATTTATGGTTTCTTAAAACATTATGTCTAAAATTATTTTTGATCATAAGTTTTAAGGAAGTCCAGTGGTTCTTAAATTATCTCTCCTTGATCTGTAATAAGTAACAGAACATAGAGATAAACCCATGACCTCTAACTCTGGGTAGTGAGGTGGTGCAGTGGATGAGTGCACTGGACTTGGAATCAGGAGGACTTATTTTCATGAGTTCAAATCTAGCCTCAGACACCTAACTGTGTGACCGTGGGCAAGTCAGTTAACCCTGTTTCCCTCAGATTCGCATCTATAAAATGAGCTGGAAAAGGAAATAGCAAACCATTCATGTACCTTTGCCAAGAAAATTTAAAAAGGGAAGAGGGGATCACAAAGAGTTGGACATGACTAAAACAACTGATCAACACCTCTAACTCCAAATTCAGTGGCCTTTCCATCACATGACAATGAATCCCTTTAAAAAAAAAAAAAAAGCACATGCCAAAAACCAACAGAGGACTCTTTAGATGAATTAAGCTGATAATGAGACAATCTGTTGGTTTTTGTGACACTGCTCTCTCTTGGTTCTCCTCCTACCCATCTGACCACCCCTCATTGGTCTTTTTTCCTGGGTCTTTATCTAGGTCGTATTCACTAACAATGAATATTTGCCAAGGCTCTATTCTGAGCCCCCTTCTTTTCTGCCTCTATACTATCTCTCATGGTTGTCTCATTAGCTCCCATGGACTCAAATATTATCTCTTTGTAGATGACTATGAGATATTATCTATCTAACTAGCCCCAATCTCTTTCCTGAGTTCTAGTCTTGCATTACTAAGAGTCTCATGGATATTTTTAGCTGGGTGTTCCACAGATACCTCAAATTTAGCATGTCCAAAACAAATTCATTGTCTTCTTTCCCCTCCCCTAAGCCCATTCTTATTCCCAAATTCCCTATTACTGGCAAGAACACAACTATCCTCCAAGTTACACAGGCTTATAAACTCAGTGTCTTCAACTCCTCACTTGCACTCACCTTACACATCTAATCTAATGCCATCTTATTTATGCCTTCACAACATCTCTTCTACAGGTACTTTTCTCTCCATACAGCTGACTTTCTGTTGTAGGCCCTCAACATCTCATCCTTGGATTATTGCAATAGTTTTTTAGTCAGTTTCCTGCCTCAAGTGTCTCCTCATTCACTATCCTCTCCTCAAATGTCTAAGTGAATTATCCAAAGAGCAACTCTGACCAGGTATAGGCTCTCCAACTCAATAAACTCCAGCACCTCCTCATTACCTCCCATTTGACTTTTAAAGTCATCCACAAACTGGCCCCTCCCTATATCACTAATCTTCTTACACATTACTATCCTCCTTTTATACTGTGATCCAGTTCCTCACATGATATACCATCTTTCACCTTTGTGCCTTTTCACTAGTTGTCCCCTAAGCCTGGAAAGTTTTTCTTCTACCACCTTCAAGACTCAACTCAAATCATACATTCTCCAGGAGGCCTTTCCCATTGACCATTTCCTCCATTCATAATTGTTAGTACCTTTCCTCTGAAGTTACCTCCTATTTTCACTACATGCAATGCTTTGCATATTTTCTCCTCCCTTGGAGATAGCCAAGTATATACACACATATATCCCTGGCATTTAGCACAGTGCCTGACACATAATAAATAATAAATATTTGCTCACTGATTGAATTACTCTTGGCTAGAGGCTTCCAATAACAATCAAGCCTATTATTGATATTTAATTCTTATTCCTTCCTAGAATGCCCTTCCTCACCTCTATCTGCATCTTACCCATTGTTAAAGGCTAAACTCAAGTTTTATTTCCTCCAAGAAGTCTTCTCTCTCTCTTGCTCTTCTGAATTATTACAGCATTTGGAAAAATGTAAGACATTCTATGAGGAAGTCCTAAGTGGTTTGATTAAGACACTAATGAATTTACAAGATGAAGTCTAGTAGATCACTTTTACAAGTCATTGTGGATCTTCCCATTGGGTATTCCTCACAAGAATCCAAATTATTCATCTTGGAAAGCATTTCCAAATCCCAAATTTAATCAGACATCTTTAATCTTCTCAACATATGGTTAATAGGCATGTCTACCCTCTAAAGTGATACAATCACAAATCATGAACAGAGCTTACTGCCCTATAAGCTCATCAAGTTGATCTCCATTAATGACTCAAGAAGCCCATGTCACGTGAGGATGAGCTGAAGGAACTTGGAATACATAGCTTACAGAAGATTGGTGGGGTGGGGATGGGGGTGGAGCTGGGGACATTAAAGCTAAGATCAGATACTAGAAAGTCCTGGAGGTAAGAGGGAGTTATTGAAGTTTATTGTGTATAGAGGTGATATGGTTAGACCTAAGATTTATATAAATTCCTTTGTCCAATGAGTAAAGATCAGAATGAAATAGAGAGAGACTTGAGGTAGGGAAAACATTTGAGAGGCTGTTGCAATGGTCTAGGTTGGCTGCAAGGTGAGGAATTTCTCAGCCACAACTGCTTTAGGAGACTGTCTATTCAAGTTGTAGGAGGAATGCTATCTGCATTGGTCTAAAGGGAGTACTCACATCAAAATCCTTGAATCCACAAGTTCTAGAAATTTTGAAGAAAATGCTAATGAAATGCAGTCAAAGCTCTCTTCAACAGAACCCTAGCTCTAGGTAGGGTGTCAGGAAGGCAAGACCCAGGAGCTCTTAAATAAAAGAGTGACAGCAAAGGTATAATGGAAAGAACATTGAATTTCTTCAGAAGACCTAAATTTGAAAACTTTCTACTATTAGTTCTTTATATAATGTTGGACAAGTCTTAACTCCTCTGCCTCAATTTCTTCCCCTGTAAAATAAAAGGGTTGGACTAGATGATCTCTAAGTTCTCTCCCAGCAGTCCTGTAATCATGGAGCTCTCTCACCACTCTACACTTATTTCCTAAGATCCTCCCAATTCAAAGACTCTTCTCTCCCTTTTTTCACTTTTCTCAGAGTCTCTAAATCCCTCTTACCCCCTTATTGTCTGATTTTCTCATTCCCATATTTTCCCCGTATGCTCTATTTTTCCCTCTCCACTTCTCTTGCCTCATACCTGCCTCCTTTTCTCTCCTTTCACCCATTTTGACTTCTTCCTCCCTTGTCCTTACCTCTTCCTTCCTTTGTTTCCATTTTCTCTCCTCCATTCCTCACCCTCTTTCTTCCATTCTTTCCATATTCTTTCCCCCTTTCTCACCGAGTAGTTGTGTGTAAGCCTTAAAGCATTCTAGATAGGTTACTGTCACTATAATTATCATGTAAGCTCCTTGAGGACAGGCACTGCCTGTTTCCTCTTGTCTCTCCAATGATAGATAGTGCCTACTATAAATGCTTGTTGACCTAATATCTCCTCAACAGGACTGGGCGCCGCCTGACACCTTTCCTGCAGGGTCAGATGCACCACTGACTACGCAGAAGTTGGACTATGAGTGCTATGTCTGCCTGTCTGTCTGTCTGTCTCTCTCGCACACACACACACACAAACACCCCTTAGCTACTAAGAGGTCATCTCCCAATCAGTTCATGTAAGTGCTTTGTTCACAACACGCCATGAGACGCTGGAGGTTCTTTTAATCAGAGGTTCATAGATTTAAGAAAAAGGACCCATAGATTACTGAATCCAATCCACTCATCCTCTTATTTTAAGATGAGGAAGTTGAGGACTAGAGAGGTGTAGTAGCTGACCGGAGGTCACACAGAATCTAAGCCCTCCAACTCCAGTTGCATCTGTCTTTGCACTGTTCCATGCAAGGCTGCATATCCTCCAAACTAACGGTGCTGCTGAGATATGCAAGGCTGTGTGGTGCAGTGAGAAGCAAGCAGTGGTTTGGAGACAGAATCCGGATTGTGAACCTTCTTTGGGCCTCAGTTCTTTCATTTGTAAAAGGAGGAGTTTGGACCATATGACTTTAGAGGCCACTTCTCTAAATCTATGTCCCTATGACATAAAAATCATTGAATGCCTGTTGTTCTCCTATCTCATCAAGTTGAATAACAAATAACTAGCTTACCTAATGGACCCAGTCAATGTGGGAGAGGTGAATTTTTTTTAAGCCCAGGTGAATCCTTCCCGATCAATCTGCCCTTGACTGGAGAAAGTTTGAGGCCAAAATCAGTTAATGTCTCAGGATAGCACTTGAGTTGTTCTATTTTGATCATAAAATTTAGACCAACAAACTTGCTCCTAACATATGCCATTAATTTGCTTTTTAATTGTGCAGTAAGCAGCTGCCTAGGGACCAGGAATATCTCCCTTTTTAAATTTTCTATGTATTAATATTTAATCTCAACCAAGTATAAAATCATTTTGCAATAACACAGGAAGCACAAGAATAGAAATCGATAGCCAGGCTCACAACACACACTCAATCCGCTGTTAATCCATTCTCAGGTGGTCCCTTGTCATGCCTGCTCAAAGACTTCAGGCCTCTGAGAGACATCACTCATCGAGGGCCTCCAGGTGCAGGTGTAGGTTAGACATTTTCCTCCCTGAAAGAAAATAGTGCAGAATAGGGTCGGAGGGTCACTCAGGGGAACCTAATGAAAGCTTCACAGCAAGGCTTACCTTCAGGGGCTTCCGGAACCTTTTCTTCCCTCCTCAATGCCCAATGCCTTGATATCACTCCCTGATATCAAACTTGTTCTCAGGAAAAGCACCATCCCCAGTCTCTCAGGCCTGAGGAGAAAGCAGTGTGCATAGGAAAGAGTCAAAGGGCTGGGCTAGACTCCCAACTCTGCTACTCTTACAGTGTGACCTTGGACAGTTACTTCATATGAAGTCAGGAGTCCCTACAGCAGAACCTTGGCTTCAATCACAGGACAGGCGGAGCTTGGGCTTGGCAAGACCTGGAAGGTCACAGGCAGGAGAGAAACAACAAGATGTAAAGGAAAGAATTTTGTTTTTAAGCAGAAGACCTATGTTTGGCTCTTACCTCTGCTACTTATTATTGAGTAACCTAGAGCAACTCTTAACCTTGCAAGTCTTAGTTTCCTCCTCTGAAAAAAAAAAAGAAGTTGGACTAGATGATTTCTAACACCTCCTAGAACCACACTGGATGATTCAAATTCCAGGTATGAGTACCTCAGTGGGCTTCCTCTCTCTGTGATACCTGCATAGCAGGAAGGCTATAAAGTCCAATTCCATCATTTTGAAGACGATATTTTTTACAATATAATTTGGTTTTGAGAGAGTTAATTTGAGTTAAGAGGTTAAGCCCAGCATTAAACATCTAGTAAGTGTAGGAGGTGGAATTTGAACTGAGATCTTCTTTAACCCTATTTGCTGATCTCTGAGCCACCCAGCTAAGGTATAGAATGAAAGTCATTGGATGAGGTAGACGGTGAAAACAGACTTGGGCCTGAGACACTAAGGCTCTCACTGCCCTGAGAGAGAATTTCCAAATTTTGACACCTTTTCCTTCCCTCCTCTGTTTCTCAGTCTTATAGCAAAGCCAAGCTGAGCCGAATTTTAAAGCAGACATCTCCATTCAAGGTAACCTAGAGCAACAGCCAACAGAGGGCAGCAAAGACAAGACACCAGGGGACCAGGCTGCTCCCTCCAGACTGCAACCCAAGATAAAGCAAATTTACTCTGCTGCAGACTAACACTCAGGAAGCATCTACCCTATTTGATGCAAAGAACAGCTGTTCAATACTCACCTTTCCCTGGGTATACTCCTTTCCTAAAGCAGCTTAAAGCCTGAAGCAGAGCAAATCACTTGCTCTCCCCCAAGAAGTGATAGTCCCAGCAAATGCTCAAAACCTGTTTTTTTGCTGCCACCTAATGCCCAGAAGAGGGAGTTTGCTCAAAACGAAGCAGTTCAAACTGAGCAACTAACTCCCTTTCTGATTTTTTTCCAAAATCTATGATTTCATTGATGTACAAAGCTCTCCATTGGTGTAGAGAATTTCCAGGGAGGAAGCTCTCTCCATCAATGCAGATGGGCTCCTCTTATATAACTTCCAGTCCTAATGAACTGTCTGAGGCATTAGGAGGTTACATTGACTTTCCACAAGTAGAATGTGTTAGAGGAAGAACTTGAACCCAGGTCTTCCTGACTCCAAGTCTGCCCCTCTATCCATTGCATCAGGCTGTGTCTCCTAAAAATAAAATGTAAAAAATGCTCCAATCCTCATTAACCCAGGCATCTTAGAGCCCCTTTAACAAAGGTTCAGTTAGATAGCTTGTGGGAAAACTTTGTGGTTCCTATTTAGCAAAGATTTATTGAACTGAATTGCTTACTATCCTCTCCTGCCCCACATACAAACGCAGGAGGATTGTGTGGTTGGAAAGAAGAGGTAGGTGGAGATTCTGGGTTCAATTTCTGGCTCTGCAACCTGTGTGACCTTGGAAAAGTTATATGACCTCTTGACTTTAGCTCTTCATGCACAAAATAAGAGAGTTAGATTTGATGGCCCCTAAGATCCCTTCCAGCTCTAAATTCAGGATTCTTAACCAAGGGTCTGTGAACTTTTAATAATTTGATAACTGCATTCCAATACAACTTATTTTCTATAGATTTTATTTTGTGCATTTAAAAACATTACTCTGAGGAGTCCAGGGGCTAGCTACAGGGTCATAGCAAAAAAAAAAAAAAGGTGAAGGAGCCCTAGGGTAAATCTAAAATTGTATAATCTCAGAATTTGAAGGAAAGGTCACCTAATCCATGAATTCTAAGGTCCAACAAGGCCTCCTCACTATCACTGTCTTCCCACCCCTTTGAAATACACATTCAATTATTTCCCTCTCTTCTCTTTTTCACTTGTGTTGCAGCCCCACCTGCAATGCCCTATTCATCCTTCAAGGCACCCCTTACATTCCACCAAAAAGCCAGCCTTAGGTATTCTAGCTCATAGTAATATCCCCTCCTTCCAGACCTTCAATAGTGCTGACAGACATGTATTTTTAACTTTGGATTACATTTACCTCCCTGAAAATCCTCTTCTGATCCTTCACAATGCCTAGAACTTATTCTAGGCTCTTGCAGCCAACCATATACAACAGTATAGAAGCCTACCAAGATGGAACGTATTCCCTGTGTATCTAATTATTTACATGTTATATCCCCTATTAGAACATGAGCTCCTTGATGACCTGGATTGCTTTTGTCTTTCCTTGCACCCTAGTTTTCGTTGATTGACTGACTAGCTAAGGTAATTGGCTAAGACCTATAAAGAGAAGGCTGGCCACGTGGTGATCATTTGGATGCGGCACCTCGTAAAGACCATTTAATAAGGCATCTGTGTAAGTAGAAAGGACAACAGGACTGATAAGATCTTTTTAAATATTTTTAAATTAAATTTTGAAATTTGTTTTATATCAACTAAATTTTCACTTCTATCCATGCCTCTCCTCTACTCTCAGATGTCATCCCATATAAAAAAGAAATGAAAGAAGAATAGAAAAAAATCAACACAACCAATCAATCTCTCAAAAAAAATTTCACAATATATGCAATGTTCCATAAAAAATGATTCCATAAAAATGTCTACAAAGGAGTCAGGTGGCAGTATTTTCTTGCATTTCATCTTTGGGGTAAAGTAGTTTCTTTGTATTTTTGCAAACTTCATTTTTAAATTTATTTTGCTGTTATTCTTTCCATTTACTTTGCTGTGGTCATTGTGTGTTATCTTGGTTCTACTTACTTTATTTTGTATCAACTAACATAAAATTTTCCATTCTTCTCCATATACATAATATGTATTGTTTCTTACAACACAATAATGTCCCATTACATTTATTCATCACAGTTTGTTTAGCCATTTCCCAAACATGATCACCTACTTTGTTTTTAGTTCTTTGCACCATAAAAAGTACTACTATAAATATTTTGGGATATATGGGATATTTCTTTTTATCAATGGCCTCCTTGAGATATATGCCTACTAATGGAATCTCTGGGACAAAGGATATGGACATTTTAACCGATTGTGTTACATGATTCCAAACTGCTTTACAAAATTATGGCTCTAATTCACAGCTACATCAGTAATGCTTTGATGAGCCTAGCTTTCCACAGCTAGACCAACATGAACTATTCTCATCTTTTGTCATCTTTGCCATTTCTTATGGGTATGGGATGAAACTTCAAGATTGTCTTGATTTGCATTCCTCTTATTAGTGATTTTGAGCATTCTTTCGTATTGTTGTTAATAGTGTACAATTCTTCTTTTGGGAACTGTTTGTTCACACCCTTTCATAGCTTATCTATTGGCTTTTGATCATATATTTCTGTTAGTTGTCTATATATATATATATCATATCCAAAAAAAAGTAATACAAAGAGTTTTCCCATTAAACTACTTTTCTTCTTATCCTAGGATTGTGTTTGTGTAGTTTTTCCATTTCGTGAAATAAAAATTATCTATTTCATCTGATGTGATTATTTCTATCTCCTGTTTGCTTAAGTACACATCTCCCATCTATAGCTGCCAAAGGTGTAAGATCAACCTCTTTTCTGAATTTTTTATGCTAGGATCTTTAATCTTCATGAAGACCATATAGTAAGGCATCTGTGTAGGTAGAGAGGGCAACCAGACTAAGGAAATCATGGATTTTTGAAGCATGAAAGCAAATAAGAGGCAGCATGGTTTAATGGCTAGAAATCTAACATTAAAGTTGTGAAAAGTCAATTCAAGATCCATCAGACACATGATGTCTCTATGAAAGAGAACAAGTCACTTCACTTCTTATTACCCCTACATAATTCTCTAAGGCAATCAATTGCAGAGCAGATGCTGCCTCCTATGCAAACATGGGGAATTACCACACCGGAAGTTCCCTATGCCATTTAAATAAAAGGTCTGATGCAAAGTTATATTAATTTTGTGACACAATGTTTTGGATTATTCTACTGCTTTCAAGTGTGTGAATCTTACCTTCCTAACAAGAGGCAAACTTCTTGGGGGAGGAGGGGCATAAAGGAAGCAACAGATCACATCTCCTTCCCTTACATTCTCTACTCAGTGCCAAGCTACTCCTACAATAGGTGTCCAATCATTATTAGGTGAATGGAATTGAATTACATCTTTCCTGAGGAGACTCTTGAAAAGTTAGGGATGCACGCCAAATATTGCTTCCTTCCTCGTGCTGCTAAACAGAGAGGCAGAGTGCTGTACTGGAAAGAGACTTCAATCATAATCAGACCTTACTCGAAGTCTAGAGATCTGGGTTTGAATTTTAGCTTTGACACTTGAGAGCTATGTGGTTAATAGGGAAAATCCTTCTCGCCTCTAAGCTTCAGTTTCCTCATCTGTAAAACAGGGATAATAGAAGAATCAACCATGTATTAAGTGCTGTGTGCCAGGTACTATGCCGAGGGCTGAGGATACAAATAAAAATCAAAAAGAGTCTGTCATCATGGAGATTACATTCTAATAAGGATATATACATACATATGTGTGATTTGTAGTATATATTATGCATAACTGATAGTATATAATATATTGAACCACACATGCATAAATGGGTCATTGTAAGACTCTCACAGTAGATTGAAGGTGATCTTAGAAGGCACTTGCCCCTTATGGGACTAAGAAATACCACTTGGAAAAGATGGCATTGGAACTCAGTCTTAAAGCAAGCCAGGGAGTCTAAGAGATTGAAGTAAATAGAGAGAACCTTCCAGGCATAGAAGACAGCCAGCTCAAAAACTCAGAGAAAGGGAACCCAGAGGAATGAATTATTGTGTGCTGAGAACAGCAAGTGAGGCCATTCTGGCTCAATATGTAAGAAGTCTGGAAAAATGGAAAGGGGCTAACTACAATATCATCTAAATCCCAGGGGAGCTGATTTTTTTTTAACCTAGAAGTAATAGGGAACACTGAAATTTATTGAACAAATATATTTTGGCAGCTGTGTGGAGGATAGATTGGGGTAGGGAGAGACTTGAAAGATAGAGACCAATTAGAAGTCTATTAAAAATAATCCAAGAAAAAAGAGGTAAGACCTAAATTAAGGTGAAGGTTATGCAAATTGAAAGAAGGGGACAAAGTATGGTATAGTAGAAGGAATACTGACTCGAAAGCAGAGGACCCGAGTTCAAATCATATTCCTGATGCTTGCTACCTCTGTGACCAACGGGACAAAGAATTTGGGCTTTTTATTCTTTAATTTCCTTATCTCTAAAATGAAGGGATTAGACTAGACAGCTTCCAAGGACCGCTCTAGCTCTTCATCTATAATTCTATGAACACAAGAGATACCATTGAGTTAGAAAGAAGATTTATACCCCAGCCCCATAGGGTGGTGGGGAATTAACTAATCCGTAAATGTTAATCACTATGACAAGCACAAGTCAATTGCTAATATCCAACTAAAGTGTGACAGAAGAATTTTGGATTCATATAGCAAGACTACAAGGAATTCTGCCCTCTCATTTCCACATGCAAGAGATACAGGTTTAAGCATCAGAATATTAGTTTCCAAAAGGGAAAATAGTCTTGGTATGTGCTTCCTCCTCCTACTGCCCACCTTCACTAAATCAAGAAGAACAAAGGTCAAAAAATGTTTCCAAAGATACCAATAGGATCACAGGGGATTTTGGAAAAGGTATCTTACATTTCTAAGACCATGGAAGATGATGGAGAGGACAATCACTAAATTTATATGGACCTTTATTCCACTCTCAGTCAACTCTCAGTTATCATTGCCAAGGATTTGTGCCACAGAAAATGCACAGTAGCATTAAGTCTTTAATTCTTGTATTTGATATTAAGACACCTAGGTGTTGTTGTGGATAAAATGCTGGACTTGGAGTCAGAAAGATTTGAGTTGAAATCCTGCCTCAGATACTGGTTCTAAGCAAGTTCCTTAACCTGTCTCAGTCTCAATATCTTCAACTTTGAAATGGGGAGGGCTGATAATAGCAATTACTTCCTAGGGTTTTTATGAGGATCAAATGAGGTAGGTGGAGCAAATAAGCATGGACCGTGCATGTGAAGTATGACTCCATGTGTGACATGGGGACCTGTTGTGGAGCTGGAAGGGAGACAGAACAGATATCTCTAGCACACACACACACTCTTCTCCAAGGGACACTTTCAAGAGAGTGGAAGCAGGAGGTTGGAGTTGAAGACTACTACTCTGTTCTCCTCAGAGAGAGGAGCTACTGGGCTAGACATATATCGATCTGCTTCCTAAAATTTTTTTCATCTAGGGGATATGATTTGGTTTGAGCTAACTTTTGACCACTTTATCATACTGGTGGGAAGGGAGACACCAAGCTCTGTATCCAAGGCTTGATGCCTTTCTCACCTAATATCAGTTCCACAATGAACACACATAGCCAATAACAAGAGAGCCCATTTAATCAAATTGTAGAAAAAGAAAGAAATAAGAGAGAAATACAAAGGAGAATACATACCAGATGATTCAGAATGAAGGAGCTTTCCCACTGGGAGTAAGGTAATGCAGCTCAACCAAGAGAGAGGGTCCTAGATCTCAGCCAAGGGGAAACTCCTCAAAGTCTCTAGAGAAGCAAACTGGATACAGAAAGATGATGGAAACTTGAACTCCTTTCATGTCTTCCTAGTCTTTTCCTTCAGCAACCTGAAAGTGGGGTTGGCCTCTTACATCTTCTCTCAGAGCTGAAAGCCATCAGTGTCTGAAATAACTCGACACTTGAAAAAACACTTGAAGCTTGACTTCTCCTAAAAGGACTGGCCCTCAAGGGTCCCAAAGGGGAACTCAAAGGGAATTCCCTCTTGGAGAGTCCCAAAAGAGCCTGCTGAAAGCTACAGCTCTCTAACTTTGGTCAACTCTCCTTCATATAAGCCAGTGTCTTCATCTCCACCAGTAAGGAGAGAGTCTCATACCATTGAGCTTTGGGACAGGGATTACATAAGTAAAGTGCTTTAAAATCTTTAGAGTGTTTACAAATTCAAACTGTTATTCTTTGTAATCGATTTAACTTCTTGATTAATAAGCAGCCATAGTACTATGAACTTTCATAGTCAGAAGGAGCCCCACAAAAAATCTAGTAACCCCTAGGAGATCAGGAATCCTCCAACCATATCCCTGACAGATGCTCATCATGAAGCCTCTGCTTTAGGTCCTCCAGTGACTGGGAATGGAATACTTTCATTGCACTTTGGGACATTTAAATTGTTAGCATAATTTATATTGCCTGCTGAAATCTGCTCTCTGCCACTTCCCTGCATTACTCCTACTTCTGTCCTCAGGGGTCAAGCAAAGCAATTATAATTCCCTCTCATATAGCAGCTTCTCAAATATTTTAAGAACCTGATTACAGTGGCTGTATGTTTTCTCCTCACCAATGTTTTCAATGGGTTTTCATTTGAAAGAGTTCTGCAAACTATTCAAGTCGACCACTTCTGATCATGTTCTCAGTTGGCAACACTTCTCCCATATTTCAGTGGATCCATGATATTATATAAGATTTCTCAAAAGATACAACAGCAGAGATAACTGTTAAATAATACTCTGATTATCAATAGCAAGTAAGATAAACAGGAAAGCATAGTCACTGAATCAGTTAACATTTGTTAGGAATGTACCATGTGCCATGCACTGTGCTAGGCACTGGAAAAAAAAAAGAACAAAAATGAAACTGCTTCTGCCCTCAAGGAACTTTTATTCTATTGGGGAAGGAGAATGACTTGCATACAAATAAGCAAATATAAAATACAAGGTTTTCTAAAAGTTTAAGCCTTTGTAGCTTAAAATTGCACTAAGGCTTTGGGAAACCCTGTATATAGGCGTAAATTCAGTCTCATTTGGAGGAGAGGGTGTTATTAACATAGAACTCATGGAGGAGGGTGAGCTTGAGCTTCCTTAAAGGAAGTTGGGGTTTCTAAGAGTTAGTGGTGATAAAGAAGTATATTCCAAATCTCCCTGTGCAAAAGTATGGAAACAGACAGCATTGCATAAACTAGGAATAGGCAAGCTATTTTGTTTGGAGCTTAGAATGTAGAAAGGGGAATTTCAGTAATCCTGAAAAGGAAGCCTAGAATCATAATATGGAGTGTTTTAAAATGTCAAAGAATTTGGAGTTTATCCTAGAGGCAATAGGGAGCCACTAAAACTTCTTGAGCAGAGGAGTGATGTAGGCAGTTCTGCACTTCAGGAATATTAATTTAGCAACTGTGTGGAGTATGTATTGTACAGGGAAGAGAATGGAGGCAAGGATATCAATTAAGAGACTGTTGGAATAAGTTAGGTAACTAGTAACAATGACCTAAATGAAAATATTGTCCAAGTAAGTAAAGCTGTGAGAGATGTGGGAGAAATAGAATCAGCAAAATACTGTAACTGATTAAATATGGAAAGGGGGGGTGCATGTGTTTGTGAGAGAGAGACATAATGAGAGAGAGACACATAGAGAAACAGAGATTACAGAGACATAGTGAAAGAAAGAGAGAGAGAGAGAAACTTGATGATGTAGGACTACATTTCTGGAGAGAGAGTAGAGTTAGGAAATCTTTAGATCTGATAGCTGAATCAATGAGAGTTAAAGGAATTTGTCATCAAACATCAAGTCCAGAATACAATAAGAGGTAGCTTGTATATGTGTGTGTGTGTATACATATATATGAGATGCCTTCTTGGTGTAGAAATTTTTGTACCACCAAGTCAAGCACTTTTTTATAATAAGCAATAAATGCTACAGAATCTCACATTCTTTTACCCTTCTGTTAATTGTATGACTAAAGAGATATTCTGAAAAAAGAGGTGCACAGAAAACCATTTGCCTGCCTTTACATATTTATAAAAAAAACTTCAATATTTATCTAAATCAGTCTCATAAAATTTTTCAACGTCTTTCCTAAAATATGGTTCCCTAGAATAAGTATAATATCCTAGATTGCATCTGATCAGGGAAAAATAGAGTGAAATAAATATGTCCCTCATTCTGGTCATAAAGTCTTTCTTAATGCTACCTAAAATCATATTACCTTTTTTCTGCCATGTTATATTTTGACTCAAACTGACTGTGCAATATAGTAAACCAGCAGTTTACATCTTCCCCATCCTGTACTTGTAGAAGTGACTTTTTTTTTTAACTCAGGTATAGGCCTTTCTATATCTCTCCTACTTAGCACAGTGCCTGGTACATGATAAGCAAACCCAGATTTCAACCAAAAAGACATTCCCTGTGGTCTCTAGCAAACCAAGCTAGAGATACTGACATGATTAAGTTGCAGACTTTCCTACAGTCTTTCTTTTTCTTTGGGGACTTTTCTCTAAAGACAAATCTGGAATCTATGTTTTTCGAAACTAGATGCCTTAAGGAAAAAGATATCTCTCCTTTCAAGCTCCTCTCCCAACACTACCCCTCAAACCTTTACAGAGCATTGAGGAATTATTCTCCATAAATGAGGAGAGTCTTATGCAAATAAATTTAAACCACAGGTTACACCATTAATAATGTACCTTCTACCTTTCTTTCTTTGTTTTTCCTTTCCAACCTACAAAATACAGTATATTAAATGAGATTATCCCTAAAATCCCTTTGAGCTCTAAGCTCCATAATCCCAAAGTTTATCTTTTATTTTAGCCCATTGCTCTGTCCTTTAGTGATCTAAACTGGCTCTGGCTGATGTTGAAGTAAATTTGACCTCACCCTGACTAACAATGCAATGGTGACAAGGGAAGAATGATCCACTGGGGAAGTAAGACTGGGAATATTACAGGCAGCGGGAGGCGGGGGGAACACTTTACCTAGATTTTAGCAAAACATCTGATAAAGTCTCTCATCCTAGTCTTTTTTTTCTTTTTTATTCTAAAGTTAAACATGAACAGATATGAATATTTCATGACATAAAATGTCATGTGAAACTGGGAGTTTCTAGTTTATACAATTTGTCTTAAAAGGTATATATTAAATTTAACACAATAGTAATAAACTTTCCTGTCTGTTCCCTGTTTTGAAGTTTCTTCTCTTTTCTGTCCTACTGTTTTTTTCTGGAAAAAGTGTAGAGATAAAGACTAGAAAAAAGGATTGTATTGAGGGTGTCTAGCTCTACCATCCTTGGTTTTTAAAAAAAAAAAAAGGCATAGTTAACAACTGATTCCTTGCAATTATTTGATTGGTGAGGGGAATTAGATACCTGACCCCTCTCTATATATAACTCCAGTCAGTGAAGATGGTTCCCAAAGGGGTCAAAGGATTAAGGAAACTCCACTATCAAGAGAGATGGGGTCTTCTTGATTCACTATGTTGGTCTCCAATTAGTCGTGTGTCAAGATTTAAGAAAACATATTTGGATTTATAAATGCATTTTTTCTGGTGGCGCTTCCAATAGAAATACGTACTATCATCCTTGGAAGTGAAGCTGAAGTACAGACTTGAATCCTAGCAGGAAGACACGTATCTGCAAGCATGTCGCATCATTTGACAAGATGTAATAGGAAGGGATTCTTTTACTTTGGAATTTGCTTGCTTTCTCTCCTTTCCCTTCTAAATGAAGATAGAACAGCAGCTTTCCTGCACTGTTTCTACCCTTCCCTCTTCCCTTCTATGAAGGAAAACCCTCTTAGTTCTGCTGTCTCTTTTCATTTCCTGTTGACTGAGCAGAGGTAGAGAGGATAGGGAGGCTTCTTTGCTCTCTCACTCCCTCCTTCTCTTTCCTTCTCTCCCCCACCCCCAGAAATGGATGGGAAATTCACATGATTAATCAGGTAACTCCCATTTCCATCTCAGGCTTAATATTTCCATAATTATTTCTGAGAATTCTATTTTCAATATGTAGGATTTATTCTTGTTTTATGAGTTAATGGCTACCATATGCTTAGTAGTTCAATTTATGCTTGTTACTAAGCTAAAATTTCCATTTTAGTTTATATACAAATAGTCCTTATTAAACCTCTCTTTCTGAAACATAATTACATAATTATTTCTTGAGCTAAAGCTTTGTAGATGGCCTCTGACCAAGGCCTAAAAGGGTGCCAAGGCTTAAAAAGATGTTAGGCTGCAATAAGAGGCATAAGCATGTTCAAGTCTAGAAAGGTGAAAGTGTTACTATATGACAATTTGGTCAGACCACAACTGGAGAACTGTGCTCCATTCATTACATTTTAGGAAGGCCACTGGTAAGTTTGACAACAGCCAAAGGATGACAATTATGTTCTATGGGGACAAGCTAGCAAAAATAAATGCTTATGATTTGTTTGAGATTTTGGGAGGTGGTAAGAGCATTACTCATTAATCCCACCCCCACTCCCACCAACACCACCTACATAATATTAACTCATGATCTTCACATTATATATTGGTAACTTATTGTTTTCATCATGATCCTCTAAGTAACACAGGCTCAAAATACAAAATCATCTTTCATTCTTTTCTTTCCTTTATCTCCAACATTGAATCAGTTGTCAATTCCTGTTACTTCTACCAGCACAATATCTCATATATCTGTCCTCATCTTTTTACTCTCCCTATGATCACCCAAGCTATGGACCTCATTGCTTCTCTCTCATCTGTACCATTGTAACAACTTCCTAACTGGTCTCCACTGACTCCATTCTCCACCTCTCCAATTCATCCTTCACAGAGATATCAAACTAATTTTACTACTCAAAAGCCTTCAGCATCTTTACAGTTTCCATCCATTGCTCCCAATTCTGCCTGTTGTGGCTGAACAAGCCCCTTCTTTCTTTTCATTCTCCTTTACTAGATCAGCAAGTACATTGTTTTCCCTAGTTATGAGTGTATCCCAAGGCTCTGTCCTGGATCCTCTCCTCCTCCTTCTCTCTCTCTCTCTCTCTCTCTCTCTCTCTCTCTCTCTCTCTCTCTCTCTCTCTCTCTCTCTCTCTCTCTCTCTTTCTCTCTCTCTCTCTCTCTCCCTCTCTCTCTTTCTCCCCACCCCCTCTCTCTCCTAGTGGTTTCAACAATAAACTTGGGTTCAATGATCTTCTCCATACAGATTGTTCTCAAGTCTATATAATTAATTCTACTCTTTCTCCAAAACTTATTCCCACACCACCAATTACTAACTGCATTAGACATTTTAAACTGTATGTTCTAAGAGCGTATCAAATTTAGTGTGTACAAAAGAGAACTCATTCTCTTTTCCCTAAAACCTCTTCTGAACTTTCCTACTTATGTTGAGGACATCATCATCCTTCTCTTCACTCAAGTTTGCAACCCAGTCATTTTCAGCTTCTTCCTTTCCTTCACTACTCCATTACCAATCACTTGCCAGGTCTTTTTCATTGGTAGTCTACATCTCTTACACCCACATCATTCTTTCTGTTTGGCACCTCTCACCTGGACTGTTTTAAAACTGTCCTATCTGGTCTCCCTGCCTCAAGTCCCTCTCTGCTCCTATCCAACCTCCACACGACTGTCAAAGTGATTTTCCTAAAGCACAGTTCTGATGATATCACTCCCCTTCTCAATAAACTCTAGTTGCAGTCAATTGCTTTTGGAATCAAATACAAAAGCTCCTGTTTGGCATTAAAAGTCCTTCACAGTCTGTCTTCACTCTTCCTTTCCAGGTATATTATACATTACTGTCCTTACCATTCCTCCCACGCAGCAATCTACCTCCCATCTCTGTGCTTCTGCAACTAGATTCCCTAAGCCTAGGACACACTTCTTCTTATCTCCACCTCTTTGAATCTCTAGCTACCTTCATAGTTCAGCTCAAGCGTCACTTTCAACTTGAGACCTTTCCTGATTCCCCTAGCTCTTAGTGCCTCCCTCCAATTTGTTTGCATTTGTTTCATATATACTTACCATACAAACAAGTCATCACCCTCCCCCACCCAATAAAATATCAATTGCTTGAGGGCAAGAGTTATTTGTGATTTTTTGTTTGTTCATTTTTTTATCTCAAGTGCCTAGCACAATGTATGGTAAAGAATAGATATTTAATAAATGTAGATTTATCGGTTCTCTCCCATGACAGTCTTTCAAGTTCATGAATGCAGCTTTATTACGCCTCATTAGACTTCTCTTCCAAGGAGGTCAAATGTCTCCCCGCTTTTTTCTAGCTGATCCTCATATGACAGAAGTTCAGAACTTTTTCTCTTCCTGGTCACCTTCTTATGGCAGCTCTCCATTTTACCAATGAAAAAGACCATATGCAAATCCTTCTTTTGGACCTAAAGAGCTGATTATCCACAGGCACATTACTTAACTTTCGTAATCCTCAGTTTCCTCATTTGTAAAATAGAGGTAATACCTGTAATACTGATTTCATTGGATTGTTGTGATGTTCCAATGAAATAAGGTGCAAGGGGTCTTAAAAGTCTTAGTGAAATTTTTGTATATGCTTTTAAACACCCAGTATATAAAATACTCTGTAAACTTTAATGAGCTTCATAAATATCTGGTAGCAGAGGTAGTAGTCATGGTGATAGTATGGCAGCAGCAGCAGCAGCAGGAGAAGAAGAAGAAGAAGAAGAAGAAGAAGAAGAAGAAGAAGAAGAAGAAGAAGAAGAAGAAGAAGAAGAAGAAGAAGAAGAAAAAGCAACAGCCAATAGCAGCAGCAGCAGTAGTCCTAATATTCAATACTCAGAAGTCACTGCAGTATTCCAGATGTCATCTAACTAAGGTAGAGTAGAACAGAATTGTATACTCCATAGTCCTCGATGCTATGCCGGGGCAGGTAGGTGGTGCAGTGGATAGAGCACCAGTGCAGGAGTCAGGAGGACCTGAGTTCAAATCTCACAGACACTTGACACTCACTGGCTGTGTGACCTTGGGCAAGTCATTTAATCCCAACTGCCTCTTCCTAGGTCATCTCCAGTCATCCTGATGAATATCTGGTCACTGAATTCAAATGGTTCTGGAGGAGAAGTGAGGCTGGTGACCTGCACAGCCCTCCCTCACTCAAAACAAAGTCAAGTGCAAGTCATGCCATTATTTCTCTGATGGCATGGTCTTCTTTGGCAATGAAGGATGAACACACACAGATGCTATGCCTCTAGATATAGTCTAAATTTGAATTAGCTTTTTTGGCTGCCATACCATGTCCTCCTCACGCTGAACATAAAATCCACTAACAACCCCAGAACTTTCCTCTCCAATCTGGTAATTGTGAAATTGAATTTTTTTATTCAGTTATATGATTTTACATTTAACACTACTGAATATTGTCTTATTAGATTCATTCTAATGTTCTAGTCTGTCAAGATCCTTTTAGGAAGGAAAGAAATAAATATTTATTAAGAATACACTATGTGGAGTCAGGAGGACCTCAGTTCAAGTCCAGCCACAGAACATTTACTATTTGTGTGACCCTGGGCAGGTCGCTTAGCCCCAATTGCCTTCCCTCCACCTCCACTTCCCCCCAGTAAAAGAACATACTATGTACTAGACACTGTGCTAAATTCTGAGGCTACAATTACAAGCAAAAGAGAGTCAGTACCTGCCCTCAAGGAGTTTATCTTCTAGTCTGGGAAGACAATACACAAAAGTAAGTTTGAAGTCAACATGGGAAGAGGCAAAGATGAAAGGACTCAGTATAGGGACATGGATTTGAAGTCCAAAACTCACAGACATGACTGGAAGGAGAAAGAAGGCTGTCTGACCTGGAACCCTCCTCAAAAAAGAGGGCCCAGGAAGAACTCACCAATGTGAAAAGGGGGTGGGATACTCCAGATTAGATGGCTCTGGGAATGGTTTGTGCCTCCAAGGAGAGGAGAGCCCAGACACCGAGGGAAGTTCCATGCTGAGACATGGTTTTGAAGTCTGGAAAGTCAGGAGCATAGTCAAGAGGGGAATGGCCTCTCATAGACCTGGACACATAGGAGATGTCAGTAAAGGAAGAGATAGCAACAGAGGTATGGTTTTGAAATCCAGATATCAGGGCCAAATCTGAGAAAGATATTTTCCATCCTGACTGTCACCCAAAGTGTTAGCTATCCCACCCAGCTTTGTATCATTGACAAATATGATAAGCACAGTATTACTATCTAATTCAAATTAATGATGAAAAATAAACAGTACAGTGTCAAGCACAGATTTCTGGGACACTTCACCACAGAATACCTTCCAGGTTGGTACCTAATCATTAATGACTACTGTTTGGGTTTACCCATACAACTAGCTCCAGAAGCTAGCTCACTGTACTATTTTCTAACCCATATCACTCCATTGTGTCCATAGGAACAGCATGAGGGACTTTGTCAAATGCCTTGCTAAAATCTAGATAAACTATATAGAATTTCTCTGATCTACCAGTCCACTGATCTTGCCAAGGAAATGAGGTTATTAAGTCCTCCATCATTACAATATCCATGCTTCTATACTAGACTTGTGACCTGATTTCACAACTGTTCAATTTCTTCTTTCTTTCCAGATGAGTCTGTATTATCTTCCAATAACAAAATAGTGTCTGATTCTACCTCTACTACTCTTCACTCCAGTGTTCTCCATCATACCTTTCTGGTTCATGGATTTTTTTTACATAAGTATATCTTCTTAATATACAATCCCCCACCTTTTGCCAATGTTCTTCCTTTAGAAAAAGGTATATACCTCCTAGAGAATTTTGCAAGGCATGACTCCCATTGTATCAAGTCTCAGTGATACTTAGGATAACTTGAATTAGAATTTCTAGTTAATACTGTTTGTTATTTATGTGTTTTATAACTCAGTAAAGAGTTTTATTGCTGTCTTCTTTCATGGATTTTGTCTCCCAATCAATGTCAGTCAACAAACATTTATTGTGTCTACGATGTGCCAGGCTCGGTACTATTGGAGTTATTTGATAGAGACTATTAGTGATCATCAATAAAGTGAAAACCTTAGCATCAAAGGGGATCAGATAAAAATTTTTGTAGAATGTTCTCACCTTTTATCCGGAACTTTAAGGAAAGTAGAAAGCAGATATAAGGAGAGGGAAAACTCCAGGTATGATGGACAACCAATGAAAATACCCAGAGTTGGGAAATGGAGTGTCTTAGGTGAGAAACAGCAAGAAAACCAGTGTCACTAGAACACAGAGTATGCTGGGGTGAGTAAGGTATAAAATACATGGAAAATAGAAATGGAATAAGTTAGGAAAGGTTTTGAAAACCAATGAGAGGATTTCATATTTGACCCTAGAGCGGATAGGGAGGCACTATTTCCTGTTAACTTCTGGATCTCTATATTGCAATTCCTCTTCCAAGATTTCAGCTTTTCTATGGTATGTAGCTTAGTGATTATGTGGGGACAATTTTCTTCCTGTCAGCTTGAAGAACTTTTAATTAGATCTGCAAGAGTCTGGGTCCTTGTTAAATGTATTCCTTCCCTGGCCAAATGTAAATAACTGAAGGAACCAGCATGGAAACATTGTAGAAATAGTTTACTTAGATTTTCAAAGGAAACAGACTGGGAATACTGTAAATATAGTTTACTTAGATTTTCATGGAGCATTTCTAACTATAAAATAGATGCAACCTAGGCAACAGTACAATGCTGTGGGGTCCCTATTTCCATGTTTCTTGGTAATGGCATGATTAATAACTGATAATGTCTAGCTATTTAAATGAGATAGGAGAAGTAAAATAATCCACCCCTCACCCATGTAGGTCCAGACAGTTAAGATGGTACCCAGGGCATCAGAGGTGATTTTCCATTGTCATAAAGAATAGGACCAAGATCCAGTCATTACCATACTTCAAACCGAGCACTCCAACGGTAACTTGCACATAGTAAAGGATTAAATGTTTTTAATTTAATTCTAGGATTCTAGGATTCAATTATTCTAACTTGCTAATGGCCTCTGATTTTTAAATAATTCTCTTTATTTGTTAAGTCTCTGCACATTGAAAATTACCAAGCCAAAGTGCTATATTCTGCTTCTTGCATGTGTCACTGTGAAGGACAGTGCTAGACTCCATGGCAAAGAGTCACTCATTATCATATTTATTATCTCTTAGTGGTGAAAACAAATGACCAAAAATGCCCTCGAATTACAGGAAATGAAAAGCAATTTGTGCCTGCCCTTGTTGCCAAGACAATGCATTTTCCTGATTGATCACAAGATGGCAGTTTCTGACTTCCTTTAAATCCGACTCTCCTTTTTTTCCCAAGTTCTTTTGTACTGGTATTTTTCTTCCAGATCCACAAGGCTGAGTTACATTTGTGAGAGATGAAATGGCTACTAGCATAAGCTTACATTTCTATAACACTTTAACACAGGGGAAATCTCAGAATAGAGTACCTCAATACTTTAACAAATCTATGATTTCATTAATGTGGATGTTCTTTCCAACCATCCAAATTACAAAACATACACATACCAAAATGTGATTGTGCTGAATTTGGAGTCAGGACTTGAGTGCTTATGCAAATGTCGAGATATCAGTTAAGTTCTTTGGATCTTAGTTTCTTATCTGAAATGGGGAGTTGGATTAGAGATCTCTCTCAGCTCCAAGTCTATAATTTTGTACTACTCTCATCCATGTTCTTTTGTAAATACTATACAGAGAATCTAACATGTCTTCCTCTAAGTAACTTCCAGTACAGTATGCCATCTGTCTGTTATCCCTTGACCTCCGATAAAAGATAAATTTCTCTATTTGGTACAGCAAGCCCTTCATATTCTAGCTCTAGCCTCTTTCTAGGCTGATTTCACATAACTCCTCAATATATGATCAATATTTTAGCCATACTGGCCTATTTGTTATTCCCTTTACACAACATCTCATCTCCTGCCTTTGTGCCTTCACAGTGCTTAATGCTCTATGCCTGGCATGCATTCCCTCCTCCCTCTGCCTTTAACTCAACAATCCAATAAGGATTCACTAAGAGCTTACTATTCACCAGGCACTGATCTAGGAACAGGGGTTACAAACACACATGGAGCAGTCTCTACTTTCAAGGACTTACATTCGACTGGGGGGAGTATGTACAGAGAGATAAGCAAATATGAAATATGGCATATACAAAATAATTGGTGAGGGAGAGCACAAACAGCTAGGGAAATTAGGAAAGACATCTTATAGGAGGTGCTAAATGAGCTGAATTGAGAAGTGATTCTAAAGGATGGGGGAAGAGAGAAGAGCACTGATGCTGATGGGAGATAGTCAGTTTAACATGGGGGAAGGAGATGGAATATCACATATGGAAAACAGAATTTAGCTGAAATGCACTGTGTGTGAGGTAGGATAATATAAAGTAAATCTTGAAAAACAGTTTGGAGGCAGATTGTGGTGAGTTTAAAATACCTGACAGAAGAGTTTCTATTTTATTCTAGAAGCAATAGGGAGACACCAAAGCTTCTTAAGCAGGGGAGGGAGAATGTCAGCTATGTGGCTATAGGAATATCAATTTGGCACTTGCGTGGAGGGCGGACTGAAGAGAAAAGAGAGTGGAGATAAGGAGATCAATTAGTAGGCTATTACAAAAGACCAGGAGACAGGCACGCCAGTGATCTGTTTGTGGAACTATGAACTGGTCCAGCCATTCTAGAAAACAATTTGGAACTATTCCCAAAAAGTCACAAAATTGCAAATATTCTTTGACTCAATGATATCACTACTAGGTATATAGTCCCAGAGAGATCACAGACAGGGAAAAGATCCATAACACAAAGATATTTATAACAGCACATTTTGTTGCAGCAAAGAACTGGAAACTAAGGAAGTTCCCATCAGTTGAGGAATGGCTAAATGATTCATGGTATACCAATGCATTTTTTCAAAAGCTTCAAAAGTAAGTGTGGGAGGGCTTTCTCAGCTGGGCAAGATGGGAGCGGGGGTCACCCCAGCACTGGCCCTAGGAGGTGGCAGAGGCAGCAGCAGCAAGCAGCTACAATGGCCATGGAAGCAGCCAGGGCCCATCGTCCAGGCAGTTCAACTTAAAGCCTCTGGGGGAATTGAGCAGATGATCTGAACCTCAGCCCTGAGCACAGAGGAGGAGCACTAGGACCCTCCTCTTGACAAAGGATTCAAAAGTCAAGTAACTGGTAGGGGAAATGCCCAAAAAAGGAAAAAAAATAAGAAGGTTACTTTCTTGGTGAACAGGTATCTCCTTCCATTCTTTCAGATGATGAAGAACAATGCATACTGTCAGAGGAAGTCAAGGCTTGTGCTGCCAGTACCTTCAAAATGAATATGAAATGGGCCCAGGTCATAGAAGTGCTTGAAAAGAGAATCAGCAGTTTGCTAAAGGAGAACCAAAAAAATGCTGAGGAAAATAACACCTTTAAAAAGAGGCTAACTCAGTTGGAAAAAGAGGTCCAAAAAGCCAATGAGGAGAAGAAGGCTTTAAAAAGCAGAATTAGTCAAATGGAAAAGAAGGTTCAAAAGCTCACTGAACAAAATAGTTCTTTAAAAATGAGAGTGGAGTTCAGGGAAGCTAATGACTATATGATAAACCAAGAAGTTACAAAACAAAACCAAAAGATTAAAAAAAATAGAAGATAATGTGAAACATTTCATTGGAAAAACAACTGACCTGGAAAATAGATCCAGGAGAGACAATTTTAAAATTATGGGACTACCTGAAAGCCATGATCAATAAAAGAGCCTAGACATTATCTTTCGTGAAATTACCAAGGAAAACTCCCCTGATATTCTAGAACCAGAAGGCAAAATAAATATTGAAAGAATCCACTGATTGCCTCCTGAAAGAGACCTGAAAAGAGAAACTCCTAGGAATATTGTGGCCAAATTTCAGAGTTTCCAGGCCAAGGAGAAAATATTGCAAGCAACTAGAAACAATTTGAGTATTGTGGAAATACAATCAGGATAACACAGGATCTGGCAGCTTCTACATTAAGGGATCTTGGAATAGGATATTCCAGAAGTCAAAAGGAACTGGGATTCAAACCAAGAATCACCTAGTCAGCAAAACTGAGTATAATACTTCAAGGGAAAAAATGATCATTCAATGATATAGAGAACTTTCAAGCATTCATGATGAAAAGAGCAGAACTGAATAAAAAATTTTACTTTCAAACACAAGAATCAAGAAAAGCATGAAAAGGTAAACAGGATAGAGAATTCCCAAAGGACTTTCTAAAGTTGACCTGTTTACATTTCTACATGGAAAGATAATATTTGTAACTCTTGAGACTTTTCTCAGTATTTGGGGAGGGATTACACACACACACACACACACACACACACACAGAGTACAGTTTGAGTTGAATCAGAAGAAATTATATCCATAAAAAAATTTAAAGGGTGAGAGAGGAAAATATTAGGAGGAGAAAGGAAAAAATGGAATGGGGCAGACTATTACTCATAAAAGAGATAAGAAAAATATTTTTCAATGGAGAAGTAAAGGGAAGAGGTAAGAGAGGAAAAGTGAAGCTTATTCTCTTCACATATGGCTTAAGGAGGGAATAACATGCTCACTAAATTTGGTATGAAAATCTATCTTACACTACAGGAAAGTAAGGGATAAGGGGGCAAGTGGGGTGAGGGGATGATAGAAGGGAGGACAAATGGAAGAAGGGAGTAACTAGAAGTAAACACTTTTGGGAAGGGACAAGGTCAAATGAGAGAATAGATAAAAAAGGAGGGACAGGGTAGGATGGAGAGCAATAGAGTTAGTCTTATACAACATGACTATTATGGAAGTCTTTTGCAAAATGACACATATATAGCCTGTATATAATTGCTTGCCTTCTCAGTGGGGATGGATGGGGAAGGAGGGAGGGAGAGAAGTTGGAATTCAAAGTATTAGAAATGAATATTGAGAATTGTTATTGCATATAACTGGAAAATAGGAAATATAGGTAATGGGGTATAGAAATTTACTTGCCCTACAAGAAAAGAGAGAAGATGGGGATAAGGGAAGAGAGGGGTGTGATAGAACGGAGGGCATATTGAGGGAAGGGGCAATCAGAATGCAAGGTGTTATGGGGTGGGGGAGGGAAGAGGTGGGGTGGGGGAAGGAAGAGATGGGGAGAAAAATTGGAACTCAAAATTTTGTGGAAATGAATGCTGAAATCTAAAAATAAATAAAACTATGAAAAAAATAAAAAAGATAAATCATTGGTTATTTTGATTTTTTTAAAAAAAGAAGAAAGCCAAATTAGCAATATCAAAAAGGAAAAGGATAAATTCACCATCAAAGAAGATGAAATTAAAGTAATTATTTGGAACTATTTTGCCCAATTATCTGCCAATAAATCTGACTTTCTAAGAGAAATGTTTGTATATTTACAAAAATATAAATTGCCCAGATTAACAGAAGAGGAAATAGAATACTTAAGTAACCCAATCTTAGAGAACAAGATTTAACAAGCCATAAGTGTGCTCCCCAAGAAAAAAATTCCAGGACTGGGTAGATTCACAAGTGAATTCCACCAAACATTTAAAGAACAATTAATCCCAATGTTATATAAACTGTTTGGGATGATATAAAATATTTGGCAGTGTACCTGCCAAGACAAACCCAGAAACTATGTGAACACAATTACAAAACACTTTTCACACAAATAAATCCAGATCTAAACAATGGGAGAAATGGTAGTTTCTAATGAGTGGACTGAGTCAATGTAATAAAAAATAACAATTCCAACTAAATTTATTTATTTATTGAGTGTCATACCAATTAATTTACCAAAAAAATTATAGCACTAGAAAAACTTGTGACAAAATTCACCTGGAAGCGCAAAAGGTCAAGAAAATTAAAGCAATTGTTTTTTTAATATGAAGAAAGGTGGCTTAGCAGTATCAGATCTCAAACTGTATTACAATGTAGTATTCATCAAAACAATCTGATACTAAGAAATAGAGTGATGGATCAGTAGCATAGATTAGGTACAATATACACAATAATAACTGGCCATAACAATCTAATATTTGACAAACTCAAAGATCCATGATTTGGAGACAAGAAATCACTATTTTACAAAAATTGCTAGGAAAACTGTAAAGCAGTTTGGCAGAAACTAGCTATAGACCAACATCTCATACTGTATACCAAGATAAGATCAAAATGAGTACATGATTTAGATATAAATGGTGGCATTACAAGCAAATTATAAGATGTGGAAAAGGGAAGAATTTATAACCAAAGAAAAGATAGAGAGCATTATGGGATATAAAATGGATTATTTTGATTATACCAAAATTCAAAAGGTTTGCACAAACAAAACCAATACAGTCAAGATTTGAAGAAAAGAAGAAACCTGTGGGAACAAGTTTCTCTGAAAAGGCCTCATTTCACAAATACATGGAGAACTGATTCAAATTTATAAGAACACAAGTCATTCCCTAATTGATAAGTGGTCAAAGTATGTGAACAAGCAGTTGTCGGATGAAGAAATCAAAACTATCAAGTCATATGAAAAAAAAAAAATACTCTGAATCACTATTGATTAGAGAAATATAAACACAGCCTCATGTAATTAGTTAATATAAATCAGAGATGAAGTTGTATTCCCCTATTAACAAGCTAACGATCCTCTGAAAAAGTACAACCACTTCTTTTTTTGGCTGAAATGAAAGGTCCATACCATTTACTGACTGACATGATGTGACTGCAAAACATAGCTTAACAATCATCGCTACAGAAGGTCTGTTAGCAGCCAACAGTAAAAGAAGAACCTGATTCCTGAGAAGAAATCATTCTTGTGAGGATTCTGTCTCATCCCTCTTCCTGTCTACCACCAACCATGACACCCAGAAAGAGACATCCTTTCCAATAGTCTGAAAGACAATACAAAAGAGCTTGAAGGAGACTTGAGGGAGATACTCTACAGGCAGACACTGAAACAAGGAGACCATTATTTGACACTAGAAGCAGCTGTTCATACTCTTTAAACCAGCAATACCACTACTCAGACTGTCCTCCCAAAGAGATCAAATAGAAAGGCATATAAAGGACCTATATGTACAAAAGTATTTCTAGCTTCTCTTCTGTGGAAGCAAAGAATTGGAAATTGAGGGGATGACCATCAATTGAGGAATGGATGAACAATTGTGGCATATGATTGTAATGGAATACTATTGTGCTATAAGAAATGATGAGCAGGATGCTGTTTTTAAAAAAACTAGTAAGACTTACACGAACTGATGCAAAGTGAAATGAAGAGAACCAAGGAAACATTGTATACAGTAATAGCAATATTACACAATGATCAGCTGTGAATGTTGCAAGGCAATAACCCAAAACAATTACAAAAGACTTCTAATAAAAAATGCTATCCACCTCCTGAAAAAGAATTGATGGCATAGGAATGCAAATTGAAGCATAGTTTTTTTTTCCTTTATTGAATTTTTTGGTCTGTGGGTGTGTGTGTTTGCAACATGGGTAATATGGAATGTTTTTTGTGACTACACTTGTATAATCTATATCAAACTGTTTGCCCTCTCAAGGAGTGGGGAGGAAAAGAAGAGAGGAAAAGATTTGGAAACCAAAAAAATTTAATGTGAAAAAAGAATTATATCTACTAGCATTCCCAAATGCTTCTAGTCTAGTCTAGGAGAAAATATTTCATTATTACATTCAAACCACTTCCCTGGTTGCTACACTTTAGAGGGGAAGAAATGTCTCATGCTTAAATCAAAAGGCCTGACCCCTATCCACAGACTGCTAGCTAAAAAAAAGATCATCACAAAAAGTGAATGGCAAACCCCCTTTTTCCAACAAGACAGCAAACAAGAATCAAAAAAATCATATATACACACATATATGTATATACATATTAGAATATATCAGACAACACACAAAGTGTACACAAAATAAATGAGATTTCTCACTAGAAAATGAGATTTTCTCAACAGAGAGACAGAAAGAGACATAGAAACAGACACAGACATGCAAACAGAGACAGAGACTAAGAAAGACCAAGAAAAGACAAGTGAGATACAGAGTCAGAGAGAATCCCTGATATTACCCAAGGAAAAATTTCCCAAAATATTTAGTAATGCAAGCAAGAAATCAGGAATATTTGGTGTTAGAAGTGAGCCCATCTAACAAGCCCCCAACTGTGAGAAACATGTTCACCTTAAACAAAGAACAATACCTGTTGTGAAATCAGGAAAGCTTTTATTAATCTTTATGTCCATTCCCCCCGAATGGACAGGTAGCCTCCCCTGTAAGGTTATGTGAAGACTGCAACACATTCAGAAAAAAAATGGAGCTTCTTATAATGTTTTCCAAACTTTGGATCTCCTCAATATCATCCCCTGGCCAGGTGACTTTATGTTCTCCTCTCTCATAGGCTTTTCCTCACACAACTCATTGAGCCTACTCTTTAGTTTCTGACCTCTAACCTGTCCATGCTAGGTCACAATCCTTATCACCCAGAAATGTGGAAAACAGAACTTCCTTATTTCCCACATTTGAGACAAGATTTCTACTTCATAAAGTATTTCCTTTCCTTCTGGGAGTTTCTCCCTGAAGAGATCTGAGTATGACTATCTCTTCTCTAAAAGAGAGAAACAAAAATGTCTCTACTTTCCCAAGCTCTCCCTGATTCTGCTTCTCATACAGGCATGGAGAGTAATCTTTCTTTCCATCAGTGTTGAGAGTCTTATGTAAAGGCACCAGGTAGGAACCTCAGTTACACAAGGAAAGGCGATTTTTTTTCTAATTTCAAGAGGAATTTAGAGAGGAGATAGGGGGTTATTAATACAAAAGAAGAAAAGAAAGATAAGCGTATGTACTGAAACATTTTTATCAATGTCCATAAGAAAATGGAAGGAAGTTGAAGAGGTGCAGATGAGCAGAACAGCTTTTAAATTAACATTTTGAATATAATTAATATAATATATTATAATGTATGTAATGTAACATAATATAATTAATATATAACATATTTAAAGCAGTCTGTACAGAATAGAGGTTCTTAATTTCCTATTTGATCCTCTTTTTCTGTTCTTTCTATATGGAAATGCTTACTTTTGTTGGTACTTGTCAAGTTCAGGATAACAAAATTTTAAAAAATTAACAGAATATTACAGGAGAGGAATCATTAAGATAAGATCAGAGTAGTTGCCATGTGAGTAGAGAGAAGTGGATGGACGTGAGAAATGTTATTGAGGTAGAACCAATGAGACATGATAAATTATTGCTTGAAGAGAAGTAAAGAAAAGGGAACAATTGGGGAATTCTCTGAGATGGTGAATGTGAGTGACTGTCAGGAGAAGTACAATTACTAGATATATAGATCTGGAAGTCATCTGCATAGAGTGATACGACAAGGTTCAAGAGATACAGTTTGAGAAATAAGAGGAGGTCCAAGACAGAATTCTTGAGTACGCTCACATGTAGTGGAAAGGGCATAGATATTTATTGTACAAAAGAAACTTAGGAACAAGCAGACAAGTATAATCAGTACCAAATTAAAGCAGTCAAAAAAATCCAGTGAGGACTGTCAAAGAAGATAGGGTGGTCAACAATGTCAAATATTTCACAGAGGTCAAGAAAGATGGGGACTAAAATATGGTCATTGGTTTTAGCAATTAAGAGGTTATGTATTGCCCAATTGTTCAAAGGTCAAAGGATATGAACAGGCAGTCTTCAAGGGAAGACTAGTGTGAACTTACACTATCTATACCCAGTTAGGAAAAAAATGCTTCAAAATCACCATGAGAAATTACAAATTAGAGAAATGCAAATTAAACCACTCAGGTTCAACCTCACAGCTATCCAGTTGGTAAAATTGACAAATGTTGGAGGGAAACACTTAAATTAACACATTGATAAATAAATTGATCTAGCTATTCTGAAAAACAATTTGGAACTATACGTAAAAAGTTACTAAGGATCATGTGGCCAACAAAACAGAGGACTAGACATTTTTTTCCAGTATTCTTAACCTCTCAAATCTCCACAAAATGGGAATTATGTGTAAGTGATAAAGCAATTTCAGTTTTCTCTATTGTCTAGGACATCAGGAGCCCAAAGGAAGTGGATGAATCAATGACCTAACAACAGAGAAGACTACTCCTTAGCTCCTAAGACTCTCCTACCATACTCCAGCAACAGAACTATATGAACCAACCATGGGCTTGCCACGGAACTCAAATCTACCTCCTACTTCACCCAGTGCCTTAGAAATCCAGATGGCAGAAATTTGCTCAGGCTGGGAAGGTAGCAGGGCAGCACTTTCTACTTCAGCAAAACTCAGTCAAAGAACTGAAGCATAAGGAAAACTGGAGCAGGACACTGTGTTGTGGTCATATGGCACTCCAGACTTTGGCCCGAAAGAACCCAGCATCCAGCTCAGCGTAGTTCTGTCCCTCCAGAATTCACTTGGGTGAAGACTGACTGGTGAAATATTTGTTGCCCAGCTCAAGAGGAGGCTAAACCAAGACCCCCCAAGCAGGTCTATCATAAAAGAAAGGTACTATATAAACAAAAATATTTAATAGCACATTTTTTCTTAGCAAAGAAAGGAAAATGAAGTAGATGTCGATCAAATGGGGAATGGCTAAAGAAATAGTAGTATGTAAATGCAAAGGAACATCATTGTGCTATGAGAAACAATGAATATGATAAATACAGAAAAGGATAGAAAGATATAAACTAATGCAAAGTGAAATAAACAGAACCAGTAAAATATAATTACCCCAACAATGTAAGTAGGAAGCACAACAGCAAAATAATCAAAACTGAATTCTATAAAATGTAATATCCAAACTTGACCCCAAAGGAAAAAAATGTAAGAATATACCCCTATCCCTGTTTTTGTAGAAGTGGGAGGACTATGGGTGCAGAATACTGAATTTAACACTTGACTGATGAGTTTTTCCGGACTATTCTTCTTTTAGACTCTGTTATAAGTGCTAACTCTCTGGAAGAAGAATACACTTGGAAATGTAAATTACATAAAAACAAAAGATCTCAAAAAATAAATTAAAATGAAATTTATACTCCTTTAGGAAATATTTAAGAATATTGTAATACTTCTTGAAATCACTTAAACACCCTTGAGATAGATCAAAACCAGGGCTCAAGATCAGTTATTTCTCAACATTAAGGTCTAATCTCCATTTGTAAAAGCACTACTCTCTTCCTATATTCAACTTTTATACCTCCCCCCCACCTCAATACCCTCTCGCTCAATCTAAAATAAATTCCCCACTCTGATTCTCCCAACTTCATCTATTATAAAGCTACTAGCTCCAACAACTATGGAAATCTTCAAACTTATTCACCTCCCAGTCTCCTAAGAAAGCAAATGAGAAGTTAAATTTACAGAAAGAAAAACTGAGGTCATTATGTTTGACCAAAATTTTGATGCCTATGCTGACTCAATTTACATTGTCATTGTCATTGTTTATACCATTCTCTTGACTCTGCCTTCATTCTGCATCACTCAATATGTCTTCCCATTTTCCTCTGAATTCTTTATTTTCATAATTCTTTATTATAATATTCTATTACATTCATAGGTCATAATTTCTCCAGTCATTTGGCAAATATGTTGTTTCTACCTTTACCTTATCAGAAATAATAGTTTTAATTTTTTTATTTTTTTATTTTATTTTTCATTTATTTAAGTTTTCAACATTCATTTCCACAAAATTTTGAGTTCCAAATTTTCTCTCCATCTCTCCCCTCTCCCCACTCCAAAGTGCCAAGCACTCTAATTACCCCTACCACCAATCTGCCCTCCCTTCTCTAACATCCCTCCCTTCCCTTATCCCCATCTTTTGTCCTGTAGGGCAAAATAAATTTCTATACCCCATAATCTGTATTTCTTGTTTCCCAATTGTATGCCAGAACAATACTCAACTGTTGTTCCTAAAACTTTGAGTTCCAACTTCTCCTCCTTCCTCCCTTCCCACCCATCCCCACTGGGAAGGCAAGCAATTCAATATAGGCTACAAATGTGTAGTTTTGTAAACAACTTCCTTTACAGTCATGTTGTGTAAGACTATACTTCTCTCAATCCTATCCTGCCCCCCATTGCTTCTATTCTCTCTTTTGATCCTGTCCCTCCCCAAGAGTGTTTACTTCCAATTGTTCCCTCCTCCATTGCCCTCCCTTCCATCATCCCCGCCACCCTACTTATCCCCTTCTCCCCCACTTTCCTGAATAATATTGTTTTTAAAAACCCTTTTTGGCAACTAAGTTTTTCTTGCTGTCACTGGATACTTTGCTTTTAGTCACTAATTTTTCCAGACAAAAAAAATCCTTGTAGTCATTATGACCAATATTCTGCCCATTTTAATTTATCAAAAGAAAAGATTCCCTCCAGGTGTGCACTTCATCCAGGTTTCATTGTACTTACTTGAACAAGAAAGCAGACTGCAGCCTTGGGGAGGAGTACCTTCGTGAGTTCACTTCTGTCTTCTAGTCTTGTTCATTTCAGCCATCCCCTACTCCGAAGTTAGTGCCTAAAATCCTCAAATGTAGCTGCTGTTTCTTCCTTTTATCATTTGATTTGCCCTAATAAGGGCATTTACCCTACTAAGGGCAGACAAATCAAGATCTGGATCTCAAACTTGCCCCTCTGAGTGTGCCCCACAAATTCTCCAGCCCAGGATTTTTTCTAAGCTGAAGGCAGTGAGAAACCAGTTAAGGGAAGATGTGGTTGTACTCTTTAATGTCTGCCTCAAAGGTTATGGATGCACCATCAGAGTTTCTCTCAATAATGGATCGTAAATCTGTTACTGGCCTCTCAGCTGTTCCTTGAACAAGACACTCCATCTCCCAACTCTGTGTATTTTCTCTGACTCTCCCCCATGACTGGAATTCTCTCCCTGCTCATCTCTACTCCCTGGCTTCCCTAGCTTCTTTCAAGAGCCAACTAAAATAAAAGGCTTTATTGAGCCCTTATTGCTAGTCCCTTCCTTTGGTTATGTCCTCATATGTATATATAGTATGCATGTATGAACTTACGTATGTATGCTTGCATGTATGTATGTATCTTATTTGTACATAATTGTTTGCAAGTTGTCTCCCCTTTCGACTTCTGAGGTTCTTGAGAACTGGGACCTTTCTTCAATCTTTCTTTATATGCCCTGAATTTAACATTGTATCTGGCTTATATTAAGTGTTTAATAAACACTTATTAAGTGACTGTTACTCATGAAATTGTCTAAACTTTTTCTATCATTTTTATAAATTCACACTCTCTTCAAGATAACTAACAGACTTTTAAATAAGTTTTATTCCCCTCTTGGATTAGTTCTTGGTTCCAGTATTTAGGAAATTTGACCTAATTTACCAAATTTCCCTTCTCCATTTCCTTTTAATAGTTTTGGAATCACAAATGTAGTGGAAATGATGGGGTGCTTGAGTGCATGTGCTTGGGCTCCAATTCTAAAATCACATTACTCTTTTAAAATCACATTTCTCCCTAGCCCCAAAACACTATCCCAGGCAGTTTCTCCCCAGCCCAAGGACACAACCTACCTCAGCAACAACCATTATCTCCCTGATATAGCAGCCAGCTACACCTATAGAACTTATTAGTTTTAACTAGCTGTGTACTGGCTGACTGGGCTGTGCAATGGGTCATAATGACATTTAATACTCACTGATCAATCATATGTATCCTAGAATTAGACATTTATCTTGCCTAACAAGACATTGATGAGAGCAGCCTGAGCATTTCTGAATCAACCCTGACCATTGGTTGACTTAGTGAAGTTTCAGGCCTAAAACCACACCTCCCTATAGTCCCCCATTGGGTTATTTTCCAATGAATTTTGGGTGAAATACCTGAGCAGTAAACACTAAAAGTATGTGTTCCTTTAAGAACTAACCACTTCTTAACCACTCCCTAATCCCACCCCAAAACACCTAGTTAGCTTATTTGGCACAAGTGATACTATATAATATCCTATATAAACTTTACCTGTACCCCTCCAAGATTTCAGCTTCCCTAAGATCTCTTGCCCATTGAAAAGTGTAATAAATCTTTACCTTGACCTCAACAATTCTTGAGTCTGCGAATTCATTCCTGGCAACCTGCCCCTGATACTCCAGTCTTTGTGGGAGTCTCACCCCACCTTCCAGCCCTCATCAGAAAGAGGACTGAACTAAGAATCTGAAGACCTAAGTTCTAGTCTCAACTCACTTACTAATGACATGACTTTAAGCAAATCATTTAACCCTTACTGGCCTCAATTTGCTAGTTTATAAATTGAGGATCATAGGATGTAGAAGTGGAAGGAAAGCCTTCTTTTTACATAGCAGTGCTACTTGGGCCATGCCCCACTAGGGATGTTGCCCAGGAGATCGTGACCCTGGAGACAAATGACCACTGGTCATGGAGGTTTCCCAGCATTTCTGATTCTTTAATCTCCTAGGGAATTTTGCCCAAATGTTGGAATTGTGGGATAGACCTACTTTGACTAAGGAAAGGTGGAGAGGGGAAACCAGTGGGAGAAGCTAAAGGATATAGAAAGTTGGAGATGTCAACCAAATGTATCAGTAAGCACCCCAACATATACAAGGGTCCTGCTACCACAGGTTCTTTGATCTGCTTCTCTAAAAGGAAAGGCAACCTTTGAGGGGTTAACAATCACTTTAATCAAGCACAAGTATCAGAGAAAACCAAAATTTCAGAGAAATCAAAAATCAACCGACATGCTTCCATATGCCTGATCATTAACATACATACACAGAAACCAGAGAGAGAAGCACCAATATCTGGGTTTTCAAAAAGCCAGGATGCCACTTAGCAGCTTCCCAGACTCTCATCTGGCACTCAAATCTTCTTACAAAAACTAAGCCCCAAAGTAAAACCTCACCCTCAGAATATTTATACACTTTTTCAGAGCCACAGAGCATAATCCTCTGACCCAGTGCCTCAACAGAAAAAACAAAAAGTAGTTGGAACACTCCTACAAAACAGCTTCCCCAATCAAGCTTCCCTCAATGGGCAGGCACATCAATGGATGAGGAAGATCTTCTTTAATCACGTCATTCAATCAGAGGCATTTTGAATAAAACAAAAATAGCAAAAGATCCTAATTTGATTGCCATCACACCTGAATGGAAGTGACCTCTAACCTGTGGTTGGCGGGAGCCCAACAAAGCAGTCTTTAGGGGAATCAGGAATCAAATGGAAGTTTAATTTCAAAGTGAGGGAAAAGGCTTGCAAGCCAGAACACATGTGCTGCAGCCCCACTCCCTGGTGGGGGGTGGGGGGGAAGAAGTACAGCAATGTAGGGAAATCTCAATACTTAGACCTATGGCTACACAGTGAGCTAAAGCCCTGACAACGAGGGGTAAGAGTAACAATGTGACAAGTTTGATTCATAGCAGGGCTTCATGACTACAAAAAATTCTGAAATTTTGCTGTAGCTATGATCATCCAGAGGGCAGATGCAAAGGATTGTTATTATGCCAAACTCAGGGCACTGTTTGCTTGCTGAGCTTGAACTCTGGAAAACAAGGTGTCTCCTAATATCTTGACAGAGAAGAATAATAGGAGTAGCAGTGGCAGAGAGATAATGTTCAGGAGCTTGAGATTAGAAACAAAATAGGGTGGATGGGGAACCGCCAGAAGAAGCTGATCAGCCCCAGTCATAAGACTAAGATGGTCTGATTGATGCATGCATGAGACATGGAGCGGATGCATTGGTTTGGATTCCCGAAATCAGTGCTGCCGATCCTTAATTCACCTCCTCCCTTTTTTCCTCCTCTTTGGAAAAGGTAGGAACCTGATTCCTTCCTTGCAGGCAAAGGAAGTTCAATTGGTTTCTTTAAAAACGATTTACCTTTCTTTTTACTACGTCTTTGACAATCATGTTAAGTGCTCTTAAGTGCTGCAATGCTAATTTATGTTTCATTGCGGAATGCAGCTAGAGGAAAACAATTGGGGAGAAGGAGGAGAGGGAGAAAAAGAGGGAGAGGGAGAAAAAGAAGGAGAGGGAAACGAAGAGGAAGAGGGGGAGAGGAATCAGTAGCAGCTGAGGCTACTCAATTGACCTGATATTTATACTAAAAACAAGACCCGTCCAGTTCTCCCCAGATTTGTTTTGACAGGAAAGACCCTTCTAGAGAAGAGAAGTCAAGGGAAGTGATGGAGGTAAAGTCATGCCCAAAGGGAAAAGTGGCCGAGCATAGAGTGAGAGCATAGACTGACAAGCCTTGCTCACTACACGTAATGCCAAACCACTGTTTGACACAAAATGCAATGGAAACCCAGAGGGGTTAGGTGTATTGTCCATAATCATAAAGATGCTAAGTAGAAGAGTCTGGATTCAAAATTAAGCACTATCACTTCAAATATATTGTTCTTTGCATTATACTATATTCTCTGACTCCAAATCCAACGTTCTTTTTACTATACTTGTTTCCTTTGAATAAACAAGTCTGAATAAACACATATGCTTAATTTAACTCAACAAACTTTTATTAAGTGTGTGCTATGTGCAAAACACTGGTAAGCCCTGAGGATAGAAAGACAAAATGAAACTGTTCTTGGCTTCACGTTTACATTCTATCAGATTGACACAATACATATGCAAGTAAGTGCAAGACGTATCTGGAATATGTGCAGATCCCATCACTTTGCTAAGATGGCATTATCTACATGGAAGAAATTAGAGAACTGCTTATGGGAGAAATCTGAGAATTGGAACATGAGTAGACATTCCATAACTCTTTTCAGATGACCTTCCATATGCTTGGGGGGAGCATGTTTACATTGACTCTATAGTGGGAGCTATTGAATTCTTCAAAAGGGCCTAAGCCAGCACCTAACATGAATTTGGTTTTTGTTTGTTTGTCTTTTTAATTGCATTCACAAGTGGGGAATTGAGGTGATTCCTTCACTAATGGCTTCCTATGAGAAAACCGTGCTATGAGAATAGCTATGAGGTCTTCCCTAACCTCTTCAAATGCCCTCTCTCTCCCTCTTCTCCCCCGCTTCCACACATGAAGCCATATGGTTGGCAAGAAATAGGCCTAGGACCTTGGTTTTTTCCATTTATTCTCTTCCATTCTAGGTTCAAGGTGTGGAATCCCTGATCTGGATCAGTTGGGTCCAAGCCACAGAGATCTGTGAATCCAGGCACGCAGGACAAGTATTGAGGTGTATACCTAACCCTAACATCAATGTAAACTTTGAAAGTGAATTTGGTAGGACCAATGCTATGTAGAAACTAAGCTAAATTGTGATCCTAATCCAACCCATTCACCCAGAGGTCATGGTGGTATGGGTTGATTTTGTCCCTGGGGTACTGATGGAAATGTCTGTATGTTCTTGCTATATCTTTGAAGTAAATATTCCTTTGTAAAAGCTATCTGATATTAAGTGGTTAAGTGGAACTCAGGTGCTAGTTTCTGACCCCCTAAAATTTGTGGGAACACAATAAATAGGGATTTTAGCTGATGATAAAGAGATGGAAAGGTACCATAACTCCATCAGGTACCTGAGAGGGAAGATAAAATAGGACTAGACTTGAAGGGATGGGGCAAGAGCATTCATCTTACATAAGTAAATTCAAAACATATATATAAATATATTAATTTCAATACACTGTTAGTTGCTTGGAAATTCAAGAAAGAAAATTCAAGAAGTAGCAGTTAGACTTGGATGAGAGCTAGTGATTGTAAGACATTATGGTGAAGAGGGAGTACATTTCAGACATGTGAGGTTACTTGTCCAAATTCTTAGAAGATTTTAGATGAGGAGTAGTCAGCAGAACAGTTCAACTGGAATGAAACTGCATGAAAGGAATTAATAAAAAATAAGACTTTTATGGTAGTAGAAGTAAACTAGATTGTAGAGAGTCTTAAATGCTAGCCTGAGGATTTTTTGTTTTATCCAAGTGACAATAGTGAGTCATGAAAAAATTTTCAAGGAAGGAATGCTGTAATCAGGTATTTTTAAAAATATCAATTTGGCAGCTGCGTGGAAGATGGAATGAAGAGGAGACAGGGATTGTAGGTAGAGGGACTAGTCATGAGACTATTACAATAATCCAAACAGGAAGTGATTAGGGTCTGAAGTTGAAAGAGCAGAGAAAAAGGGATGGACATAGGAGATATTGCAGCAGGCCTGACATATAGTAATTTTGGAGTTGAATTTTGTAGGAATAATGCTATGTAGGAACGGAGCTAAATTGTGAACCTAATCATATCTACCCATCCAAAATCCAAAGGGTTTGTTGAATTATGACCTCAGGGTGTTGGGGGAAATGTCTGTATAATTGTCCTTTTATAACTTTTCAGAAAATATTACCTTGTAAAAGCTACCAAATGGGTAGAGGAGAAAGGATAAACTTAAGGTTGACTCCAAGGTTGTGAACCTGGGTAACTGGAAGAATGGTGATATCACCAAAAGAAATGAAGAAGCTTGAAGGAGGAATGAATTGGGGTAGATAAATAAGATCTAATTTGGATATACTGAATGTAAGAGACCTATGGGAAATCAGGAGGAGATATCTGGTAGGTAGCTATTAACATGTTACTAGAGTTCAGGATAGATATTATGACTGTATGGACAGCTTTGATATTTATCTAGATAGAAACAATAATTGAATCCATCAGTGTGGGCAATATTACCAAGGGAGATAGTATATAAAGCAAAGAGGAGAGGATCCAGGATTGAGTGTTAGGGAAAAGTCACACTCAGTGAGGAGGAAGAAGAGGAGAAGGAAGAGGAAAATAATCAAACAGAGGAGAATGAGAAGGAACAGTCAAACAGATAGGCAGAAAACTAAGAAAAAGTAGTGTATAAAAGTCAAGGGAGAAGAAAATGTCTGGGAGGAGAAAGATAACCAATAGTGTCAACTACAGAAAAGTCTAAGATGATGAGAACCGAGAAGAGGGCATTGGATTTAGCAGTTAAGCAATCAGCAGTGATCATGAAGGAGCATTTTTAATCAAATAAAGGGTCTGGAATTCAGACTGCAAGGGATTGAGAAGTGCATACGAAGTGAGGAAATAGAGGCAAAAGAGATAGACAACCTTTCTATAAATTTGATTAGGAAAGAAAGAAAAATATAAGATGTTAGCTTGAGGAAAAGACAAAGGTGAACTGAGGGGGTTTATAAAGGATGAGAAAGACTTAGTCATATTTGTGGATGGCAGGAAAGAGCCAGGTGATCAAGGGAGACTAAAGGTGAAAGAAAGGAAGGAAATGACAGAGGCAGAAATTTTCCAGAGGAGATGAAAGGGGAGCGCTAAAGAGCACAAATAGATTAATTAACCTTAGCAAGGAGAAGGTTCATTCACCAGAGATTGAATTAAAGGAAAAGAGGATACAGAATGATGAAGAAGGACTTTGAGATGTGGAATTACAGAAAATCACAGAATTTGAGAGTAAGAATGGATCTCAGAAGTCATCTAGTCCAACCTATTCAAAAAAAGGATTCTGCACTATAGATAGATAGATAGATAGATAGATAGATAGATAGATAGATAGATAGATAGATAGATGATAGATAGATAGATAGATGATAGATAGATAGATAGATAGATAGATAGATAGATAGATAGATAGATAGAGATATTACATACCTAATTAGTGGCTGTTCCAGGCTCTGCCTGAAGAATTCCAAGGAGAAGGAATCTACCATCTCTCTAGAGAGTTTGTTCTACATTTGGACAATTCTCAGAAAGTTTCTCCTGATATTGAGCCTAATTTCCTCTTTATGGTTTCTACTGATTGTTCCTACAACTACTCTCTTGGACCAAAAAAAAACCTACTCCTCATTATAACCCTTCATGTAAGAAGATAATTCATATTTGATGGCCTTTCTTTTAAAATAGAAGTCCAAGTTCTCTGATGAGAAGAAAGGAGGAAGACATAGTGTAGGAGGTCAAAGGAAAATATTTAAAATAAAAAGTATAGATAGTGCAATGAAAAGCCAATAGGGAAAAAAATACTCATCCTGTTTCCCACCTAGAGTTGCATCCAGTGGCTATCAATCTAAGTTGCATTAGAGGAGAAGCAATGTAGGCTAAACTATGAGTCAATGAACCATGAAAAATGCCAAAAGAAATTACCCACTTTGAACCAGTGGATTTGGTATTGACATAACCACAGACCCTAGAGAGAAGGCAAAAAAAAATGGGTAAAAAGAAAAACTCAATTTTCTTTTTTCCCATTATAAATTAAAATACTTTACTATCACCTTCAAATGAGTAATAAAGTACTGAGATGTCATGTCTAAGACTATCATAAAGGATGTCCTATTCAAGGTGCATATGGTAAGTCCTCCATATGTTCCTGTTTTCAGATAATATTGTGGCTAACTACATTAGCTTCCAGAACTTTACAAGACATCCTCCTTTAGAGTCATGATAACTTTTAGGAAATAGGCCTAATAATCTTCACAGGAAAAAACTAAATGAACACAAAATGTCTATTGTCCATGCTATGGCCTACAATTGAATGACCACTTCACTGAGTTAGTCAATCTGTGTGTGTATGTGCTTGTGTGTGTGTGAGTTAAAAGTACTGTAGAAGCATAATGACTTGGGTATGGAAGAGCAAGACAGATTATATCTGTGAGACCATACAGTGCTTTAAAAATTCCAACAGACTTCTGACACAAAATCCTTTATTTTAATCAAATATTCTTCTATGTAACAACGGCATGAAATAGTGAATAGAGATCCAGCCCCTGAAGTCAAGAAGACTTCAAGTCCTGCTTCTAAAACATACTGACTATATGACCCTGGACAAATGCATTGAATTCTCAGAGCCCCACAGTGCACTCCAAGACATTAAATTGCCAAAAAGTTCCCAATCTGCATTAGTAAAATAAGCTCCTCATTGGAAGCACCCTGTGAAGATTCGACTTCAGAACCAAACTTTCCCAGTAATGTAATTTTGATGCAATGAAACACAGTTTTCAAAGCATCAGGGTTGCAGGTGACTCAAAAAGCAATGGAAAGGTGCATGATAGGTATATGTAGGCAACATCACATATCCAAAATGCCATACCTACAAAAAGTTCCTTAAATAGTAACTGTGTGATCAGAAAAGGTTTATAGACAAGTCATGTAGAGAAAGAGCAAGAGATGACAGATGGCTATTCTGAGTTCTGTACTGGAATCTACATGCAAAAAGACATAGAGGAAAACCTCCAGCACATAAAGATAAAAAGTTTTATAATATCTATGTGGGAACATGAAAGAGAATCACTCAAGATGTGAAGGTGTAGATGAGTTTCTATCTATATCAATGGAGGAAATAACGCATTAATAATAATATCATTTACACAGAATTTTGTAAATCACTTTAAAAATATTTGAATTTATAATGTGATTTGGTCCTCACAATACTGCTATGAGGTAGATGCAATTATTATCCCCATTTTATAGTTGAGGAAATTGAGATAAATAGAAATAAGCTAGTTAGTGTCTAAGACCAGATTTTAACTTAGCTCTTCCTGACTCCAGGCCCAGTGCTCTAACTGGGTTAGGTCTAACTACAGTCATTAACTGCAATATTATCACAGATGCATTGAAGTATTAAAGTATTTGAAATAATTGTGGCACCAGAGAAACCAAATATAGCTCCCACCAGTCACTATGCATGTGCACAGTTCAAATCAGAGCCTGGCAGGCATCATGAGATCTACAGCAGAAGGATGAGACACAAGTCAGTTAACATTAATACAAGGGCTATTTTCCTTGCTTACACCTGTGAAAGCTTTCTTTGAAAGTAGATTGGGAGGTTAAGAATGCTGCTAATGCTAGGGACAGTGAAGGAATTCAAGAATTCATTTCTACTCTCTCTGATACATAGATAAGAGGAGGTAGGAAGGGATCCTTGGCTTAAAATAGAGTCCCTCTTGACTATTCTCTATAACAACTCACTTCCATCCCTGCCTCTTCTCTATACACAGGTTAAATTAATTTTTTTCTCTATTATTCATGTAATAACCAGATCAAACTCTAATTCCAGTGAGATTAGGTAAGGGAGAGGTTTTGGCAGGATCCAATTAATATCCCATATATACTCCTCTGTCTCACCCACATAACTCCCCCCCACAAAAAAAAATAGCCAGGGTGAGTTATGTAGGCTTGGGGGTGTATTTGTGGAGTTGGTGAGGAGCATAGACAGCCTGTGAGATACATCTCTGGAGTCTCGACGTTACGAAATTCCAGATGAGAGAGGTTCTGGGAGTTGCCAGTTTCTCCCTCATCTAGTCTACAACACAGTTACCCAAATACGTATCAGGACCCAACAAGTCAGGGTCCTGGTAAATATTGCCAGGACTCAGAGCTAGCTCTGCAGTTTTGAAGTGTGGACTCTGATTAGAGATACTAGAAAAGAAAAACAGCCCACCAACAGGGAAAAGAAAGGCACAGAAGCTGCCCTGGAGTAGAGGCCTTACTTTGAAATCCCATACAAATCCACAGATAAATTTATCCTTGCTGCAAACTTACCAGTCCCCAGAGCTCCTTGGTACAGAAAGCAAGCCCCAGTGTAAGGAAGTCACATCAAAATAAATTGCAAGTTTAGTAGTAACTGATGTTGGGAACCACCTTGTTCACCATCTACCCCCAGACACACTTTAGTCAAATTAAGAGAATGGTTTTTAGAAACGTTTTTGGGCGGAAATAGTAAAAGTTGAGCAAGAAAATGTAGTTAGAGGAGGGGGGGGGGAGAGAGAGAGAGAGAAAGAGAAGGCTCGAGGCTCTCCTTTCCAACTCCCTCCTGTAACAATAGAAATAAAAGAAATATGTCTATTCCTCGTCCTCTCCTAACTCCAAAAGCAACTTCTTCCATCTAGTCCCAGGCTCTCGTTCTCTCTCTCTCTCTCTCTCTCTCTCTCTCTCTCTCTCTCTCTCTCTCTCTCTCTCTCTCTCTCTCCCCTCCCTCCCTCCTTCTTTCCCTCTCCCTCTCCCTCTCTCTCCTCTTCCTCCCCACTCTCCCTACCTCTATCTCTGTCTTTTTCTCTGCCTCTCCCTTCTCTCTCTCTTTCTGTATCTATCTGCCTCACTGTCTCCCCACCCCCACTTTTCTCTCTTCTCTCTTGGTGCTTCCGTGACTGTTTTTCTTGCTACGTCTCTCTCCCCACGTATGTCTCTCATCCTATCTGCGTCTCTCCTCCACCACTCCAAAATTTCTGTCTCTCTTTCCTAGTCCTAGTCTCTCTCGCCCCTCCTTTTAATTATAAGAGGCCCTTCTGATTGGGCAGCCAAGAAATCCCAGAGGGCTACTCCAAGACATATAACAAGGGCGGGGGCCGAAGTGGCAGTTAGATCCCGCCCCCCGCCCCCAACCCGAGTGCTTCGGCGTTGGCAGTGGCGGGGGAAGAGGTGGAGAGGGATTGAACGGACTGAGGACAGGCTAGAGGAAAAGGTGCAAGAGGCTTCAGAATAAACTAGACACATCACCTCCTTCTCAGGTTCCCCTCCCCCCAGCATGCTCCTTCCTCAAGCCGTCTGGCTTTAAGTCAGAAAGCCGCACAGAGGTTGGGGATAGGAAAAGAAAAAGCGACAAATTTCTAGGAGTGGAGGAGGTTGTTGTCCCTTTCCTGACAGCAGTGCTTCGGTAGTGCAGGTAGCTTCCTATTGGAAGCTTATATGCCCAGATGAGTGTAGGGAGAGGCGACCTTTTCCCTGGCTCCGCGGAGCTCCCGGAGAAGGCAATGGCGGAGCTTAAGTCTCTGTCCGGAGACACCTACCTAGCCTTAACCCAAGGCTACACAACTGCATCTTTCTCTTATGGCTCCGTCCGCGGTGCTGAAGCGCACCGAGGCTACAGCACATCGGCTGCGGGAGACTTTCATGGTGCTCCTCTGGCCAAGGGAGGAGCAGCGGAGAGCAGCGGGGAACAGAGCGGAGATGAGGAAGACGCTTTTGAACCTAGGAAAAGGAGCCCTGGCTTCGACAACGACGCCAAACTCAAAGCGGGGACTCTGGCCAAGAAGCCCAAAGAGCAGCGGTCCTTGCGCTTGAGTATCAACGCCCGAGAGCGGAGACGCATGCACGACCTGAACGACGCCTTAGACGGGCTCAGGTCCGTCATCCCCTACGCGCACAGCCCGTCCGTGAGGAAACTGTCCAAAATTGCTACCCTTCTCCTAGCGAAGAACTACATCCTGATGCAGGCCCAGGCTCTTGAGGAGATGCGACGGTTGGTAGCCTATTTGAACCAGGGTCAGAGCCTCACCGGCCCCATTCCGGCCACACTGACTCCCTTTGGCCAGGCCGCAGTATATCCCTTCTCAGGCACAGCACTAGCCGCCTGTCCCGAGAAATGCGCTGCCTTCTCGGGTACACCATCTGCTCTTTGTAAGCACTGTAATGAGAAGCCGTGATTAGGTGTGTATCTAACCCTATCCCCACGTCTCCCACCTTCCCTCCAGTCCCTCGCTCCCTCCCTCCCCTGTCCAAAGCCTCCTCGCAACACCGTTTCAATTAGAATTGCTACAACCCTTATTCTGATTCCCCCCACTCCGAACCCCGCCACCCCCTTCACCTTCTCGTACTTCTCAAACTTATTTAAACGAAAAGCAACAAAAGGAAGGGGGAGGGAGATAAACCAGGCTTCCGACTTCGGTGTAGTTTGTGTTAAACTGCGTCTTACGCGATCGCTTTCCTCGCCGACCCTAAGCAAGTCAGAAAAACTTCGCTTTCCTTCCGCACCCGGTCCCCACCTTTCTAGTCCTTCATTGAGACCGCTAATGCTTTGACAAAGAAAATTATTCCTTGCAGCAAGTCCCCTGGACCTGGGACTGATCATGATGAGCGCCCGTGGATTTCCGAGGGTCTGAAGTTTAACCTAGTAAACTATGCAAAGCGGTTCCCATCAATAAGCCCTAGATCCAGGGATTCACGTCCCACATTCTGGGCCCGGCTTCTGTTCCGAGTGCGCTCAATTTCCAGGAACCTTGAAACTTTCCAAACCCCGAGACGCAGAAGTTCAGTGCTGCTAGTCAGGTTGTTCGTCCTCCCTCTAACCCCACCACGCCTCATCCTACAGAACTCCGGGCTTGTTAATAAGTGATTTTTTTTTTTTTTTTTTTTTTTTTTTTTTTAACCAAGAGGTGACATTCGACTCCCTCTGCCTCATACCTCTTCCCAGCGCTTGGCCTTCTCAAACCAAAGCTTACTGGCATCCTGGACAGATGTCTCCTTCCCAAACCATTGTTTGCACGAGGAATAAATGCTGAGAGCAAAATGATTCCGGGGGAAATCAGAGATTTTCGATAAACTATCAAACTCAAATCATATAAAGGTCTGGTCTGCACAGCTGCACTGTAGGCCAGGTGGTACCTACAGTGTCCTTGCAGTATAAACAGCTAAGATTAGAGACGAATCTGACTAGGTGGTCTGAAACCACAAAAGTTTTAACCCTTCCATTTCATGGGATTTTTCTTGGCCCTAAACTGAAGCTAGCCCTAGCACAGGACAACTCTGTGAATGCTTTTGTCAGGACCTCAAAAACCCAGTAAACGGTGTGAACTGGTGATTGGAGTTTCCTGAACCCCAGGGCCAGCACATGAGTCTAACTAAACCTCGAACTTGTCTCCAGTAATAGTAACTGCTCTAGCACAGGGCAAGCTGCAAAGTCTCTGTGCCTGCCTGTCCATTGCCCGACAATTTGGCACCGATTTCCAATAGAAGATGTGTTGTAAGCTCCAGGTGAGTAAGATGTGGTGTTTTCACATCCACATCCCTACCAGAGGTAAGCTATATAGAAAGAACTGGAAAGGATATCAACGCTTTCGTTTTACAGATAAGGAAACTGAGGCTCACAGAAGTTAATTGATTTGACAAGATCATACAGGTAGCAGGCAATTGAGCAAGAATAAGAAAACTCTGACTCCAAATCCAGTGTTCTTTCCATTCATCTTTTAACAGGAATTACTGATGCCGCATTTTTCCTTTTTTCTTAAAAAAAAATTGCTTAGATCCTTTCTATTATTCCCTGTAGTGGTTACAATTTATAATTTTTTTCATTATAACTGTAAGCATTGTCATTGCTGTTGCTGTTAATCCCATTTTGCAGTAGAGAACACTAACACCCAGAGAGGTTATAATTTGCCCAAGTCAGTAAATGGCAGAGATGGCATTCAAACCAAAATGTTCTGGCTCCATATCTCCTGATCTTACAACCACACCACTCTAAGGAAACCACCACCGACCACCAGTGTCACAACCACCATACAACCTGGTACAGTTACAGCTCGAGGGGGTGGATCTGTCCAGGACCATTTGTGTTAGACTCTAGGGTGTAACTGTTTGTGGTTATTAAACCAATTTCCACGCCTGTCTCTGGTGTTATGCTAATAGGAAGAGGACAGCAACCGCTACTAAGTGGCTTGTCTATAGTGGTTAACTTTAATGAATACATTGCAAAAGGACTTTTTGTATTTGTAAAGTGAAGTATGTGATTAAGTCTCATTCATAAAAAGACATATGCTTAGTACTGGTTTCAGCTAATTTCCATTTTTATTCCTTTCCCCCCGCCTCCCCAGTAGACTAGTTTATTCTCTTCAGTTCAGAAAGCTCCGTTTGAAAAATACTTCTAAATTCTTTCTTGGAAGTTTAAGGCAGGTAGACTGAATATAGCCCAAAGTACTGGAACAGACCAGGAAAGTCAATTGACTGTTAATTCTGGGGTCATGCTGAAATATGCTTGAATGAGCATTGTAAAAAATGCCAAATCTAGATTTTAAAGAGAAATATTCATTTTGATGGAAAATACCAAGGATACATTAGGCATATTTGTTAGATACAAAAAATAAATAGGTTTCCATTTCAGTTTCATTTCAACTAGCAGTATGGTAAAGATTCACAATAAAAAATGAATTCAATGGGATTTATTCACAATGGAATCTATCATTTCTCTTTTAAGAATCATTATGTTGGCTAAAATGACTGCTTACTTTTCTAATCACATAGCTCAGAAAATTCTCTGGAGAAGCAGAAATTTTTAATACTATTTGTCATTTTTTATTTTTACATTTTTGTTGGCTGGGCTTTCTAACTTGGAAATTTTGTACTTTTTCCCTCTCTAAGCTTAAGTTTAAAGACAACTTTTTAAATGTACCTTTAGCTATTTGGGGAAGGGGCTGTGATTTTATCTGTGTTAGGAGCTTCATTTGAGGAATCTCTCTTCCAATGAAGATCAGCAACTCTTCTACAACTTGTAGTCTTAAGACACTACCTACAGAACAGAGAGATTAAGATTTACCAAGAGACCCACAGCTAACATAGAAGGTTTTCCTGACTCCAGGAATGATTTTTTATCCACAATTCCATGCTGTCTACTCTCTACCATTAGTTATTCAACTATTTAACTATTTGTCAATGCAATAAGCTCCTGGCTTGGAAACTCCCTTCACAGATGCAGATAGGCATCTTTTTAATATAGAAAGTTGCCTAGGGAACTTCAAGTGTCTTTCTTAGATCATACAAATGGTATGACTCATAGGAAGGACTTAAATCATAGATCTTCTTGATCCCAAAGAACTCTGTCCACTAAGCTACCACTGTCTTTCTTAGCTAGTCACATAGTCCATAAAAAACTCCTGCTAAGCTACGTGCTTTCTTTTGCAGAGGATGCTAAGGTAGGTATTAAAATTAGAGTGTCCCAAAAGTCCTAGTCTTAAGATTCATAGCTTAAAAATTCCTCATAAAGAAGAATTCTAACACAATAGACCATATGGTAATAACTAGCAGAATCCAAATTTTCAAATGTAAATGCAGTATTTTGCGGTACATAAAGAGAGACAATCTGATAATGGAAAGAGAACTGGGAGTAGAGTAAGAGAGATTGTGTTTGGATCCAAGCCTTGACACTTACTGTTTTTGTGATCTTAGGGAAGTCATTTTACCTCTGTGGTTCTCAATTTCTTCATCTGTAAAATTAAGGGGTTGAGCTAGGTCCCTGTGAGAGTTAAATCTATGAAACTAAAGGAAATCTAGAATAGAAAATAAAATACTGTTGCTAGTTTGACAGGCAAATGGAAGTTCCTGTTTATAAAGCTAATTGTGATGTCGATGCCTTTAAGCACAGTAATTGATTTAAATTAATAGGAAGAAACAGTACTTAAACTTTTCCCAAGATGCATAGAGTTTCCATGTACCTCTTCATTTGACTTTCTTATGATGATATAATTAAAGCAGATTAATTGATGACTATGTCTATATAACGCCAAAATAGATAGTTTGAAAAGTTGAAATTCAGTCATTGAATATCTTTTCTTCATAATGTCAAACAACCAAATATTTTAGGGGCCCAAAAGAGTGGCTGAGAGGCATTTTTCACCCAGATATCTGGATTCTTTCCAGGACACTTGTTGAGGAAAGAAATGAATCACAAGGGAATACAATTTTAATTCCCATGACCTATAAAGGTACATCTTAAATATCCTATCTAGAAGTCATAATAAATATTTTCTTTAATATTTAGGCTGAAACATATAAATGTAACATATGCACACATATAAAAATGATGTTTCTTAGTCCATCAAATTTAGATGATGTCTTTTTCAAGCCTCTTTATTTTATAAATTCCAACTCTTATTCCTCTTCCAAAATGAATACAAATGTAGTTGGACAACTCTTTATTGGTGAAGTGTGGGGATGTGCCACACAAATATTTAGTAGTTTCTCTGACCTATATTGGTTATATGAATAGAGAAGCATCAAAACCTAGTTTCTTTCTTTCACAAGAGCAGGAAATTGTTCCTCTGTTTGAGAGATGACAGTCTAGATGTAGACAGTTCTCAATATGTGGTCAGGGGAGGGAGAGAACCTTGAAGACCCCCAAGACCCTTGCAGGGAGTCTGAGGTAAAAATTATGTTCATAAGTTTCTAATACAATAAATATAAACACAAAAGCAAAATACAAATATAAACACAAAATTAAAAGTTCTTTGGGAAATCCTCAATAATTTTTAAGATTGTAATGGATAAAGTATAATTTTTTAAAGTGCAACCCAACAGTTTTTATGACTTCTATTTGGGGTTTTTTCCCCTAAACTTTGATTCATCTAGTATTTTCACTAACCTGTCTTTGATCCCCATTAGTCAATGATAGCTACTACATACCTCCATTCATGATGGGTAATCAGCTATTTGCAGTTATAGCAAAAGTGAGATTTCTGACTATGCCTTTCTATTCAATTATACAAAAACTTAATTAACTATAGCGTGAGAACCAGTGAAAATACAAAGGTCATTATAGTATAAAGGTATTTGATCAATGCCTGGCATATTTACCCATGGCTTGGTTGAAGAATTTATTCTTCTGCTCAACAAGTCTCATTTTATAGAAGAAATTGAGCAGCAGGGAACAAAATAAATGCATAATCAACACAGTTACTGCTTAGGGTTTTTCTAAAACAGTTCAATTGAAAACCTCCATCTACTGTTACTCTAAACCCAATTTCCCTACCCTGTGCAACCTCAGGTAGTAGAAGTGGCCTCTAGAAAAACTGAACTCAGTGCTTCTATTCACAATCTATGGATGGGTCACCAGGCCAAATTCCTGCTGCAGCCACTTGATTTTCTCTCTTGATATGTTCACCTGGCTATAAAATCTCTCTAGGCCATTCATCATTTGTATTTAAAGGCAAGTGAGTTAACCAGGCCATGCTCGATCATCCAGAAATGAAGATGCTTGAGTTTTCAATAATAAATCTCAAACTAGTCTACATCTTCTTTATCCCTCTCTTCTCCTAAATCCTGATGTCCTAGGTTAACATTCCTCTTCTTTTCTGTCCCCTCCCTCAGACTATTTCTCCATGATATCAAGACCCCTCTAGAAAGATGAAAAATTCAGTCAATCTGTTGTTGCTGTTCTATGCGTTTCTGATCAGTCAGTTTCACTGTTCCTTCCATCATTCAGTTTCATTGTTCCTTCCATCATCATTCAGTTTCACTGTTCTTTCCATCATCATTCAGTTTCACTGTTCCTTCCATCATTCAGTTTCACTGTTCCTTCCATCATTCAGTTTCACTGTTCCTTCCATCATCATTCAGTTTCACTGTTCTTTCCATCATCATTCAGTTTCACTGTTCCTTCTATCATTCAGTTTCACTGTTCCTTCCATCATTCAGTTTCACTGTTCCTTCCATCATCATTCAGTTTCACTGTTCTTTCCATCATCATTCAGTTTCACTGTTCTTTCCATCATTCAGTTTCACTGTTCCTTCCATCATCATTCAGTTTCACTGTTCTTTCCATCATCATTCAGTTTCACTGTTCCTTCTATCATTCAGTTTCACTGTTCCTTCCATCGTTCAGTTTCACTGTTCTTTCCACTCTGCTGAGCAGATGAGTTCTTTTGACCCGGTGTCTAATTTGATAGCTTGTTAAATGCTAAAATCACACATGTGCAGGCATGCTCACACAAACACACATACACACTCATGCACATACCTCAAGAGATTTTTGTTTTCCAAAACCAGAAATTCGCAGAAACTCTTTTCTCCATGTTTATAAGAAATGCCATCTTAGGAGGTATTCATCAATAGTTTAGCACAGTCAGAAAAACATATCCTGAAAATATGCTCCTTGAATAAAGCATGATACTGCATGAAATGATTACTAGTTTTCAACCTAGCAAATGTGGAAAACACAATAGAACTCTTTGAAGTGTAGGGATGTTTTAGCCTATGGAAAATCCTTTCTCTAAATTACCAGTACAGAAAAAAAAATTCCAGCATATTCTCTTAGGTGCTTAGGAAATGTTTCTTAAATTGAATAATGTTGAATGACAATTCTAACATGATCAAGCAAATCACTTTCTTAACAGGATTGATCTTTAGGGTAGATGGAGTGGACATCAAGTCATTATGAAGGGTATGAGAGAGAGACAGGGCTCCTTGCCTAGAAGGATGTCCCCTACCAACCAGCCTCCTGGGGAACTGTCATTCTACCATTAGAGGTCTGTCCCTTAAGCAAAGATCATATCAAGTAGCAACTCAACACTGAAGTGCCTTGTTTCAAAACGCATTATTCACTACTAAAAACCAGAAACCCAAAGCAAAATATTTCTTATCGTGCATGGTTATTTTGTTTTGTTTTCTGTCATGGTGCTCAGCAGCAAGGCAGTCCTTTGCCTCTGCTATAACTCAGTACCAGAGAAGATACAAAACTTAGCAAAATACAATTCAATAAGAATTCTATAAATCACCAAAAAAAGTGCAATTGTGGACATTTATTTTGCCACATTGTTAGAAAAGTTACCATTCAGTTTGGAAGCCTATTTTGGTCAATTTGCATTTCTCTTTTTTCCTTTACAGGCTGAGAAATGAAACATGAAGAAAAAAAGCAGCCTCCTCATAAAAGGAAGATATTCTTTTCCTAAAAGGAGAGTGAAAATATGAAGACCATCACTGTCATCTGAGAGTCCAGGTTTGCTTCATCATCTCTGTTGTGAGCGAGTTCCTTCTGCCCGGAATCAGAACATAGTTCCTAAGCCCTAAGAATTGCAGAGGACAATGATTGCAGTGCTTTTCCTAATGTGAATTTGTTTGTGACATGTTTCCAGTCTTTAATCTCTTTTGGCATCCCATTTACAGAGATGAAAACAGGGATTTGAGATGTACTGAATTGTTTCTGTAACAATTACCTCTTCTGATTCATGGATCTGTAGCCCTAACCATTCTAATGCCTCCAACAAAGTATATTTAGTAAAATTAGAAACTTAACATGCTTTCAAAATGGATATCCTATTATCTGGCATAAAATTCCCAAATGAAAAATACCTATGTTAGTGTAAATGTAGTAGTTAACATATAATCCACAGAGGGGAATTAAAAAACATCCCTTGTTTTAATATTCACCTCCCAAAGAAATAATCTCAGTATGATTTCCCCCTATGAAAAGGATTTTCCCCTTTTCAAAAGATGAACAAATATGTCTATTTAAAAGTATTAATGAACTGTTATGCCTTCTCAATAACCCTATTATTAAAGAGCTTTGAATAGTCATTCATACAAGACAATGTATGAAACTCTAATTGATAAACATTATTCTTTATCTCTCACTGTAAACTTTAAATCAAAATTATCTCCACAGGTCACAAAGCCACAAGGGCTAGAGATTAAGGCATGCACATGGAAACTGTCACCTGTTGTATATAGATATTATCTCATTTTCTTCTTGATGTGCTCATTCTATCATCTTCCATGATCTGTGAAATGTATTTATCTGAATAAGACAAAATGAATAGAAAATCATCAAACCTTTAAAGTTGGAAGGAACCTCAGAGATCATTTAATAAGTAGATGTCCCCTGTTAAAATAAGCAGAAGTCATGGTATGATCTTGCCTCATCCAAGGAACCAAATCAATGAGTCCTCTATATCCAGCAAGAATTGGCTTTCATTTCATAAAGAAAAAGAAAAAAAACACATTGTTGGAGATGGTACAGGTAATTCCAATCAGAGAGAATAACTGACTAGAGTCCAACAAGGTAAAAAACTTTGTCTGTTCTCCCTCTATGATCAACGTAACCAAATCATGGGGATGCTACCAATATGGGACCAAACTACTATTTTGACTTGCCTAAAGTATTTCACAGAGAAAACATGGCTGAGCTTTTAAAAAAAATCTCTTTTAAAACATCCCAGTTTATTCCTCCAAGCTCCCTTTTGTCTAAAATAATGAATCCATAGTCAGTTTCCTTCCAAAGCCTTGTGATTTAGTCTGACGGGCTGTGAGACGCCCCAGATCCGTTTGGACTGCATTCGTTATTTTAATGAGACAAAGGCAAATCTGGTTTTTTGGCCGCAAACCCTAAGATACAAACAGGAGGATGCACAGTGTTTCCTGATGGCCACAAGGCATCTGACACGATAGATTCTTCTTGCCGCCACAGCAGTGTTTTTACATTTGCCACATCTACATAGATGTTTGGTCTTCTCCCGCGCCTCCTCACCTCCAGTGCACCCCCTTCTTTTGACTTAGGGCAACATAAAATAGGAATCTACAATTACAAAGTATCATTTTGCAATTTGTACAAATAAGTCATCCAAGGATCCAGTGACCAGCAAGAGTCTCATGCCCAAGACTGAAATTCACTGACCCCAACCAAAGGTCATTCTCAGCTGAGTGCCAGCACCAGTGGGTTCCACCAGCTCCAGCTTGACATTGTATTTGAAATGACAATGAGCCTGGCATATCTGTGCCCTCCCAGTAATCACAGTAATGGTGCTCAGGAGGATTCACCAAGCTGAACTCCCCAGTGATATGGAGGAGAGTCTGCCTTCTCTAACACCAGTAAGGGACAAACAAGTCCTGATGTGCCTTGCAGCAAGGAATCCCCCAGCTAAGATGCTGACAAGAAATCTGAACTAGCCTAAGATTTTCTCCCCAACTCCAGATAAATCAAGCATATGAATTTTTTTTAAAGTCCCTTTAATTCATTTCAAACTATATCCAGATAAATTTTTGATTAAACTTAATTACGTTTCATGTATGTATGCACAAACCAATGAGACCCTTCTATTTATTAATGAAAAAATGTATTAGCATCAGAACTCTGATAAAATGAAAGATTTTCTGAGCATATCACTTCTTTGATGAGAATCATTTTCTTTCCTTCATTGCCCCCCTTAACCTACCAAATTAGGTATGACATCAGCAATGACAAAAAAATTATATAAAGAGATAATAATTTGGGAAGACATTCCCTTAGCAAATTTTCTTTCCTTCTTTCTTTTTTTCTTCTCCTTTTTTTTTTTAGTCCAAATGTGGGATTTCATTTGTACCAGGAATTCTGGATGCAGAAGTTTGCTTTGATATTGATCAGCATTGATATAGATCAGCAACTCATTTCATGTTTTACAGCAAAGAATTATTTGGGATACTGAGACCTTAAGCAACTTGCCTGTGGCCATACAACAAGCATTTGTCACAGGCAAGACTTGAATCTAGGTCTTCATGTCTTTAAGGAAAACTTTTTATCCACTATGCAACATTGCTTCTAACTCTCAATTATGCTAGCTTTTTTTATTTATGCATTGAGTACTTAGGGTTAGGGTTAGGGGTAAGGAAAAATAATTACTTGAAAACTGATGTCTTTAGAGTTCAATCTTGCAGAAACAATCTAAATGCAATGTTTAGGCAAACAAGTAGGTACATTAAATATTTCATAGCCTGGCCTCTTTTTTTAAGGCTATATACGTATATATGCGTAGAGTATATACATGTTATATATACTCTACGTATATACCCACACATATTACATGTGTATATACGTATACATATGTATCCAAATTATTATTAAGTAAGTCTTTCTTTTACATGTATACTACCAAAAGCATATATGTATGTTTTAAATAGCATATATTCTTTATGTTTGTATGTATGTGTATGTTTCTTTCAGAATGTGTGTGTGTGTTGTATGTGTGTATACCAGTATAGTGAAGTGGAAAGAGCTGACTTGAAAGCCAGAACAAGATGGGCTCAAGTCCCGTCCCTGACACCTACTGTCCATACAATCCTGGGTAACATTTAACCTCTCAGTGTTCTGAGTAATTCTCTAAGCCTATAAATTACAACAAGGGACTCAAATTGCTAACAACAAAGAATCACAGATCAGGTTCCAATCCCTATGCTCTCAAGCACCCCCAAGATTTTCAAATAATCCTTCATATTTAATTTTTTTTTCTTTTTTTTTCTGGCAATTCTATCCTCTTAAATGATCATAGCAGTGAACATGATTTCCCCTTATAAATCAATCAAGAAGCATTCATTAAGCAACTGCTATGTTCCAGGCACTCTCCTAGGAGCTAGAAATACAAGATTTCAAAAGGCTGTCATCTAACGGGGAGGAGGCAGGGGGAAACATCATTAATCTGTATACAAAATAGATACAAGATAAATGGAAAGGGGGGAGATTCACTAGAGGGAAAGGGTATCAAGAAGAAGCCTTTATCTCTCCACTGCCACTTCCAACCTTTAAGGATCAAGGGGAATGATTCTTTTAAAATGTTAAAATGGACCCTCACTCAGAGGTCTCATTTTTTCCTACCCATTCCACCATGAAACATACATGCATATGAACGATCTCTTTTTGCTCAACTCCAGTGTCTGTAAAACTGGGTTCTGTTACTATTCAGCTCCCCTTCTTTGGGTCATGTATCACAATAGGAAAGACCTTGGCCTTAGGAACCAGTTGATTGTTCTGGGGATAAACCTGCTTATAGAGAAGATTAGAACAAAGCAGAAGTCAACATACATAGACTGTATATGAACAACAAACAGAAATAATGAGGAGGACAAGGAGTAGGAAAGAAATCATATGTTTGCTAATGATGGCTGTAATTATAGGATCATGGTTCTTAAAGCTCAAAGGGACCTCAAGAGATCATTAGCTCTAATTCCCTGCTTTCAAGAAAGTATTAATTCCATTTTACAGATGAGGTAACTGAGCTTTAGAGGATTTAAATGACTTACCCAAGGGAGCATGACTAATTAGTGGTACTATGAATGAAAGTTTAGTATAACTAAATTTTGGATATACCATAGAAAACACAATGAGATGACACTCGAACTTTTCTTTCTTTTTTTTTTTTTTTTTTTTTTTTGCTTATAAAACCCAAAGTGGGGAAGGGGAGAAAAAGCAAGAATTATTTGCTATTTCCAACCTCGTGTTTTTCTTTTAGAAGGGAAGACTCATTTGTACCACCACCATTTTCTTTCCTGGTAAGCTGGAATTCTGATACCTTGCTGGCTGAAAACACCACAGGAAAGTTAAGTGGAAATAGAAAGCACCATTGAAAGCCACATAATACTCCCTGGCTTTCCAGGGATTTCAAAAGTAGAAGGCCAAGGTGATAAAATAGAGGACAGAGAATCAACTTGGAGTCAGGGTAACATCACCTTTCCTGTGATTCTTCTGGGAGCCAAGGGCATCAGTGATACTGAGCAAGCTTGAAAAATGGTTAGGAGAATTATTAATATTAACGAAAGGGCAGGCCCATTTTTTCCCTAAACACTTGTTTATATCAAGGCTAAGATCACTAATGAGGAAGAAAAACAACAGATTACAGACATAATACTGAACATGACTTTTAAAATTCTTTGTACTCTGTGCATGCATTGGGCTGTTATAGTAAGAAAGTCACAACACAGCATGTTATTTGTCCTACTGCTCTGGTAGGTAGTGTGGCCTCCATAAACAGACATTAAGGGAACAAGGGGCTGTCATCATCTATAAAAGCTACTTATACATTGCAACAGCTTTTGTTAGGCATTTATACTGTGCAGGACCATTTGAAAAACACAGTTCTACCCAAAGAACTTATAAATTTACCAGATGTTTATTTACATTTCCTCATTTTGAGCAAGATACTGGTCCGGTATCTGACCCTGAATGGTTTAGATCCTGAAAACTAGATAGGGCTCAGTCTACAAAACAAGCTTAAGGCCCTGGTCCTTCTCAATATCTGTCATTCACTTCTGATTTCACTCCCCAAGAAGTCACAGTATTACTTGGCATCACCAGTGAGTCTCTGGGTTTAACCAGGAGCAGTGGTTGCCTTCATCTCATTTTACAAGGGCACAAGGCAAAATAAAATGAATTCCATCAGGACCATGTGTCTTCTAAAAAAAAGCAGGGATAGGTTAAGAGGAAAGCAAATGAAAGGTAAGATTAATAGCATTTATGATGGCAGATAGACGAGCAGTTTGCTAATTAAAGATGTTAGAACACAGAAGCAGCCAAGGATCAGTGGCTTTTAATGAGGATGTTGTAGGGGTGATTTTGCTCCAATTTTCTGCTTAATAAGGCTGGTTTAAAAAGTAATTTTGTTGGGATGTGACTCCCCTAAACCTGTTCATTATCAGTGATGGGACTTCTCGTCGACACTTCGGGAAATGTTGTGCTTAATTAATATTGTGTCAGTGAGTGGCTATGCTGACAGATGAGAGGAAAAAAAATTGATGAAGAACTTTCAAGGACACTGACTTCATTAAGCTGCTTCATTATCAGCTGCGTAACTGACTAAATATGTCATTTACAAGATCATGCTAGACTTTCAATGGGTTTTCCCCCTTTTTTTCTTTCTCTCACATACGTGAAAACATTATGTTTCCTAAGTATTTTTTTACAAGAGAGAAAAACAAGGTCAACAGCCTGTCCAGATGTTCTGTCTTGTCCTGCCAATATTAATGATAATAATTCATGATTTTATAGAACTTTAAGGCTTACAAAATATTTCCCTTACAACAGTTCTATAAGGTAAACAGTGGAATCATGATTCCCACCCAATAGTTGAGGAAACTGAGACTTAAAACGTGACTTGACTAGGATCACACAATTGTTATGTCAGAGCTGGAACTGGATCCTAAGTCTTTCCTCTCTACCACATGATTCTGCCTTCCAGTAAGACCAGGAGGTCTTCCTCAAAACAACAATGTGCTGGTCACTGGGCCAGTCATTCACAGGGGATTTCTGAGCACTTTCTGTGAGCTAAATAAGTCATTAGAGATTGGTTACACTATCTCCCACCACTACATCCCTGAGCGGGGCAAATTTTGGCCCTGTGACGAAAGGACTTTGAGGACCTCTAGGTTTTTGAAAAGAGGGACTTAGTCCAATCCTTGTTCCAATCTCCTTACAATCAGTTTGTTTCTGTTGCATTGACTACTTATTATGAAACTGCTTTCTAGGCATGCTGTAATGCTCCCCATCACCACCACTCCTACACCATTCTTCATGAGAGTTGGGAGGGTTAGATTATTCTCAAGAGACAGGTATGGATGAATTTAATTAATGCTGCCCTGTTACTGTGTCTGGAGGGCAATCTCAAGGAGAAATTATTCCTAAAAGGGGGAAAAATATTTCCTATTTAAAAATTAGACTGGATAGAGAAGACCTGTTTAATAGCCGCCTGATTAATTGAGAGGCAGATGGAACTAAGAAACAGGAAATATGAGTTCTGATCCAATTTCTGCTACTAACTCACAGTGACCTTGGGCAAATCACGTGACTTCTTTGGAACCTTGGTAGACTCATCTATAAAGGGATGGGTTTGGACTGGATAAGCAGTAAGGTCCCATTCAATTCTAATAATCTATATGACTTTATCACAGAAAATAAACAGTTGACAGATCCTGGTCCTAGTCTTGCTTTACCATTAAACTTGCTATATAACCTCGAACAAACTTTTCCCTCCATGGTCTGCCAGGCCTCATTTTTCCCATCTGTAAAAGAGTTGAACCAGATTCTTGCTTCACTTTGATTTGATAATGAATGATTTTTGATGCAATGAATGATGGACATCACAAGCTGCTTCCCTGGGTTCAGTTTTTGAAAACCTTCTATGCCCTCTAGAATATGAAATAAATGTTCAAATAAACTTTTTGCTTCACATGTCGTCATGACTCAGGTGACTCAGCAACTGTTAGGGTACTAGATTATTCTATTGTCTACTTAATTAACATTATCAACACACAATTCTTATTTAAAGCAAACCTTCTCTAAATTTCCTCTTTAATTTTTTGTTATAGTAATAATAAGCAATTATTTAACAGCAGAATGCTTTAAAAAGTGCTCATTTAGCCCTCATAATCACTCTGAGATATAGGTGCCATTATTATCCCCATTTTACAGTTAAGGAAACTGAAGCTTAAGAGAGGCTAAGTTTCTTGCCCAGGCACACCTAGTAAGGATATAAGGCAAGATTTAAACTCAGGTTTTCCTGACTCTAGGTCCAGTCCACTTGCTATCTTACAAGAGCCAAGTTGTTTCTTGTCATTGAGGTATCCAAACAAAGGTAATACACAATGACTAAAGTTATTTCACTAACAAAAAAAAGGACATAACAGGATCTGAGGTATGGACATTTCAAGTAGAACGCACCATGCATCTTGTTTGCAGACCATAATGAATGACAAGGCTGAGGACTCCTGGCAGATCCAAACAGAAAGTTTCCATGTGAACTGTGAGGACTTAATGATTGTCACCATTTAGGCATATAAAGCCCACACTCTCCAACTAGATCCACCTGCTCCCTCCCTCACCTCCAATTCCTGTGGAATCATTTCATTTTCCCTTGAATTGGAATTTACCCATTGGTCCTGTGGGATGGAACTCAATCTTTGCTGAGATTGCTCAGTTGGTTTGTTGCCTCATCTTAATGATGCAGCAGTTGGACACACATATAGAATTCATTCCCTGCTGAAATTCAGAGAATCTTAGGTAGAATATTAAGATGGAAGAAGGGAATCCCCCTTGTCCACAGAGTCTCCCTAAACACATCCAGTCCTGACCAGAATTAGCACTGCCTTCATTTTTTGTCTCTGAAGAACATTCTCCAGAATTTTTGAGGAAACTAGAGTATTTTCTCCAAATTGTAGAGTAAGTGCAGAGACCTTTGTCTTCAGAACCTTCTTTACTATCAATACCATGATATGCCTCCTCTAAGGAGTTCCTTTCCTGCTTGCATAAATGAATCTATTCAGATTATCTTGCTCCTGTATTCCTTTCCTACCCCCAAATAAAGTTTACTTAAGTTCAAAAATAGGACTGCTAAATAAGCAGAGTTGAGGGAAAGACATGACAAAAGTAGGAAAAAGCCTCTAAGCTCTCAGGTTGACAAGCATTGTTCTGATCATGCTTGAGTTCTCTGCTCCAAAACCTTCAAAGACATCCCCAGTTACCAAACAAAGTATAAACACCTGATCCTGATTCCAATCTACTAGCAGAGATTTGCTTCACGTTTCTTTTTACCTACCTTGCTCTGTAATCAAACTGAACTGCTCGCCCTCCTGCATCATCCTGTCCTCTCCCATTTTGTGCCTTTGCTCCCATGGTCCAGCACATCTGAAATGGACTCACCACCTCCTCAGTGCTTGACTCTTGAAATTCCTACCAACTCAAGGTCCATGACCCACTTGAAGACTTTTCTGATTGCTCCCAATCAGAAGTGGTAAGTTACCCCAATTTCTAAAAGCACTTTGTCTGGACCTTTCCCTTGCCCTTCTCACATTTTGCTTGTACTCTAGCTATCTGTGCACTTCTCTAATTGCCCCTTTTAGATTAGAAGATCCCAGACTAAAAAAGCTACATCATTTTGGGGGGATTATCTTCATATATCCCTGGATTCCAACATAGTGTCTTGTACATTCTTGTACATTTAATAGATGTTTATTAAAATGAATTGGCCAACACATACACACACACACACACACACACACACACACACACACACACACACACCTTAGAAAGATGGCTGACCTCTGTGTACGTATGTTTGTTCAGGTGCTTTCTCTACGGCTGTGTCCTTCAAACAAAGAACCCAGGTGCTGTTCACAACCACACCTTGCTTTCTCCTGGGCTCTCCCCTTATAGGTCATAGGCAACAATGATAATCAGAAAGCTTTCTTCCCGAATAGAAGGGCTTTCATAATCGCTCATAGGGCAGCACAGTGATCTGACTGCAACATTGTCACATTATGGATGAGGTTGTGATTAAATTTTCTTGTGTAATGACCCTAAGTAAATCTTTGCAATTTTCATTTTGCAGAGATTTAATATAGATCGGTGCCCTGTAGTTTGGCCCCATTTTAATCCTAAGTCAGTCATTAAATTGGGACCAGGGAACATCTGATGGTTACATTCCGTGGACTGAGCGATGAACTTAACATATTAAACCTACATTCCAGATGGGTGGAAGCATCTGTTCTCATTATAGAGATTGGTGTTAATCCGAAACCCTGACCTGCTTCTCCCAACATTATACTTATTAAATTCAGAACCACATTCAAAGAGATATTAATATCAGCAGCATCACTTCTCAAGTATCTCCATGTGTGTGGCCCGCTCAGAATAGACAGGCCTTCTTCAGGCCTGCTGGGTATGGAGATTCTCAGAAAAATGTTGAGAAATGATTTCATCCTCAGAAGGATAGTCCTCCGTTAACCAGCAAGCATATTTTGAGCCCCTAGGCCTTGACTGCTGGGTACCATGGGGACAAAAGAGAAGTGTGAGATTTGGACCCTGCTTTTAATAAGCTCATAGTTTAGCTACAAATACCTCTCTCTCATTTTTTCTCTCTCTCTGTCTCTCCTCCCCCACCTTCTGTCTCTCCTCCTCCCTCTCCCTCCTCTTTCCCTCCTTCCCTCTCTGTCTCCCTCTTCCTTCTTTTTCTTCCCTCTCTCTCCCTCCCTCCTTCTCTCTCTCTTTCCCTCTCTCCCCTTTCCTCCTTCTCCATCCTTCTCCCTCCCTTCTCCTCTCCTTTCCCTCTCTCTCTCCCTCTCTTTATCTCTCTGTCTCACACACACATACACACACACACATGCACTCAAATTAGGTAGCAACACAAGGCAGCATATGATAAATACTAAAAATGTGGGATGTAGATTGTAAATTCCATAGATGCTCAGAGAAGGGAAAGCTGACAATGAGATGGGTAGTCAGAGAAAGTTTCACAAAGAAGGCTAAGACCTAGCTGATTTGGATGTGGATAAGCAGAGAGAGCTTTTCAGGTGAGCTGGAGCTGTATAACCAAAGAAGACAATGGCAGAAAGACAGTAGTTCAGCCTGATTCCCAACAAGGGTGTGCAACCTGTGGCCTTGAGCCTTCTAGGTCCTCACATGGGATGCTTTGACTGAATCCAGACTTCACAGAACAAATTCCCCTTAATAAAAGGATTTATTCTATAAAATTTGGACTCAGGACACATGTGGCCTCCAGGCCCAAGGTTCCCACCCTTGCCTTAGGAAACTAGTGAATTCATTTTGGTAGGAGGTTCCACCATTCTGTTCTTATTTTTAAATTATTTGAACTGTACCTATAATGGCCTCTATTTTTGCATGTTGTCTATTCTAAAGTAAAAATGTCTCAAAGTCAGGGTTTGAGCTCCCTTCCATAGTTAACTTCATACATTGCCAAGGTCAGACACCCAACAAACACTTCTTGAAGACAACAATTTTATCCTCTTCCCTCCCCCCCCCCTCCCCACACCTGCATCAAGTCTTCTCTCATTCAGGCTAAACATCCTCAGTTGCTTTAACTGACCCTCCTCATCTAGCATGGTCTCCAGTCCCAGCCACTCTCTTGGCTGCTGTCTTGTTGACATTCCTGAGCTTTCGAATAATATTTATAAAACACTGTGGCCAGAGCTGAGTCACTTGCCTTTGTCTTACATGTCCCATACTCTAGACGTGCCTGACCAAAGAAGAGGACAATCGGATTCCCTTTTTATGAATACTATAAACTTCTACTAGTGTAGCCTAGGACTGAATTAGCTTGTTTTGGTTTTTGTTCTTTTTGTTGACTGCCAAACTTATATCCACTAAACCTCCTGGTGTTTTTTACATGAACTATTATTTTTATAATTGTTCCCCTTATCCTGCATTGCTATAGATTATTTTTTGAACCTAAGTGCAGGACTTGATAATTATCTATATTCAATTTCATCTTAATCGATCTAGCACTTTTACTTCTGACTTGTTGAGGAAAAGAAAAATTTCTTTACTAAACTTCCTTCTGATGGGGAAGGAAGTGTTCCCAGGAGAAAGATGGTGTTTCTATGTCTTCTTTTTATCTAATATCAACTTAAGTCTGATAAATAAACTCACTTCTCAACAACAACCCCTTCTCTGATATCCCATCTTATCTATACCCATTTCCATGGGCACAAAAGATCACTTGGCTTGAATCAGCAAGACAATTCAATCAAACAAGTCATACAACCAAAACAAGTAAGATAAAGTAGCCATTTGCCCAAAATTACAGGTCAATACAGCCAAAATGGTAAACTCATTTGTGCAAGGGGACAGTCTACAGAAAAGTGAGATGATACCATTATTTATCCGGTACATGAGGAGATCTGCCTTTTAAGAAAGGCCTATCTGGATTATTGAAGGGTAAATTAAAATATGTCTAAATGATCCATTTTTAATTCAACAAAAAAAATCATATAACTTTCACTTACTCTGGAAGTAGTCAATGGGCCTAGATGATTCTAGATTTCCTATTTCTTTCCCAGTGCCATAAAATGCTCCTACATGCTCACACACATTTAGCCTTTGGCCATGTAAACCTAGTCTGTATACATTTATATCTACTCATTACATCAGAAGAAAGAGCCATTCAACTAGGGGGTAATGTTGTGTATGTAAAGGAATCACTGGCTCCAGAGTCAAAAATCCTGGGTTCACATTCTGCCTCCGATACTTACTACTTGTATGAATTTGCATAAATTAATCTTCCTGGGTCTCAGTTTTCTCATCTGTGAAATAAGGAGGTTGGACTAGATTGCTTCTGAAATCCCTTTCAGTGCTATGGTCCTATTAGGAAGAAGAAGAATCTTAAGCAGGAAAAAAACAGATCATACAGTAATGCCTCCTATGACCTAATAGCAGCAAGAATTAGAAAGAAATCAAGTCTTTTCTTTAGGGGGCAAATCAATACTGTGAACAAAGCTTGGAGGGGGTGCAAGACAATGTTTAAAATGCTTAAGAAGACTAATTTATTTAGCATGTTAATAAAATCCATTTGAGTACAAATAGCTGAACTATTCATTATAAATAATTATGTACTTAACATCACAGATACAAAATATTTACTATACTACAGTTTGAATGAATGAATAAACTTTGTTGACCTACTTTGAGTTTTTGTATCTAATTAAAAGTAACAGGACGTTTCCTTAGGAATATTCTATAATTTAAATTCATCATCCCTAAATCATTATCTTTCGCTCAAATTATTTGTATTATTGAGGAGTTTTAGGTTTTTTTGTAAATCTACAAATATTCTAGTTTAGTAGAGAGGCTCTGGTCTCTACTTTTCCATGACATATTCTCTAAGGAAAACTAATTAACATAAAATAAATCATCAATATTTCTATATTATTATTGACAAAATCCAGCAAGAAGAGATAGAAAAATTCCATTTAAAATTACTACAGAATGTACAAAATGCTTAGGAATCTACCTACTGAGATCTAAACAAGAACTATATTCAGTATATGGTTGTTTTCATACAACTAAAAAGCACTCTTTGCAGAAATAAAGACAGACCTAAATAATATCAGGAATAAATATTGCTCTTTAATTTATTCAGCACCATGCCAATCAGACTACCAAGGGATTACTTTGGAAAGCTAGAAAAAATAATAACAAAATTAATCCGGAGGAAACAAAGGTCAAGTATTTGAAGGGAAATAATAAAAAATGGGAAGGAAGAGAAAATAGCAGTGCCAGATTTCAAACTATACTCTAAAGTAAAAATCGTAAATATGACTTAGCATTAGTTAAAAAATAGAGAGGTTGATCAGTAGAACAGATTAGGGACATAACATGTACAAGCAAACAAAGCCAGTAAGCTAGTGTTTAATAAAACCAGAAGACCCTCTTGGGCTAAGAACTTTAGCTGTTGTTATCACTCATTTCAGACATGTCTGAGTCTTTACAACCCCATTTGGGGTTTTCTTGGCAAAGATAATGGAGTATTTTGCCATTTCTTTCTCATACTCATTTTATAGATGAGGAATTTGAAGCAAACAGGGTTAAGTGACTTGCCCAGGGTCACACAGCTAGAAGAGCCTGAGACTGGATCTGAACTCAGTTATTCCTGACTCCAGACACAGAACGCTAGCTACCACGCCACCTAGAACTCACGATCTGACAAGAACTGCTGGAAAAACTAAAAAGCAATCTGGCAGAAATTAAGTTTAGGTTTTGTCCACTACCTCACACAATATAACATGATATGTGACTTAAATATTAAAAGATCATATAATAAACAAATAAGAAGAGCAAAGAGGAAATTTCCCTTCAGAGATCTAAGTAGGGGGAAAGTTTATGACCAAAGAAAGGATATAGGGGAGCACAAAAGATGCTCCAACTCACTAATAATTAGAGAAATGAAAATTAAAGTAATTCTGAGGTTCCTCTTCATACCCATCCAATTAGGGAGAAAAAAATCACAAAAGAAAATGAGAAATATTGGAGGAGCTGTGGGAAAGGGGGCATATTAATGCACTGCTGATAGAGCTGGGAATTAATCCAGCTATTCTACAAAATAAGAACTACATCCAGAAAATTAGTAAACTGTGTATATGTCTTTTGACCCAGAAATGCTACTACTATATCACAAAAAGATCAAATAGTGGGGAGGGGAGAAAAGGTGACTCAATGGACAGAGCACCGGTTCTGGAGGCAGGATGACCTGACGTCAGACACTGTGCAACCCTGGGAAAATCATTTAACCCTGACTGCCTCATAAAGAAATAGCAAGCAGACCAATTAGGATGGGGCATCAAATGCCCTGGAGAAAAGCACTAGGTGTCAAGTCAGGAGACTTAATTCAAGCTCAAAACTAAATTCAATTCTGGGTCTGTCATTTACTGGCACAAGTCCTTTAGCCTCTCTGAGTTCATTTCCTCATCAATAAAGTGAAAGTAATATGATAATACCCACCTCAAAGGGCTGTTAAAGGGACCAAGAAGGGGAATATGAATAAAGCCATTAATAGAATACAATACAATTCTTATATTAAATGAACAAAACATGGTCTACCTTCAAGGAGTTTGCAGTCTAGTAAACTTCTTACTACCTTGGTCTGGTGCTCATGCCTGATTTTGACTGCTTATGTACTTGAGTTTTATTTGTTTTTTTTAAGCAATCTTTAAAGAGCTCATTAATAAAAGGTTGTTGGTCTCAATAGTAAAATACAGGTCATACTTTACAATGGAATTTTAAGAACTAATATAGCTCACTTACATCCTAAGCACCCAATGAACCTCTAAAAATGCACCAGAAGGAAGAAAAATAAAGAAAACAAAAGAGAAACAGATGTGAGCTCCTTCATCTAGTCCAAGACCACACACAAAAAAACTGTTGGAAACCTATAGTGACTCTGAGCCAAAAAACACCAAGGAGGTAGAAGGCACAGTGTGCAAGCATCCCAAACCCATAACAAAAGATAGAACCAGACCAATGGCTCGGAAGCCCAGTGCCAGGCAGCCCCTCCTCATTGATAGAGATAGGGCCAGGCTAGTGACCATTTGAGAGGCACAGCAGAACAGTAGCTAGGCCGTCAGTTCCTAAACTGTCTCCAGCAGGGCCAGCCTAACACGAAAACAGCCTTGCATTTTAAAACACAGCAGACAACAAGCGCAGACCAGCATGCACATAGTCATGCCCAGTCTGGATTCCAGGCCTAAACTATAGCTAGAAATAGGACCAAATCAGTGCCCAGAGCACAGAGAGTCCATAGTTAAATCATAGTAGGAACACCTTCAGGAGAAGGAGCCAGGACAACACCTGGGAAGCATCATGCCTGAGTTGCTGCTGGAGACCTCTCAGGATCAAGTCATGAAGCCAACTCTACCTTCAGGACTTTGTAAGGAGGAGAAAGTAAAGTAGACTAAGTGAAGCCACCAGAACATGGAGGACAAATCTAGCAGCTTCTGTAGATGTGGGGCCTAATCTTAGCCACCTTATCCAGGTCCAAACAGAGATTGCCCACACCATCCACAAGCATGGGAGGGAGCAGAGTCCAACCCAAGCACAAAGTCTCAGGCTGAGAATGGAGATGTGAAGAAGCAGGAAAAAATGCCCCAAAATGCAGAAATATTATGTATGAACAATTTGCAAAATGCTTTGCATATGTTTTTTATTTGATCTTTAGAACAAGCCTGTGAGGTAGGAATCGTTATTATCCCCATTTTGTAGATAAAGAAACTGAGTCAGGGAGAGGTTAAGTGACTTACTTAATGGTCACATAACTAGTAAGTAAATATCAGAGTTAGGATTTAAATGCAGGTATTGCTGATTCAAGGTCCAGTTTTGTATCTCTTGTGCCACCTAGTATTGAGAGAAACCCAATAAGTAAACCCAAAATAAAAGAGTAACTTCATATATACAAGTTGAGCCTCAGAGAAAAGAATAACCAGCACCAAGGATTATAAGAAAACCTCAAGAAATTAAACAAGAGGGTTTTTTTTGAAATGTTAAGTGAAATGAGAGCTAGTGAAAAAAGAATGGGAAAGAGAATTAATGGCTTAGAATGGAAGGTGGTAAAGCCTACCCAAATATTAGATTCTCTGAATATTAGAATGAGAAAATTGGAAAGGCATTACTCTATGAGACAAGAAATATTAATAACAAAATCGAAAGATAAAAGAGCCAGATGACAATGTAAAACAAATATGATAAAAATCACTGACTTAAAGGAAAGATCACCAAATAATCGTTGGATTTCCTGAAAACCATGACCCAAAAAAGGCTGGATATTATATGTCCAGAAATCATAACTAAAACATCCCAGATCTGTTAGAAACTGAGGATAAGGTGAAAGTAGACAGATTCCACTGGTCATCTCCCCAGGGAATTGCCACGGGTATCTCAGCACATGGGCTGTCACCCTACAAAGAATTCCTTGCTCAAACATGGGTTGTGGAGACCCTCTTACCTAGCTAGGAGCTCCCAGGACTCCTAGAGTCATAACATTAAAAATACAGTCTCCTTCTGGCAGACACAATTGCCAAAGCCATACTTCGTCTCCAAGCAAAAAGTGTTTTAAAAAAAAAAGTAATTTATAGAAAGTAAGGGGTTGGCAGAAGCAGACCTCCAACTGCAGCAGACACGGGAGAGGAGTGCCTGGCCATGGTTGCTAACAATGACAAATGCTTCAGGTAATTTAAAAACAGGCAGCTCACACAAACACCCAGCTCAGCTGCGCTCGACAGGCTGCAGTGCAGGAGAGCTGGCAGGCCTTCAGTCAGTCAGAATGAGGTGACAGGCATCCCCACCGAGGACAGTGTGAGACAGGCAATGGAATTCGAGGTTCTTGCCAATCAGTGCCGGAACCTCCCAGAACAAACACAGGGATGGGTGGATAAGTAAGAAGTGGGCATATGAGGACAGAAGAGACAGACGGGGCCTTTAAAGAAAGCAGTCCCAAGGGATAGAAGAAATTGCTTTCAAGGTCTTTGTAAAGGTGAGGGACTCTGAGGACAGGGACTGTCTTTTGCCTCTTTTTGTATTTTCAGTGCTTAGCACCGTGCCAGACACATAGTAGGTGCTTAAGGATGTGGATTGATCGATTGCATATGACATCAAGTATATTTGATGTGTTGATTGATTTTGCTTTTCTTCCTCCCTCTCCTCTTTTTCTCTTTGTTACAAGGAATAATGACAGCTAAGGTGGTATAGTAAGTAGAGTTCTGGGCCTGGAATGCAGAAGACTCATCTTCCTGAGTTCAAATCTGTCTTCATTTACAGGCCGTGCAACTATGTTAAGACTTTTGGGACACCCTGTATATACCTGCAGAAACACATTCTCATATGATACACACAAGCACACCCTTCATCACCCCATCCTTTCCCAAAGAGTGGGCTTATGCTTTTGGCAAAGGACAAATTCCCAGAAATGTCATCTACAGACTATAAGAATGTAAAGAGAATGGTCATTAGCCAGATGATGATCCCTGGGGAGATCTGGTTCACTTATCCTTCTTCAAATGAATTATCACCCAGGCCCCATCTCCCCAAAATATTAATAAAATAAAACCATTTCTTGACATGCTTCTTTATTATACCACATATCTCTATAACATCCCTTCTCTGCAGATATCTCTCATGTACATTATTGTTTTCCATAACAATCTTTTTAATAGTATTTTTCCCAATTATATGTCAATTTTTAGCATTCATTTTATAAGATTTTGAGTTCCAAATTTTTTCTCCCTTCTTCCAAAAAGATAGGTAATTTGATACAGATTATACATGTGCTATCATGTAAAACATATTTCCATATTAGTCACAGTTTCAAAACAATCTTATGAAACAGAGATAGGTAAAGTAAATCCTCTATTTTTAGTCAGTGCTCCCTGACTCCAAGAGGGAGCTAAGTGACAGAGAAGTCCTCCTGACCCATGGATGACCTCGAATCCTTGCCTAGGGATGGGAACTAGTGTAATCTAAGCAGATACAACTGAAACCGAGTGGAACTGACATATCTTCATCATCACCGACTCTCCATATAGGCTCAGAAACAAACAAAATATGAATCATACCAGCACAAAAACCTCATATATCTTTGTGTTAAAAAGATGCACTTTTATTTCAGGGAGAAACCTAGGATAATTGAAAAGGCTATGCAATTTCCCAAAAAGTAATCTAGCTCACTACCTATCAAGCAGTGAGTATTTATTAAGCATCTACTGGGTACCAGCACTGTCCTAAGTACGGGAGATACCAAGACAGAGTCTCTCAAGAAAAATCCCCCAGGAAGATCATTACTGGGAAAACTTCAGCCTTCAAGATCCCATCAGCCTTGATACTCCACCTTTTCACCACCTTCTGTCCTTCTGATTGGAAGGTAGAGGCATGAACTCCAAAACATCCATTTAAAGAGGGAGCCCAGCTCAAAACAACTGATTTCTCCCCTGGCTGTACTGTTTTAGGACTTCTCTGACTCTTCCACCATGCCCCCAGGTATCTTTCCCACCCACACCCGTGTCCACACTCTCTTTTTTCTCTTTCTTTTGTATGTTGCTTCCCGTCTCCTTCCATTCAACTTCAAGTTTCTTGAAGGGACACTTACTGGTTGTGCGATTACTTTAAGACTTTTGGGACACTCTGTATATACCTTTCTATTTTGTATTTATATCCCTACCACTTAGAATAGTGCCTGGCACACAGTACGTACTTAATAAGTGTTTATTGATTGATCAAAAATCTTGTACTTTATAGACCAAGATAACATGTTCATGTATAAATACATGCAAAATAAATATGAAAAAATTTTAAGGAATTTAAGAGGGATGGAGAAGTACTAGTAGTTGGGAGATCTCATGATGGATCTGACATTTGAGCTGAGCATTAAAGGAAGTTAGAGATTCTAACAGATAGAAGTGAGAAAGGAGTGTATTATGCAAATGACCTGTAGGGGAGAGATGGAATGTGGTGTCCTTGGAAGAGCAAGAATAACCCATTTTATTTAGATAAACCATAAAATAGACACTGGAACATAGACTGTCTGAAAAGGGAGAGGGATTAATATAGAATAAGTCTAGATGGGTAGGTATATTGTACAGGGCTTTAAAAGACTAACAGTGGTATTTCCTAGAAGCAATGGAGAGCCATTGAAGTTTATTGAACAGGGAAATGACTTGGTCAGACGTGTACTTTAGAAATATCACTTTGAGTTGTAGTTGCTCTTGCTCTTTTTGCTTTGAATTTTTAAGTAATTTTTTTGAATCAGCAAAGATCTGCCTTCTCTCCTTTCCACTTCCAATTGAGAGAGAAAGAAAAATTAAAACCCAGCTGCAAACACATAAAATCAAGCAAAACCAAATTTCTGCATTGAGTTTGTCCAAAAGAGAAAAGTAAGAAATGTTTTATTCGGCACTAGGAAGTTTATCTTTCTATTAGGACATAGGTAGTATGTTTTAGTATTAGGTCATCTGGAATCCTGGTAGCTCATTCAATGAGCAGAGATCCTAATCTTTCAAAGTTGGCTTTGCTTCATTTAACATTGTTGTCTTTGTATAAATTGTTCTGGTTTTGTTCACTTTACTTTGCATTAGTTCACACAAGTCTTTTCAGCTTTCTCTAAAACCATCTTCTGCATCATGAAGACTCTTTAGTAAGTCAAGAAAAAAGCTAGAGTCTTTAAAAGAGGAACTTTTGATTTAAATTAAACTTGATTAAATTAAATTAAATTGGTTTTTAGAAAAGAGAAAATAAAAATACAAAAATGTAGAAATAGCGTTAAAGACTCTGAATCTCCTTTTTTATGTACATAATGATAGCTACTTGACTAAGCTTGACTAAACCATAAACTCCTCTCTCTCTCTCTCTCTCTCTCTCTCTCTCTCTCTCTCTTTCTCTTTCTCTCTCTCTCTCTCTCTCTCTCTGTCTTTCTTTCTCTCTCTGTCTGTCTTTCTTTCTCTCTCTCTGTCTTTCTCTCTTTCTTTCTCTCTCTCTGTCTTTCTCTCTCTCTCCGTCTCTCTCTCTTTCTCTCTCTCTCTCTCTCTCTCTCTCTCTCTCTCTCTCTCTCTCTCTCTCTCTCTCTCTCTCTCTCTCTCTCTGTATTTCTCTATCTATCTCTCTTACTCTTAGTCTCATCAGCTCCCATAGATTTAATTATCATTTCTAGGCCAATGTATTACAGATCCAGCCCCATCTCTCTCCTGAGCTTCATCAGCCCCCCATCAATGATTATTTATTGCACATTTCGAATTGGCATCCTAGAGACATTTCAAATTCAATATGCCCAAAATATATCATTAGCCTTTCCCCAAAAAAGTATCCTTCTTCCAAACTTGCCTATTTCTGTCAATGGCACCACCAGCTTCCAGTCTCCCTGATTTGTAGACCCACGATTATCCTTTAGTCCTCATTCTCCCTCGCCCCACTTATCCAATCAGTCATCCAATATTGCCATTTTATATCAATAATATCTTTAATATCCAATATTCTCTACTCATGTAACTACCACATTAGTTCAGGCTGTCATCCATCACATCTTACCTATACTGTTGCAATATCCTCCAAATACCTCAAGTCTCTTTCCCACCCCAATCGATCCATACACTGCTGCTAACATGATTTTCTCTAAGTACATCTGATCATGTCATTCCCCTACTCAGTAAATTCCAGTGACTTCCTGTTGCATCTAGAGCAAAATATAAACTCTTCTGTTCAATTGTTAAAGCCTTTCACAACCTGGCCTTAAACTATCTTTCTAGGTTCATTTGTACATTACTTCCCCTCCTATGATCTTTAATCCAACGAAACCGGCCTTCTCTCACTGTCTTACATGTGGCATTTCATATCTCATTTCTGTGACTTTGGACTAGCTGTCCCATGTGCTAGGAATATATACCCCTCACCTGAGACTCAGAATCCTTCTCTTCCTTCAAGACACAGTTCAAGCATCATCATCATCTGGATGAAGCTTTTCCTGTTCCCTCAAATTGCTACTCCCTTCCCTCCCAAACTACCTTTTACTTCACTATGTTGTATTTATTTTCTTCATATCTGTTACTTATTCATATATATATATACATATATATATATATACATATACTTATTGTCTCCCCCATTAGAATTAGGCTCCTTGAAAGTAGGAATTTTATTGTATTTTTATTGCTATTTCTTAGCTTGATAGCTGGCACATAGCATTAATAAATAGTTGTTCTTTGTTGATCAATTCCCCATAGTTTCATACCTCCAGGTTTGGGGAATTCACTGAACTACCAAAGTAAGAAAAAATTCATTTTTTTCTTTTGGTAAGCCAAAGGAAAAGTTAAAATCTCTAAAAGAGCAACTTTTGATTTCTAATAAAGAGAAGATAAAAATACAAAAATATAGAAATAGTGTTATAGACTCTGAGCCCCACTTTTTAATTTATGTAATGATAGGTAGCTAATTACTTGACTAAACCATTGACTTAGTATGTTACTTTCACTAAGAAATGTAGGTACCTTTTAATAGCAGTCTTTGGGGGCAATGTCTTAACACAAAACAGAGGCTCATTGGTTGGATTATGCTGGGCCCTGTTTTGCCATAATCAAGGAGGCAGAAAAGTTAACTGTGGGAATATGAAGACAATTCACAACCATAAATAGGGTACCAGAATGACTAAAGGAAATATATAAGGATAAAAGTAGCTTAGGTCTTTGGGCTAGTGATCCTAACTTGGTCTATATATTGTGTCACCTGTTTCCTAACAAACAGAAGAGTCAGGTGAAACTGTTGTAACCAGAGAATGTACCTGTGATGAATCCACTTACCTGTGGGTATCTATGTTTCCTTGGGAAAATCTTAACCATTGGGCTCCTGTGGTCTTGAACACAGAGTACACTAAAATGCTGAGCAAAAATGACTATCCAAAGATCTCCAACTGCTATTTCTTTGATCATACATTTTAATCCTTTCCCTCATTCTCTCTGGCATTTCCATGTCTGGGGTAACAGTATGTTGATAGCATGGGGCAAGCTGGGATGGTAGAAATGATATTTTAAGACTTTGTGAGTTTTCAGATTCTTTACATCAACCTTCATAATCAGTCACCTATCTCATTCATGTCCTGATACCTCAACTGAGAGAGTAATGAACTTGGGCTGATATGTTCCACTTCTGGGCACTGGGTTATAAATCTATCTCTGACAATTTGGCACACATGTTCCATAAAGACTTTGGAAATCTTTTTTTTATTTTTACTAATCAGCTGAATAGTTCAGTTTTTGGACTAGTGGAGACACTTTGTTTGCCCTAATCTGCCCCTGTATGGCAAGTAGGTACCAATATTACATATTCTTATCTTTGTGAAACTCTCATCTTACTGAGACTTCAGAAATATACAGATATATTGATTCTATAAATCCCCTGATATTATCTTTTATTGGTAGTAATAAATGTCCATATTAATTAACTTAATGGGTTTAACTGCAGTAATGACTTTGTATTAAACTAGTACCCATTTCATATCCCATATAAAAGCTGCAATAATAAAATTTGCCTGCAGGATTTTTTTAAAGCTTCCATTGTTCTGAAACAAAGCAAATAGGCTGTTGGAAAGCTCTAAAGTTACTGGTGTGGATCTAGCATCAGTGGCTGCCTTTTAGGGATCAGAGAGAAAAGGATCAGAAAAATGATGGAAATCAGATCCCTTCACCCTCAGAGGATATTTGGACAAAAGGTCCAAAGTTAGTAAGCATGGACTTCTTTGTGATGTTCAGTTACAGTGCACAACATACAGTCCACAGCCTGCAAAAGGATTTTGGGTGACCCTCCGCTGTGTGCTCACTCTCCTGCTTCTCACATGACCCATGACAACCAACCATCATCAGTCTATCTCCAGTTACCTTTACTTGGAAAATGAGTCACTGAAAACCTATCTGCATCCTGAAGAAGTTTAACCTGTTTTAATTTTGGCCCCTACATACTACCAAGTTGTGCAGGTCTGAGTTACAGGGTATATTCCCCAAGGGAAGCATAGAGTAGCAGTCAGTCATGGGGATAGGATTGGATTTAGAGTCAGAAGACCTAGATTTGTGTTCGTATCCTGCCACTTAGTAGCCATGTGACTTTAGATGAGTTAATTTCCCTCTGTGAGCATCAGTTTCCTCATCAGGAAAACAGGAATGATATTACTTAATTCTACCTAGGTCACAGAATTGCGAGTAAGAAAATTCTTTGTAAGTGAATGTGTTGTTATTACTATCATTATCACCCTGGTTGTTATGGCTCGTTGATTGGTTGAGAGAAGAGAAGAACTCTGGAGGCCCTCCGAAGCTCCTTGGTGAAGAGGCCATTGTGGGAAAGAATCTGAATCGTGAGAACTTGCTGTCTTACTCTCTTCCACCTTGAAAAGTTTCAACTGGATCAGCCAATTTAGGGATTCTGATGGTGCCTAAAACAACCCATTAGACACATAGGGCAGAATAGGAAATTATTTCTCATCTGGTATGAATATTTCATTTGGGAGAAGGAGTGAGCACCAAAGCAGACTATCTTAAGGATAAGTGTGATCCTTGCTTTCTCTGTAGAGACTTTTAGAAACATATTTTCCTTAAAACAAAACTCTATAGTCACATCACTTTTTTACCTTCTGCTATCCTATTCTGATTTAATTTAGACAACAGCCTACTTAGCAGCCCTCTTCTAGGGTCCCATTACCCATCTTGAGAAATAACTACAACTCAACCCCTTATCTTCCCTGATACTCTTCAGACATCCTTAAAAGAAGCACCCTCACTGCTAAGTTGCATGCTGTTTCTTTTTCATGTCCTGGTGCTGACTTGGCAGATTCACTGGAGAAGTTAATAGACAAGTTGGTCATTTAACTTACATAAGCCCCCAAAAGTCAAGAAGCCAGGTCTAAGATTTTAAATCAAATCATATTTTTGCAACAGATCATATTCCCAGCATCTTATTGGCACAAGGACACTCTCAGGTATTTCTGAAGAACTGTAGTATCAATTATGAAACATGGGAGATGGTGGCACAGGACTACCAAGCATGACATGCCCACATCAAAGAAGGCAACATACTCCATGAGTAAAGCAAAATTTCAGTAGCACAAAGGAAACATGAACTGGGCAAATTCGGACATCTCCATCCCAAATGTTCTAATGTACATCTTGTACCTGACCTATAGTGGAACCTTCCAAACTCTTACTGGACTGATCAGTCGCAGCCAAACACCCTGTACCCTGACCCCAACATTGTGATGTCATTGATTCACTTCAAAAACGAAGGATGGGTGACAACATGACTTGAGTGAATTGCATTTTCAACAAACACAATACAGATATACCCCCCAAAAAGTTAAACCTATAACTTTGGGTTATGACTTCCCAATAATATCTGACACATTTATAAACAATGTGACTTTAACAACATCATTTAGCTGACTCCTCAAATCGCCAGGTGATTTAATTCCTCTGACTTTATATTCCTTCTCTGTAAAATGAGGGGATTAGACTGACTCATTTTTAAGTTCCATTTCTAACGTTCTGTGATTCTAGCATTATTCCTGAGGATAAAACTGGTCCTGCAATGTGATTTACCTTATTTGTTTTCTAGGAACCATTCAACAATGTTAGACGAGGTCTGTCTGGCCATAAGAACTCAAACTTACAGAAAATAGATAAATGAGAAATGGCAATTGGCTTTATTTAGAGTCATGTTAAGGTTCCTTGAAATAACCATTTAAGGTAAGATTGGATTCATAAAATTCAATTCTAACATAATTATTCCAGCATACAACTATTGTGTAAGATTTGGTTTTTGGTTTTGTATATCTAAAAGCCAACTAGAACTATCATTAGCCATTGCATTACCTATGAATAACAGGTTTGCTAACCAAACTAGAAGCACAAAAAAGACTTCAGGAGGAATGGCCACTTTACTTTCGAGTCCTGAGTACCCTTGTTCATGCAAATGGATTAGGTTTGCCATCAAATTATAATTGTCATACTTATTCATTAAAGCAGATCTTTTCTACAGGGCCTCTACTTAGAAATACTCTTAGTAGTTGGCTTGATTTAATGTCTCTCATTCAATTTAATCACCATTTATTAAGCACTTACTATGTGAAAGGAAGTCTGCTAGGCCTCAAGGACACAAGGGCCAAAAATGCAATTGCTCCTTCCCTCAGGGAACTTACATTCTACTAAGAGGTTCAAAGATAAACATATAGAAAAATAAATACAAAGTAACTTCAGAAAGTAAGGAGCAATAACAAATAATGGTATGTAGAAAGTAGAAGACGGCACCCAAACTGAGTCTTGAAGAAGATTATAGATTATAAGCAGCAAAGACGAAGGAGTGTATTTCAGAAATGGGATGGGGAAGAGGCAGAGCCAAGGCACAGAGGGAACTGGAGGCACACTGAGGTCAGAGAATAACTAATAGGTCAGTCTGACTGGCACATAGATTGAAAGAAGGGCAATGACAAGAAAGCGGTCTTGAAAGATAAAGGGAAGCCAGATTGTAGAGGGCTTTAAAAGTCAATCTAAAGGATTTTCTATTTTATCCTGGAGGCCATAAGAAGCCACTGAAAATTTGTGAGTAGGGGACTAGCAGGGTCAGACCTGAGTTTAAGGAATATTAATTTGCATCAATTTGAATTTATTTTCACAATCTATAGTTAAATTTTTTCACTAATCAAGCCAGCAGAATTATTCTCTCTTCTCCATCCCCCATTATTTCCAAATAGTGTTTACAAAAAAATACCATTTCTTATTGAATCTCTTCACAATACAGTGAAAACATAGTCCAGGCTTCTAACTCCCAAACAACAGATATGGAGAGACATGAGGAAATGGATTCTAACCTACATATGGCTAGTCTTTGTGTTTGCTTGGTGATCTCACTTTGCATGAGGATAAATCTGGTCTTTCCTCAAACATCACAGAAAGTTGGGCTCTATTTAGAGAAGGCGTTCTCTTAAAGGATTATGGGAACACATGCTCCAAGAGACCAAGACAACAGCTCCTTTCTTTCTGTCTAGAAAAGGACTCACTCTATCTTTTACATGATCCCTCAATGCATTTATCTTGGTAGTAGATATTTAGTGGGTATTTCTCCAGGAGCACAATTAGACTTGTCAAAGTGGGGAGGGGGGGGCGGGGAGAGAGAAGCATAAACACACACATAGACACACACCACAGAGTTAGTTTCCTCTGTAGCTGCCTGTTACTTTCTACAAAATCACTTTCAGCTTGGGCCCCAAGCCCTGTGACTGCAGAGCAGCAGTACTCATAAATATTAAACATGGCTTCCAAGCAACTTCTCAGTTCCTTTTATGGCACAAAGCATGGAGATCCCAGCTGAAACCATTATGTTCCATCGCTGGTGCCTGCTGAAAAGGGGACAGCGGCTCCAAATATTTATCAATGCTTTGTTGTATTGGGAGAGTGCTCACTGACAGATGGACACTCTCTTTAAAACCTCAACTTATGCAAATCGCCAGACAAAAGAGCCCAGGATGTTTTTAATATCACACACTTGCCTCAGGACATGTTTTTAAATCCCCGTTTACCTAGAGCCCTGGCTTTTTATCAGTCAAACGCCTTAAGCACTATGTCAACTTGGACATCTGGCCGCATGTTTAAAAAAATGTTTTATTTGCTAAAATATTTAGTAATGTGACAAGGGTTTTAACTGGGGACATCGGCTGTAATGGCATATGCTCCAACCCAACTGCTCTGACAAGAAAACTAGTGCAATATCCTGAGATATGGTATCCAATATGATCTAGGTACTAAGATAAGAAATAGTTATTCAGGCACCTTTAATATCACCAAGATATCTTCCCACCATAGCAGCCAGCATGTGAATAATAACATGGGATTACCACCTTAGGTAAGTGCTAAGAATGGCATGGAGGGGCATTTGGGAAAGTAATCCTCCAACTGCATGCCATTCTACCTAGTGCCAACAGCACTATCTGGGCTTTCCCGTGTAGGAGTTGTGGGGAGAATCTGGAAAGGGCTATGGAGAGGATGAAGACTAACCTTCAAAGAAAAGCCAAGTACTGGCATTGTTCAACTTAAAAGGAAAAAAGCTAAGAGATTATAAAATACCAATCCTCTGGGCACAAAATGAGAAGAAAGATTGGCCAGGTGATTTTTAGCTCTAATAAGAACAAAATATTAAGAAATGGTATGTTAAATGCATCTCAAAAGATAAAGTTTAGCTATCAGCAAAACTTCCCAATGATATTTAACTAAATTGATGATGGGTGTTGTAATATGTACATTAAAAAAAGAAGAGTGAGAAGTTTGCCTTCTATGGGGCATATTTTTCTCTTTAAGAGGCAAAAAGGTTTTCTTCTATCTGGAAGAGGGCTGAAGGGAATATGAAGATCACTGAGTGCATGCAAACCAAGACCTACAAAAGAGCTTTGACTTGTCCAGGATAACACAGTATCAATGAAAGAGCCAGAACTTGAATCCAAGTCTCTGTATTCTCAGCCTTTTAGTCAACAAACATTTATTAAGCATCTGCTGTGTACAGAGCAATATGCTAGATTCTGAGGAATATAAATATTTATATAAAGCATGGTTCCTACTTTCTTGAAACTCAAATCTAGTGGGAATTAGCAAGTCTAGGTACTTGGACAAGGAAGATACAAAGATGAATAAAAATTTGACCTTATAATCAAATAAGAAAGATAAGATACACACGGAGAGATAATTATCCTATAACAAAATGCCTGTGTCTAAAAGAGATAAGAAAAATTCCATGAGACCTCATGGGAGGGGGATTCAAAGGATCTAGGGTGATCTATTCAGGTATACATTGGACTAGGTGAGTTCTGAGGTCCCTTCCAACTCTAAGATTCTCTGACAAACATAAATCACTATAGTACCTAAGTGCTTTAGAAAGATATACACAAAATGTCATGTGAGATTTGAGAATAAAGGTCATTATCAAACTTAAGAATCAAAAGTGGCTTTGTGGAAGAGGTGGAATTTTATCTGAACACTAACATGGTAAGAATTCAAAGGGAAAAGAAAACGAGGATGTACATTCAAGGCACAAAAAATAATATAAACAGACAGAAAGGTAGGAACACACAGGGCATGTTCGGGAGCTCAGAGAGTCGTCTGGTTTCACTGGGGCATAGAGAAAGGAGGGAAGTAATATGAAAAAAAAAAAGATTAGAAAATAAAGAGCCATGAATGCCAAGTAAATGAGATTGAAATTTACTCAATAAGCAATAGGCAGGAACTAACATTTTTGAGCAGAGTGTCATGGCCAGTTCTATGTATAAAGAAAGTGGCTTTGTCAGTGATAAGAAGGATGGAATGGAGGGAGAGCAAATGAAAGATTTCTTCTCTCTCCAGTGTTCTTTCAACTACAACACACTGCCTTGGCTACACATGATATCCACTATTCGTCAGCAAACATTTATTAAGCACTCATTATGTGCTTGTTAAGATGCAAAGTAAGCTCAAAATAGCCCCAAAATTATGGAGTTCATACTCTATTTGGGGGATACAAATACATAAATGAATAAAATACAGAGAAAATCGAAGACTTATAAGGCACTAAAAAGTGAAGGAATCATGGAAGGCTACTCAGAGAAAATGGTAACTGAATTAATTGAGTATTGAAGAAAGATCAGGATTGAGAGGTAGAGATAAGGAGAAAGGACATTCCAGGAAAGGAGAATGGTTTATGGGGATGCATGGAGACAGAAAATGGAGCCACAATTTCAATAAACAGCTAGTATTTCTGTACAGTTGATAAATAAAATGAGTGAAGAGAATTGGTATCAAATAAAGCTAGAAAGGTGTTTTGAAGTGAGATTGTAAATAATCTCAAATTCTGGGCTAAAGAATTTGGTTTTTTATCTACAGACAACGGAAACTGCTGGAGGTTGAATAGAGATGCAGTTTGGTCAGAAGTATGACTTAAGAAGGTTATTTTGCAGCTGTGTATAAACTGGATTGAAGAGGGGAGAGAGAGAATCTAGGAGATCACTTAGGAGACATTTTAGTGGTCCAAGTGAGTGATGTGGATTTGAACCAGGGTGGTTGCCATATGTATGTGAAGAAGTTGGAGGAGGGGGATGTAAGAGATGCCGTGGAGGCAGAAATAACCAGCTTTTTGCAAATAAGAATTCTTTCATTCTTTGAACTTGTAATCAGGGGTATGATGGAGTCAGTTCACATAGGTTCATACTGGCCGACTTAAATTTTCAGTGTGAACATTTACACCTTGGAAATTAGCCAATGTTACAAATCAGGGTTTGATATAGTTTTGTGGTTTGTTTAGACTTAAAGAGATGGAGAATATAATAATATAGATTGTTTTAAATGGGTCATACATATTTTGTTGGGGTTTGGGTGGGGGGAATAGACTGTGTCATTAGACATTTATCAGCACACCCTTACTTGCATCCCCCTATGCCTAACACAGTGCCTGGCATATAATGGGTGCTCAATAAATGCTGATTGATTGATTACAAGTCTTGGCAAGTGCTTGGATAAGAAGATTCAAACATGACTATAAGGTTATAAACCTGGATAATTTGGAGAATATTGGTGCCTTCAGCATCATTTTTGTATGAGATGATCATGGATTTCTCGGGAAATCCATTCTAAGCAATGTGCTTGATTGATATTCAAACTTTAAATGTGTCAAGATTAAGTATTTGTGTCACCTGGTGAAAAAAACTAAGGAATTTCTTCTCTGCCTATAAGACAGAAAGGAAACAAGGAATACTTTGAGAAGAGTTAGGTCACTAGGGCCTTGAATGTGTTATAAACAGTTATTATTCAGGTTGAAGTAGAAAAGACTCCATTGTTAACCTTGTGTAAAAATTTAAAATTCCCTCAAGGCCCTTGAATTGGTGTTTCAAGGGGATTATTGGTTTCCCAATCAACTAGTAGTAAATGCTCTCTAAATTGCTAATTTTTGTGATAAACCAGCAGCCACACAAGAGAAATTAAAAGCAACTCAGGCACAAAATTTAAGGTCTCTGAAGTCAAATTTAGCGAATTACAATTTGGGTGAAATTGACTAGTCATTGTTCTTATGTGGGCAGGGATATGTCTACTGAAAAATGTATCCCCTTAGCTATAAGTATTAACTACCCACTACTGGGATAAAGAATCCTTATTTCATAAAAGCGTCTAGGAAAACTAGAAAACAGTTTAGAAAAAATTAGTTTTAGACTAACATCTAATAAATTGTCATATCATGAATAAATTAGAGGAGAAGGGAAGAAGATTCCCTTCACAAATATGGAATTGGTGAGGATAATTCTTAACTAAACAATAGATACAGAGAATCATAAAAGATGAGCTGTACAATTTTGATTACATGAAATTGAAAAGGATTTTTTTCCAAATAAAATAAGTGGAGTTAGAATTAGAAGAGAAAGAGTTAACTGGGGAAAGTCTTCACAGTAGATTTCTTTGATAAAGATCAGGTATTCAAGATATATGTGGAATTGATTAACATTTATATATGCATATATGAACAAGAGCTATTCCCCAGTGACAGATACATGGTCAAAGAATATGAACAGGTAGTATTCAAAAGGAGAAATGCAAGATGCTTACAAATCACAAATAATAAGAGAAATAAAAATTAAAATGGCTTCAAAAATATTATGAACAAAATTCAGCCAGAAGAGATAGAAAGAGGAATTTCATTAAAAATAGCTACAGACAATATCAAATACCTGAGATTCTACCTGCCAAGATACACGCAAGAGTTAAATGGACACAATTGCAAAACTCTTTTCATACAAATAAAGACAGTTTTAAACAATTAGAGGAAATATTAATTGCTCTGGAGTAGGCTGAGCTGATATAATGAAAACAATTCCATCAAATTTTTTTATTCAGTGTCATACTAATCAAACTACCAAAGAACTGTTTTATAGAGCTAGAAAAAATTTAAAAATTCATTTGGGCAAACAAAAAGAATATCATGAAAAATCAATGAAAATCAATGAAAAAAATGAAAAAAAGGCAGCTTGGCAGTACCAGATCTCAAAACCATATTACAAAATAGAAATCATCAAAACAAAACAATCTGTTACTGACTAAGAAACAGAGTGGTTAATCAGTGGAATAGATTAGGCACACAATATGCAGAAGTAAATTACCATAGTAATCCAGTGTTTGATAAACACAAAAATACAAGCTTTTGGAATAAAAACTTACTATTTGAAAAAAACAGGTGAGAAAACTGGAAAATAATCTGGCAGAACCTAGGAGTAGAGCAACATCTTGCCTGGTATTCCAAGATAAAGTCAAAACAGATACATGGTTTAGACATAAATGGTGCTATCATAAGCAAATTAGGGAAGCATGGAAAAATATATCTCTCAGATTTATAATTGAGGGAATATTTATGACCAAACAAAAAATGGAGAAGGATATGGAAGATAAAAAATGGATAATTTTAATTACATTAAATATAAAAGGTTTGCATAAACAAAACCAATACAGCAAAAAAAAAAAAAAAGAACAACAACAAAGAAAAGCAAGAAACTGAGGGGATATTTTATAGTATTTCTCTGATAAAGGCCTTGTTTCTCAAATATATAGAGAACTGAGTCAAATTCATAAAAGTTAAGAGCTATTAAGACAGGAAAAGGCAGTTCTCAGAAAAAAAAATCAATTCTATCAACAGTCACATGAAAAAATGCTCTAAGTCACTATTGATTAGAGAAATTCAAATTAAAACAACTCTGACCACCTCACACCTATCAGATTGTCTAATAATATAAAGGACAAATCTTGGGGAGGGTGTGAAAAAATAGGTACACTAATGCACAATTGATGGACCCGTGAACTGATCCAACCATTCTAGAGAACAATTTGAAACCATGTCCAGAAAGCTATAAAACTGTGCATACCCTTTCACCAGCAATACCACTACTAGGTCTGTATTCCAAAGACATCAAAGCAAAAGCAAAAAATTGTACACAGATATTTGTAGTAGCTTGTTTTGTGGCAAAGAATTGGAAATTGAGGGGATGGCCATCAAGTAGGGAATAACTGAACAAGTTGTGGTACAAGATTGTGATGGGATACTGCTGTGCTATAAGAAATGACAAGGAGGACTGTTTCCCAGAAAAACCTGGGAAGACTTATATGAATTGATTTAAAGTAAAGTGAGCAGAACTTGGAGGACCTTGTACACAGTAACAGCAATATTGTAATAACAATCCACTATGAAAGACTAACTTACTCTAATCATTTTGATAATTCCTGAGGTCTCATGATGAAAAAATACTATCCTCCTCTAGAAAGAGAACTGATGAACTCTGAGAGCAGATTGGAACATTTTTCCAATTTATTTTTTTTTTTGCAATACTGCTAATATGGAAATATGTTTTGCATGACTTCACATGCATAATGGTTATTATATTGATTGACTTCTCTCTGGCTTGGAACTCAAAAAAATTTTTATTAATAGTAACACTATTTTAGTTAATTTAATTCATTATTAATATTAAATTAAAATTATTAATATTAAAAATGTAATTGGGAAATGTTTAGCAACATCAATAAAAATATAATTAAAAAAAAACTATTCTGAGTTTCCATATCATGTCCATGAAGTTGACCAACATAAAAAATGGGGAAATTTACAATTTTTGGAAGGGTCATTAGGAGAAATGACAAATTGATGCACTGTTGGTAGAACTGGGAATAGAGCCAAACATTCTGGAAAACAATTCCTAATTATATCTTAGCTAATCCATGTGAACCCTTGACTCACTGATGTCACCACTAAGCCTATACCTAAAAAAGATTAAATTCAGTTAGAAAAGATTCAACTATACAAAAATTTTTATAGTAGCACTTTTTATAACAAATAAATAGAAACAAAAAAGGTGCCCATCAACTGGAGAATAGCCGACGAAATGATGGCATCTGAATATAATGGAATATATCATTGTGCCATAAGAAATGATAAACAAGATGCATGTGACGAAATGCTGGTAAGATTTGTATGAACTGATGAAGCAGAAGGAGGAGATGACCACAGTAATTTAAAAGTAAGTAACTTCAAAAAGCTTCAGAGTTCTGATCAATGCAATGATCAAAAGACTGAAGATAAAGTATTATCCCTTCTCTAGATATAGAGCTAATAGACTAGAGGTGCCAAAAGCAACATGTTTAGACATTGTCAATGTATTGATTTACTTTCCTTGACTATTTTTATTGGTTACACAGAACAGCTTGGGGGTAGAAGAGGGCTAAAAAGAGGAGTGAGGATGATGTAAAATAGAAAAAAAGAGCAAGGATGAAACATTTTAAAAACACACAAAAGAGAACAGAAATAAGTTCAGAAGGTGAATGAAATAAGGGCAGTTTCATTACTACCATATTAAATTTAATATATACTTTGTTTTTCAAAAGCTTTATTTGTAAAAGAAAGGATGAACCTTTTTGTGGACCTCTAGTAGGGAGCATTTTTCTCCAGGCCTAGAAGGATTATCTGGCTTTAGGCATGTAGAGAAGAATACCCATGAAGAAATCAGTAAGTTGAGTGATGTTGGTTCCTGCTTATACACAGAAAGGAACCCCACATGCTCTTATCAGTTTTCCTTAATTCCAGTCTCAGTAGGTCAGAAATTCAACTGAAAATTTCACTTTGATAATTCTTGATTTTTCACAATCTTTGAACCTAGATCTACAAAGAAGCAATCTTATAAGGCCACATCCAGGATAGCAAGGAGGGTTCTCCGGATAAGCACCTAATTTATAGGCTCTTAGCTCTTGTAAACAATGAAGACAGTTGTATACTATCTACCCTTAGGAATGAGAGACTAATGATGAATAAAAGACCACTGAAGCCTCTTTGTACCCAAAAACAGTATATAAAGAAATGAATGTATAAAGATGTCTTCCCTATCCTGATACAAATGGTGTCCTGACTAAAACCATACAAATATGTATGTAAGGAGTATATAAGAAATTCTTTGGTATACTATTTAGCAAAGAATATAGTAATCTACTTTTTTTACATTTAATTTTTTTCTAAATTACATGCATACAAAAATATTTAAAATTCAGGTGTTTAAAATTTTGAGTTCTATATTCTCTTCCTCTTCTCTTCCCTCTCCTTAAGAAGGCAAACAATTTTATATAGATTATATATGTGTAGTCATGCAAAATATTTCCATATTAGCCATGTTGCAAAAGAAAACACAGACAAAAAAATCTACCAAGAATAATAAAGTTTTTTTTTTAAGTACACTTCAATCTGCATTCAGACTTCATCATTTCTTTTTCTGGAGGTGGATAACATTTTTCATCATAAATCCTTTGGAATTATCTTGGGTCATTCACAGTTGATCCAGTATTGCTATTACTATGTACAATGTTCTGCTCATTTTACTTTGTGTCAATTCATGTAAGTTTTTCTTCAGGTTTTTCTGAAAGCATTCTGCTTGTTATTTCTTATAAGACAATTGCATTCTATCACAACCATCTAACACTAGTAATCTACTTTTACTGTTTCCAAACTAAACATATTTTAAGCAAAAAGATTGCTTCTCTCAAACTTTAAATAGTTTAGCAAAGACATAAGAATTCTTTACAAAAGGAACGTGCAAGAATGGGAATTGTTAGGTTCTTTGACAGAAAAGTAGAGAGAATGATGTTTGCTATCATTGTTTGCTCTTACATTCAGCAGGACCGAGGAAAGGAGAAAACCTTAAGTAAGAAAAACTCACTCTCTCTCTCTCTCTTTCTCTCTCTCTCTCTCTCTCTCTCTCTCTCTCTCTCTCTCTCTCTCTCTCTCTCTCTCTCTCTCTCTCTCTCTCTCTCTCTCTCTCCCCCTCCCTCTCCCTCTCCCTCTCCCTCTCCCTCTCCCTCTCCCTTTCTTCCAAGAACCCCAACTCCAAATCTACTCAGCTTTCCGCTCTAATATATAGTAAATGGCAGGGTCAGAATTTGACCCTTGCCTAAGCCAAGCCTTCCTTTCACTTTACCAAATATTTACACTACCCATCTCAGAGGGCTGTGTTGAGGTAAGTGTTATGTAAACCTTAAAGACATATGAGAATATGAATGTAAGCTACTGATTCTTCTGCAGGACCACAGACAAGAGGTCTTGAAAATACAATAAAAACTCTGAACCAGGTTTCACGTGTTTGCTACTATTGTCATCTTCACAACTGAAGAAAACTCAAATGTCCCTCGTTCTTTTCTTTGTTGACTCATTTAGCCTTGTTCTAGCAAACTAAATTCTGGGACTTGTCTCTGTATGTGTCACAATCTTCAGAGTAGCCTTCTATGATCAACCTTACCCAACGTTCATATTCTTCGACCTCCTTTCAACTGAGTCTTAGATTGACATTTTCATTATTGTTGTTATCATCATTGCTGTATTTCTTATTAACAATAATCCCTTATACATGCACACAATTGTGCAGTCTCCAAAGTGCTTTCTTATTCATAATTTTACTTTATTCTCCCAGTGACCCTATTAAGGCAAAGAAAATGAACCCCAAAAAAGTGATTTGCTCAATGTCACTATGTCAAAGTTTGAACTTGAATTCCGATGCTCTAACTTCAATCCCAGTGTCTCTTTCACAACACTGGGGTGCCCCTGAGCATGAGTAATGATCACCACAGGATGAATTCACCAAAGATACCAAAAAGAATGAAAAGTCAATAGTAAATATGGTTCACCTAGCAGAAAAAAGTAACTAAAATTTACATTTTATTCATATAGCAGTGTAAGCTTTACACTCTACTTTTTTATTTCTTTGAGGCAAATGGTAAAAATGCTATTTTTTGCCTAGGCTTGTGATTTTATTGGTGTAGGGATTTTTTTTCCATTTGGAAACTTCCACAGTGCTACAGAGTTGTATTTGGTCTGTGGGGGAGACAAGTTTATTGACTTGTCCACTGTCATCGGGCTAGTATGAGTAAAAGGCAAGACTTGAACCAAGTGAAGTTTTTAACTCCCATGTCAGCAGCCCTCTCTCTACTGTTTCAGTGCAAAAAAATTATTACTTAAATATTTTTGATGAAGAAACAAGTTCAGAAAAGTTAACTTACCCAATGTTACACAACTATGTGTGATGGAACTATGATTTGAACTGTCATCTCATGATTCTAAATCTAAAACCTTTTTCCACTATACCATGCTACTTTTAGAGGACAACATTTATTTTCGTAACTACATTAGAAACCCATGATCCCCTGACATACGGGAGAGTAATAGCAAGTAAACTAGCTGAAGTAGAGTGTAGGGGAAGTGAAAAGAGAATTTGGGTAGATAAGTTAGAGGTCAACTGAAACATTCTTGTTGGATATCACCTAAGAAATTAAGATACAAAGTGATAGACAATAAGAATTTTTAAAATGCCCCTCACGCCTAGTAATTCATTAGTAAGGTAGTTGGAATATGGACAGATTACAGAGGAGCAAAGAGAAGGAATGGAAGGCAGGAATGGAAAAGAGAAGGAAAATGCAAGAGATATTACAGGGAAAGGATAGAAGAAGAGGGAAAGGGAGAGAGGCCTCAAAAATGATGTATGCTTCAACCTAAGTGGCCAGAAAAATAGTGGCACCATTGATAGAAAATAGAGGTGCTAGGAGGAGAAGAAGGAGATTTGGGGGAAGGAGAAATAATGAACTTTATTTTGAACATGTTAAGTTTGAGGTGTTAGGGGGATATCCAGTTCAAGATATCAGTCTTCATCTGGAGCATGGAAGAGAGAGCTGGCTAGAGAAACAAATGTGGGAGTTATCCATCAAGGGGAGTAAAAGGTCTGGGAGTAGATAAAATCAATGAGAATGTATATAGAGAGGAGAAAAGGCAAATACTAAGGTAACAAGCAAAGTTAGAGGAGCAAGTACAGAGAGAGAAAGAAGAATCAGTGAGATATAGGGGAGCAGCTATGAGAGTACAGTGTCACAGAAGCCAAGGTAAGCGTTTTAATAAAGTGCAATCAACAGTATCAAATGGTCTTTGGCCCAGTTTGGGGGATAGTCTTAAGAGAAATTCTAAGAGTAGAGATGCAAAAGGAATAGAGGAGCATGAAGGGGAGAAAGTTCACCTCTCCTATCCCTTTTCCATCCTATCCTAAAGGGGTAATGCTGCACATCTAGAGCTATCTTGGGACATAGATTAATCTCAAAGGTATATACCCTGAAGCCAATTTCTAATCCAATTGAAAGTGTAAGGGAAAGTCCTGAAGCTCCAAGTAAGCCCTAAAATGTGCCGCCTTTACTGTGAGCCTTGTTCCTTTCCAGCTCATTGTAAACTTCATCAAAGAGAACATTTGTTCTTCTCTCAAGGAGACAGACTTCCCTCCCCCCACTTTTTCTCTTCTGGAAACACTTTCATGTCCTCGGCAAAATGTCAGGAAAGGAAACAAAAAAACACCCAGGGTAAACATGAAATGCTTCTGCCACACTGGCTGCTAATTATATTTTCAATATAATAAAGGGCAGAGACTCTCATGTGGTTACAGCTTTTTTAGGTTGAAACTTAAATTACCTTCATGCCTTCCCCTTCTTAAAAGTTATTTTTCTGCTGCCTTCATGACTCCGTGTCATGTGTCTATCTCTGCCTCATCTTTCTCTGGAGACCAGCCGGTCAGTCCTTGTCTATGATGTACCGTGACTCCACCAGTGATAGTTATGTACCCAGATTTTTTTTTTACCTTTAGATGTTCAACAGCATGAATATTCTTATTTTTTATTTAAAACTAATTTGGAGTTCTCACTCTCCAAGGGGCTTCTAATCACCAAAAAGTGCCCCAGGCAAGAACTGATTGACAGGAAAACGGTGAGGCTTCTGAAAAGTAAATTGGCTATTGACAGAGCAGTATACAAAGGAAAATGCTAAATGCTTATTATTTATGAGCTATTAGGGAAAATGTTATTAGCATCTGTTTCCCACATGGGCAAAAACACCTGTCAGACATCAGGAAATGATAAAACGAGGCACATTTAATAGTTACTTTGTTTTAAAAGTCATTAAAATTGAATGTCAGCTAAAACTTAGGAAAACATTTATTCTTCAAACCACTTTGAATCTGATTGTTGAGGAAAGGAAAGATCCTTTGCTAGTGGGGACCAGTACGTAGGATTTGACAATAGAAAGGCTAATGCTCAGAGAACAGGCACAATAAAACAGAAAAGTAAAAGGACACAGGAAGAAGTAGAAGAAATGGCAGAAGATGCGTGTGGGTGGGGGAAGAGGTCCCTAACCCTTTTGACCACTGAGTTAAGTGTGTCCATTTAAATGGGAGGGGATATGTCATTA